>OZ018393.1:68865548-70283328 GCA_963969525.1 Ontholestes murinus | reverse complement strand
GTTGGATAATAAATTTAGAAAGTTTCAAATTTGTAGCAATTGTTTTTCCATATTTTTCTACGCTTTGAAAAATGTTTAATTACGAATTGAACAAGTTCGTAAATTAAATTGATTATTACAAAATTTGGTGAATATTTGTTTAAATTTTTAATGGCTTCTTAAAACTAAGTCATTAGATAGTAAATTTTGAAAGTTTTAAACTTATAGCAATTGTTTTTCCATATTTATCTACGCTTTGAAAAATGCTTAATTATGAATTGAACAAGTTCGTAAATTAAATTGATTATTACAAAATCTGGTGAATATTTGTTTAAATTTTTAATAGCCTTTAAAAACTAAGTCATTGGATAATCAATTTAGAAAGTTTTAAATTTGTACCAATTGTTTTTCCATATTTTTCTACGCTTTGAAAAATGCTTAATTACGAATTGAACAAGTACGTAAATTAAATTGATTATTACAAAATCTGGTGAATATTTGTTTAAATATTTAACAGCCTCTTAAAACTAAGTAATTGGATAATAAATTCAGAAAGTTTTAAATTTGTAGCAATTGTTTTTCCATATTTTCCTGCGCTTTGAAAAATGCTTAATTACGAATTGAACAAGTTCGTAAATTAAATTGATTATTACAAAATTTGGTGAATATTTGTTTAAATTTTTAATGGCTTCTTAAAACTAAGTCATTAGATAGTAAATTTTGAAAGTTTTAAACTTATAGCAATTGTTTTTCCATATTTTTCTACGCTTTAAAAATGCTTAATTACGAATTGAACAAGTTCGTAAATTAAATTTATTATTACAAATCTGGTGAATATTTGTTTAAATTTTTAATAGCCTCTTAAAACTAAGTCATTGGATAGTACATTTAGAAAGTTTTAAATTTGTAGCAATTGTTTTTCCACATTTTTCTACGCTTTCAAAAATGCTTAATTACGAATTGAACAAGTTCGTAAATTAAATTGATTATTACAAAATCTGGTGAATATTTGTTTAAATTTTTAATAGCCTTTAAAAACTAAGTCATTGGATAGTAAATTTAGAAAGTATTAAATTTGTAGCAATTGTTTTTCCACAATTTTCTACGCTATGAAAGGAGGACAAACCTAAACAAAGGTTAAACACAAAATCTTCAGGATAAAATGGGAAACAAGGTTATACATAAATATTAACATTATAAATTATTTTATACCAGATTGACTAACAACAGCGCTTACATCAATTACACGTTCGCGTTCACACACTGCGTCGTTTCCTAATTGAAACACTGATTAATAGAATCTGTCTTCGAAATCGTCTTGTATTCCGAAACACTTCATTACCAAATGGGATAATTACGTTTCACCCGTCGTCTCGTTTATTCTCCATGCGCGTCTCGAAGGCACGTTCCTCTGAATCCCTTAAAATTTGTACAGTGTGTATGTGTGGGTGGGCGACAATGGATTCACGTGTTGCAAATTTGCATCCGCCGTAAGATAAAGCCACCGTTTCGAGGATAATGGATTCGCAAATTGGGTAGGGTAAAACATGTGTTTTTTTTTTGTGTGTGTGAATGGTAAAAGGTTTTTTTACATTACGTTGAGTGTAAGTGATTTTTTTATTATGTATCGATGTATTTTTTTTTATATTATTTATATTTATACGCACGAATGATTAAAAATAAAATTCGTAATTGTGATTTATCTTTATAGCGCCATAAAATATTTCTGAGTGGGTGGATGCGTTAAAAAAAATATATAAATCCCGCATCATCTCACCATAAACCCAAATCACTGACAACATAAATTTATTAGATACGAGACTACGCTCTTTCAGATGGATAACTACATTTTTTTTTCAACTCTTATGAATTATAGTCAACGTGCACAGATAATTCAAATCCAGAATGAATTTTATTTATCAAATTTATCTTATATAGATAAGAAACAAATTAATCAAAAATTAATTTTATAATTAATGATAACCTGTAGTTTTCGAAAGTTATTTGTTTTGTTTTGAATAATTATTAAAATCGTCGTGTATATCAAATTTTTAATTTTTACTACAAGATGCCTAATTTACTTTCGCGAGTGAATCCCCGCCGGAGAGGTATTATTTAACGTAAAGTTGCGCCCTAATTAGATAACGAGATACATGTAACTTAAAGTTTGGGACGTAAGTGTACGGAGAGGAGCGTTCTCCGGTTTATTATTACGGCGGCCTGCTCTAGTTTTAGTGTAATTAAAAGTTTATTCCGAAAGGGGATTAAGCGTGCAGGAATTCGGATTGTTTGCGTCCTGCGTGAGCCCATTGTTCGGCCGGATTACGTTGTGGTTAATTAATTTTCGGATGTTACAATTTTACCACATGTTTCCAGTTACAACCTATTTTTTTTATCTCTATTTCGATAAAAAATTTAATAACAATCATTGCTAGTAAACACAATTAAAGTATAGCTAATACTAAATGTAATTTACTTATTTATTCGCACTGATCTATTATTATATAGAGAATAATGTATGGGTCAAATAAATTTTGCACTTATGGTGGATGCGCCGGGACAAAAGTTAATCCATTAAAATTTGGGAATTCTAAAAAGTGGAATTTACTTTAATGCATTAAAAGTTATAATAGAAAAATAGTTTTATAATTATAAAGAAAAACAATCGCTATCGCTTTGGTGGAAACAAAATGGCGACGCTGCAAACGTAAACTAGAATAAGGAAAATACATTCAGAGGTTTGAATAATTGTAAAAAAATAACCAAACGAGGAATTTACTTTAATGGCCTAAGATTTATAGTAGAATAATAGTTTTATCATTATAAAGAAAAACAATCGCTATCGCTTTGGTGGAAACAAAATGGTGACCCTGCAAACGTAAATTAAAATAAGGAAATTACATTCAGAGGTTTGAATGATTGTAAAAAAATAACCAAACGAGAAATTCACTTTAATCGCTTAAGATTTATAGCAGAAGAATAGTTTTATGATTATAAAGAAAAACAATCGCCATCGCTTTAGTGGAAACAAAATGGCAACGCTTCGAACGTAAACTGGAATAAGGAAAATACATTCAGAGATTTGAATGATTGTAAAAAAATAAACAAACGAGGAATTTGCTTTAATAGCTTAAGATTTATAGGAGAAGAATAGTTTTATGATTATAAAGAAAAACAATCGCCATCGCTTTGGTGGAAACACAATAGCGACGCTGCAAACGTAAACTAGAATAAGGAAACACATTTAAAGGTTCGAATAATTGTAAAAAAATAACCAAACAAGGAATTTACTTTAATAACTTAAGATTTATAGTAGAATAATAGTTTTATGATTATAAAGAAAAACAATCGCCATCGCTTTGGTGGAAACAAAATGGCGACGCTGCAAACGTAAACTAGAATAAGGAAAATACATTCAGAGGTTTGGATGATTGTAAAAAAATAACCAAACGTGGAATTTACTTTAATAGTGTAAGATTTATAGTAGAATAATGGTTTTATGATCATAAAGAAAAACAATCGCCATCGCTTTGCTGGAAACAAAATGGCGACGCTGCAAACGTAAATTAGAATAAGAAAAATACATTCAGAGGTTTGAATGATTGTAAAAAAATAAACAAACGAGGAATTTACTTTAATAGCTTAATATTTATAGTAAAATAATAGTTTTATGATTATAAAAAAAAACAATGGTTATCGCTTTGGTGGAAACGAAATCGCGACGCTTCAAACGTAAACTAGAATAAGGAAAATACATTCAGAGGTTTGAATGATTGTAAAAAAGTAACCAAACGAGGAATTTACTTTAATATCTTAAAATTTATAGTAGAATAATAGTTTTGTGATTATAAAGTAAAACAATCGCTATCGCTTTGGTGGAAAAAAAATAGCGACGCTGCGAACGTAAACTAGAATAAGGAAAATACATTCGGAGGTTTGAATGATTGTAAAAAAATAACCAAACGAGGAATTTACTTTAATAGCTTAATATTTATAGTAGAAGTATAATTTTATAATTATAAAGAAAAACAATCGCCATCGCTTTGGTGGAAACAAAATGGCGACGCTGCAAACGTAAACTAGAATAAGGAAAATACATTCAGACATTTAAATGATTATAAAAAAATAACCAAACGAGGAATTTGCTTTAATAGCTTAAGATTTATAGTAGAATAATGGTTTTATAATTATAAAGAAAAACAATCGCAATCGCTTTGGTGGAAACAAAATGGCGACGCTGCAAACGTAAACTAGAATAAGGAAAATACATTCAGAGGTTTGAATGATTGTAAAATAATAACCAAACGAGGAATTTACTTTAATATCTTAATATTTATAGTAGAAGAATAGTTTTATGATTATAAAGAAAAACAATCGCCATCGCTTTGGTGGAAATAAAATGGCGACGCTGCAAACGTAAACTGGGATAAGGAAAATACATTGAGAGGTTTGAATGATTATAAAAAAATAACCAAACGAGGAATTTACTTTAATCGCTTAATATTTATAGTAGAATAACAGTTTTATGATTATAAAGAAAAACAATCGCCATCGCTTTGGTGGAAACAAAATGGCGACGCATCAAACGTAAATTATAATAAGGAAAATACATTAAGAGGTTTGAATGATTGTAAAATAATAACTAAACGAGGAATTTACTTTAATAGCTTAATATTTATAGTAGAAGTATAATTTTATAATTATAAAGAAAAACAAACGCCATCGGTTTGGTGGAAACAAAATGGCGACGCTGCAAACGTAAACTAGAATAAGGAAAATACATTCAGACATTTGAATGATTATAAAAAAATAACCAAACGAGGAATTTGCTTTAATAGCTTAAGATTTATAGTAGAATAATGGTTTTATAATTATAAAGAAAAACAATCGCAATCGCTTTGGTGGAAACAAAATGGCGACGCTGCAAACGTAAACTAGAATAAATAAAATACATTCAGAGGTTTGAATGATTGTAAAATAATAACCAAACGAGGAATTTACTTTAATATCTTAATATTTATAGTAGAAGAATAGTTTTATGATTATAAAGAAAAACAATCGCCATCGCTTTGGTGGAAATAAAATGGCGACGCTGCAAACGTAAACTGGGATAAGGAAAATACATTGAGAGGTTTGAATGATTATAAAAAAATAACCAAACGAGGAATTTACTTTAATCGCTTAAGAATTATAGCAGAAGAATAGTTTTATGATTATAAAGAAAAACAATCGCCATCGCTTTAGTAAAAACAAAATGGCGACGCTGCAAACGTTAAATAGAATAAGGAAAATACATTCGGAGGTTTGCATGATTGTAAAAAAATAACCAAACAAGGAATTTGCTTTAATTGTTTAAGATTTATAGTAGAATAATAGTTTTGTGATTATAAAGAAAAACAATCGCCATCGCTTTGGTGGAAACAAAATCGCGACGCTTCAAACGTAAACTGGAATAAGGAAAATACATTCAGAGGTTTAAATGATTGTAAAAAAATAACCAAACTAGGAATTTACTTTAATGGTTTAAGATTTATAGCAGAATAATAGTTTTATAATTATAAAGGAAAACAATCGCAATCGCTTTGGTGGAAACAAAATGGCGACGCTGCAAACGTAAACTGGAATAAAGAAAATGCATTCATAGGTTTGAATGATTGTAAAAAAATAACCAAACGAGGAATTTACTTTAATTGTTTAAGATTTATAGTAGAATAATAGTTTTGTGATTATAAAGAAAAACAATCGCCATCGCTTTGGTGGAAACAAAATAGCGACGCTGCAAACGTAAACTAGAATAAGGAAAATACATTCAGAGGTTTGAATGATTGTAAGAAAACAACCAAACGAGGAATTTACTTTAATAGCTTAAGATTTATAGTAGAATAATAGTTTTATGATTATAAAGAAAAACAATCGCTATCGCTTTGGTGGAAACAAAATGGCGACGCTGCAAACGTAAAAGGAATAAAGAAAATGCATTCATAGGTTTGAATGATTGTAAAAAAATAACCAAACGAGGAATTTACTTTAATAGCTTAATATTTATAGTAGAATAACAGTTTTATGATTATAAAGAAAAACAATCGCCATCGCTTTGGTGGAAACAAAATGGCGACGCATCAAACGTAAATTATAATAAGGAAAATACATTAAGAGGTTTGAATGATTGTAAAATAATAACTAAACGAGGAATTTACTTTAATAGCTTAATATTTATAGTAGAAGTATAATTTTATAATTATAAAGAAAAACAAACGCCATCGGTTTGGTGGAAACAAAATGGCGACGCTGCAAACGTTAACTAGAATAATGAAAATGCATTCAGAGGTTTGAATGATTGTAAAAAAATAACCAAACGAGGAATTTACTTTAATAGCTTAAGATTTAGAGTAGAAGAATAGTTTTATGATTATAAAGAAAAATAATTGCTATCGCTTTGGTGGAAACAAAATGGCGACGCTGCAAATATAAACTAGAATAAAGAAAATGCATTCAGAAGTTTGAATGATTGTAAAAAATAACCAAACGAGGAATTTACTTTAACAGCCTAAGATTTATAGCAAAAGAATAGTTTTATGATTATAAAGAAAAACAATCGTCATCGCTTTGGTGGAAACAAAATAGCGACGCTTCAAACGTAAATTAGAATAAGGAAAATACATTCAGAGGTTGAATGATTATAAAAAAATAACCAAACGAGGAATTTACTTTAATAACTTAAGATTTATAGCAGAAGAATAGTTTTATGATTATAAAGGAAAACAATCGCCATCGCTTTTGTGGAAACAAAATAGCGACGCTGCAAACGTAAACTAGAATAAGGAAAATACATTCAGAGGTTTGAATGATTGTAAGAAAACAACCAAACGAGGAATTTACTTTAATAGCTTAAGATTTATAGTAGAATAATAGTTTTATGATTATAAAGAAAAACAATCGCTATCGCTTTGGTGGAAACAAAATGGCGACGCTTCAAACGTAAACTAGAAGGAAGAAAATACATTCAGAGTTTTGAATAATTATAAAAAAATAACCAAACGAGGAATTTAATTTAATAGCTTAATATTTTTAGTAGAATAATGGTTTTATGATTATAAAGAGAAACAATCGCCATCGCTTTGGTGAAAACAAAATGGCGACACTGCAAACGTAAACTGGGATAAGGAAAATACATTCAGAGGTTTAAATGATTGTAAAAAAATAACCAGACGAGGAATTTACTTTAATGGTTTAAGATTTATAGCAGAAGAATAGTTTTATAATTATAAAGAAAAACAATCGCCATCGCTTTGGTGGAAACAAAATGGCGACGCTGCAAACGTAAACTGGAATAAGGAAAATGTATTCAGAGTAAGCAAACAAAAATTTTACTTCGTCTGCCTATTTTTATCTGTTTGGTTCTAAAATTTAATCGTAATTAACTCTTAACTCTGTAATAATAAATTAATCTTTAAGTACATTTGGTGGAGGCGCCGCGTACAACTTTCTAATTTGGAATAAATTTAAATTTCATCAGTTTTGAATGAAATTTTAATGCTGAGTCGTGAACCCAGCCGTTTCATCATCCGCCCTAATTTACTAATTGCCCCCCTTGTTTAATTAATTAGCAGCGCATTTCCACTCGACGATTACGTATTTAATCCCTGACGCTAATTTTAATAAACACAAGACGTTATCTTTAACGTTACATCGATTCCATCCATGTGGGTGGAATTGATTCGTTTCCCACGACCACGAAATATAAAAAAGAAACGTCGTCATCTTATGCCTCTCTGTCTATTCCACGACAAATGTATTCGGAATTGTACCGCCGAGAAATGTGCAGAATGTGCAATTTGGTCGGTCAGATCCTAGCACGCGCGCAGAATTAAATTCTTCCACGTCGTTTTGGTCTTGTAGGGTTATTACATGGACGAGCGAAGACAAAGGGAGGACTCTAATTGAATGCATAACTTAAAAGGGCGGTGTGCCGTGTAGTTCGGAGTGAATTAAATATTGACCGTAGTATAACGTGAATGTTGGAGCTTGTAAGCTTAGAAGAAATTCTTTACTGCTAATTCTTTTTTGTATATATAATTAGGCTTAAATTATGCATTAAAATTTACTAAACACACCTGAATTTCAATAATTAACAGCACCTCTTTAAACACTTATTAATGATAATCATAATAATAATAATGTTTATTTATAAGTTTTAAAAAAACAAAAACATATGATTTAATAAGTGTTTCAATCTATGCTTAATATATATTACCACCTAATAACGGTCTAAACCATTAATAGAGTAAATAGAGTTGCCTAACTTACGCATTTACAAATAAATTTCATATAACTTAAACAATTCTATAATTATATATAAATTTCGTTCTTTTACTCTTATATAAAACCAATAATATCCCAATCGCATGCCCTATATCATAATAGCATCGTGTACCGGACGAATAAATCCGTTCGTACGTAGTATCCATACACACACAAACACACACAAAGAGAGGCCATTATTGCGGCGGGCTATAAATAAAATCCCGGCGCATCCACCAGAAGTAATGGACTTGGAAATGCCCGCAAGCACTAATGCGAACGTTATTAACCGGAATCACAATGTATTGCATATTCACAAAACGGACATGGACGTCGCAGTATTTACATCACTTGCGAATTTTATAAATACAACGATATTTTCCATCTATTTATATTTTTTCGTACATTTCGTGAAATCGAAATTTTGATAGGGGCCGTCACACGAACGCGAAAGTGGCACGCAATTAAGGGCTCTGAATTGTGGAAAATGGCCCTCGTGTATACGCGTGTGTATGTGCGGCCCTTTGAAATTCAAATTTCCAACGGTGAACCATAAATTCCCGGCATTCCGTTACACAACCCCTCCAAACCGAATTGAATATTGTTGCTACACCCAACGCTTACTATAGACGATCTCATCACGTAGATTGATTAGTTTCTAATTTTAATAAATATATTAATTTCAACTATTTATAATGAGTACATATATTGTACATCTAGTAAATAAACATCAATTTATGAAGAAAGTGTTAGTGTTAGTATACAATATTACTATATTAATTGTATTTTTTCGTTGTTGTTTAAATATGGAGTTACTTGCCGTACAAGAGCCTCCTTTATAATGTAATTAGTATGTTGTTTGGAGACTAATAGGCCACCATTCCGAGCGAGGGTTAATATAATTTCTGACTAATAACAACCACCCATACAACCCCCTCATACACACACACACACACTCACACACACGATGTGCTTTCATAATGCTCTCTATTGGATTATGATATTATGGGCTATAAATTCTGATACGGTCTGATATATCTATTAAAATTAATAGTACAATTAAATTATTGGTTTTGGAGAAAAGCAATCGACCATTAATTATCATGTAATAATTTATATTGTATAATAAAAACACAAAAAATAACTTGTTCATCCTAAAAATTCTTGATGATAGATAGGAGATTATAGATTACAGATTACAAATGATAGATAACATATTACAGATGATGGGTGAACTATGAGTGATTACAGATTATGGATGACAGATTTAAAATAATGCATATTTTTTTGAATTATATAATTATATTATATATGTTTAGAAAACAAAATGTTAATCAGGTTAGGTAAATGAAAGATATAGAACATAAAGAAATTGATATATGTAAAAAAGCTCTTATCTAATAGAATTATCTAAAATAGAGATCAAAATACAAGAGATTCTGAGACAGATGACATATGAAAAATTGCAGATTATAGATGGCTTATGACAGATGAAAAATGGCAGATGATAGAGGCCATATGACAGATGACACATCACAGATGACAGATAACAGATGCCAGATGACAAATGACAGAAGACAGATGACAACTGCTAGATCACAGATGACAGACAACTGCTAGAACACAGATGGTAGATTATAGATGACTTATAACATATGACACATTATAGAGGCCAGGCGATAGACTATATGTGACAGATAATAATTAGTAGATAACAAATGATAGTTAATTAATTCATGACAAGTTTTATATTTATATCTTCTCAACTTTAAAATCATTCCATTATTCGAGTAAAAAATTTGCCTTTGAAATAAAGACTGTTTAAAACAGAAGACAGATATCCGTTGATGGATGACAAATGGCAAATGTCAGATAATAGATGACATTTAATTAGTAACAGATGACAGCTTCCAGATGATAAATGACAAGTGACAGTTGATAGATAATATATAACAGATGATAGATCAACAAACAAGAGGTTTTGTAAGATGATGGTTATAATTGTTTATAAAACTAGATAGATGATAAATCCCTAATATATGATAAATGGCAAAAATGTAGATGATAAATGAGAGAAGACAGTAGATCAGTAGACAGTTAGATCTCTGATGGAAGATTACAAAAAATAGTAGGCAGATAATTAATTACAGATGACAGATGGCCATGTACACAAAAGTTTTTGGTTTTCTAAACTTCCACTTCAATCATTACTCTAACAAAAGAGCAAGATTTTCCACAAAACCGAAATCTATTCAAAATGACATATTATTTTTTTGTCTATTGATTTTCTTGGTCAAATTTTAATTAAATTCCAACTTTTATAACGAATTATTAAAATTGTCTAAACTCGAAAATATCCACAATGAGCGAGCGTAAAATTTTTCTCTGTGGTCAAGACATATAACAGATGATAAATCACAAAAGACAGATCACATATACTAAACGGTAAGTGGTGAATGTCAAATGACAATCTAGTCTTTAATATCTTTATAATGGCGTTTTTTTAAGCAAAGCCTGTTCAAGACTAAAAACAGACCACAGATGTCCGTTAACAAATGTTGACAAATGGTGTATGAAATATGAAAAATGACAAATGATAGATAACAGATTGTAGATACTAGTTGACAAGTGACAGTTGATAGTTGATTTATGGCAGGATGACAAATGACAAATTACAAATGATAGATAACAGATTGTAGATTCTAAATTACAAAAGACAGTTGATAGTTGATTAATGGCAGGTTTTATAAATGGTAGGAAATGGTTAAAATTGTCGACACTTTAACAAATGACAGATGATGGTTATGAGTTGGCAAATGACAGATGTCAGCTGAAAAAGGACATTTTCTATTTTATATAAAATTGGTTTAAACTCTTTTCCGATGACAGATGACCGATGACAATTGACAAGTGACAAAGATGATAAATGACAGCTATTAGATGGTAGATAACAAATATTTGACAGACTAGTAGAGAATAGTAAATATTCTGTAGACTTTAGAGCAAAGCCCTTTCAAACCAAGGTATCACAAAATGACAAATAACAACTGGCAGATGACAGTTGACAGAAGATAAGACAACGGATGAGAAATGACAGTTGATAAATGACATATAACAGCAAGCAGATGACATATGACAAATAGCCATTGACAAATAACAAAAATGTCAAATGACAGATATTAGCTGACAAATGATGGCTATTATATGGTAGATGACAAATGACATATAACAAATATTTTACAGACTCTAAATGAGAGATGGCATAATATAAAAGGTGTTGGGAGAAAAATTTAAGTTTTCTGAAGACTTACAAAACGAAGTATGAAAAATGACATAACAGCTGGCAAATGATAGTTAACAGAAAATGAGACGACGAATAATAAATAATAATAATAATAATAATAAATAAGAGAGAATAGCTAGCAGATGATAGATGACCGTTGACAAATGACAAATATGACAGATGACAAATGGCATATGACCGTTGATTAATAACAAAGAGGACAAATGTCAGACGACAGATGACTGTTGATAATTGACAGATGACAAATGGCAAAAATGACAAATGACAGATAATGGCTATTAGATGGTAGATGAGAAATGACAGATGACAAATATTTGACAGATTTTAAATGACAGGTGACAGAACATCACACAAGAGGTGTTGGAAAAAAAATAAGTTTTCTTTAAACTTTAGAGCAAACATATGACAAATGACAATTAACAACTGACAAATGACAAATGACAAATGACAAATGAAAAATGACCAATGACCAATGGCAAATAACAAATGACAAATCACAAGTTACAAATGACAAATGCTAGATGACAAACGAAAAATAACAACTGACAACTGACCAATAACAGGCAGTTGCAGATAACTAATAGTTGACAAATAATATCCGATATGACAAAATTAGAATATTCTACCGTGTCTATTTTTAGACAGATGAAAACCAATAAAAATTACGTTTTCTAAGAAAAAGAATCTTAACTTAAAATTTGTTAAAAATTCCATATAAAGAAAACAATTAAAAACAGTTGATATATTACACACAAACGCAAATAAATAGTTGAACATTAACAAAAAAATAATTTTCTTTAAAAATAAATTATCTTCTCAATATTAGTTAAAAATTTGATTGAAAAACCCAACTGAAAATCTATTAAAAATACTCAAATTAACTGAAATTTACTTTTCAAAAAAATTCTGAGATAAAATTTATCAAATTGACAGGTAACAATTAATAGATAAAAGACGACAGGTAGCAGAAAACTAGTGACAAATGATATATAAGATATGACAAATGACAAATTATAAATGATAATATTTTAATATGACAAATGACAAATAACAAACAACAAAAATTACACACAACAAATAACAAACGGCAAATAACTAATGACAAATGACAAAAGGCAAATCATAAATCACAAATGATAAATGGTAAGTAACAAATAACAAATGAGAAATGACGAATAAAGAATGACGAATGACATATGATAAATAACAAATGACAAATAAAAAATAACGAATGAGAAATGACAAATGAATTATAAATAATGACCAATGAAAATAACAAATGATCCATGACAGATGACAAAGGACAATAACAAATGACAAATTCTTGAAGTAAAAAAGATATCTCAAACATGAAAATTTTGATTTGATTGATTTTTTTACTGCCAAATAAGAAAACTTTCAAAATTGCAAAAAAAAATTGTACACAATTTAATATTTGCTAAAAAAATACAGTTGAAAGCAGAAACAGAAACAGAAAAACTAAAAATTGTCTAGACAAAAAAATACAATATTTTTTAAACAAAGGCTATCTTTTTCAAATGTTCAAAAAAATTAAAAATGACAAATGCAAATAACTAATGACAAGTGACAAATAATAAATGACAAATGTCATGATTAATGAATAATGACCAATGAAAATAATAAAGTACAAAAGACCATGATAGATGAAAAATGACAATGAACAAATGACAAAATCTTGAAATACAATAAAATATATATACAATTGAATTTTTTTACTGTTAATTAAGAAAACTGTTTTAAAATTGCAAAAATAAATTGTAAATAATTTAATATTTAATAATTATACAGTTGACGGCAATTCCACCTTTGCAGTGGAAAGGATTGTTATTAGCGGACTGTATGCGAATATAATTTTATAATAGCGGTGCAGCTCGTCTCGGGACTTACCCTGGTGGTTGGGCTTCCTGGAACGTCCGGCACGCGTGCTTCCTTCTTCTCGAAACTTAATTTATAGGCTCTGGACAATTCTTCTAAGGGTGTTAATCTCACACCAACGTTCACACACGTATATATTACTACCATGCTTCTCTATCTCGATCTCTCGGATCGCGCGGTTTTTTGCGAAGTTGCGCATGGGCATAGCCCCGAACTGAGATGCACCAGCGCAATACAAATATACAAAACGCGGCAAAATCATTGTCCCTTCAAAACCGAACAACAGTTGAAACAGAAACAGAAGAAATAAAAATTAGACGAAAAAATACAATATTTTCTTAAACAAAAGCAATTTTTTTAAATGTTTTAAAAATTGACAAATGAAAATGGAAATAACCTATGACAGATGACAAATTATGAATAATGAATGACAAATAACAAATGACAGATGATAAATGATTAATGGAAAATGACAATGAACAAATGATAAAATCTTGAAATAAAAAAAAATAAAAATTTTACAATTGACTTTTTTACTGTTAATTAAGAATACAGTTTTAAAATTGCAAAAAGAAATTGTAAACAATTTAATATTTGTTAAAAAACAGTTGAAAGCATTCTAAAAAAAAATTATGTAAACGAAAAGTTACAATATTTTTTTTAAACAAACGCTAGCTTTTTCAATTTTTTTAAAAATTGTAAAATGACAAATGCAAATAACTAATGACAAGTGACAAATGAAAAATAACAAATGACAAATGACAAGAATGACACACGACAAATAACAAATGACAAATAACAAATAGGTTAAATGGGGTACTTGTGAGGTGTGTTAGCCTCTCGTGAACTGCGACCAAATAACAAATAGCAAATTACAAATGACAAATGACAAATGGTAAGTAGCAAATGACATATAACAAATAACGAATGACGAATGATGAATGAAAAATGACAAATAACAAATGAAAAATAACGAATCACAAATAACAAATGATAAATAACAAATGACAAATTGTAAAAGACAAACCAATTATAAATAATGACCAATGAAAATAACAAATGACTCATAACAGTTGAAAACAACGAACAAATGGCAAAATCTTGAAATACGAAAAAAAAATTCAAAAATGACCAATTTTACAATTGTTTTTTTTTACTGTTAATTAAGAAAACTGTTTCAAAATTGTAAAAAATGTAAACAATTCAATATTTGTTAAAAGAAACAGTTGAAAACATTCTAACAGAAACAGAAAAAAAATTGTCTAGTCGAAAAAATACAATAGTTTTTTTACAAACGCTATCTTTTTCAAATCTTTTATATATTGACAAAAGACAAATGCAAATAACTGATGACAAGATGACAGATGTTAGATGACTGTTGGCAAATGACAAAGATGACAGATGACCATTGACAAAAGACAAAGATGCTAATGACAGATGGCAGATGATGGCTATAAGATGGTAGATTGACATATTTTGAATGACATATGATAGAACAACATGTAAGAGGTGTTGGAAGATAAAACTAAATTTTCTGTAGACTTTAGAGCAAAAAATTTACAAAACGAATGACAATTCATAAATGACAGCTGGCAGATTAAAGTTGACAAAAGATATGTCGACGTATGAGAAAAGACACTTATACAGATGAAGAAAGCTAACAAATTACAAAAATCATAAATGACAGATGATGGGTATTATATGATAGATGACAAATGATGACAAAGATGTTAAGAGAGAATAGTAAATTTAGTACATAATGATTAATGACTTTATAGCAAAGCCTTTACAAATCAAAGTATAAGGAATGGGAGATGATAGTTGACAGAAGATGAGACGACGTGTAAGTAATGACAGATGACAGCTGGCAGATAATAGTTGAAAGATGAGACGATGTATAAAAAATGACAGTTGATAAATGACAGGTGACAGCTAGCAGATGAAAGTTGACAGAAGATGAGGTGACGTATGAGAAAGGACAGTTGATAAATAACAGTTAACAGCTAGCAGATGACCAATGACAGATGAAAAATCACAAATAATGGGTATTAAATGATAGATGACAGATGGCACATATTTGACAGATTTTAAATATGAAAAATCACAGTTGATAAATGACAGATAACATCTAGCAGATTGCAGCTACCACAGTTGATAAATGACGGTTAACAACTAGATGACAAAGATGACATATGACAGATTATAAATAATGGCTATTAGATGGTAGATAACAAATGATAGATGAGAAATATTTGACAGATTTTAAATGAGAAATGACAGAACAACATATAAGAAGTGTTGGAAGAGAATAGTAAATATTCAGTAGACTTTACAGCAAAGATCTTACAAAACGAAAGATGGGAAATAACATGTTATGTATGTTGGAGGCTTCTACTTCGTTATACATTTTTGTAAATTGAATAAAACACGACAACTTTGTTTGTATAACTTGAACTATGTGTTTGGTAATGACAAGCTAAATTTCTCGAAACTAGTCACAATAAAAAGTTTTCAAGTTATACAAACAAAGTTATCGTGTTTTATTCAATGGAAAATAACAGTTGATAAATGACAAATGACACATTTTATTTTATACATAATGATTAATGACAGATAACCGTTGATAAATGACAGATGACAAATGATGGCTATTAGATGGTAGATGACAAATGAAAGATGACAAATATTTGACAGTTGACAGAACAACATATAAGAGTGACAGATGACAGCTTGCAGATGATGGTTGACAGAAGATATGTCGGACGTATGGGAAAAGACAGGTAACAGCTAGCAGATGACAGTTGACAGATGACAGAAGAAAGCTGACAAATTACAAAAATAATAAATGACAGATGACAGATGATGGGTATTAGATGATAGATGACAAATAATGACACATTTGATATTTGACATATTTTAAATGACAGATGTCAAAACAACATTGAGAGGTGTTAAGAGAGAATGGTAAATTTAGTACATAATGATTAATGGCAGATGATCTCTTATAAATGACAAAAATGACAAATGAAAAATGAGTCACAAAAGATAAATTACAAACGACAAAAAAGACAAATGAGAAATTGCAAATGACAAATCGCAAAGGACAAATGATAAATCACAAATCTCAAATCACAAATCACAAATAACAAATAACAAATACAAGATAACGTACGAAAAATGATAAATGACAATTGACAGATACCAGACAGTTACAGATAAATAATAACTGACAAATAATATCTGATATGTGTTTTCTTTAATGACAAAATTAAAATCTTCTTATTTTTAGACAGATGAAAATCAATAAAAATTACGTTTTCTAAGAAAAAAATTATTTCTTTAACTTAAAATTTGTTAAAAATTCCATATAAAGAAAACAATTTGAAACAGATGATATTTTACACACTAACACAAATAAACAGTTGAAAGCCGATAAAAAAATAACATTTCTAAGAAAAATATATTATCTACTTAATATTAGTTAAAAATAAACAATTGAAAATCTATTGAAAGCACTTAAATTAACTGATATATACTTTTCAAAATAAAATTTTGAGATAAAATTTATTAAATTGACAGGTGATAGATAAAAGACGACAGGTAACAGAAAACTAGTGACAAATGATATATAACAGATGACAAATTACAAATTATAAAAGACAAATGAAAATGATAAATAACAAAAAAGTCGGACGACATATAACAAATGACAAAAAACAAACGACAAGTGACAAATGGTAAATCATAAATCACAAATGATAAGTGTCTAATGATAAATTGCAAATGACAAATGACAATAGGCAAATGGAAAATAACAAATGACGAATAATAAATGACTAATGACAAATAACAAATAAAAATGACAAATGAAAAATAGCGAATGACAAATGACAAATGATAAATAACAAATGACAAATTGTAAATGACAAATGACAAATAACAAAAAACAAATGAATTATAAATAATGACCAATGAAAATAACAAATGACCAATGACAGATTTAAAATGACAACGAACAAATGACAAATTCTTGAAATACAAAAAAATCTCAAAAATGAAAAATTTGAATTTATTGATTTTGTTACTGTGAAATAAGAAAACTTTAAACATTGCAAAAAAAGACAATTAGAAACAATTAATATTTGTTAAAAAAACAGTTGAATATAAATAATAATAAGTTTCATATAAATAATTAAAAACAGTTTATATTTTACACATAAATACAAATAAACAGTTGAAAATCAAATAAAAAATTAATTTAAAAAAAAATATTATTTTCTCAAAATTTGTTAAAAATTATATCAAAAAACAACTGAAAATCTATTAAAAGCACTCATATTGATATATAAGATATGACAAATAACAAATTATAAATGACAATTGACAAATGACAAAAAACAAAAATGACAAAAGACAAATGGTAAGTGACAAATGAAAAATCTTAAGTCACAAATGATAAATGACAAATAATAAATGGCAAATGACAAATGGCAAATGACAAATGACAAAAAGTAAATGGTAAATAACATGAAAAAAGGCAAATGGCAAATGAAAAATAACAAATGTAAATGACGAATGACAAATAACAAATAACAAATGACAAATAACAAACGACAAATGATAAATGACAAATGACAAGAATGATACACGACAAATAACAAATGACAAATAACAAATAGGTTAAATGGGGTACTTGTGAGGTATGTTAGCCTCTCGTGAACTGCGATCTAATAACAAATTACGAATGACAAATGGTAAGTGGCAACAACAATAACAAATGACGAATGACGAATAATGAATGAAAAATAAATAACAAATGGAACATAACGAATGACAAATAACAAATGATAAATGACAAATTAATTATAAATAATGATCAATGAAAATAACAAATGACTCATAACAGTTGAAAATTTACAACGAAGAAATGGCAAAATCTTGAAATACGAAAAAAAATAATTCAAAAATGACAAATTTTACAATTGTTTTTTTTACTGTTAATTAAGAAAACTGTTTCAAATTTGTAAAAAAAATTGTAAGCAATTAATATTTTTTTAAAAATCAGTTGAAAATATTCTAACAAAACAAAAAAAGGAAACATTTTCTAGACGAAGAAATAATAGTCTGTTTATTAAATGTTTTAAAAAGTGACAAATGAAAATACAAATAACTAATGACATATGACAAATTATGAATGATGAATGACAAATAACCAATGAGAAATGATTAATGAAAAATGACAATGAACAAATGACAAAATCTTGATATTCAAAAAAAAAATTCAAACATGAAAAATTTTACAATTGATTTTTTTTTAAACTGTTTAATAATTGCAAAAAAAAATTTTAAATGATTTAATATGTTGAAAGCATTCTAAATAAACTTGATCTAAACGATAAAATACAATATTTTTCAACAAAATTTTTTAAAAATTTGAAAATGACAAATGCAAATAACTAATGATGAGTGACAAATGACAAATAAAAAATGACAAATGAAAAATGACAAAATCTTGAAATACAAAAAAAAATTTTAAATTTTACAATTAATTTTTTTACTGTTAATTAAGAAAACTGTTTCAAAATTGTAAAAAATGTAAACAATTTAATATTTGTTAAAAAAAAACAGTTGAAAACATTCTAATGGAAACAGAAAAAAAAAATTGTCTAATCGAAAAAATACAATATTTTTTTACAAACGGTATCTTTTTCAAATCTTTTATATATTGACAAATGACAAATGCAAATAACTAATAGCAAGTGACAAGTGACAAATAATAAATGACAAATGGGAAATGACAAATGATAAATGACAAATGACAAATGACAAATGACAAATGACAAATGACAAATGACAAATGACAAAAGACAAAAGACAAAAGACAATAGACAAAAGACAAAAGACAAAAGACAAATGACTAATGATAATGACAAATGGCAAATGATAATAGAATGACAAACAGTAGGCAGCTGTTAACAAATAATAGTTGACAGATGATTTAAGACAAGATGATAGATGACATAGTAATTTTCTCTAAAGACAAGCCTATTCAAAGCAACTTATGAAATATGAACTTAAACAATAAATAAACAATTGTTCTTTGTTAAATCTGTAACAAATGGAAAATAATATGTGATATGAGTTTTCTTCAATAACAAAATAAAAATATTTTTAGAGAGATGAAAATTAGTAAGAATTACGTTTTCTAAGAAAAATTATCTTGAAATTTGTTAAAAATTTGACAGTTGACATTTTACACACAAAAGCAAATAAATATGTTGGAAATTTACAAAAAAAACAAAGTTGAAAATTAACAAAAATTTGATTGAAGAAAATTATCATTTACATAAAATTAGTTGAAAATTTATCCAGAAAAAAGAATTAAAAATCTATTCAAAACAAAAAACACTCAAACTAATCCAAAAAAAATCTAAGAAAAAAATTATTCTCTCGAAACGAATTAAAAATTTTATCCAAACAATCTATTACAAACTGAAAAGATTACCAAAAAAAAAGAAAAAACATTTGACCACAGACAAATGGCAAAATATACAAATAAATAAATGACAAATAAATTCTAAAAAATAAAATAAAACTTGAAAAATAAAAACGATGACAGATGGCAGATGATAGGTAACAAATGACAGGTCACAGATAACAAATAATAGTGGATGACAATAAAAACAGATATACAACATACACTCAATAGCTAATTACAAATAATAAAAAAACAGTTGAATAACGACAAAAAAACAATTAAAAAAAACAAATGATAATTATATCTGTCTTATTTTAATTCCAAAAGAAACAAAGAAAACATTAGAAAAATAGATGACAGATGAAAAATTAAAGATGACATTTAAGAGAAAAAATACAGCAACAACAAATGTGAAACCAAAAATAGCAAATAACAAAACAAAAGAAAAGTCGATTAACGAAAAATTGCAAAAGGTATAGGACAATAAACAAAAAAAAAACAACGAATAAACAAATGGCAATGATTGCAATTCAATTACAAACAAAATCAAAGAAATTCAAGAAATATAAAATAAAATTAAAATAATTGATAACAGATAACAGATTATAGATGGCAGATGACAAATGTTGGATCACAGATGACAGATGATAGATGACATATAGAAACGTCAAACGTTAATCGAAAAATAACAAAGAAAAACAATTAAAACAAATAGCAAAAATTATAGAACAATACATAAAAAAAAAACTAAAATAAGAAAGTATGTATAAAAAAACTAATATAAACAGATGACAGATGAAAAGTGACATACCATAGTAAATAGACAAAAGAGTGAATAAACGAACATAGAAACGATATAATTAATTACAAATAGTAAAAAAATTGACTGAAAAAATATCAGATACCGGACAAAAGACAAATGAAAAATGGAAAAACAAATGACAATTCAATGATAACACACGTATCATCATTGAATTCGAAAAAAAAAACATATAAATAATAACAGATGAAAAGTCACAGATGAATGATAATAGAAACAAAGAGACGAAAATTACTAAAAGATAAATGGCAAATAACAAAAAAAGAAGCAATTAACTAACGACAAATGGTAAAATATATACGACTAAAACTAAAGACAAATAAAAAATTAATGGCGACAAAAAGCTAAAACTTAAAACGATAACAGATGATAGATGACGGATGACAGATGACAGATGACAGATGACAGATGACAGATGACAGATGACAGATGACAGATGACAGATGACAGATGACAGATAACAGATGACAGATAACAGATGGCAGATGACTATTATAATGGCTATTAGGTGGTGGATGAAAAATGACAGATGACAAATATTTGACAGATTTTAAATGACAGATGACAGAACAACATATAAAGGGTATTGTAAGAAAATAGTAAAATTTCTGAGGACTTTAGAGCAAAGCCCTTACAAAACAAAGTATGATAAATGACAGATAACAGCTGGCAGATGATAGTTGACAGAAGATGAGACTTTATTAACGGTATTCACTCTATGAACATTAGAAAAAATACAAAATAAATCAACATTGAGATAAATAAATGAATAAAAATAAAACAACTACTTAACAACGACGTATTAGGAAGGACAGTTAATAAATGAAAGATAACAGCTAGTAGATGACAGATGACAAATAAAAAATATAATAAATGACAGATGATAGCTATTAAATGGTAGACAAGAAAAGGCAGAAGACAAATACTTAACAGAACAACATATAAGAGGTGTTGGATGTGATTAATAAATAGACTTTAGAGCAAAGACTTTACCAAATGTAAAGTATGAGAAATGACAGTCGATAAAAGACAGATGACAGCTGGCAGATGATAGTTGATAAAAGATATGTCGATATACAAGAAAGGATAGATAACAGCTAGCAGATGAGAGATAACAAATGACAAAGATAACAAATGTCAGATAACAGATGACAATTACTGGCTATAAGATGGTAGATGACAATTATTTGACAGATTTTATGTGACAGATATGAAGAGTTGGGACAAAATGGTAAATTTTTTGAGGACTTTAGAGGAAACTTCTTACAAAACAAAGTATGAAAATGGTGATGTGGCCATCATAGTACTTTCCCTATATTTTTCTCAAAAACTATGAGGTTTACGCAAAAAATCTATTCTTGATAATTTGTTCACTTTTAAATACTATACAAATGTTTATTATATAAATTTCATGTAGCTCCAATAGTTTAGTAGCAATTGGCAAAAAATATCAAAATTTTCAATTATTATTTTTTTTCTCGAAAATTAAGAATTTTATGAAAATTATGTTTTAACAAACCTTATTCAGTTTCTTATTCCCTTCAACTTTTACTTGAAAAATTTTGTAATATTTTTCATATTAAAAGAAATATCAGAAAAAAAAAACGGCCTCGAGTAAACATCGACTTCCGGTTTTTGAATGTTCACCAAAAGCTTTTCAGTTCCAGTTTTTAACGATAAAACCTTAATTTTTAAGTTTCATTAAAATCGGATCATACGTTTTTGAGATACAGCGCCCACAGACATTTTTACGCACGAAAACAATACTTTCCCTATATATACTATATAGGGAAAGTAAAAATGGCAGTTGACAAATGACAGATGACAGCTGGCAGATGACAGTTGACGGAAGTTGAAACGAAGTATGAAAAATAACTGTTGATAAATAACAGGTAACAGCCAGCAGATGACAGATGACAAATGACAAAGATGGCAGATAACAGTTGATCGTTGACAAATAACAAAGATAACAAACGGAAAATGACAGATATCAAATATTTGTCAATTGTCATCTACCATCTAATAACCATCATAGATGACAAATGACTATTGACAAATATTTTACAGGTGACAGGACAATATATAAGAGGTGTGGAGAGAATAGTAAATTTTCTGAAGACTTTAGAGTAAAGACTTTACAAAACGAAGTATGTGAAATGGCAGTTGATAAATGACAGAAGAGAACTGGTATATTATAGTTGAAAGATGGTAAAGCGACATATAAGAAATGACAGTTGATAAATAACAGATAACAGCTAGCAGATGATAGTTGACAGATGACAGACGATAGATGATAGTTGAAAAATGACAGATGATAGATAACAGATGACAGTTGATTGATAGTAATTGACAGATTATAGATGACAAATTATAAATTGAATTCAGCAAAAAATGCATTTTCTGGAAAATTCTAGAAATCTACAAAAATAACTTGAATTGATAAAATTTTAAAAAAGTTACGAAAATATCTAAAATCTACAAAAAAAATGAGGAAAATTGTAGAGGCACATAGGGAAATTAAAAAAAAATGAAATGAAAGATTCTCGAAAGTTTTACAAAAAAAAAACTGAAGAAAATTCTATTATTCTTTAAGAAAATACCTGAAATATTGAATTAAACTTTTTTAAAATTCTAGAAATTTGCAAAATTCAAGAACGCTTTAGAAAAATTCTTCAAAATTGCAATGGAAGTTTCTGAGAAGTTCTTGAAATTTACAAAAATATTGATTAAAATTCTAGAGGCTCATACGAAAATGGAGTTCTACAAACCTACAACAAAACTGAAGAAAATTCCTGAAAAACTGAATTCAACTTTCTAAAAAAATTCTACAAATCTACACAAAAAATACTGAAAGTTCTAAAAATCTACCAAAAAAGTTTAGAAAAATATTTTTAATAAAATTATTGAAACATGGAATGAAGGATACTGGAAACTACAAAAAAATGAAGATAACTCTAAAAAAATTCATGAACTATCAAAAAATTTAATAAAAGTTACTGAAAATTTCTAAAAATTTACAAAGGAAGTTGAGGAAAATTCTTGAAGGATGGAATGAAGGTAACTGACAAGTTCTAGATATCTACAAAGATTACTAAGAAAAATTCAAGAAATCTCTAGAATAATTCTTGAAAACTGTGATGAAAAATTCTAGAAAGTTTTATAACACTAACAGCCGTACTAATAGTCGCGAATTAATTCTCGAACTGAAAAATCCTGAATTATTTGTCGTATTTATTAGTCGGGTATTTACGGGTAGTTTCGGCGACTTTGAAGAATTATCCTCGATACGGGAACTTTTTAGTGACATTTAATTATTACCGGTTTTACGTTGGCACTATACGGGAACTTTTTAGTGACATTTAATTATTACTGGTTTTACGTTGGCACTATACGGGAACTTTTTAGTGACATTTAATTATTACTGGTTTTACGTTGGCAGAATCGTCATGTTCTGTCAGTTGAAGAGCGCCATTTATTAAATTACGAATATAGTAAGTACAATTAATACTTATTTTTAATGGAAATGGTACATAATAATGGTAATTCATTTTGCAGAAATGGATAAAGGTAAAATTATAATAACAATATATTAACTATAATGAATTATAAAAATATCTGTTGACAAGTAAGAAATTGACAGTTCGCGAATAATCTCGAAATAATCTTGCGTCGCGCAGGATTATTGAATTGACGTTTATCTTTAAAAATAATCCGAGGTAAAGGAATAATCCTTATACTCGAATTAATTCGCGACTATTAGTACGGCTGTAAGAAAATTCTTGAAGGATAGAATGCAAAATATTGACACCCTAGAAAAATTCTTCAAAATTGTGATAAAGGTTTTTAAGATGTTCTACAAATCTACAAAAACAAAATGAAGAAAATTGTAGAGGCTCATAAAAAAATCCTTAAAAAATGGAATGAAAATTCTAGAACTTTAGAACTGTAAAGAAAAATTCCTGAAAAACGGATTAACACTTTCTAAAAAAAATCTAGATATCTACAAAATTAAAGAACCCATTAGAAAAGTTCTTCAAAAATGTGATAAAAGTTGCTGAGAATTTCTTTAAAATTTTAGAGGCTCATAAGAAAATTCTTGAAAAATGGAATGAAAAAAAGGGTTCTGCAAACCAACAAATAAAACTGAAGAAAATTGTAGAAGTCTCTAGGAAAAACTGATTTAAACTTTCTGGAAAATTCTAGAAATCTACATAAAAAAAAAAAACTTGAATTGATAAAATTTAAAAAAAGTTACGAAAAATGTCTAAAATCTACAAAAAAAAATTGAGGAAAATTTTAGAGGCACATAAGGAAATTTGTAAAAATTGAATTAAAAATACTCGAAAGTTTTACAAAATAAAACTGAAGAAAATTCTAGTACTCTCTAAGAAAATATTTGAAGTATTTAATTAAACTTAAAATAACAGAAAAAAAAGAAACAATTGACTAACCACAAATGGTAAAATATATAGGATACAAAAAGCTAAAACTTAAAACGATAACAGATGATAGATGACGGATGACAGATGACAGATTGTTGACACATAGCAAGTAACAAGTGACAGATGACAGATGACAGATTTCAGGTGACAGGTGATAGATGACAGATGACATATGATAGACGACATATGATAATTGACAGATGACAAATATCATGTGATAGATGACAGATGACAGATTGTTGACAGATAGCAAGTAACAAGTGACAGATGACAGATGACAGATATCAGGTGACAGGTGATAGATGACAGATGACATATGATAGACGACATATGATAATTGACAGATGACAAATATCATGTGATAGATGACAGATGATAAATGACAGCTAACAAATTATAAGCGATTTCTGACTCTATGTATAAACTATCATGTAAAATTAACGGTATAAATGATCTCTTATTATTACTTATTTCTTTACTTCTTTAATAGTGAAATATACTGTGTAGTATTTTGACTGTGTTTTTTATGTACGTTCCTAAAAGAAAATAATATGTATTTAATAAGTTGGAAAAGGTAAATTCAAAAGGAATAAATTTACTTAAACTAATTACTAATGTCGACGATTTTTAAATGTAGATCTTTCAATATTTACACCTGTCTGTAATTACAAATACGAGCAGATTAAACGGGTTCAAAGTTTTCCGAACAAAATAAAATAAAACTAAAGCAAAATTTGCGCAAACCGTGATGTTTACACACCGCAAACCGTATAACCTCCCCGTGTGCGCAAATAAAAGGAACGCGCGCACCGCCGTAATTAGGAAACGCCTCCGCGTCGATTTGCATATTGAATTAATGATTCCGAATGATAATAACCGGAAACGAGTCTCTTTTTTCCTCCACCCCCATTCGCGATCGATATGGACGTACACAACGGTGTAATTAAAAACTGAAACAGCGATATCAGATTGCAACGCGCTGGGCGAGGGCGAATTAAATGTTGGACAAACACGAGCATCGGACAACAACAAATCATTAATCAACATCTGGCGAATCAGTAATTAATTCTAAAAGGTAGCCTGAAATATAGAGGGGGATAGGTGTACGGGCTTGAAAAGGAGAACGGGGACGGAATATAAATGACGTTTTATTATGTGCTTTTGTAAATTTTAAATATTCGAACGGGATTTATTGGACACGATAAATCGACAGGGTAATCCGGTGCAGAGTAATGAGTGACCTGAATTTTGTACTGTTATACAATCATATTTGCATATATTTTTGTTTATATATAAAGGGTTTAATTTATACGTTTATTTTATTGATTTTTAATAAATGGTGGATGCGCCGGGAATTAATTTATTAAATATATGAGGAAAATTATAATAATTGTTGTTTACTATTCAACTTTTCTGTTTAGATGAAAACAAATACTGGTTACAGGGCGGGGTTGAAGGGTAGAAGGGTTTATTTAAATTAAACATGAAATATATTCACCGCAAAAGGTTTTTTTTTCTTTAGAGCCAAACAAAAAGTCCTAATTTAAAGGAAACATTGGTTATTTATTTTATTAATTAAGTCCACGTTAAAAACCAAAAATATTCCAATGAATTATATAAAATTTATTAAAATATTCTATATTTAAATAACACTAATAAAAATAGAAACGAAATGTATAATATAATTAAATAAAAACCAGTAACCCGGCGCATCCACCAAAACACAACTGTAATTAATTATATGTTGCTGTTGCGCAAATATTTCGAAATTACAGGAGAGTGCTCGAAATTATTATTTACAAATTAGCTCGTTATAATTAATTCATTATCCTAGCCAGCTCCACCGACAATATTTGTTTTAATTAACTGAAATATTCGCGTTAAACATTTTTTCTGTTATTATTTATATTCTGTTGGTGACGTGAATAATACAATTCACGTTTTATCTTCCATTTCCGAGTGATTCAAAGTGCGTTGTTTCATTACACCCGCAAGGTTTCACACGCACGTTCTGAGCGAAAGTACAAAAGAGAAAAGCTGGCGTCGTTCCCTTTAACGATCCATGAAGGTGCATACAGTGGAACCCGCGACCCATTTAACCCTCCCCCCCATTATTAGCCCCGCCATTCGGCCAGAGAATGATAATCTCCGGAGAGCTGAATTTTTAAAAAATATTCCATTACGAAATATCGTCGGAGTCGTGTTTTTCCTTGGGGGATTAAGGGGGATACATGAAGAATGCATTAATGTGTGTGTGTGTGTGTGTATAAGAGATGAGCAGATATTTTTCCGAGCCGGGAAATCTGTTTGGATGCAACGGAGAGGTAAATATAAGGGCACTACAGTAAATTGTGTGTGTCTGTATATTCAAAGAGATGATTTGGGTGAATAAATTTGAAATAAAATTTTGAATTTATCGCATTTATTATGTTTAGAATGGAATTGATTAATTAAAGAATATAATTTTTATATATACGAGGTTTACCTATTATATTTTGAGAACGATACAGGTGCTGCCATCTGACAACAGATTTAAACGTAACGTAAAGTTCAATAAAGTTACTCAGATCGTAACAGTAACAACCAATTTTATAAATACCTACCATATCTTACATTATTTTTTTCATTTGCAGAAATGTTTAACAACACTAGATCTAACATCGTTAGGGGTAGGAAGCTGCGTAGGCACGGGGATGTACTTAGTGGCGGGAATGGTGGCGAAGAACTACGCAGGACCTGGAGTCGTTTTCAGCTTCATCATAGCAGCCATAGCTAGTATATTCTCAGGTAAGATTTAACGAATAAAACACTTTTTTTTGACAATATTTCATGTGATAAAAAATAATAAATTTCCGGATGAAAGCGCGAATGTTCACCCCCGAAAATTGAAAACCTTTCGCGTGTTTAAACGCCGATTTTTACATTCCAAAAGGCCATTTCTAAATTTTCCACTTCGCATTGTACACCTCTTTTTTGTCCGGTTAACCATCCATCCAATTATTATGATAATGCGGACTGCGCACAGTTTTTTTTTTAATGGATCGATTAATATTCATCACTTCTCTTCTGGTATTTGAATAACAAAAGAGGAAGGACGCGCGTTATCCAGTCCGGATTCAATTATATCGTAATGGAATTTCAATCGACTTATTAAAAAAATTCTTATATAACGATGTTAACTTAATCAAACGTGCATGTCTTAATTAGCGCAATTTCAACGCCGGAAAAATAATGTAAAAACAATTGCCACGAACGTAAAATTTTGGAAATTTACTTTAAATCATTTACGCTTTATGATCCTATAATAAACTACAACTGTTCTTGCGTGAGATTCAAAAATAATTGCGCTTAAACGTCAAACGTGCATTTTTTAATTAGCTCAATTTCAACGCCGGAAAAAAAATGTAAAAACAATCGCCACGAACGTAAAATTTTGGAAATTTACTTTAAATCATTTACGCTTTATAATCCTATAATGAACTACAATTATTCTTGCGTGAGATTCAAAAATAATTGCGCTTAAACATCAAATGTGCATTTTTTAATTAGCGCAATTTCAACGCCGGAAAAATTTGTAAAAACAATTGCCACAAACGTAAAATTTTGGAAATTTACTTAAAATCATTTACGCTTTATGATCCTATAATAAACTACAATTTTTCATACTCGAGATTCAAAAATAATTGAGCTTAAACCACAAACGTGCATTTTTTAATTAGCGCAATGTCAACGCCTGAAAAAAATGTAAAAACAATTGCCACGAACGTAAAATTTTGGAAATTTACTTTAAATCATTTACGCTTTATGATCCTATAATAAACTACAAGTGTTCATACGCGGGATTCAAAAATAATTGCGCTTAAACATCAAACGTGCATTTTTTAATTAGAGCAATTTCAACGCCGGAAAAAATGTAAAAACAAACGCCACGAACGTAAAATTTTGGAAATTTACTTTAAATCATTTACGCTTTATGATTCTATAATAAACTACAACTGTTTATGCGCGAGGTTTAAAAATAATTGCGCTTAAACATCAAACGTGCATTTTTTAATTAGCGCAATTTCAACGCCGAAAAAAAATGTAAAAACAATTGCCACGAACGTAAAATTTTGGAAATTTACTTTAAATCATTTACGCTTTATGATCCTATAATAAACTACAACTGTTCATACGCGAGATTTAAAAATAATTGCGCTTAAACATCAAACGTACATTTTTTAATTAGCGCAATTTCAACGCCTGAAAAAATGTAAAAACAATTGCCACGAACGTAAAATTTTGGAAATTTACTTTAAATCATTCACGCTTTATGATCCTATAATAAAATTCAATTATTCATACGCGAGATTTAAAAATAATTGCGCTTAAATATCAAACATGCATTTTTTAATTAGCGCAATTCAACGCCGGCAAAAATGTAAAAACAATTGCCACGAACGTAAAATTTTGGAAATTTACTTTAAATCATTTACGCTTTATGAACCTATAATAAACTACAACTATTTATACGCGAGATTCAAAAATAACTGCGATTTAACGTCAAACGTGCATTTTTTAATTAGCGCAATTTCAACGCCGGAAAAAATGTAAAAACAATCGCCACGAACGTCAAATTTTGGAAATTTACTTTAAATCATTTACGCTTTATGATGCTATAATAAACTACAACTGTTCATACGTAAGATTTAAAAATAATTGCGCGTAAACATCAAACGTGCATTTTTTTAATTAGCGCAATTTCAACGCCGGAAAAAAATGTAAAAACAATCGCCACGAACGTAAAATTTTGGAAATTTACTCAAAATTATTTATTCTTTATGATCCTATAATAAAATACAATTAAACATAAGTAAGATTTTAAAAAAATGCGCTTAAACATCAAACGTGCATTTTTAATTAGCGCAATTTCAACGCCGGAAAAAAAATGTAAAAACAATCGCCACGAACGTAAAATTTTGGAAATTTACTTTAAATCATTTACGCTTTATGATCCTATAATAAACTACAACTGTTCATACACGAGATTTAAAAATAATTGCGCTTAAACCTCAAACGTGCATTTTTTAATTTGCGCAATTTCAACGCCGGAAAAAAATGTAAAAACAATTGCCACGAACGTAAAATTTTGGAAATTTACTTTAAATCATTTACGCTTTATGATCCTATAATAAATTACAATTATTTATACGCGAGATTAAAAAATAATTGCGCTTGAACGTCAAACGTGCATTTTTCAATTAGCGCAATTTCAGCGCCGGAAAAAAAATGTAAAAACAATTGCCACAAACGTAAAATTTTGGAAATTTACTTTAAATCATTTGCACTTTATGACCCTATTAAAAAATTCAATTATTCATACGCGAGATTCAAAAATAATTGCGCTTAAACGTCAAACGTGCATTTTTTTATTAGGGCAATTTCAACGGCGGAAAAAAATGTAAAAACAATCGCCACGAACGTATAATTTTGGAAATTTACTTTAAATCATTTACGCTTTATGATCCTGTAATAAACTACAACTGTTCATACGCGAGATTTAAAAATCATTGCGCCTAAACATCAAACGTGCGTTTTTTAATTAGCGCAATTTCAACGCCGGAAAAAATTGTAAAAACAATCGCCACGAACGTAAAATTTTGGAAATTAATTTTAAATTATTTACGCTTTATGATCCTATAATAAACTACAACTGTTCATACGCGAGATTCAAAAATAATTGCGCTTAAACGTCAAACGTGCATTTTTTTAATTAGCGCAATTTCAACGCCGGAAAAAATGTAAAAACAAACGCCACGAACGTAAAATTTTGGAAATTTACTTTAAATCATTTACGCTTTTGATCCTATAATAAACTACAAGTGTTCATATGCGGGATTCAAAAATAATTGCGCTTAAACCTCAAACGTGCATTTTTTAATTAGCGCAATTTCAACGCCGGAAAAAAAATGTAAAAACAATCGCCACGAACGTAAAATTTTGGAAATTTACTTTAAATCATTTGTGCTTTATGACCCTATAATAAATTATAACTGTTCATACGCGAGATTCAAAAATAATTGCGCTTAAACGTCAAACGTGCATTTTTAATTAGCGCAATTTCAACGCCGGAAAAAATGTAAAAACAATTGCCACGAACGTAAATTTTTTTTAGATTAACTCAACATTATTTACGCTTTATGATCCTATAATAAATTACAATTATTCATATGTAAGATTCAAAAATAATTGCGCTTAAACGTCAAACGTGCATTTTTTAATTAGCGCAATTTCAACGCCGGAAAAAAATGTAAAAACAATCGCCAAGAACGTAAAATTTTGGAAATTTACTCAAAATTATTTATGCTTTATGATCCTATAATAAAATACAATTAATCATACGTAAGATTTAAAAATAATTGCGCTTAAACGTCAAACGTGCATTTTTTAATTAACGCAAATTCAACGCCGGAAAAAAATGTAAAAACAATTGTCACGAACGTAAAATTTTGGAAATTTACTTTAAATCATTTACGCTTTATGATCCTCTAATAAAATACAACTTTTCATACGAGAGATTCAAAAATAATTGCGCTTAAACATCAAACGTGCATTTTTTAATTGTCGCAATTTCAACGCCGGCAAAAAATGTAAAAACAATTGCCACGAACGTAAAATTTTGTAAATTTACTTTAAATGATTTACGCTTTATGATCCTATAATAAACTACAACAGTTCATACTCAAAATTCAACAATAATTGCGCTTAAACATCAAACGTGCATTTTTTAATTAGCGCAATTTCAACGCCGGAAAAAAATGTAAAAAACAATCGCCACGAACGTAAAATTTTGGAAATTTACTTTAAATCATTTACGCTTTATGATCTTATAATAAACTACAACTGTCTATACGCGAGATTCAAAAATAATTGCGTTTAAACATCAAAAGTGCATTTTTTAATTAGCGCAATTTCAATGCCGAAAAAAAATGTAAAAACAATCGCCACGAACGTAAAATTTTTGAAGTTTACTTTAAATCATTTACGCCTTATGATCCTATAATAATCTACAACTGTTCATACCCGAGATTGAAAAATAATTGTGCTTAAACATCAAATATGCATTTTTTAATTTGCGCAATTTCAACGCCGGAAAAAAATGTAAAAACAATTGCCACGAACGTAAAATTTTGGAAATTTACTTTAAATCATTTACGCTTTATGACCCTATAATAAACTACTACTGTTCATACGCGAAAATCAAAAATAATTGCACTTAAACATCAAACGTGCATTTATTAATTAGCGCAATTTCAACGCTGGAAAAAAATGTAAAAACAATTGCCATGAGCATAAAATTTTCGAAATTTACTTTAAATCATTTACGCTTTAGGATCCTCTACTAAGCTATAATTATTCATACGCGAGATTCAAAAATAATTGCGCTTAAACGTCAAACATGCATTTTTTAATTAGCGCAATTTCAACGCCGGAAAAAAATGTAAAAACAATCGCCACGAACGTAAAATTTTGGAAATTTATTTTAAATCATTCACGCTTTATGATCCTATAATAAACTACATCTAATCATACGCGAGATTCAAAAATAATTGCGCCTAAACGTCAAACGTGCATTTTTTAATTAGCGCAATTTCAACGCCGAAAAAAAATGTAAAAACAATCGCCACAAACGTAAAATTTTGGGAATTTACTTCAAATCATTTGCGCTTTATGATCCTATAATGAACTAAAACTGTTCATACGCGAGATTCAAAAATAATTGCACTTAAACGTCAAACGTGCATTTTTTAATTAGCGCACTTTCAACGCCGGAAAAAAATGTAAAAACAATTGCCACGAACGTAAAATTTTGGACATTTAATTTAAATCATTTACGCTTTATGACTCTATAATAAACTACAACTGTTCTTACGCGAGATTCAAAAATAATTGCGCTTAAACATCAAACGTGCATTTTTTTAATAGCGCAATTTCACCGCCGGAAAAAAATATAAAAACAATTGCCGCGAACGTAAAATTTTGGAAATTTACTTTAAATCATTTACGCTTTATGATCCTGTAATAAACTACAACTGTTCATACGCGAGATTTAAAAATCATTGCGCCTAAACATCAAACGTGCGTTTTTTAATTAGCGCAATTTCAACGCCGGAAAAAATTGTAAAAAAATCGCCACGAACGAAAAATTTTGAAAATTTACTTTAAATCATTTACGATTTATGATTCTATAATAAACTACAACTATTCATACTCGAGAATCAAAAATAATTGCGCTTAAACGTCAAACGTGCATTTTTTAATTAGCGCAATTTCAACGCCAGAAAAAAAATCTAAAAACAATTGCCACGAACGTAAAATTTTGGAAATTTACTTTAAATGATTTACGCTTTATGATCCTGTAATAAACTGCAAGTGTTCATATGCGAGATTTGAAAATAATTGCGCCTAAACATCAAACGTGCATTTTTTTAATTAGCGCAATTTCAACGCCAAAAAAAATGTAAAAACAAATGCCACGAAAGTAAAATTTTGGAAATTTACTTTAAATCATTTACGCTTTATGATTCTATAATAAACTACAACTGTTCATGCGCGAGGTCAAAAAATAATTGCGCTTAAACATCAAACGTGCATTTTTTAATTAGCGCAATTTCAACGCCGGAAAAAAATTTAAAACAATTGCCGCGAACGTAAAATTTTGGAAATTTACTTTAAATCATTTACGCTTTATGATCCTATAATAAACTACAACTATTTATACGCGAGATTCAAAAATAATTGCGCTTAAAAACCAAACGTGCATTTTTTAATTAGCGGAATTTCAACGCCGCAAAAAAATGTAAAAACAATTTCCACGAACGTAAAATTTTGGAAATTTACTTTAAATCATTTACGCTTTATGATTCTATAATAAATTACAACTGTTCATACGCGAGATTCAAAAATAATTCCGTTTAAACCTCAAACGTGCATTTTTTAATTAGCGCAATATCAACGCCGGAAAAAATGTAAAAACAATTTCCACGAACGTAAAATTTTCGAAATTTATTTAAATTATTTACGCTTTATGATCCTATAATAAATTACAATTATTCATGCGCGAGATTCAAAATTAATTGCGCTTAAACGTCAAACGTGCATTTTTTAATTAGCGCAATTTCAACGCCGGAAATAAATGTAAAAACAATTGCCACGAACGTAAAATTTTGGAAATTTACTCAAAATTATTTACGCTTTATGATCCTGTAATAAACTACAACGGTTCATACGCGAGATTAAAAATAATTACGCTTAAACGTCAAACGTGCATTTTTTAATTAGCGCAATTTCAACGCCGGAAAAAATGTAAAAACAATCGCCACGGACGTAAAATTTTGGAAATTTACTTTAAATCATTTACGCTTTATGATCCTATAATAAACTACAACTATTCATACGCGAGATTCAAAAATAATTGCGCTTAAACGTCAAACGTGCATTTTTTAATTAGTGCAATTTCAACGCCGGAAAAAAATGTAAAAACAATTGCCACGAACGTAAAATTTTGGAAATTTACGTTAAATCATTTACGCTTTATGATCCTATAATAAACTACAACTATTTATACGCGAGATTCAAAAATAACTGCGATTTAACGTCAAACGTGCATTTTTTAATTAGCGCAATTTCAAAGCCGGAAAAAAATGTAAAAACAATTGCCGCGAACGTAAAATTTTGGAAATTTAATTTAAATCATCTACGCTTTATGATCCTATAATAAACTACAACTGTTCATACGCGAGATACAAAAATAATTGCGCTTAAACATCAAACGTGCATTTTTTAATTACCGCAATTTCAACGCCGGAAAAAATGTAAAAACAATTGCCACGAACGTAAAATTTTAGAAATTTACTTTAAATCATTTGCGCTTTATGACCCTATAATAAAATTCAATTATTCATACGCGAGATTCAAAAATAATTGCGCTTAAACATCAAACGTGCGTTTTTTAATTAGCGCAATTTCAACGCCGGAAAAAAATGTAAAAACAATCGCCACGAACGTAAAATTTTGGAAATTTACTTTAAATCATTTACGCTTTATGATCCTGTAATAAACTACAACGGTTCATACGCGAGATTAAAAATAATTACGCTTAAACGTCAAACGTGCATTTTTTAATTAGCGCAATTTCAACGCCGGAAAAAATGTAAAAACAATTGCCACGAACGTAAAATTTTGGAAATTTACTTCAAATCATTTACGCTTTATGACCCTATAATAAACTACAACTATTCATACGCGAGATTTAAAAATCATTGCGCCTAAACATCAAACGTGCGTTTTTTAATTAGCGCAATTTCAACGCCGGAAAAAAATGTAAAAACAAATGCCACGAACGTAAAATTTTGGAAATTTACTTTAAATTATCTACGCTTTATGATCCTATAAAAAACTACAACTATTCATAAGCGAGATTCAAAAATAACTGCGATTTAACCTCAAACGTGCATTTTTTAATTAGCGCAATTTCAACGCCGGAAAAAAATATAAAAACAATCGCCACGAACGTAAAATTTTGGAAATTTACTTTAAATCATTTACGCTTTATGATCCTATAATAAACAACAAGTGTTCATACGCGGGATTTAAAAATAATTGTGCTTAAACATCAAACGTGCATTTTTTAATTAGCGCAATTTCAACGCCGGAAAAAAATGTAAAAACAATTGCCACGAACGTAAAATTTTCGAAATTTACTCAAAATTATTTACGCTTTATGATCCTATAATAAATTACAATTATTCATGCGCGAGATTCAAAATTAATTGCGCTTAAACATCAAACGTCCATTTTTTAATTAGCGCAATTTCAACGCCGGAAAAAAATATAAAAACAATTGCAACGAACGTAAAATTTTGAAAATTTACTCAAAATTATTTACGCTTTATTATTCTATATTAAATTATAATTATTCTTGCGTGAGATTTAAAAATAATTGCGCTTAAACGTCGAACGTGCATTTTTTAATTAGCGCAATTTCAACGCCGGAAAAAATGTAAAAACAATTTCCATGAACGTAAAATTTTGGAAATTTACTTCAAATCATTTACGCCTTATGACCCTTTAATAAACTACAACTATTCATACGCGAGATTCAAAAATATCTGCTCTTAAATATCAAACGTGCATTTTTTAATTAGCGCAATTTCAACGCCGGAAAAAAATGTAAAAACAATTGCTACGAACGTAAAATTCTGGAAATTTACTTTAAATCATTTACGCTTTATGATCCTATAATAAACTAGAACTGTTCATACGCGAGATTCAAAAATAATTGCGCTTAAACATCAAACGTGCATTTTTCTATTAGCGCAATTTCAACGCCGGAAAAGATGTAAAAACAATCGCCACGAACGTAAAATTCTGGAAATTTACTTTAAATCATTTATGCTTTATGATTCTATAATAAACTACAACTATTCATACGTAAGATTTAAAAATAATTGCGCTTAAACGTCAAACATGTATTTTTTAATTAGCACAATTTCAACGCTGAAAAAAAATGTAAAAACAATTGCCACGAACGTAATATTTTAAAAATTTATTTAAAATCATTTACGTTTTATAATGCTATAATAAACTACAACTCTTCATACGCGAGATTCAAAAATCATTGCGTTTAAACGTCAAACGTGCATTTTTTAATTAGCGCAATTTCAATGCCGGAAAAAATGTAAAAACAATTGCCACGAACGTAAAATTTTGGAAATTTACTCAAAATTATTTACGCTTTATGATTCTATAATAAAATATAATTAATCATACGTAAGATTTAAAAATAATTGTGCTTAAACGTCAAACGTGCATTTTTTAATTAGCGCAATTTCAACGCCGGAAAAAAATGTAAAAACAATCGCCACGAACGTAAAATTTTAGAAATTTACTTTAAATCATTTACGCTTTATGATCCTATAATAAACTACAACTGCTCATACTCGAGATTAAAAAATAATTGCGCTTAAACGTCAAACGTGCATTTTTTAATTAGCGCAATTTCAACGCCGGAAAAAAATGTAAAAACAATCGCCACGAACGTAAAATTTTGGAAATTTACTTAGAATCATTTACGCTTTATGATCCTATAATAAACTACAACTGTTTATACGCGAGATTCAAAAATAATTGCGCCTAAACGTCAAACGTGCATTTTTTAATTAGCGCAATTTCAACGCCGAAAAAAATGTAAAAACAATCGCCACAAACGTAAAATTTTGAAAATTTACTTCAAATCATTTGCGCTTTATGATCCTATAATGAACTAAAACTGTTCATACGTGAGGTTCAAAATAATTGCGCGTAAACATCAAACGCACATTTTTTAATTAGCGCAATTTCAACGCCGGAAAAAATGTAAAAACAATCGCCACGAACGTAAAATTTTGGAAATTTACTTTAAAGCATGTACGCTTTATGATCCTATAATAAATTACAACTATTTATACGCGAGATTAAAAAATAATTGCGCTTGAACGTCAAACGTGCATTTTTAATTAGCGCAATTTCAACGCCGGAAAAAAATGTAAAAACAATTTCCACGAACGAAAAATTTTGCAAATTTACTTTAAATTATTTACGCTTTATGACCCTATAATAAAATTAAATTATTCATACGTAAGATTTAAAAATAATTGCGCTTAAACATCAAACGTGCATTTTTTAATTAGCGCAATTTCAACGCCGAAAAAAAATGTAAAAACAATTGCCACGAACGTAAAATTTTGGAAATTTACTTTAAATCATTTACGCTTTATGATCCTATAATAAACTACAACTGTTCATACGCGAGATTCAAAAATAATTGCGCTTAAACGTCAAACGTGCATTTTTTTAATTAGCGCAATTTCAACGCCGGAAAAAATGTAAAAACAAACGCCACGAACGTAAAATTTTAGAAATTTACTTCAAATCATTTGCGCTTCATGACCCTATAATAAAATTCAATTATTCATACGCGAGATTTAAAAATAATTGCGCTTAAACGTCAAACGTGCATTTTTTAATTAGCGCAATTTCAACGCGGGAAAAAAATGTAAAAACAATTGCCACAAACGTAAAATTTTGGAAATTTACTTTAAATCATTTACCCTTTATGATTCTGTAATCAATTACAATTGTTTATGCACGAGATTCAAAAATAAATGCGCTTAAACGTCAAACGTGCATTTTTTAATTAGCGCAATTTCAACGCCGGAAAAAAATGTAAAAACAATTTCCACGAACGTAAAATTTTGGAAATTTACTTTAAATCATTTACGCTTTATGATCCTGTAATAAACTATAAGAGTTCATACACGAGATTTAAAAATAATTACGCTTAAACGTCAAACGTGCATTTTTAAATTAGCGCAATTTCAACGCCGGAAAAAAATGTAAAAACAATTGCCACGAACGTAAAATTTTCGAAATTTACTTTAAATCATTTACGCTTTATGATCCTGTAATAAAGTACAACTGTTCATACGCGAGATTAAAACATAATTGCGCGTAAACGTCAAACGTGCATTTTTTAATTAGCGCAATTTCAACGCCGGAATAAAATGTAAAAACAATTGCCACGAACGTAAAATTTTGGAAATTTACTTTAAATCATTTACGATTTATGATCCTGTAATAAACTACAACTGTTTATACGTGAGATTCAAAAATAATTGCGCTTAGACTTTAGTAGAGAATTGCAGTCCATAATTTGATGCTTTGTAAAAAATCCTTTTTAGCAGGAGGGATGTGATAATTACAAAATCTATCAGAAATGATTAATGTTTTAATATTTTTAAGAAAAGAACTTACAAACTTCTTCAAACAATCTGTAATTCGAAACGTTGTAAAAGTTTTATTTTCAGTAGGAGGGACGTAAAAATTACAAAGTTTATCAAAAATTATTCATATTTTAATATTTTTAGGTAAAGAGACTATAGACTTTAGTGGAAAACAAAATGGCGGCGTTTAGAACTTGAAATGAAAATATTGAAAATTGCAATTTATAATTTGAAAACTTATAAAATATTTATTTTTAGTACGTGGGACGCAAAAATTGCAAAATTTATTAAACATTACATTACAGTTTTTAATATTCTCAGAAAAATAAGCTACAAACTTTGGTAGAAAATAAAATGGACGCATTTAAAACAGGAACTGCAGATATTGAAAATTGCAAGTGGCGATTTTAAATTGTGTTAAAACTTAATTATAAGTAGAAGGAATCTAAAAATACCAGGTTTTATTCAAATTTATTCATATTTAAAATCCTCAAGAAATAAAGCTACAAACTTTAGTGAAAAATAAAATGGCGACACTCAAAACTGCAAATATTGAAAATTGCAAGTGGCGATTAGAAATGTGGTTAAAACTTAATTTTTAACAGAAGGAGCACAAAATTTACTAAAAATTATTCATATTTGCTCATTTACAATACATCAAACCGAAATACTGTTTTCACATTTGTTAAGTAATCTACGATCGCTAAAATGTTGAAGAGAAAAACAATTTTTTTGGACATGTCAAAAAGAAAGAAAAGTTGAAAGAAAAGCCAAAATTAAGGAACTCTATAATATAAAAAAAGGTAATAAGGTGATTGAATATGTCAAAAAGAAAAAAAATGAAAGGAACGCAAAAATTAAGGCACTCTAAAATATAAAAAAGGCAATAAGATAATAAGATAAAATATGATTAGAATATCAACTCTATTAAATGGAAAACATTTGTAGCTTAGCTTTCAACAAGTTTAGGTTAGGTATGGCATGCAGAAAGGTCAGAGATAAAGGAAGAAAGAAGGAAATAGGAAATGTATGTACTGGTAGATAGAATTATATCTAGTTATGCTGAGGATTTGCTAAAAGATGAAGGCAAAGTATTTCTTCGGCCCGAAAAATGCAAAAACGCAATTTTTTTAACACCTCCACTGCTGACGGAGAACAAAAACTGGAGGGAGATAAGATATGAGATAGAAAGGAAGACGGACAAAGGAGGAAAGTTCGGTATATAGGTGGAGACTATAATCCAAAGTCATAAGAATTAAAGGACGGAGAAGAGATCAAGAGGAAGTCTTAGGATAAATATGTAGAATGTCAGCATATGTAAATATGCAGAGGTTATGGAGATGCAGAAGTGGGCAATGAAAGAGAAATCAAAGACTACACAGATGTACGAAGGAAGATTAGGACGAGAGGATAACGTACGTAGGATTAGTAATGGATGATATGGTGGTTAGGGGGTGTGAGATGAGCTAAGTGACAAATATGGAGGTAGAGGATGCGGGGAGCACAGACCATTGGTCATCAAAGAAAAAAATAAGGATCGGTAAAAACATAAAGGAAGTAAATGAAGGAAAGGAAGAAGAAACATGACTCTTTCTTTTCCTTTCACTTTCCTCTCTTTTCTTTCTTCATGGCCAAAGGTCTTATCAACACAACTACCCTCCCCCCTTCCAAGGATGCAGGCGCTTTAAACCATTGGCCACTGAAGAAAAAATAAGGATCGGAAAAAAGAGAAATAAGGAAAATGAACATGAAGAAAAAAGGCTGGACTCTTTCTGTTCCTTTCCTCCTCTCCCTATTTTCCGATCCTAATTTTTTTCTTCAGTGATCAATGGTCTGATCAACCCCCGTCCCCCTTCCGAGGATACAGGGGCTTCAAACCATTGACCACTGAAGAAAGAAATAAGGATCAGAAAAAAGAGAAAGAAGGGAAATGGACAGGAAGAAAAACGGCTGGACTCTTCCTGATTCTTATTTCTCTCTTCAGTGGTCAATGGTCTGACCAACCCCCCCCCCTCCATTCCGAGAATGCAGAGGCCTTAAACCATTGGTCACTGAAGAAAGAAATAAGAATCGGAAAAAGGAGATAGAAGGGAATTGAACACTTGTCTCTCTTTTTCCCGATCCTTATTTCTTTATTTCTTTCTTCAGTGGTGAATAGTCTGACCACCACAACTCCCTCCCTTTCAAGGATGCAGGAGCCTCAAACAATTGGCCACTGAAGAAAGAAAAACAGGAAGAAAAATGTCTGGACTCTTCCTGTTCCTTTCCCTGTTCTTTTTTCCTCATCTTTATTTCTTTCTTCAATGGTCAATGATCCGCATCCTCAACTCCATCGGGGAAAAAGCGAAGAGCATGAGAGAAAAATTAAAGGAGGATAGGTGGGAAAAGGATAGGTCAATGGAAGAATTGGAGGAAGCCATATTAAAAGGAAGGTTAAGGAAGGAGAAAAAGCAGGTGGAGATACTAAAGGGAAGAAAATGGTAGGTAGAAGTAGCACTGAAGAAATGTGCAGAGGCAGAGAAATTTCTTTCTTCAGTTAATTTCTTTACACCCTTCCGAGAATTCAGACAATTGGCCACTGAAGAAAGAAATAAAAATCGGAAAAAAGAGAAAGAAAAAATGCCGGACTCTTCCTGTTTCTTTTCCTCTACTTTTTTCCTGACCTTTACTTCTTTCTTCGGTGGCCAATTATCCGCATCCTCAACCACATCGGAGAAAAAGCGAGGAGGGGGATAAGAGCGAAACTAAAGGAGGATGAGTAGAAAAAGGTTAGGTCAATAGAAGAGTTGAAAGAAGCCATAATAGAAGGAAGGTTAAGGAAGGAGAAAAAGCAGGTGGAGATACTAAAGAGTGAGGGAAGAAAGTGGTAGTACTGAAGAAATGTGCAGATGCAGAGAAATTTCTTTCTTCACTTCATTTCTTTAGCCCCTTCTCCTTTTTCTGATCCTTATTTCCGAGGATGCAATCAATTGACCACTGAAGAAAGAAATAAATATCGGAAAAAAGAGAAAGAAGGGAAAGGAAGAGAAAGAAAAAATGCCGGACTCTTCCTGTTCCTTTCCCTCTACTTTTTTCCTGATCTTCGCTTCTTTCTTCAGTGGCCAATTATCCCCACCCTCAACTACATCAGAGAAAAAGCGAGGAGGGGAATAAGAGAGAAACTAAAGGAGGATGAGTAGAAAAAGGTTAGGTCAATGGAAGAGTTGAAGGAAGCCAGAGTAGAAGGAAGGTTAAGGGAGGAGAAAAAACAGTTAGAGGGAAGGAAAAAGGTAGATAGAGGTAATACTGAAGAAGTCTGCAGAGGCAGAGACATTTCTTTCTTCAGTGGTCAATGGTCTGAACAAGCTCCAGGGATGTAGACAATTGGCCGCTGAAGAAAGATCGGAAAAAAGAAAGAAGAAAATTGAACAGGAAGAAAAAAGTCTGGACTCTTTCTGTTCCTTTTCCTGATCTTTATTTTTTTCTTCAATAGTCCGCAACCTCATCTCCATTGGGGAAAAAAGCGAGGAGGGACGATGAGAGAGGAAACTGAAGGAGGATGAGTAGAAAAAGGTTAGGTCAATGGAAGAGTTGAAGAAAGCCAGAGTAGAAGGAATGTTAAGGGAGGAGAAAAAACAGTTAGAGGGAAGGAAAAAGGTAGATCGAGGTAGTACTGAAGAAGTGTGCAGAGGCAGAGACATTTTTTTTCAGTAGTCAATGGTCTGATCAAGCCCTCCCCCTTCCGAGAATGTAGACAATTGGTCACTAAAGGAAGAAATAAGGTTCGGAAAAAAAGAAAGAAGAAAAAGGAACAGGAAGAAAAAGGTCTGGGCTCTTCCTGTTCCTTTCCCTCTTTGTTTTCTTGATCTTTACTTCCGGTACGCATCCTCAACTCCATCGGGGAAAAATTGAGAAGAGGGATGAATAGAGAAACTAAAGAAGGATGAGTAGAAAAAGATTGGGTCAATGGAAAAGTTGGAGGAAGTCATAATAGAAGGAAGGTTAACGAAGGAGAAAAAGCAGGTGGAGATATTAAAGTGTGAGGAAAGAAAAGGGTGTGCAGAGACAGAGAAAACTTTCTTTCTTGAGTGACCAAATCCCCCCTCCCTTCCGACAGACAATTAGCCACTGAAGAAAGAAATAAGGATCGAAAAAGGACTAAAAAGGGAAAGAAACAGAAAATAAAGGCTGGACTCTTCCCTTTCCTTTCCCTGCTCTTTTTTCCTAATCTTTACTTCTTTCTTCTGTAGCCAATTGTTCGCATCCTCAACTCAATCGGGGAAAAAACGAGGAGGATAATGGAAAAGAAACTGAAGAAGGATAAGTGTAAAAAGGTTAGGTCAATGGAAGAGTTAGAGGAAGCCATAGTAGAAGAAAGGTTAAGGGAGGAGAAAAAGCAGGTAGTAAGAGTGTAAGGAAAGGTAAAAGTAATTGGAAGTACTGAAGAAGTGTGCAGAGAAATGTAAGAAGAGGAGCGAAAATCTAAGAGAAGTAAGAAGAGGAGGAAGAAGGAAAGAGGTGGAAGAGTTCACAGAAGAGAATAGATGGAGCTTTCGGGGAGTACAAAAGAGGGAAAGCGGCGGAGTTCGTTGGATTGAAGATCTGGAAGAACATAGGAAGTGAATGGAGAGTGAGAGAAGAAGTTTAAAGCGATTTTAAACCGAATATATAAAGGAGAAGAGTAGATCCCTGGAGAGTGAGAGAAAAAGTTTAAGGCGATTTTAAACCGAATATGTAAAGGAGAAGAGTAGAAAGTGAAAGATTGGGGCAATATTCCCTATCCATAAGAAAGGAGATATCTGTTAATTACAACGCTTCTTCTTCTTCTTGTTTGCTTACCATTATCGGGGCTCCTCTTGTCAAAGAAACCCAATCTTAAAAAAACTTGACGCTGACCTGTTGTGCTACTCTGTCATTTCCTCCTTCTCCTTCCTCATCACTTTCTCCGCGTATTCGTTGACTGCCGCATAAATGCTGCTGTCTGTACCCTCTCTCACGACTATCAGTCATCCAGCCCGAAGTGTTTCGGTTGCATTTCTGTCATCTGTTTTGAAGTACCACCAGACAAGTTCTGCCGTCTCATCGTCCTCCCGCCTTAGCACCTTCCGCTTTCCTTTCTGAACCTTTTGTAGTAATGTGCCAGTCTACTATATCTGGTGAGCAGTTGTAACATGTTTGTTCTCGCGAGGTCTATTTCCGTCTTACACTGTGGCAGTAAGAAGTGGAGCAGCCAGGAGGTGTTATTTCTATCCCATCTTTTCTTAGCTATTCTTAATCTTCCCATTCTTCTCTTCTTCTTTTGGCATTAGCACTCGACTTGTCTACTTCCTCCTGCATCTCTCCGATCTCTATGACTGCTCTGGCTGCTTTGTCCGCTCTTTGATTTGTATCCTTTGACCCACCAAAGATATATTTGAGCACTTTATGTATCATTTTCATGTGTAAAACCTACGTTATGACATGAATACATTTATTATTCTTCTTGCCCTGTTGTCCTGGCTTCTATTATTTTGTCATACACTTCACTAGCTATTGCATTTTTGTATAGTATTGAGGTCATCACCTTTAAGGATACTTCAGAGTCACTTATGATGTCGGTTTTTTCTCCTCTCCGCTAAGCTTCCCTTACTGCTGTTTGGATTGCGGCTATTTCGGCCTGTGTGTTTATGACATAATCTGATAATCTACATCTGTAGTCTCCTTCATATAAATATGATGGTGGCGACCATTGCTATATGTTAATTCATTTTAAGGAATGAATAAAAGTACTTTATTTACTCCTCTTCTTCCAATGTTTTGTTCTCTTCCTAGACTATGTTATATACGCGTAGCCTGCTCTGTGTTCATTGGTCGTCCCGTCTTTGTAGATTTTTCTATCCGTCCTTCTCTCTTCGTCCAATGTTTTGTACTTCACCTGGCCTCTCTTCGCTGGATGTATGAGATCCTAATTAACTGCCTTGTCTCATACACTGCTTCGGTCTTTTTATATTTATTGGCTTTTCCAAGTGTTATTAGCCCCAGTGGTTTTGTGCCCATGAAGACTTGCAGTCTTCAGTTGAGTCTTTGGACTGTCTCCAGATGTTTATCTACCTTTGAGTCCTTCCCCCTTTCGCTCCAAATTTTTGCCCCGTTCAGTAACTAGGGTACTATTTCCTCCTAGTATATTGTCTTCAACATTTCCGAGGACGTGTCCAACGTATTTCCAGTCACTGCGAACAGCTTGTTGGTTACCTCCGCTGTTTTGTTTCGGATCTTTCTGAAATGTTTAAACCATTTTCTTACATCATCTACCACCACCACCACTAGGTACTTGACATCTCTCTTGATTTTCACACTGTTCCTCTCTCCTCTCTTTATCTCCGTTTCACTCGCTCCTCTTCTCCAGACTACGAAGTGTGCCATCATCTATTCTTCACTGTACCTTAGTCCCTAGGTGTTGGTGATAATAGCGACATTAGTAAGGAAAATCGAAGATATTTGAAGATAAATGTGGCAAAATTCGTTCTCCCCATTTTTCGCATTGTTGCCACCTTTTTCTTCAAATATCTTCGATTTTCCTTACTAATGTTGCCATTATCACCAACATCTAGCCATTCGCATACGCTTGACTTTATAATCTTCCACTGATCTGCTTCATACTGCATATCGTGCAAGAGCAAAATCCTTCTAAGCATCCTTTTACCACCTTCTCGCTTTCCTCTCCGCTTTCAACCTTTACAATAGTTCGAAAATGACATTATAAACGTTAATGTAGGAAATAAACGTAAAGGATTAAAACATTATTAATCAACTAATGTAACCGATTCACTGGAAATGCGACCGTTAAAAAAAACGTGCCGCACTATTAGTTAATTACGCTGAGTGGTCGTTGGTGGAGCTGTATTTAAATTAAACACAAATATTAAATCCCGCCTCCGGAGAACTCTCGGCACTGTATAAAATTAATTAATATTTCACGGGCGATAATTCCGTTCAACTGATGTTTAATAGAATTTTAAAGCGGAACCATGTTTAAATCAGTTTGCAGCAACTTAGGCCCTCCCCGCGGACGTCTCCTCAAAGGCGTAGTACACACGCAATGCAGACGATAACTGCTGAATTATACAGCGTGTATTAAATAAGTTAAGAGGCAGAAATTATTCCCCAATTCCTGTTAGAGTTTGATGGTGAAGTAAATTACTTAACGTTTTGCAATATAAATTGTGTTTCTGTGTAATAAAAATCCGTTTTCAAACCAAACTTATTAAACCGATCATCTGAACGGAATCCTCCCCCCGGGGGAAACGGAAAGTGGTCGTAAGCGGTGTCCAATAAATTGATAGATTTAGCGTCTGGAGTGAAGTGGATACCCTTCCCTTCTCCCGCTCTTCCTTCACCTGGCGTAATATTACTTGATCCCGTGTAAACGCTCGGATTGAATTCCACGCATTGAAAATTAACTCGACAATTACGTGATCGATGATGAATGGCCCGAGTCCTGTTTAATAATTGAGCGTTACGTGTATTCAAACTGGAGCAACGGCGTGCCGGACAATCGTACTTGTAATTGTAATGCGAATTCGATTTGGTAGTTTCAAATAAAAGTCGGGCGCACCGGAAATGGACGGAAGCGTGTTCCGGTTTCGGCTCATTATTATTAAACCACTCGTCGCATTTAAAATGGCCCGCGAGCACTTGTATTGCGTATTTGTTGTACGATTTAATTGTTCGAATTATAATTCGATTGAGAATAATTGAATTGAATAATTGTACGAGAGATTTATACAAAGAAAAAATATTTTAAAAGTACACCGTCTAGATTTTACTCCTACTTACCGTTAGTTGTAAATACATGTAAACGTCCTTCCCTTTCCTCAATAAGAACCTATTTTATTCTGTTATAGAAAACAATTAATTAAGCAAAAAGTCATTTTCTTTTCAGGTATAATTTGTTCTTTGGAAAGGTCATATGTTGTATGTAATCTATTATACCAACAATAATTCAACCATTTTTTAATTAATAACCTGTTTTATGTTAAAGAAATTAATTTAGAAATATTGCTGCCATTCCATCCCAATTCATTAGTATGCAATTGAAGTATAAAATTAATCAAACGCATATTGGGTTGCATAACTCTATTATAGCGCCACCGCAACGATTCCACAGCAATGCGCCGCCACGGCTTTGTGACGTCATGCGAAAAATGATGGCCGCCGCATATTAACCAATAACAAGTCCGGTTGCCATGGTAACGAAGGGAGGCCATTATAAATTTTCAACCAATGAAGAATAAGCGCGAAATTTCAAATAATTATTTATTTTGTATTTTTTTTTTTCTAGTGTACATCGGGTGAAACCCGTAAATAAAGTTATTATTATTATTAATAATAATAATAGACCCGCGATCCTTGCATACAATTACAGTACTTTATTAATATTAATGATGACAAAAGTTAATGATTAAATTGTTAGAGTTGGTCACTTTTCTCCTGACAGTTCCTTTGTCATGCCGAGGTTGGCAGCAACCCAAACTTCCCTTGACCGCTGTCATCGATGAAATGTTCTGTGTTGAAAGTGCTAAATTGAAGTCCGCCGATATCTGCGTTAGTGCAATTGTTAAGCCACGTATCGTCTTTTTATTAGTCTTGCACCGTCACACATCTGCCGAAATTCACAAAAGGCGCCTTTTGTAATATAATTCAAAATTATATTTTCACATAAACGAGAACTCTCATTCTTTTACGACCCCTAGGGCGACTGCTCCTTAACATATAAAAATAATAATGTGTAGATAGGGTGGGTGGGTGACCACTGTCATTTGTCATCCATCATCTGTCATTTGTCATATATCATCTGTCCTCTGCTATCTGTCGTGTTTCATATGTTACACGTCATTTAGTTAAAATGAATAAACAATTTAAATGAACAAAAAAACTGTAGCTTCACATATTGGAAATTTTCGTTGATGTAATAACATTAACAAAAGCTATTTTCTCCTAATCTTCAAGTTACTATTCAGATATTGTCATCTGTTTTTTTTTTTGTAGCAATTATTCATCATTTGTCACCTGTCAACTGTCTCCTGTCATCAAATGTCAGATTGTTATTGCTCATTTTTCCTATCATTGTTTATCGTTTATTGTTTGTCATTTATCATTTGTCATTTGTTATTTGGTATTTAGCATATGCCATTGTCATTTGTCATTTGTTATTCATTCAACAACAATTGTCATTTGATAATATTCGTAAACATTTCATAGGCAAAAACAGTTTTTATTAATGTTGGACTGGCTATTATTAACATATTATCAACTATTGTCTCCATCTGTCATTTGTCATTTTTCATCTGTTACTTGTCAGGTGTCACATGTTATTTATCAACTGGCATTTGTCATGGAAAATTTTTATGTCAAAAACTTTTGTGACATATATCATCTGTCATACATCTGTAAAGTGCTATAATTTTTTATGTATTACCATCTAAAATCTGTGTCCATTGTTTGTCATCTGTGATGTATCTATCATCTGTCAAATGATATCTGTTGTCTATGATATAGTGTTTGACAATTATCATATGTCATATGTCTGTCTATCAACTGTCATCTCTTATCTATCATCCATCATCTATCATTTGTTAACAATACATCAATTTTTTCAGGTTTGTTATTTGTTCGCTGTCAATTTGTCAATCTCCGACTGTCAACTGTCAATTAATAACTGTCAACTATCAACTTTCAAATGTTAAATGTCAACTATTAACTGTCAAATGTCAAATATCAACTGTCAACTACTTATTCACAACTGCCAATTGTTAACTGTCAGCTGTAAACTATCAACTGTCATCTGTCAACTGTCATCTGACATCTGTCAACTGCTATCCGTCTTTTGTTAAAGTTAACGGCTGTAAAATTGGCATTTTTCAAAAATTAATTATCTGATGAGAAGTAATTACAACTGAGGAAATACAATATAACTGTCAACTGTCAAATATCAACTTCAGCTACTTATTCACATATTATTATATGCTAACCTGTCATTCATCATTTCCCATCTGTCAACTATCACTCTCAACTGTCATTTGTCAACTGTCAACTGTAAACTATCAACTGTCAACTGTCAAATGCCAAATACCTGTCATTCATCATTTCCCATCTGTCAGCTATCAGAGTCAACCGCCAATTGTTAATTGTCAACTATCAATTGTAAAATGTCAGCTGTCAAGTGTCAAATGTCATTTATCATTTCCCATATGTCAACTATCACTGTCAACCGCCAATTGTTAACTGTCAACTATCAACTGGCAAGTGTCAAATGTCAATGGTTAACTGTCTACTGTCAACTATCAATTATTATTTGTCATCTGTCATCTTGTGTCATCTGCCGTCATCTGTTATTTGTTAAAGTTTACGGCTGTAAAACTGGCATTTTTCAAAAATGCATTTTCTGAAGAGTAGTAATTACTACTCAAGAAATTTTTCTTCAAAGGTAGCTTTTGCTAACAAGAAATATAGTATAAAAATTAAACTCTGGAAATTAACGGAATGTGAATAAACAATACGCCAATTTTTCTGATTTGTTATTTGTTTATTTTCTCAGGTTTGTTATTTGTCCTTTGTTATTTGTCAATTCTCAACTGTGATGTGCTAACTGTCAATTGTTAACTATCAACTATCAACTTTCAACTGTTAAATGTAAAATGTCAACTGTTAACTGTCAACTACATATTATTATAATATGCTATCTTAATCTGTCTTTATCATTTCCCATCTGTCAACTGCCAATTGTCAACAGTCAATTCTTAACTGTTAACTGTAAATTATTAACTGTCAACTGTCAAATGTCAACTGTCAACTATAAACTTTCAACTGACATCTGTCATCTGTCATCTGTCAACTCCATCTGTTATTTGTTAAAAATACATTCATTTTTCTCAAGTTTGTTTTTTGTCCTCTATTATTTGTTAATTGTCGACTGTCATCTGCTAACTGACAACTGCCAAATTTCAAATGTCAACTATCAATTATTAATTGTCATCTGTCATCTGTCAGCTGTCAACTGCCATTCTTGTTATTGTTATTTGTCTGTTTTCTCAGATTTGTTATTTCTCCTTTGTTATTTGTCAATTGTCGAATATTATCTGCTAACTTTCAACTGTCAAATTTCAACTGTCATATATCAAATGTCAACTACTTATTCAAATATTATAATACGCTATCTTAATCTGTCATTCATCATTTCCCATCTGTCAACTCCCAATTGTCAACTGTCAATTGTTAACCGTCAACTGTAAACTATCATCTGCCAACAGTCATCTGTCAACTGTCAAATGTCAAATATCAACTGTCAACTACTTATTCACATATTATTATATGCTATCTTAATCTGTCATTCATCATTTCCCATATGTCAACTATCATTGTCAACTGCCAACTGTAAACTAATAACTATCAACTAAATAAATAAACTGTCAAATGGCTACTGTCAACTATCAAATGTCAAATATCAACTGTCAACTGTCAAACGTCAAATATCAACTATCAACTGTTAAATGTCAAATATCAACTGTCAACTACTTATTCACATATTATTATATGCTATCTTAATCTATCATCTAACATTTCCTATCTGTCAACTAACACTGTCAACTGCCAATTGCTAACTGCGACCTGTAAACTATCAACTGTTAAATGCTAACTGTCAACTTTTAAATGTCAAATATCAACAGTCAACTGTCAAATGTCAACTGTCATCTATTTATTGACATATTATTATATGCTATCTTAATCTATCATTCAACTAACACTGTCAACTGCCAATTGTTAACTGTCAACTGTAAACTATAAACTATTAACTCTCAAATGTCAACTGTCAAATATTAAATGTCAACTGTCAACTGCTAACTGTACACTGTTAACTGTCCACTATCAATTATTAATTGTCAAGAATTATCTGAAGATAAGTAATTACAACTCAAGAAGCTGTTCTTCAACGATAGCTCTTACCAACAAAAAATACATCATAAAAATGAATCTCTGGAATTTAACGGAATGTGTATAAACAATACATCAATTTTCCTTAGGTTTGTTATTTGTTATTCCTGTTATTGTTATTTGCCAATTGTCTAGTACCACCTGCTAGCTTTCAACTGTCAAATGTAAAATGTCAAATGTCAACTGTTAACTGTCAACTATCAACTGTCAACAGTCAATTGTCATCTGTCTTCTGTCATCTGTCAACTGTCTCTATGTCATTTGTTAAAGTTAATGGCTGTAAAATTGGCATTTTTCAAAAATGAATTATCTGAAAAGAATTAAAACTCAAGAAATTGTTCTCCAAAGGTAGCTTTTGCCAACAACAAAAAAACAATATAACACTTAAACTCTGGAAATCAATAAAACGATAATAAACAACACGACGATTTTTCTCAAGTTTGTTATTTGTCCTTTTACTCAGGTTTCTGATTTGTCCTCTGTTATTTGTCAATTCTCGACTGTCATCTGTGAATTGTTAACTGTCAACTATCAACTTCAAATGTAAAATGTCAAATGTCAGCTGTTAACTGTCAACTGTGAACTGTAAACTGTTAACTGTTAACTGTCAAATGTCAACTGTCAACTACTTATTCACATATTGCATTAAATGTCAACTGTCAAATGTCAACTGTCAACTGTCAACTGTCAACTATCAACTATCAACTATCAACTGTCAACTATCAACAGGCAACAGTCAACTGACATCTGTCATCTGTCAACTTCCATCTGTCATTTGTTAATAATACATCAATTTTTTTCAGGTTCGTTATTTGTCCTCTGTTATTTGTCAATTGTCGACTGTCATCTGCTAACTGACAACTGTCAAATGTCAACTATCAATTCTTAATTGTCATCTGCCAACTGCAATCTGTCCTTTGTTAATAATACATCAATTTTTCTCAGGCTTGTTATTTGTCCATTTTCTCAGCTTTGTTCTTTGTCCTCTGTTTTTTGTCACTTGTTACTTTTCGCCAATAAGAAATACAGTATAAAAAGTAAACTTTGGAAACTAACGGAATGTGAATAAACAATACGTTCATTTTTCTCAGGTTTGTTATTTGTCCTCTATTATTTCTCAATTGTCGACTGTCATCTGCTAACTGTCAACTGTCAGTTGCAAACTGTCAACTTTCAATTGTCAAATGTAAAATGCCAAATGTCAACTGTTAACTGTCAACTGTCAAATGTCAACTGACAAATGTCAACTGACAACTACTTATTCACACATTATTATAAGCTCATTTCCCATCTGTCAAATATCACTGTCAACTTTCATGTGTTAACTGTCAACTGTAAACTATCAATTGTCAACTGTCAAATGTCAACAATTATGATTTGTCATCTGTCATCTATCTGTCAACTGCCATCTGTCATTTCTTAAGAATACATCAATTTTTATCAAGTTCGTTATTTGTCCTTTTCGCAGGTTTGTTATTTCTTTTCTGTTATTTGTCAATTGTCAACCGACATCTGCTCTATGTCAACTGTCAATTGTTAACTGTCAACTATCAACTGTCAACTATCAATTGTCAACTGTCAAATGTCAAATATCAACTGTCAACTACTTATTCACATAATATTATATGCTAGCTTAATCTAATGACGCTAACTTAATTTGCCATTTTCGGCTGTCAACTATCACTGTCAACTGCCAATTGTTAACTTTCAACTGTAAACTATCAACTATAAAAAGTTAACTGTCGACTGTGAACTATCTAATGTCAACTGTAACTGTCAATTGCCAAATGTCAAATGTCAACTATCAATTAATAATTGTCATGTGTCATCTGCCATTTGTCAAATCCCATCTGTCATTTGTTTAAGTTAACGGCTGTAATATTGACATTTTTCAAGAATTAATTATCAGAAGAGAAGTAATTAAAACTCAAGAAATTGTTCTTCAGAGATAGCTTTTGCCAATAAGAAATACAGTATAAAAATTAAACCGTTTTCTCAGGTTTGTTATTTGTCCTATGTTATTTGTCATCTGCTAACTTTCAACTTTCAAATGTAAAATGTCAAATATTAACTGTCAACTGTCAAAGTCAACTGTCAAATGTTAACTGTCAACTATCAACTACTTATTCACATATTTTTATATGTTAATCTGTCAACTATCACTGTCACGTGCCAATTGACAACTGTCAATTGTTAACTGTCAGCTGTAAACTATTAACTGTCAACAGTCAAACGTCAAATATCAACTGTAAACTACTTATTCACATATTATTATATGTATTTGTATTTGCATTTTATATTTTGATCTTCTTTTTACAATTAATAAATATATTACGAATTAGATAGTTAAAAATAAGTACTCGTAATTTTGACGTAATAGATCCGAGGGGAGTTTACTCGGCAGAATGTTCTTCCAGTCCAGCAATGATTTTAGAACGCTGAGTAGAAAAATGGAAGAAATTTTCAAATTGCACGTTTTTCTCAGGCTTTTTATTTGTTCATTTTCCTAGGTTTATCCTCTGTTATTTGTCAATTGCCAACTGTCATCTGCTAAATGTCAACTGACAATTGTTAACTGTCAACTTTCAAATATCAAATGAGAAATCTCAACTGTCAACTATAAATTTTCAAATGTCAAATGTCAATTGGCAACTGTCAACTACTTATTCACATTATCTGACAACTATCACATGTCATCTTCTACATATATTTTTTATCTCCCATCTGTGATTTGTCAGTTGTCATTTGCTAACTGTCAACTATCAACTATTTATCTTTCGCGCATTCCTTTGTTTGTAGTTTCATTATTATTTATACTGACCTCTGCAAAAATGTATTGTTATAAACGCACCGATAAATAAATAAATAAATATTCCAAACTGGACCTCCAATGACGGATCAGTGAAGAAGAGGATCAGCAGGATCCTTCCACTCGATCCTGCTGATCCTCTTCTTCATCATTCATAAGAGTGAACTCAACAATATTTGTATATATTATTTGCTTACATTGTTAGTACAATTTTATATTTTTTTTGTAATGTGCGATAGATAAAGATTAAATAAATAAATAATATCAACTGTGAAATGTCAACTGTCAATTGTCAACTGTCAACTGTCAACTGTCAACTGTCAACTGTCAACTGTCAACTGTCAGCTGTCAGCTGTCAACTGTCAACTGTTAACTATTAACTGTTAACTTTTTATTTTGTAATTTGCCAACAAGAAATACAATTTATAAAAATTAAACTGTGGAAATTAATGGAATGTGAGTTAATATAAATAAATTGAAATTCCATTACGGCATTAAACGTTTTAACATTATCATCACAAAATCGAGCATCGGTCCACTATTCATTGATTAAACATTAACATGGATTGATGAGTAAAACGCGACTTGCAACAGTATAAATTTGAGTCCATTGTTTTACATAACGTAATTATATGTTATCTTGATTATTTCGATAATAAACATCCTAGTGGATCACACGCTACAATAACACCGCTGTAATTTCAACGTTTTAACCGCCCACCATTTTGAGCGTGTTTAATACAATTACGTATTGTCGTACCCATTAAACAAACACAATGTTATCAATGAGAAGTGCTTACTTTTTTATTGTTTATGGCGTGAAATAAAAGTGATGATGTAAAACGATATAGATCACGTGTATTTGTATATTTTAAGTACATATTAAAAATGTCGAAAATATTGTTTTAAAAATATATACTCCAAATCACAATAAAGAAAACCTACATTTCAGGTATAAAATTGTTAAATAAAAAGTTAACTATTTCTACTCTTGGTTCAGTCTGATTACAAAAAAATATAAACAAAAATCAGATATATTAATGTCTAATTTTGTTGTAAAAATAAATACGTTGTAATAAAATTTGAAAAAAGTTGTGGGCTCGTCCGGGATTTGAACCCGGGACCTCTCGCACCCTAAGCGAAAATCATACCCCTAGACCAACGAGCCAGTGGCGAAAATAATGAAAATATAGAAAATTGTACTAAGTAAATAGTAATAATATAATGAAAGCATTTAAAATTTAATTTAAATAATATTACTCATTAAACCATAATGTATTTTAAATAAATAATACCAATGCATGGTGTTTGCTACTATACGTAAAGATACCGTATCTTATTGTTGACATATATGCAACACAATGTACAATAAATCTTCATTCTTTATTAACTTTCTTCTTTCTGCTTATAATACAAATTACAAATTACATGTTAAGTAATACTTATTTTCTATTTTTTTAGTAATCCTAAACACCTTTTAACCACAGCATCCACAGAAAACCACCACCCTCGTCTGCCATGAATATTCATCGCACCCTCTAATTTCCCCATCTAGCGTCTTCATGCCTAATAATTAATTTCGCAATTTACATACCGCGCCCCCGAAATTTACTCGCGTACCATTTCGGAGAAACAATGCCCGCCGGCGGCCGGCCGGGCCGTATTAATAATTTTAAAGGCGCAATTAAAACCCGAAAATTACTCGTCGCCGCGGCGTCCATTGTGGCCGACCCGAAATCAAAGGATAAGAAAAAAACGCGAGAACACTCCAAAACGGAAACAATACGCTCCTACGCCCTAAAACCGGCGAGCAAATTTAATTTTGAGGGCACAGGAAAAAAAAGCACGTTAGCGTGGCCGTTTGTTTTAAACGCGACCCTCGGGGGTTGTTCAAGGAGGGCTCCGTACCGCGGACGGAATAATTATTATAATTAAAGTTGTACGCGTACGTTTAATCTCAAAAGTTTAAACGAAGATAATTAAAGCGTTAAACTTATTAATCGGTGTTATGCAACTTTATATACTTGTAATGTTTAATATGTAATTATAGAATTTATACAATTATCCTAGTGAAATATTACTGGGGTAGTTATGTAATTATATAATAAGAGTATGTATATTTTAAATTTAAACTTTCTGAATATTAAGATTAATATATAAATGGTATAATAGTTTTATGTTAACAAATATTTTTAAAATAAATCTTAAATCAAATAAATTAAACTAAACTAATTGAAATAGCTTAATATTTAATTATCCGGATTTTATAATAAAAATTCCATTCATACATTCTAATACACATAGTTGTTTCGTAAAGATAATTAAAAATTAAGCGAGGTTAAAGCAATAAGTTTTAAAATTAATGTATTTATAAGGCTATGATTTAAGATATATCTTATATTTAATAAAAGAACTGCAATATACTAAATAAAACAAATATACTTTAATAATTAATTATATTTTAATACAAAATTAAACGTGTATATATGGTTGTATAGCAGTGCTTTTAATTGTAAATAAAACATCATTGAAACCATGGAAAATCTGAACAACGCATTGTTTGTTTATCAAAAAAATTTCATTGTATAAAATGGCGATACGTTTCACGTACATTTTATTAAGAAAACGCCGTTATTGCAGTGTAAGATCCCTAAAAATGTTTAGAAAAGACGAAAATATTTGTGTAAACGGATGGAATAAGGTAATATGTTTTTAAAATTATCACTACGAGGTTATAAACTTCTTAATTAATGTATTGTATGTTAGCACGGTCGTCCCAAACTTTTTCAAACGTTTCGTTTTTTATTCAATACTTCTTGCGCTACATTCTTGATGCAACGAAATTTTCAAATTGGGTAAATTAAAGCAGTTGTTATGTTTACCCAGTTTCGATTTTTTTTCGCCTCGGTTAAAGTCGTTCGGTCGTTTAAAATACTTATTTTTTCAGGTGCTTGTTATGCGGAATTCGGGGTCCGAGTGCCACACACCACCGGCTCGGCGTACATGTATTCTTACGTGACGGTGGGTGAGTTCATAGCCTTCATCATCGGATGGAACATGATCCTGGAGTACCTGATAGGAACGAGCGCCTGTGCCTGCGCCCTCAGCGCTTGCTTCAACTCCATGGCCAACGGTGCGATCACTGCATCGGTGGAGAGTAGTGTAGGATCTATATTTGGTAAACAATTAAATCTACTTAATAATTTAATAAATTTTTTCTCTTTGCGAGTTTTAAAGCTATTAAAAAATTCAATTTGAAATTCCCTTGTAAAACTCGAGTGGAGGTTGCGTTTTAATAATTAGCGAGTTCTATTTCTGGCGGAGGGAAGGAAGGTAGAGAAAAGGGCTGTAAAATGATTTATTATAAACTCGATATCCTCTGCAGGAGACGAAGGCGAATAGCGCGCGCCTAAGTAGCGTCCTAATGAAATTACTGCTTAAGTGCAGAGTGAAATTCCGAATACAAATTGTGCGGCTACTCTTCTATCTCTCGCACAAATCGAAAAATTCTGTTATACTAAAAAAATGCTGAAACTAGATTAGAAAAATGATTCAGAACATTTATGTTTTAAAAAATATATATACTGAAACTATTTTATTATTTTCTTGTTATTTTTAGGAAGGCCGCCAGATTTTCTGGCGTTCGTAATCACGCTGCTGATGATGTTGCTGCTGGTGGCGGGGGTGAAGAAGTCCCTGATCTTCAACAACGTCCTCAACGTCATCAATTTGAGCATTTGGGTGTTCGTGATGACGGCGGGACTGTTCTACGTTAAATCTGAGAACTGGTCCCAACATCAAGGTTTCTTACCTTATGGATGGTCTGGTGTAAGTAATATACTATGAGTAATTGTTCTTTTTAGAATGACATTCTTGACATATATATTTTTACTTTCCCTATATAGTATATATTTTTCGTGCGAGAAAATGTCTGTGGGCGCTGTATCTCAAAAACGAATGATCCGATTGACATGAAACTTTAAACTTAAGGTTTTATCGATAAAAACTGGAACTGAAAAGCTTTTGGTGAATATTCAAAAACCGGAAGTCGATGTTTACTCGAGGCCGTTTTTTGTTTTTACGTGATATTTTTCTAAATATGAAAAATTTTAAAAAACGGTTCAAACAAAAGTTAAAGAGAATCAAAAACTGAACAAATTTTATTCGAATATATTTTTCATAAAATCCTTAACTTTCGAGAAAAAAAATAAAAAAAATTGAAAAATTGAGATTTTTTTGAAAAATATTACATAACTTTTCAAAGATTAAAGGAAATGAGAAACTGAATAAGTTTTATTGAGACATGTTTTTCGTAATATTTTTAATTTGTGAGAAAAAAATATAACTAGAATTTTTCAGAAAACATTTTAAATTTTAAAAGATTCTTGAAATTTCAGAAATTCCTCCTCCACACTTTTAGTTTTTATTGCAACTTCCTTTCCAAAGAATTTTCATCGAGAATTCTACAAATTTAGCAAAGATTTTATTCAAGAGTTTCAAAATTTTCAGAAAGTCATTATTTATATATATTTATAGAAATTTCTTCGTGGTTTTTGTAGAATATTTTGTTCAACTTTTTCTATAATTTTCTCAGATGATTCATACTTTTAGTTTTTTTTTACATTGAGATTTCTAGAATTTTTGACAAGATTTTATTTTAGATTTATGAAAAAAAAATTGAGGATCCTCGAAGTGTACAGTAATTTCTTTTTCTTATTTAATAAATAAATAGATATTTCCCGAATTTTTAGCAAAGATTTTATTCAAGAGTTCTAGAATTTTTAGTAAGTTCTTTCAAGATTTTGTTTAACTTTACAATTTATTAGGAAATTTTTTTCTAAATTTTTAGAACTTACTTTTTAATAATAATATAATAATATTTACTTAGAGGCTTCTGGAATTTTCTTCTCCGTATTTTCAGTTTTTTGCATCTTCCTTTCCAAAGAATTTTGATCGAGGATTCTACAATTTTTCACAAGTTTTTCTTGTAGATTTCTAGAACATATTTGGAGGATTCTAAAAGTGTACAGTAATTTCTTCTTCATATTTCCAGAATATTTAGCAAAGGTCTTATTCGGGAGTTTTTTAGAAAGTTTTATTTTAGGCTGTTTCCAGTAATTTCTCTTCCAGATTTTAATATTGTCTTATAAATAGCAAAGATATGCTTCAGGGCTCAAAAATTTAAAAAAAATATTTTAGAGAACTTTAGACTTTTTTCGAGAGTTTCCAGTAACTTTTATTCAGATTTGGAGGCTATAGAAAATCTGTTCCTAGAAATCTAGACTCTTTTCAGTTATTTCTCCAGATATCAAGATTGTTTTTTTTCAAGCTGTCTTAAATTTTCAAAAAAAAAATTCTAGAAATGTATATTTTTGTAGATTTCAAAAAAATTCCAGTAAATTGCAAAGATTTAAATGAAGCCTTTTTTTGAAAACTTGTTTTTAAAAATCTAGACTTTTTTCGAGAGTTCAGGAAATTTCTAGTAATTTCTTCTCCACACTTCAAGATTTTTTCAACTTGTCTTCTAAATCGCAAAGATTTTCTTTTAGAATTTTCTTCTAGAAATCTAGATTATTTTCTCGAGGGTTCAGGAAATTTCTAGCAATTTATTCTCTAGAGTTCAAGAGTTTTTTTTTGAATCTCGTCATTTAAATTGCAAAGATATTCTATGAGGCATTAGGATTTTCTAGATTTTTTTTTCTTCTAAAAGTTTAGAGTTTAGAAAATGTCCAATAATTTCTTCCCAAAATAAAATTTTGTTTTCAACTTTTCTTATAAATAGCGAAAATTCTCTAAATGTTTTTTAATTCGTCTTCTTTTCAAGAATTCAGGTAAATTTCATCAATTGCTTCCCTAAAATTTAACGTTTTGTTTTAACTAGAGGCTATAAACGTTCTAAATTGCGGAATCTTTCTTGGAGGGTCTAGATTTTTTTAGAAAAATTTCCCCTAGAAATCTTTTCTTATTTTCGAGAAAGTTTAAAAGATTTTTTAGTAATTTCTCTTCCCGATTTCAAGATATTTTTTTAACTGGTCTTCTAAATTTCTAGGAGGCTCTAGAATTTTTAGAAAATTTTCATTTAGAAATCTAGACTTTTTTCAAAAGGTTCAGGAAATTTCCAGATATTTTTCCTCCAGATTTCAAGGTTATCTTCTTATCTTCTATTTTTTAGAAAATTTGTTTGTAGAAATCTAGATTTTTCTTGAGGGTTCAGGAATTTTCAGTAATTTCTCTTTTTTTGAGGCCCTAGATTTTCAGGAATTTTTTTCTAAAATCTAGACTCACTTTTTTAAGAATTCAAGAAATGTCCACTTATTTCTTCTATAGGTTTGAAGATTTTTAATTCAACCCGCTTTCTAAATTGTGAAGATTTTATTGAAAGCTCTAAAATTAAAATTAAATGTTTAGAAATACTTTTTTTTTGCAAAAATTAAAAAAAAATATAATAAGTCCTTCTTTCACTAAATTGAAAATTCAATATATTTTAACCACAAAAAATTGTAAGTAAGTATGGATTACCACATAGAAACGGTCGCAGCCATTCTCTTTATCAAAAATTTTTACTTTGTCAATTTTCTTTTATTCAAATTTCGTAATTAAAGTTATTGCAAACCGCGGGGAGATCAGTAATTAAAGTTAATGTGTATATGTAGGGTGGGTGGGTGGCCTCTAACCCACCCTCCAATCAGTAAATCATAAGCGAGGGTTTTAATTAAAAGTTGTAAAACCTAAATAAACATAATATTATTGCAAAATTTAAGAAATTTTGAAAAATAAGACATAACTTTTTAAACAAAAGTTAAACAGATTGAAAAACTGAAAAAGTTTTATTGAAATATTTTTTTTGTTCTTAATTTAAAAATTTTGATTTTTTTGCTTAGTGCTAATAAACTATACGAGAGCTAAATGAAATTTATATAACAAGTAAACATAAAGAATTCAAAATTGAGCAAATAATTAAGAATAACCTCATAGTTTTCGAGAAAAATATAGGGAAAGTATTATGATGGCCACATCACCATTTTATTGAATATTGATTTCCTTATAATCTGCATTTTTATTCATCTGTATAGCACAAAAATTCATTCGGTAGCAATCACTAGTTGGCGTATATTTATGATTAAAGTATTAATCATAATCAATAATAATATACATTGAATAATATCATACATACAATTGAATGTGGGTAATTTACAAACTGATAACACACGACACGATCTCGACTGTTTCGACAGCAGCCGGGTTTCCTGCTCCTCGAGAGGAAAAGGAAATGTCATTACGGCTGAAAACGAAAGGAAGTAACATTAAGTAAAATCGAGTGGTGGCACTCGTAGAGCATCTCTGCATCGTTTCCATTTATTCCGTACCGCTTAACAGAGCAACAAGTACACGTTTCGCCCCCTCCCCCTGCCCCTAACCTCCGTCCTACCCTCGCCTTATTAAACGAGTATTGATCCTCTTCCAGATATATATACCACCCATACCAGACCAAACACATCGGAAAATCCAATTCCAATCTGAACGCAATTTAAAATTTATCATCGCGGCAGTTCTCCCTGTCTCCCGACGAGAATCCAATACGGAAAGTTTTAAATGGGTATTTTTCATTTAAGAAAACGTTCCTAAAAATACTACAGTACATGTTTTAATATAGTTTTGAATAACAAACAAGACATTAATTTTCCAGCGTATTCAAATGGGTAATATTTCATGTAATACATACATTCATTCTAAGCAAATGTTTAGCATCAATTACTTCATATATAAGGTTTTATATTTTATTTACCTTATATATTATGGAATTTCACCACGTCAATTCAATTACTTTATAATCTTCTTATTCTCATTATTTTAACAATCAAAATCTAACAAAAGAAATGGTAATTACATTGTATTTAAGCTGTGCCAGTTACATCAGCGTTATTTTCCAGCGTATATACAATCCAAATGACAAAATAAATCCTTATTGCAATCAATATTTCAATCACCGGTTCGGATTGATTGCAATTTCATACAAGATGTAAATACATACCGATTAGCAATTGATCCCGGATTGACCGGAAACGCCGGCGCTGATCGGAAACCCGTACAAATTGCCGGTAATGCACAAACGACTAGAAGGCGACGAAACGTGTTTTAACGCCTCCAAACTTCGTCTCTTTCTCCGTCCCCTTTGCCCCAATTCCGCGGCGCATATTACAAAAGTTCTCAGCGAACATCTGCCGTTGAACTTTGCCCCATAAAAAGCCCTCGTTGACACAACCCTTTCGCGATGATTTACGGCGCATTTGAATGGGACTTGTTATTAGGAAATAACGCCAAAAGAAACAAACGCCCTTTGCAACAATTTATCTTTATGAAGCGTCTGTTGGAATTCGTAATTAAAAAGTTGCCCGAGCGATCTAAAGTTTCCTGGGGGGTAGCAAAAGCTAATATTAACTTTTTTTATGAAGTTTTTCAGATGAAGTTTTGCGCGGGACGTGTGTGTGTGCATGTGTCCTTATTGCAGGTACTTTTAATTAGTTCAGCATCGTTATTGCGAGTTGTAAAAGAAGGGAAGTAAACGGTGCATGCGATAACGCGATTCGTTAGTACGGCAAAAGAAATGTGCAAAGCATGCAATCGGCTCTGAATTTATTTCAGGTGTTCACTGGTGCGGCGACTTGCTTCTACGCCTTTATCGGATTCGACATAATCGCAACAACAGGAGAAGAGGCGACGAATCCGAAGAAATCAATACCGCTCGCCATCATAACCAGCTTGGCGATCATCCTCATCGCCTACGTCACCAGCTCCATGATGCTCACGCTAATAGGTAATAGTTTTGATTGGCCTCGTATCGGAATTGGAGCGAAATCATGTTTCACGGTTTCGCCGGATTGCGCACGCCACATGCAATTATTGCCTAATTATCGAAACGTAACGAATAATTGATAGATTTGTTCAGCACGTCATCAAGTGAATGGCTAATTTGATAAAGCTAATCTCAATCAAAATATTATACATAAATTCTCTATCTAAACCTAGAAAAGATTTTCTTGTTGCTTTAAAAATATGATTTAATAATAAATAGAAAAAACATGAAAATATTTTCGTAAAATCTACAACAAATGAGTCTTATTAAGACTACAAGAACAAATCACTTTTGAAACAACTACTTCTCTAGCTAATACTTCGACAGACATTGATATAATTGAGGATGGACTATACCAACCTTTGTGTTTACTCAAATACAATTCACTTCACTTTTCGATATTTGTTTTTGAGTTTCGTGAAAAGTATAATCAATATAAATAACTGTTCTATCCTTTCTTCACACATTATCGGTATTAATAATGAATGCATAGAACTCAAAATATATATCCAAGCATTAAAAAATAAAGTGTGAAGAAAGGATACAGCAGTTTTTTATATTCACGTGACTGTTATTTAACAATCTCAGCGAGAAGAGTATGCAACCAAATTAACTCAACGTCATATACATTGCATATAAAAAAAACATTGTATTAACAATATTTCGCTTTAATACTAATCTATGAAGTGAATCAATTTGATAATGTTTTAATGTATAAATTATATATCATTTTGTGCAATGATATATCTAAAAATGAATGAGTACATTGAACTTCTTCTAAATCCTCTTCCAGTTCCCTACAACGAAGTCTCCGAAAATTCCGCCCTGGTGGAGATGTTCGGCCAGGTGGGGGCTTACAAGTGCAAGTACATCGTGGCGGTGGGTGCCCTAGCCGGATTGACAGTGAGCATGTTCGGATCCATGTTTCCCATGCCGAGGATCGTGTACGCCATGGCTTCGGACGGTTTGATATTTAAGTACGTTTATAGCAATTTAAATGATTAATGCGATCGATACTAATAGTATTGACTACGTGGTCCTTCCGCCATGTTATTTGCGTATTCCATTGTTTATGTGTAAATGAGCTCATTACTTTAAACACTCTAAAGCACCAATAATTTATGCCTAATAGCGAAAGGTACCGGTCACCCATCCAATTGCTAACACGGACTAACGATGCTGCACTCTCGCTATCGCTAATTAGGCTGCAACCGGATGCACCCACCATCGGCGTTGAATACGACCGATTCTGACTATAAACAATAAATAAGATCAGTACAACAGTACAGCACCTTAATGGTGTATTTTTCCTTAAAAATGTACGTTTCCTTGCCTTCAATTGCGCTTCGCCGAGACTTAAATAGGTCGAAACTGGTTCATACCTGCGGAAATAATAATAACAACATATTTTAATACACTAATGTTGTGTCTGGAGCACGCGGATAGGGGCATACACTCTATCCGCGTGCTCCAGACACAACATTAGTGTATTTAAATATATTTTTATTATTATTTCCGCAAGTATACACTTACTGTATGCGTTAGGTCACGTTAATGATGTTTACACCTTGACTGCCTAGGCAAGAGGGATTTTATTTGTAGAATGGTCACGTACATGGCTGCGTGTATACAGGGTTGCATATATATTATTGCGACATTTACATATCAACTAAAGACTAAATTTCTTTTAATTTTCAGGATGTTTGCCCAAGTGTGGCCCAGCACGGGCACACCGGCCGTGGCCACATTCATTTGCGGTTTGGCCGCCGCCGTCGCTGCGCTGCTCATCCAGTTAGAGATCCTCGTTGAAATGATGTCTATAGGTAAATGCTGGTGATGAGTCTTACTAGAATCGTTGATTGAAATATTCAAATTCCCGAGCACGATCATCTCAACGTTGATTGCGATACGTATAGAAAAACAATACTATAGAAGACTACCCAAAGCTAAAGTACTTAATATGCGCCGTCTGTGAGTCAGCATTTTCACTACTCATGCGCCATCTGTTTCTCGGCGTCTTTTAGTGACTCGCATTTCCCTATAAGGTTGGGCATCTATGCAATATTTTAATCAACGCTAGAATAATATAGACTTACATATATATATAAAATAATATATACTTATTTATATGTAAAAATACCTCACTGAATTGAAAATATTTTCAATTCAGTGTAAGTATGGATTAACACGTAGTAACGGTTACAACCATTCTCTTTAGTAAAAATACCAATTTAATTTATGGCACTAGGCTAAAAATTATAAGCGAAAAATGGGCGATCGCTCGGGGGTACATTAAATAATTCACGAAAATATGATTGGCTATCCATAACGCCCTTACTTCAGCCATGATTTTTGTATATTTGGTTGTATAAGTAAGGTCTTTACTTTAACGGATTTTCCCTTTTACATCGTCCCCTCGAGTACAGTTCTTCATTTTATTATTATATTTATGTGCTAACAAAAAATTCAAAATCTGATAGTACGGTAAATACTTTGTTCACTGCACTCTTGATGAAACGAAAATAGAATATTATCTTATTTTGAAATAAGACACTTGTTTAGTTTCATATTGGTATATTCAGTTTCCCTACACGTGTTTCGGTCAATAACGACCATTCTCAATTTTGTAATTCCTTTGAGAATGGCCGTCATTGACCGAAATACGTGACGGGAAACTGAATATACCAATATGAAACCAAACAAGTGTCTTATTTTAATCATACAAATCTGATAGGTAAAAAAATTTAATCTAGTATTTATATTTTATTATTTTTTTGTACAGGAACTTTATTAGCATACACCTTGGTATCGACGTGCGTCCTCATCCTGCGGTACCAACCCCACTCCACGAACTTGGTCGAATTGCTTCCCCAAAGCCTGCGGACGCCGCTGAAAGGCACGCCGACGAAAGAGGAGACGGGTCCGAACGGTCAAGCCTACGGCTCTAGCCTGCATCCGGATCCTTCGAAACAGGCGCTGGGCGGCGACGTTCCTAACATTCCGGCCCCATCCCCGTCGCCGATACCCCAGCAGCCGACGCAGCGCGTGATGGTGCGACGAGTGACGAGGAGGTAACGTCGAAAGCATTAAAATTGTTTACAAACTGATCCCTAAATTTTCCAGCTCGCCAGATAGTGACGATACCTTTCCTGGGGACGAACAGGAAGAAGACTTTTCCATGAGAGATGACCAGTTTTTGGTGTCAGATAGGACTGAAAATAAATTTTATGGTAAGAATTGTAAATAAATTGATTGATAAGGTAAAGTAAATTAATGGAAACGTCTAGAAATTTGGAAGAAGAATTCTTGAAACATTGAATTGTTGAAAGTTCATCTTCACTTTCATATAAATAAAACTATTTAGCTACTTTCAACAATACAATTCTTCGCCTAAAGATGCCACAGTGTGCGAAACAATTGTAGTGTTATACTTATATAGTTTTATTTATATAAAAGTAAGAATTGTAATTAAATTGCGACGAATCTATTATTGAATTATTCGTTTCAGGCACTTTACATGGTGCTGGTAGTGCCACTAGTACAGGTGGAGTAGTAGGGTCAACAGTAGGGCCTAGTTTAGGATACATAGGGCGTAGATTACAAGTAAGTACAAAATATTAGGTGTACAAATGAAATATTCATTTTTTTAAGCTACATAGTCATTTTTATTTACGGAAATCTCCTTCGAGGTTTATTTTATAAAGTAATATAAATTGTTTAATAGTTCAATTGTATTAGTCGGCGCTTTCTATAACTTTAAGCCATCGTTTATATTTAAATTTCATTAAGGACGCACTATAGTTTCCCCAGCCTATCGAAAGTTGTAATTTTGCAACTTCGTCGAGATTAGGGACAGTGGTTAAACCTTGAAAATTCTAGGACAAAAGTGACGTCTGAAATGTGTCCCTTCTGGATAATATTGTACGTAAAAAACATCCCCAGTAAGGTGAACGTAAAGATATATAATTTTTTCGATTAAAGTTTAGAAGTAAATAAAGATTCAGAAAAAAAAAGATTTCAATTTTTAAGAAAACCTATTACATTACGAACTTTAAGTGAAAATACACATCGTTGACATCTCACATAGTGATCAAGATGTAACACAGAGTGATGGCTTCAAGCATTAAACATACCATTACATTACAGTAATTTTTAAATCAAATGTTTATTTCTTAAAAATTGAATCTTTTGTATATGAACAGAGGAAATTAATAAATTATTCGATTATTTTCCAGGCTGCAACATATCTGTGTCCAGCGATCTTCCCATGGGTGGACACTGGACCGGCAACCGAAGAGTCTGGAATGTTTGTGATGAAAATGGTCGGTGTCTTATATTTGTTAATAGTCACATTTGATCTAATCATCGTCTGCGGCATGCACAACATGACCGGCGCCACGACGTTCTTCTTTTTCCTATTCCTATTCGCAATAATCGCCATTTTGCTCGTCATATCGAGAAAACCCCAAAACAGGTTCGTATCCACAATGCAAATACAGTTAAAAATCGGAAATAAAATTACACAGCATAAGACATTCATTTGTACAATACGATTTAAGAGATAATATGGCATCCCAACAATTGTCTATCAATTGTGATCAATTCAACGATTTGACGCTAATAACAGCGCCCTCTCTGAAACATAAGCGAATACACTTTTGCATTCTAGTACAAAATGCTGCAGTAGGTAAGAAAGTACGATTAATTAATTGAATTTATTTTAGACTTCTAATCATGTCAATTCATTCAAGAATAATATACTCAATTATACCCTAAGGCTATTGGTAAATTGTCCCAAGAGTGAAATACATATACAAACGTAGTTATTGAATAATATCAATTCATATAAGAACAATATACTCAATTGCACCCTAAGGCTATTGATAAAGTGTGAATGGTTTATGCCTAAGGCAAAAGAAAGTTAATTAAAGCCTCACCCGTCTAATAATTTAAACTATTGCTATGTTTTTACCACTTTTTAGTGGTTTTTAAAAGTGTTAAAATTATTGTAAACTATTCGTATGATCTAATTAATTAAATAAATCCTATGTTGTTGGTCAGTATTAATCAATTGTTTCAAAATTTCAGGAGTAGTGTGATGTTCATGACGCCCGGTTTGCCGTTCGTACCAGCAGTAGCAATCACTGTGAATATTTACCTAATATTTAAACTTTCTATACTGACGTTAATACGTTTTACAATATGGATGACTTTAGGTGAGAGTTTTTCATTAAGCGGTTTACCTCGATGGTCACGTCCGAATCGATTCGGCTCTGTTGTAGGATTTATAATGTATTTTTATTATGGAATCAAGAACAGTGTCTTGGAGGAAGGCTCCGACGCAGACCACAACAACATTGAGCTCACCGTTACGGACATGGAGAAGCCCAAGTACACATCACAGTCACAGTACGATCCAGCGAATGACCAAAACATTTATAGGTAATAATAAAAATCGTTTACGCTATAGAAAAATTAATTAATAATTAGAAAAAACACGAAAATATTTCGTAAATCTACAACAAATTAGTTTTCTAATTATTTTTTATAGGTAATTTTCCATCAAATCAAACGCATATTACTTTAATAGTTATCACTTAATAAATTTACATGATTTTCAGTCAAAATCAGCAACCGGCCTACGAATGGGACCCGAACCAAGTGTGGGACAGCGGCAACTCCTGGAACCCGACGGAGACCCAATCGTACGGCCAGCAGTACCAAGTCGAGCAGCAGTACAACGTGCACACCAACAACACGCGATCGGTAATCAACAAAACGAACCCATCGAGTCTTCCCCCGGCGATCCGCCCCCCGCCGCCGGCCCCGTCGAGGCACCAGCAGCAGCAACCATCCTCGAAAGAACCCACCCTCTTCATCAACGAGACGGCGTTCCCCTCGTGGGACGACTAGTAAGGCAAATGCGCGAAATGTTGTTGAAAATTAACTAAACTCGTTTGTTTCTCGTACGAATTGTACCATATCGTAAAGTTTGTTACATATATATATTTAAAAAAATAATGAAAATAATGGTGATGAAGTGTGGTCATGAATTGAACCGATCCGATTCGTTATTGTGTTTCATTCGATGTCTAAACAGCCTTTTGATTTTTATTTTTCCGCTTGGAAAAGATCGGCCCACTTCATGACACTCACGTTCGAATCCGGGAAGAATATATATTTTTGAATTATTTAACGATCTCAAATTATAGCCTTGTTGAAACGAAAGTGTAATCATTGCATAGTATGTATTTGCGGTGCACATTCTAAATATATTTGACCATTGTCTTAAATTTAAGGTAGAAATGGTGCAGACGTAAACTTACAATAACCTCAAATCATGCTTTAGATCATTTTTTTTTACCAAAAACTAATTTTCTTTGCCTCTGTGTGTGCGTATAATCAAAAATAAGGAAAAATCGCAACATTTTTAAACTAAAAACGGTTTATAATTTAATGCTGATACCAACGCCCTCTGAAACATGTTGCAAACTTACGCTCAACGAATGTTCCATGAAAATATGTACATTTACACACACACACACAAATCACACGGCGGAAGGACCACGTGGTCGATAGACAAACACTACTATTACTATTTACTAGATCAACACTGTTATTATTATTATTATTATATTAAATCTTTATCTAACATGCATTTTACCATAAGAGCGATATGTAATGATATAAACAATTTAAGGAAAAACAATTGAATATCTAAAGTAAAGATTGAACCAAAAAAAATAAAAGATAATCGGTTTTGTACTTAGTATCTTCAATATCTGGGAAATTTTTCAATGGAACACTTAAAGGAAACATTCGCGTGAGTTCCCAATGTGTTTCAAACAGACCCCAGTCATCAACATCAAATTCTAAATATTTTTAAATGTTTGCGATCTCTCCTTCAGCCTGGTTATAAACACACAAGGTCATTATTTAAATAAAAAAACATCAATAATGTGTTTATGTTATTATTAATTATTGATGATAGTTCCCTAATTGTCGGTGGTACATTCACTCAATTAGGGAAATTAGTCCAAACCCTAGAGAATAGATGTCACTTCAATGGTAGAGATATAAATGAAGTGCCATTTATTGCATTAACGTTCCTAATTGATTTAATGGTACTACCGACCAATTAGGGTCTATTCTCTAATGGGATTCACGGATAAGACCCAAATAGGCCAAAACCGGTCTGTAGTCTGTAACTGTTAATAATAATGAGGTTCTTCTAAGCTACTCTGCACCAAAAAAACAAACATTTTTAATGTATATAACGAGTGGTGAAGGAAAGCGTATTTCGCATACCAGAAAAGAAAAAACTCTAATCGTGTCTAATAAACAAAACAAAACAAAACATAGTATGCGAATTTACGGAACTAAACATTGGTGATAACATTAGCACAATTACGCGGAAGGGTGAGGTAGAGTTGTAGTTAGCACGCACTGGCCTGTAAAATCCATTTTTACTAGATGTAAAAAGAGGATAAATTGAATTTTTCATGTGATAGTCAGAGAGAGAGAGAAAAAAAGTCGAGAGCGGTTCCTTCATTACAAGTTTCCTTCCGTGACGGCTTGATTTCCATTTCCTTTACACTGAGATTATAATTTTCCCGCGTTTATACTCTTGGTGTCGGTGTGGTTTTTCCTGTATTTACATTAATGTCTTCATAGTGTATAAATATTTGTATTTTAAAGAATACGCGAGTCGTGCGCTGTTAGTGAGTAGTTTTTTTTATTGGGTTGATTAAATGATGAACATATCAGAATTTTACAGGCTCATATTTTCCCTATTAAACGTGAGGATAATAACAACAAATATATTACGAACTTTCAACTTTAGCTTGAATTTGTTAACAGCGCCCTCTTCCCTAAAATTTGAGTTTATGGTTGATAAAAGCGCCCTCTCTGAAATAAGCCGAGAACTTTGAATTTGAGTTTGAGATTCATGATGGCTCTCTGCGAACTTTAAACTTGAGTTTCAGGTTAAAACTGCGCCCTCTCTGAAATATACTGCGAACTTTAGGGTTAAGTTTGAGGTTTTGTACAGTATGTCTTCAATAACTGGGAAAATTTTCAATTTAAAGACAGCTGCGAACTATAAAGTTAAGTTTGTGATTTTGAAACATGCCACGAACTTTCAACTTGAGTTTGAATTTGATAACAGCGCCCTCTTCCCTAAAATTTAAGTTTATGGTTGATAACAGCGCCCTCTCTGAAATAAGCCGAGAACTTTGAATTTTAGTTTTTTAGTTTAGATTCATAACGGTTCTCTGCAAACTTTAAACATGAGTTTGAGGTTCTTAGCTGCGCCTTCTCTGAAATATATTCCGAACTTTAAAGTTAAGTTTGAGGTTTTGTACAGTATGTCTTGAATAACTGGGAAAATTTTCAATTTAAAGACTGCTGCGAACTTTAAAGTTAAGTTTGTGGTTTTGTACATTATGTCTTCGATAAGAGGAAAATTTCCCATTGAAAGAAAGAAGCACTCGAGTGAATTGGCAATGTGTTTCAGAGAGGGCACTGTCATCATTGTAACAAACTATTGACGAAATTGAGAGTCTGAAAATTAATGAACAATTGAGAGTCTGAAAATTAATGAATCAATCAAGGAGAGTTTTTATTTTTTATAGCCTTAATAATAAATGAAGATCTAATGTTGCAGGAGAACTCAACTTTAAAGTTCGCAACGTGTTAAAAAAAGGGGTAATGAAGATTTAAAGTACGTAACTGTTGAAAATATTCGTTAATTGATAATACCTTAAGATGTATTCATTTGTTTAATGAAGTTATGAATAATTCTGTGATTTTCAAAAAGATGTGTTTATTTTCACAATTGTTTGATTGCTTCTTGAGGTGAATGAAAGTTTCTTGCCAAACAAATGTTAGGAAAATAAACACGCCTTTATGAAATTCACTGAATTATTTATTTATTTATTCTTTTGCGTTTCCACCTTTCGGTGTAAAGGTTGACTTATTAATAACTCTATTAAATTAATAATATTGATTGTTGAGTTACGTGAAGATGAATAGTAATAATAAAAACACTTGTAATCAATCAATAAACTGTGGAGAAAGTGATTACAAGTGTTTTTATTATTATTATTAAATTAATACTGAAAGTATGTTTAATAATAAATGAGCCAAACGAAAGTTTCGTACACCAAATCTTCATCATCGATCTGAAACAAAAGATTTTATTAATACGAATAATGTTTTTAATCTATACCTAAAATATGTGAACAACAAACAAATTAATCAATTTAAAAAAAAACTACTCACTATACAAATTTAAAAAAAAAATAATGTAAATAACTCCGTTCATTGATTTCACTTTAACATAACATAAATAAATGTGTAGAATAGTAAAGTGCTAATAAATGTTGAACAAAAAAAAAAAGAAAAAATATTGATAATGAGAAGCACCAATTTGAAACAAACAAAAAAAAATTGCTGTTTCTTAATTACAAAACTATAAGCCGACGTTAAAAGTCATTGTATATTAAAGAAGTAAAAACTATATGAAAAAAAAAATTAATAATAATAAGCGCTTTGTCGTGTTGATTTCGATTTTAGACAAAACAAGGAAAAAAAAAATAAATAAAAGAAAATGTTAGTCGGTTCGTTTCCGTTCCACGCATCTGTACATACACCGGACTGATTATTATAAATTAAAAAAAAAAAAAAGTACACTTCACATACGTCAGTGCCTGAGTACAGAGAGTGTGTGTGTGTATGTGGTGATTACGTTAGCGAAACACGTTTGTTTTACTGAAAGGAAAGAGAAGTTGGTGATTCTGAATTGTTGTAAATTGATTATTTGATTGATAAAAGTCTTAATGAAATGATAATTATAAGTCAAGCTGCAGAAATAAATAAAAAAGTGTGATACCGACAGAGTTGATCGTTAATCTTAATTGAATAAACGACATTTGCTACTTTTAGAAGAATCAAGTCTTTACAGTTGAAAACATTCAGATGGTCATATAATCTGTAATTATAGATAAATCATTAATAATTAGGTGAAGAGTTGAAAACTTAACTTTGAAAATGGTCTGCAAAGAGCGAAACTGAAAATAAAACCATTTTGGAATATAACAAGTGTTCACCTAATATTAATATCTTTCCATCAAGATCGTACCACAACAAACATTATCTTCATTAATAATTATTTAATATTATGATTAATCGTTTTTATTGTTATAACATAAGTTAACAATACAAATGATTAATTATAATATTAATTAATTATTAATGGTTTATCTATATTTACAGATTATATGACCATTTTAATGTTTTCAACTGTATTACACTGATAAGAACTAAATTTGATTTAAATTAATAGTTTATCTATATTTACAGATTGTTTTCAACTGCATTACACTGATAAGTACTAAAATTGATTGAAACCGATCTGTGACTATTGATAGGGAAACAATAATTCTGTAGTAGACTTATTTCTTCTTATTTTAAAACTTAAGGTTATTATTTGAAGCGGTAACAATAATCAATTTACGAAAAATTTATTATCATCCGCTCGTCGAGTTGACAAACAATGCAACAAGAAAACGTGATTTTAGTAAAAACAACAGTGTAAAATATTCAGAATGTATGTATGACAGCATTATGTATTTAATCCTCCCCCCCTCGTTCTCTTACTTGTTTGATTTCTTGATTCGTTTTTCCCCTCCTCCACACGTACCCTTCAATAAGAACTATATACAAAAAATTATAAATATATATATATGAATGTCTTTCCAAACAGTATTAGTATATTTTTGTAAACAGGATTTTCCGTTTTCGTGTACGCTGGTGTACAATGGACATCGTCAAGGATATCTAGTTTGATTGTGATATTTTCTTTCCAGTTTTTCACGGTTCTTGTAAATTATAATTATAGTGATATATGAATGTTATTTAAAAAATCTTCCGATATAAGAATAGGTAGATATGTTTTAGATGATAACGTTAATTGAATTGAATGATAACTCATTGGAAATAAATAAATAATTTAAGCATTGATTTGTCGCCTTTTTATTACACCCCAAATATTAATCAACACATTTAGAAATAATTCAATTATATATGTATATATTTCCCATAGTTACGAAAGTTATCGAATTTCATCATTAATTAATTAATCTCAAGTGTCACCTTCTAAACGTGTTTTGTTTTCCATTTTAAGTCACAAATTATTAATGCAAAATTATTCAGACCAGAAATACACTATTGCACCAGCAGCAAAACAAACAACCACATACGCAATTAACATATCTGATAAAACCGTGTTATCATTGTAAGTAATTAGTTTTTCGAAGTTTGTTAACCTTCTTTCAATCAGCGTCGAGGATTTATCAATTTTATCGATGGTAATTCAGTGATCGCCGATAAAATTTACACTTTGTGGAAAATACGAATGTATCTTTGTGTTGGCACGTTAAGAAGCGCACTTCGCTGCTTCCCACGACGTCAACATCAGCTGCTGCACAAACTAACCTCAAAATGCGAGCGGAGTATAAATAAACATTCGTTGCATAATGTTCGCGATTTGAAAATAAGTGCAAAATCCAAGGTAATGTAAACATATTTCCAATACGAACGGGTCTAAAAATAGTCGCCGATTGAAAGCGACGCGCTCTAAACTGTTTTCATTCATTCATTCGTACGTTGTAATGAAACAGTTCTGAAAATTATTTGTTACTACGCGTTTAAATATTTTTAGGCCCTTACACACGTTACATAAAATATTAATCAATTATTTTAAAAGGAAATAAATAATTTAGTACCTATAGTATTTCCATTGTTTTCTGTCCGTAACAATCTTTTCACCTTCGACTGATGAAACAGTTTTAATGTATTTTCTTTATTATAATTGTTCTATTTCACGTATTGTTCATATTTATACAAAAACAATCTTATGCTGTAACAAACGGAATATTTTACCATATAGTCTAAAAGTTGTTTTAATTTTTAAAAAGGTTAACGATTAAAAAGGAAAACAATTGAAAATATAGAAATGTTGGTACAGCAATAAAATAAATTGGAGGAAACGTTTGTCAAAAACAAATTAATATAATTAACTAATAACTTTAAATTTTCAAATAATGAAAGCATCAAAAATGGAAATATAATTCAATTTTAAAATTATCAACTTATTAACACGTTGATGAGTGACAACTATATATGATAACTGGTAATCGTTTACTTGGCCAGGAAGCCAACTAGGAGTTATCTCACAGCTTCTCAACAGGTTGATTTTGTATACCTACGCCACAGGCCGTAGAATAACTGTGTAAATTTGAATAGTTGGCCTCAGCCCAATTATTAAGACACGAACGAAACATAAAATTGTGCAACGTGAAAAAACGAAAGATTCAAATAATTTTTCTTCTGGGACTGGAATTATTGAAAATGTTGAGGCAGTCAACGAGTTAAAAACAATTGAACTGCAAACTCCTTCGTTTATTCGAATGAAATTAGATTTAGAGATCCCACCCCACCATTTTGTATATTTTTGTCTAAACTAAAATACTAATTTAAAACGAAAAAAACAAAACACCTTCCAATTTTCAAAAGTTCTATATATTCAACGTTTTCCTCTTTCTCTCTACTCCTCTCACTTCTCTCTCTATCACTTATATCTTATACCTAAAAGATAATTGAGGTTATGTTATGTATAATTTTCTTTCTTTCTTTTAAGACTCTTTTACATTGTTCTCTCTTCCCTTTTATCCTTTTACTCCTTTTCTTCTTGGTATAAAAAAGTAAAAGTGTTTTCTTTATTCTTAATAACGAAATGTACCACGAAGTGAATGCCTTTAAGATCCAAGAACTTATCATTTTCTCTCCTACATTGTCTCCATATCTCTCTCCCTCTTTACTCTCTCTTCTTATACCATCTTAGATTCCATCTTTCTTCTTCCCTTCTATTTCTCCTCCCCTCTACATTACGTCAATAATTAAATGATAATTGAGGTTAAGTTATACTCCAAATAACCTTAAAGTCGTACATTGAACTAGCGTACTCTTGACCTACCTCAACCGGTTGTATATTGACGCAGGTCAGGAGTACGCTAGGTCAATATATAAGTTATTGGGGTAGGTCAAGAGTACGCTAGTTCAATGTACGACTTTAAATGATACGTAAGCTACACTAATAGATTTTTGTTTATGTTGTCAAGGATACGCCAATTTATCATGCGTTTTTGTTTCTGCATTATCTGCAATTTTAAATAATTCTAATTTCGTCTAAACAGTTGAAGTAAGAAATATGCTTAAAGTTGACATTTAATAAGGATAACTTTTGAAATGTAATTAGAAAAAAAAAAATGTTTAAAAAATATAAATCGCTTGATAAAGTTGAAAATTTAATTTTAACAAATTGAGGATTACTACAAAAAAAACAATTGATAACGTTTGGAAAACAACTATATAAAAAAATGGTCGTAAATACTTTTAATTTTACAAAAATAAAAAAATAATTGAAATGTAATTTTTAACAACTTTCTTAAAAGAAATTTAATTCGCTTGAAACATTTGAAAATTTATATTAAATAAACAATTAAGATTTGAAATAAAATAAACACTGAATTTACTGCGTAGTAACGGTCGCAACCATTCTGTTTATTAAAAAACAGAGAGTTGATAAAATTTGAAAAATAATCGATTTAAACAAAAATTATTTGAAAATACTTGAAATATCATAAAAAATAACAACTGCAAATAATTTTAAAAAAAATAGTTTATATACAGGGTGAGTTTTTTTCGATGTTCTCTATGGGGATCTCGGAAACTATAAGAGATAGAGAAACGGTTAAATGGGGAAAGAAGTGTAGATTTACGAGACGAATAAAATTCCACTTTCAAAGTTTTAAAAAAAGTCAAGGGTAACTAGATATTTTGAAAAAAGTAAAAAGTGTCAATTTTTTCAAATCAATATATCTCGGTTATTATAACAGATAGAAAAAAACTGTAAAGGACAAACTTTTAGATAATTTTATGCAGATTAATAAAAAATAATCAGAAAATTTTTATCGCTATTATTTTACGAGATATGATGCAAACTTACATTTTTTTAAATGGAAACCATAGTTGGCTATGGCCTCATTCAAAAGGTAATTTTTTTCTCTTTAATCCAATATGACATACGACATAGTTATTTCTAAAAATAAGTGAGTTATAGTCATTTTAAATTTTATTATAAATAAAAAATGGGTAGCCATGAAAAAGATGAAAGTAAAACAATTGCAGTTGTCTATAATAATAGAAATATTGTAATTATTAGTTCTACAAAGTTAAATAAAAATAAAAAACCAACATAAGAATAATAATTTTGTAATTATCAAATGGCCTTCTGTATGTGGTATAAACCCATTTGTCAAGAGGATAATACTTTCTTACAAAAATATTATGAACAGATGAATCGCGATTAACTAATTGTGGTATTTTTAATCGCCACAATGAACATAGATGAACTTAAGAGAATCCACGAGAAGTTTCACAGAGAAAACTACAAATTAAATTTGGGTTTAATCCATGGTGTTAACGCGAAATTATACATTTATATTTCGAACAATTTGCATTATTTCAAAACGTGATTTTAGTGTTTTCTTACGCATTACGGACATGACCGAAGGGTAATAAACCATTGTGTACAATTTTCTGTATTTCTATTCATCGTGTTAAATTCGTGCTCAATTGGGGGCTATAAGGGCTAATCCGCGCGCGACGGCTTAAGTTGTAAACGACCTTTCTTCGCACAAACGCCAGACCTGAATTTCCACCCCGCAATCTGCGATCCTTGTCTTTCTTGAATAAAATACTATATCTATTTCCTTCCGTAAACTCCCTCTTTCTTCTAATCTGACCAATCCCTGCACTTCTTCCTCAAACCTCGATCTTTAACCATTTTTCTAAGTGAGTGTTGTCTAAACTGCCGTGAAAGAAACATATTACCATTCGGTCGTGTCCGCGCTATATTATTTCAATTCTTTATTATTATTTTTCTAAGTCTTGTCTTTATCCTTTTTTGTTACTTGCTATTATTTTTTAGTCAGTAGTTGAAATAAATACATTTATTCAATATACTGGTATTTGTAATTATAAAACCAAATCGCGAACCCGCGTAATTAACATGGTCCTTCGAACCGGATAAAGTAAGGTTTAGTGTTTTTTCGTGAACTTTTGTGGACTTTGCAAACGTGCAAAGTCATTGGTGGAACTTCGCTTCGTTTATAAGTACACCGTCTTAAGTAACTCTCCGTTTTTGTGTTGTGTTATTGCGTGAGTTATCTAAGCTACAACCGTACGTAAACGAACAATTCTACCTGAACTCCTTGTGTATTTTACAGCTACAGTGTTTTTTTGTGAACTTTTGTGGACTTTGCAAACGTGCAAAGTCACTGGTGGAACTTCGCGTCGTTTATAAGTACACCGTCTTAAGTAACTCTCCGTTTTTGTGTTGTGTTATTGCGTGAGTTATCTAAGCTACAACCGTACGTAAACGAACAATTCTACCAGAACTCTTTGTGTATTTTGTGTGAAAATCATCAACATGGCAGTGATTGTTAAAAGGCTACAGTGCCAAAAGCAAAACATCATCAGTGAAAAGGACACACTCCAGTTACTCCTCGCGGACACGAATCGTGATAAAAATTTAATCGTGCAAAAATGGATTAAGTTTGAACCAAGTCTCAACAATTTCAAAATAATTGCAAGTGAGCTCTTCGACAACGATGTGGATATCGCGAATGAACTTCTGCAATTCAAATGTGATTATTGCAAAATCAAGTGTGCAACACAAGCTGCGGTCATAGACAACAATATCCATGTATCAAACCACAACGAAGCACCACAAGTGAAATTACCAGTGATCGAGTTACCGACTTTCAGCGGAAAATATGACGAGTGGCAGAGATTTTGTGACGCCTTTACATCCCTTATACACAACAACTTTTCGCTAGGTAATGTGCAAAAGTTGTATTATCTACGAAGCTTACTTAAAGGTGAAGCAGCTCAAATGCTTAAAACAATTCAGTTGTCCGATGCCTCATATGAAACAGTGTGGACTCAATTGAAAAAGCGGTACCAGAACGAGCGTTTCATTTTCAAAAACCATATTCCTACCGTGAAAAAGGATCCCGCGGAAGAAATTGGAAAAGTTACGGTGAAAGAGGGTCGAGTTTCGCCCAGCACTCGGCCCCACGCACAACCATGGGCCCCCTATAAGCCGCCCGCTCCCAGGACTGCGGAGAGTATGCGCCTGGACGCGGAGGAAGCGCGCCTATCGTGCAAACAGTTGGAGGAGACGCTGGACGAGGAGAGACAGCGTCATCTGGACGTCGTCAAGGATGAGAGGAGCAAGTACATGGCGAAAATCACGCAGCTCATCGCAAGGCACCAGAACGAAATTATTCAATTGAATTTGCAACACGAAGAATCAATGAAGTTATTACAAAACGAAAAGGAGGCAACGACTAAGCAACACGAGGAACAGATGTGCGTCCTCAAGAACGAGATAGACAAGCTGCAGAAGACGCACGAGGAAAGTATGGACATTCTCTTCAAGAAGAATGACACCATTTGCCAGGAAATCGACGAGAAGAACGCGAGGATCCGCGACCTGGAGGCGTACCGTTCCAAGAGCGAGAAACTGCGCAAGGACTACGTGGCCAAAGAGGTCGGCTACAAGGAGCAGTTGGCGGTGGCACGCGAGGAAATCGACGAGAAGAACGCGAGGATCCGCGATCTGGAGGCGTACCATTACGAGAGCGAGAAACTGCGCAAGGACTACGTGGCCAAAGAGGTCGGCTACAAGGAGAAGTTGGCGGTGGCGCGCGAGGAAATCGACGAGAAAAACGCGAGGATCCGCGAGCTGGAGGCGTACCGTTCCGAGAGCGAGAAACTGCGCAAGGACTACGTGGCCAAAGAGGTCGGCTACAAGGAGCAGTTAGCGGTGGCTCAGGAGGAGGCGGCGAGATTGCAGGAGGAGAACGAGGCGCTCTTCGCGAGCAGATGCAACGACGGCATGGAGAAGTGGAAACTCCAGCAGAACGAAGAGACGACGAGATTGAGGACGGAGAACGAGGTGCACTTCGCGAGCAGGTGCAACGACGACGTGGAGAAGTGGATACTCCAGCAGAACAAGGAGGTGGTCCCCAAGGTGTTGGGGGAAGCGGAGACATCGGCGTTGACGGGCTCTACCCTACTAAGTGCCAGCGTCAACGACCGACATTCCTCCATCCAGAGGCCAAACTTCGAGCGCATGCAGAGCTTCAGGGAGCGTTCGCTGAGCAACAAGAGCAACGTGAGCCAGTGCTCGGTACCGTCGAGCAATTCAAAGAATTCATTCGAGGACTTCGATGACCTCTTACCGCCCAGCTCGCCTAAGGTCAAGGGCGTAGTGGAGAAGTCGGATTCAGTTAGGTACGTGCTGAAAATGGACGAGGGTCTCGAGGTGGTGGCCTCGAGAATCGTACACCGGAGAGATAGTAACGCGACGTCGCCAAAAAACCCGCCGACGAAGTCGAATGCAAACGAGAGGGCTGCAGTAAAAGGCGCTTGGTCGTTTATGGAACCAGTGGATCAGAATGAAGTACCAGACTATTACAAAGTCATCAAGGAACCAATGGATCTTCAATACGTCTCAAAATTACGACAGCACGTATGGAAACGTTGGGAGAAGGAGTATTTTTCCGAGGTACACAAACGGAACAAGTGGCAGCAGGACGGGACTTCCGGTGGCAGCTTCGATCGTTTGGTCATTATCCGTGGAGATAACGTGCCCCCTTCAGTAGCGCCTCGCGAGAGACGAGGCAATTCACCCAGGTTCCGATGGGGTCGTCCGGAGTGCAACAGTGAAGACCAGCACCGGTTCATTTGTGCATCCCATTGTGAAATTATGGTGAAATTAGTGCATCTAAATATAATTGAATGGTTGACATTCAATGGGGCGCGGAATGTTAACGCGAAATTATACATTTATATTTCGAACAATTTGCATTATTTCAAAACGTGATTTTAGTGTTTTCTTGCGCATTACGGACATGACCGAAGGGTAATAAACCATTGTGTACAATTTTCTGTATTTCTATTCATCGTGTTAAATTCGTGCTCAATTGGGGGCTATAAGGGCTAATCCGCGCGCGACGGCTTAAGTTGTAAACGACCTTTCTTCGCCCAAACGCCAGACCTGAAAACCCTTGGTAATTTCCACCCCGCAATCTGTGATCCTTGTCTTTCTTGAATAAAATACTATATCTATTTCCTTCCGCAAACTCCCTCCTTCTGCTAATCTGACCAATCCCTGGACTTCTTCCCCAAACCTCGAACGTTAACCATTTTTCTATGTGAGTGTTGTCTAAACTGCCGTGAAAGAAACATATTACCATTCGGTCGTGTCCGCGCTATATTATTTCAATTCTTTATTATTATTTTTCTAAGTCTTGTCTTTATCCTTTTTTGTTACTTGTTATTATTTTTTAGTCAGTAGTTGAAATAAATACATTTATTCAATATACTGGTATTTGTAATTATAAAACCAAATCGCGAACCCGCGTAATTAACACATGGTGTGTTTGGATTAATAATTTTCGGTCCATATATTTTTGAAAGCTCACTAAGTGAAACTGATTCCTTTCATTTTCTTCAGTAAACATTTGAAGATACGCTCGATTGTTTAAATTTATCATTACAAGCAAGAATAAAATGGTTCCAATATGACGGTGTTCCACCTCATAACATGTTGGCTTTACAAAATATTTAAATGATGCTTTTCCTAACTCATAAGTGGGAAGTAATAAACCAATCCCAGAGCCACCTAGATCTCCCGATCTGCGCGTTTTAGAATTGTTTCTGTGGGGTTATGTAAAAAACAAAGTATATGAAAAATCATATCAATCTGTGGAGGATCATAAACTAGCTGTTATTGAAACATTTAATTCAATTTACATGAGAATAGTCAAAAAGCCATAAATTCAATTTTAAAAAGATATAATTTATGTCATAATAGTATTAATAGTAGACTCTTTGACCATATTTTTTTAATATTCAAATTTCTCTCCCATTGATATATTGATAATTACAGAATTACTTTATGCAGTTGTTTCATGTTGGTTTATCTCTGTAAAACTAATAATTTCAATATTGCTAATATTATAAACAACTGCAATTGTTTTACTTTCATCTCTTTCATGGCTACCCATTTTTTATTTATAATGAAATTTAAAATAACTATAACTCACTCATTTTTAGAAATAACTATGTCGTATGCCATATTGGATTAAAGAGAAAAAAATTACCTTTTGAATGAGGTCATAGCCAACTATGGTTTCCATTTAAAAAAATGTAAGTTTGCGTCATATCTCGGAAAATAATGGCGATAAAAATTTTCTAATTATTTTTTATTAATCTGCATAAAATTATCTAAAACTTTGTCCTTTACAGTTTTTTTCTATCTGTTATAATAACCGAGATATATTGATTTGAAAAAATTGACACTTTTTACTTTTTTCAAAATATCTAGTTACCCATGACTTTTTTGAAAACTTTGAAAGTGGAATTTTATTCATCTCGTAAATATACACTTCTTTCCCCATTTAACCGTTTCTCTATCTCTTATAGTTTCCGAGATCCCCATAGAGAACATCGAAAAAAACTCACCCTGTATAAAAAATGTGATTTACCACTAAAAAAACAGTTGATAATATTTGAAAATCCGTTAATTGAAAAGAAAAATGCAAAACAATTTTTGGCACTTTACAAAAAATTAAAAACCAAAAAAAATCTGTTGAAAACTTTTAAAATATTTATATTATATAAAGACAATTTCCTAAAAAATTCTTATAAGAAAAAGTGGAAAGTTTCTTCTAAAAAAAAAAAAAACAGCAAATTGAACTTCCAATTAAGGATTTGACAAATAAAATGCCAATTTTCGAAGAAAACAGTTGACAACTGCTCATATTTTATTAAAACAATTGAAAATCTGTTTTGAAACAAAATTCTGAACAAATGATTTGACAAATTATCAAATGACATTTACGAAAAAAAAAACAGTTGTCAACTGCTCCAAACAAATTTATTAAAACAATTGAAAATCTATTCTGAAACAAATTTTAAACAAATTATTTGGCAAATAGACAATTGGTATTTATGGCGAAAAAAAACAGTTGCAACCGCTCAAATTTTATTAAAACAATTGAAAATCTATTTTAAAACAATTTTTTATTATTTTTCAATTAGATTTCTTAGCAAATCTAATAATTATTTTTTTTTAAATTGTATTTCAACTTTAGGTAATTTTGAATCTACCGCATGTTTAAACTGTTTTAGACGAATTAAAACAAAACTGTGATATGTTTTTAGTTAACTTGAAATTTTGTCACAATTGAGATTTTGGGAAATGATAATTTAAAAATATTGGAAATTTTACAACAAAAAAAAAATGAAAAATTTTGTTAAAAAGAACTGTTAAAATCTTTCAAAAAAAAATTACATATAATAACAGTTTAAAATATGTTTTAAAGTAGTTGAAATTTTACAAAAAAAAATATAAATGTGGAAAATTTAAAAACAATTGAAATTTTTACAAAAAAAAAAACAATTGAAGTTTTCTAAGAAAGAAGACTGTAGAAAGCAGTTTTTTGTAAATTTCTTTGAAAAAACAATAAAACATCCAGGTAAAAAATTGACAAATAAACCATTGACATTTACCAAGAAAAAGAAAGTTGAAAACTTAAATTTCTTTGAAAAAAACAATAAAACATTGAAAAATTGACAAATAAACAATTGACATTTACAAGAAAAAGAAAGTTGAAAACTTAAATCAAAATTTATCAAAACAATTAAAAATCTATTCAATTGTTTTTAAACAAATTGTAAATAGTCTTTGTTTTCTTAATTTTCAACCATTTTTCTCAATAAATCTTAATTGACTGTTTAATTATATTCAAACTGTTTCAAAAGATTAAAAAAATATATTTCACTTAAAATTTTATCACAATAATTGAGATTTATTTAAAAAAAACGTTGATAGCATAAGAAAAATAATTTAAATATATTGAATACATTGAAAACAATAGGAATTGTACAAAAAACAATTAAAAATTTGCTAAAAAAAATTAATTAAATCTTTCTAAAACTACACTTGAAATTTTTACAAAAATTTAAAAAAATAAAAGAGTAATTAAACAAAAATTGAAATATTAAGAAAAATAAAATTTGACAATTTGCTCATTCTAATAGCTGGAATTTTACAACAAAGAATTATCGAAATTTTGGTTAAAAACATCCGGTTTTTTCTTAGAAAACGTCAACTGTTTTTTTTTTTTTTAATTTCAATTGTTTTCAGCGAACACAGTTAAACACTTTTTACAAAAACAAGCAATTGAAGTTTTCCAAAATAAAAATTGTTGGAAACAATTAAAAAATAGTCAAAATTAATAAAAATTATTGTAATATTAAACAAAAAAATACTTAAAATAGTTAAAATATTATGAAAAAACATTCGCTCGCTAAACGTTGTCCTGTGCAGACGTATTTAGAGTGCTATTTATTAAGTGAAAAGAATAATTACCATGGAAAGCATGGATGCATGTTCCGAGAACGGGAATGAGGAAGATGAGGAGGTTTTCATCACCCCGAAAAAACCTAAAGGTCGAGGCAGACCCAAAAAAGTACCCCCGGAGGAGGAAACAAGCAGCTCAGCAACCGAGGTAAATTCCGAATCACAACGTCGCCGACGTAAAAAGAACCCCACCACTATAGCTTCCCAGACAACCTCCACATTAACACAATCAATCGATTCAGCTAGCAACAATAAAACACCGACACAATCAAACATACAACTAAACACACAAACAAACACACAATACAACCACACATTCAACTTTGCCACAGTCGCAGACATCACACGAATTAAATTCGCACAAATATGGTGTGCACACAAATTTAACGTAGACACGTTGATAATTAAAACTAAACATGGGTTTATCCTTAAATCCAATGAAAGCAAACAAGTGGTTGTAAATAACCTCAAAACACTGCAGTCCGAAAGAGTTATCCACGTGTTCCATGAAATTTCCCATTCACCATCGTATGGCGCAAACGCGACAGGCAAGCGCGGTGCGCCGACGCCCTCCTATTCGTGCATCATCCGCAGCGTAGAGCCAGAAATCGATGAAACAGCGGTCAGCGCTCATCTGACGGCACAAGGAATCACACATCGCTACTGCCGCCGCATTATTGCCAAGGAAACCAATTTTAAGACACACATGATCCGAATTATTACAGCCTCTCTTGAAGCTTACACAAAATTATTACACGAACAGTTCAAATTCATGTGTAAAATATACCCCGTCATTGAAAGCAGACCCCCAACACCCATTCCGATTCCGTGTAATCGATGCAACAAGTTTGACCACATTACGGCGAATTGCAAAGAAAACATTTCCTGCGCTAAATGCATGGGCCAACACTCAACACACGCATGCTCTACCCAGCTACCGCCGAAATGCAAGTCATGCGGTGACACGTCGCATGGGGCATGGTCCACGAAGTGTCCCAAACGCCCTATGGAGCCAATCGATGGCATTCCTAATGTTAAAATTCAAACAGTTAACAAAAAATCAGCCGACATAGACACCAGCTTGACAAAAAACTCACGCATTCATTCACCCATCACGCATCATGACTTTATAATCGACGTATACACGACAGAAATCAACTCACCAAATAATTTAGACAGGCAAGCTTTATTGAAGAAACTTAAATCGAGATTCATAGACACATATCAAATCGACACACATGTTAACTTTTCTGGTAACAGAATGTTTATAGTTATGTTCGATCTCAATACACCAGACGCCATATCACCTGTCGAACCATCGATAGGAGTGCGAACAAGCCACGTTCAAGTTACCAGAAATGGCTAGCATAAATTTCATATACACCAACATTAATTCCCTTCCTAGAAAATCCTATCTCCTGTCAAATTTCCTCAGTAATAATGACATACACATAAACATGATGGTGGAAACTAAAACTAATAAGCCATACTCATTTAATAATTGGTCAGCAATTCAAATTCCTTCCTCTACTCCATATCATAATCAACGAGGTGGTTCAATAGTGGCGGCGAGACCCGAAGTTAAACTAGGAAAAGCTAACCCACCTAAAATTAACAACATTATGAACGAATGCCTGCATTGCACAGTTGAACTGCCATTATTTACCCTTCATATATTCCTTGTTTACATCCACCACACATCCCATATAGAAGATACTATCCTAACGAAAGCTTCCCTATACGACCACGTTGTTATAATCGGCGATTTTAACGTTAATCAGACCAAACTCAAACAGCTGTCCTCTTTTATGTCTAACTCAAATTTTATTCGTGTCAAAACAGCCCCCACGTTCATTATGTCAGAAAACCAATCCTCTACTCCCGATGTCTTATTGTGTACTAGTAACATTCAACACCTAATCCAAAATGTCTGTTTAATCCCGGATATATGTTCAGACCACTTATCAATTAAATTTTCATTACAAATAGAACCACCCATCCCAGCAACCCCGAAAATAATATATAAATACAACGACTGCGACATTAATCAAGTGACAAAGGACATGACAGATTTCATCTCCAATAATATACAAATTAACCCCATCACTATTTCACATTTTATGAATACACTAACAGAGTCAATCAAACGGAACACACCTACTTATATTAAACAACCTTACAAATATCCCCTTCCCAAATTCATACTTAGACTTATTAAATATAAAAGACAACTGTACAGGGACCTGCGATTAACGGACGAGACTTATCTAAAACAGAAGTATAATAAAATCAATAAGGACATTCATAACCTCATTCGTGAATATAAGACAGACCTGTGGATTAAAGCCTGCGAAAACATCAATAAGCAACAGGGGAAACAGTACTGGACAGAAATCAAAAAACTGTCGAAATATAAAAAAACGGACTATCTTCAAAGTATACGACACCCAACAACAGACGAAACACTAACGGACGATAGAACAATAGCGGACACTTTTGCGGACTACTTTGAAGAGACATACCAAATAACAGAAGACAGAACTTACGACAAAGACTTTTTCATTTCTATTAACCACTGGTATGCCGACTTTAAAAACAATCCCTTCCCTCATCCTCCCGAGGACGACATAGAAGAGGAAGAATATTTTAGCGTTCTATACAAAGGCAAAAATACAGCACCCGGTTTTGACAACGTGTCTCGTATAATCCTGAAAGCCCTTCCCTACAACATCCATCAATATATAATCGAAATCTTTAATTATGTGTATAAGTCCCAAACCATACCTCAGGAGTGGAAGCAAGGCATAATAACATGTATCCACAAACATAATAACGATCCACTGTCAGTTTCAAGTTACCGACCTATTACACTGCTACCAGTCCTAAGCAAAATATTTGAGACAATTCTCAAAAACAAAATATTGTTTCTCATTTCTGACCGCATTCCCCCTTATCAGTTTGGTTTCCTCCAAAATAAATCTACCACACTCCCCTTATCAATTCTCACTTCCAATTGCCAAACAGCAAATCTCGAAGGCCAGAAGTCCGCTATTGTATTCTTGGATATACAAAAAGCGTTTGACTCTGTCTGGCATCGAGGTTTGCTGTTTAAGTGCAGTTCCCTCAAAATACCACCACATCTCCTGCATTTAATCGATAGCTTTTTAAATAACCGGCTGCTTAATGTACGAGTCAGAAATTCCCTTTCCCACCCATTCATTCCTCATCAAGGTGTACCCCAAGGCTCTCCCCTTTCCCCACTCCTATATAATATCTTTGTTCATGACATATATAATCCCAACCCTCAATATCTAAACCCTTCAGCCTACTGTCTTCTTTTTGCAGATGATACCGCATTAATTGCACACGCTCCCACAATACCTAAGGCTCTGAGCACACTCCAAGGGCTGATCGACACTATAGAGCATTGGTTCGCCAAATGGAGAATCTCAATTAACCCTAATAAATCCAATCTATTCATTCCTTTCCATCGTGCGTCACACTCCCCCTTTTCTATAACCTTAAATAACACCCAAATACCTCCATCCCAAAATTGCAAATACCTCGGAATATCCCTAGACCCCAAACTTACTTTCAAGTACCACACAACTAATATTAAGCTGAAAATCAAGAATAGGGCTCGACACTTCAGAACTCTCACCTATCATAATAGAGGAATTTCTATTAAAACAGCTACACACATATATAAAATGATTTGTCGGCCCTTACTTGATTATGCAGCTATCCTATTCCTTAATCCTCGCCCCCCTATTTTAAAAAATCTCCAAGTGAGTGAACGATCAGCCCTTAGAATACTAACAAAAATTAGACATCCTAATAATCCCCTCTACAACCCCTCTAACACCCTACTATACGAAAAAACACAGGTAATCCCAATAGAACAACGACTCGTACACCTAGCCGCCAAATTTGCCACTAATCCCCACATTCGTGACGTACTAAATCATCTATGTATTCCTCGTAATCCTAATATACCTCCTAAATCCAAACACCCCAGCACCACCATTTATCAATTCATTTCATCATTTCATCTTGATTCATATGACTGACAAGGACATCCACTGACGAACGAGAACGGGCTGAAAGACCACCGGTCGATAGCCATGACACGGAAGAAGACAACAACAGAATTTATTTTATTTTATTTTATTGTATACTTTACATGTATTATTTCCTTCTGTGAATAAAGATGTTTAGTAGTAGTAGTATTATGAAAAACAATTAAAATTTGCTAAGAAAAACATTTGAAAACTTTAATAAAAACAATTCAATTTGTGTATTAACTATTATAATTTTATAACAACAAAAAAACAATTTAAATCTTTTTTAAAAACAGTTGAATTGTTTTTGTTTATATTTCCACTATTTTAAGCGAATGAAAAAGTTTTTACAGTTAAACACAGTTGATTTTTTTTACAAAAACAATAAACAATTGAAGTTTACAAAGAAAACCTGTAAAAAATAACTTTTTTACATTTTTGAAAGTTAAAAATTAAGCTTATTATTAGCTGGAATGTGCAACAGCAAAAAAAACAATTGAAAGTTATTAAGATTTAAGAACGTTGTTTTTTATTTAAAACAAAAAAACAATTGAAGTTGCCACAATAAAAACGATGAAAATTGGCGAAACTATTTAAAAAAAAATAGTTGAAATATTATAAAAAACAATTATGATTTTCTAAGGAAAAACATTGATAAAAACAAGTGAATTTGAAAATTTCAAACTTTTGTTTCTTTTTTCGAAAAATATATTTTTTAAAACATTTTTGAAAAAATAAAAATTTAACAAAATAGAATTATTGAAATACGAACAACATTTGAGATTTGTCAAGAACAAACATTTGAAAATTTTAATAAAAAAATAATTTCATTTGCTTATTAATATGTACTTGCAATTTTACAAAAAAAAAAAAACGAAACATTTTGTTAAAACAGTTGAAAACTAATTAAACGGATTTATTAACATTTAAAAAACAGTAACTTAAAAAAAACAAAAATTGAATTTACAATAAAAAATAACAGTGGCAATTTGTACAAAAAAATTAATTGCAGTTTCTTAAAAATAACTTTTGAAAAGTGAAAAACTTTGAAAACTCTTTTTTAATGTTCATAAATTCCAATTGTTTTTTTGCTATTTTAAAATTCCGGCCATTTATAAGCAAATTGAATTGTTTTTTTTTTCATTTTCAAAAACCTAAAAATTTTTAAATGGAAAACTTCAATTGTTACTTTTTCTATATAAATTTCAACTGTTTGAACTGAATTGTTTTTATTAAAGTTGTTTCAAATGTTTTTTTCTCAATAAATCCCAATTGTTTTTCATAATATTTCAACTATTCTAAACAAATGATTTAATTTTTAAAAAATGTTTATAATTTAAACAATTTATTAGCTGTATTTTTAAAAAGTTTTCATCAGATTTTTTTCAGAAACTTTCAATTGTTTTTTTTTTTTGAAAAAATTAAAATTGTTAATTTACATTCGCTTAAACTAGTTTAAGTGTAAACAAAAACAATTGTTTTTTCTAGTAAAAAATTCAACGATTTTAAAATAAAATTTCAATTGTTTTTTGTTTTTGTAAAAATCCATATCTTAATAAACAAATTGAATTGCTTTTATCAAAGGTTATCATTCGCTTAAAACTATTGAAATGCATAAAAAGATGTTTTTTTAATTTTCAAATTCAATTGTTTTTATCACTGCTCAGATGTTTTTTCGTGGAAAATTCGAATTATTGTTTTTTGTAATACCCCAAGAGTGAACTCCGTCTTTAAGCTTGCCGACGAAATTATTCGAATGGTTTTGTTTACTGTTTTATGTATTTGTAATTATTTTTAATAAATAAATAAACTAGTTTTCAAAAAAATTGACTATTTTAACCTGTTTTCACAGGTTTTGTTTTGGAAATTTCAATTGTTTTCATTAAAAAAACGACTGTTTTTAAATATTAATAAACCGCAATTGTTTTTGCTGTTGTTAAATTCCAGCAAATTGAAATGTTTTTTTTTTCATTTTCAAAAACCTAAAAATTTTAATTATTTTTAATTTTTTTTTTTTTGAAAACTTCAATTGTTTCTTTTTCTGTACAATTTTCAACTGTTTGAACTGTATTTTTAGAATTTTTTCATTGGCTTCAAACAACTGCAAAAAAACAATTGATGTTTCCTAAGTAAAAAAGTTTTCAAATGTTTGAAAACATAATTTTTAATTGTTTTTTCTTTGTAAAATTCCAACTATTAATAAGTCAATTAAATTGTTTTTATTAAAGTTTTTTCAAATGTTTTTTTTAATAAACTCTATTTGTATTTCATAACATTTCAACTATTCTAAACAAATGATTTAATTATTTTTTAGAAACCTTAATCTTTTTTGTAAAAATTAAAATTATTATTAACTGTATTTTTAGAAAAATATTCATTCTCTTAAAATAGTTTAAATGGAAACAAAAACAATTGTGTTTCTAGTAAAAAAATTCAACTGTTTATTTGTATTTTATATAATCATGACCGATAAAGCTTAAATAAATAAATAAATAAATAAAATTTCATTTATTTTTTTGTTTTTGTAATGTGAATAAACAAATTGAATTATTTTTTATTAAAGGTTTTCATTCGCTTAAAACCATTCAATGGTTTTTGTCAGTTTTCAGATGTTTTTTTTCTTAGAAAATCCTATTTCTTTTATATTTCAACTATATTTTTCAAAAATTTTGATTGTTTTTTATCTGTTTTCACTCTTTTTTTTGAAAATTTCAAAAAAGTGAAATTTATTTAAAAAATGAGAAAAAAATTATGAATAATTGATCAAATAATCTATTGGATTTTACTAAAAAAAAGCGCTGAAAATAAATATTGGAATTTTATTAAAACATGAATATTTATTTATTATTATATTAAATACTTCGATCATAATTTTAAAAATCAATATAAACATAAACGTAAGAACAATACTTATAAAAAGAACAATAACATTGATGTTGCTTCTGCCAGGATTGCAATGCAATCAGATAGTGTTGTCAATGTGTCTTCTATCGGTATTAATAATATAACTCCAAAAAACTGAGCATTTATTATCAGAATCTCGGTGGTATGAAATCTAAATTGAAAAATATTAGTCATAGTATAAATTGCTCACCTTATGATATCATTGTTTTTACTGAGACTTGGCTCGACACTTCCATTGATAGTACTGAACTTGGTTTCAAAAATTTTTCAGTTTTTAGAGTTGATCGATCTCCGTTAACTAGTCTCAAATCTAAAGGAGGTGGAGTGCTTGTGGCTGTTAAAAACAACTTGCACGCTTCAATTATTCCTACTTCGCAAACTGGTACGGAACAAGTCTTTGTGAGAATAAACAAAAAAATAATTATTTGTTCGATATACATACCGCCCGGTTCTGATATGAATGCATATACGGATCACTGTACGTCTGTTAATTTAATTAAAACAAATTATCCTTTGGATGAAATCCTAATTGTTGGTGATTTCAATCTGCCTAATGCTAAGTGGGCATGTAATTTAGAAACGGTCTTAGCTGATAATAATAGTTGTGCGAAGGCTGAAATCTTGGCTGAATGTTTTGATTTTCACAACATATTTCAACTTAATAACTTATCTAACTCTAGAAATGTTTTTTTAGATTTATTTTTTTCTGATGTTTCTGATATTGCTGTCGACTATGCACATGATCAATTATCAAATTCCTCATTACATCACAATTCTTATGAATTAGGTATTCCTTTGAATTCAACTTACGAACAACTTACTTACGATGTAACAGAGTATGATTTTAAGCGAGCGCAATTTGCGGAGATCAATAGTTTCCTGTCAGGCATTGACTGGGACAGAACTTTAAACTATGCTGATATTGATGAAAATACTACCGTCTTTTATAATATCTTGTATATAGCAATAGACAAATATGTACCTCTTTTGAAGTACAAAAGTGGAAAATTTCCTAAATGGTTCAACAGCGAACTGATAAAGCTGACAAATGAAAAAAAATTAGCTCATCTAAAGTTTAAACAAACTAATTGTATGTATGACTACAGTATTTTTTCCACCTTAAGAACTCAGTGCAAAACTTTAAATGATTTTCTTTATCGGCGTTATATTAATAATGTTGAGATCAAAATTAAATCTAATCCCAGAATTTTTTGGAATTACGTTAAAGAATCTAGAAAAACTAGTGGTTTTCCTAAACACATGTTTCTCGACAATTCATTGTCAACTAATTTACAGGAATGTGCTAACTTATTTGCTGATTTCTTCTCTTCAGTTTATGTAACTGACAGCGGATTTGCAATTCCAACTGCAAGTTCCAAAAGGCAGATTGATTTTAATAATTGGTATCCAATTACATTATCAGATGTTTTTGAAGATCTTATGAAACTAAATAACAGCACTAAGTTTGGTCCGGATGGTATTCCTCCTGTATTTTTAAAAAGTTGTGTTTATTCATTGGCCAAACCAATTTATTTATTGTTTCAAAACTCTTTGACTACTGGGCAATTTCCTGCTATATGGAAAAGTAGTTTTATTACTCCTCTTTACAAAGCAGGAGATAGAGGAGATGTAAAAAACTATCGGGGAGTATCGTTGCAGTCAACAATTCCTAAATTATTAGATTCATTTGTTACATCTCAACTAATTTTTGCTACTAAAAAGGTCATCATTGATGAGCAACATGGATTTTGTCAGGGCAAATCAACAATTACTAATTTGTTAACTTTCCAAGTTTTTGTACTTGATGCCTTAGAGAAGGGTGCTCAAGTGGATACGATATATACAGACTTCTCTAAGGCATTTGACCATGTCAATCACAGAATCCTTCTTAGTAAACTCCACTCATTAGGCCTGGGCTCTGCAATTGTTAAGTGGTTTGAAAATTATTTATTAGATCGGATTCAATATGTTAAACTCAATAACTGTGTTTCAAAAGCTATTCATGCGAAATCTGGGGTACCACAAGGATCACATTGTGGACCGATACTGTTCCTCATTTTCATTAATGATCTAATAGACTCCATCACTTATTCCCAAGTTTTATTGTTTGCTGATGACCTCAAAATATATAAAACCATTATAAGTAAATCTGATATTGAAAAGCTTCAGTTAGACCTTGTAGCTATTCACCTATGGTGCATGACAAATTGTTTGAATTTTAACCTAGACAAATGTTACCACATGATTTTTGGTAACAAACATCAAATTTTAAAAAATGATTACCATATTAATGGTTATATTCTTAATTGCGTCACGCAAATAAAAGATTTGGGAATACTTCTTGATAGTAAACTTCTTTTTACTGCTCATATAAAGAATATTAGTTCAAAGGCTGCACGTACTCTAGGTTTTGTACAAAGATTTTCTAAAGACTTTAGCCCTGAAATATTTAAATTACTTTATTCAACATTAGTAAGACCTCTCCTAGAATATGCTTCTATAGTATGGACACCTAATTACAACACCACCCAAGTTGCAATTGAAAAAATACAAACTAAATTCCTAAAGCTTTTATGTTATCGTTGTGGCATTAACTACGATAGTAATTCATTACGCTCTTTTAATTTAATGTCCTTAAGTGAGAGACGGTTCGTTGGAGATATGGTATTCCTTTTTAAATTAACCAATGGTCTGATTGATTGCAAATTTCTTTTATCTAAATTAAATTTCAATGCAACTTCTCTACATTTGCAGAGAACCCGATTAACTTTTAGACCTGAATATCACAGAACCAACTTTGGGATGAATAGCCCTATATGTAGGATGATGCGGCTTTTTAATTTATTATGTAAGTTTAATGTCGACTTGTTTAGTGTTTCGCTCAATAGTTTTAAGAAGCAGTGTAACAAAATCTTGTGTAGTAATAGTATTTTAAATCTTAACTAGTTTTTATTATGTTTAATATATGTATATGTACTATTTTTAAATTTATATTGTATAGCTCCCATTTTATCTATTTTATTGCTGTATTGGTAAATCCGTTAATAAATTTGAATTTGAATTTGAATTTGAATTTGAAACTATTTTTCTCCTACTTTTCAATCTTTTTTCTTAGAAAATATATATTCTTTTTTTTAAACGCAAATAAAAACTTTAATAAAAACAATTCAATTTGTTTAATAGTTGGAATTTTACAAAATAAAACAATTTAAGTTTTTTGTTTTTCTTGAATCACTTTCTCATTTAATTTAATCACTTGGTGAAACATTTTGAAATTAGTCGAGTAAATATAGAAAAATTGTGACACAAACGAAGTGTAATTTAATTTTAACCTTTATCAGTAATAATTTAAGTTTGTTTCGAAAACAGTTGAAAACTTTTTTTAATGGGAAACATCAATCTTTCAAATGATGAAAAAAATATAGTTGAAACCTTTAAAAATTTCACAAAAAGTATTTTAAAACATTAAGGAAAAATAGTTTAAAATTTATTTTAAAAAAATTGAAAAAAAAAGAAAATTTATTTGAAAAAAAGAAATAAGTTGAAAATTTGTCGAAAGAAATAATTGAAGAAAAAAAAACAGTGAACAATTGAGGTTTACTAAGAAAAAATAGAACTTTCTGAATAATAAATTTGTTTAAATGGTGAAATTTTATGAAAACTAATGAAGCAAATTTGAAACAATTTTTTGCCCAATTCTCAATTGTTTTTTTTTTTGGTAAATTTATTTTTTTTACATATGTTTCAATATTTTAAGCAAATAAAAAACTTTCTATTCTTCTTTATTTGCATGTAAAAAATCCAAATTTTATTTCAAAAAATCAATTGAATAAAAGTTATATGTATAGTTATTTTTCAGTAAATTTTTGGCATATGATTTTGGGTTTGAAGGATGGTTTAGAAGCCACAAAACCATCCTACATATATATTCTCTACTTTAACCGTTGTTAAAAGCAATGTTACTATTGACGTTCATGATTTTAAAAACTATGTTTTACCTTGAATTGTGAAATATATGTAGGGTGGGTGGGTGGCCACTATCCCACCCTCCAATTCAAACATTACATTCCAAAGACTGTATACTCTCTCTCTTTCTCAAATTGCGCTCCTTTTCTTTTCATCTCATCAGTTAAGCGATAAATGAGGTTATGTTACACTCAATTGAAATATTCACTATGTTTTAACCACAAATATATTGTTTAAATTCAATGTAAGTATGGATTATTGTAAGTATTGATTTTATACAACCTCTGATAATAAAGTTCAGTGAATAGTCCTGTAACATTAACGTAGATGAAATATTAAGGAAAATGGGGTGCATGGTTTTTTGTTTACGACAATGTTCGCCCTCACACAGCAAATATTGTCAAACAGTTCCTCGAAAAAATGGGGGTGGTGTAAATCGAACATCCACTATACTCGCCAGATCTCAATCCTTCAGACTTCTTCCTATACCCACGACTCTAACTCGCTTTGAAAGGAAAGAGATTTGATGATATTTCTGACATCCAATGAAACATGACGAGGCTTTTGAACTCCATTCCAAAAGAAGCCTTCTTGAAAAGTTTCCAGAGCATGTATAGAAGATCTCAACGGTGCATAGTTATGGGAGGTGACTATTTCGAAGGACAGTAAGATAACTTTCGTTAATATTTCATCCATTTTAATGTTACAGGACTATTCACCGAACTTTATTGTCAGAGGTTTTAGTAGTAGCAATATTGAAAACGTAGTCCTTCCGCCATGTTTTTATTTATTTATAGTAGTAGTAGTAGTAGTAGTGTTTGACTATCGACCACGTGGTCCTTCCGCTATGTGTCATTTGTGTATGTGTAAATGAGCTTGTTACTTTAAAGGATCACCCCCGTCATATTTATTTATATTTGTATAAATTAATGTTAATATTGAATTTTGAATGACGTGTTTATTTTCAGATGAGCCGTAATTTGGCAGCGTTCGATTTCGACCACACCATCGTGGACGACAACACCGACATCGTCGTCAGGGACCTGATACCGAAGGACAGCATCCCCGTGTCGGTGAAGAAACTGTACAAGAACGACGGCTGGACGGCGTACATGCAGGGCGTCTTCGAACTCCTGCACGTGAACGGCCACAACGAGAACGAGATCAACATGGCCGTCTCCGGCATACCGGCCACCAAGGGCATGCCCGAGCTGATCAGACAGCTCAACGAGGACCTCGACTACGACGTGATCATCATCAGCGACTCGAACTCCTACCTGATCAACTCCTGGCTGCTGCGCAACGGACTGCAGCCGCACATCCTGAAGGTCTTCACCAATCCGGCCAGATTCGATAAGGGCGTGCTGCGCGTGGAAATGTTCCACCTGCAGACCGAGTGCAAGCTGAGCACGAAGAATTTGTGCAAGGGGAAGATCCTCGAGGATTTCATCAAGGAGAGAAGCGCGGAGGGGGTTTGTTACGATAGGATCGTGTACGTGGGCGATGGGGCGAATGATTTCTGTCCGATTTTAAGGCTGGGGGAGAAGGATTTGGCTTGCGTGCGGGAGAAATACAGTTGTATCGACATCGTCAATAAGGTTAAAGAGGGTAAGCCAATAGCCAGCACCGGATTAACATACGAAATTAAGGCTGATGTTCTCGTTTGGAATACTGGGTACGAAATTTTGGATGCTATAAAAAAATAAGTTCATTTTTTAACTATCGTATTTGGAGTAATGTATAAACAAAAATAATTTTTAAATCAAATTGCTCAAATTTTAATTGGTGAAGTATATAAAGTAATAATAGGTTTTTTATTATAATATAAAACATTACATCCTGAAGATGAATGTGCTTTTTTAAGTGATGCAAACGGTCTGTTTACTTAAACTCTTGTCATTAATATTAGTATACTGATCATTGATTAAAACACAAACCCAAGTTAAATTAAACATAAATAATTCTTTTTCTTCACTGGTTTATTTAAACCGTTAAATGTACATTTCGTTCACTATAGACATTTTCAATTAAATACCTGAATAGTTGATAATTAGATAATTATTAATTCATTTTCTACAACGTAAAAGACTGTAATACATTTTATTACTGAATAGTTCACAGTTTTGAAAGTTCATATTCTCATTCACTTTGGTAAATCAAATACGATAAAACTTTCAAATTATTATTTTGCTGCTCGCTACAATTGTTTCAACACCCTGTGTCTTCTTAAGGCGAAGAATTGATCATTTTTTCGTTTGAAGAAGACACCAAAGTGATGTTGAAATACCTTACAAAACAAACAATGGTCTCTTCTTAAATGGTCATTTCTTCAACTGAAGAACACATAGGGTGTCGAAACAATTGTGGCGAGTAGCAAATTAAATATTTGAAAATGAAATACCTTACAAAACCAAGTGTTTTAATCAATCGAGATAATCCAAAAATTGTTCCACCACGGATTAAGTGAGAAATTAAACAATCGTAAACCGATGAGTTAATGCATAAAACTGTTTTAAAATTTTATATAAATGAGGAACAATAATCAATATTTTCTTCATAATTTTGAATTGAAAATTATGGGATTTTTTTCAAAACTAACCATCATACACTCATTTCATTCACATACTCGAGTTAGGTGCGGTGATAAATTTTATACAAAAGTGTTATTATCGAAATCGATCCAAGCTTTTAATTCTAAGTAAGCCGAAGTTGTTACGTACTAATTTACCTTATCAATCAATAATCAACTCATTTTAATTATTTGCAGAAATTAAGACTTGCATTAATTATTGATTCTATACATATGTTTTATCGGGTAATAAATCAACAAAAAGTTTTCAATTACCAAATTCTGGAGAAAATCAGATCAGATCTTATAGATATTTAATTTTTTTATTTGATAATTCAGAATAAATTTAGTGATCAGTATAAATAAAAATTGAATTCTCTGACTTTACTTATGGTTTAACCTTAGAAAAGTTAAGACACGGCATACAATTTTAATTAAAAATGTATCGAGTGGTACATTTCGAAGTGAATGCCTTTAAGATCCAAGAATTAAGTATTTTATTTAGTGTTATTTATTTAAATTCTTATCAGTATGATTAATGGATTTAAAACATTTGTAACTGTCTTAAAGTATGTGTGCAGATGTCACAAATGTCGGGATTTGATTTTTAATTTATTTTACGATATTGTATGAATGAAATTTTACTTCAACACGTTTATTAAAATAAAACGCTTAACATAGCATAAGGTAAAACATTTTTAGTACAACAATAAGCAGGTTAATTAAACACTTGTTTTGTTTCGCCAAGTGTTTAATTAACCTTCTAATTAACATAAAAATGTTTCACCGTGTTTTAATTCATTTTATAGAACAATAAGCACTTTTGAAACCTTAAACTACATCAGTGTTTTATTTTGTTGGTTTAAATTTTATTATAAATATTATTTTTTTTTGTATTACAAATATTTATATTTTTATTTTGTTGTTTTCTTTTGCCATTTGTTTTTATGTTGATTACATAACTTCGTGCCGTGAATATTTAATTTACCATTAAGTTTCATAATTCCATATTGTAACCATGTCGTTCCATGTATTGTGATGTTTTTTTGTGACTTGTGATATATCCAATATAGTAATTATTTTCTATACGTGCGCAGTTAATTACTTGTGAGTTCCTCTGCCATTACTTAATTCCAATTTCCGTTTGTCTCCTTGCCTTAATGATTATTATATATTATTATTGTTGTGTTTGTAGCCTATGTCTAATAGAAAAACCTTAGAACAATTATGCATTTAAAATTCCATCTTTCGTTCAAGAATTATAACCAGTAAAGCATAAACAAATGAAAATCAAATTTTCGTTTTTAACTTCTACAATAACTATACAATATTTGTAAACGTTGGGTGCAAGAATTTCTAAAATCCTACCTTTCGTATTAAAATTTCTTAACTTTGATGGCCTGTATCTTGGTCATTTAAAGACTTGTATAATTATTTTTTTACGAATCATAATTTTCACTCTAGAATATGTGGTTACTTTTATTCCCCGAGTTATAGAAACATCCTGTATAATGGAATTTCACCTAGTTATATCTTTAATTTTATTAACAATTGATAGATGACGCCACACATGATTATTTAGAAATAATATGACCATCTAAGAAATTCGCATTTTTCTCAAAAATTTATCCACATCTGTATTTTTGAGGATTTCCTCTCTTCTATAACAATGTAAAAATCTTGTTAAAAAGCTGCTAAATCCATCATCTTTACCGAAACGCCGCTTCCACTTCATTGGATGAATATATTTCACAAAGTTGATACCACAAAGGTTTTAGTGCATCTATTCTGCTTGCCCACCTAGTAGCACTCAGTGGTTTGAGAGTTAAATGTGAAACATGTTTTTTAGCATGTTCCATCGCTTTATAGAACCATATAATTTTATATAGTGTTTGTACAACAAAAAAAAATGTTCTTATTTCTGTAAAAGAAGATGCTACATCATTCACAACTAGGTTTAAAGAGTAACATGCACAAGGAACATAGAACGCCTGCGAACACTTTTTAAATATTCTATTTTATACACCCTTTCTGACTTCTTTCATATTAGCTCCATTGTCATAGCCTTGCCCTCTAAGCCACTTCAACTCGAAGCCGATTTTTTCAAAAATGACAAAATAAGTCTAAGTAATAAACACTCTGAATTAGTTGCTTCAAAAATCCCAATAAAGAATTCGTCAATTTCGTACTTATTTTCAATTGGGTTGCATATGACAACTCTTATTGTTAATGAGAGCTGTTCAATATGACTTACATCTGGGATACCATCAGAAATTTTGGAAAAATATTTAGCTTTTCTTGTTATTTCTACAATTTTACGTTTTTTCCCCTTGTATATTATTGCTTAGATAAGGCACAGACCATTTATCAGACTCTCGTTGAACCCTTCTGAAATGTTCTTCCATAACTGGATCAAACCCGGCAAGCAATACAACCAGCTTTAGAAAATTTCCGTTATTAGTTTGAAACAAATGTTGACTTGTTCCTCGAAAGGCTAAGCATCGTGAAGCTAATAGTCTAATTATTGTAATAATTGTTTTTAAAACTCCTCTCCAGTGATGAATCCATAATTTTTTGATATTCGTCATTAATTTAAACGAATGCCAAATACTTTCCATTGTCTGAAAGAGTTTCTGTGATTTTCAGACTTTTCGTACACTGTGGGCGTACGTACAAGATTTCCGTAGTAAGAATAACCTTTGTTATAGATTTACGAAACGTTTTCGTGTTTTTCTTATTATTGGAATAACCTTTTTGCAGCAAAAGCAAAAAAACGGCATCAGTTGTAATAGAGTAAATTAACCAATCTCTCTCAACAATCTCACCATTGCTATAATAATGAGAGGGTGAAAATTTGCACATTCCTATGTTGATAAGAAATTCCAGTTCATTAAATTGATGTCTACCTCTCTCAACTAGTCCCTGGCGAGTTTTGGATAACATGTAGAAAATATTCCATAGTGCAGGATCGTCAGAGATCTTGGCTAACTGCTATTGCTACCCTGCTTTTGACAATTGACTTTCTTTAACAACTTCTTTAGGAGGTGATTCAGACAGCGCTGATGAGTCCACCACATATGAAGAGGTTGCTGTTGATGTGGATGTAGACGATTCTGACTGAGGCTTATGGACCAAGAATTCTCTCATGGCTTAGCTTTCTTCCTTCTTCATCTTTCTTTAATCGTTTCTTTTTACATTGGCTTCCAGGCAGTCTTTTCCTTTTCTGATCCATGCTGTTATAAAAGTTATATTAGCTTCCAGACAGTTGTTTTCTTTTTTGATCCATGCTTTTGTAAGAGTAGCACCTAAAAAGTTATTATTCAATTATAATGATGGTTGCGATTGCTACTACGTGGTAATTCATAATTAACACTGAATAATAATAATATTATAGTGGTTAAAACATATTCAGTGTTCATTATTCAATTATCTTACCATCATAAGGCTTTTTGAAACATAGGCATTTAACAACGCACCACAACACGTACTGACACTTGTTGAAGAGTCTGCTGTTGGAGGCCAACTAACATGAAAATCAAATATCGCCATCTCAAAGAATAAGCAAAGAACCTAACACGTGCAATTGACTTTTGTGATACTCCAAGCTCTTATTAAAAGCAGTCACGTTTTCGAGCGCGTTAAATCACACTGACATCTAAAATCTAACGGTACTAAACGTTCGCCTTTGCAAATGGTACCGACAATAAGCGCAGATGAGTAATATACAGTAATATACCTCAGCGTCTAGTCTAATGCTGGTTTATGTAACATACACAGGGTTGCCGTCTGACCAAGCATAGGCAACCCAATATACATAAAAAATCATAAATCACTCCTATAACATACATAAAATCCCTGAATTTCATTTTTTTGTTAAATGTAAATTGGTTGCTTGAGTTACGTGAAGATCAAATTAATTTGACGAATTAAGCATTAATAACCTATCTTCACAATTTTAAAATTGTGAAGAAAGGTTAATAGTGCTTTATTAGGAGCAGCATCAACGCTCTCACCAGACCAGCTTAGTCTGAACAATCTGCTCACTTATTTTTAACCACTGTTTTAGAACCGTGCCCAATGATCCTTCACCACCGTAAGAATGTCGTCGTTGTGCCTTCTTCCCTTCTGTAGAGCAGCCATGCCAAAAAACCACCTAACTGTGGCAACTGTGCTGTTACGGGCCATAACTCTTCATCTTACCCGACGAAAACATTCAACGTATGCTGCTGACCACTCTGCATTCTTTTTACAATGCACTAAACGTCCCATTGGAGCTGCCACTTCTAAGGAAGCCACCCCTATCATGCCTGCAGTAAACTCTGCTCTACTTAACCTATTTTTCGGCCTAAATTACGAGGCCGTTTGGAGACATCTACAAAAAAGAAGCCACAACAGCGAGATAAAAATCTTGTATTGTGGCAACAAAGTTCATTACAAGTGGACTCTTCTTCGCAAACCCAACAGCCCGGTAGATTAATAGGCCGTTCACAGTGGCTAAACCTGTGTCGCTGGGGGCAAGAAAAAACCACTCATTCAAAAACTACTGACTGACAACATTTATATTCTAGCCGTCTAAGAAACATTATTGTCGCCGCAGAGATCCGTTCACACCCCCAGAAACATAATTCATAGTCACGATGATCCTGTCTGTAGAAGCGTTGCTTTTCCCATTCCCATCAACGTTTCCATCCGTCCAATTCCATTACATCTCTTGGTGGCTGCATAATTGTAATGTATTGAGTGTTTTATATTTTACTTGTAGTTCGAGGTTAGGAACGTGTGAACGGTGAACTATACTGCTCAGCGTCTAGTCTAGTTAAGTATATTTTCTATGATCTAGTCTAGTACTGGTTTATTGAAGACACACACAGGGTGGCCGTCTGACCAAGCATAGGCAACCCAATATACATACAAATCATAAATCACTCCTATGTGTCTACATCAATAAACTACCCAACAACCACCTCTGTTCTAACACACAGTACATTTCAATAACCATTACCTTATGGTATCTTCCCTTCAATCCTCCTGCACCAACTTGCAGACGAAACTGAATGACCGTTAGGCATATATCTCTAAATTCACCTACCACCAATCGACATGCAACACTCCTCCTCGTTGACACTGAAATGGATCCGCCACCAATCCGCAAAAAGCGCCAATTTTTCAGGTAATGGAAGACCCTCGGAACCCCAGCGATTAAAACCGAATGGAACCATCTCAGTGCCAAGATTCGTCTCCAGGCCAAGAAGCACACCAAGAAATCTTGGAAATCGGCAAAATCTGTTCTAGATTGTAGAGAGGGTACAAAACGTTGTCAAAAATTTAAATCTCTTACCGACCAGAAAAAAACGAGACAACTGCTCCTGTTTTTTGTCCGGTTGTTAAGAATCTCATGGTTCTGAGACCCAACCGGTAGTTTTTAAACTCGAAGTTGAAATAAAAGAATAATTTCCGAAATTTATATTTCCAAATTACAATTACCACAAATGCGTGTTACTTCTACTTACAAAGTTCTGCAAGTAAGTGACTATTTACAAAAAAAATGTTTTTTCCACTCAATAAATGAATAAAATGAAATAAAAGGGCGCGTCGAATTCTGAACATAACAATCCCCATTAAAAGACTGAAATTAATCACTACACTTTCTTTTCCAGGATGAACTTGAACAACCCGAGCACATCGCCATTGAAAAGGTGGTGAATTTTCCTCTCAAACAAGTACCATATCTATTTCGTTGATATTCGCGCTTCCATCTGGATTTGCCCTGGAGGGTAGATAAATATTCCTGGGACCATCTCGACCAGAAATGTTGAGGCAGTCGCTGTATATTAATTGGTAACGCCCTAGTCTGTTTTCTGGCAGATGGCTTACGTTGGGATCCAGAAGTCCAGTTAAAGGACGGCCGGGGGTTAAGGGTTCAAGGTCTTCTGGGCTTTTAGAGAGAGGAGTCAGGGACGGGAGTTAAGGACTGCCTCTATTTGTGCTAAACAGGTTAATAATTCCTCATACATCATCATCACGTTACCAATCGTTCAATAAAGGTGTGTTTTAATGGATTTGACACTTGGTTCCCAAAGGCCACCAAACTGAGGCGAACGCAGAGGTATAAAATGCCAGTGTACATCTATATTCTGCATGATTTTACAATTTTGAACTTCATTTTGCTTTATTATATTGGCTATTTGTTTAAGACATCTTATAGCTACTAATGCTGCTGATGATGTGAAAGTGATGATGCGGCAGCCCAGACGTTTACCGACTACCTCAAACGCAGCTGCTCCACCCCCACAACACCAATTTTAATCAAAATCATTTCTACACCATAAATTCCCGCTTTACTATCCGACCTCAACTTCTCGCACCGGTACCGACGCCAACAAACTTCCCAGTTATGACTTTAATAATGAAAGGAAAGAGTAACTCGGCCAGCCAAGACAGAGTTAATCGCTTTCTTATACTACACCTTCAACCCGAAGTTATCTCCTTCATCTCTGATCTCTTTAATACACGCCTCTTGGCCGCTTACTTTCCATCAGCCTGGAGACGATCAAACAATCACGATAAAAAAAACAAGCATCAAATCGTATAGACCTATTTCTCCCCTCAACGTCACTTGCAAGGACTTCGAAAGAATTGTACTTGCTCGCGCTAAATTCTCACTGTTTAGTTCATATCATAATTCCAGACCACCAGTACATCTTCAGCAGTGCTAAAAGCGCTGCTCTACGATGCGACACGAAGCACTAACCGAGGGCACGTCTTCTATACCGCACTGCTTGACTTCTAGAGCACATTCGACATCGTATGACATATTAGACTTATCTCCAAGAGTTCGCCGAGTTCCTTTACAGAAGACAATACTCAGTTATCTGCTGTGGCGGCCGATCGAATGTATTTACACCCTCTGCTGATCTTTCCCCAGAATCCGTACAGAGCCCTTATCTTTTTAACATCTACAAAGCAGACATCGCTATTCCTATACAGCTCAAGCGGACGAAGACCACCATCCAGCAATACGCCGATGACACCACCTTCTTGACAACCGCCCCATCTCTTAAACTGGATAGCTTACACAATAACCAATACGCCAATCGCCTGTCTGCCTAACTTTCACTCTGGCGACTGAAAATTAACCAAAAACAAATGCATTTAATCTGCTTACGTAATTGCTTTGAAAATGTAAACATCCTCCACTTTACATCTGGGGTAAATAAGTCCAATCAGTCGCAATCGTTACATATCTTTGGTTTCACCTCCAAGATAAGCTAAACGATTTGGCCACTTAAGCCACAAACGAGATCTGCATGTCTCATATTGCTGGATATATATGAGACGTGCAGATCTCGTCTCTGGCCCATAGGTTCCCTATCATCCAGCACAAGTCCTTTTGTCCACATTAATACACACTTATCAAACTTTTATCCGTCTCGTCGCAGAATACCAAGCCCCAACTCATTTGAAAAACAGAATCCCTTCCATGGTACGCAGAATAATCCGCCAATGCATCCGTCACCAAAGGGACCAAATACCTTCCATAGACACCAATCCATCCTTGACCCCATTACAGCTAAAGGTCAGAGGATTGCCTCTAGAGCCTTTAATCAGGACAATTATACTAGCAGGCTCCTAAGAGATGTTTGACCTTGCACACGAAGTCCTAGGGAGAAGATCCCTGATTTTACGTCTCCTCCAAGCCGCCAATAACCTCCCTGCGACGCTACCAGGGTCTTAGATGAAACACCGATTGCCCTTCACTAAACTATCGCTTTTTCTTTCTTCTATTCTCTAGTTATCTATCTCCCTCTACCTCTTTTATTATTGCCTTCTACTCACTAAAATTTGCACTGAAAACCTCGTTTGAATTAATGAAAGTCGCATCTCGAGGTTCAAATCATTGTAAAAAATACATCACTGCAGGAATCGACTTCAAAATTTGTTATTACGTTCATAACTAATGTATTTTTAATATTCTACAAAATAAACATTGTGAATTAAGTGAAAACATAATGGCAACACTGCAAACTGCATTTGAATGAATGAAATTCGCATCTCGAGTTTTAAATCATTGTAAAAAAATACATCACTGCAGGAATTGACTTTAAAATTTGTCATTACGTTCAGAATTGATGTATTTTTAATATTCTACAAAATAAACATTGTGACTTAAGTTAAAACGCAATGACAACACTGCAAACTGCATTTGAATTAATAAAATTCGCATCTCGAGTTTCAAATCATTGTAAAAAATACATCACCACAGGAATCGACTTTAAAATTTGTTGTTGCGTTCAGAATTAATGTATTTTTAATATTCTACAAAATAAACAGTGTGAATCAACTGAAAACATAATGGCAACACTGCAAACTGCGTTTGAATGAATGAAATTCGCATCTCGAGGTTTAAATCATTGTAAAAAATACATCACTTCAGGAATTGACTTTAAAATTCGTCATGATATTCAGAATTAATGTATTTTTAATATTCTACAAAATAAACGGTGTGAATCAGCTGAAAACACAATAACAACACTGTAAACAGCGCTTGAATTAATAAAATTCGCATCTTAAGATTCTAATCATTGTAAAAAATACATCACCCCAGGAATCGGCTTCAAAATTTGTCATTACGTTCAGAATTAACGTATTTTTAATATTCAACAAAATAAACAGTGTCATTCCACTGAAAACACAATGACAATACTGCAAGCTGCAAATTAATGAAATTCTTCTTTTTGAATATATTAGACCTAGCGTACTCTTGACCTACCTCAATGGACAATACGTTAGTTAAGGTTAGGAACTCGCTGGGTTAATGCCTAATAGATTGAGGTAGGTCAAGAGTACGCTAGGTGTAAATGCGAATTGTTACGGTAGATAAAGAAATAACTTTATAACGCGGTTAAATATTTCTTGAATGACTTTATCACTTATCACGGTGGTCAAAACGTTGCTTCTTAATTCATATTAGGTTAAAGTTATGATAAATTAATTAGGACAATACCTTAAGCGAATGAATAACATTATTTATTAAGATTGAGATAAGATAAATGATGAGGTTTGGATGTTCTGAAAGAACTGTTGTGAAATACATAATCCTCATGCTCAAAGAAAAGTCTACGCAACTATTTAATGTCCTTAAGTGAAGGAGATAAGTATTAAGTATACCTCAAATTTTTAATCAAGTTTAAATTCATAAAAATGCATCAGAAATCCACAATTTTTAAGATTATGTACTTAATTTAAAACTCAACAACTGTCGTAGATAAATTCAATCCCCTTTTCTGTGCTATCTGCGCTTATCCAAATACGAAAATCAATTTATTTCTTGAATGCATTCCCTATTAACGATTATCGCCCGGCTCTCACTCAATTAGTATCGCGCAATCTACAATTGAATAACCGGCGGCTAAGTGCATATTAACGGGACCTAATTATCATTTCGGTTTCCCTTTTCGGATTCGTTATCTTCTTGATTACGAACTAGTTATGCATGCAACCTAAATAAGTGCACACACAGACAAACACTGTCCTTTTTAAATGAGAGGAAGAGAGACGGAAAGAAAATGTAATATAGTGTATGCAATTGAAAATGGTAATAGTTAAAAATTACTGAACACGTCAAAAGGGAAATGAACAAAAAATGTAATAAATATTGTTTTGCTTTTATCATAATTCTATAATTAATTGTTTTATTAATTTTATGCAAACACAATAATTTCTTAATAATATGTAAAAAATTGTCACGTTTGATTTTATATTATTTTCTTAAAAATCAAGTAGTATATGACAAAGTAAAAAAAAACAATATCTAAATAAAAGTTGTTTAGTGTTGTTTGTAATATTTGTACGCTCTGTTTTAAGGTATTTCTTGTGAATTGGGGAGAAATACTTTTAAATTTAAATATAGTAAAAGTGTTTCCGATCATAGAACTATACGTTACACTCCTCCCCGTTAGGCCCCGAAGACGTCACTCCAAGGAAACCAACGCATTGAAATTTTTTAAGGTATTTGATAAAATCATTCTTATTTGCGTAGCGGTGCATTTCTACTGTAATAATTGGTAATTTAAGCACTTAAGTGGTGTGTATCATAAGATTCCTAACTAAAACCGTTAATTGAAATATTGTACAATATTTAAAGGTTTTATGCATCGTGCATCGAAAGTGCACACTTTTTTTTAAATCTATTGTTTTGCCTCTTAATATGTTAATGTTTCAAGCTTAACACGAAGTATTTGAATGGGGCATAAAAATAGTTTCAATTGCGCGGGGTGCATTAACGAATAAAAAAAAAGTGTTTAAAAGCGACGATTTTTAAGAAATAAGAATTCCTACTAGGCACACCATTGTACGGACGGAATGAATAGATCGGGGCGCTCCGGCGCGCGGAAGCGGGGTGCCTAGGTAGAAAGATATGCGAGTCCTTTATTATTATTATTATTATTTTCTTTTTTTGGAGGGAAGCCGAGAGCGACGACGGCGGCGTACGAAGACCGTTACGAGCTCTTCAAATTTCCCACCACTCCGAGTCATCCATGTTGTGGTCACATGACCGACGCTGGACGCCATTTGTGCTGTATAAACAACGACCGGGTTATAACCGTTCTCACTGTTTGTGTGTTTTCTTGTAAAAAATAGTGCGTTTTAAGGCGAAACCATGTCCGAAACAGAGGCAGTCAACACCAATATCGCCGTTAACGATGAAAACAGTCAAGTAAGTAATAACGCTGGGGAATTATCCGCAAAAAATGGATGCATCTCGGCAATGTGCACGTAATACTCGGGCCCGCGCTTAGACTGTGAGCGTGCCAGGTTAAACCCCTTGCCGCGCGCGCGGACAAAGCCGACGAGCGTCAGGCGTTCACAGTCTAATCATACAAACGGTTTTAACTAATTTCCACCGATAATTCAAACGATCCCCCTGAACCCGCAACAGTTGCACCTCCCGATGCCCCCCCGACGGCCTAACGCACCATCGCGTAGGCCCAATTTTCGTTCGCGCACTCAATAATCCCGTTTTACAACATTTGTGAGATGTTTGATGGTGCCGCGCGCGACCTACGCCAGTCTCTCTGTTACGCTCCTCCAAACGATCCGACCTACGAACGTGTGTCTTAGCTAGGCGGCATAGTTGTTTACACTTTTGGAGGGAAAACTGAACGCAGCACCGTACCGCCACTAATTTGTTTAAAACACCAAACATCATGTTGCAGAACGACAAATCGCCGAAATCGAAGAAATCCAAATCACCTCGAATCTCCACCATAGACCGTGCAAGGGAAGAGAGCGAAGCAATAACAAAGGTAATTGTACACCCGTGATGCTTACTTAATTTACACCAAACGCACAAGGCATTCCTGTTTTTTCTCCTCGCTTATCCCACCACAACATTAATAGTAAACCTTGAATAAACAAACAATCACATTTATTACTAAGTATATTAATTTACGGTATCACCGATTTTATAAATGTTAGCGTAATTAAAGTGAAAAGAACCTAGTGAATTTGTAATCAAATAATACCTATTTTATTGTAAATAAAAGCATCAATCAATATATTTACAAATTCCACTTATTTCGTTATAATTTTGCTTAGTCTAATAAGCGGCACGAGAAGTTTATAACACCTCGTAACGGCTTTTAATCGAGTCCCTTTTGCTCGATAAAAACATTAAAACAAGCCTTATGATAATACCCATCAACGGCCATAATTGTTTCTTTGTTCTAATAAGGATTTATCGAATAAACTCTGATAGCATCATTACCCGAAATTACCTTATTAATGATTTGTACCTTTTAATACACCTTAAAATTCCAATCTAATAGTGCTTAAAAATTCCAATTTATATAACTTATAATTATTACTTGGTGAAAATCTTTTAATATTCTTTCCTTATTCTATTCCGTTTGCTCGAGTGTCGGATCTTTAATATTTAAATTGATAAGTGTTTTAATCAACAATCAAATTAGTGATAGTCTATTACAAATTATATTATTAATTATATATTATAGTGATAATCTTATAGAATTACAAATTCCACTTATTTCATTATAATTTTGCTTAGTCTAATAAGCAACACGTGAAGTTTGTAACACCTCGTAACGGCTTTTAATCAAGTCCCCTTAGCTCGATAAAAACATTAAAACAAGCCTTATAATAATACCTATCAACGGCCATAATTGTTTCTTTGTTCTAATAAGGATTAATCGAACAAACTCTGATAGCATCATTCCTCGAAAGTACCTTATTAATGATTCTACCTTTCAGTACACATTAAAATTCCAATCTGTAGTGCTTAAAAATTCCAATTAATATTATTTATAATTATTACTGAATGAAAATTGATTGATATCTTTCTTTTGAGTGTAGTATCTTTAATATTCAAAGTGATGATAAGTTTTGTAACCCCTTTCCCGCACAATTATTTTCAAACAGTGTTTTGCGTGCCTTAGGTATCTCAGGCGTATGTGGGATCGTGGGAATCGAATTAGTGATGATAATCTTTGATTGATGGAAACTGATAAAAATTTACTCTGAATTAATTAATTTATCAATTAACCTGCTGAGAAACATTTTAAATTAAATATATTGTCCTGTGAGCAAAATTTTTGTGATAACTTTGTATAGTTTGTTATATTCTGGTTATATGTACTATCAGGATTTTAAATAAATAAATAAAAAAGTTTTTAACTTTGTATAAAAATTATTAATAAAATCATTGTTATACAAACAAAGTTAAGAAGTTTTTTATTTCTGAAGAATAATATACAGGGTGACTGACGAAAAACCTTTGGTGCTGTATCTCGCTTATTTTTGATCCGATTTGAATAAATAAAACATCAAATTAAATGATTTTTAAAAGACTTTTATATGAACTGTACTGATATTTTTTCTTGCATCCAGTTTTTGACAAAAGACGATCAACTTTTTTTTTTCAAATTGCACTGTATATATATTTTGTACTGATCCGCAAGCAGATTTTTTTCTGAATCTAAATTTGTAAACGATTTTATCCATTCATCAAACCAAAGTCGAGAAATTGACGATTAAAAAAAAAATTAAAAATCAAATACCCATAGTAAACAATATACAGAGCCTATTCCAAATGTCAAAAGTGACAGTGTCAGTCATTGGTACAATATTGCAATGATTTTTAATAATTTCATTATAAAAATGTTGCAAGATTTCAAAAACTGAAAAACGATTTCTGTAGAAGCACAAAATTCTAGTACAGTGTTTAAAATATTGCAACATTTTAATTATGAAATAATTAAAAATCGTTGCAGTATTGTATCAATGGCTGTCACTGTCACTTTTGACATTTAAAATAGGGTCTGTATATTGTTTACAATGGATACTTGACTTTTTATTTATTTTTTTAATCCTCAATTTCTCGACTTAAGTTTGACGTATGGATAAATTTGTCTACAATTTTATATTCAGAAAAAAAAATCTCCTTGCGAATCAATAAAAATATATATACAGTGCAATTTAAAAAAAAAAATGTTGATCGTATTTTGTCAAAAACTGGGTGCGAGAAAAAATAACAGTTCAGATCCTATTAAAGTCTTTTAAAAATGGTTTAATTTAATGTTTTATTTATTAAAATCGGATAAAAAATAAGTGAGATACAGCACCAAAGGTTTTTCGTCAGTCACCCTGTATAACGAAGTAGAAGCCTCAACATTTATATTGTTGATTAAAACCCTTGCTTTTATTTTAGTTTAATATAATATGGAACGTAATAAGTGTTTTTCTTCACCAAAATTTGTTCTAGTCTTAAAAAAATAGAAGCAAATGAAACAAAATCAAGCGTTTTAATGAACAATCTAATTAATCTTTACCTGATACTGGTTTATTTATAAGTGCTTGAAGCACTTTTCAATTCTAATTTATAGCTTCACTTATTACTATTACAATTTCCTATGTTGTAATTATTTAAACTTTATTTATGAAATGACCAATTATACAGTAATAACGAATATAATAATAAAATATATAAGTCCTTTACGTCGTAGAAAATACACTAATAATTAGAAAAAAACGCGAAAATATTTTCGTAAAATTTGCAACAAATGATAGCCTTGCTATTTTGTAAAACGCAAATTACTTTTGTATCATTCAATGTCTGTCGAAGTATTAGCTAGAGAAGTAGTTGTTTCAAAAGTGATTTGTTCTTGTAGTCTTAATAAGACACATTTGTTGTAGATTTTACGAAAATATTTTCGTGTTTTTTCTAATTATTATTGAATATAATAAATTGAAGCCAAAATTGATTATAAAATGAAAGCAAAAAACCTTTCTTCACACAGTTTATTTGAAATACCAAATATATATTTCGGACACAAATATTATCAATGGTTTAATAGTATTTTACCATTGATAATGGTAAAATAAATAAATAAAAAAATAGATATTCTGACAACATACTAAACATATCCTTAAACTAAAGTAGAATAATTACAAAATATCAATTATTTATATTTCTAGATTAATTCTGCATAACTGCCCTTTGAAATTAATAAAATTAAAAGTAAATAAGTTAAAATTATGTTTCATATTTACATGTGCACTTCAAAATCCAAGTGTCCAGATCTCTTAATCGATTCAGTTAAAATTACATTATTAATTACAATCGGCTTGTAAATAAAAATGAGTCTTACTAAGAACTACAAAACAAATTACTTGTTGAAACAACCACTTCTCTGGCTAATACCTCGACAGACATTGAATGACACAAAAGTAATTTGCGTGTTACAAATAGTACAACTATCAAAGCAACACTTCTACAATGAACTGAAGGATTTTAATATATTTAATTATACAATTGGCTTGATTATTTGATTGATTATGATTATATGGTGAAATATTTAGGATGATTTGTATAGTCGAGCTGCCAAGACCTGATTGTGACTCCATCGGTCTATATTGAAGGAATCGGACACATGTTCCGTCTTTCCTTTTCATAGTAGATAGATATGAATTGCTATACCGTTCTCAGTACGAAAATGCATGAGTAACAGTCAGCTCTTCTTCAGCAGATGAAAACTCTTCACTCCTTTTTTTTATCACTTTATTTGTCATCATGTCTGTTCATTACATTCAAGTTGTAAAATAAAGTAAACACATCCACAATTAAACATTTAGCTGATATTTATTTATTTCAAAGGCTTAAATATTTAAAAAAAATGCTATAATACAATTTAATTTATGTAACAAATATATTCTGTATAGTCGAAACTATAGTCACTGTAATTTTAAAAAATATAGTGGTAAAACAAAGTTATTGTGTCTGAATTACAAGTTAAACAAACCTTTATTGGTCTAAAAATTAATTTAACAATTAACAAGCCAAGGGTTTTGACACTGTTAGTCACAACACTCTCGTTAACATACTAGAAAGCATTGGTATCTGGGGTATTATCCTGAGTCTATTTAAAAGCTACTTAGCTAATCTTGAACAAAGAGTTAAAGTCAACAATACCATAAGTGACCCTCTTCATGTTGAAAAAGGTGTTCCGCAAGGAACAGTTCTAGGCCCAATACTTTTTATAACCTACATTAACTCCATATTAGTTATAAACACATCTGCCAAAATTGTATCCTATGCTGATGGCACAGTAGTTCTCTTTGATGGCAAAACATGAGAAGAGACAAAAACAAAGGTACAAAGAGAAATGAGAAAAATAAAATATTGGCTAGATACTCATCAACTATCACTAAAAATAGATAAAACTCAATATGTAGCATTCTCAGTGACAAAGGCAAACAGACCCAATTTCAGATCTATACAAGTTGACAGTATGTGTATCGAGATTAGGGAGAACGAAGCGGTAGTACTTAGGTTGTCATCATAATTGATTAACATTTCAAGTGGAAAAATCGACTATGTAACAAATAAAATTAGAAAACTAATCTACAAATTGTAGTATCCACGTATCCTCCGTTCAATTTTGACACAAAAAAAAATCGTCATAATTTTTTCCTTAGAATTTTTTTTACAAATCATTTCACAAAGCTGTAAAATTTAATATTGATTGTTAATTGTAAAGATTCAATTTCACAGCTTTGTGAAATTACTTAGGACACTGGACGATTTGTAATTTTTTTGCCCACTTTGGCAAATTTTGTTCTAACAAAAAAATGTGAAGAATTTTCAATTGTTTCAAAGATCACAACTTTGAAGCAATTGAAAATTCTTCACATTTTTTTTGTCCTTAATTAAATATGATTTACAAGTAATAAAACACAATTAAAGGGTAAAGGAAAGATTATACATTAAATGTGGGATATTTTTAATTTTTCAAGGCCTTGCAAACAAATAAAAATTGGATATATAATTATCTGGATAAACCGTCAGTCAAGATACAACATTAACGTTACACTAGATCCCTCATTAAATTGATCCCAACTTAAAATCTGAAAACATTTAAAAAATAAACCAACTTTTACATAAAATAAATAATTATAATAATTAATGCACATTATATCCTTGAATAAACCCGAAATACACCAAGCTTTGTTAAAACTATTAATAGATGCAAAAATAAAAATTTAAATAAATATCCCCTAATAAACCATCACAAATAACTATATAAAACAACTAAAAGAAAAGAGAAAAATTGTCGTGACTAAACGGTTAACACCTAAGTTATTAAAAAAAATTATATGTTAAGCTCTATTGGACTCTTTTAAATATGTAGAGTGTGTCATAATGGTTACAGATTTTCAGGAGAGATACATAACAATAGCAATGCATGTCGGAAATAGTTAGTATACGCGATAGATGGCGCTACGTATACTGAAGCAGCAGATGGCTGGGCGCGCACACAAGAGGTTTAATGACGATGGTTTTCTATTTTTATCTCTTTTTCTTTGCTGTATTGAGAAAATAAACGTGTTTTTCACTTTTGTTTCATTGTGTTTGCTTCGTCACTACAGCACCAGGAAGACGATTCCAATCATGCATTGCTGTGTAAATTTTCGTCTAGATGTACTCCCTATCTCTCCTGAATTTGAGTAACCGCTGCACTGATACATCATGTAACGAATATAGGAATTAAAACGGAGACAAAATGACTTTTAGTAAAACAAAGTCAGAGTCAAAAGTAAGATGAAATAAAACACTACTTTCTATGTTTTTTACTACTGTACATTAATGATTTTTACAACATTAATAAATTATCACGACTATAGTTTGTCATTATCAAGTGATAATGACTTAAAAGAGTCTAAACTATAGACGTAGATAATTTATTAATGTTGTAAAAATCATTAATATACAATGGTAAAAAAACATAGAAAATAGTGTTTTATTTCATCCCACATTTGAAAATGAAATACCACATAGTAACAGTCACCACAATCCTGTCTCAAAGTTAAAGTGTTTAATTAACCTCTAATTAAAACAAAGTCATTGTGCCTCCTTTTTAATTATATTGAAGATGTACCACAAAGTAAATGCCTCCATGATTAGATGAATATTTGATTTTCTTATAAAAGAGATACTTTTATTGTGTTTTTCAAAAGCTGATTTGATTTTTTTTTTTTTTCTTAAGCAAGTAGGTATGTAATTTCGAGCAGGCTGTAATCATTAAATATCTATCACTGTCAAATTCACTTTTGTGTGTACCTATGTGTGCGTGTGTGTTTTATGGATTTATTAAGCAGATTTGAGCCACCGAATAATGTTTGAAATTCGAGTGAGTATATTTATTACACGTACCAACAGTTAGTAGTATAAAAAACATCACATTTATTTATGATGTGTTTATGGAATAATTTCCTACACAATGAATTTCAATAAAAGCTTATCAAGTTTATTGGTACAGTTACGGGTAATTTCATTCCACTTGGTGGTATTTGTTCCATTTACATATTGATTTATGATGTGATTATTGAAATTGTTGCGAACGATTACGTCACAAATTATCTTTAAAAAAATACAATTGTGTTTCTTACTTTTTTCTTCTTTATGATTTTGGTATTGAATAATTCTGCACGTGGCATTAATTGTTAGTTTATTTAATCTTAAATTATGGAAATAATGTTTTAATGACTATAACTTTTTTAGTTGATAGGTTAAATAAAAATACGATAACACATACATTTTATCTATGTAATTTAATCAGATATATTTGCAGTTAACGTTAATTTCAGACTTAATTTTCCCCTAAATATTTAATTATTATAAGATCAAGTTTAAGACTTATAGAAAATTGTTTTTAAAATATAAAAAAAAAGTTAGTGTTAAATTATAACCTATTATTTTAATCGATCATATTATATTTAAAGAGATAGTTTAAATGTATAGCAATCGATGAAAATTACCGGTTAGTATTCAGCGTTTGATAAAACACCAACTCCTGAAACCCAAATATCAGCACCTCCCTCTCACAATTCATGAATTCATCGGGGTGTCAGTTCAACTAGCTAGGAAGAAAGATAATAATAATAATAATATTTATTTAACGGACATGCCATTCAAAAACATATATACAATATAAATACAATTACATACATATATACGGAGTAATACAATACAAAACAAAGATTAAAATAGTAAACACCGGAAAGTAACTAGCATAAATAAGTTAAATAAGAAATGGATAATAATACATATTTTTAATATGTATATGTTTTATTTGTGTGTGTGTACTCTTTCTAATAACTAATAATTTACTATTTACATTTGTTAAAGTTTCTTCAGTTTTAAAGTAACGTTACCATTTTTTTCTTTTGTAGGGTTTAGGTCCGGAGGTCGAGGGTCGCAGGCGTACGAGGTCGGCGGCGAAGGGGGTGACGGCGACGCCGCCTCCGCCCGTGAAAAAGGAGCGGAAGAGTTCGAGCGCTGGCAAGGGCAAGGGTCGCGGGCGTCCCAAGAAGAACGCCAGCGTTTCGGAGGAGGAGACATCACACGACGAGTCCAAGGATAACGCCGTAGACTCCGCGGACAACAAGGAGGAGGCCGAGGAGAAGATGGAAGTGCCGACAGAAAATAACACTCACGAGGAGAAAGAAGAGGCCGCTAACAATAACGCCGACTCCGAAACGAAGGTAACAAAAGAAAAAATTAAATGTGTCTTATTAATATCATAAAAGCATCAAACAAGCAATAATTTACTAAATATCAAAACTTGTTTGATTACAGTTAAATTTTATCTAAAATAACCAATACAAAATTTTTATTTTATTAAAAAATAGTAATTTATTTTTTTAGCACTTCAAATGGGTTGTCGATTTAATTTCAAGGTCCAAGTTTATATACTTGTAATAAAGGCAAATATTTACAGATATGAACACTGATATATAAAGAATTAAATATGCTTTTGTGATAACTACAATTTTAACTTTTTTCAAATGTTTTAGTGATTTTAACAATATCACTATTGTTGGTTTGAGTTTATATGAAGTGTTTTGTAAATGAAAATAACACAGACTTCACTTGTTTATTAAGTGTTAAGTGTTAGATGAGTTTGTTATTGATAATGTTCATCTAACACTTAATAAACAAGTGAAGTAAGGAATAAACTGTGTGCTATTTTCATTTAACAATCTCAACTGTTCTCTAATGATTTTAATTTTAATTTTGTCAACATTCAACTGATTTAATTGATTGTCAATTGTTTTTGTTTTGATGCATTTTTAATTGTTTTACAAAAACCCCAATCCGAGTTAAATGTCATTACCAACTTGATTTTAGTTAGTATTGGTAGAAAATTTGACATCTGATTAATAAAGAACAGCTGAATCTTAATTTTCATTTTGTCTGCATTCAATTGATTGTTGATTGTTTTTTTAATGAATTTTTAATAATTGAACTATTCCTTGTATTCAATTGTTTTACAGACTTATCATGATTTTAGCCATTGTTGCATTATTGGTAGCAAAATTGACAACTGATTAAAGAACAGTTGAATATTTGACAAAAAACGAAAATTAAAAACAGAGAAATATTAAAAATCTATTTAATAATTACTAAAAGAAGAAACAGTTCAAAATTTATCAAAATAAAAACACACCTTTCACAAAAATAATTATTAACCAAAATTAATTTATCAATTTAAAACAAAAAAATATCTAATTTCTAAAAAAAAAAAAAATTAGTTGAATATTATTTTAAAGTATAGTTATAACCTAAAAGAAGATTTAATTAAAATAAAATAAAAACAATTGAAATTTGCCCCATAAAAAAAAATCAATTGAAAACAAAAATGGCTGAAATCAGTTGAATTTTAACAAAAGCTCAAAGCAATTCAATTTTGCCAAGAAATAAATTATGAAAAAGAGTGGGTATTTTTTGATTCATAAATACAAGGGATAATCGGAAAGTACCGTGCGGGGAGCGCTGGCGAATAGAGTAGCCGCCGGATGTGTGCTAACATGTCGTAAATACAATTGATTCTTCCTTAAAAAAAATGGCGCTGTCCATCAGAGTAATTTCCAGCTGAGAGTGGAATGATTATAAACTGATAGAAACAGTAGTTAGTTTGTATGAATATAAATATCTTAAAAAATCCGTTAATGATGATTTATACTATAAAGTATGTAAAATAAAATGATAACATATAATTATTAATAAATAAATAATAGATCAAAAATTCAAAAAATATTTTTCACCTCTATTTTTAATGTAAATACAAATGTGATAATTTCTATAAGTTGTCGTTGTTTTCCATTTCTAGCAATTTCAATTAGATTCTGTAGAGAAATTAAATTGTTTCTCTTTGTAAATTTTAATTGTTAATTGTCAATTATGTTTTTAATAATTTTTGTTGTCTAAATTGGAAATCGTGTAGCGTTTTTAAGCAATTTCAACTGTTCTTTTTTAATCATTTTATTTTTTTTATACAAATATACAAGTATTTCAACTGTTTTAATTATTTATACTTTTGACAATTTCAATTATTTTTCATATCATTTTTATTTTTACATGCTTTTATCGATTCTTTATAATAATTTAAATCGTTTTCTAGAGTAATATTAAATTTTTGAATTCGTTCTTTTTATTTAATTAACATTTACCTGATTTTATCGATTGTCATTTTTGAAAACAAATTGTAACAATTTCAATTATTTCGGCGTCCATTTTTTTATTGTATTTATCAGTTGTCTTCTTTTTTAGTTCGAACAATTTCCGTTGTATTCTGTAGATATTCAATTGAAACGTTTTAATGCAATTGTCACAGTAATAATTATTAATTCAAATTATAGGCTTTGTTTAGCGTACTTTTGACCTATCACAATAAACATGTCAATGGCCTGTCGCATTCATAACATTCCGCTAGTTCAAGCGATAGGTTAAAACATGGTGTATTGCTGTAGGTCGAGAATACGCTACGTTAATATATAGGTAATTGACTGAAGCAATTTTATGTTTTCAATGATAATTTTGCATTTTTAATAACGTTCAACTGTTTTCAACTCTATTTTTGATAAATTCAAATAGTTTTTTTATTATTATTTATATTTTTGGATGTTATAAACTAATCTAATAATTTATATCTGTTTTTTTTAATATTTATATTTTGTCAGTCAGCTTTATTTGTTTCATTCCTAATGGGAATTACAAGGAAAGTACTCTGATGATGTTAAAGCGATGCACGGTGGCAATCGCATTGAAACATATATATTACAAGATTTGCATTTTGAGTTATGCACAATCGAACTTTCCCAATGAACAATTGGTAATGAAAGGAGGTTTTCCTGAATCACATAGGACTCCCAATTTTTGTAAAAGGAATTATTAATTGAATTTTTTTGACAATTAAAATTGTTACAAGTTTTTGTATCCCAGTTTCATATTTCTCTGCCGCCAGTATATTGAGTTACGTAATCACAGCTTCTTTCAGTTCTTCATCTCTCGAGTTTTGTAAACAGATGATAATTTAAAGAAGCTAAATCTGCACTACGATGCCAGCACCGAATATACGTCAATAACATTCTTTTTCTTACATATCCTTCAATTGACGATGAAAATCGCAAGGTAGCAAGTTAATGGCGTTGAGAAATCTAATCACAACCCTAACTTCACAACAACATCGCCGATGTTCTTTATTTTCCTGAACGTTATAAACACTCACATAAACAGCGAAAAGTTAAATTGCACGCAGAGAGCCAAGATACAACTGGACGAACATGTTAACATACTTCCGGCGGCTACTCTCTTCGCCAGCGCTTCGCACGGTGTAAACGGGTACTACTTTCCTACTATCCTTCATATTATATTTTTCGATAAAATAATGTTATAAAAAACTGTTTGAAATCTCTGAAAAAATTAAACTTGCATTTTTTTTAAAATAAAGGTGCTTATTTGTTTTCTTTTGTTGTTATCTCTTATAGGAAACAACTACGGAAAACGGGGCGAAAGAGGAGGCAGGCGACGCGCTCTCCACAGAAAAATCAGACGAGGAGAAACCGAACAAAGAAGAGGAGAAAGCGCCCGCGATAGAAGAGGAGAAGGCCGCCGAGTAAAGATAAATTCGACGTTTTTAAATTTTATAGGTCTCACCTATGTATTCCACAGTGTAATTTTACCAATTTTGACCGTTAATAAACACAGTCGAGTTTTTTATAAATATATATAATTTTTAGCTTATTATTAGTGTCTAAATGGTAAAAGTACATTACAAGCGGCCGCTCCAGCACTGTTAACATACCACCACCGACAGCACGTTGTCATGTAAATTATGCGTATATTAACAGTGCCGACGAGGAAATATTAATAAAAAAAAAAGGAAGTACATATTTGGCATATGTACCTGATTTCCACAACTATGAAATACAGTCATCACATAGTTCTCATGCTATAACATAAAATATTTTAGTAGAATCTTGAGATTGTTTTTCCAGGCGTCATCCCGCAGAACGATTTTGTTAGAACCTCATTTTCTTTGTGTAACATACGTTTAATAAAATCATTAAATAATAAGTTCAAGTAACACTTGTGTATGTATAAGAAATGTACTATCCTATTAATAAATTATAGTAAATATGTTTTTAATCAGAAAGTGACGTATTTTTTAGAAAAATTATGATTTTTATTATATAAATATATATATATACATATATATATCGCCTATTTTTGTTGATTACGTTTGTATATAAGAATTTTGTAAATACGTAGTGGATTCTCACACACTCACAAAAGAACACACTCACATACAGTATATGTTTTGTTAAGTGCTTCTATAAAGAGCAATATATCCACACCGATTTATAGAAGTGTCCGTGAAAACAAATTGATCAACATAAATAGATCGTATTTTGGTTTGTTTAAAACGTAAGATTTTATCTGATGTATTTTTGGGTGAGGACGGATGCTAGAGAGGGAGAGCGAGTGGGAGCTTTTTGCAAGTGGCCAAAATCAAAAAGTTGACGATTGAATGTAATTTTCTATCTTTGATAAGATCCTGCTAACGTTAAAATTAGATTTAGTAATAATATGTTTTATATATATATATACATAGAGATGCATTAGATCATTGTGGGATGTAACTACAAAATATTCGTTTATTTATATATATAAAAAAAAATAGTAGTTGTGGGTATGTATGACTGATACTATTTAATAAACCAGATAAGAAACACCCGGGTTTTTCTTTCGTTCGGAATATCGGACGGCGGCGCTTTCTTTCGTTACATGCCACAATCTCTTCTGCCGTTTATTCGGGACGGAATATGGAAAGAGTGTAGCGGCGCTCGCCGCCCCCCACGCTATTTGATGAATAACACCACCGACACTCACACACACACACACACACAACAATACGCGCCGGGATAATCCATCATCAAATCATATTTTAATAGCGTTCATCGGGACTAGTTTAATGTATTAAGTAATTTTTTTTATTTATTCGCCCCCCCTACTCCCGGAAAGAAGAGTTTACTTTTATTAGGAGAGAGGATGTGTTTATATGGAAATATTTGCACTGTCAGATTTTACTTAGAATAAATTGTTTTCTACATATATACTCTAATCCTGTTTATATTCACCTAGAACTTTGTATGTGTCCAACGTTTCATTGTTTTTCAAAAATACAATTTTTAGATAATTTTTCACTCATTTTATTCGTACACACCTATAATTTAATAATTATTTTTATTTAATCACGCAAAGAATTAATATATCCCATAATAAATTTTCCTAAAAAAAATTGAAGTGAATGAAGTTTCTGAAACAATACAAAACCTACTAATTGGGTTGTCCGAGCATGTGAAAATTTTGATATGAGTAATGACACAAATTTTTTCACTTATTATTACTACTTTAACTTATTTTTGCTTCAATCATTTAATTTTCATATTACATGAAGAATAACACTTGTTTTGTTCCATAACGTTTTTATTTTCAGTTGCCTGAAACATGATTCGGTCTTCGCAGACCATTATCAAAGTGCCGGGCAACTGAAAATAAAAACATGGAAAACAAAACAAGTGTTACTCTTCGCCTAATATTAATATCTGTTTCCATCAAGAGTGTAGCACAACAAGCATCAACTTTATTTAATTTTCAGTTAGTAATGTATTTACTTCTATTTCTTATGTATGCTGAGTAAGAAAAAATTAAAATTTATAGTGTTATCATAGTGTTGCATTGATATTTCAAGATCAATACTTACTTAAAGCAATTGTACGATTGAAGTAATAATTTGGGTTTGTGTTTGTACCACTTTGGATCCCTCAGTGCTGTTTATTATCCAATGATTCTACTTACGATTGTTGAACATAAAAATACAAATCCTTCTGAAGTGTTTCACCTCTGGGATGCTAACTATAAAATGAATGGATGCAATTAATAATGTTTTCCTATAAACTATGAAAATATTATTTAAAAGTCGTCTAACTTACAAAATCTAAATATTAAAACTTCAACAATCAAATTTTAAATCGACCGCGCCCTCTATGAGAACTTCGATAAAGTAAGCTTTTTTTATAGGTTAGAGTTACTTCCGTTTTAAATTATTGTTACAAAATATTATTATTCGAAGAGTTAATCAATTTTCGTGTGATGTAATGATGCAATTTCCAATATTCGATCAAAATCAAGTGCATAAACGGGACAGGTAATAAATATTATTATTTTCAAATAAAAATAGGGTAAAATTCTATAAAACATAACTCCCTAAATCCAAGGAACAAATTTCTCTGCATTGCAAAATGTTAGTAACCCTTTCCCGCACACTTATTTTTAAATGTAGTTTTGCTTCTCTGTCGTATGCGGGAAATGGTTAATATAAATAATTAGCTTAAGTAAAAAAAAATAACAGTTATTTACCTTGTGTTTATTTTGCATTTTACCTACGCAACATATTTCAGAGCCACCAAAAGAGCATGCGTTTTGATGGGGGTGTATGTAAACTAAGAATGAATAAAAGATATCAAAGAATAACTTAAAATAATATAAACTAACGATTTAAATGAAGAAATATTTTTTAAATGGTACTATAGTTTTCTGTAATTTTAAACAAATTGACAATTTTAATTAAAATTTTATACGTTAGATGGCGTGTAATAATTAACAAAAAAAAATATTTATTTTATACCTATGCAGTTGTTTTTAAAAAAATTAAAATAAAATAGGTAAGCTTATTTTTTAAAAAAGAACATTTATAAGGGTGAAATTATTAAACATTTATAAAAAAAATAAAACTGACGACATTATAGCGTAATAAACATGACAGCAAAGCGGCGAAACGCCATAACAGTGACGTCAGTGTCAAAATACTCATGGATCTTATAAACTAGCGTAATTAACGATAAATCCGACAGAACTTAGCGTAGTAATTAATTAAACTACGCCCCATTATCGCCGACCTTTGGGGGGCTTGGCCGGTTTAGGGGCCCGACCGGATTAAACTAGAGCAGCTAATCTGGAATGCAGATGTACCAGTGTGGTGGAAATAATGAAAAGATCACCGGGCACGATTAATCCTCCCGAGCATCGTTATCTGCACTTAAATGTTATCTAATCAGGCCCTGATGGTAGTGGAAGAGCACTCGAGAACAGGTGTCCGACACACGAGATGACTGCAGCGTGCCTGAAAATGAGGAGCTGAGTGTCCGTTCAAAAAGATGGGTAACAAGAACAGCTGCTGCTCGTACTCGAGCCCGCAAACTAGTCACCGGGTCATCATTCCGATCGATGATGGCCTGCCGGAGGGCGAGATCAGCGTCAACAACCTGCAGCACATCAGCGAGAGGGAGGCGGACGACGGGGACGCCGACCCCTCTCAGGACCCCATGGCCAAGACGATATTCATGGAGAGGTCCAAGGCCGCCATAGAGAACGGCCTGATACGCAGGAAGAGCCAGCACCAGATCGCCGACCTGAGGCCACTGAAGAAGAGCAGCTCGTGCTCGACGATCTACCTGGACGACAGCACCGTCTCACAGCCCAACCTGAAGAACACGGTGAAATGCGTCGCTCTGGCCATTTACTACCACATCAAGAACAGGGATTCGGAGAGGCAGATCGACATATTCGACGAGAAACTGCACCCGTTGACCAGGGAGGGCGTCGGGGACGATTACGACAAGAACAATCCGGAGCACAGGCAGATCTACAAGTTTGTTAGGACACTTTTCAATGCGGCCCAGCTGACGGCTGAATGTGCTATCATTACTTTAGTGTATTTAGAGAGACTCTTAACGTACGCCGAATTAGGTATCGCACCCTCAAATTGGAAAAGAATTGTTTTGGGTAAGTAAATAAATTTATATTATAATTATCATTCAATACAAAAAAAAAATTATTCACTCTTTTATTTAACTAAAAAAATTATCATTGACTATTATTTTCATTAAAATCAACTTTTTAATACATTAATACACTATTAGAAAATTTGTTGAATAGATTAGAATTTTATTGTGCTACAAACATTAAGTTCTTACACTCGTCATACATAATAGACCTTTAAAACTAATCCTAATATAATAACTTAAACATGAGAAATTATTAATAATTATATTAAAAATAATAGGTGGCCATTAAAAAAAAGAAAACAATGTTACCCTAGTAACAAAACAACAAAGAAATATCTGTGTTTATTAGGTGGTAAATTTTTAATGCTTCTTAAGAAATTACAATTATTCAAGATAGTAAAAACGTATCCAGATCAGGTAAGCAATTAAAAATTGTGCATATTGCACGGTGTAAATGAATTTAATAATGCTAATGTAATATTAAGTGTGTTAATAATGGCCGGACTAGTAAATTACATCCGTGACAAATTGAATGCACGGCCAGTATCAGGCAAGGTTATTATTCAAGACCAATTAACGTTGTACTGTTATAAGTAGCAAGAGAAAGCTCTTACCATTGTCGTTGTACACGTTTTCTGTTTGGCAAATCTTTATCACTGCCTAGTAAGTAGGCCACTGTAAGGTGATCAAAATATTAGTCCAAGTAGAAATGTGTGAAGCAAGAAGCAGTTAATAACAATGAAAATTATTGCAGTAATTTATTTATTTTAATTTACTTGTCATTAATAAATAATTAAATATTACGGAGAAAACTTTGTTTATCCACTTTATTTAAAAATTACACGTGACTACAGTTTCAACTAACAACTAGTCATTATCTAACAGCTGTTAGTCGAAACTGTAGTAATTTTTAAATAAAGTGGTAAAACAAAGTTATCGTGTATCCTTTTTCATCATATTCAAGATGTACCACTAAGAGAAACATTCAATTATGTTTTCCCAGTCAATTATTGATTTATTTCGGATTTTATCAGTGTAGAATATTTAAAGAAAGGGAAACAGGATTTTAGCACGGAGTTTTATAACTCTTAATATAACTTTGATGGTTTATCTAAACTTAAAAAATGTTTCTTCTTTCATTCTTTGGCCTTTACGTCCCTCATAGGAATTTACCCTCCAAAACTATCCTCCTCCATCTCTTTCATAGATATCTGAGGCGCTTGTTTTGATAATAAAATGTATTCAAGTCCTTTACGTTGTAGAAAATTAACTAATAATTAGAAAAACATTTAAAAAATCATATGTTTTTCTAATTATTCACCTGTTTAGGTTTTGTAACTTAAAAATCATTAGGATTTATCTAAATAATTAAAACAACAGTAATTAAAGTGGTATAAATATTACACACCTTATGTCTAAATATTACACACCTTATGTCTCAGTGTATAGTACACAAGTGCAGTTCTAGGACTTTAACTTAAACATCATATCAAATGATAAATAAAACTTACTTTGTTAATATCACACAAACTATCACATTAACAAAGTAAGTTTTATTTATCATTTGATTCAAGATGTATCACAAAGTTGTGGCTTCAAGCATCCAACATATTAAACATCACAGATAAAGGTTAAGTTAAGTCTAGTTAGGAATTATTCAGATGGCATACATTTTAAAATATAAATACTAAATCTTTATAAAACAGAAACTTAAACTTATGGCCGATTTACAGAATTGTAATTAACTTCATTCATAAACATCCCTTTTTTACTGGCTAGGCCAGTGTAGAAGTCGATTAATCAATTTTCTCTTATTATGTTCTTCCATGTCTCTCTATCTCTTGCCAATTCTTCTGCTTTGTTTCAATTCAATTTCTTTTCTCATAGGTGTTTCTGTATGACGTTGTCCCACTTTTTTCTAGGTCTTCCTTTTTTCTTCTTCTTGTCTTTACCCATTTCCCATACTTTTTTTGCTAATCTCGAGTTCTCCATTCTCGTCATATGCCCAAACCATCTCAGTGCATTTTCTTTGATTATTATTGTCGCTGCCTTTACTCCAAGTTGTTCTCTTATTACCTTGTTTCTTATCTTATCTATTGATCTTACTCCTGCTATTTTCCTTAGTGTCTTTATTTCACTGGTTTGTATTCTGTTAATTTGGTTTTTGTTTGTGCACCACTTAATCTTTTACTAAATTAATATTATGATTTGTAACTGATTTGCTTTTTTTGTTTTTTTTATCTTGATTGATTAAAACACTTGGCTTTGTTACCCTATTTTTTTTTAAATTCTTTCTATCTCTGTTTACATATTGCTGTGAAAACCTCATTTATATTCACATAAATATAGAATTGACACGGTTGAAGAATTTGATGTTCGATGGCCAGTAAAGCATGACGTCTAATGAATATAATCATCACTGCCATAATTTATTTTAGATAATTGCTTTAACATCACTTTTTAGACATTATTTTTGATATGTTTAATAGAAGCTTTTTGCTTGAATGCTTACCTCATTTAAACATGTTAATTTTACTCGTATTTTAGATATTGTATTAATCGTTACTCCAATAAAGCCAATATTATTCCAATAATAGCTTTATAAAAAGAACACTCTTGATGATTATTTATTCTAGCGTATTCTTGACCTACCACAATAATCGATACATTGTCGTCTCGTACTCCCGACGTACCTTATTAAACTAGGCAATATATGTTGACATGTAATTGGGTTTTTTTCCTGTAGGGCAATAAATAAATAAATAATCTATGTGAAGAGTACGCTAGTTTAAGTATACAAGTATTTTTTAAGAGACTCGAAAAACAATCGTACTGAAAACAAAACAGCAACGCTTCAAACTTCGCGCAAAGGACTAAAAAAAGACAGTAAACTTAAGTAAAGACAAATCTAAAATGATTTCCTTGGTTTAAATTACAGAATAAAAACTAAGTGATTGATTAACTTAAAATTTCTTGCAATTTAAAGAAAATTGGAAAACAATTGCCGCCGTCTATTGAAAACAAAACAATTTTTCCTTAAATGGAATGGATTTTCCATGCCCTTTAAAATTACTTTGTTTGTCTTAAGTAATTTTTGATTTGTTTATTTTTGGGCGTTTCGTACCAGAGATTAATTTCTTTTCGATGTTGTTTTAACTTTTCGAGGATGTTATTTAATGATTTTATTATGGTGAATACTTCTTTTTGGTATTAACCTTTGATTTCTCATCTAATTAAACATTTCTCATCACAAAAAAAAAGAATTTTTAAATTAGTTATCGACAAGATTTTAGGTCAGACAATTCAGACAGGCATCGATTATAAATTAAAAGATTCATATTTTTGTTCGGAACGTTTAAGATTACCATTAATTAATAACGTTTATAATCTATCTCATAATTTTTTGCGTGTAATAATTTCTTCTACTCGAAGAACTTTTTTTTTTCACTTGTAAAATAAAAATTGATTACTCCACTCCCTCGGACCGACCCTCGTTCCGTTGCAGCCTTAACAATTAACCGAAAAGGATGATTTGTCCGTAAATTAGTGCACTCCTTCCCTCCCCTCGTTCTCATTTGATTCGTTCACCCCAAATTTTTCCCCACGGTCCCTCTTTTCCGTATTGATTGCCGCACTGTGCAATTGAGAGATGATGATGCCCTTTCTGATTAATTGAACGGCGCGAGGTACCCCGGAAACGTTATTCAGCTATAATTATCTGGTAAACAGAAGCCGAACAAACAGTGCACCGTCAATATTTGCACGGCGCGTAATCTCCGCGTACAATTTTAATAATTCATATTTTTATTGTTTACCATTGTTATACTTAAAAGTATATATCCATTCAATTACAGACTTAACTTTCTTTGGATGAATTAATTACTGTAATTAGCTTGTTAAGTAATAAACCTCTAAAGATTGCTATAATAAAATAATGTAAGAGTTGTATAGAAACGTTAAGACTATCTTCACAAATTGATTTTTACTTGTCAGATGTACACTTTGAGTAGTAATCTATAGATTAATGACTAGAATACAGAAATGGTTGCTTATTTATAAGTTATAGTTATAAGGTGATTGATTACGTAGGTAGAGGAATTACTGAGAAAGAAAAAAGGTAGATTTCAAGGTCATTTTCAAATTTCCTTATTCATACAATGTATCACAACGGCCTCTAACATCAATGAAATTACTGTGAAAGGTTTACAATAGTATTAGTTAGAACTGATTGTAGGTATTAAATCTAATGAGGAATTATTTGATAGTGTTAAATCGAAATTGAGTGGTTTGTTTTATCATTACATATTTAATTTATATTTACCCAGTTGGTAAAGTGTTGGATTAGTAGTTTGCAGGTTAAAATCCTGCTTTAAGTATATATTTAAGAATTTATACCTCTGGAGGTTTTGATTTTTAATATTATTATTTTATTATTTTTTTCAGGGGCGATATTATTGGCGTCAAAGGTGTGGGACGACCAGGCAGTCTGGAACGTGGACTACTGCCAGATCCTTAAAGACATAACGGTGGAAGACATGAACGAGCTGGAGCGCCAGTTCCTGGAGCTGCTCCAGTTCAACATCAACGTGCCGTCGAGCGTCTACGCGAAGTACTACTTCGACCTGCGCACCCTCGCCGAGGCCAACGACCTGAGCTTCCCCTCGGAGCCGCTGAGCAAGGACAGGGCGCAGAAACTGGAGGCGATGTCGCGCGTCATGGAGGACAAGTACACCGCCGAGGCGCTCAAGAACGGCTTCAAGAAGTGGTCGAGCCTGGACAACATCAACACGAACGGGGCGGGCGCCCGGCGGAGCGTCGCCATACTGTCGTGATTGGTCCCGGCCCGCCAAGTCCAAAACTCCAACAACCAAAGTGTGTCTAGTGAATGTATAATTTTTTTTTTTAACAAAGTATTATTAACTCAAACAATTTCAGCGCTTCACCAATCACTCGGATGTTCCGTTTGTTTCCGTTAACAAGATGACAATTGTGGCTTATGATAGTATACTAAGTTCCTCTAGAAATCGAGTCCATTTAAATCACCGTCTCGTTTTATACTAATTAATAGCACATTTACCGATGCAATTATTATATATTCTAAACGGGAAATAATTTAGATGGTGCAGTTTTTAACGTAGCGGACGGAATCTAAGTTTTCTAGCACTTGAAATTTGGATGTAATTTTTGTAAATTTATAAGAAAAAAAAATATCTGCTTCTAGGGATATTTATTATGTGCGTTCTTTTTGTATACAACGTGAGTGAAGATGGATATATTTATCAAATTATATTGATACACGAGTGATATAATGTTGGCCAAAAAAAAAAAAAAACAGAGATATAAAATGGATATGTGACCCCCGAGTTATTTTTTTAATAGCACTTAATAATACATGAACAAATCCGGTGGTAAACATAATTTAACCGTCTTCCAATTACATTTTTTTAATTTCGCACCTCCACGAAAAGTACGTATTAATTAATTTAGTTAGGTTTTTAACCGCCGAGTTCTTTTTTTTATACAGTATACGTATATAATTTTCTACGTAAACATATTTATTGAAACGAGAGAGTTGTGTATTTGATAAGATCTGCTTCGAATATATATGCATATATTTTCGTATTACTTTGCAATATTTATATTTTTATAATCTTTCAATTATATACATATTATATATTATTATGTTGTATATTTTTATTGATTTTTTTTTGATAACCATTGAATGATTTAATAAAGTTTAATTATTAACAACAGAGCTGGATGCGTAACATGAATATTTATAAATATATATATTTTTTCTCCAATTTGTGTTTCGCACGTTTTCTCGCCGCCATCACGTCCAAATGATTAATCTCGAGCGGACTACTTTTTATAGGACAATCCCATGATAGGCCTATTTTCGATTTTTATACCAGCTTTGACATAGACAAACAAGATTCAAATAAAAAGGAATTGCTAATGTTTACGACTTTTTTTGTTTTCAGTTGTTTTCCCTCCTATAATACAAATAAAAGTTTATTATCGTGGTGGTGAGAACGAGCATTAAATATTTTGCAGGTACAATGCTTAAATAATATTTTTATACATTGAAATATGAATTAATAAAAATAGTGATTAATCAAAGGTAAAAGTTTACAGGACTGAAGAACATTATGATGAATCATAAGGATAGTGGTTAAACCATAGTAAGTGTGTTAGTCAAGTGTACATTATAAAGAAATCAACTCAAATCTTGATTCGATAATTTATTTACCTATTTTTTATTAATTCTCTTTATTTTGCAGGTGTAACTTGAGAAAATAAAGTTGATGACCTATTTCAGTAAACAAATAATCTATTCATTAAAAGTATGATAAATTTATTGAGGTAGGTGATACACTATCTATTGTAGACTACATAAAAAGTCTAGACATTGAGGAACTCGAGTAGGTCAGGGATAATTACAAAAGATCTCTTAGGTTAAGGTAATTTCGAAAGGCTCAGAGACCTACGACCCACCGAACCCATAACAACAACAATCTATTGAGGTCATTAACACTGGCTAAGATTTAACGTGTTGAGGTAGGTCAGGAGTACGCTAATAGATCAATTCATGCCTAAGCCTAGGGCAATCCGTAACGTATTGAGGTAGGTCAAGAGTACGTCGCCGCAATTTACTTTTGATTAGGGTAGGTAAAAAGCACGTTAAATCAATCAAATGGTTATAATACCAACGTCGATTGTTAAAACTTTGACCAAGATGGTAAACAGTTAAAACCTTACAAAAGTCAATGGAAATTTGGCTAGAATAAAACAATGAAGCACGATTGTGGATGCTTTATCTTCTCAATACAATTAAAATCCAATAACTTTATTGGAAAGAATTTTTAACTTTGAAAATGATCTACAAAGTGTCAGGCAACTGAAAATAAAAACATTATAGAACAAAACAAGTGTTACTCTTCACCTAATATTAAATCAAATGATTGTTTAATTTAATAAGTTATTAAAATACTTACCTACTTTTCATTAATTAATTTTTTACAGGTAATCCCCCCTTACCAAATTATAGTAGCACACATCACCATACACGCACACACTATTTTAATAATATTTATAACACGGCCCAATCTTACCTTACAAACCCTGAAAGTTTCATTAACTGAAAAACCACCACAACACACTCATCCACAATTTTTCTTTCTTTTGATCATATATTACTCATTTATATATTACAAAGTTATACATAAGAAACCTATTAACATTAATCACTAAACAGACAGTTAATTACTCTCGTAGAACCAGTGTACAATAAAATCGAGAGAGAGAAAAAAAGAGGAACTGAGAAACGAAACGGACCTGAGGTAGGTGCTCAATGTACATTCACTAGAAGAAACACGCACGAGTTCTTCTTGTAAATAGAGGCGCGTCTATTTACAATAAAAACCGATTTTTGTTTGGTTTTTTTTGTTGTTGCGATTAAATAATTGCACGTGTGTGACATTGCAAAATGGTAATTGGAAGACTAACTTTTGCGCAGCAAATACTTAAAGGACTACACGATTTCGGTGGTAAATGCATAAAAAAGAGAGATAGGCGGGTGTCGAATAAAACTTCAATATAAAATATCTTACCTGCGTCTCTTTTTTACGTATTTACAGTTTAAGTACAGTTCAGCGAGCTGAAATAAGGTGTTTGCTCGAGTGTGCTGGTTTGGTAGTATTGGAAAAAACGCTACAAATACATTCACAAGAGAGCATAGTGTAATTCGTGTAAAAATATAAACAGTAATTTGCTCTTAAGTAACGTAAAGATTTATATATATATATTTATCGATTTGAGCTTTTTCCTATACTATCATTGTGTAAGACCAAGTCCTGAAACGTAGACGATAATGTTAATAATACGTATGGTTTAATACTAAAAAACCTTATTTAATTTTTTTTTAATCACTATATAAACGAAGTCTTTTCTGTTACATATATATATATATATATATAATAATGTTTACTCTAAATATATTATATGTATAAATAAATAAGTAAAAAAAATATATATCGGGCATGCGAGTAGGGCGCGCGCTCTTCTTTAAATACTTAAAATAAATAACTGCATTTAAAAACTTGCTGGATTATCCAAAACAAATGTGAGTGTGTGGTCGGCATAAATAATATTTACACGAGATACTTTGTCCTCCAACATACGACTCCTCCACATAACTTTAAGGAACGAGCGGATGTAACAGCATCGAAAACGTAATGAGAGAATGTAAGTCTTTAAAATGAAACGATAAGACTAGTGGATGTTATTATTAATATAAAATTGCACTTTGTTTGTTTCAGTTCGATCCGCCCGTGCCTTCTCGAATTCGCATAAAACTTTACGTATAAAATGTAAAAAAAGATGCATGATCAATAAATAAATAGTTTCCGCTTAAAGCTGTAACGATAAAAAATAAAAAGTAATAGGATGACGCTGGGGAGAGTATGAACTTATAGTACTAAAAAACATTATGCGAAAAAGAAGTATTTCTGCTCCTCAACGGACACATCGCTACCTACCGTATAAAGCACGTGCTGCAAAGCTTGTTTGGCGATATACAATCGTCATGACAGAAGGCCCCGCACTTTTTGCACACCACCATCGCTTTCAGGTTGCACGGACACGCGTCACCCTTTTTCGGCTTCATCACCGCCGACGGGTGGTCTACCATCACATTGTCCCCTATTATCGTGTAGTTCTGTAACTGGTTCTCGACGCCGACGTCGCCGTACACTATGCCCGGCGGTTGCCTCGGTCGCCGCGTGATGGCTTGGGTGCCCGGATTGGGGCACTGCACCAGGAAGTCGTTCGACGGTTGCAGGGCGGGATGATCAATGTCCACGCTCGCCGGTCGACCGCGCGCCCCCAAGGAGACCATGCCGCCGGTGTTGATGGTGCCGATCTGCTGTTGCGACGGCGGGGCGCTCGAGGAACGGGGGATGTGCGGGTCGCCCACCCCCGCCCGCTGGACAAGTATGTACTGGCCCACGTGACCCATCTGGTTCTGACCATCAACCACCTGAAACAGATAGGTTTGCAATTATAAAGAAAACAATTTTTGGTTCTACACCTAAACAATATACTCAGTAATATGGAAATCGCAACATCAAAAAACATGGCTTAAACGTTTAACTAAGATAGCAATCAATGAATTCAATTATTTTATTAGTTAATGTTCTACAACGACGAAACAAAAGGGTTTTCATACATTTTATTAAGATAGTAATTGATTAAAATTGGCAAATTTGACGATTGGTTTTTGCGATGACTTTCTGCTTTTCGGATTGTCATATAATGTATCAATTCCTCATCGCCCGTAACGATTTTCCACAAGAAAAACTTTCGACGCTGTTCATTGAGCAGAAACTATCTTATCTCTTCCATCTGATGTAGACGTTTGGAAATCAATAATGCTTGGTTACTCCCAACTGTTCTGGGTTTGTCTTGAATTTTCACAATATAACAGCAAAATGCTTTTCAAATTAATTTCTTGACTGCTTGTGTTTTATTTATTTTTTTAATCAAAATGTACCACAAAGTCAACGCCGACAACATTCAAGAATTAATTTGGATTGGACAATTAATATAACAAAAACATGTAGAATTGACTGTTTGTCTTACACTATATACAATTTATAATGGATCATTTATCAATTAAAAAATCCGCCAATTTATGATTGTAGAATATCCCATGAAAATGAGCCACCTAAAGAAAATATCCATTCATACTGTTTATTCCTAGATTATCGTTAAAAAAACCTATTATTAAAAACAGCGTACTCTTGACCTACCTCAATAAACCAAATATTGTCTCTAGCGTACCCTTGACCTACCCTAATACATTCTGTAGTAACCTATTTCGTCAGTAGTTTTGGCGCCCGAGAAAGGGTCAAGGTTATTACACGCCGATGCGTAATCTGTTGGGGCAGGTCAGGAGTACGCTAGCTTAACAAATAAATCATTAGGGTAGGTCAAGAGTACGCTAACTCTACGTCAATACACAGTTTGTTGTAGTAGATTTATAATTTAAAAAAATGAGTTTATATCTCGGTTAACCGTAAAGCTTAAAGGTTTTTTTTATTTATAGCTTTAAACACTACGAGTTTTAAATTTATTTTTAAAATAAGAACTAATTTCTACAGTTATTGCTTCCTACTTCCTACTATATGTGTAGTGGTATCAAATCATTGAATAGTAACGGTTGCAAGCATCATTATGATCATTGAATAGCATATTATTTCTTCTTGATAATGGTCCACCATAGTGTAAAGATCCCCACCATGTTATCTTCATTATTTCTTCGTATAGGGACGTGCAAACTTAATCTATATCTACAGTCCACGTGATTGCATGCATAGACCGTAGAGGTACTCACTCACTTCAGGACTAAGAGCCTGCGCCTGCGGTAAGACGGCCATCGTGACGGGGATTCCCTGGCCGGACGTGAAGACGTGCCTCACGACCACCGGAGGGCTGGGCTGCCGTTGCTGCTGGTAAGGACTGGGCCTCGTCTTCACCTTGACGCCATTGTTACTTCCCACCATGTTGAAATTTCCTTAAACGCATTAAATTATTTATTATGGAAAAAAATTTAAAACTTCCGACTATTCATTACCTGATGCGGGCAAGGGCGGTGTAAACGTTTTGTTACCCCGCGACGAACTGACGTTGCCGTACTGCGTCCGGCTGTTCTCCACCTTCTTGGCGTTGTTGGTGGCGGCGGCGGCCAACAGCGACGGCGGCGGCTTCAGCTGACACCTGAGCTGATCCCTGTTCGGACTGTTCTGGATGACCGCCTGGCAAATTTGATAGCTGCGCTCCAGATTGACAGCCCCCGGTGGTGGTTTGTTGTTGCTGCGATTTCTGTTGCCAGAATTCTGCGAGTTCTTCGGCTTCACCTTGCTGTGCGTCGTAACCGCCCTTATCGGCTGGCTCGTGCTCAACGCCAGGTAAGGCAGTGCACTAGAACTCTGCACCATACCTAATAATTACAAAAAACAAACAAGTATAAGTGATAAATATTTTAAGTCGTATTATACGATTTTCTTAAATTCAACAATTATAATAATTTAATAACAGTACAAACCTGCTCGTGGTAAAGTAGCGTTTGGAGTGATATGCGTTGACGTCTGAGCTCCCTGCATCGGCGCAGTACTAACCACAGAAGGCAAGCAAACGATTGTCGTGGGTGGAATCACTGTGGTGATCCCTTTACTAACAGATGGCGTGACCGTCGCGTTCGAACCGCCGGCCGTACCGCCCACCGTGCTCGTCACCAAGCTGTCGGGACTCACGATCTCCGGAGTCAACGTCACCTCCAGTTCCAGCTTCACCTGATTACCCTGGAATTCGGGATACTGCGGCGGGGGGATCGCGCTGGCCGCCGGATTGTTGGTCGGGTCGGTGTTGGCCAGGGCCGCCGCCACCATGTCCGAGTCCATCTTGACGCCGTAAGGCCATTCCGTAGGCACGGGGAAGGTGCCCTCCTCTAGGCGCACCTCCAGTTCCTCCTGCATCGGAATGACTTCCACGTGTTCCGTTGTATTTTCACTACCCACCATGCCCACCGGCACGGAATCCAGAGCGAGCAACGGAACTTCCAGCAGTTTTTCAGTGCTCGAATCTACCACATCCCAACAATCTTCTACTAAAAATAAATAATGTTTAAAAAACCTTACATTTCATTTAACTAAAGAACTAAAATGAGCATTTTCTCAAAATATAAACAATTAATTTACTAAAAAGTAATTGAAACAATAGCTAAACAAAAGTTATAATTGGTTAAACGCAGAGAGCATAAGTAAACATCATAGGTTCGTGTCTTCAATATATTTACCCTATGCGAACGTTCTCCCTTGAAATATCTTTGAAAATAACAAAATCATTTACACATAGACATGTATTAATGGATAAATAACATGATGGAAGGACCACGTGGTCTATAGACAATGTCTTCAGCAAAAACAATTGAAAATATTTAACTATATTACCTGCACTGACAGTAGAAAATAGTGTGGCCTGAATTTCTTCGACCTGTTCAATTTTCTCCACAACCTTCTCCGTCGTGGTCACCGATATTTGCCCCGATTCCAGTATATAAGTCTCCGCATCCAGAAACCGATCCTCATTATCGATGCCCACGTCCTCCTGGTGGAAACTTCGCTCCGTCAACTGGGAGAGCACCAACTCGGACTCCTCCACGCTGCCCTCCAACTTGTAACCACCGGTATCACAGCCTTCCTTGTTCAGCACCACGTTCTCCTGGTGGAGAATGAGCGAATTGGGTAGCACGGAGAACTCCTCGGGTATCTCCTGTTGCGCCTCCTGCTTGAAGTTCACCATCTCCTCCTCGACCTTCACGGCGTTCTGCTCTTCGGGCAGTTCGGGGGCGGCTTGTTCGAGCTTCACAGGCGGCGGCGCCTCTTCCGGTTCCTCCTCGAGTTCCACGGGAAGAGGAGGCAGAGGTGGTGTAGGAGGAGGTGGTATCCATACCGGGGTCTCTTCCTCAACAGGCGGCTCCCACGTGACGGGTTCCTCTTCGGGTTCTTTGGGCGCCGGAAGTGGTGGCGGCGGTGGTGGTTGTTCCGCCTCCTTCACGTGCTCCTCTTCGACAACAGGCTCTTCTCCGATCATCTCCTCCGGTTCTTCGGGTAACGTGAAGGGGGAGAGTGAGGCGGAACCTGTAATGTCAGGCACTTCTTCCATCTCGTCCTTGTACAGTTCATCTTCGAGCGGTTGCTCAGATAATACTTCTGTGGGATCGGGCAACGGTTCGGGTTCTTCAGGAATTTCTATTAAAAAAAAAACAGATTAAATATTAAACACTAAATTAACACTTTCTAAAGCATAGTTGAATAAAAAGGATAACAAGAAAGGGACGTGAATTTCACAGAAAAAACAATATAACAACAACGTAAAAAAGTATATGATTGAAGAAACAAGAAAACTTGCTAAACAATCAAGACATGCGTTGGACAAGCGTAAAACAATACAACGCCGAATATTAAAATTATATGTTAAAAAAAAAATCAGACAAAATTTGGGATTTTACACCTAGATAACTGCGAAATTATAGTACTGTAAGCAATTAAATTACAGTGCTATAGTTATACAGTGGAAATATAGGCAATATAATAATCAAAACATGCGCTGGACAAGAAAAAATATTCACTGGACAAGCCCGATACAAATCATTGACAAGCACAAAACAAAGAAATGGTGTTTAAATCATAGTTTTACCAATTACACCCTGACAATTTTTAATTTTTGTTGGATTAAATAAAATTGTGGTAGTGGAAGCAAACAAACTGTTTATTTATAACCCAAGAGGATGTTGGACACACCAAATTTGCATTAAATCATAATATTGCTTTGAAATATAAGTCAAATTAAGTATGATTTACTCTGACAATATTAAATTATTTCTATGAAAATATAATATATTAACAACCCATGAAAAAAAAAAGATTGATTAGTTTTTGGCCAATAATTTACAATTAACAAATATTGCCTAAATGACAGTTATCAAAGCACTTTAGTTTAGAAAATGTATTAACCATACTGTATATGAAACTAGCTACAAATATTTTGATAGATTTCAAAATGTTTGAGCCATGTAAAAAAACAAGATTAGTTTTTTAAATCCGAAAAAATTAAGTATTATTATTATAAAAATAAAATTACCTTCTGGTATGGTGAAGGGCACCTCCTCCTCATCCTTAGGCTTCACCTCTGGTTCCGGCTCGGGTTCGAACACGACCATCGGTTCGGCCGGGACCTCCAGAACCTCTTCAACAGGTTCTTCTGGTGCTTTCGGAGGACTAGAAGGCCGTTCTTCGATTTCCTCACCGGCTGCCTGAGTTTCCTCCTTGAGGGGATCCATCTGAGCACGGTCCACTGAGACGGGCGCCTCCTCGCTGGGCACCATGAATATTTCGAGATCATTACGAAAAAGCTTGACAGGCGGACTGGGCGACCTCTCCCTGGGGTCGACATCCTCTGTCCCGACGGATCTCCTCCTCTTCTCCGCCTTCACAGATTCCTTGGATTCACTTATAGTTATAATAGAGATTTCTGGTAGATTGCTTAGGTTGTTTTGTAACGGATGCACTTTAGGCTGTTCCTTGTTATTGCTTAGCTGAGGTGGTTCTGTTGCTTTAATTTCAATGGACTCCTCTGGTTCCGGTTGTGTTTTCAACAACACTTCCTTTTTGGGTTCAGGTTTGGTTAAAGGTGGTGGTTCATGTTTTGTTATTTGTGGTGTTGTTTCATGTTTTGTTATTTGTGGTGTTGTTTCATGTTTTGTTATTTGTGGTGTTGGTTCAGATTTTGCTAATGCTAATGGTTCAGATTTTGTCAGGGAATCAGGTTTCTTATTCTCCTGGAGTGTCTCAAATTTGTGGCTCCTAGATGACCTGATGGGGAGTAGGTCGGGTATTTGGGTTTTCGTTTCGGTTTCCTCCTTGTTGTAGTTCGTGCACGACCTAGTGACGGCGCCCACAGTACGGAGTCTTTTCACCACCGGGGGAGGTTTTGGTTTATTTACAGAGGTGGATGGGCGAAGTTTTATGGTGGTTTTTATTGGAGGCCGGTTGTTTACAGTCAGTGTGGAATCTGCGTCTACTTGACTGCGATCACCCCATATCGGCTCGAAATGTTTCAACTTCCACGGATCTAATTTGTTCCTTTCTTTATCAGCTTCTGTCTTTAATTTTTGCTGATTTTCAGGGGTGAATTCTCCCTCGGCGAGGCGTTCCTGCCACTCCACACAAGCTCTAGCAAAGAATTCATTGTTTAAGCTTGAAGAAGTCAGCCTCACTGAATCTGCAGAATTCGATGCAATTGGCCTGTCCACACCGGGCAATAATTGCACTAGTTTCTGCTGGTATAAAGGGGGTAATGCAGCAAAGGTGTACTTATTCAGTAGTGCTCGCAAACTCGTATTCACAAGGATTGAATCCGGTGTTTCTAAATCGATGCATCCCTCCTTGGTTTGTTCCAGTTGCGCGGCCGTTGATAACTTTTTGTTTGATCTCTTCCTGGGCTTAATACTGAAACCGGGTATCGAAGCTAGCACCTCGCGCATCGTGGGCGTCTTAACATTAATATTCACAGAACTCACAGGGCACATTTCTTCGACCGGCTGTGGAGGCAACGGCTTCACAATAATCCTAGGCACGGACGACGTGTTTCCAGATGCGATTGTAGTGTTCTTACGGCGTCGTTTCGCCTGTTGTCGTAATGCATGCTTGATCACCTTTTTATTATGCTTGCCACCGTCCTTCTCCAACAAACTGTTGGTCGCTGCAATGTTAACATTCGCATTATCCTCTGAAGACAGCTCGGCCAGAATCGAGTTCTCCGGTTTATCCTTTAAAACCTCAGGTGTGACGTCGATTTCCATAACGCAAAAGCAACACTAATGAACACGCTCACACACCAAAATCTCCGAATGCCTGCAACACCATCCGAACAATTAAACATTTAAAACGGTAATGTGATGTTTGTGTCGTGATCGTTGAGGGGGTGCACTTACTTAAAACGAAAAAGACACATCTTCGCTGGGCCGCCGTGAGAAAAACAAACGAATTTCAGCCCATTCTATTTATTTTTTTTTTACGGCTACGGGCAAGCGGCGCGCTGCTTCGGGATTTTTGGGGCCGGCTAGGCGTACGTGCTTTTATCATTCATGCGGCGAACGGTCCTCTCTTCGCCGGTCCTGTTTTTATGGATTTTCGTTGGCACAACAGCATTGACAGTACAATTTATCCGCCATTTCAATAACAGGGTGAATGTTTTCTTTTGTGCAACCTTATCTTTTGTTTTCTGCAACCCCCTGTGGCGACATCTGGACGCGCGCTTGTTAATATTTACGGTTGGTACCAATGGTACGCGCATTCATTATTAACCGACAGATGGCGTGCAATAAAATACAATAATAAATTATACATATTTAGGTATTCATTGTGATAAAATTATTATAGGATCATAATTGATTGCCTTTTTGAATTTTAAATTGTTTTTTATACATAATTAGATTAGCGTGGAATACTATTATAATTTTATATCATGGATTTATTGTAGTTGTAATTAAATAATATTCATCACGCATGCTTATTTATTGTTTATTCGAAATTCATTAGGTTTTTTTCGTACTATTACTCTATTTTCTATGTTTGTTTGGTTCGGGACAAAGTGACAGGAAACTATCGATTAAGGCGCGACATCTATACGTCAGGTGAGGGATTACAAGTTAACAATTGAGAACGTAATTTAAACATTTGTTTATGCTATTAAAAAATCTACACTTCGATTTAAAATACTGAAACTAAATCAATCTTTTTTGAACCGAGTTTGTGGGTGTTTCCGTAATATTAATCGTGATTAATGTGATTAATTAAAGCGGTAAATATGTTATTAATATACTTATTTTTTAATCAGTTGTGGGAAGTAAATTTAATTTTAATAAGTTAGTGACCTTACTGTAAACAAATGCCATAACCTATAAATCGTCAAATGTTTCTCTTGTATCTAAATATTTTGGTTGTGAGCGCATACGGTTACAGTCGAAATAGAGATTGTGATGGCATAGAAAATTTAACATAGTTTAGGAATAATGGTTTAGGTCAATAGTCGGATAGACTACGGTTTTATTGGGAAGAATAAATGGCGCATTAGAGTGACAAGCTCCTTTAGATACGTATAAATACACAAATAACACGGCGGAAGGGCCAAGTGGGCGTTAGCGACAATAATTAAAACTCACTAATCATCTGAAGGTACAAGGGTTGGGTGGAGATAATTATTTTGTGCATTTAAAATAATGTAATTAGAAGGTTAATTAATTTAAGTGAGAATTTAATTCATCGTAAAATAATGTATATAAAGAATATTTAGAAGATGTTTCACTGATTAGAGGATGAGTTAGAGACCCATCAATTCTACGAATAAATTTTTGGTTAATAATCACTGCTAGACTTTTAATTTTCTAAAAACAATTATTAGGTTGATGTTTAAAAAGACTAAAAAGTAGTGTTTTAGGTTAAGTTACAAAGTATAAATTAAATATATAGATTTAGTAATAACACTACATTGTAGTGTTTAAAGAAATAAATACTTAACAGGAACACCATGTATATATGGTATATCACCATCTTGGAAGTATTATTATCGCGTAAGTAAGTATTGTACCGTTTTAATTTTATACAGATTAATATTTGTATGTAAAATTTAGTACAGTACTAAAAGATTTAAATTAATCTGCATTTAAAAGAAAAGTTAAAATGCTCTGCCATCTGTGAATCGATCATAAAACTATAAATACATATTGTAATTGATGAATCTTTAAATTTTTAAATTTTTTAAATATAGTAATGTAATATGGTTTATTATTTATTAAATTTTCATATAAAATTGTAGAAAAATTAAAACTATAAAAAAATTAAGAAGTCAAAATGTGCTGCCATCTGTGATTAAATAATAAACATTATAAATAAATATAACGGGTTCATTTTATATGGGGTAAAATTAAAAATAATTATAGAAATTTTATATGGATTAATATTTGTATGTAAATTTTAGCACAAAAGTATGAAAATATAAATTGAATTGTATTAAATTTTAAAATTTGTAGTTAAAATTTACTGCCATCTATGAACAAATACCAAAATTATAATTATTTTATTTATCTCCCTAATTATTTACCAGACTTCTAATTCGAATAAAAAAATTACTTATTTTAAAATAATGACGTAATGTGATAAATTAATTGTTAGAAATAGGAATTTAAATTTTTTTGTAATGTTATTGAGTAATCGACTTGATTATAGCGGTGCGCAATATGGCCACCATGTTTTAGTGCGATATTTTGACACAAGTGACAGCTCATTAGGATATTTTTAAATACGTCTGCATTTCGGAAATAAACAGCCTTTGGACGCCCACGGCACAGAAGAAAACACCGGTGAGTACACGCCGCCGTTTATTATCAAGGGCGTCATCGCCGGCGCGCCAGTATGGGACGTGCCCGTGTTTATCATCCTTGACAATGGGTCCGGTAATTAAGTTAAGTTGGGCGAAGACGGAAAGGCTGGCCGTGTGGCGCCGTGAATTATTTATACGTGCCGATCAATTCGCGTACGCACGTGCTACCGAAACGTATTCAGTGCGACCGTAGGGTAGAGTTTCAATCGTTTCCCAAAACTGTAACGGATGGACGGTGATGGTGGTCTTGTTTTACACCAACATTAGTATTAGGTAAATAGTGTTGGAACGTTTGAGTGATGGATTTTCAATTGTATAGATAAAATTAAACAATCGAGAAATTAATAATCACGTAAAATAGAGGTCGGTTGTTAGTTTGAACGAAAATCCCACACTGTGAGTGAGTGAATGTTTTCTCTCTCAGATTGAGTCATTCAAAACCCGGCATTGTTATAATTAATTTGTGGGTGTTTAAAAACTCTTCGGGTTATTTACATGTAATAATAATAATAATATTATTAACGGGATTCACCCAATGTAATTACGTAAGTTGTAAAACATTCAGTTGTTTATTTTATTTAAACAAAACAAAATAGTAAAACAAAATGTTTAGTATATAAATCAGGAATATTTTTGGTTTAATTAATTAATGATTTAAGTATTTAGTTAATTTAATTACAAAATATAAAAACACATCAAATATGAATTAAAACAACAGATTAAAATGAATCAATAGAAATCCGTTTCAGTATTTGTAAATATTTTATCAATCAATACGATCAATCACTCCGTTCTCTATATTTATTATATTTATATAATGAATGTAAATATTTGTGCATCAATAGAGTCATATTGAAAAACATTGTTTGTTATATAATTTACGCGAGTAAATTTGTTTTTGTTGAAATTATTTTATCACTTACAGCTTGTTTGTTTAAATGCTGGTTGGTTATTGCTTTGTGTGTGTGTGTGTGTGTGTGTGTGTGTGTGTGTGCTTGTACTATTTTTATCTGTGCCACTGAAATATTGACTTAATTCCCCATTACTGTTCATCCTCCATCGTGATCTGTTTTCAAGGTTTCCCCGCTTAGTCGTTATTTTTTAATGCCGTCTGTCAGGTAAATAATTTCGAGAGCACATAAATAGGATTTATAGATTTATTCGTTTTACTATTACGACCCGATTCAATTGTTTTGTAAAAAAAAACAATGGGCAACATTTGTTTTTCTCTTTTCTACCTTCCGCAAGTCTTTTAATATTGTGTAGAATGGATTTTCTAATTTAATCATTTTATTTCTCATTAATTGCATATTTAGAAAAAGGATTTTTATAGAATTGGATGTTTGTTCTTGATGTGACGTAAAAAATTATTTATTCTTACATTTTCGGGCCATATTTCCGGATTTTGTATTAACTACACATTTCTGAGTGTTTCTGGTTTGATGTCCTTGTAAATGGGAGTACATCTGTAATGATGTGAAAATACTTCCATTATATGATGAGTCTCAATCAGATTGTGCTTTTATCGCGAAAGGTTGTAATTTGGGTAATTGCGAGTAATTAGAATGGCCTTCGTTGAGGCGGTAAATTACGACAGTTCGTAGGGGTCGAAATGTGGATTCCTTCCATTCAATAAGAATTATGGGAGCATAAACGTGTTTTTAAATTACCGAGGAAGAAAATTGCTAATTGCAGCAACATAACCTTAATTTTTTTAAAAATATTTTTCAACTGTTTAAATTAAATCAATCGTTTTATTTCATTTTGTTTCGTCATTTTTTAAATTTCCATTTAATAATAATTATGGAAACTTAAATGTTTTTTTCACTTATTCAGGAAGAAAATTGTTAATTGTAACATAACCTTAAATTTTTTTAAAATGTTTTTCAACTGTTTCATTTAAATTTTGTTTTATCTTTTTTTCAATCGTTTATTTGTTTTAAGTAAATTTTATACGGTTTTCTTCAACTGTTTTATAAAACAATCGTTTGTGAAAAGTTTTAGGTTAAACAAAATTTACACGGTTTATTTGGATTTTTTTATATGAAATACCAATAAATATAAAAATCCTTGCTATAATAAAAAATTTTAATTTACAAAAAAAACTACAGAAAATGTATAGAAAAAGGAATTATTTTTTCTATTAAATAATAAAAAAATAATTCCTTTTTCTATACATTTTCTGTAGTTTTTTTTGTAAATTAAAATTTTTTATTTATTATTTTAGATTTTAGATTTAAAAAATCTATTTTAAACAATTTTGTAGTAGTAGTGTTTTGTTATCGATCAGCACCACCTTTTTTTGTCTATTTCAATTTTTTTTTTTTTTTAGAAAATATTAAAAGAGTAAATAAAACTTTTAAAAATATATAAAAACTATTGAACTTAAAAAAATAGCAAATTTACAAAAACAATTATTTTTGATTTTTAGATTTCAATTGTTTTTTTTTTCTTTTTGTAAATTCCAACTGTTGTTTTAAACAAAGCTTTATTTATTCTGACTGTTTTTAACATAATTTTAAATTTGTTTCTATTTCTAGTTTTAATTGTTTTTGCAAACTGTTTATAAAAGTTAATTATTTCTTTACAGTTTTTCTTGTTTTTTCTTTTACTAGAAAATTTGTTAATTTTTGTAGGGGTCGAAAAGTGTATTTCTTCCGTTCAAAAAGAATTATGGGAACTTTAATTTGTTTTTAAATTATTCAGTAAGAAAATTGTTAATTGTAACAACCTTAATTTTTTTTTTAAGTTTTCAACTGTTCAAATTAAATCAATCGTTTCCTTTAAATTTTGTTTTGTCTTTTTCTTTAAATTTTCAATTGTTTAATTTATTTCAAGCAAATTTTATAGTGTCTTCAACTGTTTTTTTTTATAAAACAATCGTTTGTGAAAACTTTAAGTTAAACAAAATTTACATGGTTTTTTAGATATTTTTTTATAGACATGTAATACCAATATTTAATAGAAAAAATTATTCCTCTTTTCTATTTTTTTAAATTTCAATTGTTTTTCTTTTAATTTTCAAAAAATTTTCTCTAGTTTTTTTTTGTAAATTAATTTTTTTTAGGATATTTATTTTATTTATTTTAGATTTAAAAAATCTATTTTAAACAAATTTGTAGTAGTAGTGTTTTGTTATCGATCAGACAAAATGTGGTGCAATTTCAATTGTTTTTTTTTTTTTTATAGAAAATATTACTTAAAAAAAGTAAATAAAACTTTTTAAATTAGATGAAAACAATCGAATTAAAAAAAATGGCAAACATTTACAAAAACAATTTTTTTTAATTTTTAGATTTCAATTGTTTTTTTTTTTTTGTAAATTCAATTGATTTTATATATTCTGATTGTTTTTAACATAATTTTAAATTTGTTTCTATTTCTAGTACTTTCAATTGTTTTTGCAAAATGTTTATAAAAGTTGATTATTTCGTTAGTTTTTTGCTTTTTCTTTTATTAGAAAATTTGTTAAATGTTTTTTAAAATTATGTAAGTATTTTTTCAAACATCTTAAAATTGATAAAATTTGCAAAAATAACGACAATTTTGATTTTCGTTTTGTTTTTTTGTTTTCAATTGTTCAATTGTTTTAGATTTACTAATATTTAATAGAAAAAATAATTTTTGATTCTTCAATTTTTTGAAATTTCAATTGTTTTTTAAATTTTCAAAACATTTTCTGTAGTTTTTTTTTATAAATTAAAAATTCTGTTTTTCGCAATTTTTATTTTCTTTTACATCTATTTTAAACCAATTTGTAGTGGTAGTAGTAGTGTTTTGTTATCGACCAGACAAAAGGTTGTGCAAATTCAAATGTTTCGGCCAAATTTTAAACGGTTTTTTTTAACCTTGTTTTTTTTTTTACTTTTAAATTTTCATTTTCTTGTAAGGTTTTTAACCATTTTCAACTGACTTTTTACTATTTTTTGAACTGTTTAAAAAAACAATGGACTGTTTCTTTTTGAGAATTTTTTTGTAGTTTTTAGAAAAAGTTATTCAATTTAAACGCTTCTTTTGCTGTTTTTTTTTAAATTTAATATCATCTAATTTAAAAAAAATTAAATAAATCATTTTAAATTAGATAAAAACAACTAAACATTAAAAAAGAGCCAAAATTTACAACAATAAATATTTTTTAATTTTTACTTTTCAATTGTTTTTTCTTGAAAATCCCAACTATCGTTGCCCCTTTTTTTGTTTTTTCCTTTATTGGAAAATATGTTAAATTAAAAAATGTATTTATGAAACTTTTTTCCAATCTAAAAAAACAAAAAAAAACAATTTTAATTTTTCTTTTGTTTTTTAGTTTTCAATTGTTTTTTTTTTGCAAATTCAAGCTGTTTTTATATACCCAACTATTTGTTTTAAACAGTTTTTTATTGTTTTTTTTAATAAGGTGACACGGGGTTGTGGGTTCGAACCCCAGCCGGGAGGTGATGTTTTTTAAGGGAATTTTTTTTTTAAATTGAAAAAAAAATGCTTAAAATTTCCAAAAAATTCTATTTTCTAAAAAAAAAACAACTGAAAACTATGAAAAAGTTTATTATTAAAAAAATCATTGGTATTCGAACTAAACAAAAATTGTTTTGAAACAATTGATTTAAAAAAAGTTGAAACCATTTGGTAATAATTGTTTTCTAAGGAAATGTTTTTGGAATAGGAATCAAATAGAAAATTGTTGATGCAATAAAATTAAGATCATTATTTTTTTGAAGATGTTCTACTGATTGGAGGGTGTGATAGAGGCCACCCACCCACCACAGTAGTGTCCCAAGAAAAATATTAATTGAAAAGAATATTCACAGGAAAAAAAAAAAATACTGACAGAAATGAAAAATAAAAATATATAATTTCAACAGAATTTTAAGTTTCTATAAAATTTTAACATCCAATTTTACCATAGTGTTTTTTTTTAGGAAATATTAAAGTCTGATAGTGATGTATATGTAGGGTGGGCGGATGTTCTTTAACCCACCCTCCAATCACTAAAATAGTCGCAAGGATTTTATTAATTACTTTTTTGTATAATTTATTACCTCTTCTAAACAAATTATTCGCTTAGAAATATTCGTTCTCGTTTTATAAATTAAAGGGTGGGATAGTGGCCACCCACCCACACTATAAATATATGAAAATTTAAACTAGGACACAGTTTTTGGTTTTTAAGAAAATTCAACACTAATTTTGTTATTGTTCTAAGAAAACTAAAAACGTAGTGTTGATTGTGATGTAAATGTTAATGTAGGGTGGGTGGGTGGCCTCGTACACACCCTCCACTCAGAGATAGATACGTGTGGGTTTTAGTAAATTATTTTAAATTAATTACGAAACGTTTCTTTTATTATGTCTAAATATCTTCTTCCGAATATGTTATTCTTTGAGAGACACTGTTTTTTACATATATAAATATGTTGGATGGGTGGGTGGCCTCTATCACATTCTCCAATTTCCAAAACATCAACTAATATTGACTAAAATTTGCTCCATATATAAATAATTAAACTTAAATTTTCTATAACTTCGGGCAGTTTTTTTTTTCAAGAAACTTTTGTTAATGTTCAAATAATTGCAGGGTTGGATAGATGCCACCCACCCACCCTACGTATTAATTTAAACTTTAATGACAAACAGTGTTTACAATGTAGAAAAATTGTAAACTCCAAACAAAACTTTGAATAGTTTTTCAATTGATTGAAAACAGTGTTTTAATTGTGGTTAAAATATATATGTAGGGTGGGTGGGTGGCCACTGTCCCACTCTTTAATCAGTAAAAGATTAACGAGTGATTTGGTGAAATATTAATGCAATAGAAAAAACGTAACGTGATTTTAAAAATTTTAATTTTAATTTCATTTTTTAATCAACTTGCAAAAGCAATTTTTGGAAATCGTAAACACTATTAGTAGTTTAAGTTAAAATGTATATGTAGGGTGGGTGGGTGGCCACTATCTTACCCTCCAATTATAATAACATCAATTAATATTGACTAAAATGTGCTCGACATATAAATAAATCTTTCTCAACTTTGTGCAGTTTTTTCTGAGGAAACCTTTGCTAATGGTCAAATAATTGGAGGGTGGGATAGAGGCCACCCACCCACCCTACATATATATTTTAACCACAATTAAAACACTGTTTTCAATTAATTGTATAAATAATCACAGTTTTGTTTGCAGTTAGCAATTTTCTAAATTGTAAACGCTGTTTGTAGCTAAAGTTTAAATATAATGTAGGGTGGGTGGGTGGCCTCTATCCCACCCTCCAATTATTTAAACATTAGCGAAAGATTCCTCGAAAAAACTGCACAAAATTATAAAATTTTTTAAGTGTGAATAATTATTTATATACCGAGAAAATTTTAAACAATATTAATAGTTGATGGTTTAGTAATTGGAGGGTGTGATAGTGGACACCCACCCACCCTACATATATTTAAAAAAAAATTATTTCCTATTTTTTAACCAAAAGCAAAAGTTTGCTGCCATAAATTTTCTGGAAATCATAAATACTGTTAGTAGCTGAACTAATAATTCATATGTAAGGTGGGTGGGTGTGCACTATTCCACCCTTAAATTACTTGAACATTTACAAGTTTTTCTTCAGATAAACTGCACAAAATTAATAAATTCTAATGTGAGTTACTATTTATGCATTGTAAGTAAATTTTGTTCACAAATAAAAAACTTTTTAACTTTGTTTGTATAACACGGACTTTATTTAGTGACTATAGTTTCGACAATTTTAGCTTGTCATTATCAAACTTCTAGTTTTTTCACTAAATAAAGTCCGTGTTATACAAACAAAGTTAAAAAGTTTTTTATTTGTGAAGAATTATGTATAACGAAGTAGAAGCCTCCACCGTTAACAAATTTTGTTCAATATACAAGTAATTGGAGGGTGGGAGAGAGGCCGCCCATCCACCCTACATATTTATTAATACTTTAATTAAAAACAGTGTTGACAATTTAGAAAAATGGAAACCACAAAAAGAACTATGAATAATTTTCCAATAAGTTAAAAAACAGTGTTTTAATTGGTGTTAAAATAAATATGTAGGGTGGGTGGGTGGCCACTATCACACACCCTCCAATTCCAAAAAAAAAAATCAATTAATATTGACTAATATTTTCTTGACACATAAGTAATAATTCATACAATTAAAAAATATTACAAGTAATAATTCACACTTGTAATATTTCTTAATTTTGTGCAGTTTTTACTAAACAAAAAGTGCTTTGTCTTAAAGAAAAAATAATTGATTTCAGAAAGGTGAAAGTATTTAGAAATAATTATTTTCTCAGGAAATGTTTTTGGAGAGAAAATTGTTGATGTAATAAAATTAAGATCAAATTTTTGAAGATGTTTTACTGATTGGAGGGTGTGATAGAGGCCACTCGCCCACCCTACATATGTACTTTTATTTAAAAAAAATTTTCAAGAAAAATAAAGACTCAATTTGTTATGATGATTAAAAAAAATATATAATAATCGTCTATTGAATAATGTTGTATACATTGGGTAGGTAATTGTAATGTGTGTTAGAGGTCACCCACCCATCCTACATATGTACTCTCATTTAAATTACAAATAATTTTAATCACAAATTAAACACAATAATTACTTTGTGATTAAAATGTATAACGAAGTAGAAGCCTCTATAGTCAATGAATAATTTTTATTTCAGAGGTAAATCATAAGAAAATCATTAATGATGATTTAAAAAAATTATAACGGTATATTGGTGGAAGTTTAAATACGTATGTAGGGTGGGTGGGTGGCCTCTATTGAATTCTCCAATCAGTAAAACATCTTTAAATATTTGGTATACATATTATTGCATCAAGAATTTTCTTAATCGTCTATTGAATAAGGTTTAAAATGAATACATAGGGTAAGTGATTGTAAATTGTGTTAGAGGCCACCCACCCATCCTACATATGTACTACCATTTAAACTACAAACATTGCTTTTCAGTTTCAAAGAAAATAATAAGATGAAGAATGATGATTTAAAAAAATAATAACGGTATATTGATGGAAGTTCAAATGCGTATGTAGGGTGGGTGGGTGGCCTCTATCACACCCTCCAATCAGTAAAACATCTTCAAAAATTAGGTATAAATTTTATTGCGTCAAGAATTTTTGAATTGATTTTTTTTCAAGAACACATTTTCATTATTTTATAGTCGACACATTCATACATTAAATTTAATTAAATACTGTTTTATGATTTAAGGATTGGAGGTTTACATAGAGGCCACCCACCCACCCTACATATACAGGGTTATTCACGCTATACGGCACGGAATATTGTGGCCAAAATACGTGACTTTCAAAAAGTTTCACTTTGGGGATATATGGGGGTCTATTAGGGCTATTTTTTAAAATTACTTTCATAATATACAGGGTGTCCAAAAAACCCTAAAAGTATCAAAGTTGTGTTTTTTTTTAATGAAACACCCTGTATTTTATTGCATTTTTGGATCCTTCGATCAAAATAAGTGTGTGTTTTAATAAGGTTTTTATAACTTAAACCTTAAGGTTTTTGAAATAATTTGAATTTTGTAAAAATTTAACCTAATTTTCATGTTCCAAAGACTTAAAAAGTAATTAAGTTATGCATACCAAATTTACACTGAAATGTAACAATAGATCATATTTTATTTTCCAAGTATAATAAATTTGACATCTTATACCGGGTGTAAAAAAATTGGAATTAAACAAATGAGAACTTTAAATGGCTATAACTTCATTTATTGAAATGGAACGCTATATTTATTAATTTATCAGCAAATGCATGTTTTAATTACCTTTCGAATAGTATTTAAATCTTAAGTGTTAAGTCTTCTCGTTTTTGCAGAAAACGCCAAAATATTGTTTATTGCACCGTTTTAGTACTTTTTAAGTAAAAATTTGTATGTATCTAGTTTTCTATGGTATTTAAAAACGTCAGAATTTTCTGGAAATCATAAACACTATTAGTAGTTTAAGTAAAAATGTATATGTAGGGTGGGTGGGTGGCCTCTATCCCACCCTCCAATTATTTGACCATTAGCAAAGGTTTTCTCAGAAAAACTGCACAAAGGTGAGAAACATTTCAAGTGTAAATAACTATTTATATGTCGAGCACATTTCAGTCAATATTAATTGATGTTTTGTTATTGGAGGGTAGGATAGTGGCCACCCACCCACCCTACATATACATTTTTACTTAAACTACTAATAGTGTTTATGATTTCCAGAAAATTTATGACAGCTAGCTTTTGCATGTTGGTTAAAAAAGAAATTAAAATTGAAATTTTTAAAATCACGTTAAGATTTTCATATTCCACCCGTTTATGTTTTACTGATTAAATAGTGGACAGTGGCCACCTATCCTACAAATACATTTTAACCTCAATTAAAACACTGTTTTCAATTAATTAAAAAACTATTCACAGTTTTGTTTGAAGTTTATATTTTTCTACATTGTAAACACTGTATCTAAAGTTTAAATGAATATGTAGGGTGGGTGGATGGCTTCTATTCCACACTGCAATTATTTGAACATTAACAAAAGTTTCATCAGAAAAACTGCACGAAATTATAAAAAATTTAAATTTAATTAATTATTCATATATGGAGCAAATTTTAGTTAATATTAGTTGATGTTTTGGAAATTGGAAGGTGTGATAGAAGCCACCCACCCACCCTACATATATATTTAAATTTTAATTACAAACAGTGTTTACAATTTAGAAAAAAGCAAACTGCTAACAAAATGGTTTATAATTTTCCAATTGATTGATAAGAGTGTTTCAATTGTAGGTAAAATGTATATGTAGGGTGGGTGGGTGGCCACTATCTCACCCTCCAGTTACTTGAATATTAATCAAAATTTACTACAAAATGTGTTTGTTGCATAAATAATTATTCACAATAATATTTATTAATTTTGTGCTGTTTCTCTGAAGAAAACCTTTGTTAACGTTCAAGTGATTGGAGGGTGGGGTAGTGGACACCCACCCACCCTACATATGTAGTTTTATTCAATTTGCAAATATTATTTTCGAGGAAAATAATCACAAAATTGTTAATGATGATTAAAAACAAAACAATCCATTCAACTGGGAAGTTAAAATGTATAGGTGGGGAGGTGCTTGGCTTATAAACCACCCTCTAGTTTTTTTAAATAATTAAATAGTATTTAATTAAATTATGTATGACAATTAAATTAAATAATATGTTTTTAAAAGTTTTCTGGAAATTTTATTATATTAAAAATGTTTTACTAACTTCTTATTCGACAAAACTTTATTCAAAAGCATAAATTTTATTGAATCAATTTTTTTTTTAATGCATCTGAGAAATTTTTTATTCAATAAAATTTAAACTTTTGAATAAAGTTTTGTGGAATAAGAATTAAGTGAATCATTTTTAATGCATTAAATTTATTGCCAAATATTTAAAGATGTTTTATTGGTTGATAAGTTGGTATAGAGGCCACCCACCCACCCTACATATGCACGTTTATTTAAAATACTAATAATGCTTTATTTATTTATTTAGTTATCTTCGGTCTTCTTTCTTAAATAATATAAATAATAAAGAAATTATTAAAAAACTATACATCAAGTTTTGGCCGAAAGAAGCACGGGCGGAGTTCACAATTGAATATGTTCTTCCACTCAAACCCAATTATTAACCATGATGTTGAAGCAGCAAAGATCCTTCCAATTTCCAAGTCCAAAATAAAAACAAAGTCATGAATGATGAAAAAGAAAACAACACAAACAGTGCATTGATGGAATTTCAAATTTATATGTAGGGTGGGTGGGTGGCCTCTATCACACCCCCCAATCTGTAAATCACAAAACAGTGTTTAATCAATAATAAGTAAAACACGAAAATATTTCGTAAATCTATAATATTTCTAATTATTAGTTAATTTTCTACAATGTAAAGGACTTTAATACATTTTCATTAGTGTTTAATTAAGTTATTTATGAATGCATCAAGTACGAGGGTCATCCGGAAAGTAGTGTCCGTTTGCGAATATTAAAAATATTTGTCGTAAGGCTTTATATTTCTCAGACACAAGTGCATTGAAATATTGTATATCTTTTTTGTCCAAAAAGTCCTTGAGCTTTGTATACAGATGGTTATCTGAAGGAGCAAAGTCTGGATCGTAGAATAGATGGTTTATTGAAATTAGGACACCAGCATAACATTTTTAACGGTTCCATACAGATTCTTAAATCGGCAATGGATTTCACAAGGTTGTACATTTTTTTCATCGAGTCCAAACTTCAGAACTGGAACATTATAAACACTCCCATAAATAGCACAGACGTAACTTCGCACACAGACAGTTGAAATACAACTTAACATGTTAGCAGACGTCCAGCGGCTGCTCTATTCGCCAGTGCTCTGCACGGTCTAAACGGATGGTACTTTCTTACCATCCCTCGTAGATAATAACAAAATATATTAGTTTAGAATACGTTTCCTGGAATATTAAAGATTAAATTTAAAAAGAAATGTTAATGCAAGAAATGTTGTGTTAACAACGAGTTTCCTCTTTTGTACAAAATTAATAAGAATTAACAAAATATAAATGTAGTGTTTTATTTTTTTATAAGTCAAACAATTTTAAATTCTCTACCAACCTTACTTGTTTACTCTTATGTATTTGCGTTTATTTAGACTTATTGAAGTATTGCAAGCGAAATGAACATTCAACGTTGTAAATATTTACACGTGACTCACTGCACTTATCGGTATAATTGAAATAGTTTCAACTGTAGAATTGATTACACATTTTTATGATTGTTTCATTGATTTGCAGAAAATGTCGGCGGGACCTTACAACTATTCCTACATATTTAAATACATCATCATCGGTGATATGGGCGTCGGGAAGTCCTGTCTGCTGCACCAGTTCACAGAGAAAAAGTGTAAGTAATGTTTTTAATTAGCATAAAGTTATTCGTACACTAAACATTTCTTATAACGGCTCTGTTGTGATGACGGCTGCCAATTCGTGATGGATATTTTCTTCTGAATGCTCCAGAGAAGTTGGTTAATTGGAGTAAACTTTAGATTTAAGATAACCCCACAGGAAAATATTTATAGTAGTTAAATCAGGATTGTGTGGAGACCAATTAATGTCACCTTTCCTGGAGATCAATTTCACGTTGGGCGACATTCTGTGGCTATAATTCTCGTACCAATTGAATTTTCTAACGGGTGTCCAACAATTATTACAGTCCCAGGTGGCGTTGGAATCAAAAACGTAGGTCAATTCTTTCATGTGCCAAATAAATGAACTGACACATTTAGGTTATGTTTGACAATTAACAAATTGTCAAACATAACCTAAATGTGCATTAAAAATGTCAGTTCATTTATTTGCAACATGTAAGAATCGACCTACGTTTTTTATTCCAACGCCACCCGGGACTGCAATAATTTGTTGGACACCCGTTATATTTGTGTACATTATACGGTGTAAGACACATTTAATTAAATTGAAAGGTTCAGATCATCACGAACGCATAGGTTAAAACTACAATTCAATTCAATTTTTTTCTTTCCACTAATTTACTTTAATTTTACAGTTATGTCCGACTGTCCACATACGATCGGTGTAGAATTCGGTACCAGGATCATCGAGGTGGCCGGACAGAAGATCAAGCTGCAGATATGGGACACCGCCGGACAGGAACGGTTTCGCGCGGTCACCCGTTCGTACTATAGAGGGGCGGCGGGCGCCCTCATGGTCTACGATATAACGCGCCGCTCCACCTACAACCATCTGAGCAGCTGGCTGACGGACACCAGGAACCTGACGAACCCCAGCACGGTCATCTTCCTGATCGGCAACAAGTGCGACCTGGAGGGCCAGCGGGACGTCACCTACGAGGAGGCCAAGCAGTTCGCCGATGAAAACGGCCTCATGTTCGTCGAGGCCAGCGCTAAAACGTAACAACAATAACCTGTATATTTAGTTACATCATCTGTGTTTAATTTCTTTACAGTGGTATAAACGTAGAGGAAGCATTCTTAGAGACGGCGAAGAAGATATTCCAGAGCATCCAGGACGGCAGGCTGGACCTGAACGCGGCGGAATCTGGTGTCCAGCATAAACCGTCGCAGCCGGGCCGCAACAACCTCACCGGGGACCAACAGCCGGCGAAGGACAACTGCGCCTGCTAGTTACTAAAAAGACGAAGAAGCCGAGTATGATTATTATTTCGACCAGGGAACTGTATAGTGTCTTTTCAAAACAAAAGAGGAGTATATTAAAAAAAAAAAATCATGTGCACGGATCTGAGCTGGCAGGACTGTACAGTCCCCGCACCACCGTGGGGCCCCCAAAAAAGTTTAAGCCTTTCAAATAATTATTATAAGCCGATTTTAGTAATACCGAAGGAATGGATTGACCTAATTGTATATACAGGGACGTGGGAAGTTGTTATCGTTTGTTTATTTTTTTTGCGTCTAATATTTATTTGAAACGCTAGGGCTCTGTTAAGAACCCTTTATACCTTATTTCTGCATGAAACCTACTTCATGACCGATATTAGTATTTAAATATTTAAAACCGTTGGGCGTTACGAGATTTTTTTCACATATTCCTATGTATTCAGCACGTACATAAGGTATTTCGGGATCTTATCTTTAAACAATCTAATTTCCAGTAATGTGACTTATACAAGACGGAGGAAACCAAAAAAAAAAATTAAGGCATTTTTTACACAGTTATTAATTTTGCGAAAACAGAGCTGTCCATTAATTTAAATTTACGAGACGCCCATAAAAAAAAAACGCTCTCACTTTATATGAAAACATAGAGATATATTATATAGATAGATAGATATTGAAAACTGTTATATCAGCAAACGTAAACAATAATTAGGGTTTTTAATTATTAAGGATAGAGCGCGCGCGCGATGTGTTTTTCGTTTGTTTTTTTTTTCTGATTGGTTTTAATTCCACAAAATCCCCTCCCTCCAGATGAATTAGTTGATGCGTATACTATACAGGATGGATCCCGGGTGTAAATAGAGGTTTATATTCCACTTGTGCGGGATTCGTCCGCGGCAAGCCTTTCAATTTTTTTTAATGTAATTACAAACATTGCAATATTTATACGTGTATAAAATAATCCATTTTTTTTTTCTGTTGTAATTGTGATTGCTAATTGTTAAGCAGTTTTTTTTATTATTACTATTATGTCACTTATTAATATATTGTTTCGCTTAAGATAAATTGAAGAATTCCAAGTTATTAATGTTTGTATGTGATGTAATTATTATTAAATATCATATATTATTATTATTAAATTTTAAATTGCCCTACTGATCTTTTTATTTGAAATATTATTAAAATTTGTAATATAATTAAAAATTGAAATTTGTTTTTCAAGTTATATATATTTATTTATTTTTCAGTAGAAGAATTTTCGTAATTTGATAATCAGATCAAAAATTATTATTAAAAATTATGAAAAAATTGAAATCAAAATGTTTGTGTTTTTAATTTATCGAAACAAATTTGACGTGTGGAATATTATTCTGAAAGAATTTTTAAAATCTGATCATTAAATCAAAAGTTATAAACAAAAAACTAAAAAACAATTGAAAATCAAAATTTGTTTTTTCGGCTTATATACATATATTTGTTGAGTAGAATATTATTCTGAAGGAATATTTAAAATCTGATAATTTAATCAAAAGATATTAATAAAAATCTAAAAAACAATTGAAAATCGCAATTTGTTTTTTCAGCTTATATACATATATTCGTTGAGTAGAATATTATTCTGGGGGAATTTTTAATATCTGACCATTCAATCAAAAGTTATCAACAAAAAACTAAAAAACAATTGAAAATCGAAATTTGTTTTTTCAGCTTATGTGCATATATTCGTTGAGTAGAATATTATTCTGAAGTAATTTTTAAAATCTGTTCATTAAATCAAAAGTTATGAACAAAAAACTAAAAAAACAATTGAAAATCGAAATTTGTTTTTGTTGATCATTAATAAATATTTAATGAGTATAATATTATTCTGAAAGAATTTTTAAAATCTGACTATTAAATCAAAAGTTATAAACAAAAATCTAAAAACAATTGAAAATCGAAATTTGTTTTTTCAGCTTATATGCATACATTCGTTGAGTAGAATATTATTGTGAAGGAAATTTTAAAATCTGATCATTTAATGAAAAGTTATTTATCTATAAAAAACTAAAAAACAATTGAAAATCGAAATTTGTTTTTTCAGCTTATATACATATATTTGTTGAGTAGATTATTATTTTAAAGGAATTTTTAAAATCTGACCATTTAATCAAAAGTTATAAACAAAAAACTAAAAAACAATTGAAAATCGAAATTTGTTTTTTCAGTTTATCAAAACAAATTTGATGTGAAGAATATTATTCTGAAGGAATTTTTAAAATCTGATCGTTAAATCAAAAGTTATCAATAAAAAACTAAAAAAAAAACAATTGAAAATCGAAATTGGATTTTCAGCATATATTAGTTCAGTAGAACATTATTCTGAAAGAATTTTCAATACTTGATAATCATCAAAAATTATTGCTAAAAATTAAAAAAAACAATTGAAATCAAAATTGTTTTTTTTTCAGTTTATCAAAACAAATTTGATGTGTGGAATATTATTCTGAAAGAATTTTTACTTATTTGACGAGTATATCATTCTGAAAGAATTTTTAAAATCTGGCCATTAAATCAAAAGTTATCAACAAAAAACCAAAAAACAATTGAAAATCGAAATTTGTTTTTTCAGCTTATATGCATATATTTGTTGAGTAGAATATTATTCTGAAGGAATTTTTAAAATCTGATCATTCAATCAAACGTTATAAACAAAAAACTAAAAAACAATTGAAAATCGAAATTTGTTCTTTCAGCTTATAAATATATATTTGTTGAGTACAACATTATTCTGAAGGAATTTTTAAAATCTGATCATTCAATCAAAAGTTATCAATCAAAAAGTAAAAAACAATTGAAAATCGAAATTTGTTTTTCTTGGTCATCAATAGATATTTGACGAGTAGAATATTATTCTGAAAGAATTTTTAAAATCTGACCATTATATCAAAAGTTATCAATAAAAAACTAAAAAACAATTGAAAATCGAAATTTGTTTTTTCAGTTTATCAAAACAGATTTGATGTGAAGAATATTATTCTAAAGGAATTTTTAAAATCTGATCATTAAATCAAAAGTTATCAATAAAAAACTAAAAAACAACTGAAAATCGAAATTTGTTTTTGTTGCTTATCAACAGATATTTGGTGAGTAGAATATTATTCTGAAAGAATTTTTAAAATCTGACCATTATATCAAAAGTTATCAATAAAAAACTAAAAAACAATTGAAAATCAAAATTTGTTTTTTCAGCTTATAGAGGGTGACTGACGAAAAACCTTTGGTGCTGTATCTCGCTTATTTTTTATCCGATTTTAATAAATAAAACATCAAATTAAACCATTTTTAAAAGACTTTAAAAGGATCTGAACTGTTATTTTTTCTCGCACCCAGTTTTTGACAAAATACGATCAAGATTTTTTTTTAAATTGCACTGTATATATATTTTTATTGATTCGCAAGGAGATTTTTTTTTCTGAATATAAAATTGTAGACAAATTTATCCATACATCAAACTTAAGTCAAGAAATTGAGGATTAAAAAAATAAATAAAAAGTCAAGTATCCATTGTAAACAATATACAGACCCTATTTTAAATGTCAAAAGTGACAGTGACAGCCATTGATACAATACTGCAACGATTTTTAATTATTTCATAATTAAAATGTTGCAATATTTCAAACACTGTACTAGAATTTTGTGCTTCTACAGAAATCGTTTTTCAGTTTTTGAAATCTTGCAACATTTTTATTATGAAATTATTAAAAATCATTGCAGTATTGTACCAATAACTGACACTGTCACTTTTGACATTTGGAATAGGCTCTGTATATTGTTTACTATTGGTATTTGATTTTTATTTTTTTTTTAATCCTCAATTTCTCGACTTTGGTTTGATGAATGGATAAAATCGTTTACAAATTTAGATTCAGAAAAAAATCTCCTTGCGGATCAGTACAAAATATATATACAGTGCAATTTGAAAAAAAAAGTTCATCGTCTTTTGTCAAAAACTGGATGCAAGAAAAAATATCAGTACAGTTCATATTAAAGTCTTTTAAAAATAATTTAATTTGATGTTTTATTTATTCAAATCGGATCAAAAATAAGCGAGATACAGCACCAAAGGTTTTTCGTCAGTCACCCTGTATATACATATGTATTATATTAATATTTACGTTGTAATCGTATCTCGAGGTGATGTGAATTGCCGAAGAGCGACAACAAAACCGATCAAATTTAATTTAAAAAAATTGACCAAAGACTCTAAAACGAAACAAATAAAACTTTCAAGACACTTGAAGACTCTAGATGCAAAAACTAGAAAAGATTAAAGATAACAAAATACTCTACAGTGTAAAGACTCTAAAATGAAACAAATTAAACTTGTAAACCCCAAAAGATAAGACTAGAGATTCTAAAAGCAAAAAAAAAACTATATAAAAAATAATATTCTACAAGATTATATTTTTTTAAACAATTTAAAGACTATAAAGACCAAAATTTGTAAAGACAAAAGACAATAACTGTATAATCTACAAGATTGTATTTATAAAAAAAGTTTTTAACTAAAGACCATAAAGACTAAAGACTATGAAGACTAAAATTTGTAAGGACAAATATCTGAAAATGATCGATTGATATCTTAAAATAAGTATTTTTTTGAATGTTCCAATACAAGAGACTACAAAACATATAGAATCCTAAAAGATGCCTTAAAGACTCTAAAAATAAAACAATTAAAACTTTAAAGATCCAAGAGATGTTCTAAACAAACGACTGTAGACTTTTAAAACGAAAACTAAAAACTATCGAGTTATAAAGTTCTCCTTTTAGAGATATAAAAGCCATATTTGGCAAATTAAATGATGAGAATTATTAAATAGAGTTTTAGTGACAACAGTCTCAACGAAACTTAATTGGGCAAGAGTGGAAGATCATCTAAGCGTGAACTCAAGCCTTTCCATGTGCGTTCAAAATTGTTCTGAATATTTATTTTTCGATCGTAAATGATTTCAAAGAATATATTCTTATGAGTAATATTTTAATGTCATTTCAATAATTCAATTAATGAAAACATATTTTACCCGCAGTGCACTAATGAAAGCGTTACTTAGCAACCAGTAAACAAGATGCACAAATGTCGGCCGCCATTATTATTTATGGAAAAAATGTTCGCTTTATTGCAATCGCTTCGACTTGCATTAAATGAAATCTTCAGAGTTCTTAAATCTGCCATTTGGTTTGTATTATATATTTTATTTATAGTTTATTAGTTATTTGCATCAATAAATATAAAAAACAAGTTTTTCGTCGAAAATTTGTGATTTAATATATTCATCTGTCAAATTTGACAATTCTGTGCAATAAAAACAGTTTGACATTACCGTGCAATAAAAACGTAAAAAAGCACTAGTGCTTTAAAAAGCCACTTTTACAATGAAAAATTATGCAAAAAGCGTCTACTTTCTGTACGATCGTAGATAAAATAACTAAAAACTAACGTTTGATATCTGTAAAAATATTATTAAAATAAACATTCCCAAAAAAAAACCAAAGACTAAAAACTGCAAAACCTATAAATTGAAAATAAAAATAAAATGACAAAAGACTCTAATAACAAAACAAGTAAAAGTTTAAAGGACCAATAGACTAAAGACTAAGGGTAAAAACAATTGATTAAACATTTAAAAGTTTAAAAAAAAACTATAAAGAAAAAAGCTAAAGAGTCTAAAGCCAAAAGTTTGACATTTAAAGACTAAAGTTTAATGTCTCTGCAGATTGGAAATTAAGATAAGTCTTTTTTCAAGTTCTAGAAACTAAATACTCTAAAGGCAAACAAAAAAATATTAAATTAGGGATATTTAAATACAAAAAAAATAAGACTCTAAAGATCAAAAGAACGAAAAGACTAGACTCTAAAAATAAAGCCTCTAAACAAAAAAACTGATGATGCTAGAGGTGAAAAATAAGAACGATAGAGACGAAACATTAAAGAAAACAGAATACTATACAGCAAAGAAAAAAACTAAAGACAATAATTGCAAATGACTAAAGATAAAACAGATTTTCAATGAGTGTTGTTTTGCTTCTTTATGACCAACATCAAAAACGGCTATATGGCACACCATTAACGACATTCGACACAAATCACCGACAATATGATTAGACGGGAAACTAATTCTACAGCTGTAGCTCATTCCGTATGAAAATTGATCGTGTCATGAATGAAATTGCCGTCCATAACCACCTTCGTCATTGTTCCACCGGGCGCAATTACCATTGCAATTACACCATTAAGTGAGGTAGATAATGGCTTCTAGACGGCGAATTTCCCATTTTGGATCCGTGACCTATCAGCACGCCAAGCACGGTGAGCAGCAGAACATCCGCCGTTGTAAAAATTACGGTCAAGTGCGCCTGCGATCATAAGAAGATCCGCGCGCCGGTCTCTAATTCAGTCAAGGATTTCGGTACGTGAGGTCGTCGCAGGAAAATGCAGATGGTTTAATTACCTCCCCCCACCTACCCATCTAAACAGACTTCATCGCCTCGGCAATTGAAAAACATTTGCATAAGTAATCACTAGAAAATTGGACGATTAAAATCCAAACATTAAAGGCTAAAGATAAGTTAAATGTTAACACAAATTGAAATATATTAAATAAATGACATCCTTAGAAAAAAAATTAATTTTTATTCATCAGTAACTTCATTAAATCGTATTTGTAATCAACCAACCATTCAAAGCCAAAACCAAACTTTATCATTTTTTTTCTAAAGAATTGATTAAACTCGATTGTCGATTATTAATTTCAACCGTTTATGTTCCTTGATATTTCGTGCGTCGGTAACTGGTGTTGCAATCAATCATCAATCATGCGGCTCGCACGCTGATTTTAATTATTTACCGTCGTGATTTATCGGAAATGTTTACAAAATTGGGCTTAATGGTTCACGAGAGGCATTCACACGCAAACCTACCTTCAAGATGAATAATTATGGTCACATAATTACAGTCTCTAAATTTTAGCACCTTAAGCAGAAAAAAAACGATTTTCAATTGTTTTTTTAAAGTTTTTTTGTTTATAACTTTTGATTGAATGAACAGATTTTAAAAATTCCTTCAGAATAATGTTCTACTCAATAAGTATATGTATACAGGGTGACTGACGAAAAACCTTTGGTGCTGTATCTCGCTTATTTTTGATCCGATTTGAATAAATAAAACATCAAATTAAATGATTTTTAAAAGACTTTAATATGAACTCTACTGATATTTTTTCTTGCATCCAGTTTTTGACAAGACGATCAACTTTTTTTTTTTTTAAATTGCACTGTATATATATTTTGTACTGATCCGCAAGGAGATTTTTTTCTGAATCTAAATTTGTAAACGATTTTATCCATTCATCAAACCAAAGTCGAGAAATTGAGGATTAAAAATCAAATACCCATAGTAAACAATATACAGAGCCTATTCCAAATGTCAAAAGTGACAGTGTCAGTCATTGGTACAATACTGCAATGATTTTTAATAATTTCATAATAAAAATGTTGCAAGATTTCAAAAACTGAAAAACGATTTCTGTAGAAGCACAAAATTCTAGTACAGTGTTTGAAATATTGCAACATTTTAATTATGAAATAATTAAAAATCGTTGCAGTATTGTATCAATGGCTGCCACTGTCACTTTTGACATTTAAAATAGGGTCTGTATATTGTTTACAATAGATACTTGACTTTTTATTTATTTTTTTAATCCTCAATTTCTCGACTTAAGTTTGATGTATGGATAAATTTGTCTACAATTTTATATTCAGAAAAAAAATCTCCTTGCGAATCAATAAAAATATATATACAGTGCAATTAAAAAAAAAATGTTGATCGTATTTTGTCAAAAACTGGGTGCGAGAAAAAATAACAGTTCAGATCCTATTAAAGTCTTTTAAAAATGGTTTAATTTGATGTTTTATTTATTAAAATCGGATAAAAAATAAGCGAGATACAGTACCAAAGGTTTTTCGTCAGTCACCCTGTATAAGCTGAAAAAACGAATTTCGATTTTCAATTGTTTTTTTATCAATTACCTAGAAACTAAAAAAACAATTTAAAATCGAAATTTTAATTTAATGCGACAGGAATGTCCATATTAGTGGATTTTCCATTGGATGGACTTAATACTAATAATGTGTAAAAAATTATACAAAATGAAAATTGCGTCTTCAGTCCATTCTGTCTTTTTATTATTATTTTGGTTTTGGTCGTTCACCTCACTCGATGTATGGTTTTTTACGGGTTCCGTGTTTATTTAATTGGTGTTTATTTATTGCCCAGCATCGGAGTGTTGTGATTGTTTACGATTTAATTGCAGAACCCTCTCTTGTTGATTATTCGATTTTTTTTGTTACTATTACTTCTAGGTATCTATTTATTTATTTTATATTCTTTACAAGTTCTATTAAAAGGAATATACATAAAAATGTTCTTCTACTCGACCCTTTATAGTTGGCAGCTGGTAATACTAGTAATGATATTCACCAAGTAATTTTGGCTACAAAAGCAATATTTTGGTCATTTCTGGCATATTTAGGTCCCATTTTTATAAACCGTATTTATTGTGTTATATCAATATATCTTTTCCAAATTATAAATTTTGTTTGAGGCCTTGCTAAATTGTATATAGTTTACTTTGTTTTGTGAATGTTCTTGATTCTTGAAAGCCAATAAGACTGATGTCGGTAGAAGATTTACAGGCGGGATATAAATCGCTCCGAACATTGGAAGTTGGGACTAGAATCGATACCAAACTCCAGCAATCTCTTCCGTCGTTGGATAAAAACCACTGCACGAAATTCGTAGGTAAACGTGTCCATGGGGGAATACCAAGAATCTTCACTATGGAATGACACGGATTCCCTAGTGCCTCCTGGATAACTTCCCACGGGATGGAGCTGAATGCGTTCTTGATATCCTAGACAATTGCTAGGCAGTGTTGCCTTTTTCTCAAAGGGCCGCTATTTACCTCCCTCGCCATCCTCTTCACTTCCAGCAAGGTATTTGTTGTTGACATTCCCTTATGAAAACCTAATGGCTTATCCGACAGCCCTCCCACATTGTCGATGTGTGCGACCAGCCTTTCGTGGAGCAATCTCTCGAAGACCTTTTCCTCGTTGTCTAGAAGGCCGATTGACCTGTACGCATTAGAGTCGGCTGGGTATTTTTCTCCTTTTCGGATGAGGATCAGCCAAGCCCTTTTGTAGGCCCGCTACAAAGGGCGAATTTAGTGAACTGCTGAGGGTAGCTACAAATAATAATAATAATAAATAAATTTATTACCCAACAGTTGTATACAACTTATTACAGGATAACTTAAGACTAATCCCTAATATAAAACAAATTAAATATATATTTAACTACCTAAACAAAACAAAAACAGACAAAAATAATAAACAAATCAAATTAAATCAAATGCTCTCCCGCAGCTCATAAAGTAATTTATGTTTGCTTAACGCAAATATATCAATATCCCTGCAATATCTGTTTATCGCTGTACACATCGACACAATTGGGGAATTGTTATGGTGATTCGTATTAACAATTTTGTAAGGAAAGTGATCCTCGAGCGACTGTTTTGCCTGGGAACATAAAAACTGAGCATAGACAGTAAGATGTGGTCATCTATTTCATTACGAACTAGTTTAAAAATAAACAATATTTGCGCTATAATGCGTCTCTTATCAAGGGGCGCCACACAAAATTCGGACTCCAATGACTTAATATCATATCCTTGAGGAGGATATGTTCGATAACGCCTAAAGTAAAGCACTTTCAAGAAGTTTCGCTGAACTCGATTTAGCATATCATTGTAGGTTGCGTATGCAGGATTCTATATTACAGAGCAATACTCCAGTTTGCTACGAATGTACGCATAATAAAACTTAACTAATGGACCGTAATTTTTGAATAATTTCGTGTTTCTTATTAAAAATCCTAACATTCTATAAGACGATTTGCAAATTTCTGTAATGTGTTGGTTAAATGTTAATTTCGTATCAAAATAAATTCCTAGATCCTTATATACATTTACCTTCTCAAGGCTTGTATTATTTAAGATATAACAGAAATCATCTACTTCGCGTTTCCGCGAGTAGGTCATAGTTTTACATTTAGAGACATTTACTTCCAGCCCGTTATCATTGCACCAGATATATAATTTTAACAAATCATCTTGAAGTAACTTACAGTCATTAGCAGACTTTATAATTCTAAACAATTTCAGGTCATCTGCACATAAGAGGCTTTCCGAGCTAAAACTGTTGACCACGTCATTGACGAAGATCAGAAATAAAAGTGGGCCAAGATTTGATCCCTGAGGGACCCCACTTGTGGAGTAAAAAATATCAGATCGCATTCAATTATATTCAACATAGTTATTATTATATTCGGTCTTTTAAGTAGGATGTTAATAATTGTAGCAAAGAGTTACTAATACCAAATAAGTGTAGTTTATCTATTAATAAATTTTGCTGAACGCGATCAAAAGCCTTTGATAGATCTGTGTAGATAACATCAGTCTGACACCGATTGTCAAGGGCTTCAGATATATAAATAGTAAATCGACACAAATTAGTTACTGTAGACCTTCCCCTCATAAAGCCATGCTGACGTGTTGACAAATGTGGTTTCACATGATTGTATATGACCTGGTAAAGCATAATTTCAAACAGTTTGGCAAAATTTGATATAATGGAGATAGGTCGATAATTTTTCACGTCATCTGTATCCTTGCCTTTATGTACTGGTATCACTTTTGAAATTTTCCAAACTTTAGGGAATTTATTATATTTCAAAATAAGATTGTATATATGCAAAAGTGGTATGCCTAATATGTGTTTACAATCCTTAACTATTAAGGCAGGTAGATTATCCGCACCCATTGTCATATTTGATTTTAGGTGGTTTGTTGCTTCTAAAAATTCAGACATAGTAAATGAATTAATATTTAGTATATTTGTATTAACAAACGGTTTAGGTACTGAATTATTTATAACATTTTTTGTGTAAACAGAAGAGAAAAAATTGGAGAAAGTGTTTGCTATTTCCTTTGTGTTGTCGATAACCGTGCCATCAGTTTTTAGTGAACCAGGAATCCTCGTATTACCCTTACGAGAATTTATAAATGACCAGAGTTTTTTGGGATCCTTACTAACATTTGTTTCGACATTATTAATATATTTATCAAAATCCCTAGCAATGTTACTTTTTACAAGTTTCCTATATAAAGAAAATTGCATCTTATTAAATCTAGAGTTACATTTTCGCAGTTCACTTCTGTAATGCTTTTTACGTTTAATTTTTATAATCGTGTCTGAAGAGAACCAGAACGGATACTTATGTGATTTATTGGAATGTTTGGGTACACATAACTCTATGTAATTTGACAAAATCTTATATAACTCATCACACGCAGAATCCGGATTATCAGCTTGTATAACCTTATCCCAGTTAGTTTCTTGAATTAAAGAGTATAACAAAATGTAATTCGCTTTACGAAAATTAAAGGTATATTCATCCGAAGTAAATTGCTTTATGTGCTGATCAGATGCATGTGTGCATTCTATAATGATAGCAGGATGATAATTATCTTCAGTGACTAAGGGCATGTCTGAACGATTCACAATTGTGTTTAATTTTGGGGAACACATTACAAGATCGAGTAAGCCGCCATGAATGTTTGTTATTAAATTTTTCTGAGACATGGAGTAAAACTCCATAAAATTTGAAATAAATTTAGATTTAGCACATTGTAAACTCTTATAATAGGGTATATTAAAATCACCAGTTATAAGAAAATTATTATCGATTAAAGGTAAGGACTCCAGACAATCAAGTACACGTTCATACCCTAATGTAGGCGTTTGTGGTGGTATATATAACACAATAATAAATAAAGATGTACTAACTAGTCGCAGTCTCACACAAACCAAATCAATATTTATGTCAGACAATTCCAAATGCTTAAAATGAATTATTTCCGCTATAATGGAAGGTTTTACTGCTATAATTACTCCGCCACCTCTGCCTGTAAGTCGATCCTGCCGAAAAACGTTGTAATTATCCATGAAAAGTTCCCTGTTGTGTAAAGTTTCATTGCCCCATGTTTCAGTTAACAAAATTATGTCATGATATGAAATATGAAAATGTAATTGTTTTCGTATTGAGACCACGTACATTTTGATAATACAAGTTTATAATTGACTGTTGGATATTAGTGCGTTTTTTTGAGCCACAATACGGGGCATGCCATTATTGTATCTTATGATGATCCGTTCGCCACTATCCTTTCTTGTTTTAAATTGTTCCAAGATTTTCCTTTTTTGGTCTTGTTCACGAGGTGTCATATCTTTGTTGATGTAGATACGCCTAAATTCTGCACGGTTGCGTAATTTTCCTGAACTATTCAAGATGTTTTGGGCAACAGAAGGTGATTTTAGAATTACCTTAATAAGACGGGGTCTGGAATCAGTGCGCTGGTTACCCAATCTAAAGAGTTTAATCTCACGTTGATGAATTGGTACATCGGTTATGTTATTAATAATTTTTACAACTTCTTCCGCTTCTGTCGTATTATTGTTATCGGGAATATTGCTTATAATTATGTTATTTTCTTTACGTTTCTGTTCATGTATTTCATGTAGAACTTCATCCAAAATGCATTCAGAAGACTCTTTAGAGTACGGTTGATTATCCGAACCCTTTAATTTTGCAACATCCTGCTGTAGTTTGAGAATAATTTCTTTCAGATTCATAATGTGGTCCATAAGGTCTGATGTACAGCAGCCTGTACACGTCCATTTAATATTTCTTCTTGAACGTAAAAACTTAGAGTCATTATTTGTTAAGTTAACACACGAAGTGCTAAAAATCGTTTTACAAACATAGCACTTAACAGAGTTATTTTCATTAACGGATGATTTGCAACAATTGCATTCCATATTTAATATTTACTAGGAAAAAATACTGGGACACAATGCACCAACGCGGTCTTTCGTGGTGACTGACAAGACAACACAAAAAAAGACCACGGAATAGGAATACAAAATAGTACACAGTAGGAGTTCACTAACTACGATTTATTAAGTACGGACCTGTGTGGTTCACACACTAAGCAGCGCATACAAAATTAGCGCATGCGGTTTAGTGAACCAGATCGACTGACTTGACGGAAGTAAGAAAGTTCGGTTTAAAGGTTTATTCCTACCTTACTGGTTATCCCGGCTGGTATAACTATATAACATACACTCGAAAGTATATTGCAGTTGGACGCACTTATTTATTATTTAAATATGTACTAAATATAGACATTAATCACAGAGCACTTAAACGTAGATGTAAACAGTATACAGAGCCGTGTAGGCGCTTACAGTTTCTCCAGGCCTTGGGGCTTTCCTCTTCGATAGTGCGGCAGCTGCCTTAGCTACCTCCTCCTCTTTGAAGGGCTAGAAATCGTGTGGTCTCTTAAATTATTGATCTCTCGTCCTCCCGCATGAGCCTAAGGTTGGTCCAGGAAGGGGGTAGCCCTTATTTCACGTAGTCCTCCCGGGGCTGCCCAGTTAGTGCCATCTTCCTGGCGTCGATTTTGTACGGCTCTCCCCAGATGTCTTCGATTTGCTTGAGGAGCTCCCTGCATAGCAGCCTCACATTCCTTGGCCATCTGAGGCTCTTCTCCTCGGCCCATCCTCATGCACCTACTGCTGCGTCTCATAGCCGCGTTTTCCAGGGCTCGTGCAGCAGCGATTTCTTCGTTCCACCAGTTAACTGGTGGTTTCCCCATACTGCTTGTTGTGCGTACCAGGGGTATTTCCTCGTCGCAAGTCTTCTTGAATGCTTTAGAGAGTTTGACGGACGTCTCCTCTGCAGTCTCCGTAAAGTATGACTCCGCTACAATAGATTTTCTAATTTTGTCTGCTTCCATCTTTCCTACCCTGTACCTCTTCTTTTGGTAAGGTCTAGGCGTCGGGGGTACTTTGGTCCCACACATCGAATGTGATGTACCTCTGGTCGCTATAATTTTCCACCTCGGATCGTGTTCAGTATTGACATATGTGTCAGCGTTAAGTCAATGATTGAGGAGGAATTACTCCTGACTAATGTCGGTTCTTCGCCACTATTTGCTACTTCAAGGTCTAGTCTCGCCAGCGTTTCGGCCAGTAGTAGTAGTAGTAGTAGTAGTGTTAGGCTATCGACCACGTGGTCCTTCCGCCATGTGTCATTTGTGTATTTGTGTGTGTGTAAATGAGCTTGTTACTTTAAAGGATCGCCCCCGTCACTCTAAAGCACCATTAATTGTATCCCAATGGTGAATGGTACCGGTCACCCATCCGACTACTGACCCGAACCAACGTTGCTGCACGTCAGTTCGGGGCCGTAACCGATGCGCCACCACCGGCGTGTAATTTCGGCCAGTATTATTCCCCTTTTATCGGTTTTATCGATTTTGAGCCTTGGCGTTGAAATCGTCTCCAACTATTCTACTATGTTCTTTTATCCAATCTTCTAACGCACGTTTTTAAGCCCGCGGTGCATTCCCTGAACTCCTCTTCGGTTTCGATTGGGGGAACGTAGCACACCACGTAAAAAATGCTGCCTATTTTGCCCAGAGTATCCTCCGGCGAGGATTCCCAGTGGCGCCTCCCCTCTGACCAGGATTCCAACTTCGCTGTTCTTGTCGGCCGCTCATTCCCCTGTAAGCCTTTTGACATTTGGTTCACTAGCGAGTAGGATTTCCAGGTTGTTTTCCTGGCAGTATACGTCTAGGAGGTTGTGGGCAGCATGGCACCTATTTACACCTGTCTACAGAGCGGCGTGTAAGACAACGCGAGGTGGACCAACGGGAAGGCGCAGTGGAAGATCACACGATATGCGAGCCTGACTAAGCGCAGGACGAAGAAAGACCGTGATGTATTAGCGAATATCATAACAACACGGTGTACCTCACATCGCTCTTCTCGCCTCCAAATTACACATCGCCTCGTTGAAGAAAGTCAATCTTCCTCGCCAGTGCTCACCTCGTGAAACTAGTGCGACCAACTCTCTAACATTAAAATTCATTATGTTTACGCCTTCATCGATTCCACTGTTATTCTAAACTCGAACGTTTCTCCCGCGTTCTATCACTGGAAAACGTTTGTCGCTCACAGAATTGTCGAAATCAAAGAGATTCTGCTCCTTCTTTATGGAGTCATGTTGCCTCCAAGAAATAATTCGACTTGTTGTGCGTCCCGAGGTCTGCTTCCCAGCGAATTATACGATCATCCCTTGTGCTGGACAAAACCTGGCTGGTTGCAAGATACTCGTTACCAATCAGCGATAAGGACTCTGCCCCAAAACACCCGTTCCTGAAGTTGTGTAGGAGAAACAAACGGTCGAAGTGGCTGTCGCGGGATATATTATCGCCAAGAGAATTTTTTTTCAGATTAACTGGCCTCTAGGTCTAAACTCCCGAACATTTCCAGTTCAAGACGGAGTAGTTCGTGTCAGTGTCTTAAACATTTCACCTACTTCTTTTGTATGTTGGTTACAGAATAAATACCGTTGAATAAAAAACATTTTAAGAAATAAACACGTTTATATTTCAAAAAATATATATTTATTTAGGTTTAAATTGCAGTAACATTATAACATAGTTCGTGCTGATGTTGACGAAATTGAAGATCATGTTATAGTTGAGCGTGAAGAAACCGACGGCCGTAAAGACCGGCCTGGTCGCCTTCAATTGTTTGTTGAGTATCACCGAGAGCCTGTGATTGGTCTCGTCGTTTCTGTATCGTTTCAGGACGCTGCACGAGGTCGCCACCAGTTTATTGTATTCTTCATAAATCTTCTCGCAGTGGTAAATCAACAAGATACCCTGTAACTAAAAAGAAATAGAAAAAGTATGTAATTAAAAGGTAAATTACTTTGCAAACATTTTTTATAGTATTGACGTTAACTTATAATCGTGAAGGAGATTCCAGAGCAAGGGGTGAATGTTGCGGGATGGTTGCATGAGAAGGCGAAAGAGGTCGAGAGGCAAGAGAGACAAGGATGTATGGAGAATAGTGGATATAATGAGGGCTATAAGGAGTGGCAGGTACATGGGAGGAGATCAAGGTATTTGGAAGAAACCCGTTTTAGAAGAGAGGAGTGGGTGTCCTTAGCAAGGGAGAGATGCGGGACGAAGGAGAGTGCGAGAATTAAATGAATCATCTGTCAGAGGAATGCAAGGAAGTAGAAGAATATTTGGTGGATGGATATAGAAGGGTGAGAGATTGCATGAGACACGACTGGTCTTGCATGAGACTAGGCTGGGGGAGTGAAAGAGTAAAGGAATGAAGAAAATAGAATTAGCAGAGTATATAATTAAATTATGTTAATGTTAATAGAGACAATATGTCAAATACAGGTTTTGTATAATATAAATCAAGTAAGTTTATTGGGTATTAATTATCATATAATATAAAGACAGTAAAAATAAATGGCGCCCGACGTGGGGCAATAAGATTTTGTTATTCCTAAAGCTACAATTAAATAAATATCAGAATGACCATTTACTTACTGAATACAACAAGAAACAGAAGATTGAAGTAATTGCGGGTATGAGAAAACCATCACTAGGATTTATCGTATTCTGCACGACTCCGAGCAAACTGTTGACGACTATGAGCAACTCGGCGAAGAAGAAATACCAGCCGTAGATTTTATTGATGGCGACGATGATACCGGAAAGGTCCACCAACACTCTCATCAATAATAAAAATCCAAATTTCGATTCGTGTTCTAATAATAGACGACTGCTCAGGCTGTAAATTTTAGCGACACCTTTTAAAAGGTAAACGGCGAGCGGTGTTAACGAAACCATGCAGAAAATACTGGCGTAATATAAAGCATTAATCGCCGCACTGTAATTGTCTTTCGCGACGAAGATCAAATCGTAAGTGTCGAGTGTAAACACAACGAAACACCAAATCGAATTAATCGTTAAATGCACGTTGTTAAACTTTTCATAGCGATATTTACACGGAATACACTCATCTATATCTTGGAAGAATTTAAAAATTACGTCGTAATCATCGGCGAACGTGTGGACGCGCGCATAATGCGTGATTATGAATAAGGTGACGTATAAAATTGCGAAATTAACTAATAACCAAAACGGCGATTGATCCTCCGATATTTTATCAACGGCCGTCGGTAGTGATAGCAAGTACAACACGAAGAAAATAAAAACCAAAATCCACGAAATAATTTTGCTATTCTTACGTTCAGGTTTAGGCACTAGGTTTAACCTTTCGTAGTACTTAAGGATTGAACGCAAATCGTCTTTCATCGACATCTTTCGATTACGTAATGTTTTTTAATCAACGATCCGTGTTAATGGTGGTTTATTGATTACGCTGATACAAACAGAAATTAGTCGCTTTTGTTTGTTCTAATTTTAATGATTGTTATATAATTGACTAAATTAGGTATTAACATAAAAATATAAATTTCCTAACCTCCAATCACTATATATATATATACTCAAGGGTTTATAAAAAATTAAGCAAGAATTTTGAACAATACTACTGATGAATTTATTCATCAACTTTCTCTTATAATTAATTATTAATTAAGAAAAATTGTTTTATTATTTCATGGGCTGGAGGGTGTGATAGTGGCCACCCACCCACCCTACATACATTTTTTAACTTTAAACTACAACACTGCTTATGATTTTTTTGGTAATGCTAACTTTTCATTATTAATTTTATTGGAAAATAAAAGCTGATCAGTGGGTGAAGTTGCAATGTATATGTAGGGTGGGTGGGTGGCACCTATCAGAATCACCAATACCTACAACATTCTCAAGGGTTTATAGAAATTAAACGAGAATTTCGAACAATTTTCCACATGAAATTATTCATCAAATTTTTCTTATAATTAATGTTTAATTAAGTAAATTGGTTTTATTATTTTATGGATTGGAGGGAGTGATAGTGGCCACCCACCCACCCTACATATATTTTTAAATTTTAAACTACAACACTGCTTATAATTTCTTTAAAAATACCAACATTTTTAGTGTTAATTTTATTGAATAATAAAAGCTGATCAGGGGGCGAAGTAAAAAAGTATATGTAGGGTGGGTGGGTGGCACCTATCCCAACCTTCAATCCCTACAACATACTCGAGGGTTTATAAAAAATTAAGCAAGAATTTTGAACAATTCTTCTGATGAATTTATTCATCAAATTTTTCTCATAATTAATTATTAATAAAGTAGATTCCTTTAAATTGGAGGGTGCAATAGTGGCCGCCCACCCACCCTACATATTTTTTTAAAATTTTAAACTACAACACTGTTTATGATTCCTTTGTTAATACCAAAATTTTCATTGTTAATTTTATTGAATAATAAAAGCTGATCAGTGGGTGATGTTAAAACATATATGTAGGGTGGGTGGGTGGCACCTATCCTAACCTCCAATCCCCACAACATACTCAAGGGTTTATAAAAAATAAACAAGAATTTTGAACAATTCTTCTGACAAATTTATTCATCCAATTTTTCTCACAATTAATTATTAATTAGGTAAAATCGTTTTATTATTTTATGATTGGAGGGTGCGATAGTGGACACCCACCCACCCTACATATATTTTTAAACCTTAAACTGTAACAATGCTTATGATTTTTTTGGTAATACCAACATTTCCATTGTTAATTTTATTGGAAAATAAAAGCTGATCAGTGGGTGATGTTAATACGTATATGTAGGGTGGGTGGGTGGCACCTGTCCTAACCTCCAATCCTCACAACATACTCAAAGGTTTATAAAAAATAATCAAGAATTTTGAACAATTCTTCTGATAAATTTGTTCATCAAATTTTTCTCATAATTAATTATTAATAAAGTAAAATCCTTTTATTATTTTATGGATTGGAGGGTGTAATGACGGCTAACCACCCACCCTACATATATTTTTAAATTTTAAACTACAATACTGCTTATAATTTCTTTAAAAATACCAACATTTTTATTGTTAATTTTATTAAATAATAAAAGCTGATCAGTGGGTGGAGTTCAAAAGTATATGTAGGGTGGGTGGGTGGCACCTATCCCAATCTTCAATCCCTACAACATACTCAAGGGTTTATAAAATATTAAGCAAGAATTTGGAACAATTATCCTGATGAATTTATTCATCAACTTTCTCTCGTAATTAATTATTATTTAAGTAAAACCGTTTTATTATTTTATGGGTTGGAGGGTGTAATAGTGGCCACCCACCCACCCTACATATATTTTTATATTTTAAACCACAACACTGTTTATAATTTCTTTGATAATACCAACGTTTTCATTGTTAATTTTATTGGTTAATAAAAGTTGATCAGTGAGTGAAATTAATACGTATATGTAGGGTGGGTGGGTGTCACCTATCCCAACTTCCAACCACAACAACATACTCAAGGGTATATCAAAAAATTAAACAAGAATTTTGAACAAATCTGCTGATGAATTTATTCGTCACGTTTTTCTTATAATCAAATATTAATCGTTTTATTATTTTATGGGTTGGAGGGTGTGATAGTGGACACCCACCCACCCTACATATATTTTTAAACCTTAAACTGTAACACTGCTTATGATTTTTTTGGTAATACCAACATTTTTATTGTTAATCTTATTGGAAAATAAAAGCTAATCAGTGGGTGAAGTTCAAAAGTATATGTAGGGTGGGTGGGTGGCACCTATCCCAACCTCCAATCCCAACAACATACACAAGGGTTTATAAAAAATAAACAAGAATATTGAACAATTCTTCTGACAAATTTATTCATTCAATTTTTCTCACAATTAATTATTAATTAGGTAAAATCGTTTTATTATTTTATGGTTGGAGGGTGCGATAGTGGCCAAAAAAGTATATGTAGGGTGGGTGGGTGGCACCTATTCCAACTTCCAATCTCTACAACATACTCAAGGGTTTTAGAAAAAATAAGCAAGAATTTTGAACAATTCTGCTGATTTATTCATCAAATTTTTCTCATAATTAAATATTAATTAAGTAAAATTGTTTTATTATTTTATGGGTTAGAGGGTGTGATAGTGGCCACCCACCCACCCTACATATATTTTTAAATTTTAAACTACAAAACTACTTATGATTCCTTTGATAATACCAACATTTTCGTTGTTAATTTTATTGGAAACTAAAAACTGATCAGTGGGTGAAGTTAATACGTATATGTAGGGTGGGTGGGCGGCACCTATTCTAACCTCCAACCACTACAACATACTGGAGGGTTTATAAAGAAATTAAGTAAGAATTTTGAACAATTCTGCTGATGAATTTATTCATCAAGAGTTTCTTATATTTAGTTATTAATTAAGACAAATCGTTTTATTATTTTATGAATTGGAGGGTGTGATAGTGGCCACCCACCCACCCTACATATATTTTTAAACTTTAAACTACAGCACTGCTTATAAATTCTTTGATGATGCCAACATTTTCATTATTAATTTTATTGGATAATAAAAGCTAATCTGTGAGTGAAATGAATACGTATATGTAGGGTGGGTGGGTGGAACCTATCCCAATCTCCAACCACTACAACATACTCAAGGGTTTATAAAAAATTAAGCAAGAATTTTGAACAATTCTACTGATGAATTTATTCATCAACTTTTTCCTATAATTAAATATTAATTAGGAAAAATTGTTTTATTATTTTATGGATTGGAGGGAGTGATAGTGGCCACCCACCCACCCTACATATATTTTTAAATTTCAAACTACAACACTGCTTATAATTTTTTTGGGAATACCAACATTTCTATTGTAAATTTTATTGGAAAATAAAAGCTGATTAGTGGGTGATGTTAATACGTATATGTAGGGTGGGTGGGTGGCACCTATCCCAACCTCCAATCTTTACAAGGTACTCAAAGGTTTTTATAAAATTAAGCAAGAATTTTGAACAACTCTCCTGATGAATTTATTCGTCAACATTTTCTCATAATTAATTATTAGTAAAGTCAAATTGTTTTATTATTTTATGAGTTGGAGGGTGTGATAGTGGCCACCCACCCACCCTACATAAATTTTTAAACTTTAAACTACAACACTGCTTATAATTACTTTGATAATACCAACATTTTCATAGTTAATTTTATTGGATAATAAAAGTTGATCAGTGGGTGAAATTAATAAGTATATGTAGGGTGGGTGGGTGGCACCTATCCTAACCTCCAATCCTTACAACATACACAAGGGTTTATAGAAAATGAACAAGAGCCTATTTAAGCAAAAATTTTCGGCAATTCTTCTAATGAATTAGTTATTCGTCAATTTTTTCTCATAATTAATATTAAGAATTTAGTACACCTAATTGATCTTGCTGTTTGTGAATGTAACTTTAGAAAAAAAAATGTATTCTACTGTGTAGTATTATATATACCCCCTGATGTACCGAATAACCTTTTTTAAATTGTTTCTGGAAGCCTTGGAAGTCGTTTTATTAGAGAAGCCAGTTTTATTACTGGGTGACTTTAATGTAACTAATTTCGTTCAATATGTAATTTTATTAATATTTTGAAACTGACACAATTGAACAATGTTCTGAACACAAATGGCAGATTGCTTCATTTGATTTTTTGTAATTTTGATTTATCCTATTATGATGTGTCTCATGATATTAATCCCCTAGTTCCTGAAGACGCTCGCCACCCTTCACTTTCCGGTATTTTAGATATTTCCAGCAACAAAAACCCTCCACTTTTTCCTACTAACGTTAACACACGTTATAACTTAAAGTAAAGCCAAATACCCCAACTTATACAATGACTATTTAACACAGACTGGTCATTTTTGGAAGTTTATACAGAATTAAAATGCCTGTACCATCGTAAGTAACTTTCTACCATTCCGAATTTGAAAGATTGCGATCCTTAATTAAAACTCAAATAAGGGAGGCGTACAACTTATATATCTCAAATATCGAAGATAACCTTAAAAGCAACCCAAGCGAACTGTGGAAATTTATTCACCAAAAAAATGGCACCACTAGAATCCCGGGTGTGTTAAACAGTACTGACGGTAAATTCGATACTCCTCAAGATATTGTTGATGCGTTTTCACGATCTTTCTCAAGTACATACCTTCCTAACAGTAAACTCGATTATACGGAACAAATTACTCAAAGGTGAGAACTTACAAATTTTCAACATTACTGAATCCCAGACACTAGCCAGTATCTCCAAAATAAAGTCTTCATTTGTATGTGGTTGTGATGGTATTCCTAGCTTTGTAATTAAAGATTGTAAGTATGTATTTGCCAAGCCATTGACTACTATTTTCAATTTGGTACTTTCTACAAGTACATTTCCAGATAAATGGAAACAAGCTATTATTTGTCCCATATTAAAAAAAAGGTGATCCAGGATTTTTAGATAATTATAGACCAATCGCTCTTTTATCAATTTTTTCTAAAATCCTGGAGCAAATACTCTTCACCTGCATCTATAATCACTACTTATCACCTTGCCAACATGTTTTTTTGAAGATGTTCCCACTCATCGGAAAGTTTAAGACAGTCTATTACTTCTTTTTTTTATTTTGTGCTTTTGATAAATATGAGAATGAAATAAACAACATTATCATAATTACTTACCGCATACAAAACGAAACAGCCAATCGATGTGAAGATCGGTATAATAAATGCCTCAGTGGGGTTCGATATAAAATGCGAGACGCCGAGTAAACTGTTTAAAATTACGAACACTTCAACGAAGAAAAAATACCAACCGAAAATTAACGGCATCGGCAATATCCGAAAGATTCACCAGCACTTTCATCACTAACACAGTTTCTAATTTGAAAATGCGATCATTCAATACTATCATATTACAAATAATATAAACACATTCCAGAAAATAGATGGCGAGAGGTGTTAACGAAATAATCAAGTAGACATTGATGAAGTAGAACGCATGGATCGCCACCGTAAAAATCTCGTCCGTATAGAGAATTAAATAGTATAAATCGAGTAAATACATTGTTAAACACCAAACGGAATTAATGATTAAATGTGCCGTGTTGAATTTCGCCCGTGGATATTTACACGGAAACATCTCCTCGATTTCTTGAAGATGATGAAAAATTAACTCATAGTCATCAGTTAAAGTATGTACACGGGCGTAATGATTGATTGTAAATGAAGTAACATGTACTGTTATTATTAACGATAGTAACCAATAATTCGTCGCATCGTTCAATAATTCGTTTATCAGTTTCTGTAATAGGATGACGCATAATGTTAATATGATGAAGATTAACGTCAGCGAAATTATTTTAGAGTAATTCCGATTAGTTTTAGGTACTAGGTTTAGAACCTGGTAGAATTTAAAAACTGTAACTAAATCGTCCTTCACTGACATCCTCGAATTCTCTAATAGCTTTTTAATGGATTAAAACCGTCGTATTGATTGTTATTAAAACAAATATAGAAATTAGTTTATTAGTGTATATAGTTTTCTTGTTAGATAAATTGTGTTACTCAAGTTAATTAATTAGTGAATGTTGTTTTAATTTCTTAAAGACAATAATTAAAAAAAAAAAATTCTGACAACGCTTAGAATTTGATTATTCGAGTTTTAATTTCAGTAATACGAGGTGTGGTTGGAAAGTAGTAGGTGGAGCGCTGACGAATATAGTAGCCGCTAACATGTTCATTTGTGTTTTAGATGTCAGTTGTGTTTTGATTTCTTAATGCAAAATATTTGTAATCTTACTATATTTATCGTCAAGATATGTATGGAGAAAATATTATGAATGAGTTTTCTGTTAGATAGTGATGTCGTAATTTTAGTTTAAGAAGAGAAAAATTATTTATTAATGGAAAAACATCAACAAAAAAAAACATGAAAATGTATGTTGTTATTTACAATTTCTAATCCTATATTTACCAAATGTCATAGGCCATTTTCAACTGTTATCTGTAAAGTTATTAACTATTAACCTTCTGTTATATTTTCCATTTTATCTAATATACTATGAGTCACCGTCATCCATCATTTGACCTCTGTCACTTATGATATATCATTTGACATTTTTCATTTATTATCTGCCCAAATTATTTATTTTTGTTAAAACAATTAATGTACAAAATGTTATATTTCACCTCATCTGTTATATTTTCTATTTTTTCTAACATAAAATGAGCCACCGTTATCTATCATATGTCAACTGCCGTCTGTCACTCGTCATCTGTCATTTATCATTTGACATTTGTCAGATGTCATCCGACATTGGTCAATTGCCATTTGTCAATTTGTATTCTATTATATTTTACATTTTTTCTAAAATACTATGATCACTGCCATCTGTCATTTATCATCTGTGATTTGTCATCTGTTATCTGTCGTTTGTTATGTCATTTATCATCTGACATTTATCATTTGTTATATTTGTTGTTTCACATTTATCATTGGTCAATTGTCATTCATCATTGATCATCTGGCTTGTATTCTATTATACTTTCAAACTGCAATTTGCCATTATTCATCTGTCATTTGTTATGTCATTTATCATCTGTCAGTTGTCATCTGTCATTTATAATTTGTTACCTGACATTTATCATTGGTCAATTGTCATCTATCATTTATCATCTATCATTTGTTATTTGTTATCTGACATTTATCATTTATTATTTGTCTAAATTATTTATTTTTGTTGAAACAATTGATGGAAAAAATGTCTTATGCCACCTAATATGCATTGTATTTTCTGTTTTCAGTCTATTTATTTATTTATTCATTTCTGAAACATGCTGTTTACCAAATGTCATATGCCATTTGTCATCTGTAATCTGTTGTTTACCATTTTCCTTCTTTTATATATTCTGTTTTCTCTAAAATACCATGAGCCATCATCATCTTTCATTTGTCAATTATCATCTGTCATTTGTTATGTCATTTATCATCTATCATTTGTTATATTTCTTATCTGATATTTATCGTTGGTCAATTGTCATCTGTCATTTATCACCTCGTCGTCCTTGTATTCTATAATATTTTCTATTTTATATTTTCTCTATCATTTGTCAGCTGCCATGTGTCAATTGTTATCTGTCATTTGTTATCTGACATTCATTATCTGTGAATTGTCATCTGTTATTTATCATCTGTCAATTGTCATCTGTCATTTGTCCTTTGTTATCTGAGATTTACCATTTACTATCTTCCCAAATTATTTATTTTACTAAAAATAATAAATGGAAAAATGTCATCAGTCATGTGTCATCTGTCATTTATTATCTGTCATGCGTTATATTTGTTATCTGACATTTATCATTGGTCAATTGTCATCTGAAATGTATCGCCTCATCTGCCTTGTAATCTATTATCATTTGTCAACTGTCATCTGTCATTTGTTATTTGACATGTATTATCTGTCAATTGTCATCTGTCATATGTTATCTGACATTTGTCATTGGTCATTTGTTATATGTCATTTATCACCTCATCTGATTTGTAATCTGTTATATTTTCTATTTTCTCTAAAATGCTATGATATTGTCCTCTATCATTTGTCAACTGTAATAATGTCATTTATTATATATCAGCTGTCATCTGTCATTTGTCAGTTGTCATTTGTTATCTGACATTTATCATTCGTTAATTGTCATCTGTCATTTGTCATTTGTTTTATCTGACATTTATCATTGGACAATTGTCATCTGTCATTTATCAAATATCAGTTGCCATCTGTCATTTATTGTTATATGCCATTTATCATTGATCAATTATCATCTGTCATTTGTTATCTTACATTTATCATCTGTCAATTGTTATCTGTCATTTGACATTTGTCATCTGATATTTATCATTTATTATCTGCTCAAATTATTTACTTTTCTTGAAATAATAAATGAAAAAATGTCATCTGTCATTTGTTATGTCATTTATTATCTGTCACCTCATCTGCCTTGTAATCTATTATCATTTGTCAGTTGCCATCTGTCATTTGTCATTTGTTATCTGTCATATACTATATATCTGTCAATTGTCATCTGTCATTTGTTATGTCATTTATCATACGTCAGATGTCATCTGTCATTTATCATTTCTTGTTATATCACATTTATCATTAATCAATTGTCTTCTGTCATTTATTATATGTCAGTTGTCATCTGACAATTTTCAATTGTTATGTGTCATTTGTCATTTGTTATCTGATATTTATCATTTATTATCTGCTCGAATTATTTATTTTTCTTGAAACAATAAATGGAAAAATGTCATCTGTCATTTGTTATGTCATTTATTATCTGTCGCGTGTTATATTTGTTATCTGACATTTATCGTTTCTCAATTGTCATCTGTCATTTGTCATTTGTTGTTATTTGACATTTATCATTGGTCAATTGTCATCTGTCATTTGTTATATGTCAGTTGTCATCTGTCATTTGTTATCTTGCATTTATCATCTGTCAATTGTTATCTGTCATTTGTCATCTGATATTTCTCATCTTGAAACAATAAATGGAAAAATGTCATTTGTCATTTATTATCTGTCACGTGTTATATTTGTTATCTGACATTTATCGTTTTTCAATTGTCATCTGTCATTTATCACCTCATTTGCTTTGTATTCTATTACATTTTCTATTTTCTCTAAAATACTATGAGACACCTATCATCTATTATTTGTCAACTGGCAGCTGTCATTTGTCATCTGTCATTTGTTATTTATTGTTATATGACATTTATCATTGATCAATTGTCATCTGTCATTTGTCATTTGTTATCTGTCATTTACCATCTCTCTGTCAATTGTCATTTGCTATGTCATTTATTATATGTCAGCTTTGATCTGTTATTTGTCATTTGTAGTTATATGACATTTATCATTGATCAATTGTCATCTGTCATTTATTATATGTCAGTTGTCATCTGACAATTTTCAATTGTTATCTGTCATGTGTTATTTATCATTTATTATCTGCTCAAATTATTTAGTTTTCTTGATACAATAAATGGAAAAATGTCATTTGTTATCTGACATTTGTCACTTTTTATGTCATTTATCATCTGTTATATTTGTTATCTGACATTTATCATTTTTTAATTGTCATCTGTCATTTATCACCTCATCTGTTTTGTATTCTATTACATTTTCTATTTTCTCTAAAATACTATGAGACACCGTCGTCTATTATTTGTCAACTGTCAGCTGTCATTTGTCATCTGTCATTTGTCATTTGTTGTTATTTGATATTTATCATTGATCAATTGTTGTCTGTCATTTATTATAAGTCACTTGTCATTTGTCATTTGTTATCTTACATTTATCATCTGTCAATTGTTATCTGTAATTTGTTATATGATATTTTTCATTTATTATCTGCTAAAATTATTTATTTTTCTTGAAACAATGAAAGGAAAAATGTCATCTGTCATTTATTATCTGTCACGTGTAATATCTGTTATCTGATATTTATCATTTTTCAATTGTCATCTGTCATATGTCATCTGTCATTTATCACCGCATCTGCTTTATATTCTATTACATTTACTATTTTCTCTAAAATACTATGAGACACCGTCGTCTGTTATTTGTCAACTGCCAGCTGTCACTTGTCATCTGTCATTTGTCATTTGTTGTTATATGACATTTATCATTGTTCAATTGTCATCTGTCATTTATTATATGTCAATTGTCATCTGTCATTTGTTATCTGACATGTATCATCTGTCAATTGTTATCTGTCATTTGTCATCTGATATTTATGATTTATTATCTGCTCAAATTTATTATTTTTCTTGAAACAATAAATGGAATAGTGTCATCTATCATTTGCTATGTCATTTATTATCTGTCATATGTTATATTTGTTATCTGACATTTATCGTTTTTCAATTATCATCTGTCATTTATCACCTCATCTGTCTTGTAATCTATTATCATTTGTCAACTGTCATCTGTCATTTATTATCTGGCATGTATTATCTGCCAATTGTCATTTTTTATGTCATTTATCATCTGTTATATTTGTTATCTGACATTTATCATTTTTCAATTATCGTCTGTCATTTGTCATCTGTCATTCTATTACATTTTCTTTTTTTTTTCTAAAATACTATGAGACACCGTCATCTATCATTTGTCAACTGCCATCTGTCATTTGTTATGTCATTTATCATATGTGAGCTATCATCTGTCATTTGTCACTTGTTATCTGACATTTATCATTGGTCAATTGTCATCTGTCATTTACCATACGTCAGTTGTCATCTGTCATTTGTCATTTGTTATCTGACATTTATCATCTGTCAATTGTTATCTGTTATTTGTCCTTTACCGTTTGACATGTATCATTTGTTAAATGTAATTTGTCCTTTGTCGTCTTTTACTTTGACATTTATGATTTATTATCTATCGAAAAATTGTATTGATTTTAAAATAATTAATGGAAAAATATTAAAGAAAATGAATATCTGTCAAAATAGCAATTGTTATTTGTCAATAAAACGACACTTAAGGGTTTTTGTTATTTGTCATCTCATCCGCCTTCTCTTTTCAATCATCTGTTATTATATACATTGTTAATCTGACATTATCTAATTACCAAATGACATACGTCATTTGACATCTACAATCGGTATGTATATATTTTCTATTTTCACCGTGATCTATCATTTGTCATCTGTCATTTGTTATCTAACATTTAACATCTGTCAATTGTCAACTGTTATATCTTATGTCATTTATCATCTGACATTTATCATCTGACATCTATCATCTGTTAATTGTAATCTGTCATTTGTCATATGTTATCTGAGATTTATAACCTGTCAATTGTCGTTTGTTATCTGAGATTTAACATGTGTCAATTGTTATCTGTCATTTGTTATATCATTTATCATCTGTTATATTTGTTATTTGACATTAATCATCAAAACTACCATCTGCCATTTGTTATGTCATTTATCATATGTCAGTAATCATCTGTCATTTGTCATTTGTTATCTGATATTTATCATTGATCAATTGTCATCTGTTATTTACCATACGTCAGTTGTGATCTGTCATTTGTTATCTGACATTTATCATTTGTCAATTGTTATCTGCTATTTGTCATCCACCGTTTGACATTTATCATTTGTTAATTTCCACCTGTCATTTATCGTTTTCTACCTGACATTTATTATCTGTCGAAAAATTGTATTGTTTTTCAAATAATTAATGGAAAAAAAATTAAAAAAATGAATATCTGTCTATCAAATAGCAATTGTCACTCGTCAATAACATGAAATCTGAGAGTTATTTGTCATTTGTCACCTCATCTGCCTTCTCTTTTCAATCATCGGTTATAAGTTAAAGTTTTATATCTGACATTATCTATTTACCAAATGACATATGTCATAAGTCATCTGTAATCTGTCTGTTATATTTTCCATGTTCTCTAATATACTTTAATCCACCATCATCTATCATGTGTCATCTGTTATTTATCATTTGTTAATTGTCATCTGTCATTTGCTATCTAACATTTAACATCTGTTATTTGTTATGTCATTTATCTCGTGTTATTTATCATCTGTCAATTGTCATATGCCATTTCCTTTGTCATGTATCATCTGTCATTGGTCATTTATCATTTGTTAGTTGTCATTTGTCATTTATTACCTGGAATCTATCATATATCAATTATTATCTGTCATTTGTAATTTGGTATCTCACATTTATCATATGGCATTGGTCATCTGTCATTCATCATCTGTCATTTATCATTTATCATCTGTCGTTTATCATTTGTTATCTAATATTTAACATCTGTCAATTGTCATCTATCATTTATTAAGTATCATTTATCATCTGTTAGTTGTCATTTGTCATTTACCATCTATCAATTGTCATATGTCATATCCTTTGTCATTTATCATCTACCTTTGGTCATCTGTCATTTATCATTTATCATTTGTCATCTGTCATTTTTTATCTGGCATCTATCATCTGTCAATTGTTATTTCTCAATTGCCATTTGTTATCTAACATTTAACATCTGTCAATTGTCATTTGTTATTTGTTATATCCTTTATCATCTGTTAGTTGGCATCTGTTATTTATCATTTGTCATTACCTTTGTCATTTATCATCTGTCATTTACACATTGGTCAGTTGTCATCTGTTATTTATTATATGGCACCTATCATCAGTCAACTATTATTTGTCATTTGGAATCTGACATTTATCATTTATTATCTCCTCAAATTATTTATATTTGTTACCTATCCCAACTTCCAATCCCTAAAGCATACTTAAGGGTTTATAAAAAATTAAGCCAGAATTTTGAACAATTCTGCTGATGAATTTATTCATCAACTTTTCTTTTAATTAATTATTAATTAAGAAAAATTGTTTTATTATTTTATGGGTTGGAGGGTGTGATAGTGGCCACCCACCCACCCTACATATATTTTTAAATTTTTATCTACAACACTGCTTATAATCCCTTTGATAATACCAACATTTTCATTGTTAATTTTATTGGATAATAAAAACTGATCAGTGGGTGAAATTAATACGTATATGTAGGGTGGGCGGGTGGCACCTATCCTAACCTCCAATCCATATAACACACTCAAGGGTTTATAGAAAATAAACAAAAAAAATTTAACAATCCTCCTGATGAATTTATTCATTAACTTTTTCTCATAATCAATAATTAATTAAGTAAAATGGTTTTAATATATTATAGATTGGAGGATATTATAGTGATCACCCACTCTTACCAAAGTTTAGACCATCTATTACTTCTTTTTTGGTGGTGTGGTTTTGATAGATTCGAGAATGAAACAAACAACATTATCATAATTACTTACCGCATACAAAACGAAACAGCAAATCGATGTCAAGATCGGTATAATAAATCCCTCGCTGGGGTTCGATGTAAAATGCAAGACACCGAACAAACTGTTTAGAATTACGAACACTTCAACGAAGAAAAAATACCAACCGAAAATCTTATTGACGGCATCGTTAATAACCGATAGATTCACCAGCACTTTCATCTGTAACACAATTCCTAATTCACGCAATGCGATCACACTATAAATAATACGGATATTTTTTAGAAAATAGATGGGCAGTGGTGTTAACGAAATAATCAAGTAGACATTGACGTAATAGAACGTATTTATCGCCACCGAAATCGTGTTGTCCGTAAAGAAAATTAGATCGTATGCATCGAGCAAATACATTGTTAAACACCAAACGGAATTAATGATTAAGTGTGCTGTGTTGAATTTCGCTCGTTGATATTTATTTGGAATCATCGTTTCGATTTCTTGAAGATGATGAAAAATTATCTCATAGTCATCAGTTAAAGCGTGTACACGGGCATAATGATTGATTGTAAATGAACTAACATGTATTAAAAATAATATCGTTAGTAACCAAACATTCGCTCCATCTTTCAATAATTTGTTTATCAGTTTCTGTAATAGGACGACGCATATTGCAGATGCGATGCAGATTAACGTCAGCGAAATTATTTTAGAATAATTCCGACCAGTTTTAGGTACTAGGTTTAGAATATGGTAGAATTTAAAAACTGTAACTAAATCGTCTTTCGCTGACATTCTCAAATTCTCTAATAGCGTTTTAATGGATTAACGCGTCCTATTGATTGTTATATATATTATAACAATCAATAAGACATATATAGAAATTAGTATATTGGTATATGTAGATTTCTCGTTAGATAAATTGTATTACTCAAGTTAATTAATTAGTGATTGTTATTTTAATTAAAACTTCTTATTTGTGTAAAACAATAAGATTAAAATTTATCTAACAACGCTTAGGTTCTGATTATTCGAGTTTTAAAATCAATAATACGAGGTTTAGTTGGAAAGTAGTAGCCGTTTGCACCGTGCGGAGCAATGGCGAATAAATTAGACGCTGGATGTGTGCTAACATGTTCAGTTGTATTTATCTGTTAGTTGTAATTAAATTTCTCAATGCAGGAAGTATGTATTGAAGAAAGGTTATGAATGAGTTGTCTGTTCGGTGGTGATGTCGTAATTTTAACTTAAGAACAGAGAACACACATGATGATGTGATGTCATCGCGGTCAATATGATAATTGATGCAATACTTATATTGTATATTTAGTAATAGCTCATTATATATAGGCAATTCTAGTATGTAAAACTATTTTTAGGATTATAGTATCAATAAGTCTATCTGTAATTAGTATAAGCATTAGAATAAATATTAATATTAAGACCACTGACGCCAATTTCATTCTGTATTATGTACACTCTGAAATAAAGATATATATTATTATTATTATTATTTAATTTCGTGTGTTATATTTCATCTTCCCTCTGAAATGTGTCAAGTTACTTGTCATTTACCTTCTGTAATATTTTTTGTTTTTTTTTGGATATACTATGCACAACCGGCATTTATCATTTGTTATTTGTCATTATTCGTTGGTCATCTGTCATCTGCCATTTATAATTTGTAATTTGTCAGTTTTTGTTTTCATATGTCATCTGTCCAAATTATTTATCCAATTAATGGAATGTTTTTTTTTTAAATCATGAAAATCTATCTGTCAACTAACATTTTTTGAATTTGTCGATAGCCTGATATTTCAAAGTTATCTGTCATTTGATCTGCTTATAATTTTAGTCATATGTTGTTATTTATAATTTCAAATCTGATAATTACCAAGTGCCATTTGTCATCTGTCATCTGTAAAGTTATTTACCATTATCCTTCTGTTATATTTTCTATTTTATCTAATATACTATATAATCCACCATTTGACCTCTGTCACTTATCATCTATCATTTGTCATTTGTTATCTGACATTTATCGTCTTTCATTTGTTATATTTTTAATCTGACATTTATCATTGGTCAAATGTCATCTGTCATTTGTCATGTGGCATTTATCATCTATCATTTATCTGCCTTGTATTCTATTATATTTTCTATTTTCTCTAAAATACTATGAACCACCGTCCTCTATCATTTATCTACTGCCATCTGTCATTTATTGTCTGTCATTTGTTATATGATATTTGTCATATCTAATCTGTTATTTGTTATATTTATTATCTCACATTTATAATTGGTCAATTGTCATCTGTCATTTGTTATATCATTTATCATTTGTCATTTGTCATTTTTTACCTGACTTTTATCATTGGTCAATTGTCGTCTGTTATTTGTCATCTGTCAGTTGTCAACTGTTATTTATCATCTGTCAGTTGTCAGTTATGTCATTTATCATCTGTCAATTTTGTTATATGACATTTATCATTTATTATCTACCCAAATTATTTATTTTTTGTTAAAACAATTAATGGAAAGTTATCATCTGGCATTTGTTATTTGTTATTTGATATTTATCATTTGTCAATTGTCATATGTGATTTTATATGTAATTTATTATCTGTCATTTGACATTTATCATTAGAGAGCGGATAAAAAAGCTTAAAAAATGTGAAAAAAAGCACTTAAAAAGGCACAAAATTTAGAGAAAAAAAGCATTAAAAAAGCATAAAAACAGGAAAAAAGCATAAAAACACGAAAAAAGCACTAAAAAAGCATTAAAAGGCACAAAATTTAGAGAAAAAAAGCATAAAAACAGGAAAAAAGCATAAAAACACGAAAAAAGCACTAAAGAAAACTATATTTTCTTGATATGTTACACGTTTATCAACATATTTTACAAAGAAATTTGGCTTAAAACTAAAACAAACATACTTTCTTTACGCAATATATAATATCATGTAAGTATTTAAAAATTAAATTGTAATTTTGCATACGTTTCAAAATAACTAAAATCTATTCATAAAAACAGTAGATCATTAAATGTTGTTCTAAGGGTTTAATTGTAAAAATTATTACTTCTGACGCTCAATAAATTTTTGAAAGTAGAAAAGCTTCTCTTTATTTTAAATTATAGCTGGATCCATTTGAAAATTGCCATTCAAAATCAAGTTTAATTTATTTAATATTAAAAATCCTTCATTTTCAACGAATACTTCTTTCGATATTATTTTGATTTCTTGGCCAATGCATGCAGGTATTTTCTAAAATGAATCTGCTTTTATAAAGATTTGATTGTGTTGCTCACAAAATTTAAACGCGATTTTATGTAACTCAATTATTTTGAAGGAAGCTCTTGTTTCTTAAGAACTGTTTAACAGTCTTATTAAATTCTCAAAATTGTTCGCATAGTACATTGTAGCATATAGCCAAATTCCCCATTTTGTTAGCACTGGTTTATGGGGCAGTGAGATATCAGATAATGACTTCTTGAATAATTGTACTCACAGAAGAATATAAGAACTATTTTTCCATATTTAATTAAATCTACAAATGGAAATTTCATTCTTATAGTTTCAGAAATTCGTTTCTATTCATGTGCTAAACTTGTACAATGCCCAAAATGCATTATTAGTAAAATTTTGTAACTTGGTATTGTCTACGGCAAAAATAAGCTTGTCAGTCCATCATTTATGAATTTTGCTATAATGTTATTATCAGTTTTCTCCAATTCTTTTGTATATATCAAAATACTGTTGGTCGGATGTCTTCATGTTAAACTCATATTATTAAATTAAACAAGTCTGTGGTTTCATCCACACCAAACTACATATAATTATTGTTAATAATATCTTTAATTTTTTGTATGGTTTCATAGTATCTAAGAGCTACATAATTTTTTCTCGGGAATGCGTATTTTACAATATTTTCCCAAGAAAGATTTAAATGCATTATTTTGTAATTTTCTTAAAGGGATATTAGAATGTAAAAGTATTTTGCACAAATGTGAATTTAATTGAAGATGATGCTAAAGATTGTGAAATTGTGCTGTTTTGTTAGTTCAGCTTTGAACTTTTTCAAACGTTCTTGACGTAGTGTTGTTATAACATGTTTTACATACAAGTCTTGACTAGTTAGGATGCAGTTGGGAACTAAAATAAAACTTACTATTTTTAAACATACCTTACAAAATAATGTATAATTTTCACTTATTAATTCTGGATAGCCTCTAATTAATTCTTGTATTGTGGTTTTCACCTTTTGCATTATGGGTTAAATATACATGTGAATTATATAATATAATTTATCTGTGATTCCCCAGGTTAAAACGATTCACGCATATAGTAATTTTTAATAAATAAGCAAAGTTTTTGGAATGTCAATTCAACAGTTTATGAATGCGAGTTTGAATATGAAAATTAACGAAAACGGTAAATATGCGCCAGTCGTCCCATCGGTACTTTTGCCGAGAGAAGGAAATTGATACGGTTGTAGAACACCTGATTATTAGCTATCACTTAAATTTGTTTACATTTAATACTTACTGGGGTCCCTATTTATTTTTTAACGACATCCGGAATATCATAGGTGTGATTCCTATGAAGCGTTCGTCTGTATTATCTGAATAATGAGACGGTCTATTATATCTACTTATTTATAAACGAATCCATTGTAAATTGGTAATTTATACTAATATTTATTAATAATAAAATTCATTATAATTATTGTATCATATTATGAAGATTTTTAACAATTATGTTGTCAAAAGACACGAAGAAAATATGTAATACAAATATAATCTATAAATGATGGGATACAGATTTTTACGAAAATTCTCTATATTAGCACATTAATTTAATATCAGCGTGAAATTATTATTAAATGTTTTTTAAATGTTTAAGAAAATGCTCCAAATAAGCATCAAAATCTAAAAAAAGCATGAAAATAAGCATAAAAAGTCAAAATAAGCACAAAAAGTCAAAATAAGCAAAAAAGCCCAAAAAAACTTAGCGCTAAGTAATCACATTCTTCAAGATTCGTATAGATATTAAGAAATTTTTTCGATGCTATTAATATTATGGATAAGCATAATGCTAGAAATCCGCTCTCTATTTATCATTTAGCATTTGTTATGTCATTTATTATCTGCCATTTGTTATGTCATTTATTACTGTCATTTGTTATATTTGTTATCTGACATTAATCATTGGTCATTTGTCATCTGTCATTTACCATCTGTCAGTTGTCATTCGTCATTTGTTATATTTTTAATCTGACATTTATCATTGGTCAAATGTCATCTGTCATTTGTCATGTGTCATTTATCAACTTATCTGCCTTGTATTCTATTATATTGTTTATTTTATATTAATATGAAATTTATCAACTGTCGTTTGTTATGTCATTTATAATCTGCTACTTGTTATATTTGTTATCTGACATTTATCATTGGTCAATTGTCATCTTTCATTTGTTATCTGTCATTTATCACCTCATCTGCCTCATATTCTAATATATTTTTCTATATTCTCTAAAATACTATGAGACACCGTCATCTGTCATTTGTCAACTGCCATCTGGTATTTGTCATTTGTCATCTGTCATTTGTTATCTGACATTTATCAAGTGTCAATTGTCATCTGTCATTTGTTATGTCATTTATTATCTGTCGTTTGTTATCTGACGTTTATCATTGGTCAATTGTCGTCTGTCATTTATCATCTGTCAGATGTCAACTGTCATTTATCATCTGTCAGTTGTCATTTATGTTATTTATAGTCTGTCAGTTGTCATCTGTCAATTATCATCATTGTTATCTGACATTTATTATTTGCCCAAATTATTTATTTTTGTTGAAACAATTAATGGAAAAAATGTCATATGTCACTTCATCTGCCATGTATCTTCTGTTTTCAGTCTGCTGTTGTTATTCATAATTTACTCATTTACCAATGTCATATGCCATTTGTCATCTGTAATCTGTTATTATATTGTCTATTTTTTCCCAAAATACTATCATCTGCCAATTGTGGTTTGTCATTTGTTATGTCATTTATCATCTGGCATTTATCATTTGTCAATTGTCTTTTGTGATTTTATATAGCATTTATCATCTGTCATTTGTCATCTGTAATTTATCATCTGTCATTTGACATTATTATCTGATATTTATCATCTGTCATGTGTAATGTCATTTATCATCTATCAGTTATCATCTGTCATTGGTCATATTTGTTATCTGACATTTATCATTGGTCAAATGACATCTGTCATTTGTCATGTGTCATTTATCATGTATCATTTATCTGCCTTAAACTCTATTATTTTTAGCGTCATCTATTATTTGTCAACTACCATTTGTCATGTGTCATTTCTCATTAATTATCTGACATTTACCATCTGTCAATTGTCATCTGTCATTTATCATTTGTCATTTGTTATTTAACATGTATCATCTGTTAATTGTTGTCTGTCATTTGTTATGTCATTTATCTTCGGTCAGTTGTCATCTGACATTAATTATCTGTCATTTGTTATCATTGGTCAATTGCCATCTGTCATTTATCACCTTATTTTTATTGTATTCTATTAGCATTTGCCAACTGCCATTTGTCATTTGTCATCTGCCATGTGTTATCTGACACGTACCATCTGTCAATTGTCATTATTCATTTATTATGTCATGTATCATCTGTCAGTTGTCATCTGTCATTTATCATCTGTAGTTTGTTATATTGGTTACCTGACATTTATCTTTGTACAATTGTCATTTGTCATTTGTCATCTGTCATTTGTATTCTATTATATTTTCTATTTTCTCTAAAATACTATGAGACACCGTCATCTATCATATGTCAACTGCCATTTGTCATCTGTAATTTGTTATCTATTATTTGTCATCTGTCATTTGTCATCTATTATTTGTCATCTGTCATTTGTTATCTGACATTTATCATCTGTCAAGTGCCATTTGTCATTTGTTATCAATCATTTGTCATTTGTTATTTGACATTTATCATCTGTTAATTGTTGTCTGTCATTTGTTATGTCATTTATCTTCTGTCAGTTGTCATCAGGCATTTATTATCTGTCATTTGTTATATTTGTCATCTGACATTTATCATTGGTCAATTGCCATCTGTCATTCATCATCTCATCTTCATTGTATTCTATTAGCATTTGTCAATTGCCATTTGCCATCTGTCATTTGTTATTTGTTATCTGACATGTACCATCTGTCAATTGTCATTTGTCATATATTATGTTACTTGTCATCTGTTATTTATCATCTGTCGTTGGTTATATTTATTACCTAACATTTATCTTTAGTCAATTATCATCTGTCTTTTGTCATCTGTCATATATCTACTCATCTGCTTTGTATTCTATTAGATTTTCTATTTTCTCTAAAATACTATGAGACACCGCCATCTATCATGTGTCAACTGCCATCTGTCATTTTTTTCTGTCATTTGTCAGCTGTCATTTGGCATTTGTTATTTGAAATTTATCGTCTGTAAATTGTCCTGTCATTTGTTATATCATTTAACATCTGTCTTTTGTTATCTGACATTTAACATTGGTCAATTGTCATTGTCATCTGTCATTTGTTATCTCTCATTTATCATTTGTCATTTGTTATCTGACATTTATCATATGTTAATTGTTATCTATCATTTGTTATGTCATTTATCACCTGTCAGTTGTCATCTGTCATTTATCATCTGTCATTTGTTTATTTGTCATCTGCCATTTATCATCTCATCTGCTTTGTATTCCATTATTATTTGTCAACTGACATCTGTCATTTGTCAACTATCATTTGTCATTTGTTATCTGACATGTATCGTCTGTAAATTATCATTAGTAATTTATTATGGCATTTATCATCTGTCAGTTGTCATCTGACATTTGGCATTTGTTATCTGACATTTATTGTCTGTAAATTATCCTGTCACTTGCTATATCATTTATCAACTGTCTTTTGTTAACCGACATTTAACATTGGTCAATTGTCACTGTCATCTGTCATTTGACATCTATTATTTATCAGTTGTCATTTGTTATCTGACATTTATCATCTGTTAATTGTTACCTATCATTTGTTATGTCATTTATCACCTGTCAGTTGTCATCTGTCATTTGTTTATTTGTTATCTGACATGTATCATTGGACAATTGTCATCTGTCTTTTATCATCTCATCTGCTTTGTATTCTATTATCATTTGTCAACTGCCATCTGTCATTTGTGAACTATCATTTGCCATTTGTTATCTGACATGTATCATTGGTCTATTATCATTAGTCATTTATTATGGCATTTAACATCTGTTAGCTGTCATCTGTCATTTTTTATCTGTCAACTGCAATCTGTCATTTGTTATCTATCATTTGTCATTTGTTATTTGACATTTATCATCTGTTAATTGTTGTATGTCATTTGTTATGTCATGTATCATCTGTCAGTTTTCATCTGTCATTTACCATCCGTCATTTGTTTATTTGTTATCTGAAATTTATCATTGGACAATTGTCATCTAATATTTATTCTATTATCATTTGACAACTGCCATCTGTCATTTATCAACTATCATTTGTCATTTGTTATCTGCCATGTATGATTTGTCAATTATCATTAGTCATTTCTTATGGCATTTATCATCTGTCATTTGTTTTCTGACATTTATCATTGATCAATTGTCATCTGTCATTTATCACCTCATGTTTTCTATTTTCTCTGAAATACTATGAGACACCTTTATCTATCATTTGTTAACTGACATCTGTCATCTGTCATTTGTCATTTGTTATCTGACATTTATCATATGTAAATTGTCACCTGTCATTTGTTATGTTATTTATCATCTGTTAATTGTCATGTGTCATTTATAATTTGTTATCTAACATTTATCATTGGTTAGTTGGTATCTGTCATTTATCGTTTGTTAACTTCCATCTGCCATTTGTCATTTGTTATCTGACACGTACTATCTGTCAATTGTCATCTGTCATTTGTTATGTCATTTATCATCTGTCAGTTGTCATCTGACATTTTGTAAAATTTTTGTTATCTGATATTTATCATTGGTCAATTGTCATTTATTATTATTTAACACCTCTTATGTTGTTATTTCTGATAATTGTCATCTGTTATTTGTTTTGTCATTTATCATCGGTCTGTTGTCATTTGTTATCTGATATTTATCATTGGTCAATTGTCATTTGTCATTTATCATATGTCAGTTGTCATCTGTCATTTGTCATTATTATTATATGCATATTATCATCTGTCAATTGTTATCTGTCATTTGTCGTCTATCATTTAATAATAATAATAATAATAATAATAATATTTATTAATGGAAAATCCATTTTACAGAAAATAATAATAACACAGTTAAACAAATGAAATTATAATATATATATATTTGATATTTATCATATGTTAATTGTCATCTGTCATCTGTCATTTGTCATTTTTTATCTGACATTTATTATTCTGCCGAAAAATTGTATTGTTTTTAAAATAATTATTGGAATTTTTTTAAAGAAAACATATGTCTCTCAAGTAGCAATTGTTATACCTGTATGTCAATCACACGACATTTGAGAGTTATTTGTCATTTTTCATCTCATCTGCCTTCTCTTTTCAATCATCTGTTATTATTTAAATTTTTTAATCTGACATATCATCTGTTAGTTGTCATCTGTCATTTATCATCTGTCAATTATTATGTCATTTATCATCTGTCATTTATCATTTGTCAGTTGTCATCTATCATTTATCATCTATCAATTGCCATCTGTCATTTATTATGTCATTTATCATCTGTCATTTATCATTTTGTCAGTTGTCATCTATCATTTATCATTTGTTATTTATGATCTGTCATTTATTATCTGTCAACTGCCATCTCTCACGTGTTATGTCATTTACCATCTGTCATTTGTCATCTATCAGTTATCATTAGTTAGTTGACATTTGTCATTTTTTATGTGATATTTATAATCTGTCAATTGTTATTTGTCATTTGCCGTATGTTATTTATCGTCTGTCACTTGTCATTTATTATCTGACATTCATCACCTTTTATCTGTCAAAAAATAATTGTTGAAACAATTAATGAAATAAACACCAAAAAATAATTCAAAGTAGCATTTGTCATTCGTCAATATATTGATATTTCAATGGTTTATGCAATATGTCATCTCTTCTGTTGACAGTGTTTTGTTGTTACGTATAATTTCTAATCTAATAGTAACTACTTCCGAAATGTCATACATCATTTGTCAATTTTAATCTGTCAAGTTATTAGCCATTTTCTTTCTGTTATATTTTATATCTTGCCTAATGTACTGCATTCCACTGACGTCTGTCATTTTCAATTTGTCAATTGTTACCTGTTATCTATTTAAATTATTAATTTATGTTTGAATAATTGATGCAAATAATATTTGAAAAAATGAAAATTCATTAGTCAACTGTCGTAGCATTTGTTATTTATCAATAACATGGCATTTCACAGTTATCTGTCAGCTCTCATCTCATCTGCCTTGCTTTTTCCCTATTCAGTCATCTGTTGTTTTTGTTATAATTTCTAATCTGATACTCTATATTTAGCAAATGTCATATGTCATTTGCTATTTGTGATATGTTAAGTTATTTGGTATTATCTTTTTGTTATACTTGTCATCTTCCATTTATTATCTGTTAGTTGTTATCTGCCATTTATCATCTGACATTTATCATCTGTCATTTATTGTCATGTCATTTGTTATTATCATCTATCATCATTTGTTATCTATCAGTTATAATTTGTCTGTTGCTATCTGTCATTTATTATTTGTCATTTGTCAATTTTTATCTGTCATTTGTTATGTCATTTATCATCTATCATTTATCATTTGTCAGTTGTCTTCTGTCATTTGTAATCTGTCAAGTTATTAATATAGATTATCATCTTATTCAAGTTTGACTAAAATGAAACCGAATGTATAATTTTATTAAAAATTACCTACTGAAAAATATTAAAATAATTAATTTCAAGCATTACTCACTGCATATAAGAAGAAACAGCATACGGACGTGGTCACAGCTACGATAAACTCCTCGCTGGGATTCGATATAATATGCACGACTCCAAGCAAACTATTCAGCACTATGAACACTTCTATGTAGAAGAAATACCAACCGTAGATTTTATTGACGGCGTCGATAATATCGTTAAGGTACACCAGCACCTTCATCACCAAAAATATTCCAAATTTTGATTGGTCTCGTACGATAAGTCCATCGCACCACTCGTAAACCTTACGAATATTTCTCAGGAAGTATACGACGAGTGGTGCCAACCAAATGATATTAAATACAGTGACATAGTAGTAAGTATTAAACGCTACTCTGGTCATATCATTGGCGATAAAAACCAAATCGTAGGTATCTAGTAAAAACATAGTGACACACCAAATTGAATTGATTCTAAAATGCGACATGTTCATCCTAGCACGTTGATACTTGCATGGGATGCATTCCTCAATTCCCTGGAAACATTCAAACAGCATCTCGTAGTCATCAGTTAGAGCGTGTACGCGCAAGTAATGCGTTATCGTGGATAGGGTGACGCATAACGTGGTCAAATTCACTAGTAGCCAGAAATTTGATCGATCCTCCCACATTACATCAATATATTTCACCAACGTAAAAAAATATATTACGATAATGATGATTATCAACGTCCATGAAATCAGTTTTGGGTGCTTACGATCAGACTTAGGTACTAGGTTGAATGATTGGTAGAACTTGAAAATTGTGTACAGATCGTCTTTCATCGACATCTTTAAATGTTCGATTAGCAGAAGCTCTTAATGGAATAACGCCGCGTTATAATATTGATTACGTGTTACGTAAACGAAAATGTTTTGTTTGTAATATTAAATTAAGTGCATTGTGACTTTATTTCCAATGAAATAAACAATTACGTTTCTGTTTTACTTTCCCTGTATGATGTGGGAAGCTTTTAAAACCGCAAACAAATTAATTTATTAGAGAGTAAACACCCAATCTACATATAAAATTTGATTTCATCATTTATCACTTGTTTGGTTTACTAAAATTAACACTGTTTCTCCAATTATTGAAATAAATGGAAAATTTTTAATTGGTTTTATCTGGGTTATCTTTTTATAAAGATAAAAACTTTTTGGCAGAGATGTAGTATGCTGATCTAATATTAATCATATTTAATTTTTGCAATACACCATTAACTACAAAAAAAAATAAACCTCGGAGCAGATGTAATTTACCATAATGATCCTAATTAAAATCTCAATGCGCGAGGATGACGAAGGTCTTAGATCGGTTTTTTTCTCTCTCCTCTCCTCCGCTCCGCAAAAGCGGATCAGGGTGAAGATGAGCGCGCAACGGTTCTCGGATTAGAGGTGATCATCTTCATCTGAAGGCGCGAGGCATTGTCTGAGGTCCGCGTGAAAGTCCTCAAGGTCGACACCTGTTATCACCTCTCTTGATTTAATTTTTCTTCTTCTTCTTCTTCTTAGCCTGTTATAATTAGGCGCGTCTTGCGCAACGCGGACCGCATTCTTCTCAATCTCAATGTGGGCTAGAGATTTCGATGGCGAAATTAAAGTTGAACTTGTGCCTCGATTTTTTTCTAGGGTAATGGTTAATAATAATAATAATAAAAGTGTTTTTAGATAAGACTAATTAATACTATAATAAATTCAAAATTTTTAGTCCAGTTTTCAACGTTGCCATTGTGTTTCTACTCACGATACGTCAATTGTTTTGAGTGGATATTCAATATACATTTAATAGTTATGTATATTGTAATTTTCAAATAAATTCTACGATTGATTAATTTTTTACAATGATTTAAACCAACGAAAGCAATTTTATTTCCTTTAATTCCAGTTTTCAACGTTTACATTTTGTTTCCACACAAGATACGTCAATTGTTTTGAGTAGATATTCAATATACGTTAATTGTTGATGTATTTTGCAATTTTTAAACAAATCCAACGATTAGTTAATTTTTTACAATTATTCAAACCTGTGAAAGCAATTTTATTTCCTTTAACTCCAGTTTTCAACGTTGGCATTTTGTTTCTACACACGATACGTCAATTGTTTTGAATAGATATTTAATATACGTTCATTGTTAATGTATTTTATAATTTTCAAATAAATTCTACTATTGGTTAATTTTTTACAATTATTCAAACCGACGAAAGCAATTTTATTTTCTTCAACTTCAGTTTTCAACGTTGCCATTTTTGAATGAATATTCAATATATGTTGATTGTGAATCTTTTTTGTAATTTTGTTGTTTGGAAACAAAATGGAAACAAAATGGCGTCACTTCAAATTCAGACTGGAGGAATTGAGGAATTGAAAATTACATTTCGGAATTTAAAAAATTGTAAAAAATTATCCAGCCGTCGAATTTGCTTGAAATTTTCAAAATCGATTAAGAAATAACGTATTTTATTAACTCCAAAAAACAATTGCTGTAACGCATTTGCAAACAAAATGGCGTCGCTTCAAACTCAGACTAGAGGAATTGAAAATTACATTTCGGAATTTAAAAAATTGTAAAAAATTATCCAGACGTGGAATTCGATTGAAGTTTTCATAATCGATTAAGAAATAACGTGTTTTATTAACACCAAAAAACAATTGCTGTAACGCATTTGGAAACAAAATGGAGTCGCTTCAAACTCAAACTGGAGGAATTGAAAATTACATTTCGGAATTTAAAAAATTGTAAAAAATTATCCAGACGTGGAATTTGCCTGAAATTTTCAAAATCGATTAAGAAATAACGTATTTTATTAAGACCAAAAAAACAATTGCTGTAACGCACTTGGAAACAAAATGGCGTCGTTTCAAATTCAGACTGGAGGAATTGAAAATTATATTTCGGAATTTAAAAAATTGTAAAAAATTGTCCAGACGTGGAATTTGCTTGAAATTTGCAAAATCGATTAAGAAGTAACGTATTTTTTTAACACCAAAAAACAATTGCTGTAACACGTTTGGAACAAAATAGCGTCGCTTCAAACTTAGACTGGAGGAATTGAAAATTACATTTCGGAATTTAAAAATTGCAAAAAATTATCCACACTTGGAATTCGCTTGAAATTTTTGAAATCGATTAAGAAATAACGTATTTTATTAAGACCAAAAAAACAATTGCTGTAACGCACTTGGAAACAAAATGGCGTCGTTTCAAATTCAGACTGGAGGAATTGAAAATTATATTTCGGAATTTAAAAAATTGTAAAAAATTGTCCAGACGTGGAATTTGCTTGAAATTTGCAAAATCGATTAAGAAGTAACGTATTTTTTTAACACCAAAAAACAATTGCTGTAACACGTTTGGAACAAAATAGCGTCGCTTCAAACTTAGACTGGAGGAATTGAAAATTACATTTCGGAATTTAAAAATTGCAAAAAATTATCCACACTTGGAATTCGCTTGAAATTTTTGAAATCGATTAAGAAATAACGCATTTTATTAACACCAAAAAAACAATTGCTGTAACGCATTTGGAAACAAAATGGCGTCGCTTCAAATTCAGACTAGAGGAATTGAAAATTATATTTCGGAATTTAAAAAATTTTAAAAAATTATCCAGACGTGGAATTTGCTTGAAATTTGCAAAATCGATTAAGAAATAACGTATTTTAATAACACCAAAAAACAATTGCTGTAACGCATTTGGAAACAAAATGGCGTCGCTTCAAACTCAGACTGGAGGAATTGAAAATTACATTTCGGAATTTAAAAAATTGTAAAAAATTATCGAGGCGTGGAATTCGCTTGAAATTTACAAAATCGATTAAGAAATAACGCATTTTATTAACGCCAAAAAATAATTGCTGTATCGCATTTGGAAACAAAATGGCGTCGCTTCAAACTCAGACTGGAGGAATTGAAAATTACATTTCGGAATTTAAAAAATTGTAAAAAATTATTGAGGCGTGGAATTTGCTTGAAATTTTTAAAATCGATTAAGAAATAATGTATTTTATTAACACCAAAACGGAATTTAAAAAATTGTAAAAAATTATCGAGGCGTGGAATTCGCTTGAAATTTTCAAAATCGATTAAGAAATGACGTATTTTATTAACGCCAAAAAACAATTGCTGTAACGCATTTGGAAACAAAATGGCGTCGCTTCAAATTCTGACTGAAGGAATTGAAAATTACATTTCGGAATTTAAAAAATTGTAAAAAATTGTCCAGACGTGGAATTTGCTTGAAATTTTTAAAATCGATTAAGAAATAATGTATTTTATTAACGCAAAAAAACAATTGCTGTATCGCATTTGGAAACAAAATGGCGTCGCTTCAAATTCAGACTGGAGGAATTGAAAATTACATTTCGGAATTTAAAAAATTGCAAAAAATGATTCAGACGTGGAATTTGCTTTAAATTTTCAAAATCGACTAAGAAATAGCGTATTTTATTAACACCAAAAAAACAATTGCTGTAACGTATTTGGAAACAAAATGGTGTCGCTTAAAATTCAGACTGGAGGAATTGAAAATTACATTTCGGAATTTAAACAATTGTAAAAAATTATCCAGACGTGGAATTTGCTTGAAATTTTCAAAATCGATTGAGAAATAACGTATTTTATTAACACCAAAAAAACAATTGCTATAACGCATTTGGAAACAAAATGGCGTCGTTTCAAATTCAGACTGGAGGAATTGAAAATTACATTTCGGAATTTAAAAAATTGTAAAAAATTATCCACACTTGGAATTCGCTTGAAATTTTTGAAATCGATTAAGAAATAACGCATTTTATTAACACCAAAAAAACAATTGCTGTAACGCATTTGGAAACAAAATGGCGTCGCTTCAAACTCAGACTGGAGGAATTAAAAATTACATTTCGGAATTTAAAAAATTGCAAAAAATTATCTAGACGTGGAATTTGCTTGAAATTTTCAAAATCGATTAAGAAATAACGTATTTTATTAACACCAAAAAACAATTGCTGTAACGCACTTGGAAACAAAATGGCGTCGCTTCAAATTCAGACTAGAGGAATTGAAAATTACATTTCGGAATTTAAAAAATTGCAAAAAATTATCTAGTCGTGGAATTTGCTTGAAATTTTTAAAATCGATTAAGAAATGACGTATTTTATTAACATCATAAAACAATTGCTGTAACGCATTTGGAAACAAAATTACACTGTAATAAAAATCCTTCAAATTTATTACAGATAAAGATCCTCTATTTGATCAAACATTTTGTTTGTTTGTAGTATTTGAAATTTATTGGGTAAGAAATCTATCGTACGATCCTGACCAGATACAAGTTGCAAAAGTAAACATACACCGGTAATATCTAATAAACCATCAACGTATTCCTCCTGGGCAGGATTTCTATTGATTTCTTTTTTTACTCATTAGAACGAATTAGAAAAGGAAATCGTCGGGTGGGCGTTTGAAAATACAATTTCTCCCACGGCGAATCGATCGATCGTCGGGCGATTCGTATAATTGTTGGCAATTGTCGACGCGGGGATTACAAAAGCGTGTAAAAATCAATTCGCCGCATTCAAATCACTTCCGAAACGTTTCAATTCCGCGCGTTCAACCGTGACACCGATAATATTATCATTCATACCTCAGGGGTAACTCTATTGATATTTCTATAATATAATAACAACATTGAGACTTTAAAAAATTGATAGATAATTAAAAATTCGCAGACGTTTTAATTGATGTGGCATTTGGCATCAAAATATTTTAATGCCCGCTTCGGAATTTCGCACAAGGTCATTATTGAAATGCTAATCATCGCCATGTGATAATGTGTTTAATTTTATGAAATAATTTTCAAAACATTATTGTCTCTTAATCAACAACTATAGACAGGTTTCCCCATATAAGTTTTACTAACGCAGTAAAGTTAAATATAAACGTTAGTCGATTTATTTTGTTAATAAAAAGTAACTGGAAATTAGAATCGTATCAATTAATCAATAAATAATATACATTTTTATTAAACTCTTTAATTTAAGTATCTGTTATGTTTCACATTGTTGTATTTATTTTCCTAACTTTTTAATTGATTAATTTTAAAACAGGACGTCAATTTTAATTTCATTACCCAATTGCATTTTAAAACTGAAACAGGAAACTCTTGTAATCCCTCTTACAAAGCCTTACACAATTCCACTTTAAGAACAAATCATCATCAACCAATTAGTTAATTAATTAACATCGCATCTTAATTACGCGATTTTATCGTCCGCCAGGGGGAAAAAATTAAATGAGGAACGCTTAAATACCAAAAAGGAAGGAGTTTGTCCCTCGTGGCGCTAATTAACCTTGTGCGTGCATTTTAATTGATGGCATCCTCTTTCGCGCGTCGATTATGCAATTGGAACAATACCCCGAAATCGTCTTGTTTGCATAAATACCGGCCGGAGAGGTAAACAAACACGGACGGCGGTTTTCCTAGTTTTGCAGAGTGCGTTGCGTCACGTGCATATTGACACGTTGGTAATTTAGTATGGATATTCAACGCATCTTCGGTACGTGACGATTTTAATTCCACGCCGGCCTTGTGCCTCTTATTTGTTGTTACGTGTGTAAATATCATGTGGTTCTGAATATAATTAATCCTTGTTTGTTTTTTTTTTCTTCTTCTTTTTATAGTTTTCTTGACAAACCTAAAAAAATAAGGACACAATTATGTTTAATATTCTTAATTTTTATTATCCAAGTTCTTCCTGCTTTTAATATATTTACAAAACTGTTATCCACTGAATAAGTAATTGTGGAGGCTTTCACTTCGTGATACATTTTGATAAATTCAAAATAAATAAACAATTGCTTGCCATTCTTGTCATTCTGACAAGCTGAAGTTGTCGAAACTATAGTTACAAGTGTAAATAAAAAGTGATACCAACAAAGTTAATTGTTTATTTATTTTGAATGTTATCCATTGCTTTCGTTAATTTTTGTTTTTGAACAAATTTCTAAGTGAATATTTTACTATTTTTACAATCTCTTCTCAACAGATTTCATGTGGTTTTCCACAGTTTTTTTTGTAATATTTTAACTGTTTTTGAGAAATATTTCATTTTTTAGTTATTTTCTTCAATGGTTTTTATTTTAATTTTGTTATTCTTAGAATTTTTTTTCTAAAACTGTATTTCAATAAATTTTTAAAGTCGTTTTCAACTATTTTTTGTATCGAGTTTTAGACAATTTTCTCCGATTATTATAAATGTATCAATTTTTTAAACAAATTTTCACTGTTTTAATTAAATTTAGCATTTTCCCTTTGATTTAAATTTTCAAATTGTTTCAAACCATTTTTTATAGCTATTGTCAAATGTCAGTAATTAAAAGTTATAAATACCACCTGGTAATTAGAAATGTCAACTGCAAAAAATTAGAAATGTCAACTGACAATAATTAAAAATGTCAACTGTCACCTTTCAGAAATATAAAGTTTAGCCAAATGTCAAAAGTGACAATTGGCAAATAATAATAACGATAGTAGCAATAAAACATTAACTGTCAAAAATTTGAAGAACCAACTATCAAAAATTTAAAATGTAAACTGTCAAAAATACGTCCTATCAAATGTCAACCGTCAATAATATGAAATATCAATTGTAAGTTATTTAAAATGTTAACTGTCAAAACTTGTCAACTGTCCATGATTAAGAATGTCATCTGTCAATAATATGAAATATCAACGGTAAAGATTAGAAATGTCAATGATTATAAATATCAACTGTCAAAATTTAGAAATATCAAATGTCCAAACTTAGAAATGTCAACTATCAGTAATTAAAAATGTCAAATGTCAAAACTTGTTCAATGTGCAATGTCAAATGTTGGTAATGAAAAAAACATCAACTGTTAGTAATTAGAAATGTCAACTTTTAATGATTAGAAATGTCAACTGTTAATGATTAGAAATATAAACTGACAATAATTAAAAATGTCAACTGTCATAAATTGAAAAGACCATCTTTCACAAAAACCAAATGTCAAAAGTGTCAATTGTCAAAAAATAATAAGGTTAGTAATAAAAAAACCCATCAACTATCAAAAATTTGAAATACCAACCGCCAAAAATTAAAAATGTCAACTGTCGAAATTACGTCCTATTAAATGTCAACCGACAATACTATGAAATATAAACTGTTAATTATTAAAAATGTCAACCGTCAAAACTTGTTAATGTCAACTGTCCATGATTAAAAATGTCAACTGACAATAATATGAAATATAAACTGTAAAATCTTGTGTCAACTGTCAATGATTATAAATGTTAACTGTCAAAACTTACAAATGTCAGCTGTCGAAACTTAGAAATGTCAACTGTCGGTAATTAAAAAAGTCAAATGTCAAAAATTATAAATGCCACCTGGTAAAAAATAAGAACGTTAGTAATAACAAAACCACTGATAAAAATTAGAAATATCAACTGTCAATGTTTAGAAATGTCAACAGACAATAATTAAAAATGTCAACTATCAAAGACCATCTTTCACAAATATGAAGTTTAATCAAATATCAAAAGTGTCAATTGGCAAAAAATAGGAACGTTTGTATTAAAGAAAGCATCAACTGTCATAAATTAGAAATATCAACTGTCAAAAATTATTAATGCCAACTGTCAAATATACGTCCTATCATATGTAAACCGTCAATAATATAAAATATCAAATGTTGGTTATTAAAAATGTCAACTGTCCAAACTTGTAAATGTCTACTGTCCGTAATTAGAATTTTAAACTGTCAATAATATGAAATATCAACGGTAAAAAATTAGAAATGTCAACTGTCAATGATTATAAAAGTACACTGTCAAAACTTAGAAATGTTAACTGCCAAAAATTAGAAATGTCAACTGTCAATGATTATAAAAGTATACTGTCAAAACTTAGAAATGTCAACTGGTAATAATTAAAAATGTCCACTGACAAAAATTGAAAAGGTTGCCTTTCAGAAATATTAACTTTAACCAGATGTCAAAAGTGTCAATTGGCAAAAGATAATAACATTAGTAATAATGAAACCATCAACTGTCAAAAAGTTTGAAATACCAACTGGAAAAAATTTAATATGTCAACTGTCAAAAATACATCCTATCAAATGTCAACCGTCAATAATATACAATATGAACTGTAAGTTATTAAAAATATCGACTTTCAAAACTTGTAAATGATTAAAAATGTCAACTGTCAATAATATGAAATATCGACGGTAAAATATTAGAAATGTCAACAGTCAATGATTATAAATATCAACTGTCAAAACTTAGAAATGTCAACTGTCAGTAATTAAAAATGTCAAATGTTAAAACTTATAAATGCCATCTGGTAATAAAAGGGAATGTTGGTAATAAAAAAAAACATCAACTGCCAATGATTAGAAATATCAACTTGCTATAAATGCCAAAAATTGAAAAGGCCACCTTTCAGAAAACTTGTAAATATCAACTGTTCATTCTTAAAAATGTCAACTGTCAAAAATTTGAAAACCCAACTGTCAAAAATTAAAAATGTCAACTGTTGAAAATACGTCCTATCAAATGTCAACCGTCAATAATATGCAATATCAACTGTTAGTTATTAAAAATGTCAACTGTCAAAACTTGTAAATGTCATCTGTCCATGATTAGAAATGTCAACTGTCAATAATACGAAATATCAACGGTAAAATATTAGAAACGTCAACTGTCAATGATTATAAATGCCAACTGCCAAAACTTAGAAATGTCAACTGTATAAATTTAGAAATGTCAAATGTCAAAAATTATAAATGCCACCTGATAGAAAATTTGAACGTTGGTAATAAAAAAAAAAACATCAACTGTCAAAACTTAAAAATGTTACCTGTTAATCATTATAAATATCAACTGGCAATAATTAAAAACTGTCATCTGTCAAAAATTGAAAAGACCATCTTTTACAAAAACCAAATGTCAAAAGTGTCAATTGTAACCTGGAAAAAAATTAGAAATGTCAACTGCCAATGATTAGAAATGTCACCTGTTAATGATTAGAAATATCAACTGACAATAATTAAAAAATGTCATCTGTCAAAAACTGAAAAAACCATCTTTCACAAAAACTAAATGTCAAAAGTGTCAATTGTCAAAAAATAATAAGGTTAGTAATAAAAAACCCATCAACTGTCAAAAATTTAAAATACCAACCGTCAAAAATTAGAAATGCCAACTGTCAAAACTTGTAAATGTCAACTGTCCATGATTAGAAATGTCAACTGACAATAATATGAAATATCAAGGGTAAAATATTAGAAATGTCAATGTCAATGATTATAAATGCCAACTGTCAATTATATGAAATATCAATGGTAAACAATTAGAAATGTCAATGTCAATGATTATATATATCAACTGTCAAAACTTAGAAATATCAACTGTCAGTAATTAAAAATGTCAAATGTCAAAAAGAATTAGAACATTAGCAATAAAAAAATTATCAACTGTCAAAAATTAGTTATGACAGCTGTCAATAATTAGAAATGTCACCGGTTAATGATTAGAAATATCAACTGACAATAATTAAAAATGTCAACTGTGAAAAATTAAAAGCCATCTTTCACAAAAATAAAGTTTAATTAAATATCAAAAAATAATGAGGTTAGTATTAAAAAAAAAACCTCAACTGTCAAAAATTTTAAATACCAACTGTCAAAAATTAAAAATGTCAACTGTCGAAAATAAGTCCTATTAAATGTCAACCATCAATAATATGAAATATCAACTGTTAATTATTAAAAGTGTCAACTGTCAAAACTTGTAAACGTCAACTCTCCATCATTAGAAATGACAACTGTCAATAATATAAAATGTCAATGCTAAAATTTTTAAAATGTCAACCGTTTTATTTATCAAAAAATAATAATGTTAGTAATAAAAAAAAAACATCAACTGTCAAAAATTTGAAATACCAATCGTCAAAACTTAAAAAAAGTCAACTGTTGAAAATACGTCCTATTAAGTGTCAACCATCAATAATATGAAATATCAACTGTTAATTATTAAAAATGTCAACTGTCAAAACTTAGAATAGTCAACTGTCAGTAATTAAATATGTCAAAAATTATAAATGACACCTGGTAAAAAATTAGAACGCTGGTAATAAAAACGCATCTGTCAAAAATTAGAAATGTTAAATGTCAATGATATAGAAATGTCAACTGTTAAAAAGTGAAAAGGCCACTTTTCAAAAATATAAAGTTTAACCAAATGTCAAAATTGTTAATTGGCAAAAAATAATAACCAATAATAATAACGTTAGTAAAAAAAAATATCAATAATTTGAAATACCAACTGTCAAAAATTGAAAATGTCAACTGTCAAAAATACGTCCTATTAAATGTCAGCCGTCAATAATATCAATGAAATATCAACTGTTAGTTATTGAAAATATCAACTGTCAAAACTTGTAAATGTCAACTGTTTATGATTAGAAATTTGAACTGACAATCATATGAAATATCAACGGTAAAATATTAGAAATTTCAACTGTCCATGATTAAAAATGTCAACTGTCAATAATATGCAATATCATCAGTCAAAACTTAGAAATATCAGATGTCCAAACTTAGAAATGTCAACTGTCAGTAATTAAAAGTGTCAAATGTCAAAACTTATAAATGCCAACTGGTAAAAAATGTAAGAAAGTTGGAAATAAAAACATCAACTGTCAAAAATTAGAAATGTCAACTGTCAATGATTAGAAATATCAACTGACAATAATTAAAAAATTTCATCTCTTAAAAACTGAAAAGACCATCTTTCACAAAAACCAAATTTCAAAGGTGTCAATTGTCAAAAAGTAATAACGTTAGTAATAAAAATACCATCAACTGTCAAAAATTTGAAATACCAACCGTCAAAAAATTAGAAATGTCAACTGTCAAAAATACGTCTTATTAAATGTTAACCATCAATAATATGAAATATCAACTGTTAGTTATTATAAATGTCAATTGTCAAAAATAACAACGGTAAAATCTTAGAAATGTCAACTGTCAATGATTCGAAATATCAACTGACAATAATATGAAATATCAACGATAAAAAATTAGAAATGTCAATGTCAATGATTATAAATATCAACTGTCAAAACAGTTAATGGACAGTAATTAAGAATGTCAAACGACAAATATTATAAATGTCACCTGGGAAAAAAATTAGAACGTTGGTAATAAAAAAAACATTAACTGTCAAAAATTTGAAATGGCAACTGTCACTGATTAGAAATGTTACCTGTTAATGATTAGAAATATCAACTGTCAAAAATTAAAAATATCAAATGTCAAAAATTGAGAAGACCATCTTTCACAAAAATAAAGTTTAATCAAATATCAAAAACGCCAATTGGCAAAAAATAAGAACATTAGTAACCAAAAAAAATATCAACTGTCGTAAATCTGGAATAACAATTGTAAAAAATTAAAAAGGTCAACTGTCAAAAATACGTCTCATCAAATGTCAACCGTCAATAATATGAAATATCAAATGTTAGTTATTAAAAATGTTAACTGTCAAACCTTGTAAATGTTAACTGTCCGTAATTAGAAATTTGATCTGTCAATAATATGAATTATCAACGGTAAAAAATTAGAAATATCAACGGTTAATGATTATAAATGTCAACTGTCAAAACTTAGAAATGTCAACTGCCAAAAATTAGAAATGCCAACTGTCAAAACTTGTAAATGTAAACTGTCAATGATTAGAAGTGTCAACTAAAAATAATTAGAAATGTCACCTGTTAATGAATAGAAATATCAAGTGACAATAATTATAAATGTCAACTGTCAAAAATTGGAAATATAAAATTTAACCAAATTTCAAAAGTGTCAATTGGCAAAATATAATAACGTTAGTAATAAAAAAGACCATCAACTGTCGAAAATTTGAAATACAAACTGTCAAAAACTAAAAATGCCAACTGTAAAAAATACGTCCTATTAAATATCAACCGTGAATAATATGAAATATCAACTGTTGGTTATTAAAAACGTCAACTGTCAAAACTTGTAAATGTCAACTGTCCATGATTAAAAATGTCAACTGTCAATAATATGAAATATCAACGGTAAAAAATTAGAAATATCAACTGCCAATGTTTATAAATATCAACTGTCAAAAATTAAAAATGTCAACTATCCATGATTAGAAATGTCACCTGTCTGTCAATAATTGAAAATATCAACTGACAATAATTAAAAATGTCAACTGTCAAAAACTGAAAAGACCATCTTTCACAAAAACCAAATGTCAAAAGTGTCAATTGTCAAAAAATAATAAGGTTAGTTATAAAAACTGTCAAAAAATTAAAATTATAAATGTCAAAAATACGTCCTATTAAATTTTATGCATCAATAATATGCAATAACTGCCCATGATTGGAAATGTCAACTGACAATAATATGAAATATCAACGGTAAAATATTAGAAATGTCAATGTCAATGATTATAAATGCCAACTGTCAAAACTTAGAAATGTCAACTGTCGAAACATAGAAATGTCAAAAATTATAAATGCCACCTGGTAAAAAATAAGAACGTCAGTAATAAAACAAAATGTCATAAATTTGAAATATCAACTGATAAAAATTTAAAATTTCAACTGTCAGAAATATCAACGGTAAAATAATAGAAATGTCAACTGTCAAAAAGTGTCTACTATTGAAACTTAGAAATGTCAACTGTCAGTAATTAAAAATGTCAAATGTCAAAAATTATAAATGTTACCTGGAAAAATAAGAACGTTAGTAATAAAAAAAAACATCAACTGCCAAAAATTAGAAATGTCATCTGTTAATGATTAGAAATGTCAACTGTTAAAAGTGTCAATTGGCAAAAAAAAGAATGTTAGTAATAAAAAAAACATCAATTATCAAACTGTTAAAAATTTAAAATGTCAACCGCCAATAATATGGAATATCAACTATTTGTTATTAAAAATGTCAACTGTTAAAACTTGTAAATGTCAACTAGTCATAATTAAAAGTGTCAACTGTCAATAATATGAAATATCAACGGAGAAATCAAAAATGTCAATGTCAATGACTCGAAATAATAACTGTCAAACTTAGAAATATCAAATTCCAAACTTAGAACTGTCATCTGTCAGTAATTAAAAATGTCAAATGTCAAAAATTACAATTGCCACCAGGTAAAAAATTAGAATGTTGGTAATAAAAAAACGTCAATTGTCAAAAATTTCAAATGTCAACTGTCGAAAATACGTCCTATCAAATGTCAACCGTCAATAATATAAAATATCAAATGTTAGTTATTTAACATGTCAACTGTCAAAACTTGTAAATGTCAACCGTCCATGATTAGAAGTGTCAACTATCAATAATATGAAATATCAACGGTAAAATATTAGAAATGTCAACTGTCATTGATTATAAATGCCAACTGTCAAAATTTAGAAATATCAAATGTCCTAACTTAGAAATGTTAACTGTTTGTTATTATAAATGTCAACTGTCAAACTTGTAAATGTCAACTGTTTATAATTAGAATTTTAAACTGTCAATAATATGAAATATCAACGGTATAAAAATAGAAATGTCAACTATCAATGATTAAAAAAGTCAACTGTCAAAACTTAGATATGTCAACCGCCAAAAATTAGAAATCAATTGAAAATGCCAACTGCCACAATAAGGATAAATCTAGAAATATTAGAATTCTGGAAACAAGCTTGAAAAATTCCAGAAGGACAATAATTAAAAATGTCAACTGTCAGAAATATAAAGTTTAACCAAATGTCAAATGTGTCAATTGGCAAAAATAGAATAATAGAAAAAAATCAACTGTCATAAATTTGAAATACTGTCAAAAATTAAAAATGTCAACTGTCAAAAATACGTCCTATCAAATATCAATCGTCAATAATATGAAATAGCAACGGTAAACTATTAAAAATGTCAACTGTCAATGATTATAAATGTTAACTGTTTAAACTTAGAAATGTCAACTGCCAAAAATTAAGAAATGTCAACTGTCCATTGTTAGAAACGTCAACTGTCAATAATATGAATGAAATATCAACGGTAAAAAAATTGAACGTTAGTAATAAAAACAAAACATCAACTGTCAAAACTTAGAAATTTAAACTGTCAGTATTTAAAAATGTCAAATGTCAAAAATTATAAATGTCACCTTGTAAAAAATTAGAACGTTGGTAATAAAAAAAACATCAACTGTCCAAAATTAGAAATTTCAAATGTTAGTTATTAGAAATATAAACTGTCACTGATAAGAAATGTCAACTGGCAATAATTAAAAATGTCATCTGTCAAAAATAAGTCACATCGGCTGTCAAAAACGAAAATGCCAACTGCCACAAATAAGAATAAATGTAGAAAAATTTGAATTTTGGATACAAGCTTGAAAAATTCTAGAAGGCTCAAAAAAATTTCCACAACTTTTTAAGAGAGAGTATTTGAAAATTGAAAAAAAAATCTTGCAATTCTAATGAACCAAAAGAATTTAATTAAACGAAGTTGTAATAAAATTTTCAGAAAAGTAATGAAAAAATATATTTTTTTAAATATGATGCAATTTCATAAAAGAGTCAACCAATAAGCTATGAACCTTTAAAAGAAAATTCTTAGGAAAGAACAAGGAAAGAAAGGTTATTGGGAATTTATCAAGAATTGTATGAAATTCTGAAAAAATCTAAAACTCTGGACAAAAATATTTGAGAAAACTCAAGAAAGAAGTTTTTGATTTAAATCACATCTTAATACAAAATGGTTTAATCCATAATTTATTGAGATAGGTTAATTTTTGATTCGTTGAGGTAGGTCAGAACTACGCTGCATTATTGTAATTATTATTTTAATAAGAATAATTAATTGAATGTTGGCTTAAGACAACTCATATGTATATTTTAGTAATAAGAATTCAGCATTAATTACCTTTTTTTAGGTGATGTTGAAACGTTAAAAAACTAAGTTGTAATTTTGATGAGTATTGAAAAATTAACCGTAAATTATTATTCAATATTTACACCTGCATCATCTTATAAAATATACTGTTAACAATGCATGTAATTACAACACGTCTTTTTTTTTCAACATCAGGCACGCTTACCGCATCAATTATTTTAATTAACCACTGTAACCGTTTTTTTCCCATCTGCATAAACCAACATCGTTTGATTGTTAATGGTTAATCGTATTCGTGTTTTAGCGTGTTTATGTAAACAAACAAAGTCGGTTCCGCGTGCGAATAAAATGTCTCCGTTCGAACATCCGGCAGCAGATGTTATTTATTGATTGATTGTGAAAGGTGTCAATTTTCGGAAAGGTCATGATCAGTTTCTGCTTAATCATACATTTGCCAATCGATACACAAAATTTATTTGATTAAATTATTGACAGGTTAAAAGTAATTCGCTCGAAACGGCAGAGTTTGCACAATTCAAATTTTCGACCGCGGTGAACAGTTCCACTTTCAAAATTTGGTAATCAGAATTGGAAAAATGCGTTCACAATTATATACGGGCGCCTTTCCATTCCCATTCATCATTACAACAGGCCCGAGAAAAAAAAATAAGATCAAATGTTAGGTGCTTAGAAGTTGGACAAGTCTAAAAATAAAATATTCAATCAATTTAATTTAAAGATATTTAGTTGTTTTTGTACAAATTTGTATTTAATTAGAATGAATGGTAACAAATAAAATCTGACCCGAATTACAAAACTAGACTTTCCTTCCGAGCGCTAAAATCAAGGCAATCATCATAAAGTGCAAAAAGTGAACTTTACCATCTCATTTTTTTTTGTAAGTACCATTTCGGAACAACGAGCGCTCGACCTTGACTGGATCCTCTTCGCGCACGCGACCAATTGGATTACAAAACGCGAATTAAATCATTTTTTCGGCAATGACCTTAAACACGAAAACCAAGAGCCGGTGGTGGTTCCAGTGAAGGCTGAGCACGTCTCATCGTTTCTTTTTTTTTTGTTCCTATTCCTCCGTTCGTACCGCGAAGCAGTACTCCTATGAATAACAAACGAGTCGTGCCCGCTTCTTTAAGTGCAGAACCATGACTGACCTAAATCCGGATTTTGCAACCACATTTCTTCGTCTTCGTCTTCTTCGTCTCCTCGACTGGAATAGGCGATCGTGTCTGGTGTGCTTGGTCGGAGGAGGATCGTGCAGAAAAACGGACGCAACATCGCGTTGCGCAAAATAGCAAATGCATTTTTGATGATATACCTCCGGGGTCGAGAAAATTTTCAGCGAACGTGTTGAAACATTGAGATTTGGGTTAAAATTTCGAAATTGTTTTATTGTTATTTTTACAGCAAATAAAATTCAAATTTTTAATACTACCTAAAAATATCCTCATTAACCAATTACGGAGACACAGTCGCATTGAACGTAAAAGGCTCGCCTCGTTCAACATTTCCTAATCGTAAACAGGATCTGTTTACAAAAGAACAAATCCGTCGGTGGTAATGAGATGCGTGCTGACAATGTGTATAATTGGTTCCGTGATTCGAAAAATTTACATTTCGATCTGATGGAGGAGGAGTATTGACGTAAGGAATTTTTTCTTCTTCCTTCCAATCAAACTCACGTCATAATTATTTTAAAAATTAGTCTAAACCGCTTTTTCGTTAATATAAACTTAAATATCTTCTAGAATAATGAAAACACATTAATATTCTTTATATTTACAAACTTTTAAGCCGTTTACTCCTTTGATATATTATTAAAAATTGGTCAAATCACAACACTGCAATTTCGCCTCCTGCAACATCCCTGTTTCAACTGTTGTTCTTTTGTTTTTCTGGTTGTTTTTCATCAATTATTTTCTGGAATATTAAAAACACATTTAAAAATTGTTTATATTTACAATTTTTTTATCATTTACGCACGTAATATATTATGAAAACATTTTCAAATCACCGCACTGCAATTTCACTTTCTACAACATCCAAATTCAAACTGTTGTTATTTTGTTTTTACTTGATTTACAACAATTATTTTCTAGTATATTAAAAACACATTAATATCGTTTACATTTACAAATGTTCAAGTTGCTAACGCGTGTAATATATTTTTAGGAATCAATCAAATCACCACACTGCAATTTCGCTTAATACAATATCCAAGTTTGAACTATTGTTGTTTTGTTTTTGGTTGAGTTACATCAATTAAATTCTAGTATATTGAAGAGACATCAATTCTGTATATATTTACAAATTTTTAAGTCACTTACGCGTGTGATATAATTTTTATAACGTTTCAAATCAACAAACTGTAATTTCGTTCTAACGAACATCTAAGTTAAAACTGTTACTGTTTTGTTTCTGATTAATTAACACCAATTATTTTTAGTAATAATTAAAACACATTTAAAATTGTTTATATTTACAGATTTTTATATCATTTACGCACGTAATATATTATTAAAACATTTGAAAATCACCGCACTGCATTTTCACTTTCTACAACATGCAAATTTAAACTGTTGTTATTTTGTTTTTGCTTTATTTACACCAATTATTTTCTAGGATATTAAAAACACATTAATATCGTTTACATTTACAAATTTTCAAGTTGCTAACGCGTGTAATATGTTTTTAGGAATCAATCAAATCACCACACTGCAATTTCGCTTAATACAATATCCAAGTTTGAACTGTTGTTGTTTTGTTTTTTGTTGAGTTGCATCAATTAAATTCTAGTATATTAAAAAGACATTAATTCCGTATATATTTACAAATTTTTAAGCCACTTACGCGTGTGATATAATTTTTAAAACTTTTAAAATCAACACACTGCAATTTTGTTTTGACCAACATCTAAGTTAAAACTGCTGCTGTTTTGTTTCTGGTTGATTTACACCAATTATTTTCTGTAATGTTAAAAACAAATTTAAAAATTGTTTATATTTACAGATTTTAATATCATTTACGCACGTAATATATTATTAAAACATTTTCAAATTACCACACTGCAATTTCACTATTTTCAACATCCAAATTTAAACTGTTGTTATTTTGTTTTTTCTTAATTTATACCAATTATTTTCTAGTATATTAAAAACACATTAATATCGTTTACATTTACAAATTTTCAAGTCGCTAACGCATGTAATATGTTTTTAGGAATCAATCAAATCACCACACTGCAATTTCACTTAATACAATATCCAAGTTTGAATTGTGGTTGTTTTGTTTTTGGTTGAATTACATCAATTAAATTCTACTATTTAAAAAAGACATCAATTCTGTATATATTTACAAATTTTTAAGCCACTTACGCGTGTGATATAATTTTAAGAACGATTCAAATCAACAAATTGCAAATTCGTTTTGATCAACATCTAAGTTAAAACTACTGCTGTTTTGTTTCTGGTTAATTTACACCAATTATTTTCTGTAATGTTAAAAACACAATTAAAAGTTGTTTATATTTACATATTTTTATGTAATTTACACACGTAATGTATTATTAAAACATTTTCAAATCACCATACTGCAATTTCACTTTCTTCAACATCCATATTTAAACTGTTGTTATTTTGTTTCTGCTTGATTTACATCAATTATTTTCTAGTATATTAAAAATACATTAATATCGTTTACATTTACAAATTTTCAAGTTGCTAACGCGTGTAATATGTTTTTAGGAATCAATCAAATCACCACACTGCAATTTTGCTTAATACAATATCCAAGTTTAAACTGTTGTTGTTTTATTTTTTGTTGAATTACATCAATTAAATTGTAGTATATTAAAAAGACATCAATTCTGTATACGATTACAATTTTTTAAGCCACTTACGCGTGTGATATAATTTTTAGAACTTTTCAAATAAACATACTGCAATTTCGTTTTGATCAACATCTAAGTTAAAACTATTGTTGTTTTGTTTCTGGTTGATTTACACCAATTATTTTTTGTAATGTTAAAAACACATTTAAAAATTGTTTATATTTACAAATTTTTATATCATTTACGTGCGTAATATATTATTAAAATAATTTCAAATCACCACACTGCAATTTCACTTTCATCAACATCCAAATATAAACTGTTGTTATTTTGTTTTTGCTTGATTTACACCAATTATTTTCTAGTGTATTAAAATACATTAATATCGTTTACATTTACAAAGTTTCAAGTTGCTAACGCATGTAATATGTTTTTATGAATCAATCAAATCACCACACTGTAATTACGCTTAATACAATATCCAAGTTTGAACTGTTGTTGCTTTGTTTTTGGTTGAGTTACATCAATTAAATTTTGGTTTATTAAAAATACATCAATTCTGTATATATTTACAAATTTTTAAGCCACTTGCGCGTGTGATATAAATTTTAGGACGTTTCAAATCTACACACTGCAATTTCGTTCTGCACAACATCTAAGTTTGAACTGTTGTTGTTTTGTTTTTGGTTGAGTTACATTAATTAAATTCTGGTATATTAAAAATACATCAATTCTGTATATATTTACGAATTTTTAAGCCACTTACGCGTGTGATATAATTTTTAGAACATTTCAAATCAACAAACTGCAATTTCGTTCTTCACAACATCTTAGTTTAAACTGTTAGTGTTTTGTTTCTGGTTGAGTTACATCAATTACCTTCTGGTATGTTAAAGATACATCAATTTTGTTAATTTTTAAAAATTATTAAGCCAGTTAAGCGTGTAAGATAACGTTTTATTTTTAGTTCAATTATATAAGATAGGTGTAATGTCTTCATACATTCGTAATGTTTTGACATAAATATTAATCCATAGGAGGCTGGGAGAGCGGCGGGCATTGTTCGCGGTTGAGTGGGTTCTTGAGTAACAGCGCTATATTGCTATTTTATGGCTACCGAAGATGCAACAATCCGCAGAATGCAATTAATCGCCTCGTTCTAAATTTGCGGTCGGTCGTTGTGAAATGATTTTAATAAAGGACTATATTTTTCTTAATAAGCCACCAGCAATTAAATCTATTAAAAATATTAATGCTTCTTAAGTTTCCAACCCCTACACTCTTTGAATGCATTACATGAAGATCATAATAACTGATTTAAAGTAGTGAAGAAATGTTTTAATATTTTAAAGAAGCCTTAAGGTGTTGTTAACTTGTTACCCTAGGAGGAACAATTTTTTTTTTGGTTAAATATAAGTTGCATTTAATTTTAATGTGTAGCATTTATAATTGGCCCCAATAGGTATAGACAAATTGCGGTCGCGATTTGATTAGGCAACCGATTATGTAAGGTCGTCAGCGTTTTCGGGAGACAATTACTATCGCCCTGTTTTGTCTTCAGAGGTTATATAATTTTATTTTTTTTAATTACCACATGTGCCTAAATTAGATGATGTTTACGTGCTAAAATTACAGTTGATTACGTAAGTCCGGTCTGCATCTTCTTGACGTGTACTCGCATGCACCACACGATGATGTCATGGGTGCTCAAGCGGGCATCATCATCATCATCATCATCATGAAGATGTGAAGGTTGGAGCTGCGATAATTGCAACGATACGGCGATATTTTCGCGAATCGGCATTTGTTCTTTAAAGAGCAGTAGTTATTAATATTAACATTTGCATGGACGTAAACAGACGTTTTGAGTTCAATGACGGTTGATTTTAACAAGAATAAAACTTAAAATATTTCCTTTTTATTAAGTTATACATTTCCCTCTATTAAGCGAGGCGAAAGGAAAGATGCATCCCAATAAGAGAACGAACGGAAAATGCAACTCCTTTACCGTGATTAAGAAAGTCGAAGCATTCGCAAATTCATCCTGGCGAAAGTGTTACAGCATCCAAATAGATAAAGTAGTCTGAATTACTTTAAAACATCAGGAAAACTCTGCAATATGGGATTGGTAAGACTTTCTTTACACCTAGGAAGTGATCTGTATCAAAAACGTAAATAACAAAACATTATACTACTCTAAATAAAATTTTCATTATCAATTATTTTTTAATAACAGAATTAAAAGTGAATATTTTTAAATTACCCAAACATCTTTCTATTTTATAAGCTAATTACTAATAATTAAATAAACGCAACGCTGTTATTGTTTACTTAGATAGTCAAGGGTGCGAAAGTGTGCATCTGGTTATTTATTGTTATTATCGTGAGAAGGATTCGCCGTTATGAAATTGTTTGAATAGAGTGGAATTTCGACCTGGATTCATTTTTTTTTTTTCTGTTTACGCGAAATACCGTGAGAAGCTGTATGATCGAAACAATTCAAAAATGGTTTTGTTTCTACACCTGATGTTACGTCAAAACAAAAACGCATTCAATAATGTCCTTCGCTGTAAATAAAAGAGTTGAAAATTAATTGTGTGTAATGGAATTGTAATTGCACGTTTAGAAAAATGTATATAAAACATTAACCAATCGTAGAATTTATTTAAAAAATACAAAATACATTAACAATTAACGTATATTGAATATCCATTCAAAACAATTGACGTATCGTGTGCAGAAACAAAATGGCAACGTCTGGATAATTTTTTACAATTTTTTAAATTCCGAAATGTAATTTTCAATTCTTCCAGTCTGAATTTGAAGCGACGCCATTTTGTTTCCAAATGCGTTACAGCAATTGTTTTTTGGTGTTAATAAAATACTTTATTTCTTAATCGATTTTGCAAATTTCAAGCAAATTCCACGTCTGGATAATTTTTTACAATTTTTTAAATTCCGAAATGTAATTTTCAATTCTTCCAGTCTGAATTTGAAGCGACGCCATTTTGTTTCCAGATGCGTTACAGCAATTATTTTTTGACGTTAATAAAATACGTTATTTCTTAATCGATTTTGAAAATTTCAAGCAAATTCCTAGTCTGGATAATTTTTTGCAACTTTTTAAATTCCGAAATGTAATTTTCAATTCTTCCAGTCTGAATTTGAAGCGACGCCATTTTGTTTCCAAATGCGTTACAGCAATTATTTTTTGGCGTTAATAAAATACGTTATTTCTTAATAGATTTTGCAAATTTCAAGCAAATTCTAGGTCTGGATAATTTTTTACAATTTTTTAAATTCCGAAATGTAATTTTCAATTTCCTCAGTCTGAATTTGAAGCGACGCCATTTTGTTTCCAAATGCGTTACAGCAATTGTTTTTTGGTGTTAATAAAATACGTTATTTCTTAATCGATTTTGAAAATTTCAAGCAAATTCTAGGTCTGGATAATTTTTTACAATTTTTTAAATTCCGAAATGTAATTTTCAAATCCTCCAGTCTGAATTTGAAGCGACGCCATTTTGTTTCCAAATGCGTTACAGCAATTGTTTTTTGGTGTTAATAAAATACGTTATTTTTTAATCGATTTTGCAAATTTCAAGCAAATTCTAGGTCTGGATAATTTTTTACATTTTTTTAAATTCCGAAATGTAATTTTCAAATCCTCAAGTCTGAATTTTAAGCGACGCCATTTTGTTTCCAAATGCGTTACAGCAATTGTTTTTTGACGTTAATAAAATACGTTATTTCTTAATAGATTTTGCAAATTTCAAGCAAATTCCACGTCTGGATAATTTTTTAAAATTTTTTAAATTCCGAAATGTATTTTTCAATTCTTCCAATCTGAATTTGAAGCGACGCCATTTTGTTTCCAAATGCGTTACAGCAATTGTTTTTTGGTGTTAATAAAATACGTTATTTCTTAATGGATTTTGAAAATTACAAGCAAATTCCACGTCTGGATAATTTTTTACAATTTTTAAAAATCCGAAATGTAATTTTCAATTCCTTGAGTCTGAATTTGAAGCGACGCCATTTTGTTTCCAAATGTGCTACAGCAATTGTTTTTAGATATTAATAAAATGCGTTATTTCTTAATCGATTTTGCAAATTTTAAGCGAATTCCACGTCTGGATAATTTTTTACAATTTTTTAAATTCCGAAATGTAATTTTCAATTCTTTCAGTCTGAATTTGAAGCGACGCCATTTTGTTTCCAAATGCGTTACAGCAATTTTTTTGGTATTAATAAAATACGTTATTTCTTAATTGATTTAGCAAATTTCAAGCAAATTTTAGGTCTGGATAATTTTTTACAATTTTTTAAATTCCGAAATGAAATTTTCAAATCCTTAAGTCTGAGTTTGAAGCGACGCCATTTTGTTTTCAAATGTGCTATAGCAATTGTTTTTTGCTCTTGATTGACTATTGGATAAATAAATATGACCTTGAACTTATTTAAATGAACTTGAGTGATAGTTGGATTACCTTAAATTACTTTTTATGATCCTGATTGACCATTGGACACATAAATATGACCTTGAATGACCTTAAATATCTTTAGTTTATTTTAAATCACGTTGGAATAGCATTTAATCAATCTAAGAAACCACAAACAGCCGCTGAATGACTTTGAATGGTCATTGGAGAAACTTAAATGACCTAGAGCTATTTTAATAATTACAGGGTCATCTTGAATGACCTTATGTGATCTTTGGTTGTCCTTGAATGATCGTTGGATCGCAATAAATGAATTTTAAGGGTGACAAATGAATTTCACCTTTTAACGACCGTCAGGTGGTTTCAAATTATCGTTACATTATTTTAAATCAATTTGAATGACCTTAAACAAACATAGATAAACCAATAAATGACTGGTGGATTAAATAATCATTGCACTAACATCGATGACCTTGTAAAACTACCAAAGGTCCTTGAGTGATTGTCAGATTACATTATATGACCTAAGGTGATCTTTGGATCCATTGGACAAACTTGGATGGCCTTGAATGACCATTGAATGACCTTAAACAATTATTGAAAAACATTGTATTTGTCGGATAACATTTTTTAAATTTTTAATGACCGTTGTTATTGAATCGTTAGATTACTTTAAATAACCTTGAATGATCACTTAAATGATCATTAAAGGAACGTAGATTACTAACCGATCATTAATTGATCTTGATTGATCTTTGGACGAAAATTAATAACGTTGAACCTTAAATGACTTTAGATTGTCTTTGGATAATATTAAATGATCGTTAGAAGAATACACATGACCTCAACTATTAAATAAACTTGAATGACCTTAAACGAACGATTGTTTACTATTAGTTACCTTGGTTCACGTTTGAGTGACTTTGAATGATCATTGGATAAGCGTAAATGACCTTGAAAGACTGCTAGGTGATTTTTAATAACCGTTAGAGGACCTTATGTATAATGATAATGATTGTTAGAAGAATACACATGACCTTGACTATTAAATAAACTTGAATGACCTTAAACGAACGATTGTTTACTATTAGTTACCTTGGTTCACGTTTGAGTGACTTTGAGTGATCATTGGATAAGCGTAAATGACCTTGAAAGACTGCTAGGTGAGTTTTAATGACCGTTAGAAGACCTTATATATAATGATAATGATTGTTAGAAGAATACATAAGACCTTGACTATTAAATAAACTTGAATGACCTTAAACGAACGGTTATTTACTATTAGTTACCTTGAATGACGTTTGAATGATTTTGAATGATCATTGGACAAGCGTAAATGACCTTGAAAGACTGCTAGGTGAGTTTTAATGACCGTTAGAAGACCTTGTATATATTGATAATGATTGTTAGAAGAATACTCATGACCTTGACTCTTAAATAAACTTGAATGGCCTTAAATGAACGATTGTTTACTATCAGTTACCTTGGATGACGTTTGAATGACTTTGAATGATCATTGGACAAGCGTAAATGACCTTGAAAGACTGCTAGGTGATTTTTTGACCGTTAGAAGACCTTAAATAACATATTGTGATCGTTAGATGAATACACACGACCTTGAAAGACCATTAAAGGAAGTTGAATGATCGTTGGATGACCTTAAATGACATGTTGTGACTTTAAGTAATCAAATGACGTTTAATAATCGTTTTATGGCCTTAAATAATTACAAAACAAAAGATTATTTTTACCGTAAATGACCCTGAATGATTTTGGGACGAACTTAACTGACCTTAAATGACCTTGAATAGCCGATTGATCTTTTTATGACATTTGAATGATCTTGAATAATTTCGGGACGAATGTTAATGCTTTTTAACTCTATTTTAACGACCTTAAATGATCGACGACAAACGTAAATGACTTTGAAAGACCTTAAATGATCATTTGTTCACTTTTAGTAACCTTAGATGACCTTGAACGAAATTGATACTTACCGTAAATATTGATTGATAGTATTGAATTTGATTGACTGTTAGAATACCTTAAATGACCTTTGATGACATTGAATAATTGTTAGAAAACTATAGATAACCTTGAATGACATTTATTGTCTTCGAATGTTAATTAGAAGCACATTAATTAACTCGAATGACTTCGAATTATCATTGGATTGCCTTGAATGATTTTGAATGATCATTGGCCAAATGTGAATGACCTTGAAAGATTAATTAGATGCACATTAACTCGAATGACTTCCAATTATCATTGGATTGCCTTGAATGATTTTGAATGATCATTGGCCAAATGTGAATGACCTTGAAAGATTAATTAGATGCACATTAACTCGAATGACTTCCAATTATCATTGGATTGCCTTGAATGATTTTGAATGATCATTGGCCAAATGTGAATGGCCTTGAAAGATTCAAATTAATTAACTCGAATGACTTCGAATTATCATTGGATTGCCTTGAATGATTTTGAATGATTATTGGCCAAATGTGAATGAGTCTTGAAAGACCGTTGGATCACCTTGAATGATTGTTAAGTTCTAACAGCTTTTAGATAATCTTGAATAATCTTTGGACGAATTTTAACAACCTTAAATGATCGTTTGATTAACGTAAATGGCTTTGAAATACTTTTAATGGTCGACAGTTTAACCTTGGATAACCTTTGTACGACTAGAAAGAACATGTGACCTTGAACGATCTTTGAATGATTGCATGTTTATTACCGTTTACCTTGGATGATGTTTGTATGACTTTGAATGATCATTGGACGAGCGTAAATGACCTTGAAAGACTGTTGGGTTAATTTAATACTTGAATGACTTTTGATGACCTTGAATAATCATGAAATAAATATAAAAAATCTTAGATGACGTTTAATGATGGTTAGATTATCCTCAATGACTTTGAATGATCCAAAATAACCTTGAATGACTAGCGAATGATTTTGAATTATCATTGAATTACTTTAAATGACCTTAAATGATCGCTTGATTAATGTAAATGACCTTCAAGGCCGTTGAATAACCTCACATGAATGGTTGTTGACTTTTATTAACCATGGATCATCTTTAACGACATTGAATGATCGTTATACAAATACAAATGATATTAGATGGCATTTAATGACCGTTAGAGTATTCTAAATGACCTAGCCGTCTTTGAATGATAATTAGATGTACATTGATGAACTCAAATGACTAGAGAATAATTTTGAATAATCATTGGGTCGCCTTGAATGATCATTGGTCAAATGTAAACGGGATTGAAAGACCTTTGGATGACCTTCAACGTCTTCAAATAATCTTGAATAATCTTTGGATGAACTTTAATAACTGCAATGAACATTTGACATACGTAAATAACCATGAAGGACCTTTGATGATCGATTGTTTACTTTTAGTAACCTTGAATAATTTTTGGATGACTATGAATGATCATAAAACGAACGTAGGCGACATTAAAATACCACTTAATGACCTTAAACGATCGATTGTTTACTATTATTTACCTTAGTCGACGTTTGAATAACTTTGAATGATCATTGGGTAAGCGTAAATGACCTTGAAAGACTGTTGGGTGATTTTTAATGCTGGTTAGATCATCTTAAATGACTTTTGATGACATTAAATAACCAAAGAATAAATATAAATAACCTTAGATGACTTTTAACTATCGCTAAATTATCCTTAATATGTTTTGCTGTTTTTGAATGACTATTAAACGTACCTAAATGACCTTGAATGACCAGCGAATGACTTTGAATTATCATTGGATTACTTGAAATAAACCTAAACGATCGCTTGATAAAAGTAAATGACCTTTAAGGTCATTTAATGGCCATATACGACCGATTGTTTACTTTTACTATCCTTGGACGACCTTTAGATTTCTTTGTATGATCATTGTATAATTGTAAATGACCTTGAAAGATCGTTGATTGAAATAGATCATCTTAAATGACCTTGAATAATTATTGGATGAATATAAATAATCTTGAGTGAAGTTTAATTATCTTTGGTTTATCGTAAATGACCTTGGATGACTTAAAATGACTGGATGATTGTAAATGACTTTGGGAGACCCTTTGGATGATCTTAATTGATCGTTGGATTTGAATGACCTTTAGATGATCTTGAATAATCTTTAGGCGACCTTAAATGATCATTTAACAAACGTCAGTGACTTTGAAAAACCTTTCAATGACATTAAATGATCGAATGTTTGTTTTTAGCAACATTGGATGAACTTACGATGCTTTGAATCATTAAACTTACCTAAATGACCTTAAACGACCAGCGAATGACTTTGAATCCTTCAAATTCATTTAATGACCATATACGACCGATTGTTTACTTTTACTAACCATAGACGACCTGTAGATTTCTTTGAATGATCATTGGACAAACGTAAATGACCTTGAAAGATCGTTGAATGAAATAGATCATCTTAAATCATCTTTTATGACCTTGAATAATTATTGGATGAATATAAATAATCTTGAGCGACGTTTAATTATCTTTGGTTTATCGTAAATGACCTTGGATGACTTTGAATTATCATTGGATCACTTAAAATGACTGGATGATTGTAAATGACTTTGGAAGATAGTTGGATGATCTTAATTGATCGTTGGGTTTTAATGACCCTTAGATAATCTTGGATAATCTTTAGACGACCTTATATGATCGTTTGATAGATGTAAATGACCTTGAATGGCAATAAATGATCAATTTTTTACTTTTGGTAACATTTGGATGAACTTTGGATGATTTGAATGATTATTGAGCTTGAAGACCGTTGTATGAATTTGAATGCTCGTTGGATCACCTTAAATGACGCTTGACGGATCTGGATAATCATTAAACAATTTTAAATAGTCCTAAATGACGTTTAATGTTTATTAGATTATCCTGAATCACCTTGGATGTTTTTGAATGATCATTGAACATACCTAAATTGTCATTGGACCACTTTAAATGACTTTGACAAATTATTGGGCGAATGTAAATGATCTTCGATGACCTTGAATGATCGTGGGGGTTTAGTTGAATGACCTTGACATATCGCTGCATGACCTGGAATAACTTTGCACGATCTTAAATGATTTTCCACTATCCTTTAATAATCTTAACTTCGCCGAATCTTTATTAGTGGTGATGACTTTCAATGACCTTCAAGAACCTGTGAAGAAGCAGATGATTTTAAAATCCTTCGAATATATTTATAATCGAGTAATATTTACGTATATGTCTGCTGGTGTTCTTAGTAAAGCAAAGTCTTCCAAGAAAAGTGATTTTAAAACAGTATTTTTAAGTAGAAAGTGGATATTTAACCAGCCGAAAAGTAATAAATATTTTTATTTAAATTTTGGCACAATAACGCAGTGTAAAATTTTTTATAAAACAATTAGAGCTGAATATTTTTATCTCCACCATCAATTTTATGTAAATTAATCAAATTTTTCACTTTTACCGTAAACCTAAAAAATCACCAACACAAATACATAAGATTCGTTCCAGTATTTTGCGAACGTTAATTAATTAGCGCGCTCGCTAATATTTCAAAGATTCACGCACACTCGAGCACAGATTCAGGTGTACCCATGAAATGGTAGTCGCCGTTTTCCCACCAATGGTAAAAACTCGAGAGACCGCGATGAGCCTATAAATATAACTCTCACTCTTCGTCCGGGAGAAGCCAGTGTGCAAGAGACAAAGGTAAGGCCGAAACCGATCAATCTGATTAACTTTGATTAATTTTTTTTGATCAAGTGCTCGAGTGATTAATTTTTGACTGTGTTCGCAAATTGTACGCCCGTTTTTTGAAAAAAAAATAAAAGGATATTACACGGTGAGTTTTTGCACATGTAATAAAATACAAATTTAAAGTTATCTGCGTGATTGTAGAAAATTAATTGATAATTTAAAAATATGAAATATAAAAATATTTTACAGATAGATATTTAATATTAAAAAAAATTGTATAATTGTAACTCATTTATCAATTATTTAATCATTTAATTAATATTAATAAAGAAAATATCTTATCTCAAGAAAATAAATTTGACAGATAAATTTTTTATTTTTTATTACAGTAAAAATATTACAAATTTAATCAATAATTAGAAATTATTTATATTTAAATGTAATCAAATTTTTCAAATCTTTTAATGATTTCAATGGTGGTCTTAAGCTAATTTATTTACTCTACATATATTATATCAATTCAATTACAAAAACAATTTTCTTATCCAACAATTTTAAAGAAAATAGAGTTAAATTTGTGAGGAAAAATCAAAATAGATTTTTAGTTTAAAGTATAATATATATGTAGGTGAATGGGTGGTCTATAACAACATATCTATTAGTTTTTCATTAATAATAGTTTTCGGGAAATTAAATTCCACACAATCAAGAAAAAAAACTTCAAATAAAAATTAATTGCTTTGTTTTAAATATTTGTGAACCCACATGAAATTTCCATCTGTTTTTATTTTTTCCCCCAAAAATAATTGCTAATGTTTTACTAATTGGAGGGTGGGATAGAGGCCACCCACCCACCCTACATAAATCAATACACTTCCATCACTGACACTGGTTTGTTATCCAGCAATTTTAAAGACAATAGTGTTGATGTTGTTGAGGAAATTTAAAACACTGTTTTTGCTGGGTGGGTGGCCTCTATCCCACCACATTTGCGAGGAAATATTTTTGACATGATGAAAAAAATCAGATAAAATTGTCATGCTTTTAAATAGTGAATACATTCTCAATTTAAATCAAAATATTCGAATATTTTGATCATTAGAAGGTAAGTTAGAGGCCACCCACCCACTTTATAATCACATAACCGCCTAAACTAAAACCACAGTATACAAATTAAATATTGAAATTTTTGTGCAGTTTTAATAATAATATTTATTAAAACCACAGTTATTTTTAAATTTCCTTAACAACATCCATACGAAATCTTGTGGTTTTTGGAAAATGAAAAACAGCGTCCGTGGTTGAAGTTAATAAATGTATATACAGGGTGGGTGAGTAGCTTATAAACCACCCTCCATTCAATAGAACAGACGAATAATATTGACTAGATAATTTAATAAATAGAAAATTGTTTGTAAATTAAATATTAACTTTGATTAAAACACTTTCTTTAATATTTCAAAATATTGAAAAAAAGGTTGATTTAATCAGTTATTACTATCTTCATGTAACTCAACCAAACCAATTAAATATTAATTTACAAGTGAATTATTATAAAAATAATATAATAATTTCATTAATTGTTATTACAAAAAAAATATTCTCTTAAATGTAAACTTTGTTTGAACAATTTCCTCGCTTTTTATACTAATTTATGGGTATGATAGTGAACACCCAACCACTTTATATATAACAGGGTGGGGGGGTGTTCACTATCTAACCCTACAATCAATGGAACACAAATAAAAGTTAAATAAATAAATTATATAATAATTATAAAAATGTTTACACTTTTAATTATAAATAAACATTCTCTTGAGTATAAATTTTTATACAATAATCACGCGTATGTTTTACTGATTGAGGGTGTGATAGTGGCCACCCACCCACCCTACATATACACGTATATTCCATCACTGTCACTGTTTTAGTTTCCTGAAAATAAAATCAGTGTTAGTGTTGATGTTAAAAGAAACAAAAAACAATTTTTATGCTTAAGTTTAAAAATATATGTAGGGTGGGTGGGTGGCCACTATCCTACCCTCTAATCAGTAAAACATTAACAATAGTTTAACAAATAAATTATAACATAACTGTAATTTCTATTATGATTTTGTTTATAAATAAACGTTTTAATGTGTGTAAATTTTAATTCAATAACCTCGCATATGTTTTACTGATTGGAGGGTGTGATAGTGGCCACCCACCCACCCTACATATACAAATTTATTCAATCACTGTCACTGATTTAGTTTCCTGAAAATTAAAACACAATTAGTGATGATATTACAAGAAAACAAAAGTAATTGTAAAGGATATATTTAAAAACATATGTAGGGTGGGTGGGTGTCCACTTACACACCCTCCAATCAGTAAAACATACGCATAGATTTGTTTAAATAGATTTTCACACAGGAAAATGTTTATTCATTAATAAGAGCGAAAACATTTCTACGATTAATAATTAATATATGTATTTAACTTTTGATTGCTTTCTACTAATTGGAGGGTGTAATAGAGGACACCCATCCACCCTAAGTGTATATTTAAACTTTATATACAAAATTACGTTTTATTTCTTGCAACATCATCTCTTATTCTACTTTAGTTTTCGGGAAACTAGAACAGTGACAGTGATTGCTTAAAAATGTATATGTAGGGTGGGTGGGTGGCCACTATCTGACCCTTCAATCAATGAATCAGAAACAAAAGTTTAATTAATTAATTAATCAATAATAAGTAAAAAATATTGCTTTTGTTTATAAATAAACATTTTTCTGTATATAAATTGTAATTCAATAACTCTGCGTATGTTTTACTGGTTGGAGGGTGTGATAGTGGGCACCCACCCACCCTACATATACAATTTTTTTCAATCACTGTCACTGCTTTAGTTTCCTGAAAATTAAAACAGAGTTAGTGTTGATGTTCCAAGAAATCAAAAGTAATATTTTAGGTTATGTTTAAAAACATATGTACGATGGGTGGGTGTCCACTTACACACCCTACAATCAGTAAAACATACGCATAGATTTGTTTAAATATAATTTTCACACAGGAAAATGTTTCTTCGTTAATAAGAGCATAAACATTTCTACAATTAATAATTAATATATGTATTTAACTTTTAATTGTTTTTTACTGATTGGAGGGTGTAATAGTAGACACCCACCCACCCTAAATATATATTTAAATTTTACATTCACAATTACGTTTTATTTCTTGCAACATCAGCTCTTATTCTACTTTAGAATTCAGGAAACTAAAACAGTGTCAGTGATTGCTTAAAAATGTATATGTAGGGTGGGTGGGTGGCCACTATTTGACCCTCCAATCAATAAAACAGAAACAAAAGTTTAATTCATTATTTAATCAATAATAAGTAAAAAATATTGATTTTGTTTATAAATAAACATTCTTCTGTATACAAATTTTAATTCAATAACTCCGCGTATGTTTTACTGGTTGGAGGGTGTGATAGTGGCCACCCACCCACCCTACATATACAAATTTATTCAATCACTGTCACTGCATTAGTTTCCTGAAAATTAAAACATAGTTAGTGATGATGTTATAAGAAATCAAAAGTAATTTTACATGTTATATTTAAAAACATATGTAGGGTGGGTGGGTGTCCACTTACACACCCTCCAATCAGTAAAACATACGCTTAGATTTCTTTAAATAGAATTTCCACAACAGGAAAATGTTTATTCATTAATAAGAGCGAAAACATTTCTACGGTTAATAATTAATATATTTATTTAACTTTTGATTGTTTTATACTGACTGGAGGGTGTAATAGTAGACACCCACCCACCCTAAATATATATTTAAATTTTACATACAAAATTACGTTTTATTTCTTGCAACATCAGCTCTTATTCTACTTTAGAATTCAAGAAAATAAAACAGTGTCAGTGATTGCTTAAAAATGTATATGTAGGGTGGGTGGGTGGCCACTATCTGACACTTCAATTAATGAATCAGAAACAAAAGTTTAATTAACAAATTAATCAATAATAAGTAAAAAATATTGCTATTGTTTATAAATAAACATTCTTCTGTATATAAATTGTAATTCAATAACTCCGCGTATGTTTTACTGGTTGGAGGGTGTGATAGTGGCCACCCACCCACCCTACATATACATATTTATTCAATCACTGTCACTGATTTAGTTTCCTAAAAATTACAACAGAATTGGTGTTGATGTTCCACGAAATTAAAAGTAATTTTTTACCTTTAAAAATATATGTAGGGTGGGTGGGTGGCTACTTACACACCTTCCAATCAGTAAAACATACGCATGGATTTGTTTAAATAGAATTTTCACACAGGAAAATGTTTATTCATTAATAAGAGCGAAAACATTTCTACGGTTAATAATTAATATATGTATTTAACTTTTAATTATTTTCTACTGATTGGAGGGTGTAATAGTAGACACCCACCCACCCTAAGTATATATTTAAACTTTACATACAAAATTACGTTTTATTTTTTGTAACATCATCTCTTATTCTACTTTAGTTTTCAGGAAACTAAAACAGTGTCAGTGATTGCTTAAAAATGTATATGTAGGGTGGGTGGGTGGCCACTATCTGACCCTTCAATCAATGAATCAGAAACAAAAATTTAATTAATTAATTAATCAATAATAAGTAAAAAATATTACTATTGTTTATAAACAAACGTTCTTCTGTATATAAATTGTAATTCAATAATTCCGCGTATGTTTTACTGGTTGGAGGGTGTGATAGTGGCCACCCACCCACCCTACATATACATATTTACTCATTCACTGTCAATGTTTTAGTTTCCTGAAAATTAAAACAGAGTTAGTGTTGATGTTACAAGAAATAAAAAGAAACAATTTTGTAGGTAATATTTAAAAATATATGTAGGGTGGGTGGCCACTATCCCCAATCAGTAAAACATGCGCTAAGAGATTGTTGAAATTAAAATATCATGCAAGAGAATATTTATGTTATAACGAGAATGAAAAACGTTTTTAAACTTGCCTATTTATTAAGTTAAACTAGTAAGTGTATTCTTCTGATTCGTAGGTGAATTAGAGGCTACCCACCCACCCTACATATACAATTGTTTCAACTAATAGAGAATTTTTTGTTTTGTAAACAACGTCTAAAACATTTTTCTCAATGTGCTGGAAAACAAAAAAGTGTTTCTAATGAAAATACACTTGTATATGTAGGGTGGGTGGGTGGCCACTATCCCACCCTCCAATCAATATAACAAAAACAAATATTTATTAAATAAATAATATAATAACTGTAAATTCTTTTACACTTTTGTTTATAAATAAACGTTTTTCTGTGTGTAAATTTTAATTCAATAACTTCGCGTATGTTTTACTGATTGGAAGGTGTGATAGTGGACACCCACCCACCCTACATATACACATTTATTCAATCACTGTCACTGTTTTAGTTTTCTGGAAATTAAAACAGAGTTAGTATTGATGTACCAAGAAATTACAAGTAATATTGCTGGTTAAGTTTAAAAATATATGTAGGGTGGGTGGGTAGCCACTATCACACCCACCAATCAATAAAACATACGCGGAAAAGTTGTTGAAAATTTTAAAAAATCACACAAGAAAATATTTATGTTATAAAGAGAATCAAAAACGTTTTTAAACTTGCTTATTTATTTAGTTAAATTAGTAGGTGTATTCTATTAATTGGTGGATAAGGTAGACGACACCCACCCACCTCACATATACAAAATGACTTCAACTTAAAAAATACTTACAGTTTTGTAAATAACAACTATAATATTTTATTCAATATTCAGCAAAACAAAAATGTGTTTGTAATAAATATACAATTGTATATGGAGGGTGGGTGGGTGGCCACTATTCTACCCTCCAATCAATACAACATAAACAAAAGTTTAATAAACAAATTATATAATAACTGTAATTTCTTTTGGGCATTTGTTTATAAATTAACGTTTTCCTTTGTATAAATTTTAATTCAGCAACCCCGCGTATGTTTTACTGGCTGGAGGGTGTAATAATGGCCACCCACCCGCCCTACATATATAAATTGATTCAATCACTGTCCCCGTTTTAGTTTCCTGAATATTAGAACTGAGTTAGTGTTGATGTTACAAAAAATTAAAAGTAATATTGCTAGTTAAGTTTAAAAATGTATGTAGGGTGGGTGGGTGGCCACTATCACACCCCCCAATCAGAGAATATTTATGTTATAAATGGAATCAAAAAGTTTTTAAACTTAAATAGATAATTGTGGAGGTCTCTACTTTGTAATACATTCTTATTAATAAATGATTGTAAATACCTTTTATATATCACGCACTTTTATCTTTAATGTAACTATAGTTAAACTAGTAAGTATATTCTTCTGATTGGTGGATGAATTAGAGGCTATCCACCCACCCTACATATACACAATTATTTCAACTAAAAGAGAATTTTTTGTTTTGTAAACAACGTCTGAAATATTTTACTCAATTATGCTGGAAAACAAAAAAAGTGTTTGTAATGAAAGTAAACTTGTATATGTAGGGTGGGTGGGTGGCCACTATCCTACCCTCCAATCAATACAACATAAACAAAAGTTTAATAAATAAATTATATAATAACTGTAATTTTTTTTTACACATTTGTTTATAAATAAACGTTTTCCTGTTTGTAAATTTTAATTCAATAACCTCGCGAATGTTTTACTGATTGTAAGGTGTGATAGTGGCTACCCACCCACCCTACATATACACATGTATTCAATCACTGTCATTATTTTAGTTTCCTGGAAATAAAAGCAAAATTAGTTTTGATGTTACAAGAAATAAGAAGTCATTTTGTTTGTTATGTTTAAAAATATATGTAGGGTGGGTGGGTGGCCACTATCCCACCCTTCAATCAGTACAACATAAACAAAAGTTTAATAATTAAATTATATAATAACTGTAATTTCTTTTAGGTATTGATTTATAAATTAACGTTTTCCTGTGTATAAATTTTAATTCAACTACCCTGCGTTTATTTTATTGATTGAAAAGTGTGATAGTGGCCACCAACCCACCCTACATATACATATTTATTCAATTACTGTCACTGTTTTAGTGTCCTGGAAATTTATACAAAGTTAGTATTGTTGTTACAAGATATAAAAAATAATTTCACAAGTTATGTTTAAACAAATTGTATGGTGGGTGGGTGGCCACTATCACTAACATACGCGGAGGGGTTGTTGAAATTTTAAAAAATCACTCAAGAGAATATTTACGTTATGAAGAGAATGAAAAACGTTTTTAAACTTGCTAATTTATTTAGTTAAATTAGTAAGTATTTTCAACTGAATGGTGCGTGAATTGGAGGACACCCACCCACTCTAATTATATATAATATTTTCAAACGAACAATATTTATGATTTTGTTAACAACGTCCATAATATTTTACTCAATATACTGGAAAACAAGAAATTGTTATTATAAAAATACAATTGTATATGCAGAATAAGTGGGTGGCCACTATACCACCCTCCAATCAGTAGAAGACTTCTAAAAGTTAAAAAATTAAATTATGTAATAACTGTAAAATTTTTTACGAATTTCTTTATAAATAAACGTTTTTCTGTGTGTAAATTTGAATTCAAGAGTCTCGCGTATGTTTTACTTATTATTACATATACACATGTATTCAATCACTGTCACTATTTTAGTTTCCTGGAAATAAAAGCAAAATTAGTTTGATGTTACAAGAAATAAGAAGTTAATTTGTTTGTTCTGTTTAAAAATATATGTAGGGTGGGTGGGTGGCCACTATCCCACCCTCCAATCATTAAAACATGAACAAAAGTTGAATAAATAAATTATATAATGACTGCAATTCGTTTTACGCTTTTGTTTATAAATAAACGTTTTCCTGTGTGTAAATTTTAATTCAATAACCTCGCGTATGTTTTACTGATTGGAGGGTGTGATAGTGGAAACCCACCCACCCTACATATACACATTTATTCAATCACTGTCACTGTTTAAGTTTCCTGGAAATTTAAACAAAGTTAGTGTTGATGTTACAAGAAATTAAAAATAATATTGCCAGTTAAGTTTGAAAATATATGTAGGTGGCCACTTACACACCCTCCAATCAGTAAAATATAAATTTGTTTTTTTATACACACAAAAATGTTTATTTATAAAGGAGACGGAAAACATTTTTGCAGTTATTAATTAATATATTGAATTGATGAAGCTGACACATGGTGAAATTTCATTGTATGTAAGGTAAATTATTTACCTTACAATTAATATATTTATTTAACTTTCAGTTGTCTTCTACAAATTAAAGGGTGTAATACTGAGCACCTACCCACACTACATAAATATTTAAACTTAATCTACGAAATGACGTTTAATTTCTTGTAATATCAGCACTAATTCTGCTTTAGTTTTCAGAAAATTAGTACAGTGACTGTGATTGAATAAAAATGTTTATGTAGGGTGGGTGGGTGGCCACTATTACACTTTCCAATCAATAGAACACAAACAAAAGTTAGATAAATAAATTAATTAATAACTGTAAAAAATAATACTTTTGTTTAAAATGCAAAAGAACGTCTGCATATAAATTTTAATTCAATAACTCCGCGTATGTTTTATTGGCTGGAGGGTGTGCTAGTGGATACCCACCCACCCTACATATATACATTTATTCAAACACCGTCACTGTTTAATATTCCTGAAAATAATATCAGTGTTAGTGTTGATGTTAAAAGAAATTAAAGTAATTTTGCTGATTAAGTTTAAAGTAATATGTGGCCACTATTCCACCCACGAATCAGTAAAACATACGCTAAGTGATTGTTGAAATTTAAAAAAATGGTATAAAAAGAATCAAACACATTTTTAAATTTGCTAATTTATTTAGTTAAATTAATGGGTGTATTCTACTAATTGGTGGGTGGATTAGAGGCTACCTACCCACCCTACATATACATATTTTTTTCATTTAAAAAAGTATATAGATTTACAAACGACGTGCATAATATTTTATGCAATGTGCTTAAAACCAAAAAAGTGTTTATAATGAAAATACACTGGGTATATAGGGTCACCCACTCACCTATCCCACACTCCAGTCAGCAGAATACAAACAAAGGTTTCATAAATATATTATATAATAACTGTAGTTTTTACGCATTGTTTAATAAATAAACGTTTTCCTGGGTGTAAATTTTAATTCAACAACCTCGCGTTTGTTGGAGGTTAGAGGGTGTCATAGTGGACAACCACCCACCCTACATATATAAATTTATTCAATCATTGTAGCACTTTTAGTTTCCTGGAAATTCTGGGCACCCACCCACCCTATATAAATATTTAAACTTAATCTACGAAATAACGTTTTACTTCTTGTAACATCAGCACTAATTCTGCTTTAGTTTTCAGGAAACTAGAACAGTGACTGTGATTGAATAAAAATGTATATGTAGGGTGGGTGGGTGGCCACTATCCCACCCTCCAATCAGTAGAACATAAACCAGAGTTAAATAAGTAAATTATATAATAACTGTAATTTTCTCTACAGTTTTATTTATAAATACACGCTTTCTTGTGTGTAAATTTTAATTCAACCAACTCGCGTTTGTTCTACTGGCTTGAGGGTGTAATAGTGGACCCCCACCCACCCTACATATACACATTTATTCAATCACTGTCACTGTTTTAGTTTCCAGGAAATCAAAACATAGTTAGTGTTGATGTTACAAGAAATTAAAAGTAATTTTGCTGGTTGTATTTAAAAACATATGTAGGGTGGGTGGGTGGCCACTATCACACCCACCAATCAGTAAAACATACGCGAAGAGGTTGTTGAAATTTAAAAAAAATCATACAAGAGAATATTTATGTTTTAAAAACAATTAAAAACATTTTTAAACTTAAAACTTTTTATTTAGTGAAACTTGTGAAAATATTCTACTGATTGGTGGGTAATTAGAGGCCACCCACCCACCTTATATTTACATAAATATTTTAACTAAAAATTTACTTATAGCTTTGTAAACAACGTCCACAATATTTTATTTATTATACTGAAAAACTAAAAAAAGTATTTATAATGAAAATTCGTTTTCCTGGGTGTAAATTTTAATTCAATAACCTCGCGGTTTTTGGAGGTTGGAGGGTGTGATAGTGACCACCCACCCACCCTACATATACACATTTATTCAATCACTGTCACACTTTTAGTTTCCTGGAAATTAAAGCAGAATTATTGTTGATGTTAAAAGAAATAAAAAGTAATATTGTTGGTTAAGTTTAAAAATAGATGTAGGGAGGGTGGGTGGCTACTTACACACCCTCCAATTAGATAAATATACGCTTGGATTTGTTTAAATAGAATTTACACCCACGAAAATGTTTATTTATGAAGAACAAAAACATGTTTACAGTTATTAATTAATATATTTATTTAACTTCAGGTTATCGTCTACTAATTGAAGGGTGTAATAGTGGACACCCACCCACCTTACATAGATATTTAAACTTAACCTACAAAATTACGTTTTATTTCTTGTAAATATTAAACATTTTTCTGTATATAAATCTAAATTCGACAACCTCGCGTATGTTTTACTGGCTAGAGGGTGTGATAGTGGCCACCCACCCACCCTACATATACATATTTACTCAATCACTGTCAATGTTTTAGTTTCCTGGAAATTAAAACATAGTTAGTGTTGATGTTACAAGAAATCAAAAGTAATTTTGCTGGTGGTGTTTAAAAACATATGTAGGGTGGGTGGGTGTCCACTATCCCACCCTCCAATCAGTACAACACAACTAGCAGTTAAATAAGTAAACTATATAATATCTGAAATTTCCTGAAAATGAACACAGAGTTAGTATAGCTATTTGAAGAAATCAAAAGTAATATTGAAGGTTATGTTTGAAGATACATGTAGGGTGGGTGGGTGGTTGGCCACTATCCCAACCTCCAATCAGTAGAACACAACCAGCAGTTAAATAAATAAATTATATAATAACTGTAATTTCTTTTATGCATTTGTTTATAAATAAATGTTTTCCTGTTTGTAAATTTTAATTCAACAACCCTGTATATATTTTACTGGCTGGAGGATGTGATAGTGGCCACCCACCCACCCTACATATACACATATATTCTATCACTGCCATACTTTTAATTTCCTGGAAATTAAAACAGAATTATTGTTGATGTTACAAGAAATAAAAAGTAGTTTTGTTGGTTATGTTTAAAAATATATGTAGGGTGGGTGGGTGGCCACTTGCACGCGCTCCAGTCAATAAAACATAGGTTTGGTTTTTTTAATAGAATTTACACACAGGAAAATATTTATTTATAAACAAAAGTGTAATCCGAAAATATTTTTGCATTTATTAATTAATCTATTTATTTATATTAATTTAACTTTCGGTTGAATTGAAGGGTGTATTACTGGGCATCTACCCACCCTACATAAATATTTAAACTTAATTTACAAAATAATGTTTTATTTCTTGTAACATCAGCACTAATTCTGCTTTAGTTTTCAGGAAACTAGAACAGTGACAGTGATTGAATAAAAATGTTTATGTAGGGTGGGTGGGTGGCCACTATTACACCCTACAATTCATAGAACACAAACAGTAGTTAAAATAATTATTTAATTATTAACTGTAAAAAAAATAATACCTCTGTTTATGAATAAATATACTTTTGTATATAAATTTTAAATCAATAACCCTGCGTATGTTTTACTGGTTGGAGGGTGTGATAGTGGCCACCCACCCACCCTACATATACATATGTATTCAATCACTGTCACTGTTTTAGTTTCCTGGAAATCAAAACAGAGTTAGTGTTGATGTTACAAGGAATCAAAAGCAGTTTTGCTGGTTGTGTTTAAAAATATATGTAGGGTGGGTGGGTGGCCACTATCACACCCTCCAATCAGTAAAACATACGCGAAAAGTTTGTTGAAATTTTAAAAAATCACACAAGAGAATATTTATGGTATAAAAAGAATCAAAAACATTTTTAAATTTGCTAATTTATTTAGTTCAACTAATGAGTGTATTTTAGTAATTGGTGGGTGGATTAGAGGTTACCCACCCTACATATACATAATTTTTCCGACTCAAAAAGTACGTATAGTTTTATAAATAACGACTATAATATTTTATGGAATAAGCTGGACACCAAAAAAGTGTTTATGATGAAAATACAGTGGCCACTATCCCACCCTCCAATCAGTAGAATAGAAACAAAGGTTTAATAAATAAATTATATAATAACTGTATTTTTTTACGCATTTGTTAATAAATAAACGTTTTTCTACGTGTAAATTTTAATTCAACAATCTCGCGTATTTTTTACTGGCTGAAGGGTGTGATAGTGGCCACCCACCCACCCTACATATACACATATATTCAATCACTGTCACTGTTTTAGTTTCCTGGAAATCAAAACAGAGTTAGCGTTGATGTTACGGGAAATCAAAAGTTAAAAATATATGTAGGGTGGGTGGGTGGCCACTATTACACCCACCAATCAGTAAAACATAGGCTAAGAGGTTGTTTGAATAAAATAAATCACACAAGAGAATATTTGTGTCGTACAAGAAATTAAAAACAGTATTAAATTTGTGTAATTAATTTAGTTAAACTAGTGAGTGTATTACATTAATTGGAGGGTGGATTAGAGGCCACCCACCCACCCTACATATACTCTAATTTAAACCACGATAGCTGTTTTAGATTTCCTAAAAAGAACACAACAATAAATAAAGATATTGTTGGGGAAATTAAAACTGTAATTTGAGTTTAAAATTTTATGCATATTGAGAAAATACTTGATGAAACTCCATTTGAAACACTAATAAAAGTTGAGTTTAGTGATTAAATAAAGAAACCTTAAATCCTTATTTGTACTTTAAGGTATATGTAGGGTGGGTGGATGTTTTCTAACCCATACTCTAATCTCTTAAACGTAATTGATTGTTTTATACAAAGATTATCTATTCAAGTTTCTTTTTTGTAGAGGAATTACGTTTTAATAGAAAATTAATTGTAATAAACGATATTATTATTATTATCTTAATTTTGTTTACGTTACTTTAACAGTGAAAATGATTAAAAGATTAAATGATTACTATTAACCGAGTATTATATCATAAGAAATTTTAATTGAAAAAAAAAATCGGGGTGTGTAGCAGCGTAGAAAATTTAAAAAGCAAAATCACTCGCGGCCGAAAGATAAAAATTCAAAAGTGCACCGGCCCACATTGTCTTCGGATTTACATAACTGGCCGCGCGATTATTGCGCAACCGGCAATTTTTCGACCCAAAACAAACTCGAAATGAGAAAAAGTTTCAGAAAAATACAGCAAGGCAATTCCTATATAGCACAACAATCGTGTGCATATAGAAGTTCAGTGGGTCATAATGGAAAGGTGCCTCGAAAGGAAAAAGTGCTCTTCCACACACCAAAACTCAAGAAAAATTCCGTAAATATATACAGGGTGACTGACAAAAAACCTTTGGTGCTGTATCTCGCTTATTTTTTATCCGATTTTAATAAATAAAACATCAAATTAAACCATTTTTAAAAGACTTTAATAGGATCTGAACTGTTATTTTTTCTCGCACCCAGTTTTTGACAAAATACGATCAACATTTTTTTTTTTAATTGCACTGTATATATATTTTTATTGATTCGCAAGGAGATTTTTTTTCTGAATATAAAATTGTAGACAAATTTATCCATACATCAAACTTAGGTCGAGAAACTGAGGATTAAAAAAATAAATAAAAAGTCAAGTATCCATTGTAAACAATATACAGATCCTATTTTAAATGTCAAAAGTGACAGTGACAGCCATTGATACAATACTGCAACGATTTTTAATTATTTCATAATTAAAATGTTGCAATATTTCAAACACTGTACTAGAATTTTGTGCTTCTACAGAAATCGTTTTTCAGTTTTTGAAATCTTGCAACATTTTTATTATGAAATTATTAAAAATCATTGCAGTATTGTACCAATGACTGACACTGTCACTTTTGACATTTGGAATAGGCTCTGTATATTGTTTACTATGGGTATTTGATTTTTAATTTTTTTTTAATCCTCAATTTCTCGACTTTGGTTTGATGAATGGATAAAATCGTTTACAAATTTTGATTCAGAAAAAAATCTCCTTACGGATCAGTACAAAATATATATACAGTGCAATTTGAAAAAAAAAGTTGATCGTCTTTTGTCAAAAACTGGATGCAAGAAAAAATATCAGTACAGTTCATATTAAAGTCTTTTAAAACTCATTTAATATGATGTTTTATTTATTCAAATCGGATCAAAAATAAGCGAGATACAAAGGTTTTTCGTCAGTCACCCTGTATATATATACACGTATCGATTCTAGTGTGTGTTTAGTGTTACAAGGTCGAATGCGCTTATTTTTTCGAGGTTCTAATTAGAGCCTTTAGCGTCTACTCACTAAAAAAAAAAAACTAATGCCCGGAATGATTAATCGTTTTTTTTTTCCAAATCAAGAATGCTGCTCCGCCGGTGTTGCGTAACTCGCCTAATGGGATGATAATATCGACGGATTTATCGGGAGGATGGAATACTAACCTAGATTTTGTTGTAAAATTACAGTCTCTTACTTGTGTTAAGAATTATATGTTACAGTAAGAATTATAATACGAAATAAATGATAAATTCGGATTCTATATAAAATTTCGAATAATTTGAGTATAAACATGTATGATTTACGTTAACAAATGGGAAAGTTATTAGCGAAAGAAAAAATATCATAGGCGACTAGATTAATTTTTTAGGTGCGTTATTAAAGCAATACGAGAAATTATATCAAACTGCGGTTTTTAATTATGTGTAGGGTTTATTATGCAGATTAAGATTGAAATATAAAAATTTATATTTTTTTTAAGATTAAGATTGAAATATAAAAATTTATATATTTTTTTAGAAAATGAGGGTAAGAGGTTGAAATTTAAAAAATGATTATATTTTTAAATTCTTTATTAAATTTCAAGAAGTTTGAGTATAAACATGGCTAGTTTATAATGATAAATGAGGAAGTTATAAGCGAAAAACTAAATGTCATAGGCGACTAGATGAAATTTTTGATACGTTTTTAAAGCAATACTAAAAATGATATCGAATAGCTGTTTTTAAATATGTGCTTTGTTTATAATACAGATTAAGATTAAACCATAAAAAATTCAATTTTTTAGAAATGATAAAAAAAATACTTTTTAATAATAATTTTAAAATATGTCTGATAATCACAACTATGTAGTAATGTATTTATTAATTAGTAAACAGTATTTTTATCTGTGTTAATATATGCAAAGAAGTAGTTAACACAGTTTTCTTCGGCGATTAATTGCTTAATTTTCTAAAACTACACCGGACCAGAATGGTCGTTGATAATTCCATTCATAAATTAATTACGCAACGTTTTCGTTTCGTTCGTTGGCGTAAGTCAAAAAGGAGAAAAAAAACGTTGGTATTTGCGTGCGTGTCCCACTTTGCCGAACGGAGCGGTATTTTTATTATTATTTTGTTATTCGGGCGAGTCGGTTTCTTAATTGGTGCTCATTAGCTAATTGATTTGTTGGTCACGTGGAAATTCGGCGCTCAGCGTACAAATTAGGCGTGTAATTGTTGCATTAAGAAGTTTTTTTGTGTGGGTCATAAATAAATAGGAATAATATTTACAAAATCGAAGTGAATCAATGAAAATTTATTTTGCAGATGAAAGCGGTGTGCCTCCTCGTGGTGGCCTGTGTGGCGGTGGCCATCGTCAAAGCCCAACGTGTGTCCAATAGGCCAGGAAGATTCTTATCACTGCCAGTACCGAGCAAATGCGCTAACAGTAAGTACTTAAAATTCAAATCAAGAAAAAACACTTTTTCAGCTGATTAAACTCAATTTAAAAGGGTAGAATATTTTTGTCAAGTCTCTCATGATGGAACTCTAGCAGAATCTTGAATGATATATTTTAATTAATCCATATTCGAAACGAATAATGTATTATTAGTTTAAGTAGTTTTAAACATGGAGCAATTCTTTAATTTTGAAGGAATGAAAATTAGCTTTCTCGGTTGGTATCACTTAAAATCTAGGGGTGGAAGTGGAAACCATAGAGTCTTTTTTTTGCTATAACTTTAAATATAAGGAATCAATAATTAGCTTTCTTACATAAACACTAATAGGAAATAAATACAAAAGAAACTCATCCAATCGTACATTCCTTCCACTCAATCCTTCTGGTATGAAGATTATAGTTTTCTCATCCTCTCCACTATTGTATTATTCAGTACATTTACCATGAAAGATTCGAAAAATTGATGGCCTGCTTCAAGCTCCAATTAACGCAATGAGATCATGAGGAAGCTGAACTTCCTGGCCGGGGATAAAACTTACGACATCCAGGCGGGAAAATAACTTTTCGTTGCGAATTAATGACGAAAATTTTCGAAACCGCACAACAGGATTTCTTCTAATGACCACCTCGGCCCGGAGATTCTTCCCGCGTTACATAATTGCCGGCAATCATCCAATCAATCGTCTCACGCGGAGCAACTTTCTCGTCGAGAGGGAATCCCGTGGAATTTATTCAAATCGTCTTAACAACAACAACAACAACCACAACGGATGCCAGTGGTTTTCGACAAGTGCATCCGTTCGGCTAGGCCTTGTTTCGTCACCTCATCAGTGGAGGAGCTGCTGACCTCCTAAACTTTAAACGTCCATTGCATTATAATGCAGCGGACACTAACGGCAAATTATCGTTCGCTTGCCCAACACCAACACCATTGACATTTATATTCAAGTGTCTTCATTACTCTGGCGTTTTCCATGCTAATATCAAGTAGTCTTTATGCAAATCTTCACGCGTGACGAAACAAATGTGGTAGTATCATTAAAATCATTACCACACAACCAAGAAATAATAAGATGCTTTTTCAATACCACTAATTATTGCTCAAGAGTTTATAATATATCAATGTTATGGTATTACAAAAAACATCTATAAAATCTCTTCGGTTATTAACACCATTGAAGAAAATCGGATTTAGAAGGATGCTTAAGATGATTAAAATTGCAAACAATTTATAAAGATGAAGAGATCTGATTGATTAATTCTTATATAACGCTATTCGATGCTAATAAAAAACGATATTATCACTTTGAATAAATTACGAGTCCGAGTTTGTCCATTAAAATTCCCGTTGTCGCCACGGACGTATCTTCTTCACGGATATCGTTCTTGTACGATGAAGTCATCGCATTACCATAAGGCCGAGACGTTCAATAAAAATTCATGTTAAAAGAACTGGATTGAAATGATGCGATTAATCATGGAAATCAAGGAATAATTGAAAGCAAAAAAAGGCAAATGTAAAAACGATGCTGTTTTGTTTTTAGTAGACGACGGTATATCCTTTAAACTACATTCAAGAAATTTTAAGTAAATTCAACGCATGGTTTTTATTTTTATAATCATTTAAACCCACAAGAGCATTTTTGACTATTCATTGCTCCAAGTTTAAAACGTTGTAGTTTTCTTCACACTTGACTTTAGCAATTGTTTTTTACATTTTCTAAAAACTACATTATTTCTATACATACCCAAAAAAATTTAACTGAATTTATCATTTAGTTTTTATTTTATAATCATTAAAACCACCAATTGCATTTTTGTTTATTCATTGCTCAAAGTTTAAAGCGTTGTAGTTTTCTTCACACTTGACTTTAGCAATTGTTTTTTACATTTTCTAAAAACTACATTATTTCTATACATACCCAAACAAATTTAACTGAATTTATCATTTAGTTTTTATTTTATAATCATTAAAACCACCAATTGCATTTTTGATTATTCATTGCTGAAAGTTTAAAGCGTTGTAGTTTTCTTAACACTTGATTTTAGCAATTGTTTTTTACATATTCTAGAAACTACATTATTTCTATACATAAACAAAAAAACTTTACTGAATTTATCATTTAGTTTTTATTTTATAATCATTAAAACCACCAATTGCATGTTTTGTTTATTCATTGCTCAAAGTTTAAAGCGTTGTAGTTTTATTAACACTTGACTTTAGCAATTGTTTTTTACATTTTCTAGAAACTACATTATTTCTATACATACCCAAAAAAATTTAACTGAATTTATCATTTAGTTTTTATTTTATAATCATTAAAACCACCAATTGCATTTTTGATTATTAATCCCATAAATTTTGAAACGTTACTGTTTCATTATCAGCAAACTGTAGTAATTGTTTTTACCAGATTTTAAAGATATGTTATTTTTCTATATATTCAAGAAATTTCAAGTAAATTCCTTGCCCAGTTTTTATTTTATAACCTTTAAAACCACAAAGCGCATTTTTGGTTAACATCTGCGTGAAGTTTGAAGCGTTGTTGTTCTGTTTTTGATAATCGTTGGCAATTGTTTTTTGCATTTTGTACAAACTACATTCTTTCTCTACATATTCAAGAAATTTAGAGTAAATTTTTCATCTAGTTTTTGTTTTATAATTATTAAAACCACCAATTGCATTTTTGATTAATCAAAACATCAAAACGTAAAGTTTGAAACGTTGCTGTTTTATTTTCAATAAATTTCAGCAATTGTTTTTTACCACTTTTTAAAGCTACATTATTTTTCTTCACATTCAAGAAATTTCAAGTAAATTCATCGCTTAGTTTCTATTTTATAATCATTCAAACGATAAAGCGCATTTTTGATTAATATCTACGTGAAGTTTAAATCGTTGCTCTTCTGTTTTGAATAGTCGGCGGCAATTATGTTTTGCATTTTCTTAAAACTAAATTTTTTCTATATATATTCAAGAAATTTAGAGTAAATTTATCGTCTAGTTTTTATTTTATAATCATTAAAACCACAAATTGCTTTTTTGATTAATCAAAACATAAAGTTTGAAACGTTGCTGTTTTATTTTCAATATATTGCAGAAATTGTTTTTTGCCACTTTTTAAAGCTACATTATTTTTCTACACATTCAAGAAATTTGAAGTAAATTCATCGCTTAGTTTTTATTTTATAATTATTTAAACAACAAAGCACATTTTTGGTTAATGTTTGCGTGAAGTTTGAAGCGTTGCTGTTTTGTTTTAATAGTTGGCGGCAATTATTTTTTATATTTCCTTAAAACTACATTCTTTCTCTATATATTCAATAAATTTAGAGACAATTTATCACCTAGTTTTTATTTTATAACCATTAAAACTACCAATTGTCTTTATGAATAATATTTGCATGAATTTTGAAACGTTGTTGTTTTACTTTCAGTAAACGCCGGCAATTGTTTTTGCCATTTTTTAAAGATACATTATTTTTCTACATATTCAATAAATTTTAGGTAAATTCATTGCCTAATTTTTATTTTATAATCATTAAAACCACCAATTGCATTTTTGATTAATCAAAACATAAAGTTTGAAACGTTGCTGTTTTATTTTCAATACATTACAGCAATTGTTTTTTACCACTTTTTAAAGCTACATTATTTTTCTACATATTTAAGAAATTTCAAGTAAATTCACCGCTTAGTTTTTATTTTATAACCATTAAAGCCATAAAGCGCATTTTTGGTTAACATCTGCGTGAAGTTTGAAGCGTTGCTGTTCTGTTTTTAATAATCGTCGGCAATTGTTTTTTGCATTTTGTACAAACTACATTCTTTCTCTACATATTCAAGAAATTTAGAGTAAATTTATCATCTAGTTTCTATTTTATAATCATTAAAACCACCAATTGCATTTTTGATTATTATTCGCATGAATTTTTAAACGTTGCTATTTTATTTTGAGTAAACTCCGGCAATTGCTTTTTACTATTTTTTTTAAAGATGTATTATTTTTCTACATATTCAAGAAATTTCAAGTAAATTCATCGCTTAGTTTCTATTTTATAATCATTCAAACGATAAAGCGCATTTTTGGTTAATGTTTGCGTGAAGATTGAAGCGTTTCTGTTCTGATTTTAATAGTCGGCGGCAATTGTTTTTTACATTTCCTATAAACTACATTCTTTCTCTATACATTCAAGAAATTTAAAGTAAATTTAACATCTAGTTTTTATTTTATAATCATTCAAACCACCAATTGCATTTTTAATTATAATTCCCATAAATTTTGAAACGTTGCTGTTTTATTTCCAGTAAACTCCGGAAATTGTTTTTCATCATTTTTTAAAGCTACATTATTTTTCTACACATTCAAGAAATTTCAAGTAAATTCACCGATTAGTTTGTATTTTATAATCATTAAAACCACAAAGCGCATTTTTGATTAATATCTGCGTGAAGTTTGAAGCGTTGCTCTTTCGTTTCTAATAGTCGTGGGCAATTGTTTTTTGCATTTCCTATAAACTACATTCTTTCTGTATATATTCAAGAAATTTAGAGTAAATTTATCATTTAGTTTTTATTTTATAATCATTAAAACCACCAATTGTATTTTTGTTTGTTATTCGCATAAATTTTGAAACGTTGCTGTTTTATTTCCAATAAACTCCGGAAATTGTTTTTTATCATTTTTAAAGATACATTATTTTTCTACATATTCAAAAAATTTTAAGTAAATTTATCGCTTAGTTTTTATTTTATAATCATTCAAACGACAAAGCGCATTTTTGGTTAATGTTTGCGTGAAGTTTGAAGCGTTGTTCTTCTGTTTTTAATAATCGGCGGCAATTGTTTTTTGCATTTTCTATAAACTACATTCTTTCTCTACACGTTCAAGAAATTTAGAGTAAATTTATCACCTAGTTTTTATTTTATAATCATTAAAACCACCAATTGCATTTTTGATTGATCAAAACATAAAGTTTGAAACGTTGCTGTTTTATTTCCAGTACACTGTAGTAATTCTTTTTTACCAAATTTTAAAGATATATTATTTTTTTATATATCCAATAAATTTCAAGTAAATTCATTGCCTAATTTTTATTTTATAATCATCAAAACCACAAAGCGCATTTTTGATTAATATATACGTGAAGTTTGAAACGTTGCTGTTTTAGTTTCAGTAAACTGTAGCAATTGTTTTTTACCAGATTTTAAAGATACATTATTTTTCTACATATTCAAGAAATTTCAAGTAAATTCATTGCCCAGTTTTATTTTATAATCATGAAAACCACAAAGCGCATTTTTGATTAATGTTTCCTTGAAGTTTAAAGCGTTGCCTTTTTGTTTTTAGTAGCCAACGACAATTGTTCTTTATATTTCCTTTAAACTACAATATTTCTATACATAATCAATAATTTTTAAGTAAATTTATCTTATAGTTTTCATTTTATAATGATTCAAAACGCCGAGCGCATTTTTTTTTATTATTATCTGCATAAAGTTTGAAACGTTATTGTTTTAATTTCAATAAACGGTGGCAATTGTTTTTTTACAATTTCATAAAGACACATTAATTTTCTACATATTCAAGAAATTTCGAGTCCCAATTTTTATTTTATAATCATTCAAACCGCAATTACAGTTTTGATTAATATTTGCATGAAATTAAAAGCGTTGCTATTTTGTTTACAAACGACAATGTCAATTATTCTTTGCATTTCCTTTCAATACCAATATTTCTATACATATCAAAAAAAATTAAGTTAATTCATCGCATAGTTTTTATTTTATAATGATTCAAACCTTCGAACGCAATTTTGATTATTATTTGCATTTAAAGCGTTATTCTTTTGTTTTCAATAAACAGCGGCAATTGTATCTTCTATTTTTACTAAACTACATTATTTCTCTAAATATTCAAGAAATTTCAAGTAAATTTACAGCCTATTTTCTATTTTATAATAATTCAAACCTTCAATTGCATAATTATGATTTGCATGCAGTTTGGGGCGGTGTTTTTTTGTTTTCAATAGAAGGCGGCCATTAATTATACGATTTTTTGAAAAGCACATCATTTCTCTATATATTCAAAAAAAATCAAGTAAATTTATGGTGTAGTTTTAATTTTATAATCAATCAAATCGCCGAGTGATTTTTAATTATTTCTATAAAGTTTGATACGTTGTTTTTTTTTGTTTTTTTATAGATAGTGGCATTATTTTCTTCCATTTTCTTAAAATTACATTATATCCTTACATATTCAAGAAACCTTAAATCGTGATTTTCATTTTATAAACATCCAACCATCGAGCGCATTTTTGATTATTATTTGTGTAAAATTTGAAGCGTTGCTGTTTTGTTTCTACTTGCTTTATCAATTTTCTTCTAACTACACTATTTCTCTAGATATTCAAGAAATTTCAAATCAAATCAACTAGTTTTTATTTTATGATCATTCAAACCGCCAAGCGTACTTTTGATTACAATCTGCATGGAGCTTTAAGGCGTTGCTTTTTTGTTTTCAATAGGCGACGGCGATTGTTTCTTTAATTTTCTTTAAGCTACATTATTTCTCTAGGTATTTAAGAAATTTCATGTAATACAATGATATGGTTTTTATTTTAGAATCATTCAAACCACGAAGAGTATTTTTGATTATTATTTCCGTGAAGTTTCAAGCTTTACTGTTTCAGTTTGAGTAGATTGTAGTTATTTTTGGTTCCGTTTTATTTAAACTACATTATTTTTCTATATATTTAAGAAATTTTAATTAAACTGATTGAATAGTTTTTATTTTAGAATCATTCAAACAACAAAGCGCATTTTTGATTATTATTTGTATAAAGTTTAAAGCGTTTCTGTTTTGTTTTTAGTAATCGACGGCAATTGTTTATTGAATTTTCTATAAACTACGATCCTTCTCTAGATATTCAAGAATTTTTAAGCAAGTCCATCCACTAGTTTTTATTTTACAATCATTCAAACCGCCAAGCACAATTTTACTTATCATTTGCATGAAATTTGAAGCGTTGTGGATTTGTTTTCAATATAGAGCGGCAATTATTTTTACCGTTTTCTTTAAATTACATTATTTTACTACGTATTCAAGAAATTTTAAACAGATTGATCGAGTAGTTTTTATTTTAGAATCATTCAAAACACAAAGCGCATTTTTGATTATGTTTTGCGTAAAGTTTGAAGCGTTACTGTTTTGTTTTTAGTAGTCTACAGCAATTGTTTTTTGCAATTTCTATAAACTACATTCCTTCTCTACGTATTGAAGAATTTTTAAGTACATTCATCGACTAGATATTATTTTATAATCACCTTAAACCGCCGAGCTCATTTTTGCGTATCATTTACGTGAATTTTGAGGCGTTGTGGAGTTATTTTTAATACTCAGCGGTAATTTTTTCTTTTATTTTCTTTAAACCACATTATTTATCTACGTATGCAAGAAATTTTAACCAAATTTATCAAGGGATTTTTATTTTAGAATCGTTTAAAGTATAAAGCACGTTTTTGATTATTTTTTTCATAAAGTTTGAAGTGCTGCTGTTTCGGTTTTAGTAATTGGAGGCAACTGTTTTTTTGCATTTTATACAAACTACATTTCTTTTCTACATACTCAAGAATTTTTACATACTTTCATCGCCTAGTTTTTATTTTATTATTGTTCAAACCACCAAGCGCATTTTTGCTTATCATTTGCATAAAATTTGAAGCGTTGTGGATTTGTTTTTAATAAACAGCTGCAATTATTTCTCCCATTTTCTTTAAACGACATTATTTATTTACATATTCAAAAAATTTTAAACGTTTTCATCGAGTGGTTTTTATTTTATAATCATTTAAAACACAAAGCGCATTTTTGATTATTTTTCGCGTAAAGTTTTAAACGCTGCTATTTTGTTTGTAGTAATTGGCGGTCACTGTTTTTAGCATTTTTTATAAACTACATCCCTTTTTTATATATTCAAGAAGTTTTAAGTAAATTCATAGGCTAGATTTTATTTTATAATCACTTAAACCGCTGAGATCATTTTTCTATTAATATTTGCGTGACGTTTGAAGCGTTGCTGTTTTATTTTCAGTAAACGGTGGCATTTGTTTTTTACTATTTTCTTAAGATACATTATTTTTCTACATACTCACGAAATTTTAAGTAAATTTTTCGAGTGGTTTTCATTTTAGAATGATTTAATCCACAAAGCGCATTTTTGATTTTTATTTGCGAAAAGTTCAAAGCGTTTCTGCTTTGTTTTTAGTAGTCGACGGCAATTGTTTATTGTATTTTCTATAAACTACATTCTTGCTCTAAATATGCAAGACTTTTTAAGTAAGTTCATCTCTTAATTTTTACTTTATAATCATTCAAAACCGCCAAGCGTATTTTTGCTTATCATTTGCAAGAAGTTTAAAGCGTTGTGGATTTGTTTTCAATAGACAGCGGCAATTGTTTCTTCCATTTTCTTTAAACGACATTATTTCTCTACGTATTCAAGAAATTTTAAACAAATTTATCAAGTGGATTTTATTTTAGAATCGTTCAAAACACAAAGCGCATTTTTGATTATTTTTTGCGTAAAGTTTTAAGCGCTGCTGTTTTGTTTATAGTAATTGATGACAACTGTTTTTAGCATTTTCTATAAACTACGCTCCCTCTTGTAGCCAATTTTTTTATAGTTGAAGCCAAGCATTTTTAGAATGAAATAAATTGCTAATCTCAATTTGGATAAAATTATTAGTCACTTACACCAATTAATTAATTTAAGCTATTATACACGTAAAAATGCACAAATATTACGGCGGAAGGACTACGCAGCCAGTAACCTATTATTAATCTTTCTAAACGCTTCAGTTTTGCATGATCTGTAATTATTTTTAAAGTTATTATTACACAATTTTCGTTGCGAGAAATACGGGTTTTCATTATTTGCTTAGAAAGTTTGGAAAATTTCGCACAATTGTCGTCGTCATTACGTGAACGAGAGAACAATTAAAAAAATAAACGATGTGCAAATATTTAATTTCCTCAGTTTGTTCAAAGAATCGAGAGGAAAGTGCATGCAACAGTTACGAATGAATTATTTGCTTTGTTTTTAATTTATAATAAATTACATAATTTTAAAGTAAAGTTAAATATTAGTATTTTAATACCACAATATAAAAAATTAAGATAAATGTATTAATGAATATTTACACAGATATACTGAATTGAAAAATTACATAGTGAATTTTTAACCACAAATAATTACACGTTATATAATATTTTTACAATAATTATTTGTAAAAATATTTGATTTGCTGTAAATTATGTTTAATTCCATGAAATATTTGAGAAGATGTTCAAGGCTGTAACATTTACGAGAGTTGCGAAACGCGCGGATGAATTCAATTGGCCGTGCGGTTATTTTTTTTCTTTCATTCCTAATAACAATAAATTAATTAGAAATCAGTAGAAGGAAAAAAAACTGTAATCACGACATTTAACTCGTCGCCGGGTTATTAATTGCGGCGACCTGAAATCTCCGGCGAACGAGGCGTAATACGAAGAGGAACAATGAAAGCCTTAAAGGTCGGCACTACTCTATCTCTCCTTCTTCATCTCTTCAATAAAGTGGTTTTGAAATTAGCTGTTGAGAAAGTAATTTTGTAATTGAATTTATTAATTAAAGACTAAACGATTGTTTATCTAAAACAAAAAATAAATATCTTTAAAGTAACAAGCTCATTTACACACACACACAAATCACACAGCGGAAGGGCCACGTGGTCGATATCCAAACACTACTACTACTACTACTAAACATAATATGTGATATCAAGAAGGAAAGTGTTGCGACTATTGTTATCAGTAGTAGACGATGTTTTTAAAAATACATAATTTCCCCTAATGTATGGCATTTGGCACCATCTTGTTGAAACCACATTTCTTCGAGTTCAAGTATCAATAAGTTTCTTTACTCAAAATGTTATTCAATACTTCCAATGAAAATTACTTTTAGAATCATTATAACCTTGCATGAATTCAAGTACTTTTTTCTTGATGTGCTCCATACTGTTGAAATCAGATTTTTTAAGACCTTAAAGCATAAAATATTACTCAATATTTATATTGTATCGAAAGGAAATATTCAACATTGCAAATTATAAGATAAGAGTGATTTAAATTTTGCAATGAATGAATTTCTTCTTGATGTGCAGCATGTAACACCATCTTGCTAAAACAAAACAAAAACAACAAATCTGTTAAAGCTTATTTCCACTGAAAATGATCTTTAGGATATTTAAAAATTTCCCCAAGAATTTTATTGAATAAATAAATGATATCACTTAAAATACAGCATGTAGCACCATCTTGTTAAAACCACAAACAATAATCATTGCAATCATAACCTCAACCTTTATAATTATTAAAATCCTTCTTTTCCAACACAATTAAGATCTGGAATTTAATTATTATTATCATTTCTGATGGGGCGTTTATTAAAATTACAAATCAAGACCTACTTTGATTATATTTTTTTACTTGTATTATTAATTTTATTTTCGTTATATAAACTTGAATAGTTCGAACCGTTCCTTTTGTACCTCTCTGTATATATATATGAGTGTTGCACAACGCGTAGCCTTTACGTATCGGGGCAGGTGCGAATGGATATCGTTAATTGCGCAAGACGGAGCACAATAAAAATTCTCGAAGAGGACGCGAGGGAACCTCGGGCGATGGCCGTTACAAAATCGCCGAATAATTGAAAATTAGTCACGTTGTTAAAGGCGCGAAATCGTGCCTGAATTTCTTCGAATCCGCTGCAATGATTTAAAAAAGTAAAACTACGCGGTGAATTAATTTCAAAATTTCTTAAATAAGTAGATAAATAATGTAGTTTATTGAAAATATAAAAAACAATCGCTGTATATTATAAAAATTCAAAATAATAACGCTTTAAACTTCAAGCAAATAATAATCAAAAATACGCTCCGCGATTTGAACGATTGTAAGATGAAAACTAGGCGATGAATTTATTTAAAATTTCTTAAATATGTTGAAAAATTATGTGGTTTAAAGATAATCGAAGAAAAAATTTGTATAGCCTACTGAAAATAAAATTGCAACGCTTCAAACTTCAAACGCAGTAATTATGCAAATGAGCGCTTGGAGGTTTGAATGATTATAAAATCAAAATTAGGCGATATTTTTATATAAAATTTCATAAATATATAGAGAAAGAATGTAGTTCATAGAAAATGCAAGAAACAGTTGCCGATGATTACTAAAAACAAAACAGTAACGCTTCAAAGTTCACGCGAATAATAATAGAAAAATGCGCTTCGTGGTTTAAATCGTTCCAAAATAAAATCCACTCAATGAATTTACTTAAAAATTCTTGAATATGTAGAAAAGGAATGTAGTTTGTAGAAAATTTTAAAACCAATTGCCTCCAATTACTATAAACAAAACAGCAGCCCTTAAAATTTTACGTGAAAAATAATCAAAAATGCGCTTTGTGTTTTAAATGATTCTAAAATAAAAACCACTCAATGAATTCGTTTAAAATTTCTTGAGTATGTAGAAAAATAATGTGGTGTAAAGAAAACAGTAGAAATAATTGCCTCTCTATATTGAAAATAAATCCACAACGCTTTAAACTTCATGCAAATGATAAGCAAAAATGCGCGTGGCAGTTTGAATGGTTATAAAATAAAAACTAGTGGATGAACATACTTAAAAATTCTTGAATATCTAGAGGAGGAATGTAGTTTATGGAAAATTCAATAAACAATTGCCGCCGACTACTAAAAACAAAGCAGAAACGCTTTAAACTTCACACAATAATAATCAAAAATGCGCTTTGTGGTTTGAATGATTCTAAAATAAAAACTACTCAAAGAATTTACTTAAAATTTCTTGAATATGTAGAAAAATAACGTATCTTAAAAGAAAATGGAAAAAACAAATGCCACCGTTTACTGAAAATAAAACAGTATCGCTTCAAACGTCATGCAAATATGAATAGAAAAATGCTCTCGGCGGTTTGAGTGATTATAAATTAAAATCTAAGCGATGAATTTACTTAAAAATTCTTGAATATGTAGAAAAGGAATGTAGTTTATAGAAAATGCTAAAAACAGTTGCCGCCAATTACTAAAAACAAAACAGCAGTGCTTTAAACTTAACGCAAAAAATAATCAAAAAATCGCTTTGTGTTTTGAACGATTCTAAAATAAAAACCACACGATGAATTCGTTTAAAATTTCTTGAGTACGTAGAGAAATAATGTGGTTTAAAGAAAATGGGAGAAACAATTGACGCTGTCAATTAAAAACAAAAACACAACGCTTCAAATTTTATGCAGACGATAAGTAAAAATGCGCTTGGTGATTTGAACGCTTATAAAATAAAAACTAGCAGATGAACTTACTTAAAAATTCTTGAGTATTTAGAGAAGAAATGTAGTTTATAGAAAATACAATAAACAATTGCCGTACACTACTAAAAACAAAGCAGAAACGCTTTAAACTTTTCGCAAATAAAAATAAAAAATGAGCTTTGTTGTTTGAATGATTCTAAAATAAAAACCACTTAATGAATTTACGTAAAATTTCTTTAATATGTAGGAAAATAACGTATTTTAAAGAAATAGTGAAAAAACAAATGCCACCGTTTACTGAAAATAAAACAGCAACGCTTTAAACGTCATGCAGATAATAATAGAAAAATGATCTCAGCAGTTTGAGTGATTATAAAATAAAAACTAGGCGATGAACTTACTTAAAAATTCTGAAATATGTAGAAAAGGAATGTAGTTTATAGAAAATGCTTAAAACAGTTGCCGCCAATTACTATAAATAAAACAGCAGCGCTTAAAACTTTACGTGAAAAATAATCAAAAATGCGCTTTGTGTTTTAAATGATTCTAAAATAAGAACCACTTAATGAATTCGTTTAAAATTTCTTGAGTACGTAGAGAAATAATGTGATTTAAAGAAAATGGGAGAAACAATTGCCGCTGCCTATTGAAAACAAATCCACAACGCTTGAAATTTCATACAAATGATAAGTAAAATTGCGCTTGGCGATTTGAATGATTGTAAAATAAAAACTAGTGGCTGAACTTACTTAAAAATTCTTAAATATCTAGAGGAGGAATGTAGTTTATGTAAATTGTAAAAAACAATGGCAACTGACTACTAAAAACAAAACAGAAACGCTTCAAACTTTAAGCAAATACTAATTAAGAGTGCGCTTTATGGTCTGAATGATTCTAAAATAAAAAAAACTACTCAATCAATTTACTTGAATTTTTTTAAATATATAGAAAAATAATGTAGTTTAAACAAAACGGAATCAAAAATAATCTCTGTCTACTCAAACTGAAACAGCAAAGCTTGAAACTTCACCGAAATAATAAATAAAAATGCGCTTTGTGATTTGAACGATTCTAAAATAAAAACCATATCATTGATTTACATGAAATTTCTTGAATATCTAGAGACATAATGTAGCTTAAAGAAAATCAAAGAAACAATCGCCGTCGCTTATTGAAAACAAAAAAGCAACGCCTTAAAGCTCCATGCAAATTATAATCAAAAATGCGCTTGGCGGTTTGAATGATCATAAAATAAAAACTAGGTGATTATTGGATTTGAAATTACTTGAATATCTAGAGAAATAATGCAGTTCGAAGAAAATTGATAAAGCAAGTAGAAACAAAACAGCGACGCTTCAAATTTTACACAAATAATAATCAAAAATGCGCTCGATGGTTGGATGTTTATAAAATAAAAATCACGACTTAAAGTTTCTTGAATATGTAAGGATATAATGTAATTTGATGAAAATGGAAGAAAAATATGCCGCTATCTATAAAAAAAACAAAACAACAACGCATCAAACTTTATAGAAATAATTAAAAATGCGCTCGGCGATTTGAATGATTATAAAATTAAATCTACACGATGAATTTACTTGAATTTTTTTGAATGTATAAAGAAATGATGTGCTTTTCAAAAAATCGTAGAATTAATTACCTCCTTTTATCGAAAACAAAACAACACCGCCCCAAATTCCATGCAAATCATAATTATGCAATTGGAGGTTTGAATTATATTATAAAAGAGAAAATAGGCTATAAATTTACTTGAAATTTCTTGAATAATTAGAGAAATAATGCAGTTTAGTAAAAAAAGAAGAAACAATTGCCGCTGTTTATTGAAAACAAAAGAATAACGCTTTAAACTTCATACAAATAATAATCAAAATTGCGCTCGAAGGTTTGAATCATTATAATATAGAAACTATGCGATGAATTAACTTAAAATGTTTTTTATATGTATAGAAATATTGGAGTTGAAAGGAAATGCAAAGAACAATTGACACTGTCGTTTTTAAACAAAATAGCAATTTTTCAAAATATACGAGAATGTTTTAATGATTGGAGGGTGGGATAGAGGCCGCCCGCCCACCCTACATATACAAATGAAATTTCCATCATTGTTACTCGATTATATATTTTGAAAAAGGTAAGAGTTTTAGTGATAATGTTCAAGATTTTAAAAGCCATGTTTAGCTTGGATTTTTAAGTATATGTAGGGTGGGTGGGTGGCCTCTATCCCACCCTCCAATTCTTTTAACACAGTCGATGCTTTTCTAAGAAATTATTGTCTCTAAGAAAAGTTTAACACCATTCAAAAAGATTCTCTTAAACGAATTCAAGGCTTTAAAAACTACAAAACTATGAGGATGTAGAATTGCGCCATATTTTTAAGAAATTAATGAAAAATTTTCCTTCCTCTTCTCTTCTCACTTTTCCAACGTGTCTTTATTTTTTTCTAGATTCATATTTTCTTCACACATCAAACCACAGTTAATTATTATTAGAAATTTTTATCAATGGTCTTCTTAATATTTCATCCTCATTTGGTCTAATTTTTCCATTGCCTACTAATTTATTTACTAGTTTATTTGCATTTAAAAGTTTATATTTATTTATAAACGCCTATTTTTTTGTGTTTTTCAGGACCAAAACAGTTCTTCTTCAGAGGACACAACTACTTCTACAGCGGACACGTGCCCGAACTGGCCGGAAGGAAGGTGGACTGGTTGGACGGTAGAAACATCTGCAGGGAGTACTGCATGGATCTCGTGTCGCTGGAAACTCAGGAGGAGAACAACATGATCTTCAGGCTCATCCAGCAAAGTACGAACGAAAAAATTATCCTAACATTTTAATAAAATACCATCATGAGTACTTCAACAGCAATGACGATCAAATTAGCGATCAAAAAATTAAAACAAAACTAAATAAAAGAATTAACAATCACATAACCGATAGACAAACAGTACTACTAAGAAAATTTGCCATTCAAATGAAAAATTTCGTTATTGAAATCATCATTTTCAAAAACTGAGCGAAAGTTTGGTAAATGTTTTACTTCAGCTTCATTAAAATAGCTTAATTAATTTCTGCTTGATCAGAACGGATATATGAAGAACGAGTACAAAACCACTTTTATTATGGTCAATTTACTAGCGAAGATTTCTTAATTTTAATTTCTCTTAATTGGTCAAAATTAATTAAAAATACTTAACACCTACGCGCAACAAACGCAATTAACACGTATAACCCGGAAACGCAAACGATTCAAGCATTCATTGTTCGGTGTGCATCCTCTCCGCGGACTCTTCGGCTATTGTTCGGCGCTTTGCTCACGGATAGATTTCACACGACGATAACGCGCACACGGAAAAAATAAATGATTAAAAGCGTATTCAGTGATGACACAAAAGGTTAACAAGTCTTAAGAGAATGTTGCCCAAGTGTAATTATTATTCACGTCCACGAAATGGTAAATTAATGGTTGGCCTTTTTTCTCTGATTCTGAGTGTTTGTCTGTAAATTGGCCATTGTGTAGAAATATTGATAATGATTAGTCGGAATGAAAATATGATTTTATATAAAAAAACCATTATCAATAATATTAACCTGGATTTAATCAATTAGGTCTCGTCATAATAGTGACTACTGGTAAAAACATAAGTTTCTTGAAAGGAAATGTTTTTAATCATAATAGTAGTATTAGGTTGCTTTTTAAACTGAAGAATAAAAGAAATCTAATTAATATAGAACTTTAATATTTGATAATAAACTATGCATTTTTTTTCCTATGAACAGATGATGTTCCTTACATTTGGACATCTGGAAGGCTGTGCGATTTCAAGGGTTGCGAAAACCGCCAAGATCTCGAGCCCAAAAACGTCTACGGATGGTTCTGGTCGGCGAACCGTGAGAAGATGGCGCCAACCAATCAGGCGCCCAACGGCTGGAATTACAACCCGTGGTCCTCCACCGGCCACAAGAAGCAACGCCAACCCGACAACGCCGAATTCGACATCAACCAAACGAGCGAGTCGTGCCTGTCCATCCTCAACAACGTCTACAACGACGGCATCGCGTGGCACGACGTCGCCTGCTACCACGAGAAGCCCATCGTCTGCGAGGACTCCGAGGAGCTCCTCAACTACGTCGCGGCGACAAACCGCGGCATTAGGTTGTAGGACGGACGTAACTTATTTCTAAAACGAAACAAAAAAATAATAATAATAAAGATCACACGGTGTTCAAGGCTTTTATTTATACCAACAGAGCAAGAGAAGTATTATTTTGTACATAATCATGTGAAAATATTATATAAAACTGCCTTCATTTTAATTAATCCATGTATGTGGTACTTATATATAAATAAAGTATTTTAAGTATAAATATAAACTCCCATCGCATTATTTACTGCTGTAATAAAACCTTGTTTGGGAAAACTCTCTCTTTCCTCGCATCCTGAAAAAAAAAACTTCTTCATTCATAGTGTTTTCTTTAATAACTTTCGCTTTATTCATCTTCACTAAGAATTTACAACAGTTTAGATTTATTGGTTTAATCAAACACATTAATACCAATACATTTTTCCTATACCAAAAGCATATCCACGTCGATTGAAAACATTTGTTTTGTCGTAACGAATTTCTATAAAAATGCGTTAAATTCCGTCGACACGTTTGATTCTAAACATTTTGTAATTTCCAGTGCGTTCTTAAAAAAATTGTGAAATGGCGAGAAAAGCGCGTGCTTGGGATTAAGTGGATCACAAACGCACGCATTTTAATTTGCGGTGAAATTACGCGTTATTTCATGTATATAAAAGGCGAATTTATTGCGCGTGAATTCGTCCGGTCAACGGATTCCTTTCCTGCAATTTTATTCGGGAAAGTGTTTTATTGTTGCAGTTACGGTCGTTATTTTTCACGCTTTTTATCACGTAGATGCTCCAGAAAATTTCGACCATCACAAAAATATTTAAATTTTATTAATTATACTAATTAATGCAACGTGATATATAAAATTTGAATATAGTAATATTTAGTTTAATTAATGCAAAAAATATATTGTTGCATGATTTATGTTTAATTTCGTTTTGATTTAGCATTCTTTATAAAAACTTGTCTTTTATCTTAAACTGCTAGATTTTCTGAATAACAAATATAAATACATTATGTTATAAATATACGTATTGTCCACATAATAATATTTTTTATTAATTTTATAGTTATCCCCTAAATAATAGACAAATGTGTTGGATTTTTTTTCTTAATGTTAGATTTTGATATTTTTAATGAAATTGTACTATTAACTACAGAAATAAGGAATTTAACGTTTTTTTTTTTATTTAATTCGGCAAATAATAGTAAGTAAAATTATTATAGATAAACAACTGTGTTTAATATTATTGTATCCATAGATTTGTAATAAAAGATGTACAACCTAAAAGTATGTTGGTAGCCCTGATGAGTTAACATCGATATGTAATACAAGATGTGTAATCGTTATTTTGATGTACTAAACTATCTGTTAATAGTAATAATACTTTCTTTAACTATTTTATGTACGAAATATTAAATTGTATGTAACCTTACACTCTTAACGGGTAAAAGGGTATATGATTATATATATAAATTTTATAATACGCCATTTTAAAATCTAGAATCTAATACATTATGTTATAAATATGTATATTCTCCAAACACCCAACTAGAATAGTAAAAGGAACATATTCTGCTATAATAATATGGCGTTTCCCCCTAAATATTAATTTCACTCATCATAATGCATTCCGACAACTTTTTAAGATTTATTAAATGCCTGCAGACAATAAGCAGACAAAATATAGGTAAAAATAAAATGATTACCTAATTATAGAACCTATATATTAACATAGTGTTAATGAGAAATAAGTATATGATATATTTATTACCTTAACTTTAAATTTTCTCTTCACGGAATTAAAAAATCAAAAATAGAAATGTAATATTCAAGACAAACAACCGTGTTTGATGTCATTGTGTCCATAGATTTATAATTAAAAGATGGTCAACCTAAAATTATGTTGGTAGCGATGATGATTCATCATCGATATGTAATAAAAGATGTGTTATTGTCATTTTGTTATATAAAAATATAAAATTATGGAAAATATCAACTCCATTACATTTTTCTTAATAATTTTATAAACGAAATGATTACGACCGCTATTACATAGTAATTTATGATAACTGAAACATTCAAATATATTACAAAAACACGTTTTGAATTTCGTCATTTTAATCTAACATACTTTTTATACATTTTATTTTATTTTAATGTTTATTTGGATTAGAGTTTTTAAAATAAAACAATTATATATTTAATATTTTCTTTATTTAAAAAGAAACCATTTTAATTCCTTAAAAACAACTAAAATACAACAATGGTGATTATATTATATCAAGCACCGCGCGAAAAAACAATAAAATCATCTAGTATCACTTTAATATCACGAAAATTCATAATCTAACAATCTAGCGTTTGAAAAAGTCATCGAAATTGAACCATCCTCCAGGCCTGAACAATTCTCCGGATATGGACGGTACATCGACATCGCTCTTATCCAGTTTGGTCCGCGTCTCTTCTGTCACGCGCTTTCCATCCTTATCAGTCCTGCTGATTATCGTGTGCTCCTCGTCACCCTTCTTGTACGTGACGGTCACCTCCTCGTTACCCTGATTGTCCCTCACGATGCGCTCGGTTTCCACGGTGCCGTCGGGCTTGACGACGGTCTTCGTGGACATGCTCTGGCCGAAGAAGCGGTGTTGCGTGGACGGCCTCTGGTACGGAGTTACTTCCTCGTTTTTATTTTTCAGTATCGTGTCTATGTCGTTCAGGTTAACCCTGTAAAAGGGAGAACGCTGTGGTTATGTTTGACGGAAGTTACGTCGTTGATTACGTACTGGTCGTCTATGTCACTGTCCGCCCTTCTTTGAGGGGTATCATATCCCGGTTTTAGGAACTGCTCACGTAGACTCTCAGGAGTTTCTGGTGATGAAGATGGGGGTTCTATGGCTGGTAGGTTACTCTTGAAGAAGTCTCCTGTGTGAATGAAATTTAAATATAGACAAACGATTTTATATATTTTTTACATGGATTAATTAAAGCCATCTTAAGTTATACATAATTGAAACAATTTTTTATATAAGTTTATACTTTTTCCCAATTAATTTCTATACGCAAAATATACATTTTTAAATATTATATTGATGAGGCTATTATTATCCAACAATCTCAGTCTGGCCAACATTTGAGCTCGCTGCGCAGAGAGTGAAATATGAGGATCTAAGCGAGAGGTACATACATTTTTCCGAGTACAATTGAAAACAAAAGTTGGGCGGTGTATCAGTCTAGAGAAAGTCTATGTTCGGTCCACACGCCTACCGGGAAACATGTGGGTACCCTCTACAGGGACGGCACAAAGTTTTAGAGAGATTATGATGATTTTTAAATTTTGTCATTGAATGTCCCAAATGCACTCTCACGTATTTCTTCCATCCTACGCCTGCCCTTTTGCCACAGCACAACTGGCCAGACTGAGATTGTTGGACAATACTTGTTAAAACTTAATAAAACAGCAACGCAGTGTAAAGTTTCAAAATTGTTGTAGAAAAATAAAAATAATTTTGAAATCTTACACTATATCAGTGTTTTATTCAGTGATATACATTTTTATTTACTAGATGTACATTTCGAATACTATGTGCTAAATACCAATAGGTTATAATGTGATACAACAAATATCGAACTTTAAATTGTTATTATAAATTAAACAAAACAAATTGTTTAAGTATTTCCTTACCAAAGAATGATCGATCGGACGGTAGACCAAAAGCTCTCATCACTTCATTCATCTGCTGTTCAAAGTATCTGTGCATTTCAATTGGATTGGAAAACATGTGGAAACTCATGGAATCATCGTCCTCTTCATCAGACCTAATTAGTATCAGAAAAGCTTTAATAATAACAATGTAAGTGTAATGGCCTTAAAAAGTTTTAAAAAACGTAACACGAATTATTTATATTCTTACGGTTTGTTTATATTTAAGCATGATGCAAGATGATGACACGTTTAATCAATAACTTACTGCAAAAACTATTTTCACTGGCTAACCGTGTTTAATCATCACGTAGAGTTAAACAGTAAACAACTATACCTAAATAAATTGTCGTGTCCGTCCTGCACGTAGTCCTTGTACCTGCAACGATTCAAAAACATAATATTATTGCCAAATATTGTGACACCGTTTTGAGGTTATGTGCGCACCTTTCGCTGTTGAAGTCACTGGGTGGCACCGAGTTCGGAATGCCCAGGAAGCTCTTGAAGAAGTTGTAAAAGTCCATCACGACGCACTTCGTAAATTTTCAGGGGTTATAATAAATTTCGTTTAAATGTTAAAACATTGCAGACGGTTTTTTCTAGAATGACAGCAGCTCCATTGATATGAAACTGTGCGAGATGGGTAACTGTTTGAATTGTCAAAACGTTTAGTTATTTTTTACATCATAAATAATGGGTAAGCTTATAATTTCATATCTAATAATTAGAAAAAACACAAAAACATTTCTATTAGTTAATTTTCTACCACGTAAAGAACTTTAATACATTTTTATTATTAAATTTCATATCTGCTTAGTTACTTTTCTTACCATAGATAATGTATACAAGATAGATAAGTAAATAAATTTCGTAACCATCTGGTTATTTTTTTCGTCATAGATAATGTATGTAAGATAAGTAAGTAAATAAATGTTGTTTGTCTAGTTACTTTTTCAGTCATGGATAACACATAAACAAGATGAACAATCGTATATAATGAGTTTGTATGCATAGATTAATAGCAAAAGATGTACAACTCTATATTTACTTTGGATATAGGTGAATTAACATCGATATGTAATACAAGATATGAAACTATTAATTTTTCTATGTAATCTCTTTATTGTGAATTGAATTCGTTTATACTTTTCTTATTCGATATAAAATTTATATAAATACTGTTGTATCCTTTCTTCGCACTCTAAAGTGTAATAAATAACTAAAACTCTTAGCGAATCTGAAAAAAAATTCAACAAATTAATATTTATATTCAATCGATCAATTTAAATGAATTGAAGATTAAAATTAATACTTCATGGGCTACACTCTTGATGAATTGAATTGGAGATTATTATCTAAGAAATAAATTAATATTGAATATTAAGTTGGCAGATCTTAGTACCCCTAAATGTATAAATAAAGATTACCTTATAAATTTACTTTGTAAAACGAGTCTGCTCTGACTTTCAAATTGTCATCTTCTAAATTCAATTACAAGATGGTAATACCGTTACTTATTCTGTTGATTTTAAATCCATGCTGGGCATTAGAATCACCTCAGAGTTCCTTCATTGATACAATTCAAGTTCCAACGATCCTTCTAGTATGCTGCTTCAGTTTCGTGACCCAGATCTTCTTCAGCAAACATAACGTGGTACCCCTACAATTAGTTATAATAATCTATATCGTCTTAGTAGTGTCAATAACCCAACAAATATTAGGAATCTATGGGGAGGAGTCGAACAAGGATATAACTATAAATCCGTTTATACTCAACATCCTCTTCTTCCCACTGTTAACGGCTAGGTGGTGTTTTAGTGGTAATAAGTATTTATTAATCAAAACATTACCTACTATTTTATTTATTACAACCATTATTTCTGGTGCAAACATTTTAATGCACGCTGCCATAGTGAAGCTGGCTTTATTTACAGAGTGGCCTTGGGTGAAATGTTTTATTTTGGCGGTGATTTTCTCCACCACGCAAGTACAGTACATTGTGATGTTGTTGAATGATCTTAATTTCAAGTTATTCAGGGCGCAAATGTATGGTGAAACGATAATTTCCATTGCGTTCGTTTTGACTTACTTCGATATCACAGTAGGAATATTTTTGGGTTTTAATACCGAATCGTATGGAACGTTGGCATGGATATTTTTCTTCAAGGTAATTGTCGGAATAATTGCCGGATACGCAATAGGGCTTTTCACTACGTTTTTAATAAAATGGTTGTCGAATAATCCGGAAACGTGCACCGCCGCCGTTCTCTCTATGTTCATCATCACTTACATATTAATCGAATTCGCGCATGCTTCTCCATTTTGCGCTATGCTCTCCATGGCGCTGATGCTAATGCAATACCGAGATCGTATGATGGAGGATAACCTGATAAAAATTAGACAATTCTTGCAATTGATCAATTTCGTGGCCAATTTTGGCATATTTATCTACAGCATACTCATAATCTACAGTTGGAGGATACTGGATAGCAGTTCTGGCATTAAAAATGGCTTCTTGAACTATTTCATAATCATCATGAGTCGAGGTTGTTGTTTCAGTGTTGCGTATCCTATGTTTAAATGGTTGACTCCTGATTTTAACTGCATTCACTTGTTTATGATGATTTGGGGAAAGGTGATTAGTAACACTACGCTGATCTTGACGTCGGTGCTCTTGTGCATGGAGGAGACTAACGAGTACGCCAGGGAAATTGTGAACGTGGTTTTCACGGCCACGCTGATAACGCACAGTTTGAATGCCATCAGTTTCGTCTTCTTCGTTAGAAAGAAGGTTTTAAAGCGCAAGAGTTTTAATCAGATCTCTAATATGATGAGCACGTTGAAGTATCTCTACCAGCAGAAGGATAGGTATATTTCTATATGGAAGATGAAAGGGTGAGATTGTTGTAGAAATCAATAAATTGGAAATAATTGTATGTTTTTGTAGAGGAATTGCTGACGTCCGTTGGGATGTGGTTAACGAATTGACGGATATAAAGCAACCCTTTAAGAAGGATGATAGAGATCCTATTAATAGCCAAATGTTTATGCTATCCCCGAGGAAGGCGACGTGTCCTGATTGTAAGAGGATCGTCACAGCAGAGCTCAGTACGAAAGATAAAACTGATATGAGGATGTAAGCGTTTATTTAAATATCTTAATCGAAATCATTATAAATTCACTGTTAGGTGTTTAAAATGAACTTTCAATAATTAAAAGCCAATACAATCAAATTACTAAATAATTATGATATTTTTTTTGTAGTGAAGTCAATAGAAGGATCTTAAAGGAAATGCACATGCATCTGGTGAGAACTTATAGTATGGGGTTGGTATCTTTGGAATGTATGCTGATCGCTAAGAAGATGCTGGCGGAGAGTAAAAGTATTTTTATCAACGTCGATGAACTTAAAACATATTTTAGAGGAAATGTAAGTAGTGCATACAAACATAATAAGCGTTTGATTATAGGAGTAATTCGATTCAATATCTTTCTTGATATGAACGATATATAAAACATCTTTATTTGAAGATAGTATTACATCTGATAATAAGACAATTAGTATGTTTCTTCTCTTCTTGTTTTCTTCATTGGCTAAGATTAAGATTCGAGAAACCGCATTTAGTTAATAAAGGGAAACTCAAACTAAGTGTATTTTATTTTCTTTTTTGTAGATTGTAAAAGTTAAAAAATGAAGAGAATGGTTGCATTCATACGTACACTGAAGTATATTGTTTGTGAATTTTTCAATTTAGTTAGAAAATGTGTAAAATATTTAATTTCATAACATATTTAGAATTTTTTTAAATTAATTTACCTTCCTACATAGAAATTGTTGGACGCTATGAAAGGATTTTCTTCGCGGGTTTTGAAGTTCGACGAAAAGTCATTGAAAGTACCGAGGAAGCCGTTTCGACGGATCTGCTACAGGATCATCATGAACCAGTACTACCGCGGCTTGATATACTTCTCCACGTTCACCTCCATCTACCCCATCATCATTTTCATCCTGACAGAGAGGCACAGCCTCTTGTATTTCTCAGCCGTGATCACCAATATTCTGTTTGCTTTAATGTTCTTCCTCCACATGATCATCACTATTAACGCATACTCGTTTATCTATTTACGAGACGGCATAAAGAAGTATTTAAGGTAAGTTTAGGTTTACATATTACGATAAGATTAAACTAAATAAATTTTCCTTTATCAGTTCTTATTGGCACATCTTCGACTTGATTATTGTAATTATGGCAATCTCAGACGTTGCCATCAATATCATGTTTGTGGTTAATAACAACGATATTGAGTGGTATCCACCACTATACTACTCCCGTTTGATAAGATTGATGGTTATCTTGAAGATATTACAAGGACAGATGGCGACGCTTTTAAAAATCTTCGAGGAGTATGTTGATGTGAGGATCGCGTTCGGTTTCGAACTAGTACAGGTTTACAGATTAAATCGTATTAATTTCTATTCCTATGTTTTTAAATATTAATATAGGCGTTTAGAAGTTGTTACGATGAGGTGTTGATGACTTTGAGTAGGATTATCGTCAACAATTACGATTTGGAAATGGAGTGTAGGGAGATTTTAGAGAAAGCACAATGGGCCATGATCGAACTGATGTTGCACATCCAGGTGGAGAAACCGTGGGTGGCTATAAATGTGAAGACCAAGCAGGTTATGTACGCTACCGTTAAAAACATGTACACCATGGTGAACGAGATGAAAATGTCTGGTACGTTCTTTTACATTAATATTATTACAGTAAAGCTAAGGTTTTTCTTTTAAAGGATTTTTGGATACGTACGAGTACGAAAAATTGAAAAACAACATTAGGTTGGTTGAGGTTCGATGTGGGTCTATTGGTAAAAAACTGTCTCTTAACGACGACGAGGTCCTCGTCGGAATCCCCTGGATTGATTGTAATAAGGAGGTTTCAGAATTCATTCGGGTGTCAGCGGTGGCTGTTAACTTTAAACCAGACCAAATCATCTGTAAAGAGGATGATTATTTGCACGGGATATACATAATTCTATCAGGTAAATATAAAAATATTCACTAAAAAAATCTGTGAATGTTTGGAAGAGAATATAAAGAAAATAATCACCAAAACTGACCAATCTAAGATTAGTGTTGTATGAAATTCGAATATATGGAAATGGATGGAAAATTGTTACTTAAAGTTTACTTTTTAATGCCATTTTATAGTGTTTAAGGGTTGTCAACTTAAAAAATCTAATGACTTTTTAATGAAGAGAAAATTAAATCTTGCAGATGGTGCCAAAATAAAGTTATATTTAAATATATGACTCATAATGATTTATTAAGGAATAATTAAGAAAAATCAATGCAATTTTAAGGTTTAATTCGGTTTAAAATCATATTTTTTATTTTGAAGAAGTAGAAACAGTTTTCTCAGTTGTGTTTGTATTTAGGTGTCTTGAAAATCGAATACTCACCAAGTGTAACGACCATGGATCTGCTACTGAATGATGGCCGCTTGCCCATAATGGACTATATTGAAAGCAACACTTTCGATAGGAACCGGTTGGGAATCATTCTGCCTGGAAACTCCATCGGAGAGTTGAGCTTTCTTACGAATAGACCGTACGACGCAAAAATTACTTCATTGAATAGAGTTAAAACTTTATTTATACCCAGCACCATCATCGAGAGAGCAGCGGCTAATTGTAATTACGACATAATTGATAGGTATGTCTATAGCTATATTAAAAAGAAGTTTGAGTGAATAAATTCAAAAATATTATTTATTACAGTTTAATTGTAAAGATGTGGAAGTCGAGTATCTACGAAATGTGCCTGTGGATCCTCACCTCTGAAAGCGTTTTCGAAGGCCACTCCAGATATGAGATAACGCAAAAACTGGAAAGGGCGTTCGTCCCCAACTTACGAGGCTATCGAATGTTGAACCTGAACGATGATATTGAAGACGTGATTCTGATCGATGGGCAAGCTGTTAATTTGTTGGTCAAGGAGGTCTACAACGCACCGTGCTATCTTCCCAGGTAATAAAATTATTTATAAACATTGTAATTAAGGAATTATTTTCGGAACCCAATATTACTTATCACCTAAATATATATGAAATCTGCCGGTTTTCTTTTGTAATCATTCTTGTAAATGCTGTAACTAGTGAAACGAATTAAGTAAATCTACATAATCAGTGGAACAAGCCAAGGGTTTAACAATTCTTTACCTATTATTTGAAAACTAAGATAACAATTTCTATTATTTTTTTAAATATAAACGCACAGGTTTAAACGATACATCGAATGCTATTTTTCGTGATTTAACTTATTTGTGTAAATGTATATTTTTAGGACTGTAACATCTTTTTCAATTTCCTTCAATGAAATGAGCAATATGAACAGCGTGATTTTGATTATACCGACGCCAGAGGCCAATATTGTTTCATTGGTGCGGACGCTTGAGAATCAGTCAGTTATGGTAAATTTTTATATTTTATCTTTAATTTAAGAAAAGAAAATTCCTTAACGAAATTAATTTATATTTAAAAGGTGGACAAATATAAATAATCTTAATCAGAAAATTTAATTAATATGACTAAAAAAAATCGGTTTTGTTTCAAAATCATTGAATCTTCCTGTATTTTTTATATTTATAAGTTAAAAAATACTATATTTTCGTTTTCTTTTACTTGTTTTAAACCAATGTTTCATTCTTAGGCGAGGGAATCCGATTACGATTTTGTGAAAAGGTCTACAAAACTGCATCCGCCTGAATTTTACGACAAGGTAAATAAACTATTCGTTGATTATCTGGTTTTAATTCATAGCACGCCATTTCAGGACCTTGTGACCTGTTACACCACCTCGACAATCTTCAACCCGTTGGAAATGTTGAAGAAACAATTCGATCATTCGAATAAACCTACGTAGATTAAGTGTTTATTATAATATTGTAGATATTCTCTCATGCGCAATTACTTCATAAAAAAAACTTAGTCATGTTTTATAATTTGGAATACGTATTTTTTTAAAACTTAATATGTAATTGTAGAAAAACTAAATGCTAAATGTTATTATAAAGTTATTATTATTATTAATTTAGACATTCGGTAGTGGTTAGCAAACAATTTTAGCATTATATAAAATCATTTCCGAACGTGCAGATTTGGCCGTTAAATAATAATGCGTTTTGAAAACATAAACTGGTTCTCAGCCAGTGGCGCCGAATTCTCATCATCCTGCTTAGTCAAAAACATGGAATCGTAAGTGGCGGACATTATCTATTATCCACGAACAATAATCATTCTCAAAATTTTATTTTTCCAGGACGTCCACATCAGAAATTGAATTTTACCTTCACGGTAATAAACACTCAGGTATGGGCTAATTTATTCGTTGGTGAGAGAATTATGTTTCAAAATTAAAAATTCCTTTTGTAAATTTTTACACCAAAATAATATTGAAGTAGATTTCTTTTAATAAATCAGTACTATTTCTCGATTAAATAATATTTTTGAAATAATTAATTAATATTTCGCGTTTACTATTTTTCGCCACCTTCTTTTTTTCAGTTAAATTGGGGGATTTACCATCAACAACTTCGCTATGCGATTACTTGAGGAACAATATGGGCCTAACAGGCACCAAAGCCATGTGCAGGGAAGGCGGGTGCGGCGCTTGTGTTGTTGCTGCAACCCTCCACCATCCTGTGACCGGTGCTGAAGTAACGATTGCAATAAATTCAGTAAGTTTAAAAATTAACCATTCATAATATAGCGTTTATTTAACACACGCCCATTAATTTTTACTGTATTTATTTATTTATCAAAATATCGTAACGTTTACACATAAAAACATTTTATAATTTAGCTATCCTCAACTTCTTCAATTACTCCAATGAAACCTCATCGATGATATTGCGCTTGTTTACTAACCAAATTCGACTTATTTTAATTCCTAAAACCGATGGTACAGATTTTAATAATTAAATTAATAAAATTTATAAGTTCAATCACTTGCAACTCAATAAAAATATTTATTAGTTTGTTTACAATCAAAGAAAAGTTCTTCGATATTTGATTAAAAAATAATTACACAGTTGTTTACTCATACAATTCTAGACATAATAACAATGTAAAAAAAACTATAGACAATCCAGTGCAGTGACGATTTACAAATTTAAATTTGCATAACTGGAACTGACTGCGACAGGTGCAGTGACCAATAAAACATTAATTAATGACCTCTGAATCCTTACACTTCATCCAGACGTGAATAACAAAAAACACAGACTCATCCCAGACGGGCTTTATGGATGTTTACGATCACCAAAATCTTAAAATAAACATATTAAAATATATATTTTTTTAAATTTTATAAGAATCATGTGAATCTTTTATTTTGAATTCCTAATAAGATGTTTTATGTGAAATTAATAATAATCGCATGTGCTGACATACGTGATAACCCGAATTTTACTGCATTTAAATTGGATGATTTTTCTAAAACTTTCAATAAATCTTAGAAATGTTGCGTCATTCGGGAGACACGCTTGCTTTTTTATTACTGACGGAAGATAAGAGAATGATCATAATTATAGTCTGTTCGTTGGATCTTCCGTCGTACGTCACAAACTATCGCTTCGAGGAACGACGCAAAAACATTCAGTCTGATAAAGTAAATCAAATGCGTTAGAAAAAGAACGCACTGTAAAACTTTCGTCGCTTTTTGAAGCGATAGTTTGTGACGTACGACGGAAGATCCAACGAACAGACTATATGTGTGCAAATATGATTTTATCATTATTTTTTCACAGTTAAACAAATTACATTTCAGTGCCTGGTATCGGTATTCTCATGCACGGGATGGAAAATCTCTACGGTGGAAGGTATCGCCGCCGGGAAAAATTACCACGACATACAGAAGACCTTACAGAAGGAAAACGGCACCCAATGCGGCTACTGTAGTCCGGGCATGATCATGAACATGTACGCTCTGCAGAAGGAAAAGAAGCAAAACCTGACGGCGAAGGAGATCGAAAACTCCTTCGGGGGCAACATATGCCGCTGTACGGGTTACAGGCCGATCGTGAAAGCCTTCAGGAAATTCGCGACGGCCATCGAAGAGGAAGGTTTCGATATCGTCGACATCGAGGATATCGCGTGTGCGGAGAAATGTCTTCCGAAATGTTTGGAGAGGTGTCGTATTTACGATACACCTTTGTATTACGAATCAGGTGATGATTTAAGGTGGTACAAGGCGTTCACCATCGATCAGATTATGTCAATACAGAAGAAGTATCCAAGGAGTACTGTTAGGATCGTTGCTGGGAACACTGCGCAAGGTAGAATATAAAACCACCATTATTTCTTTATAAATCCTTAAGGGGATTTCTTATTTTTTCAGGTGTTTATAGGGATATGGCTGAAGGTGATGTTTGCATAGATGTTAACGCTGTTGCGGAATTGAAGTCTCACTCGATGAACACCAACGATCTCGTCTTGGGAGGCAACGTGACATTAACGGAGGCCATGACGATTTTTAGCAATGCGGCAAAAAACAGTGCAAATTTCAAGTATTTGGAGAAATTCGTTGTGCACATTGATCTCGTCGCACATGTTCCTGTTCGAAACGTATTTTTTCATTCTACTAAATTACAAACTAAATCAATTAGCATAAGAAATGCGATAGAAATTATAAGTAGTAATCAAAATATTCAATGAGTTACATAAAGAAAAACTAAATTCATACAAAACCTTTCTTCACACTACTCTTTAAAGCCAATATTAAACCATTGATTTTCTTAAAATTCATCTTGGATATTTTATTGGTGCAAAAGTGTGATAAACAACTTTTGCACCAATAAAATATCCAAATAAAATAATAAAAACGCGGTTAAATTCCTTTCTTCACTCTTCAAATAAAATGATACACTTTTAAATTTGTTTCTATAACTAAGACTTTATTTAGTGACTATAGTTTCGACAACTTCAACTTGTCATTTTCAAACAGTTATACAAAGTTAAAAAGTGTACAATTTGTAAATTATGATGTATAACGAAATAGAAGCCTCCACCGTTAACAATTATGTATTATCTTGGTGAAGCTTTCAACTTTAACTTCACTTTTATTCGAAATATTTTATATTACGATAATAACTTTTATTTTTTTTTTAGATTGGAACAATAGCAGGAAACCTAATGATTAAACACAAACACCCAGAATTCCCCTCCGACATATTTCTACTCCTGGAAAGCGTCGGATCAACTCTAACCATAAGTAATCGCCCTTATTTAAAATAAACCACAAAACGTTACAATTCTTACTTTTGCAGTCGATACCAACAAACACGCGAGAGTCATTTCCATGACGAAGTTTTTGGATTACGACATGAACAGGATGATCATAAAGTCCGTAACTTTACCAGCGTTGGATAACACCTATGTTTACGAAAGCTACAAGGTTCTTAAAGTACGGACCGCCTGTTTGGAATTAATACATTTTTCGTGTTTTAGATAATGTGCAGAGCTCAAAACACGCACGCGCTTCTGAACGCCGGCTTCCTTCTTAAGATGGATAAGCAGATTGTGAGGAAGGCCACCGTCGTTTACGGCGGCGTGAATCCGAATTTCGTGCACGCTGTCAAAACTGAGAAATATTTGCTCAACAAAAACCTCTTCAATAACGCCACGCTGAAAGGTGTCTTTGAAACGTTGACGTCCGAAGTTAATCCTGACCACGTCTTACCAGATCCTCATCCTACGTTCAGGAAAAAGTTGGCTAATGCTCTTTTCTACAAAGTAAGTCAAACATTTAAAAAAAGATATTAACCAATTATATTAAAAGTTGTGTTAACTAATAAATACAGCTTTTTTATATTGTGTTATCAAATTTCTTCAGCATTTCATAACTTTAAACACCTGCTACGCTGAAAAAGAGAAATATTTGTTAGTTATAAATCTGTTTACAGTTTATTTTAAGTATCTCCCCATCAGTACCACCAAGATATAAGAGTGGCGGAAAACTGTTGGAAAGAGATCTCTCAGACTCCAATCAGGCCTACGTTGAACATCCTGAAATGTTTCCAATCGGAAAGAGCATTAATAAGATAGAAGGTTTGGACCAAACTACTGGTAAGCACAATTTTATTAAGAAATGTTTATTGCAAACTCTCCACCATTATTCTAATTATAAATTTAATGTCAACCAAGGAGTAATCATTAAAACATTAACTTTTAATCACGTTTTTGCTTTCTCAAACATTCACAAAGTGTTTCATACATTTTTAAAATTTCGATGTAGTGAATAGCAGTATTTATTTATTAATACATCTTTGGACTCCTTTCCTAAAAAAATATATATACAACAAATCAATTTATCCACTGTGCTTACATAATAAAATCAAAAATAACAATAAACCCTTACAAACATTTTGTTTGCACATGGATATGTTTGAGTTCATAATAATATGTTCTTCCGCTCTTGCATGCATCGATGACACTGCTGCCATAGAAAGTCTTTATGATGAAGGTTCACCATAAACATATTCCCTTCATTAATATATATTTGTGATCATAATGATGGTTGCGACCGTTACTATGTGGAAATTCATAATGAACACTGAATAAAACACTATGTTTTTCACCACTATATTATAGTTGTTAAAAAGATAGTAAGTGTTTTATTCAGTGTTCATGTATTTGTGAGTTATGTGAAGTTGAGTAACTAAATAATTAACAACACTTTACTCTTTAAGTAAAGAATATAACTACGGATAATTATTTATTTTTAGCAACAAGGAATATTAAAATACACACCTTGAAAATTTCAATTTCGCAAATATTTTCCTATTTTTTCTTCGTAGTTCATTTCCTTAATGAAGACATTAATCATAACTTCTGCATCCAGTTTACGATATTATTGCATTATTCATGACCTACTAGTTGAAATTATTTAATAGATTATATTTTATAAGAGTGTAGAAGAGATTCTTTCATAAAATTCCTTGCAAACTGCTTTTAAATCTAGCTAGTTACTAAAAGTCTAAATGTTTCGATTATCATCAACACCCATCATATAAAATTCACAATGAGCCTAATTAAATTAAAGTGTTAACCAAAAAAGTGAATCGTTTCATTTGAATTATTCAACGTGTATCATCATGAAGTCAAAGTCGTTTTATGATCTGTTTATGAAATATTTACACTATACCTGAATACTGATAATGTAGAAATTCTTATACACAGACACATTTTCATTTACCCTCGATATCTAAAGTTTCTATTTCACAATCATTTTCTATTTCTTCCCGGTAGTTTATTGTCTTGGCTAGGCGCAGCAATTTAGAGGATGTGTTTGCACAGTATTCTTTATTCTTTATAACTTTGTTTTCCTTGCTTCTAATACATTTTCAAAAATATACATAAATTAATGAAACACGTACAGAAATTTAGACAGCAAGAATCACAGGCGGAGTAGATATTAAATATATGCGGGAGGAAAGGAAGTAATGAAGGGTTTTAGATTAATTTTTAAGCGGAATAAATTGAGAAAACTAAACTTTTCCTACCTTTTGCACAAATAAAGTGCGAGTGACAGTTCCATAGATAATATACTATTAAAGATGTACAATTAAACGCGTAGTTATATTTATAGTTAAAATGTTGTCGCCCTGTTGCGTTTTCCACAGATAACATAATAACAAGATAGAACAAATGCGAAATTAAAACAGCGTTGGTGACAAACATAGATTTATAAAACAAGATAGAACATTTAAACAGGAATACAATTATATTCATTTCTTTAATGCGGCGCTATAAATTACACCCATATAAGATTAATGTGTATGGCAAATGAATTCTGCCATAAGAATAATTTAAATTTATTTACAAGTAATTATAATTCTTTTCGTTCGGCACAACGGAAAACTGATTTTAGTTTTTTTTTGTAAAATTCTATCATGTGTAATTTATGTGTTTTCTTTGTGATTGAAATTTATACTTATATTGTATTGTATATTAATTTCGTAATAATTATTGGGATTTCTAGTTTGATTATCAATAAATAAATAAATATAAAGAGAATGGTTGCGACCGTTACTACGTGGTAATCCATACATACACTGAATTGAATAAATAATTATTTGTGGTTAAAACATAGTGAATTTTTCAATTCAATGTAAATAAATATAGTTATAGCTTAATTAGCAATAACGAGAATGCAGCATGGTTATTTCGGGTTAATAATTAGTTAGTGACTCGTACCAATTTTTTTTATAATTCCCTAGTTTGACAATGTATTAATTAATTTTAGGCATTTTAAAGGAACTACATTTTGTTGCTATCACACGCACGGTGGTATCAACAAAGTAGAGTTTCTTTGAAGTTCCTAATATTCAAAATGTATGACAAATTAATGGTTTTCACTATCAATCATATTAATTGATTTTAGGTGAAGCTGAATACATCATGGATATACCAGATTTTCCAGGGCAACTTTACGGTGCATTCGTGTGTATAAAATACCCAGCGGGAAGTACAATCATCAACGTGAATGCTAATGAAGCGAAAGTATTTTTATTTTTCATAATACATATAAATTAAGATGATTCTAACAACCCTTTTTAAATGTAGGATGAAATAAAACACGATTTTCTATGTTTTTTACCACAGTTTATTAATGATTTTACAACATTAATGAATGTTCTATAGTTTCAACTCTTGCAAGTCATTTTCGACTTGAAAGAGTGAAAATCATTAATATACCGTGGTAAAAAGCATAGAAAATCTTGTTTTATTTTATCCTACATTTGAAAATGAAATACCACATAGTACCAATGTCCCTTACTAAATGGTTGTCCATTATCAAGTTTTCTTCCATATTATTATTGATAATATTTTTTCTCAAACATGAACTATCTAAATCCAAATGACAAAAAAAACTAGACTACATGAATAGTAAAAAATAAAAGTAATAATTAGAATTAATTATTTTTAGCCTTTCTGCATTCCTTTTTAAATGTTCTTCATTAAAATCTATTCATGCACTATTTCATATTTCCTGATTTTAATATGATGAAGTTATATAGCAAAATGTATTTCTTCTAGAATCTTAAAGGAGTCGTAGATTTTGTGACTGCAGCTGACATCGTTGGAAGCAATAATTACCTACCGCCTATTTACGGTATACCCGATCCTCTATTTTGCGCCCATACGGTCGCTTACTTCAACCAGCCGATCGGCCTTATATTGGCGAAAAGTCGAGAGGTTGCGGAAAAGGCGGCAGAGTTGGTGGTAATCGATGCCAAAATACCGGCAAGTAATCCAATAATTCATGTAAAGGACGCCGTGAACGATGCAAGTCGGGTTAAAGAAGGAAAGCATCTCACACCAGAGAGAACTGGTACGGATGTCAAATTTACGGTCACTGGTGAGCTAAACATTCCCGAACAATACCATTACCACATGGAAACGCAGTGCTGTATAGTCGTTCCGAAGGAGAATGGAGAGTACGATATGTACCCATCCACGCAGTGGATAGACTTATCACAAGCGGCCGCTTCTTTTTGTATGAATGTTCCAATGCATAAGTAATCATACACGAAGGTCAAAAGTAATGTATAATATATATTTAATTATTTTACAGGATTAATGTTAAAGTACGTCGTTTGGGAGGAGCTTACGGAGGGAAAGTATCCAGAAATTGTTTAATCTCATGCGCAGCAATGGTGGCAGCCGTTAAGCTAAGAAAACCAATAAAAATCTGGGTACCTCTAGAGAGTAACATGGCCATCATCGGTAAAAGAAACCCAGTGTACGGGAAATACACCGCTAAAGTGGATGCTGATGGTGTGTTTCAATCACTAGAAGCAATTTTCAATACAGGAGTGGGACATAATCACAGCCCGACGGAATATCATTTAGTCTTACAAGATGCGTTGATGAGGTCCGCTTATAAATTCGACACATTCGACGTTTTATACAATTACGTTAAAACGGACATTCCAGCAAACACGTACACTAGAGCTCCTGGAAGTGTAGAAGGGCACGCCTTTCTAGAAACCATTATGGAACACATTGCTTATGTAACTGGTAAAGATCCTTTAGAAGTGAGGATGAACAATCTGAATATTAAGGATCACCCGTTATTAAAGAAGTTTATGGATGATACTTTAACTTGGGCAAAGGTTGCAGAAAGGAAGGCTGAAATTGAGACCTTTAATAAGGTTTAGCTTTAGTAATAATAGTTTTCATAAAATACAACTAATATTGATTTTAGGATAACAGATGGAGAAAGAAGGGAATTTCTGTAGTACCAATTGCTTATAATGTAAGGTTTTTAGGAACGTTCGTAACAATTGTTAGTATTTATGCTGATGGAACTGTTGCTTTATCACACGGAGGAATTGAAATGGGGCAAGGTATCAATACTAAGGTACGTGTTTTTACGTTTTATTCTACGCACAAGGACCTAGTTATATTTGTCTAATTCAGGCGGTACAAGTGGTCGCCAAAATGTTCGGCATTGATGTGGAAATGGTATCGGCGAAACCTTCAAACAGTCTCGTATCGCCTAATGCTTTCGTAACCGGAGCGAGTATCACATCGGAATGCGTTTGTAAAGTAAGTGTTTGTTATAATGGTGCTGCATTTTAATCGTACGTTATGTTTAGGCTTTACAAACTTGTTGCCAAAATCTGCTAGCGGCGATGGAATACACGGTGAGCGGACGGAATATAGAAGGGTGGACTGAGGCTGTGCAGGCTGCTTTAGGAAAGGGGGTTAAACTGACCGACTCATCATCGTAAGTGATGAATTTAAATGTGAAACCAATCCAATTAATTGATATTACAATTTCATTAAATTCAAACAATCAAAAACCTCAATTAATATTTACGGATGCTAGGAGTTATAAATCTCCGTTGCTAGTCTTCGACTGTGCTTCGCTGATGAGATTCAAAATAGATTGAAACTAGTCGTTTGAAGTTGATTTTTTTATAATTATAAACGAAATGATATCATTCAGCGTTTTGTTGTTTTAACACAGTTGATTATATTTTTTGTAACTTTAAATAAATTTCATTTTTAAAATTGTGTATTACGTTATTAATACCTTTAAATTATTTCATATTTTTTTATACACCTCGGAAATCACAATTGTATATATTACATTGTTATTTTAAGGTTATTATTAGTAGTGCTGATATTTATAAATTAAATTCATTTGTAGGTGGAAACCTGGACCAAACGAGGAAGACTTCTATTATGTATACGGTGTATGCGTCACAGAAGTTGAATTTGACGTGTTGACGGGTAACCACATCACCAGACGAGTAGATCTTCTAGAGGACACCGGGCACAGCTTGAGTCCGTTTATAGACATTGGACAGGTGGAAGGCGCGTTCGTTATGAGTTTAGGATATTGGAGCATGGAGGAACTTATATACGATATTAAGGGTGAACTGATGAACAACCGAACGTGGACATATAAACCGCCGGGGATGAAGGATATACCGGAGAAGTTCTATGTGAAGTTCCCCGATAATCCGAACGAATTGAGTCCGTTCAAATCTAAAGGTAATGTAAATATAAAATTATAAATGTTTTCGTTTTTACAACTTATAATTAATTATAATTATATTCTTGCATAAATTACAATACACAACTTAACTGTATATACATTGATTAATTACAGTTAAATGTTTTCTTTGTTTACAAATAATAATAATAATAATTTTATTCATGGTATACACGTTTTACAAAATATAATAATAATAATAAAAAAACATAAAATAAATTCCATTAATTAGAAAAGCAAAAATTATACAATAAGTAAATTATTACACTGCTGCAGTCTTGAGTTACGTGAAGATTTAGTTCACTAATAATAACACAGTTATATTCAACGAACAATGAATAAAACACTTACTATGTTTTATTCATTGTTCATTATGAATTACCACATAGTAACGGTCGCAACCATCATTACAGTTATATTCCTTTCTTTATAAGTTTATTGTTTAGCTAATAAAGAAAATTAATTGTGTTTTCATTATGGAAAATCATTTCATTAGTTTTATATTTCGCGGGAGTTTCATAGATAATGCAGAACAAGATGTATAAATTAAAAATGTTGGCAGCCCTTTTGAATATCCATAGATTTATAGGAAAAGATAGGTATTTATTAATAGTGATATTTCTTTTAATAAGCCATTTAAGTGTGGAAAATAATTAGCCCCTCTTCTGACTGTGGTGTATAAAATAAAATAGGTACTTTATTGTTATTATTATCATCAAATTCATGTCTAAATATTATAAAACTTTAGGTTAGAGATTAATATTTTATTTGTATTTAAATGTCAGCAATTCAAAAAGTAACCGATCAAATAATGTATTGAAGATAATTACTTTCCTCCTTTAAAACTAAATTTATCAGAGTATCAAAGGGAATTCGATTATTAAGTAAATATATATGTAATAGTGTACATAAACTAAAAAATTCGCATTAATTACATTTTGGAGCGTTGAGGTTATATTCATTGAGAGGTGAGACCCATAGATAATGCAGAACAAGATATACTAACAATGAAATGTCGCCAGTATCCATAGATTTATAAAATAGATGGACAATTAATGTTTTTATTTTAAATTATGCCATCTTTATAAGCATGATAAATAATTAGATTTGTAAAACGTATAATTATAAATTTAAAAAATTCAAATAAAATATAATCTGAAATACGTTAAAAACAAATTAACTCTTTTTAATTTAATCATCCATAATGAAATAAATAATTACATACTCGATTATCATAACACCCTCTTTTTTGATATAACAAATCTTGTAAGCATTTAAATTAATTAAATATGGATGTTTTAAATCTAGTAAGGATTCCTTTCTAATTTGTAATTATAATATTTCAGCTACAGCCGAGCCACCTTGTTTGCTGGGTTTCTCGTTGCCTTTAGCTCTCAGGCAAGCCATCAAATCGGCCAGGAAAGATGCTGGCGTGCCGGATGCGGATTTATGGGTTCCAATTAGTGAGTTCCTACTTTAAAATAAGATATTTTTTAATGTATTTTTCCACAATTTATTATGCAATTAATATCTACAGACTCTATAATGTATTATATGATTGATGGAAGTAATTACTTTATGTTACATCTTGGAATCAGGAATATTAAAAGAAACTCTACTTTGTTGATAGGATTTAATATTTTTAACCTTTACAAGGCCATTATTATCGGCATCAACAAAGTGCAAGTTCATATAATGTATTAATTTACACTACTGTTGCTTTAAACCTTTCAAATCGTTTTCTAGTTAGATTTACATTTTTTTAATTTTATTTTTGCAGATGGTCCGAGCACAGTAGAGCAGAATTTTATGAACGCTTCCAATAACATTGCCCAGTACACACTTTAATTATATAATTGTGTTTTCTTTAATGTAGCAGTCTAAGCTATTGAAAATGTATAATTAATACTCGAAATTACATTAAACTAACAAATTAGCTTTTCAATCATTAATGTGTTTAATTAATGCTTATATTTTATATTATATAATATATATACTCTTCAAATTGCAACGATTCTTTTAATTCAGTTAGAAAATATGCACATTATGTATTTAATTTCATAATATGTTTGGGAATTTTTAAATTAATTTACCTTCCTACATAGAAATTGTTGGACGCTATGAAAGGATTTTCTTCGCGGGTTTTGAAATTCGACGAAAAGTCATTGAAGGTACCGAGGAAGCCGTTTCGACGGATGTGCTACAGGATCATCATGAACCAGTACTACCGCGGCTTGATATACTTTTCCACGTTCACCTCCATCTACCCCATCATCATTTTCATCCTGACAGAGAAGCACAGCCTCTTGTATTTCTCAGCCGTGATCACCAATATTCTGTTTGCTTTAATGTTCTTCCTCCACATGGTGATCACTATTAACGCATACTCGTTTATCTATTTACGAGACGGCATAAAGAAGTATTTAAGGTAAGTTTAGGTTTAAATATTATGATAAGATTAAACTAAATAAATCTTCCTTTAACAGTTCTTATTGGCACATCTTCGACTTGATTATTGTAATTATGGCAATCTCAGACGTTGCCATCAATATCATGTTTGTGGTTAATAACAACGATATTGAGTGGTATCCACCACTATACTACTCCCGTTTGATAAGATTGATGGTTATCTTGAAGATATTACAAGGACAGATGGCGACGCTTTTAAAAATCTTCGAGGAGTATGTTGATGTGAGGATCGCGTTCGGTTTCGAACTAGTACAGGTTTACAGATTAAATCGTATTAATTTCTATTCCTATGTTTTTAAATATTAATATAGGCGTTTAGAAGTTGTTACGATGAGGTGTTGATGACTTTGAGTAGGATTATCGTCAACAATTACGATTTGGAAATGGAGTGTAGGGAGATTTTAGAGAAAGCACAATGGGCCATGATCGAACTGATGTTGCACATCCAGGTGGAGAAACCGTGGGTGGCTATAAATGTGAAGACCAAGCAGGTTATGTACGCTACCGTTAAAAACATGTACACCATGGTGAACGAGATGAAAATGTCTGGTACGTTCTTTTACATTAATATTATTACAATGCGCCTAAGGTTTTTCTTTTGAAGGATTTTTGGATACGTACGAGTACGAAAAATTGAAAAACAACATTAGGTTGGTTGAGGTTCGATGTGGGTCTATTGGTAAAAAAACTGTCTCTTAATATCGATGAGGTCCTCATCGGAATCCCCTGGATTGATAGTAAGAAGGAGGTTTCAGAATTCATTCGGGTGTCAGCGGTGGCTGTTAACTTTAAACCAGACCAGATCATCTGTAAAGAGGATAATTATTTGCACGGGATATACATAATTCTTTCAGGTAAATATAAAAATATTCACTAAAAAAATCTGTGAATGTTTGGAAGAGAATATAAAGAAAATAATCACCAATCTAAGATTAGTGTTGTATGAAATTCCAATATATGGAAATTGATGGAAAATTGTTACTCAAAGTTTACTTTTTAATGCCATTTTATAGTGTTTAAGGGCTGTCAACTTAAAAAATCTAATGACTTTTTAATGAAGAGAAAATTAAATCTTGCAGATGGTGCCAAAATAAAGTTATCTTTAAATATATGACTCATAATGATTTATTAATGAATAATTATGAATTCAATTTAAAGTTTAATTCGGTTTAAAATTAAAGATTATTATAAAACTAATCATTTTTTGATTTTGAAGAAGTAGGAACAGTTTTCTCAGTTGTGTTTGTATTTAGGTGTCTTGAAAATCGAATACTCCCCAAGTGTAACGACCATGGATCTGCTACTGAATGATGGCCGCTTGCCCATAATGGACTATATTGAAAGCAACACTTTCGATAGGAACCGGTGGGGAATTATTCTGCCTGGAGAACTGCATCGGAGAGTTTAGCTTTCTTACGAATAGACCGTACGACGCAAAAATTACTTCATTGAATAGAGTTAAAACTTTATTTATACCCAGCACCATCATCGAGAGAGCAGCGGCTAATTGTAATTACGACATAATTGATAGGTATGTCTATAGCTATATTGAAAAGAAGTTTGAGTGAATAAATCCAAAAATATTATTTATTACAGTTTAATTGTAAAGATGTGGAAGTCGAGTATCTACGATATGTGCCTGTGGATCCTCACCTCTGAAAGCGTTTTTGAAAGCCACTCCAGATATGAGATAACACAAAAGCTGGAAAGGGCGTTCGTCCCTAACTTACGAGGCTATCGAATGTTGAACCTGAACGATGATATTGAAGACGTGATTTTGATCGATGGGCAAGCTGTTAATTTGTTGGTCAAGGAGGTCTACAACGCACCGTGCTACCTTCCCAGGTATTTGAATTATTTATAAATATAATAATTAAGGAATAATTTTTGAAAACCAATCGTATTTTTCACCTGAATATATGAAATCTGCCGGATTTCTTTTGTAATCATTCTTGATAATGCTGTAACTAGTGAAACGAATTGAGTAAATCTACATAATCAGTGGAACAAGCCAAGGATTTAATAATTCTTTACCTTTATTTGAAAACCAAGATCACAATTTTTATTATTTTTAGATGTAAACCCACAGGTTTAAACAATACATCGAATGCTATTTTTCGTGATTTATCTTATTTGTGTAAATGTATATTTTTAGGACTGTAACATCTTTTTCAATTTCCTTCAATGAAATGAGCAATATGAACAGCGTGATTTTGATTATACCGACGCCAGAGGCCAATATTGTTTCATTGGTGCGGACGCTTGAGAATCAGTCAGTTATGGTAAATTTTTATATTTTATCTTTAATTTAAGAAAAGAAAATTCCTTAACGAAATTAATTTATATTTAAAAGGTGGACAAATATAAATAATCTTAATCAGAAAATTTAATTAATATGACTAAAAAAAATCGGTTTTGTTTCAAAATCATTGAATCTTCCTGTATTTTTATATTTATAAGTTAAAAAATACTATATTTTCGTTTTCTTTTACTTGTTTTATACCAATTTTTCATTCTTAGGCGAGGGAATCCGATTACGATTTTGTGAAAAGGTCTACAAAACTGCATCCGCCTGAATTTTACGACAAGGTAAATAAACTATTCGTTGATTATCTGGCTTTAATTCAAAGCACGCCATTTCAGGACCTTGTGACCTGTTACACCACCTCGACAATCTTCAACCCGTTGGAAATGTTGAAGAAACAATTCGATCATTCGAATAAACCTACGTAGATTAAGTGTTTATTACGATATTGTAAATATTCTCTCATGCGCAATTACTTCATAAAAAAACTCAGTCATGTTTTATAAATTGGAATACGTATTATTTAAAAACATAATAATTGTAGAAATTCAAATCTAAACGCTTAATGTTATTATAAATTTATTATTATTATTATTCATTTAGACATTGGGTAATGGTGTCAACACAATCTTAAACTATATAAAATTATTTCCGAACGTACAGATTTGGCCATTAAATAATAATACGTTTTGAAAACATAAACTGGTTCTCGGCCAGTGGCGCCGAATTCTCATCATCCTGCTTAGTCAAAAACATGGAATCGTAAGTGGCGGACATTATCTATTATCCGCGAGCAATAATCATTCTCAAAATTTTATTTTTCCAGGACGTCCACATCGGAAATTGAATTTTACCTTCAGGGTAATAAACACTCAGGTATGTGCTAATTTATTAATTTGTGAGAGAATAATATATTTGAAGAATCATACGTTCCAAAATAAGTAGATTTCTTTTAATAAATCAATACTATTTCTCGATTAAATGATTTTTTTGAAAATTAAAAATGTTTCGTATTGACTATTTTTTCGTCAACATTTTCATCTCTTCTCTTTTTCAGTTAAATTAGGCGAGTTACCATCAACAACTTCGCTATGCGATTACTTGAGGAACAACATGGGATTAACAGGCACCAAGGCCATGTGCAGGGAAGGCGGGTGCGGCGCTTGTGTTGTTGCTGCAACCCTCCACCATCCTGTGACCGGTGCTGAAGTAACGATTGCAATAAATTCAGTGAGTGTAAAAATTAACTATGCATTTAGATATGAAACAATTATTTTATAAGAGTATGCTTATTTTATATTAATAATTATCATATTTATCAATTTTTATTTATTTAAATTACAATACATCGTAACGTTGCACAGATACATAAAATTCAGAAAAATTTATGATTTAGCAATTTTCAACTTCTCCTTACTCCAATGAAACCCCATCATTACACCAAATTTGTATTTAGTACTTTGTTTACAATCAAATAAAGTTGTTCGATATTTTATTAACAACAATTACACACAGTTGTTTACTTCTATAATTGCAGAGATAATAATTAAAAAAAGAAGTTGTATTACAACTATTGACAATCGAGTACAGTTACGATTTTCAAATTTAAATTTGCATAACTGGACTTTATTGCTATGGGCGCAGTGGCCAATAAAAATGCACGAATGACCTCCGAATTCCCAAACTTCAACCAGTCTTGAATAACAAAAAAAATCTCATATCGGACCGGATTTATAGATGATGACGACCACCAAATCATAAAACAAACTAATAATTTTTTTTTTAATTTTATAATAATCATGCGTGATGATTTGAAATTTTAGAAATGAAGGTAAGAGGATGATAGCAGCAATCGTAATTAGATGTGTAATTAAAATTTTATTATTCTTTTTTCACAAACTCTCTTTTATGTTATGCAATTGCATTTCAGTGCCTGGTATCGGTATTCTCATGCACAGGATGGAAAATCTCTACGGTGGAAGGAATCGCCGTTGGGCAAAATTACCACGACATACAGAAGACCATACAGAAGGAAAACGGCACCCAATGCGGCTACTGTACTCCGGGTATGGTTATGAACATGTACGCTCTGCAGAAGGAAAAAAAGCAAAATCTGACGGCGAAGGAGATCGAAAACTCGTTCGGAGGCAACATATGCCGCTGTACGGGTTACAGGCCGATCGTGAAAGCCTTCAGGAAATTCGCGACGGCCATCGAAGAGGAAGATTTCGACATCGTCGATATCGAGGATATTGCGTGTGCGGAGAAAAGTCTTCCGAAATGTTTGGAGAGGTGTCGTATTTACGATACGCCCTTGTATTACGAATCGGGTGATGATTTAAGATGGTACAAGGCGTTCACCATCGATCAGATTATGTCAATACAGAAGAAGTATCCAAGGAGTATTGTCAGGATCGTTGCTGGGAACACTGCGCAAGGTAGAATATAAAACTACCATTATTTCTTTATAAATCCTTAAGGGGATTTCTTATTTTTTCAGGTGTTTATAGGGATATGGCAGAAGGTGATGTTTGCATAGATGTTAACGCTGTTGCGGAATTGAAGTCTCACTCGATGAACACCAACGATCTCGTCTTGGGAGGCAACGTGACATTAACGGAGGCCATGGCTATTTTTAGCAATGCGGCTAAAAACAGTGCAAATTTCAAGTATTTGGAGAAATTCGTTGTGCACATTGATCTCGTCGCACATGTTCCTGTTCGAAACGTATTTTTTCATTCTACTAAATTACAAACTAAATCTATTAGCATAAAAAATACCGAAGTTATAAATACCAATCAATATATTCTATTGGTTTGATTCAATGGGGATTACATAAAGAAAATTTTAATTCATTCAAAACCTTTCTTCACACTTTTATTTAAATCCAATATTAAATCATTGATTTTCTTGAGATTTATCTAGATTGTTTATTACACTTTTGCACCAATAAAATAATAAAAACGCGGTTAAATTCCTTTCTTCACTGTTCAAATAAAATGATACACTTTTAAATTAGTTTGTATAACTAAGACTTTATTTAGTGACTATAATTTCGATAACTTCAACTTGTCATTTTTAAACAGTTATACAAATAAACTTAAAAAGTGTATCATTTATGAATATATAATATATAACAAAGTAGAAGCCTCCACTGTTAACAATTATGTATTGTCTTGGTGAAGCTTTTAACTTTAACTTTACTTTTATACAAAATATTTTGTATTATGATATATAGCTTTTATTTTTTAGATTGGAACAATAGCAGGAAACCTAATGATTAAACACAAACACCCAGAATTCCCCTCAGACATATTTCTACTCCTGGAAAGCGTTGGAACAACTCTAACCATAAGTAATCGCCCTTACTTAAAGTTAACCACAAAACGTTACAATTCTTACTTTTACAGTCGATACCAATAAACACGCGAGAGTCATTTCCATGACGAAATTTTTGGATTACGACATGAATAGGAGGATCATAAAGTCCGTATCTTTACCAGCGTTGGATAACACATATATTTACGAAAGCTACAAGGTACTTAAAATACCGATCACCTGTTCGGAATTAGTACATTCTTCGTGTTTTAGATAATGTGCAGAGCTCAAAACACGCACGCGCTTCTGAACGCCGGTTTCCTTCTAAAGATGGATAGCCAGACCGTGAGGAAGGCCACCGTCGTTTACGGCGGTGTGAATCCGAATTTCGTGCACGCTGTCAAAACTGAGAGATATTTGCTGAATAAAAACCTCTTCAATAAAGTCACGCTGAAAGGTCTCTTTGAAACGTTGACGTCCGAAGTTAATCCTGACCACGTCTTACCAGATCCTCATCCTATGTATAGGAAAAAGTTGGCTAATGCTCTTTTCTACAAAGTAAGTTAAAAATTTATAAAGGGTACGCAAAATGATTGTAACTAATAAAAGTAGCTTTTTTATATTGTGTTAAAAAATAATATCAAATTTCTCTTGCATTTTTCATAGCTTTAAACATCTTCTTCTGGGAAAGAAAAATATTTGTTAGTTATAAATCTGTTTACAGTTTATTTTAAGTATCTCTCCATCCGTATCATCAAGATATAAGAGTGGCGGAAAGCGATTAGAAAGGGATCTCTCAGACTCCAATCAGGCCTATGTTGAACATCCTGAGATGTATCCAATCGGAGAAAGTATTAATAAGATAGAAGGTTTAGACCAAACTACTGGTAAGCATTATTTTTACATAAAATTCATTATTATAGTTAAAACATTACCTTTTAATCAGTTTTTTGCTTTCTAAAACATCACGCCTTTAAAATACCAATGTGTATTCACCTTAAATTATGCAAAATTTAGTAACTAAGTAATGAAGTGATTAATGGATGAGGCGTTAACTTCATGATACATCTTTGAAAATTAAACAATTACGTTTCCAAAGCACTTTAAGTTTGATAATGATCAGTTAATGATCGAAACTCGAGTCACTTAAAAATGAAGTGTGATATCAACAAAGTAAACGTTTTTGTTTAAGTAATTAAGCATTTGATCTATTTTGGATCTCATCAGGGTTGGGTAGATTGTCGTAACGTAACATTTTTCTATTTTCCAACATGATCTATTTATTTGAGCACGTTACATTTTGAAATGATTCAGAAGATCCTTCCTTAAAACACGTTACAAATTGCTTTTAAAAATAGCTACTTACTTATGTATGTGTTTGTATATAAGAGCTACTACATTTATCAGTATTTATATGCACTATATACATAATTCTTCATATAAAACACTGTTGACAGGGTTTAATTTTTATTTATGAACATTGCAACATTCATTTACCTGATTAAGCCACTGTGTGATGATGAAACATGTTGCAGTGTTCAACAATAAAAATGAAACCCTCTCAACTGTGTTGTTTTATTTCAATAAACATAATTATTTCGTAATAATTTGTCAACTAAAGTCTAAATAATTATATATATATACCGGGTGTCTCAGCGTGCGCGCCGAGTAGCTTTACGGCTAAACGGTTTATTTTTTTCAAAATCCGTTTTCGCAGGAGTATGTAGGTGTATTGGGACCACATTTTAAAATTAGTTTTAAATATACAGGGTGTCCCATAAAAGCATGGCGTATCATAGTTATGTTTTTTCTTATGGAACACCCCATATTTGATATTTTTTTCAGATTCTACATCAAAAATAAGGGTAACTTTCATTATAAGATCATATGCCTAAACCTAATAATTTCTGAAATATTTAAACAATTTTGGAAAAATTGACGTTTCGAAAAAAAATTATATCTTTCAAATAGGTGAATGAAAACAAATGAAATTTTGTGTCAGTATATTAGACTAATGGGTGAATATTTTAGGCCATTTATAGGAATTTTAAATATTAAGATGTTTTGATAATTTAATGTGTCTACAGAAACACATTCAAGGTCAAATTTCGTGCTTACTTTAAATGGAACACCCTATATCTAATAAACCTATCTTGTAGCAAATTTTATTATCTTTCAAAAAGTATAAAGGTATTCTATACCTGTTACTTATAGTTTTCAAGATATATCCATTTTTGTTAATTTTCGACATAATAATTATTAGTATCAATTATTGCAATAGTCATTTAACACAACCAATGATTTTCGAGATATTTCCAAATTAACACACTAATTGAATAATTTATTTACACATATGTACATGATTACGTAATATCGTCTTAGAATTTCAGAAAACATAACGAAAAACAACAAATGAAATTAACAAAATAATAACAACATTATTTTTTTATAACAAATTTTCAAAAATACCACCATCGCACTGAATGCATAATTCAATTCTTTTTTGAAACGATAGTTTAACATTTCTTAGCATATTGGGTGTTATTGATCTAAATGCATCCTTAATTCTGTCCTTCATATCTTCAACAGTTGTGGGAGGAGTGGTGTATACTTGATTTTTAATATACCCCCATAAAAAGAAATCCATGGGGGTTAAATCAGGGGATCTAGGTGGCCAAGCTACGTGACCTCCTCTTCCAATCCATCGCCTATTAAATATTCTATTTAAATATTGACGAACCGCCAATGAAAAATGAGGTGGCGCACCATCGAGCTGTAACCACATGTTTTGGCGAATATTCAGTGGAATATTCTCTAATAATAATGGAAATTCTTCTTGGAGAAATTGTAAAAATATGGGACCATCCAAGTATCCATCGAAAAAATGAGGTCCAATGACGTAATTACCCAAAATGCCTCCGAATACATTAATACTCCAACGATGTTGTCGATCAGTAATTTGAAATTTGTGGCAATTTTCGGTGCTGTAATAATGGCAGTTACGTCGATTAAAAGATCCGTTATTATTAAAAGATGATTCATCCGTAAATAAAATATTATTCAAAAAATCTTCATCATCGCCACTTTTATTTAAAACACATAAACAAAAATCTAACCGCTTCTCGAAATCCGCATTATTCAGATGCTGGTGAATTTCATAGTGATATGGGTGGTATTCATGTTTTTTTAATATCCTTGATATGCTCGCCTTGCTTAACCCAGTCTCACGAGCTACTATACGTGTACTCGTGCTAGGATTATCTATTACAGAAGTAAGTACCTGTAATTGTGTCTCCTCGTCCTTAGTTACAGTGTTGAAGTTCGTTTTTTTCAGATACTTGACACTGCCTGTGGTTTTAAACACCCGGTATATATATACTATACCTGAGTATCGATAAATGTATAAATTCTTATTCACAGACACATTTCGATTTTTCCTTTGACCTCAAAAATTTATATTCCTATTCCTTTTCGGTAGTTAATTGTCTTCGCTAGGTGCATCAATTTAGAGGATGTGTTTGCACAGTATTATGTAGATATTAAATATATGCGCCCAAAAAGAAAGTAATAACGGGTTTTAGATTAATTTTTAAGCCGAATAAATTGAGAAAACTAAACTTTTCCTACCTTTTACACAAATAAAGTGAAAGTGACAGTTCCATAGATAATATACTATAAAAGATGTACAATTAAACGCATAGTTATATTTATAGTTAAAATGTTGTCGCTCTGTTGCGTTTTCCACAAATGAAATAAAACAAGATGCGAAATTAAATCAGCGTTGGTGTAAAACATAGATTTATAAAACAAGATAGTATATATTTAAATTACACTCAATTTTTAAATGCGTTGGGTAGATCCATACAGTTATAACTTAATTTACCATAGCGAGAATGCAGCATCGTTAATTCGGATCAGTTTTATGACTTCCTAGTTCATTACGTATTGATTAACTTTAAGCTTTACATTTTGTTGATATTACATGAAGTTTGGTATCAACAAAGCAGAGTTTCTTTGAAGTTCCTAATATTCAAGATTAATGGTTTTCACTATTCATCATATTAATTGATTTTAGGTGAAGCTGAATACATCATGGATATACCAGATTTTCCAGGACAACTTTACGGCGCATTCGTGTGTGTAAAATACCCAGCGGGAAGTACAATCCTCAACGTGAATGCCAAAAAAGCGAAAGTAATCAAAAAATAATGTTTCATGATTCATATAAACTAAGATGGTTTTAAATAACACAGATTAAACTTTATTTAATAACATTCTTTATAATTATCTTAGTGACTATAATTTCGACATAATTTAGCGTTTCATGATTCATATAAATTAAATAACACAGATTAAACTTTGTTTAATAACATACTTTATTATTATCTTAGTGACTATAATTTCGACATAATTTAGCTAGTCATCATCAAACTAGTTTAAGGAAAGCCTTTACAATCACGTATTTAATTGAAGTTGATTCTGGCAACCATTGTTTAGTCATTATCAAGGAAAGATGTAATGGTTTTCATTCAAATTATTATTCTCAAATTAGCACCAGGTTACAAGAATAGTGTAGTTTTTCTAAAATGTTCTTCATTTGAATCTAGAAATATGAATTCATCCACTATTTAATATTTATCACTCTGATTTTGATATGATGAAGTTATGTAGCAAAGTGTATTTTTTTTAGAATCTTAAAGGAGTCGTCGATTTTGTGACTGCAAGTGACATCGTTGGAAGCAATAATTACCTACCAGCTGTTTACGGTAATCCCGATCCTATATTTTGCACCCATACGGTCGCCTACTTTAACCAGCCGATTGGCCTTATGTTGGCGAAAAGTCGAGAGCTTGCGGAAAAGGCGGCAGAGTTGGTGGAGATCGATTCTAAAATACCGGCCAGTAATCCAATAACTAATGTAAAGGCCGCTGTGAACGATGTAAGTCGGGTTAAAGAAGGAAAGCATCTTTCGCCAGAAAGAATTGGTACGGATGTCAAATTTACGGTCACTGGTGAGCTAAACATTCCCGAACAATACCATTACCACATGGAAACGCAGTGTTGTATTGTCGTTCCGAAGGAGAATGGAGAGTACGATATGTACCCATCCTCGCAGTGGATGGACTTATCACAAGCAGCCGCTTCTGCTTGTATGAATGTTCCAATGCATAAGTAATCATAGACGAAGATTAAAATTAATGTAATTTATTTATTTATTTTACAGGATTAATATTAGGGTACGTCGTTTGGGAGGAGGTTTCGGAGGGAAAATATCCAGAAATTGGTTAATCTCATGCGCAGCAATGGTAGCAGCTGTTAAGCTAAGAAAACCGATAAAAATTTGGTTAACTATAGAGAATAACATGAATTTCGTCGGTAAAAGACACCCAGCTTACGGGAAATACACCGCTAAAGTGAATGCCGATGGTGTATTTCAATCACTAGAAGCAACTATCAATACAGGTGTCGGCCATAATCACAACCCGACGGAATATCATTTAGTCTTACAGGATGCGTTGATGAAGTCCTCTTATAAATTCGACACATTCGATGTTTTATTCAATTACGTTAAAACGGACATACCAGGAAACACATTCGCTAGAGCTCCTGGAAGTACAGAAGGACACGCCTTTCTAGAAAACATTATGGAACACATTGCTTATGTAACTGGTAAAGATCCTTTAGAAGTGAGGATGAACAATCTGAATGTTACGGATCACCCGCTATTAAAGAAGTTAATTGATGATACTACAATTTGGGCACAGGTTGAAGAAAGGAAGAAAGAAATTGAGACCTTCAATAAGGTTTAGCTTTAGTAATAAAAAATTTTCAAAAGCCTTATTAAAATTAATTTCAGGAAAATAGATGGATAAAAAAGGGAATTTCTGTAGTCCCAATAGCTTATAAAATACTTTTTGTTGGAACGTTCGTAGCAATTGTTAGTATTTATGCTGATGGAACTGTTGCCTTATCACATGGAGGAATTGAAATGGGTCAAGGTATTAATACTAAGGTACGTTTATTAAATGTTTTATTTTATGAAAAACTTAGTTATATTGGTCTAATTCAGGCGGTGCAAGTGGTTGCCAAAATGTTCGGCATCGATGTGGAAATGGTTTCGGTGAAACCTTCAAACAATCTCGTATCGCCTAACGTTTACGTAACTGGAGCAAGTATCACATCGGAGTGCGTTTGTAAAGTAAGTGCATGTTATAAATTTGCTTAATTTTAATCGTACGTTATGTTTAGGCTTTGCAAACTTGTTGCCAAAATCTGCTGGCGGCGATGGAATACACGGTGAACGGACGGAATATAGAAGGGTGGAGGGCTGCTGTGCAGGCTGCTTTAGGAAGGGGGGTTAAACTGACCGACACATCATTGTAAGTGATTAATTTAAATATTGAACCAATGAAATCAATTGATATTAAAATTTTGTACCATCAAAACCTAAATAAATATTTACGAATACTGAAAGTATTATAGTAAAATTTCGTTCGCTGTATTCGACTGTGCTTTGCTGATGAGATTCAAAATAGATTGAAACCAGTTGATTTCAGTTAAAATTAAATGATATCATTTAGCGTTTTATTGTTTTACCACAGTTGATTATATTTTTTGTAACTATAAAAAAAGTTCATTTAAATTTGTTAAATTGTATGTTTTGATAATGGCACGTTGAGATGCCGAAACTATAGTAAACAGAAAATAAATAGTGTTATACAAACAAAGTTACAAAGTGTTTTATTTATACTCAAACATGTATAACGAAGTAGAAGCCGCAAAAATTAATAATATTTCATTTAAATTGTGTATTATATTATTAACACCTTTAAATTATTTGATATTTTTACAAAACTTGGATTTCATAATTCCATGAGTACATTGTTATTTTAAGGTTGTTATTATCAGTGTTGATATTTATAAATTGAATTCACTTATAGGTGGAAACCTGGACCAAACGAGGAAGACGTATATTATGTATACGGTGTATGCGTCACAGAAGTAGAATTGGATGTGTTGACGGGAAACCACATCACCAGACGAGTAGATCTTCTAGAGGACACTGGGCACAGTTTAAGTCCGTATATAGACATTGGACAGGTGGAAGGCGCGTTGGTAATGAGTTTAGGATATTGGAGTACCGAGGAACTTATATACGATGCTAAGGGCCAACTGATGAACAACAGGACGTGGACATATAAAACGCTGGGGATGAAAGATATACCGGAGAAGTTCTATGTAAAGTTTCCCGACAATCCGAACGTATTGAGTCCGTTCAAATCTAAAGGTAATGTAAATATAAAATTATAAATGTTTTCATTTTTACAATATATTATTAATTATAACTATATTCTTGCATAAATTATAATACACAACTTAACTGCATATACATTTCTTAATTGCAGTTAAATCTTTTATTTGTTGACAATTAATAATAATAACAATTTTATTCACGGTATACACGTTTTACAAAATATAATAATAATAATAAAACACCAAACAAATTCCATTAAATAGAAAAGCAAAAATTATACAATAAGTAAATTATTACTGATGCAGTCTTGTGTTAGTTGAAAATTTAGATCACTAACGACTACACAGTTATATTCTTTCTTTAAAAGTTTATTGTTTAGTTAACAAAGAAAAATAATTATGTTTTCATTAAGGAAAATAATTTAATTAGTTTTATATTTCGCGGGAGTTTCATAGATAATGCAGAACAAGATGTATTAATTAAAAATGTTGGCAGCCCTTTTGAATATCCATAGATTTATAGGAAAAGATGGGTATTTATTAATAGTGATATTTCTTTTAATAATTAGCCATGTAGGTGTGAAAAATAATTAGCCCCTTTGCTAATTATGGTGTTTAAAATAACATAGGTACTTTATTGTTATTATTATCATTAAATTCATGTCTAAATATTATAAAGCTTTAGGTTAGAGATTCATATTTTATTTATATTTAAATGTCAGCAATTCAAAAAGTAACCGATCAAATAACGTATTGAAGATTATTACCTTTCTCCTATAAAACCAAATTCATCAGAGTATCAAAGGGAATTCTATTATTAAGTAAATATATATGTAATAGTGTACATAAACTAAAAAATTCGCATTAATTACATTTTGGAGCGTTGAGGTTATTTTCATTGACAGGTGTGTCCCATAGATAATGCAGAACAAGATATACTAACAATGAAATGTCGCCAATATCCATAGATTTATAAAATAGATGGACAATTAATGTTTTTATTTTAAATTATGCCATCTTTATAAGCATGGTAAATAATTAGATTTGTAAAACGTAATATTATAAATTTAAAAAATTCAAATAAAATATAATCTGAAATACGTTAAAAACAAATTAACTCTTTTTAATTTAATCATCCATAATGAAATAAATAATTACATACTCGATTATCATAACACCCTCTTTTTGATATAACAAATCTGTTAAACATTTAAATCAATAAAATACGGATGTTTTGAATCTGATTTCTTTCTAATTTGTAATTATAATATTTCAGCTACAGCCGAGCCCCCATTTTTGCTGGGTTTCTCGTTGCCTTTAGCTCTTAGGCAAGCCATCAAATCGGCCAGGAAAGATGCTGGCGTGCCGGATGCGGATTTATGGGTTCCAATTAGTGAGTACCTACTTTAAAATAAGATATTTTTAAATGTATTTTACCACAATTTATTATACAATTCATATCTACAAACTTTATGATGTATTATACGATTGATGGAAGTCATTACTTTATGTAACATCTTGGAATCATGAATATTTAAAGAAACTCCACTTCGTTGATGGGATTTAATATTTTTAACTTTTACCAAGGCAATTATTGTTGATATCAACAAAGTGCGGTTTCTTTTTATGTTAATATAATGTACTAACTTATACTACTATAATTTCAAACGTTTTAAATCGTTTTCAAGTTTACATTTTTTAATTTTATTTTTACAGATGGTCCGAGCACAGTAGAACAGAATTTCATGAACGCTTCCAACAATATTACCCAGTACACTCTTTAATTATATAATTTTGGTTTCTTTAATGCAGCTTTGGGTTACGTGAGAAATTATATAATTAATGAAACACACTTCAAGCTATTGAAAATGTGTACTTAATACTCGAAATTACATTTAACCATTGATTTAGCTAACAAATTAACTTTTTAATAACGAAGGTGTTTGATCAATGCTTTTCTTTATATTATATATGAGCTTTGTATTACTTCTATATAATTAAAAAACGATTAAACCTTAAATTAAAAAAGTAAACTAATCTACTTTAGCCTGATATACCTAATCCAACCTTTTGTTGATGTGCTCTGGCATTGATGTAGCAAGTAAGTCAAAAGAGTACGTTTAAATTTATCAAAACCCTCAATCCAATAAATTCTCTCAAATCTGCTGAATCTGCCAAATAAATGTCAAATTTCTCAAGTTCATTTGATAATAATTAAGAAAACAAATAATATCAAAATAAAAATAAAATGTACGCAATTCATACGCGAAATAAAGCCAAAATGGCAATTAGAAGTCTGCAAGAAGGATCAACTGAAGAACTTCAAATACAGCATTGGGCTGGAGTGGAAGAACACTCTGCCCAGTGAACTTCCTTCTGGATCTCTTACGCCAAAATTATATTAGTACATATTTTAATCTATCCATTTGTAATAATTTTATTTATTGTAAGAGAAACAAAGCATTAAATACAAGTACAAAGATTACGGATTTCACGTTAAATAATTATTTTTTTGTTTGAAGTTTTCGTTTTGATTCAATGTTTGCGAATTAGAACGTTTCCTATCAGCACGATTCGATTTATAAAATGACGTGACACCAGTAGCAGATGATGTTTTGGCTGCAAATCGCGAGATAAAACGCCGAATGCGCGCAGTAAACTCTTATAAAAGAGGTGAGTGGCATTATTACACCGGGCTACGCCGAACTGCAATTCTCCCGGCCAGTCTAAACCATGGAATCGTAAGTGGCGGTCAGGTTAAAAGTTTGCGGGCCATAATCAAGTTCGTATTTGCTTCTTTTTCAGGACGTCCACGTCGGATATAGAGTTTTACCTGCAGGGTGAAAAACACACAGGTATGTGAATAATATAAGATGTTAATAAAACATTATTAGTGTAGAAAATACGCTAACTTATTTGTTGGCAATGCAATTAATTTAAATACATTACTGTCTTTTATGTAATTTAATAATTATTTAAATTATTAATTAAATATTAGTAAAATCAAAATTTTATTTCATTTTTTAAAATTAATTCCTATTAATTTTATACAAAAGGGGAAACTCGTTAAATAAATACATTCATTTTTTCGCCATTCATAAATTGATAACAACTAAAAGAATGTGCAGTTTTTTTATTATCAGTTCTAAGTATTATATTTTTATTAAGCATTCAGATTTTATGCTTCATTATTTAATTGCCACTGAATAATAAATATGCAATTAAAATTTAATACCGTAATAAAATTCAATATAAATAATCGATTAATTATGTGCGTTTATTTCATTCTAATGCTCCAATAATTAATAATTATTAGTTTTTAATGAATCGCATTACTAACTGAATTATATTAGGAACACGCGTTTAATTAAATTAAATTATTGTAATCGTGGATAATTATAGTGCAATCAAACAAATATTCATATTAGGGGATAAATATGTATATTACATAAGCGTAATCTGTATTTTTGGTGATAAAATAATTATTTATTTAAATAACTGCATTTATTTTGTATTTAATACAATCAAAATTATTATTATTATATTATGGCCAGTATATTATCACAATCAATTTGACCTGTTCTCGTTATTTCCTAAACGAATTAATTTAATTGGAGAGATGATAAACGCTAATATTGACAACAGTACATAAACAAGTTTTTTTCGCATATTTCCTGATCTAAAAAGTGCAGATTTCTGATAATACACTTAATAAATAGGTCTTTCGATTATAATTAATTGCGGATTATATTATCAAAACTGGATAAAAATTAACGTTATTTATTATAAAATTAAACTCTGAGAATTATGAGAAACAAATAAAAGATATAAAATTATACTCTTTGTGATAATTTATCTTGAAGAAAATTGTCAGCCATAATAATAAAAATAGAGAATGTGATAGTGGGCACCCACTCACAAAACATATACTATGAAATTCTAATATAAAAACTAAACTACTAAACAAGAAAGAATCTCTAACGAAATTTCAAAATAAATTTTGAAAAAATAATTTTTATTCATACAAATTTCTATACGATAATGATTACTTAAATATTCTATTGTAGTAACAATTTATAAAACTGTGGAGTATAATATTAAAATTGGAGGGTGTGATAGTGGCCACCCACCCACCCTACATATACAAGGAAATTCAAACTAAAAATCTACTTATAAATTTCAGAACATAAGACTAAATTGAAGTTATTTCCTGGAAACTAAACGAGTGACAGTCATTAAAATAAATCTGTATATGTAGGGTGGGTGGGTGGCCACTATCCCACCCTCCAATCATTTAAACATTCGCGTAAATTTTCAAAAATTAACCTTTATTTATACAAATATTTAGACATTAATTATTATTACAAAAATATTCTATTTTTGGCAATTTATTCTTCATAAAACTGTCGAGTGTATTATTAAAAATGGAGGGGGTGATAGTGGCTACCCACCCACCCTACATAAACAAGGAAATTCAAACTGAAAATTTACTTTTAATTTTAAGAACATCAATACTAACATTGAAGTTATTTCCTGGAAACGAAACGTGTGACAGTGATTAAAATAAAACTGTATATGTAGGGTGGGTGGGTGGCCACTATCCCACCCTCCAATCATTATAATATTCGCGTAAATTTTCAAAAATTAATTTTTAATCATACAAATATTTACTCGTTAATTATTACAAAAATATTCTATTTTTGGCAATTTATTCTTCATAAAACGGTCGAGTGTATTATTAAAAATGGAGGGTGTGATAGTGGCCACCCACCCACCCTACATAAACAAGGAAAGTCAAACTGAAAATGTACTTTTAATTTTAAGGACATCAATACTAACATTGAAGTTATTTCCTGGAAACGAAACGAGTGACAGTGATTAAAATAAAACTGTATATGTAGGGTGGGTGGGTGGCCACTATCCCACCCTCCAATCATTAAAACATTCGCGTATATTTTGAAAAAATAATTTTTAATCGTGCAAATAGTTACACGTTAATTATTACATAAATACTCTATATTTGGCAATTTATTCTTCAAAAAACTGTCGAATGTATTATTAAAAATTGAGGGTGTGATAGTGGCCACCCACCCACCCTACATATACAAGGAAATTCAAACTAAAAACTACTTTTAAATTTTAGGACATCAATACTAAACTTGGAGTTATTTTCTGGAAACGAAACGAGTGATAGTGATTAAAATAAAACTGTATATGTAGGGTGGGTGGGTGGCCACTATCCCACCCTCCAATCATTAAAACATCCGCGTATATTTTGGAAAATTAAATTTTAATCATACAAATATTTACACGTTAATTATTAAATAAATATTCTTTTTTTGACAATTTATTCTTCATAAAACTGTCGAGTGTATCATTAAAATTGGAGGGTGTGATAGTGGCCACCCACCCACCCTACATATACAAGGAATTTCAAACTAAAAATCTACTTTTAATTTTAAGGACATCAATACTAATATTGAATTTATTTCCTGGAAACAAAACCATTGACAGTGATTAAAATAAAACTGTATATGTAGGGTGGGTGGGTGGCCACTATCCCACCCTCCAATCATTAAAACATTCGCGTAAATTTCGAAAAAATTAGTTTTTAATCATACAAATATTTACACGTTAATTATTACATAAATATTCAATTTTGGCAATTTATTCTTCATAAAAGTATCGAGTGTATTATTAAAATTGGAAGGTGTGATAGTGGCCACCCACCCACCCTACATATACAAGGAAATTCAAGCTAAAAATCTACTTTTAAATTCTAGGACATAAATACTAACATTGAAGTTATTTCCTGGAAACGAAACGAGTGACAGTGATTAAAATAAAACTGTATATGTAGGGTGGGTGGGTGGCCACTATCTCACCCTTCAATCATTAAAACATTCGCGTATATTTTGCAAAAATCAATTTTTAATCATACAAATATTTACACGTCAATTATTACATAAATATTAAATTTTGGCAATTTATTCTTCATAAGAGTATCGAGTGTATTATTAAAAATGGAGGGTGTGATAGTGGCCACCCACCCACCCTACATATACAAGGAAATTCAAATTAAAAATCTACTGGTAAATTTCAGGACATAAATACTAACATTGAAGTTATTTCCTGGAAACGAAACGAGTGATAGTGATTAAAATAAAATTTTATATGTAGGGTGGGTGGGTGGCCACTATCCCACCCTTCAATCATTAAAACATTCGCGTGAATTTTGGAAAATTAATTTTTAATCATACAAATATTTACACATTAAATATTACATAAATATTCTTTATGTTATTAATCTATTATTCATAAAACTGTCGAGTATATTATTAAAATTAAAGGGTGTGATAGTGGCCACCCACCCACCCTACATATACAAGGAAATTCAAACTAAAAACTACTTTTAAATTTCAGGACATAAATACCAACATTGAAGTTATTTCCTGGAAATAAAACGAGTGACAGTGATTAAAATAAAACTGTTAATGTAGGGTGGGTGGGTGGCCACTATCCCACCCTCCAATCATTACAAAATTCGCTTAGATTTTGGAAAATTAGTTTTTAATCATAGAAATATTTATACGTTAATTATTACATAAATATTCTATTATTGACAATTTAATCTTCAAAAAACTGTCGAGAATATTATTAGAAATGGAGGGTGTGATAGTGGCCACCCACCCACCCTACATATACAAGGAAATTCAAAGTAAAAATCTACTTTTAAATTTAAGGACATCAATACTAACATTGAAGTTATTAAATATAAAAATACGAAAACATTTCGTGAATCTACAACAGTGAGTCTTACTAAGACTACAAAACAAATTAATTTGAAACAACTACTTCTCTGGCTAAAACCTCGACAGACGTTGAATAAAACAAAGTTAATTTGCGTGTTACAAATAGTACAACTATCAAAGCAACACTAATTTGAATGAAATTATTTCTGTTGAATCAACTAATAAATGATAAAATGTATTTTAGATTGTTTAAATATGACTATAACATGAAAAATTATGCACAAAAATGAATTTAAACTGATTTCATTAAATTAAATTAGCAAAAGCAATTAAAAAATCTAGCATTCAAGTTTATAATCATCTGCAGACACGTGTTTCGAACTTTCGCTCTACTATTTGTAACACGCAAATTAACTTTGTTTTATTCAACGTCTGTCGAGGTTTTAGCCAGAGAAGTAGTTGTTTCGAATTAATTTGTTTTGTAGTCTTAGTAAGACTCACTGTTGTAGATTCACGAAATGTTTTCGTATTTTTATATTTATTATTTAATTTTCTACAACGAACTAAAGGATTTTAATACATTTTATTGAAGTTATTTCCTGGAAACGAAACGAGTGACAGTGATTAAAATAAAATTGCATATGTAGGGTGGGTGGGTGGCCACTATCCCACCCTCCAATCATTAAAACATTCGCGTAAATTATCAAAAATTCATTTTTAATCATACAAATATTTACACGTTAATTATTACATAAATATTCAATTTTTGGCAATTTATTCTTCATAAAACTGTCGGGTGTATTATTAAAATTGGAGGGTGTGATAGTGGCCACCCACCCACCCTACATATACAAGGAAATTCAAACTAAAAATCTACTTTTAATTTTAAGGACATCAATACTAACATTGAAGTTATTTCCTGGAAACAAAACCAGTGACAGTGATTAAAATAAATCTGTATATGTAGGGTGGGTGGGTGGCCACTATCCCACCCTCCAATTATTAAAATATACGCATAGTTTATAATTATAAATATTTTGATCATACAAAATATTGCACATTATTTATTTCAAAAATATTTTCTCTTTGACCTACTCTATTTCATCCACTATTTCCGGATGCTCGATCAACTTCAAATTAACCAATTGTTCTTAATATAATGTGTGATGTTTGTGTGCGTGGTTGGTCACCATATGGCCCTCCAATTTATTTAATACGAAAAAATAAATTACACACAAATCACCATTTTTTTTACGATTTTGCATTGACAATTAAATTTTGTTGATAATGACCTGCAAAGGTGTAAATATTTATAATATATATAGATACACAATTATTGTTGTATAAAAAATGATCGATCCAATATTTAATTACTTCAAATTGATTAAAAAAATATATTCCTATGCTTAGGATATAATCTATCCAGTTATTATTTTTGTTTATCATCTGAACCTGTTTACGTATGGTTGATTTTCATGAGTGCAATATAAAATGCACTTCGTGATTGCAATTACAAAGGTCAAAGTCGTTCACAGTTTGCCGCACTCTCCTCAATTTCGATTTATTTTACTTACGTAACGAGATGATGCGGTAATTTTAAAGTGAAATTCAAGCGCGTTCAACTTCCTATCGCCGGTTTTGTGGAGCGTTCAATACTTTCTAATTCGCAATATTTTGAATTAACAGCGAATAATAAATGACGTTCAAAGTAAATTTTATTGTAAACGTTACGCTGCCTAATTTTATCAGTTCATATTTAAGTAAAAATCGAGTGTAATCTTGTATGTACATTCCAATATCAGTGATAAATAATTTTTGTATTTCAGTATTAGCGACAATCTACCTTTCTAAATTATGTAACTGTTATGTACTAATGAAAAAAACTTTATCTCCTATTCAATTTGATATAATATTTATTTATTTATTATCATCTTTGTACTCCTTTTTAATTTTTAATGATTTAGTTTCTTCTTAGACTTTTGGTATTTTTTTCACAGGCAAGATTTGAATGATTATTCTTGTCACAAAGCGCGTACTTATTACCTTCGTGATACTTTATTCATTATGATGAAGAAGTTGTCATGATGACTTTCTTTTACCACTATTATTAAAAAATACAAGTGACTATACCTGTAGTTTCGACTAGCAGGTAATCATTAAAACTTAAAGTGTTGTTTTGCTGTTATTCGAAACTGTAGTCACTTGTAAATAAATAAAAGTGGTAAAACAAATCTATCTTCATTATAAAGTGAACGCCTTCACAATCAAATATTATTAATTGCTTCCAGCGGTTTGATTTTTTTTGATAAATTTTTTTTGGCATATGGATTGTGTTCCTACTCTTACCACAGTATCGAATTAACTTTTTTTTCGATTATCACCACTTGTTAGACATCAGAGACGTTCGAATGATTAAATGCGATCACGCGGATTAAGTTTCAGAGTATCGCGTGTTTGACTTTGAGGCATTTAAACTAACCTTATGATCTATTGAAATAATCCTAGTAGGCCGTGGCATAAAATCTTGCAAAGTAGGCCTTGAAATAAAGTAAACGCATTTTTCTCAGTAGGCCGAGGAATTAAACAATATCCAAGTAGGCTTTAAAATAGTCATCTCATTTAAAATAAAATCTAAATCAATCTTAATTTAAATTATATGGTAATTTATGTGTTTGTTAATTAATAATAATTAAGTAGGAATAAAATAGCAGATGAATTAAAATTTTTGTTGCAAATTAAGCGTACGTAATATAAATTGAAAATGAAATATAAAAATTACTAGTTTATGATTTTTTTACGTAAATAACCTTGATTGATGTAACCGTACGGATTGTCTGACAGGATGATGATGATGAATTAATTCACAAAAACCTTTAAAACGATGATAATGAAGGTTATTAACTAGATGAGACTCATCTAACAACCTTCGTCCACTCACAAACCTTCGCGTTGATTTTAATTTTGGGATTGTATTATTTTGGCAGACAAAATACAAAACCTATAATTTATTAATTTTTTATACCTGCCTACCCAACATTTTGATTGTTAACTTAAAAAAAAAGTACTCAAACTACAACAGATTAAATTAATTTATACATATAAATTCATATCATTCACTTGTTGTGCCTGTTTTCTTCTTCATCTAATTTTTTATATATTCCAGTGAAATCATCGGACGTACCAACGAATATTTCACTATGCGACTACTTGAGGAACAACATGGGCCTAACCGGCACCAAGGCGATGTGCAGGGAAGGAGGGTGCGGCGTCTGCGTCGTCGCCGCAACCCTTCACCATCCGGTTACCGGAGCTGAAGTAACCATGGCCATAAATTCAGTGAGTTTCTGTTTACAAACTAAAAAATAAGGTCATCTATAAATTTTATGTTTGACTTACTCATTTCTCAAGGCTACCCAAGCACCTGATCACCGGTAGACGACCTGCTTGAAATTCCCATTAATAAAATCAATGCGAAATACAACTGGTCGAGCGATGCAGAAGACTGGATGCGGCCATAAAAAAAAACAAAGCGAGCGAGACTCGTTTTTCTTCTTTGATTATCCAGATTATTCTTAATTTAACATCAGTTAAATCATAAACTATCAAAAAGGGGTGAATAAGAAAAATAATTAAACTATTGTTACTGCGTGTTGTATTTTAATTTATAGTATTTACCTAATATTTATTAACAAATTTATCAAACCCTCGCTTATGTGCTATTGATTGGAGGGTGGGATAGTGGCCACCCACCCACCCTACATATATTTTTAAACTTATTGTAACATCCCTCTTTTTTGTTTCCGAAATATCCAAACAAAGTGTTTGGTGTTGATTCAGAATTTAAAAACACTACAACTACAACAAAAAATAAAAACTCCACTCAATTATTTGTTGTTGTCTAGGGAAACAAAACGAGGGTTTGTGGGTTAAGTTAAAAAACATATGTAGGGTGGGTGGGTGGCCACTATCCCACCCTTCAATCAATAGCACATAAGCAAGGGTTTGATAAATGAGTTAAAAAACATTACGCTTGTAAATACCTGTATTGTTTTTTTTTTTTTCATTTCGTGCAATCTTTAATTTAATTTTAACAGTTTATAACTTAGCTGTTGTTAGTTTTTAACCGTTTCTTTTCATCAAATATTCAATCACTTAACTAAAACACTTATTATGTTTCCACTACTAAACATTTTTAGTGACAGAAACATGTTTTTTTAAGTATTTTCTATTACTTTCTAAAAATAAATTTTTACTGTTTTATGCTGGTTAATATAAAATATGTTGAGGTAAGTCAAACATACGCTAGCCCGGTGCATACCGTATTTAGGTCAATTCATAATTTGTTGAGGTAGGTCAAGAGTACGCTAGGTTTATATTTAATATATTGCGGTAGGTTAAGAGTGCGTTTGGCTCAATGTATTAATGATTAAGGTAGGTCAAGAGTACGCCAGACTAATATATTATTTTTCATCACTTGACCTTGAAAAATAATAAAACCATCACTTCGAATAATTGAAGTACATTTTACATTTTTAATGAATAATTCTTGTTAAAATTTTAGTGTTTGGTGTCGATATTCTCGTGCACCGGATGGAAAATCTCCACGGTGGAGGGTATCGTCGCCGGCAGGAAGTACCACGACATACAGAAGATCCTGCAGAAGGAGAACGGCACGCAATGCGGCTACTGTACGCCGGGCATGGTCATGAACATGTACGCCCTGCAGAAGGAGAAGAAGGGCAACCTGACGGCGAAGGAGATCGAAAACTCTTTCGGGGGGAACATTTGCCGTTGCACAGGCTACAGGCCGATCGTGAAAGCCTTCAGGACATTCGCAAAAGACGCCGACGAGGAGGATTTCGAGATCGTCAGTGATATCGAGGACGTCCCATGCGCGGACAAGTGTCTTTCGAAGTGTATGGAGAGGTGCCGCATCTACGATACGCCTTTGCAATACGAATTGAACGACGAGTTGAAGTGGTACAAAGCGTTCTCCATCGATCAGATTATATCGATACTGAAGAAGTATCAAAATAATATTGTTAAAATTATCGCTGGAAACACTGCACAAGGTAAACTACATTCTTGTATCGTTCAAGACAACCAATATTAATTTCCTTTATATACTATACTATTAGATAATTTTATTTCAAATTGGGAGAAATAAAACTCTTGTTATGTTCCATTTCTTTAAAGAAATTTGAAAATTTGGTTCCATCAAGAGAGATATCGATTATAATTTGATTTGTTTAACTGTATTATCATCATTATTTTCTGTAAATTGGATTTTCCATTAATAAATATTATTGTTATTATCATTTTCAGGTGTTTATAGAGATATGGCAGATGGTGAAGTTTGCATAGACATTAACGCTGTTAAGGAATTGAAGACACACATGATGAACACCAACGAACTAATCTTGGGAGGCAACGTGACGTTAACCGAGATGATGGCGATTTTCAGTAATACAGCTAAAAACAACGCCAATTTTAAGTACTTGGAAAAATTCGTGACGCACATTGATTTGGTCGCACACGTTCCTGTTCGAAACGTAATTGTTTTAGTTTGTTTTTAGTTATTTAAAGATAAACTTGATTAATTAATCTTCACAAGTTTTATTTTATTTTCTCATAGATATATATATTTCGAACAGAAAGTTAAATAAAATTTGTGAAGAAAGGTTAGTGCTGTATTAATTAATTTTAACTGAATTATTTTTGAAATCTAATAATAATCATTATTTTCAGATTGGAACGATCGCTGGAAACCTGATGATTAAACACAACCACAATGAATTCCCCTCCGACATATTCCTACTGCTGGAAAGCGTCGGAGCAACACTAACCATAAGTAAAAAGAATTTAATCAAAATGACGAACGAAACAATAAAATTCAAACCTTTCAGTCGACACCAACAAAGACGCAAAAGTTATATCCATGATACCATTCTTGACCTACGACATGAACAAGAGGATCATCAAGTCCGTATCTTTACCAGCGCTGGATTCCTCGTACGTTTTCGAAAGCTATAAGGTGTTTATTTAAAAAGGCGATTAATTAATGTCTGCATTTATTCATCCCTTAAATTTTAGATCATGTGCAGAGCTCAAAACACGCACGCTTTACTGAACGCAGCCTTTCTCCTAAAGATGGATAAGGAGACCGTGAAGAAGGCCACGGTCATTTACGGCGGTGTGAATCCTAGTTTTGTACACGCGAGTAAAACCGAGAAATATCTTTCCAATAAAAACCTGTTCAGCAATGCCACACTGAAAGGTCTCTTCGAAACACTGACCGCCGAAGTAAATCCCGATTACATCATGCCTGATCCTCAGCCAGAGTTTAGGAAGAAGTTGGCTAATGCTCTCTTCTATAAAGTAAATTATTAATACGCCTAACTTATTTAATTATTAATTCTCTCACTACTTCTTACAGTTTATTTTAAGTATTGCTCCGAGTGTGACAGCAGGTTATAAAAGTGGTGGAGAAAAGTTGGTGAGGGGACTTTCGGATTCGAAACAGACACTAGTTGAACATCCCGATTTATATCCTATTGGAAAGAGCATCAATAAATTGGAAGCTTTGGCTCAGACTAGTGGTAAGAATTGTTTATAATATTTACTAGTACTTTAACAATACATACAATATAATAATTGGGTAAATATTATTTTGTTCACCATTGTCTGTAAAATTTACACAGAATTGAAAAATTAATAACGTTTAACTTTTAATGTAATCAATAAAAATACTTAATGACTTGTATGTATTATTTATTTATTGTATTTAACCTTCGTTGACTATATTTTCGACAAAACTTATGTTTTGAAAATGACGAGTGTCTTGTTGAAATTATAATCAACGAAGATTAAATCCTGTTATACATACAAGTCATTAAGTATTTTTATTGTATACTAAAGTGTATAACGATGTAGATGCCTCGGGGAATCAATGATATTAATGTAATCGTTACTCTGAGCTCGACAAAATTATAACCTCAAATAAATCTTCAATATACAAATATAAGTTAAACACTATTTTTAAGAATCGAATAACTGCAAAAGTAAGCCTACCTTACTTACTTAAAACAAGTAGTTGATGGAAAATATAAGATTACCGTTATGAAATACTTAACTCTTTCATAAATATTGATCGTTTCCAGAAATATCCTATCGATTTGTTTAAGGAAAAACTACTAAAAAATGTACATGCTTAAACAATTTGAATCTTTTCATCTATTAAAGTTTAACAATGAATTTAACTTCCTATAAATCACCATCGATTTATTTGAGGTTAACACGTTCACCGCCACATGTACCGCCGGCGGTCCTATAGTCGCCGTTTCTTCCACGCCGGGGAAATAATTTGTAGTTATTCCTTATATTAGCTATGACCGCCGGCGGTCACGCGGGATTCAAAACAGCACTTATGTGAAATATTCGCTTGGCGGCGAACGTGTTAATAATAAAAAATTATATATATTTACGAATGTGGGGATTACTTTACTAACAAAGAGGTTCTGTAAACTTACGAAATCATTAAAATCCATTACGTTACGCAGTTGATACAATTCTAGCGAATAAATTTCAAAATTTATTGTTATAAACACAAACAGACGTTCATTAAATGACAGATATGAAGTTATACTGTACAAGATGGACAATTACATTTGTTCTCGCTTAGTTATTTTAATATTTCAAGGTTGGCGCCATGTTGTACGTTTCATAGATAATACATAAACAAGATCGAATAGTACGAAATAAAAATTAGGTTGTCAACCGTTTTGAGTGCGAAATTAAAAGAGTCTTTCAAACTTAAATTAATAATATCTCCCGTAAATTAAAATCGCCATCTAAGTTAAAACTGTTTTCAACTTCGATAATGATCTGTAAGAACCGAAACAATTCAGTTATCTGAAAATAAAGAAATGGAAGAGTTTTACTTCTCCCAATGTGAAAATTTGATTCCATCAGGAGAGTAGCGGAACAAGTATTGTTTAAACAATAGATTCCACTTTTATGGCGTCTCTATCCTTAACTGTTTTTATATAATGCGATTGTGATGACTTTTTTGAACTTTAGGTGAAGCTGAATACATCATGGATATAAGGGATTTCCCCGGACAACTCCACGGCGCGCTCGTTTGTGTTAAATATCCAGCGGGAAGTCAAATACTCTCTGTGAATACCCAGAAAGCTAAAGTATGTTTTTATTGATTCTTAATCATTAAAAAAATTATAAAAATATATTTTAGAAAATTAAAGGCGTTGTGGATTTTGTAACAGCGGCTGATATCGCCGGAAACAACAGTTACCTACCGTCAGTGTTCGATGTGCCCGATCCAATATTTTGCAAGAATAAAGTCGCCTATTTCAATCAACCGATTGGTCTGATACTGGCGAAGAGTAGAGATATTGCAGAAAAGGCGGCTGCGTTAGTGGAAATCGACGCAAAACTACCAGCCAACGATCCTGTAATTAACGTAAAGGACGCCCTGAAGGATGCAAGTCGTATTAAAGAGGGGAAGCACCTTAAACCAGGAAGAAGTGGTACGGATGTTAAGTTTACAGTCACTGGAGAACTTAAATTTGCAGAACAATACCATTACCATATGGAAACGCAATGCTGCATCGTCGTTCCGAAAGAGAATGAAGAGTACGACATGTACCCTTCCACGCAATGGATGGATCTATCACAGGCAGCAGCTGCTGCTTGTATGAATATACCAATGAATAAGTAATTACGTATATTAAAAATAAACACAACTTCACTGATTCATTTTTTTAGGATTAACATTAAAGTAAGGAGATTAGGAGGTGCTTATGGAGGGAAAATATCTAGAAACTGTTTTGCGTCATGCGTGGCGATAGTGGCAGCTGCGAAAGTGAAAAAGCCAGTTAAAATTTGGATGACTTTAGAAAACAACATGGACATAATCGGGAAAAGAAATCCGGTTTACGGAAAATACACCGCCAAAGTGGATGGTGATGGTGTGATCCAATCTTTAGAAGCGACTATTAATACTGGCGTAGGTCATAATCACAGCCAATCGGAGTATCCTTTACCCATGGAGGACGCTTTAGTGAGGTCCGCATACACATTTGATACATTCGATGTTGTATTCAATTGCGTTAAAACAGACATTCCGGCGAATACGTGGACGAGGAGTCCCGGAAGTGTTGAAGGGCACGCATTTATGGAAACCATTATAGAACATATCGCCTATAAAACTGGAAAAGATCCTCTAGAAGTGAGGATGAAGAATCTTAATAATAAAGATCATCCGTTGTTATCTAAATTTATCAACGACACCATCGCTTGGGCTGATGTTGAAAAAAGGAAGAGTGAAATTGAGGCGTTTAACAAGGTTTTTTAAAAGCTTTGTATTTATATTAAGATTATTTAATTTCGAAATCGATTCTAGGAAAACAGATGGAGAAAGAAGGGAATTTCTGTAGTTCCAATAGCCTACGAGGTGATGTTTGAAGGAACGTTTATCGCAATCGTTAGCATTTACGCTGATGGTACTGTTGCTGTATCACATGGAGGGATTGAAATGGGGCAAGGTATCAACACTAAGGTATTATTTTTTTAACATCACGTAAAACATAATTATAATAATGTGATCAATTCAGGCCGCACAAGTTGTTGCTAGAACGTTCGGCATCGATGTGGAAATGATTTCGGTGAAACCATCGAATAATCTGGTATCGCCTAATGTTTTCGTAACTGGAGGAAGTATCACATCGGAATCAGTTTGTATGGTGAGTATTATATAAAATTATTTAATATTTTGTGGAGAATAAGTAATGGATTTGTTGATAATACGTAGGCTCTACAAGTGTGCTGCAAAAATTTATTAGCAGCGATGGAGTACACGGTCACGGGTCGAAATATACAGTCGTGGACTGAAGCGGTGCAAAAAGCATTAGGAAATGGAATTAAATTAACGGATTCATCCTTGTAAGCCGTAACATTCTGTCATAAACAAAATTTAAGTAACAATTCGTTCCAATTACAGATGGAAGCCCGATACTGTAAAGAAAAGCAGCAATTATTTCGTTTACGCCGTTTGCGTGACGGAAGTGGAGTTTGACGTGCTGACGGGGAATCACATCACCAAACGCGTGGACTTGCTGGAGGATACTGGCCACAGTATGAGCCCGTTCATAGATATCGGACAGGTGGAGGGCGCGTTCGTTATGAGTTTAGGCTATTGGACCACGGAGGAACTCCTGTACGATACTAAGGGCGAGCTGAAGAACAACAGGACGTGGACGTACAAACCGCCGGGGATGAAGGATATACCGGAAAAGTTCTACGTGAAGTTCCCCGATAAACCGAACGAATTGAGTCCATTCAAAACTAAAGGTAATAATAATTAGGCATAATAATACTTATTTGTTTAATTTAATAGTTTAATTAGTACATAAAGATAATTAGTTAGTAACATTTTATTTAGAAAGTTGGCGTCTTGTTGGATGTTACATAGATAATGTATGAACAAGATGTAATGTAATTTATGTTGGTACCAGTTTTGATAGCGATTCATAGATATGTTAAACAGGGATGTGCAATCTTGAATAATGATTAGACCTACAATTATAATATAATCAGAAAATTGTATATTAAACAATTTTTATAACACAATTTATAAAATAATGCAGATTTATGTGTTTATTGTAATAACCTTAATTATTTTATTGATTGCGTTGTATTATAATTATATGTCTACCATGCGTATGTATATTTATAATACATACAATTTAACATTTAAAAATAATATTTAAAAAAATATTAAACTTAATATTTATTCTTATTTTCTTTATCTATAGTTTGTATCAATAAATATACAATTGGATTCGACTATAGCAATTATAAAACAGTATTATTGAAAGATATAGATGAATTTAAGTAAAATATCTTTTGAAAAAGTGTTTTTAGCTATATTTTATATTTTCTAATGTAATTATTGTAACATTTTAATATTCATTGTGGTGTAAAGATTTTTAAGAACATTATTCGTTATTAACTATGTGTGAACGTTATTTGTGGTTAACATTTTAAGTTATTCATGATTATTATTAATCTTTGGAATAACTGTTGTTATAATATTAAATTTGTGGTTTGTATCATTTTAGCTACGGCTGAGCCACCTTGTCTGTTAGGTTTCTCGTTACCTTTGGCCCTCAGACAAGCCATAAAATCGGCCAGAAAAGATGCTGGTGTTGATGATGCAGATTTATGGGTCGCAATCGGTAAGTATTTCCAATTTCCTGCAAACGTTTTTACGAGTTTGTGCATTATTTTTTTCCAGACGGCCCCAGCACTGTAGAGCAGAACTTCATGAACGCCTCCAACAACATCTCCCAATACACCCTTTAATCCTTAATTTGTGATTGTTTAAATTTATTTTAGGATTAAATGCGGGTCTTCAAACTCTTATCCTCAGTTTTTAATGCTGGAAAAGGTGTATATAATATTAATTTTATATAATTATTACATGTATAAACTAGTTAAGATTTAAATAGAAACAATAAAATTGTTTTTAATGTTTTAAACTACAATTTTTTAATGAAGATTTTATATATAATTTTTACTTTTTCTGTATTTGTCAATTTTCTTTTATTCAAATTTTGTAATTAAAGTTATTGCAAACCGCGAGGCGATCAGTAATTTGAGTTAATATGTATATGTAGGGCGGGTGGGTGGCCTCTATCCCACCCTCCAATCAGTAAAACATCATCAAAAATTATTTGAAACATTTGTATGAATAAATCTCTAATAATTGCCATTATTTTGTGTTTATATTTTATAACTTTTAATTAAAACCCTCGCTTATGATTTACTGATTGTAGGGTGGATAGAGGCCGCCCGCCCACCCTACATATACCTGATAACTTTAATTGCTACTCGTTGATGATTTTGCTGCTAAAAACAGTCAAACTCTTCATGTAATAAAAAATATAACAAAATCAAAATTAAAGTTTAAATATAAATGGCTTTCTATAGCTAATATTATCTAATTTAAATTTAAAGTCTGCCCACCCGCCATGCATCAAATTTTTACTAATTTATTCATTCAAAAATGTTACCTTTTGATTTCCTTTTTTATTTAAAAAGTTTTGTAATTAATTTTACTCCAAACCGCGAGACGATCAGTAATTGGAATTTATATGTATATGTAGGGTGGGTGGGTGGCCTCTATCACACCCTCCAATCAGTAAAACATCATCAAAAATTATTTGAAATATTTGTATGAATAAATCTCTAAAAATTGTAATTATTTTGTGTTTATTTATATTTTACAACTTTTCATTAAAACCCTCGCTTATGTTTTGCTGATTGGAGGGTGGGTTAGAGTGCACCCACCCACCCTACATATACATGATAACTTTAATTGCTAATCGTTGATGATTTTGCTGCTAAAACAGTAAAACCCTTTGTGTAACAAAAAATAAAACAAAATCAAAATTTAAGTTTAAATATAAATGACTTTCCATAGCTAATATTATCTAATTTGGATTTAAAGTTTGCCCACCCATCATGTTTCAAATTTTTACTAATTTACTCACTCAAAATGTTACCTTTTTAATTTCTTTTTATTCAAAAAGTTTGTAATTAATTTCATTGGATACAGCGATACGATAAGGAATTAAAGTTTATATGTATATGTAGGGTGGGTGGGTGGCCTCTATCCCACCCCCCAATCAGTAAAACATCATCATTAAATTATTTGAATTTTGTTTTTGTTTTAATACTAAAATTCAATTCCACATTTCAATATCATCATCAATACATCATAAGTAAAAACGTAGCAAATAAATTAATATGTAATAAAATAGTACCAATAGATAAATAAATTAAAGACATTTATTAAAACAATATTAATTTTTAATTTAATGCAATTGAAACATTAATTGATGCAACCTCTATGGTAATATCTTTAATGCAATTAATCGAACTCATAATTGCTGCCAACATCAAATAAAATAAAACCCCAATATATTCACTCGCAATCTTTCTATTATTATCTATGATTGTTATCAAACATAAAACACGTTCTAAATTAAATTACGTTTATTTATAATTTAATTAATTTAACAATACATGATCTTAATCAATTACTATATAATTATTACGATTAAATATTTTAAACCAATTTAATTAATTAACGATTAATTCAGTTTTTGACATCGACATTTTATAATTTACACCACTATAATTTTAAACCCAGTATAGTCGCAAAAATTATTTATATATTTTTCAAATTATATTTGTAGAGGTATTTTTTATATACACATTTATTATTTAAACATACCGTATTTATTTATATATAAATTGTGAATAATTGTCACCACTAGATGCTACTACCGACGAAACAATCCAGCGCACTCTATCGACAATCGCGCGTACCCTCAGTAACGGTAAAGGCATGTACACGGCACCATGTCTATTTACATCGACAAAAGAAACTTGTCGAACGAAAATTGCTGCGCCAAGGGCTGCGACTCGTTGCGTAGCAAGGACCCCAGTCTGCACTTTCACACGCTGCCCCGTCTGAACGGACAGATGGTGGAGGTCCTCAACGATTTCGGGGTGCGGGAGTCGTGGGACCGACGGGAGCTGTGGATCCACCGGCTGCAAATCAAGACGACGAAGGCGATGAGCGTCAAAGTCTGCTCCAAGCACTTCGTCGAAGCCGATTACCTCGGCCCTTGTAAGTTACATTACTTTTACGGTGTAGGTTATGTTTTCGACGACAGAAAAAAAAAAAACATGTAAACGTTACTGTAGTGTAACCATGGTCGGGAATTATTTTCTTATACCGGTGTACATAGAGTTGCCTATATTAAAAACTAGTTTTTCAAAGAAATTAATTTAATCAATTTAAAAATATTACCAATATTATTAATTGCTAAGAAGAGAATTATTTTTTATCCTTAAAAAAAACACAAATAAAAAAATCTAATTAAAATAGTTTTAAAGCGCTTTTTTGCTATTTTCAAAAACCGATAAAAATATAAGAGAAAGTAAAATTATACAATAGTTATAATTTCTAAAGTAAAGAGTTCGCTAGGATAATTAATTATTTATTAGGATTGGTCGAAAGTACGCCAGGATAGAGTAAAGAGTAAATTGTAAGGTTAGAAATAAAAAAATGATAAACATAGTTGTAATTAAAATTTTAAATGTATATGTAGGGTGGGTGGGTGGCCTCCAATCCACCCTCAAATCAGTAAAACATACGCGAGGGTTTCCTCAAAAACATTTTAACATAGAACATTCTATATTTGAAATTCCTTCCTTTCTATTTCCTCTGGTTTAATTTTTATTATTGTTTATATTTTTTGTTTAGCGCTGTTTTAACTTGAAAAATAAAACTGCCCTAAGTTAGAAACTTGCTGCTTCAAAACAATGTTTCAGTGCTGCTTCAAGTTAGAAACTGATTAAAGTCATTCATTTAAACACAAAATTAAACACAAAATTAAAAATATGAAAAAAATACATCATAAAAGTGATTTGTGTAGAAAAAATTTTTTTAGGAAACCCTCGCGTATGTTTTACTGATTGGAGGGTGTAATAGAGGCCACCCACCCACCCTACATATATATTTAAAACTATAATTAAATCACTGTTGTCATTAATTTATTTAAATCAACGTTTTATTTTTGATTTTGCTGTAAGTTTAAAGTCGATTAGCGATTTAAATTTAAAAAAATATATATGTAGGGTGGGTTATTTATTTATATAGCAATTCAAACTAAATGAAACATGTGCAATGAACACATATTTAAACAAACATTATGTATTTGACAAAAACTATATTTTGAAATAAAATCTCTATAATTAATCCAATTTTTTTATATAAAACACAAGAATTCGCACCATTTTATTAACTAAAATTAAATTTTGCAATAAACAAACACATAATTTAAATAGATTTTGTATCGCAGAGTAAGAAACTCTAAACATTTTTGAAATACGACATTTGGTTCAGTAGTTATAGCGATAAAACCGAAAAACAAATGCAAATCGGTTTTTCACTTTTTAGATATTTGGTGGGTCGTGCAAGAAACTTCAAGAATTTTTGAAATCCGACGTTATTTTCGATAATTATACGAATAAAACTGAAAAACAAATGCAAATCAGTTTTCCAATTTTCAGATAATTAAATGTATTTTGGAATGCCGAGTAAAAATCTTCAAGAATTTTTGATATCCCACATTTGGTTCAATAGTTATAGCGATAAAACCGAAAAACAAATGGATATCGATTTTACAATTTTTCGATATTTTAATAAATTTTGCAATGCCTAATAAGAATCTTCAAGTATTTTTGAAATCCGACATTTGGTTCGTTAGTTATACCGACGAAACAAAAAAACAAATGCATATCGATTTCTCAATTTTTCGATATTTCACTAAATTTGTGAATGCCCAATAAGATTTTGGAAGTTTATTTGAAATCTGATATTTGGTTTGATAATTATAGCGATAAAACTGAAAAACAAATGCAAATCGATTTTCTAATTTTTAGATATTTGAAAAGATTATGAAATGCCGAGTAAGAAACTTCGAAAAATTTTAAAATCCGAATTTTATTTTAATAATTTTACCAGTAAAATCAAAAACAAATGCAAATCAGTTTTCCAATTTTCAGATATTTAGATGTATTTTGGAATGTCGAGTAAGAAACTCCAAGAATTTTTGAAATTTGACAGTTGGTTCAGTAGTTATACCGATAAAACCAAAAAACAAATGCATATCGATTTCCTATTTTTTGGATATTTTAATAAATTTTGCAATGCCTAATTAGAATTTTAAAGTATTTTTGAAATCCAACGTTTGGTTCGATAGTTATACCAATAAAATCGAAAAACAAATGCAAATCAGTTTTCCAATTTTTAGATAATTAAATGTATTTTGGAATGCGGAGTAAGAATTTTCAAGAATTTTTTAAATCTGATTTTTGGCTCGTAAGTTATAGCGATAAAACAAAAAAACAAATGCATATCGATTTTCCAATTTTTCGATATTTCAATAAATTTTGCAATGCCAAATAAGAATCTTAAAGTATTTTTGAAATCCAACATTTGGTTTGATAGTTATACTGATAAAACCGAAAAACAAATGTAAATCGATTTTCCAAATTTTCGATATTTCAATAAATTTGGGAAATTCTAATAAGAATCTTGAAGTATTTTTGAAATCCAACATTTGGTTCTATAATTATACCGACGAAACCAAAAAACAAATGCATATCGATTTCTCAATTTTTCGATATTTCACTAAATTTGTGAATGCCCAATAAGATTCTTCAAGTATCTTTGAAATCTGTTATTTGGTTCGATAGTTATACCGATAAAACCGAAAAACAAATGCACATCGATTTTCCAATTTTTAGATATTTAAGTAACAAATGCAAATCAGTTTTCCAATTTTAAGATATTTAAATAGAGTTTTCAAAGAAAATTTAAATCCGTCATTTATTTTGATAGTTATACCGATAAAACCAAAAAACAAATGCATATCGATTTTCAATTTTTTTGATATTTTAATAAATTTTGTAATGCCGAATAAGAATTTTGAAGTATTTTTGAAATCCAACATTTGGTTTCATAGTTATACCGACAAAACCGAAAAACAAATGCACATCGATTTTCCAATTTTTAGATATTTAAATAGAGTTTAGAGAGTCCTGTAAGAAACCTCAAGAATTTTTAAAATTCGACGTTTATTTCGATAATTATACCAATAAAATCGAAAAACAAATGCAAATCAGTTTTCCAATTTTCAGATATTTAAATAGATTTTGAAATGTACAGTAAGAATTTTCAAAAAAAATTTAAATCCGTCATTTATTTTGATAGTTGTAACGATAAAACCAAAAAACAAATGCATATCGATTTTCTAATTTTTCGATATTTTAATAAATTTTGCAATGCCGGATAAGAATCTTGAAGAATTTTTGAAATTCGAAATTTGGTTCGTTAGTTATACCGATAAAACCAAAAAACAAATGCAAATCGATTTCCAAATTTTTAGATATTTAAAAAGATTGTGAAATGCCGATTAAGAAACTCTAAGAAATTTTAAAATTCGAACTTTTGTTGGATATTTAAGTTGTTAAAATTGAAAAACAAAACAAACTCGATTCTTCAATTTTTGTATAGTTAAATACATTCTGGAATGCCAAGTCATAAACTCCAAGAATTTTTAAAATCCGATGTTAATTTCGATAATTATACCATTAAAACTGAAAAACAAATGCAACTCAGTTTTCCAATTTTCAGATATTTAAATGTACTTTGGAGTGCCTAGTAACAATCTTCAAGAATATTTGAAATACAACATTTGGTTCGATAGTTATTTTGATAAAACTGAAAAACAAATGCATATCGATTTTCCAATTTTTCGATATTTCAATAAATTTTAGAATGCTGAATAAGAATCTTAAAGTATTTTTGAAATTCAACATTTGGTTCTATAGATATACAATATCGAAAAACAAAAGCATATCGATTTCCAATTTTTTAGACATTTGAAAGATTGTGAAATGCTGAGTAAGAAACTCTAAGAAATTTTAAAACCCGAACTTTTGTTGGATATTTAAGTTGTTAAAATTGAAAAACAAAACAAACTCGATTTTCAATTTTTAGATTATTAAATACATCTTGGAATTTTAAATAATAAACACCAACAATTTTTAAAATTCGACTTTAATTTCGATAATTATGCGAATAAAACAGAAAAACAAATGAAAATCAGTTTTCCATTTTTTAGATATTTAGATATATTTTGGAGTGCTGAGTAAGAATCTTCAAGAATTTTTTAAATACAACATTTGGTTCGATAGTTATACCAATAAAACCGAAAAACAAATGCACATCGATTTCCCAATTTTTCGATATTTCAATAAATTTTGCAATGCCGAATAAGAATCTTGAAGTATTTTTTAAATACAACATTTGGTTCGATAGTTATTCTGATAAAACTGAAAAACAAATGCATATCGATTTCCCAATTTTTCGATATTTGAATAAATTTTGTAATCCGGAATAAGAAACTTGAAGTATTTTTGAAATCCAATTTTTTAGACATTTGAAAGATTGTGAAATGCTGAGTAAGAAACTCTAAGACATTTTCAAATCCAACGTTTGTTAGATATTTAAGGTGATAAAACTAAAAAAACAAAATAAACTCGATTTTCAATTTTTAGATTATTAAATACATCTTGGAATTTTAAATAATAAACACCAAAATTTTTTAAAATTCGACTTTAATTTCGATAATTATGCGAATAAAACAGAAAAACAAATGAAAATCAGTTTTCCAATTTTCAGATATTTAAATGTATTTTGGAATGCCGAGTAATAATCTTCAAGAATTTTTGAAATCCGCCCTTTGGTTCGATAGTTATACCGATAAAACCAAAAAAACAAATGCATATCGATTTCCTAATTTTTCGATATTTTAATAAATTTTTCAATGCTCAATTAGAATCTTAAAGTATTTTTGAAATTTGACATTTGGTTCGTTAGTTATACCGATAAAACCAAAAAACAAATGCAAATCAGTTTTCCAATTTTCAGATATTTAGATATATTTTGGGGTACCGAGTAAGAATCTTCAAGAATTTTGGAAATATGATTTTTGGTTCGATAGTTATACTGATAAAACTAAAAAACAAATGCATATCGATTTTCCCAATTTTTCGATATTTCAATAAATTTGGTAATGCTGAATAACAATCTTGAAGTATTTTTGAAATTCAACATTTGGTTCGATAGTTATACCGATAAAACCGAAAAACAAATGCAAATCGATTTCAAATTTTACAATATTTGAAAAGATTGTGGAAAGCGGAGTAAGAAACTCTAAGAAATTTTGAAATCTAACGTTTGGTTAGATATTTAAGGTGATAAAAGCGCAAAACAAAACATATTCGATTTTCAATTTTTAGACAGTTAAATACATTTTCGTATGCCAAATAATAATGACGAAGAATTTTTAAAATCCGACTTTAATATCAATAATTATATCAGTAAAACCGAAAAACAAATGCAAATCAGTTTTCCAATTTTCAGATATTTAAATATATTTTGGAATGCGGAATAAGAATCTTAAAGTATTTTTGAAATTCAACCTTTGGTTCTATAGATATACCGATAAAACTGAAAAACAAATGCAAATCAGTTTCTTAATTTTCAAATGTTTAAATGTACTTTTGAGTGCCTAGTAACAATCTTCAAGAATTTTCTAAATCCAACGTTTGGTTCGATAGTTATACCGATAAAACCGAAAAACAAATGCAAACCGAATTCTCAATTTTTCGATAGTACAATAAATTTTGCAATGCCGAATAAGAATCTTGAAGTATTTTTTAAATACAACATTTGGCTCGATAGTTATACCGATAAAACCGAAAAACAAATGCATATCGATTTCCCAATGTTTCGATATTTCAATAAATTTTGTAATCCGGAATAAGAAACTTGAAGTATTTTTGAAATCTAACATTTGGTTCCATAGTCATACCAACAATACCGAAAAACAAAAGCATATCGATTTCCAAATTTTTGGATTTTTGAAATATTGTGAAAAGCCGAGTAAGAAACTCTAAGAAATTTTGAAATCCAACTCTTCGTAACTACTTAACCGAAAGTTAAGTCAGATTCCTTCAGTTTTTATTCAGCATTTTAAAATTTTTGAAAATATTGAAAAAGAATTACTAACTTTAAATAATATTATTTTGTAAATAATAATAATTTATTATTATTTTAGGTGATCCCAGTAGAAGAAAAAACTTGAAAAGAAACGCTGTTCCAACAAGAAATCTTCCAATACAGTTACCAATCAGCCACGAGGAGGCAAAAACCAATAATGCTTCTACCGCCAAAAGGGTGCACCCGAGCAATCTGTGCACGGTAAAACTGGAAGAACAAGATCAGGATGATGTGGAGATGCTAGTTGAAAAACCTACGGAAACCGCAGTATTAACAAAACCCGAAAGCGAAGAAGTGGATCCGATTAAAATAGAACCGGAAGATGAGGACGTAATGTTCGTCGAACCGATCAAGCAAGAAATAGTTCTAGTGGACGAGACGAAAGAAGAAGAACCGGTACATGAATTATCGAACGCTAAAGTGATGATCATCGATAATAACGCGGTGCTGGTGGAATCGGAAAAGGGTGCGTACGGTAAGGACAAGTCCTGTCAGGTTAATTCCGACTCGTTCTACGAGAGCGTTTCGACGGTGGCGCAGCTGTACACGCTGACCGGCGTCATGAACTTCAAGATGCTGGACAAGATCGTCGAGTGCGTGCGCGAGAGTATGCCCAAAAAGCTGTCGTCCAAATACAATTTGAGCTTAGAGGATCGCGTTATGTTCTGCTTGGTCAAGTCGCACCTGAAGTTGCCGATCGTCGCCATCGCGTTCTTCTTTAAGATATCCCCCGCCGCGGCCGGCATTATCTTCAAGGAGTATCACAAGGTCACCAAGGATTGCGTCAATAAACTTACGTGTACTAAGAGTTAATTTGTTGTTTGTGTAATTTGTAATTTTAGGTAAATAAATAAGGTCTTAATATATTATGGTAAAAATTATATTAACGTTATTATTTTTAATAACCTCTCCTGGAGATTTATAGTTTTTTATTGCTTGGAGGGTGGATTTTTTCTGAAATGAATAAATTGAATGTAACTATTGTAAAGGCCGGAAGTGTTGAAAATGTAGGCGTTTTATGTTTCGAAACGGTCGCATTTAGTCAATAAACACGTCGGCATCGGACCGCGTAGCGTGTTAGTTCGCGCCTGGGCGGCATTGTACTCGGAGTGCACCATCACATCCCATCCCATCCCACTACTCCACTCGGCGGTGCCGTTGACCCAGTAAGTGCGTGGCGCCATCTGGCGTCGACCCGCTAGCGCCCGCAGATCAGGGCAGAGAGCAAAGCGGGGGTGTTTATAAATAAAGCGCGAGCGGCGGCTGACAATAAACATGTCTGCGTTATAGCTTGGGCAGTATGGCGTCGGGTGGCAAGAGCAGTGATCGCATGTTCGGGACGATTTCTCCCGTCGAAGAGGAATCGTCTGAAGAGGAGGAGGAGGAGGAGGAGGAAGAGGAAAGTGAGCAGGAACAGGAGCCGGCCAAGTCCTTCCACCGAAGGCTCTCCACCAACAGGGACATCAAGTGTGCGGTACGTTCTCACCTGAGAGTGCGAGAGCGAAACTGACAACTCTGCGGGGGCCACGCGAAGCCCCCCAGGTTACTGCATCCCAATTTCAAGTTTTCTAATGCACGACAAAAAAAAGGCGTGGCCAAAAGCCCGTCCCTTTTTAATTCCGTTTATTGCACGTTTCGTTTTTTTTACTTTTCATAATTACAAGCATGCATTTTCCTAATCGAAAACATACACATAATAATTAACTACATTTAAATACAATTTTATGAAAAAGAAACAAATAAATACATATGAGTAATACAATCCACGTTTTCTTTTTCTCGCTTTCATTTGATATTTTGATATTTCGCAATCGATTGCGAGAACGTGTCTCGGATTAAATGTGGGAGTGTATCAGCAGGTGGTTGCGGGTATTTGGGTTGCCTACCTGAGGCGTCGCGACGCTTTTTGGGGTCGCATTGTTCACCACCAACGGATCAAACGTTATTCCGAATTGACAGGCTGGAAACATCAGATACGGTTGTGTATTAATGTATTTTATATACAACTAGTAGATGTGTTGGTGGTGTAATGAATCGACTCTAATTTCGGATAGATTTCATTCGGCTGATAATAAATAGTGTTTATTATATACAATTTCTATAGAAATTTTGTAAGAGTTATAACCTTGAATTATTACAACGACAGATGACTCATAACAGATGACATATAACATAAATAATAAAAAAATATATATAAAACCATAGAAATAAAGTGTGCAGTCTTAACATATTTATATATAACAGTTGACTGATAACTGATAATTACTGATTAATGACAGATAACATTTATAACTTCTGATAGATGTCATGATACGTAAAGGTTATAAATAAATAATCAATATTAAAAATTTTCATTAATCATCAAATATAAAAACATTTAAAAGAATTAAAAAAACTTTTCCCTCTCATAATTAAAACAACACGAATACATCGTGTTTTTATATACACCTGAATTGCGTTTAAATTTTTCGGAGAACTTTCTCCTTTATATACTTTTAATTACTATTTTTTTTTAATTAAAACTTTATTATAGCTTTTTTTTTTGTCACGATCGTAATGGAACGTTGTCGCGTGAAATTTTAACGCTGTCGGTAATTGCGTTAGGACGGAGAGCGAAATATTTCGTGATGGGACGGGATCGCCTACCGCCGCAAATTTAATTATCCCACGGCGATGACAGTCGCGAATTAATTGAAAATTCTCCCTCTTTCACTCGCCCACTCTCTCTAGACGTGCATGTGTTTTTGGTCCGGTCGCATTGTTGCGGCGGTCGCGTTGCTACGTCCATTTCGGACAAAGTAATTGAAGCCGTGCGTGTAATTATCCCATTCGCGCATTCAATTCAATTACCGTGCTAATATCTCAATGGAATGTTTTCGAATACCGCAAATATCTATGACAGTGAAAACATTCCATTGAAATGGTAAAAAAAGTATATGATTGGGTTTTTAAAGATTTAAAAAAATAATATTTCAATGGAATGTCTAGTTTATATACACATTGTTATTTCTATATGAAATTGTAAGAATTTTTAATCTTTTAAATTATTTTTTTTTCAAATTTTCTTGAAATGTTATTTAATTTTCCAACAGTAATTGTCAACTGCCAGTGTCAAATCTTACTGTTTATGGTCACTACTAACTGTCACTTTTAACTGCCACTGTAAACTTGTCACTATCAAGTCTTACTGTTAACGGTCACTACTAACTGTCACTCTTATAATTGCATTGTAAACTGTTACTATAAACTGTTAGCGTTAATTGTAACTGACAAGTGTTAGCGTCAACTGTTATTGTCATCTCTTACTGTTAATTATCACTGTCAACTATCACTATTAATTGTAACTGTCAAACGTTACTACTAACTGCCACTAGCAAGTGCCACTTTTAATTGCCATTTTCAACTGTCGATATCAAGTCTTACCGTTAAGGGCACTACTAACTGTCACTCTTATAACTGACACTGTAAATTGTTAAAATATACACGCAATTGTTAATTGTGTCACCGTCAACTGTTACTATCTTCTCGTACAGTTAAATATCACTATCAACTATCATTATTAAGAATAAATGTCAACTGTGACTGCTAACTGCAAATTGCCACTGTCAACTACCCCTGTCAATTGTCAATTGTAAACTCTCACTATCAACTATCACTGTCAAGTCTTACTGTTAACGATCACTACTAAATGTCATTAACAATTGTCACTTCTAACTGCCATTGTCAACTGTTACTATCAAGTCTTACTATTGACGGTCACTACTAACTGTCACTCTTATAACTGACACTGTCAATTGTTACTATAATCTGCCAGTTGTCAATTTTACATCCAACATCCCATTCAATTTACCTTGTAATATATAAACTATAATAAATTTTACTGCCACTATTTGACTTATTGATAATGCCACCAAATAATTTGAAGTTATTAACCTTATTATTTTCGTTATTTTTAAATAAGCTCGCGTTCATATGTCAATGAAGTCAACTGTCAATCATTCAATAGTCATTGAAATTTATGTAATGCTATTGTCAAATATTTCTTTGATTTATAAACTGTTTTGTCTACAACATGGTATTCGCTATTATATAACATTTAGCATCTGTCATAATTACTGTTACTGCCAATTAGACAATGTTAATTAATACCGATTATCTTTAAAACTTTTTCACATATTTATACATTTAAAAAAAAACCTATGATCTATTATATGTTATGTTCAAGTATGAATTGTTAATTGTCAATTATCAAGTGTAATCAATTAGTTTTAAATTGTCAACTATTAACTCTCATTTTGACTTGTCACTGTCAACTGCCACTATCAATTTTAACTGTCAACGTTCATTGTCAACTAGCATTGTGAACTGTTACTACCAACTGCCATTAACAACTGTCACTGTCATTTGACACTTTAAACTGTTACTGTCAGCTGTCACAGTCAACTGTCACTGTCAACCATCACTGTCATCTCTTACTATCAATTGTCATTGTTACCTATCTGTGTCTACGTTCAGTATAAATCACTAGTAACTAACACTATTAACTATCACTGTCAGCTGTCACTATCAACTGTCATCGTCAACTTTTACTATCATCTCTAACTATCAACTGCCATTGTTAACAATCTGTATGTACCTTCATTGTAAATTATATTTTGTAGTGAATAGTCACTGTTACTGTTCTCTATAATCCATCATCCATTATCTATTATCTTATCTCATAGTTTATTCATTTGTCATTCATCGTCCATCATCTGTCATCTGTTATCTTTCATCCTTAATCTGTCATTTGCCATCTGTCATCTGTTAACTGTCACCTATCAAATGTCAACTGTCGCCTGTCATCTGTCATCTGTCAACTATCACTACCATCTATCACTCTTAATTGTAACGTGTCAATTTCATTATCATCTGCTACTGTCAACTGTCTCGGTCAACTATCACTGTCAACTGTTACTATTAACTGTCTCTGTCTCTATCAACCGTCACTGTCAAATGTTACTGTCACTTATCAACTGCCATACTCAACTTTCACTGTTATCTTTTGCTATGAACTGTCATTGTTAACTATCTGTGTCTACGTTCACTGTAAATTATATTATATAGTGAAGAGTCTCTGTTACTGTCCTCTATCTTTTATGATCCATCATCTGTTATCTATCATCTGTCATATGTCATATGTGATTTGTCATTTGTCATCTAATATATGCCTCCTCAACTATCAGTGTCATCTGTCACTGTCAACTGTCACTGTCAACTCTCATTGTCAACTGTCACTGTCAACTGTCACTGCCAACTGTCACTGTCAACTGTCAACTAACACTGTGGACTGTCACTGTCAACTGTCACTGTCAACTGTCACTATTAACTGTCACTGTCAACTGTCACTGCCAACTGTCACTGTCAATTCCAATTCTCAATTGCCACTATCAATTATCACTGTCAGTATTAAGTTGAAATTGATAAACTGTCTCTATCAACTGATAATTATTAATGTCATTTCTCATCGTCACCTTTTACTCCCATTTTTTACTACTCACTGTTATTGTCTACAAATGTGTGCCTAAGTTCACTGTAAATTATTTTATAAAGTGAATATTCACTGTTACTATCCTCTATCGTAAATCAACTATCATATTTCATTTGTTATCTTTCATCTGTCACCTGTCGTCTCTCACCATCATTAACTGTCACCTATCGACTGTCGAGTGTTGACTGTCAACTGTTATCTGTCATATTTCATCTGTCATCTGACAACTATCACTGTCAATTTTCACTCTCAGCTGGCATTGTTAATGGTTACTGTCAACTGTCATTGTAGTTCGTCACTGTAAACTGTCACTCGCAACTGTCACAGTCAACTAACACTATCGACTATCACTGTCAACTGCCATTGTCATCTCTTACTATCAATTGTCATTGTTAATTATCTGTGTTTACGTTCACTGTAAATTATATTATATAGTGAATAGTCACTGTTACTATCTTCTATCATCCATCATCCATCATCCATCATCTGTCATCTGTCATCTGTCATCTGTCATCTGTCATCTGTCATCTGTCATCTGTCATCTGTCATCTGTCATCTGTCATCTGTCATCTGTCATCTGTCATCTGTCATCTGTCATCTGTCATCTGTCATCTGTCATCTGTCATCTGTCATCTGTCATCTGTCATCTGTCATCTGTCATCTGTCACCTGTCACCTATCGACTGTCATCTATCTACGTTCACTGTCATGTAGCAACGTTCATTGTCAACTGGTACTGTGAACTAATACTGCCAACTGTCATTATAAACTGTTCGATATCTGTCACCGGCAATTGCCACTGTCAAATGTCACTATTAACTACTACTACTAACTGACGCCATTAACTATCTCTGTCAGCTGTCACTATCAATTGTTAACTGTTATCGTCAACTTGCACTATCATCTCTTACAACTGTCATTGTTAACAATCTGTATCTACGTTCACTGTAAATTATATTTTGTATTCAGTAGTCACTGTTACTGTCCTTTATCATCCATAATCCATTATCTAATTTTTTATCTTTCATCTGTCATTTATCGTTGTCGCCTGTCATCTGTCATCAGTCACCTGTCAATTATCGACTGCCGATTTTCGTCTATTTTCTGTCATCTGTCATTTCTTAACTATCACTGTCATTTGTCACTGTCAATGGTAACTTTCAACATTCTCTAACAACTGACACTGTGAACTGTTACTGCCAACTGTCATTATAAACTGTCACTGTCAGCTGTCACCGGCAATTTCCATTGTAAATTGCCACTGTGAAATGTCACTATCAACTGTCACTATTAACTCTAACTATTAGCTGTCACTATCAACTGCCAATTATTACTGTCAACTGTCACCGTCAACTTTTACTATCATCTCTTACTATTATCATATACATCAGTACAATATCATCTGTTATTTTTCCTCTTTCATGTGTCATTTGTCATCTGCCATCTGTCATCTGCCATCTATCACCTGTCATCTCGCATCTGTCACCTGTCATCTATCATCAGTAACCCATTTGCTTGTCGACTTTTGTCTGTAAACACTCACTCTCATCTGACACTGTCAATTATAACTGCCGACTTTTACTGTCAGCTGGTACTGCAAATTGTTTCTGCCAACTGCCATTATGAACTGATAGTGTCAAATGTCACTATCAACTATCACTGTCAACTGTCACTATTTATTATCACTGACAGCTGTCACTATTAACTGTTACCTTTTACTATAAACTCTAATTGTTGACAATCTGTGTCACTGTTAACTATAAATTGATATAATTGTCATTATTATTGTCAATTATCACTATCACCTGTATTTTTTAAATATCAGTTGTCACTGTCAAATTTCACCGCCAACCTTTACTGCCATTTCTTACTGATAATTATCATTGTCAACTATCACTATGAATTGTCTCTGTCACAATGGTCACTGTGAATTTTTAGATGGCGTAACATTCTTCAACTTTCATCTGTCATCTGGTGTTTATTATGTGTCGTCTGTCATCTATGATCTGTTTTTGTCATCTGTCAACTATCAAAAAAAAAACTTTCAACTGACACTGTCAACTGTCACTGCCAACTATCACTGTCAGTTGCCTCTGTTATTGTCACTGGCAAATGTCACTATAAATGTGTCTATTAAGCTGACAGTGATAAACTGTCAATTGTTTCTGTCAACTGGTACTGTCATCTCTTGCTATCATAACTGTCATCGGTAACAATCTGTGTTTATATACACTGTAATAACTGTCACTGTTAACTATAAACTATAAATTTACATTTTAACTGCTGTTATTATTATCAATTCTAACTATCAATTATCAATTGCCACTGTCAAATATCACCGTCAACTATTACAGTCAATTATCAATGTCAACTGTCACTATGACGTGACTATGATTTGTCACTGTCACAACTGTCACACAACATTCTAGATGGCGTAACATTCTTCATCTCTCATCTATTATATGTTATCTGTAGTCTGCCATCTGTCGTCTATCTTCTGTTTTTTCTTATCTGTCATCTATCACTGTCATATAAATTGTAACTGTCAACTATCACTGCTAACTGCCACTGTCAATTGCCACTGTTAAGTGTCACTATGTTCTATTAATGTGTCTATTGTAACTATGAATTGTCTCTGTCATAACTGTAACTATAAAGTTATGTCATCTGTCACCTGTCGTCTGTCGTCTGCCATCTGTCGTCTATCTTCTGTTTTTTGTCATCTTTCAACTATCACTGTCATCTGTTACTGTCAATTGTAAATCAACTATCACTGTCAACTGGTATTGTCGACTGTCACTGCTAACTGCCACTGTCAACTATTACTGTTAATTGCCTCTGTCAAATGTCACTATGTTCTATCATTGTGTCTATTTGATTTGATTTGAATCAACTGTCATTGTTAAGAATCTGTGTCTACATTCACTGTAATAACTGTCACTGTTAACTATAAATTGACATAACTATCATTATTATTATCAATACTCACTATCAACTGTAACTTTCAACTATCAATTGTCGATTGCCATTATCAAATGTCACCGTCAACTATTATTGCCATCTCTTACTGTCAATTATAACTGTCAACTGTTACTATAAATTGTCACTGTCACAACTGTATCTATAAAGTTCTGTCCTCTGTCACCTATCGTCTATCTTCTGTTTTTTATCATCTTTCAACTATCACTGTCAATTGTAACTGTCAACTATCACTGTCAACTGCCACTGTCAATTGTCTCTGTCAATTGGCACTGTCAAATGTCACTATGACCTATTAATGTGTCTATTAAGCAGATAGTGATAAACTGTCAATTATTACTAACATCGTCAACTGTTACTGTTATCTCTTACTAGAAACTCTCATTGTTGTCAATCTGTGTCTACATTCACTGTATTAACTGTCGCTGTTAATAATTATAAATTGTCATAATTGTTATTATTATTATTATTATCAATTCTCACTATCACCTGTAAATTTCAACTATCAATTGTCAATAGTCAGTGTCAAATGTCAGCGTCAACTATTACTGCCATCTCTTACTGTTAATTATAACTGCAAACTGTCACTATGAATTGTCACTGTACAACTGTCACTATGAATTTCTAGATGACATAACATTTTTTATCTATCATCTGTCGTCTATTATATGTCATCTGTCACCTATCATCTGATGTCTATCTCCTGTTTTTTGTCATCGGTCAACTATCACTGTCATCTGTTACAGATATTTATAACTGTCAATTATCACTGTTAACTGGCAGTGTCAACTGTCACTGTCGACTGCCACTGTTAACTGTCACTGTCAGTTGCCTATGTTAATTGCCACTATTAAATGTCACTAGGTTCTATCATTGTATCTATTAAGCTGACAGTGATAAATTGTCAATTGTTACTGTCAACTGTCATCGCTAACTTTTACTATCAATCTGTATCTACATTTTAGTACAATGAATATAGACACAGATTATTAACAATGACAATAGTTGATATTAAGAGATGTCTCTATAGATAGACATTTTTAATTTACACTGTCAAATGTCACCGTCAACTATTAAAATTAATCAACTGAAATACTGCCACTGTCATTATTTGCTTTAATAATAATGCCAACAGTTAATTTTAAAGTTCGAATTTAATAATAGAATGACTCAATTTTTCATAGATATTTTAAAATCGTCATTTTGAAATAACCCCGCGTTTATGTATCACTGAACGTCAACTGTCATTTGGGTTAGTACTCGATGTCTATTTAATTTATAAACAGTTTGTTTACAGCATGATCTTTTCCTTCTAGATGGCATAATAACTATCACCTTTATCTGTTACTGCCAATTGTAACTGGTAACTGTCACTGTCAACTGGTACTGTTAATTGTCACTGTCAATTTTCAATGTCAAATGTCACTATCAACCATCACTGTTACTACCAAGTTGACAGTGATAAACTATCACTATCAACTGTCATTTATTACTGTCAACTGTTATCGTCTACTTCTACTATCATCTTTTACTATCAACTGTCATTGTCAACAATCTGTTCACTGTAAATTATATTATGTAGTAAATGGTTACTGTTACTGTATTCAATCATCTGTCAACCATTTCTAGGCGTTCTTAAATAGGTTGATTTATTTGTTGATATATGTTTTTTTAGCTTAAGATCTATTTTAAAGGTATGTGACATTATTAGCAAGTTTGATGGCCTTAATCTCTAGATTATTCTGTTATAAACTTTGTTAATTTAGGTTGTAATTTTCTTAGTTGAATCATCGAAGATTTTCTTGAAGAAATGTTTCCTAACAATTTCAACGTGGATTTAAACTTGCAAAGCAGCATTATTCCAAGTCAATAGATTTCCGAAGCTGACGGCTGCAGATATCGGGTCTTATAAATTAATTAGTTTCCCCCGCTGGAGAGCAGATAATCAGGTGAAACTTAAGGGGCCACTGAGTGTCTCGGTTGCGGTCGCATGTATCTGGAATCCTCGCGTTCTTGGAGGTATACTTACTTGTTGCTCCTACTGTTGGAATTATTAATGAATACGATCCATGCGGCGACTCTCCAAAGGTTATCCGTCTTAATCATAGAGCTTCGGTTAATTAATTTTACTAGTCAATATAGATCAAGTTTATTACCAAATTAAGTTTGTAATTAGATTAAGATTAAAAAAAATTACATAAATATGAAAATGAACTTTTCCCTTTGTCTGTAATTGGCTTTCCGTTGAGTTTCTATTCAATTAACTCAAGCGACTGTATAATTTCCTGGACGAGAGTGTGATGATCCGTCGATTATAATCTATATTTAGTCGGGATAAATACGAGATGACCTATGGAGACGTACTAGTGCCGATGTTAACCTTATAATACTCCAACGAATTTCGAGTGGCCTGCTGGTGTAGTGCCGTCGAGAGCATCCTCAACGGTCATAGTTCGACTAGCTGTAAAAGCGCTCGACTGAATGTCAAGGGGATCGCTCTATTATTTGAAATAGGACAACTGATATTATGCTACTAGATAATAAATATTTTAATAGTTACATACATGTTTAAATCGTAATACGAAATAATATCAAGTGGTCGTTATGTAACTACCAGATTAACGATCCTTTAATGATGCTATACGTTTGTAATATTAATATAGCTTTAAATTGTTAATATTTCGTACAATATTTAATAAATTAAAACTTTACAAGTACGCATCTACTATTTTAGAATATAAATTGTTCAATAGAGAATTTAGTGTTTTTAAATTCTTTCAGATTATATGGAGTGGTAAAATTTTTTCTTTCAGATTATATGAAGTGGTAAAATTTTTATTGTAGAAACCCTCGCGTATGTTTTACTGATTGGAGGGTGGGATAGAGGCCACCCACCCACCCTACATATACATTGAAAACTTTAATTAAATCAGTGTTGATGGAAGCTTCACTTACACCAACGTTTTAGTTGTGATTTTGCTGAAAATTAAACACCGGTCAGTGGTTTAAGTAAAAATACATATGTAGGGTGGGTGGGTTTTTAATCTTCAACCCATCCCACATTTCCAAAGTTTAATATCTTTTTTCTGCTTATGAAAATTGGGAAATTCTAAAGGAGACTAATTTTAGATTTTAATGTAAATAAATTGCCTCACTTGTTTTAGTCCTTTCTGAACGTTATCTCGCCGACTGACACGTCTAGAAATTGAAACACATTCTCCACTAGTTACCCGTACCCCAAGGGTGATATATATTTTCCTGTACATATTATGTGGAAATAGATGCCGCAAATGGGGAACTGGCACGGATAAACAAAAGGAAAATATGTTTACGCAAGCATGTAAGCATCCAAGAGGGTTGGGTGAGAGCGAGGCGTTACGGGTCGGTCTGTTCCCTCCCCCCCAATTCCCTTCCTTCCACCAGGCCCCCAGAAACAGCCACCACCGCGCAATGAATCCCCCGTCGCGTTTCCATTATCCCAAAAACACGATAAATCCCAATTCCCAGCGCGGTCTGTCGATGCTAAATCGTCGAGGACCCTCCAGGACCATCGCAGATTTGAATTTCATATATATAAAAATATAATAATTGCATCCATTTTTTTGCATGCTGTGTTATTTTCTTCTAAAAATAATTATATACAAACAAAAAAATCTATGAGGATTATTTCTTGATTGTTGTTAGGCGTCGTTAAAGGAGGGATATTTGCTGAAGCAGACATGGTCGTTCCAGCGTTGGAGGAGGAGGTATTTCAAGCTCAAAGGACGCAAGCTTTATTATGCCAAAGATACCAAGGTGAGTTTGATGGTGGCGGTTTGCGTGCATGAAACATCGATCCGTTCGTATTTACAAATTAATTAAATAAAAACATTCCGTGAATAAGACATTCGATTAATTGTTAACGTGAAATGTTTCCAAACTTGGGCTATAATTATTGGAATTTCGCAAAATTACGCCTTTAATTATTGAAGTTGAAAGTTTCCTCGAAAGGAGCTATTTGTTTCCATTACAATAGACTGCAATATTGAAATTTGCTACTGACTTTTAAGAAAATCTTTATTTTTTTGCATCGAGGATTACAGAAACATAATGAGGTGTGAAATGCAGTCGATCCCGGGAAGGTGCTTGTGAAAACGACCCCGAAACCCTCGACGAGCGCAAGGTTAATGCGGTGTGAAGGGTGCAACTGCGACACGACCCTCATGCACAATCTTGCGTCAATACAGCGCACTTTTACCGAAAACGTTCGAATGTAAATACCTCGGCTAATTGTTACACATCGGCTCACACACGCAAACACTTCTATTTTTCCTCTTTGTATTTATTTGCCTCGATTCGTTTGTTAAAACAAACAGACGTCGGCGTTCTGTAAATAAACACTTTATGCGCGGTTTGGTAATGCGTGCGACATCTAAGTTTAGATACGAAAAACTGGGCTTTTCCCCCGCCACGACCACAATGCCCGTTTCGTTATTCATTTTTTTTTTCGTTATATCAAACTTGAACAATCTGGAGTGAAATATTTTGCTGCGGGGAGATTTCGTGCGTTTTTTTAAATTTGTTTTGCTTGGTTTTAATTAGCGGCGTGCTCTTGAGATTTCTGCTCTAGTTTCCAAACGGGTGATGCATGAGATTAATTAAAGGCCGGGAATTTTGTTACTTATTCTACCATAATATAATTATTAATAAATACAATAAAATGAAAATTCTATACGTAAAAAAATGGAGTTAAACGAAATAAAATTGCTTTCGATGGTTTGAATAATTGTAACAAATTAACCAATCGTAGGATTTATTTAAAAATTACAAAATACATCAACAATGAACGTATATTGAAAATCCATTCAAAACAATTGATGTATCGTGTGCAGAAACAAAATGGCAACGTTGAAAACTGGAGTTAAAGGAAATAAAATTGCTTTCGTCGGTTTGAATAATTGTAAAAAATTAACCAATTGTAGGATTTATTTAAAAATTACAAAATACATTAACAATTAACGTATATTGAATATCCATTTAAAACAATTGACGTATCAGATGCAGAAACAAAATGGCAACGTTGAAAACTGGAGTTAAAGGAAATAAAATTGCTTTCGTCGGTTTGAATAATTGTAAAAAATTAACCAATCGTAGGATTTATTTAAAAATTACAAAATACATCAACAATTAACGTATATTCAATTACCATTTAAAACAATTGACGTATCGTGCGCAGAAACAAAATGGCAACGTTGAAAACTGGAGTTAAAGGAAATAAAATTGCTTTCGTCGGTTTGAATAATTGTAAAAAATTAGCCAATCGTAGGAATTATTTAAAAATTACAAAATACATCAACAATTAATATATATTGAATATCCATTCAAAACAATTGACGTATCATGTGCAGAAACAAAATGGCAACGTTGAAAACTGGAGTTAAAGGAAATAAAATTGCTTTCGTCGGTTTGAATAATTATAAAAAATTAACCAATTGTAGGATTTATTTAAAAATTACAAACTACATCAACAACTAACGTATATTGAATATCCATTCATAATAATTGACGTATCGTGTGCAGAAACAAAATGGCAACGTTGAAAACTGGAGTTAAAGGAAATAAAATTGCTTTCGTCGGTTTGAATAATTATAAAAAATTAACCAATTGTAGGATTTATTTAAAAATTACAAACTACATCAACAACTAACGTATATTGAATATCCATTCATAATAATTGACGTATCGTGTGCAGAAACAAAATGGCAACGTTGAAAACTGGAGTTAAAGGAAATAAAATTGCTTTCGTCGGTTTGAATAATTGTAAAAAATTAACCAATTGTAGGATTTATTTAAAAATTATTACAAAATACATCAACAATTAACGTATATTGAAAATCCATTCAAAACAATTGATGTATCGTGTGTAGAAACAAAATTGCAACCTTGAAAACTGTAGTTAAAGGAAATAAAATTGCTTTCATCGGTTTGAAAAATTGTAAAAAATTAACCAATCGTAGGATTTATTTAAAAATTACAAAATACGACAACAATTAACGTATATTGAATGTCCATTCAAAACAATTGATGTATCGTGTGCAGAAACAAAATGGCAACGTTGAAAACTGGAGTTAAAGGAAATAAAATTGCTTTCGTCGGTTTGAATGATTGTAAAAAATTAACCAATGGTAGGATTTATTTAAAAATTACAAAATACATCAACAATTAACGTGTATTAAATACCCCTTCAAAATAATTGACGTATCATGTGCAGAAACAAAATGGCAACGTTGAAAACTGGAATTAAAGGAAATAAAATTGTTTTCGTCGGTTTAAATAATTGTAAAATATTAAGCAATCGTAGGATTTATTTAAAAATGACAAAATGCATCAACAATTAACGTATATTGAGTATCCATTCAAAACAATTGACGTATCGTATGCAGAAACAAAATGGCAACGTTGAAAACTGGAATTAAAGGAAATAAAATTGCTTTCGTCGGTTTGAATAATTGTAAAAAATTAACCAATCATAGGATTTATTTAAAAATTACAAAATACATCAACAATTAACGTATATTGAATATCCATTCAAAACAATTGACGTATCGTGTGCAGAAACAAAATGGCAACGTTTAAAACTGGAGTTAAAGGAAATAAAATTGCTTTCGTCGGTTTGAATAATTGTAAAAAATTAACCAATCGTAGGATTTATTTAAAAATTACAAAATACATCAAGAGTTAACGTATATTGAATATCCATTCAAAACAATTGACGTATCGTGTGCAGAAACAAAATGGCAACGTTGAAAACTGGAGTTAAAGGAAATAAAATTGCTTTCGTCGGTTTGAATAATTGTAAAAAATTAAGCAATCGTAGGATTTATTTAAAAATTACAAAATACATCAACAATTAACGTGTATTGAATATCCATTCAATATAATTGGCGTTTCGTGTGCAGAAACAAAATGGCAACGTTGAAAACTGGAGTTAAAGGAAATAAAATTGCTTTCGTCGGTTTAAATTATTGTAAAAAATTAACCAATCATAGGATTTATTTAAAAATTACAAAATACATTAGGAATTAACTTATGTTGAATGTCCATTCAAATCAATTGATGTATCGTGTTCAAAAACAAAATGGCAACTTGGAAAACTGGAGCTAAAGGAAATAAAATTGCTTTCGTCGGTTTGAATAATTGTAAAAAATTAACCAATTGTAGGATTTATTTAAAAATTAGAAAAAACATCATCAATTAACCTATATTGAATACCTATTCAAAATAATTGATGTATCATGTGCAGAAACAAAATGGCAACGTTGAAAACTGGAGTTAAATGAAATAAAATTGCTTTCGTCGGTTTGAATAATTGTAAAAAATTAACCAATCGTAGGATTTATTTAAAAATTACAAAATACATCAACAATTAACGTATATTGAATATCCATTCAATACAATTGGCGTATCGTGTACAGAAACAAAATGGCAACGTTGAAAACTGGAGTTAAAGGAAATAAAATTGCTTTCGTCGGTTTGAATAATTGTAAAAAATTAACCAATCGTAGGATTTATTTAAAAATTACAAAATACATCAGCAATTAACGTATATTGAATATGCATTCAAAATAATTGACGTATCGTATGCAGAAACAAAATGGCAACGTTGAAAAATGGAGTTAAAGGAAATAAAATTGCTTTCGTCGGTTTGAATAATTGTAAAAAATTAACCAATCATAGGATTTATTTAAAAATTATAAAATATATTAACAATTATCGTGTATTGAATATCCATTCAAAATAATTGGCGTATCGTGTGCGGACACAAAATGGCAACGTTGAAAACTCGAGTTAAAGGAAATAAAATTGCTTTCGTCGGTTTGAATAATTGTAAAAAATTAACCAATCGTAGGATTTATTTAAAAATTACAAAATACATCAACAATTAACGTATATTCAATTACCATTTAAAACAATTGACGTATCGTGCGCAGAAACAAAATGGCAACGTTGAAAACTGGAGTTAAAGGAAATAAAATTGCTTTCGTCGGTTTGAATAATTGTAAAAAATTAGCCAATCGTAGGAATTATTTAAAAATTACAAAATACATCAACAATTAATATATATTGAATATCCATTCAAAACAATTGACGTATCATGTGCAGAAACAAAATGGCAACGTTGAAAACTGGAGTTAAAGGAAATAAAATTGCTTTCGTCGGTTTGAATAATTATAAAAAATTAACCAATTGTAGGATTTATTTAAAAATTACAAACTACATCAACAACTAACGTATATTGAATATCCATTCATAATAATTGACGTATCGTGTGCAGAAACAAAATGGCAACGTTGAAAACTGGAGTTAAAGGAAATAAAATTGCTTTCGTCGGTTTGAATAATTATAAAAAATTAACCAATTGTAGGATTTATTTAAAAATTACAAACTACATCAACAACTAACGTATATTGAATATCCATTCATAATAATTGACGTATCGTGTGCAGAAACAAAATGGCAACGTTGAAAACTGGAGTTAAAGGAAATAAAATTGCTTTCGTCGGTTTGAATAATTGTAAAAAATTAACCAATTGTAGGATTTATTTAAAAATTATTACAAAATACATCAACAATTAACGTATATTGAATATGCATTCAAAATAATTGACGTATCATGTGCAGAAACAAAATGGCAACGTTGAAAACTGGAGTTAAAGGAAATAAAATTGCTTTCGTCGGTTTGAATAATTGTAAAAAATTAACCAATTGTAGGATTTATTTAAAAATTATTACAAAATACATCAACAATTAACGTATATTGAATATGCATTCAAAATAATTGACGTATCATGTGCAGAAACAAAATGGCAACGTTGAAAACTGGAGTTAAAGGAAATAAAATTGCTTTCGTCGGTTTGAATAATTGTAAAAAATTAACCAATCATAGGATTTATTTAAAAATTATAAAATATATTAACAATTATCGTGTATTGAATATCCATTCAAAATAATTGGCGTATGGTGTGCGGACACAAAATGGCAACGTGGAAAACTCGAGTTAAAGGAAATAAAATTGCTTTCGTCGGTTTGAATAATTGTAAAAAATTAGCCAATCGTAGGATTTATTTAAAAATTACAAAATACATCAACAATTAACGTATATTCAATTACCATTTAAAACAATTGACGTATCGTGCGCAGAAACAAAATGGCAACATTGAAAACTGGAGTTAAAGGAAATAAAATTGCTTTCGTCGGTTTGAATAATTGTAAAAAATTAACCAATCGTAGGATTTATTTAAAAATTACAAAATACATCAACAATTAACGTATTTTGAATATTCATTCTAAACAATTGACGTATCGTGCGCAGAAACAAAATGGCAACGTTGAAAACTGGAGTTAAAGGAAATAAAATTGCTTTCGTTGGTTTGAATAATTGTAAAAAATTAACGAACAGTAGGATTTATTTAAAAATTACAAAATACATCAACAATTAACGTATATTGAATATCCATTGAAAACAATTGAAGTATCGTGTGCAGAAACAAAATGGCAACGTTGAAAACTGAAGTTAAAGGAAATAAAATTGCTTTCGTCGGTTTGAATAATTGTAAAAAATTAACCAATCATAGGATTTATTTAAAAATTACAAAATACACCAACAATTAACGTGTATTGAATATACATTCAAAACAATTGACGTATCGTGTGCAGAAACAAAATGGCAACGTTGAAAACTGGAGTTAAAGGAAATAAAATTGCTTTCGTCGGTTTGAATGAATGTAAAAAATATACCAATTGTAGGAATTATTTAAAAATTACAAAATACACCAACAATTAACGTATATTGAATATTCCTTCAAAACAATTGACGTATCGTGTGCAGAAACAAAATGGCAACGTTGAAAACCGGAGTTAAAGGAAGTAAAATTGCTTTCGTCGGTTTGAATAATTGTAAAAAATTAACCAATCGTAGGATTTATTTAAAAATTACAAAATATATCAGCAATTAACGTATATTGAATTACCATTTAAAACAATTGACGTATCGTATGCAGAAACAAAATGGCAACGTTGAAAACTGGAATTAAAGGAAATAAAATAGCTTTCGTCGGTTTGAATAATTGTAAAAAATTAACCAATTGTTGGATTTATTTAAAAATTACAGAATACATCAATAAGTAACGTATATTGAACATACATTCACAACAATTGACGTATCTTGTGCAGAAACAAAATGGCAACGTTGAAAACTTGAGTTAAAGGAAATAAAATTGCTTCCGTCGGTTTGAATAATTGTAAAAAATTAACCAATCGTAGAATTATTTTTAAAATTACAAAATACATCGACAATTAACGTATATTGAATATCCATTCAAAACAATTGAAGTATGGTGTGCAGAAACAAAATGGCATCGTTGAAAACTGGAGTTAAAGGAAATAAAATTGCTTTCGTCCGTTTGAATAATTGTAAAAAAATAACCAATCGTAGGATTTATTTAAAAATTACAAAATACATCAACAATTAACGTATGTTGAATATCCATTCAAAATAATTGACGTATGATATGCAGAAACAAAATGGCAACGTTGAAAACTGGAGTTAAATGAAATAAAATTGCTTTCGTCGGTTTGAATAATTGTAAAAAAATTAACTAATTGTAGGATTTATTTAAAAATTACAAAATACATCAACAATTAACGTATATTGAATATTCATTCAAAACAATTGACGTATCGTGTGCAGAAACAAAATGGCAACGTTGAAAACTGTAATTAAAGGAAATAAAATAGCTTTCGTCGGTTTGAATAATTGTAAAAAATTAACCAATCGTAGGATTTATTTAAAAATTACAAAATACATCAACAATTAACGTATATTGAATATCCATTCAAAACAATTGACGTATCGTGTGCAGAAACAAAATGGCAACGTTGAAAACTGGAGTTAAAGGAAATAAAATTGCTTTCGTCGGTTTGAATAATTGTAAAAAATTAAGCAATCGTAGGATTTATTAAAAAATTACAAAATACATCAACAATTAACATATATTGAATATTCATTCAAAACAATTGACGTATCGTGTGCAGAAACAAAATGGCAACGTTGAAAACTTGAGTTTAAGGAAATAAAATTGCTTTCGTCGGTTTGAATAATTGTAACAAATTAACCAATCGTAGGATTTATTTAAAAATTACAAAATACATCAACAATGAACGTATATTGAATATCCATTCAAAACAATTGACGTATCGTGTGCAGAAACAAAATGGCAACGTTGAAAACTGGAGTAAAGAAATAAAATTGCTTTCGTCGGTTTGAATAATTGTAAAAAATTAACCAATTGTAGGATTTATTTAAAAATTACAAAATACATCAACAATTAACGTATATTGAATATGCATTCAAAATAATTGACGTATCATGTGTAGAAACAAAATGGCAACGTTGAAAACTGGAGTTAAAGGAAATAAAATTGCTTTCGTCGGTTTGAATAATTGTAAAAAATTAACAAATCGTAGGATTTATTTAAAAATTACAAAATACATCAACAATTAACGTATATTGAATATCCATTCAAAACAATTGATGTATCGCATGCAGAAATAAATTGGCAACGTCGAAAATTAGCGTTAAAGGAAATTGACGTATTGTTGTATGAAATAAAATAACGAAGCTATTTATAAAAGTAATCTTCCATTACAATACATTTACTATTTAGTGTATTCCCTAAATTAATACGCTGGCGCAATATAATTTCCAATTATACTATAATCCGGCGGAGAGTCGGAAAAGCGTAAACCCCAACAACTGAAATCAATAACAAAAACATTACGCGCCGCAACGAATAAATATAATACAATATGATGAAATTTTCCATGGAACTCATACGTCTCTCTCTGTGTGTGTGTATAACGCACGTCCATTGGGAGAATTTTTCCACGACATACGTAGAAAGTAGAAAATAATAATTAAAAAAAAAACCGTTGACGCACAAACGAGCTTTTCGACAAAAGCGTTTATTTTAAAACGTAAAAATCACGCCAATTAACTAAAGTGCACGCTGTGGAAATGTCACCGAAGATGACCTTTACAGCGCACAATGGAATTAGTGCGGTGGACGTGCATGTTTGATATTTAACACAATAACCATTGTGATTCTGATTTTATTTATAATGTAATTAATGATTTAATTATTTATTTATGTGTATATAATTTCGATTAGATTATATCTGCTTTAAATTATGGTATTTAAGATATTTATGAAAAATGTATATCGCGTTTCCCCCCAATTCCCATTTGTATTCTTACAAAAGCCTGAAATTATTACCGCCGCTCGTTTATCTTCAGTTCGACGGGGGAAAATAATGACCGTTATGTTGAGTCCCGAGCGTATTAATAATGACAATAACAAAAAACGGTTGTAGTTTGAAAATGGAAATTATGGTGGATGCGCCGGGCGTCACCTGTTAAAACACGCGCGCCAATTTTTCCAATTATTTTCTACACAAACGGTGTTGTTAAGTTTTTAATTAAATTCTGTTACGAAATGCAATCAGTAGAGGATTGCAGTTAAGGGTTATTTTCTGCAGGAAGCTTAATTAATTGTAATTTTAATAAATTTTAAAAAAATACCCTCATTCTTTACTTTAATTATCTGTCAGCGGTGTTAATTATCATCACATCGGCTTGGATTGCTACGTTTCACCTGTCCCTTTCAGGTCGGAAAAGAAGGTGCGGGAATTTCTGTTCCGACCCGATTAATTTGATTTATACCAGACGGAAGCGACACCGACGTCCCCAAGGGGTTGAACTTTGCGGAGCGCAGATGGATATATATATAACACGGCTTAATAACTATAAATAGGGGATTGTTTACTTGTGGGTTTCGAATCGTTTGCATAAACAATGTTTAATTGGCAGGGAGAGTTATAACGAATGTTTGGATCAATAATCAAGATGATGATGAAAAATATTTGTATAATATTAAATTAATTGAGATAATTATTTAAATAGAATATCAATATCACGTTTTGCATTAGAGGAATAGATAATTGAATAATAAGTTTTCCATGTATACGCGTAGGAAGCTCATCTGTCTTGTTTATTAAATTACGAGGGTAACTCTGAATTTTCCACACTAAACATTTCAGTTATAACTAGCTGTTATCGGCTGACAGACAAATTCCAGTTAATCCCCCATCCCTTCTTTCTATTTTGTTCCAGCAGAATTCTACGCTTTCGGGGAAATCGGGAACTTTTTAATAATTTCACACCCTCGCCGCGATATTGACTCTAACACAATGGCAATATGTGCGTGTGTGTGCGTGGATTAATCCCCCTCTTGAGGAGGCTGTTTGTAGTAGTAGTAGTAGCAGCACGTCGGCGTCGGCGCGTGCAGGACACAAGAGGTCGCAGCTCGCTCCTGCTGGTGACGGCCGGTCCTAAAATCCCTCAGTGCGAGCGTCGACTACAACGACGACGGACGCCGTCCTATCTCAATAATAATAATAACACTCGGTCGCACGTGTCTCTGTTATCAACACAATCAATTGGAATGGAAGCATCCTGACTACCTAAGCCAGGTAGGACGTAGTGATGAAAAATGTAGTACACACAAAAATAATTTTAATTAAATGGTGGAGGCGCCGGGAAATTGAAATTAATTTAAAAAAAATAACAAATTCGATCCCTTTTTCCCTACACATTATCCACACATGCTCGAATTCCCACAGCAAATTACCAACGATGATTCAATTATTTTCGGCGCGCTCTAAAAATCCAATTTTCTAAAAAAATAAATACGGTTTTTCTTTAATAATAAAAATCCACTTTTATAAATTTTAATTCAGATTTACAATCACACCGGAGACGATATTCACGTCCCGCTTTCCGGCTTCATTTACATTTAATTTCCATTCGATCGAACCCCGACGCTCTGGAATCTTCACACCGGATTTCCAGGCATAATCAATTGCAATTTTAATATAATTATAAAATAGAAAACATTAACTAATTTTTTAACATTGAAAATTGTTCATTTTAAAACTTCAATTTTACGTTTTAGAGTTTGTAATAAAATTTTAATTAAACGCGTTAGTGAAAGTTTTTAGGTTTAAACAAAATTAACAAGTAGAGGGTCGAAAAAGTGAATTAATTGACAATTAGCAATTGTTTTTAATTATTTTTTTAATATTGTCTTAAAATCACAATTTACAATTTTTCGTTTTACGGTTTAAATTAAAATTTTAATTAATTACGCCCTTAAAAACTAAAATTTTAACAGAGTAAAGTGTTAAAAATTATATTGAATAAAATTTAAGCCGTTAATAAGTGTTTTTATGTTTATTTTTTAATAATAAAAAGTGATTATTGTGAAACTCACAAATTTAAGGTTTAACGGTTTGTATTGAAATTTTTAATAAATACGCTAGTAAGATTTTAAAAATAATAAAAAATTAAAGGCTAGAGACGAAAATTTTTAAAATTCCAAACCTCTAGCATTTGTTTTTTTCATTTTTATTAAGATTAAAAAATTTTGAAATTTCGCATGTTACGTATTTGTGTTTAAATGAAAATTTAAACTAATTACGCTCAAATAAATATAAAAAAATTAATACGTTTACATAGTAGAATGTTCAAAAAGTAAGTTTCAAAAATTTCAAGCCGCTAGCATTTGTTTTTGTATATTTTTTAAACATTGAAAATTGATGATTTATAAATATGAAGTTTAAAAGTTTAAATTAATTTTATAAATAATCGCGGTAAGAAACAAAATTAATTTTAATAGAATATCATAGTAGAAGGTTAAAGAAGTAAATTTTATAAATTCTAAATCACAATCATTTGGTTTTGTATGTCTTTTTTTGTGTTGAAATTTGGTAATTTCAAAATTGGCATGTGTAAGTTTTAAATAAAAATTGTAAATAATTACGCTTAAACAAATTCAAAAAATTTAATATTTTCACATAGTAGAAAGTTGAGAAAATAAATTTTGAAAATTACAAGCCGCTAGCATTTGTTTTTGTATATTTTTTTAAACATTGAAAATTGATGATTTATAAATATGAAGTTTAAAAGTTTAAATTAATTTTATAAATAATCGCGGTAGGAAACAAAATTCATTTTAGTAGAATATCATAGTAGAAGCTTAAAGGAGTAAATTTTATATATTTTAAACCACAATCATTTGTTTTTTTATGTGTTGAAAATTGTTAATTTCAAGATTGGCATGTTTTACATTTTAAGGTTTAAATAAAAATTTTAAATAATTACGCTTAAACAAATTCAAAAAATTTAATATTTTTACATAGTAGAAAGTTGAAAAAATGAATTTTGAAAATTTCAAGCCGCTAGCTTTTGTTTTTGTATACTTTTTTAAACATTGAAAATTAACGATTTATAAATATGAAGTTTAAAAGTTTAAATTGATTTTTTAAATAATCACGGTAAGAAACAAAATTCATTTTAATAGAATATTATAGTAGAAGCTTAAAGGAGTAAATTTTATAAGTTTTGAACCACAATCATTTGTTTTTGTATGTTTTTTTATGTGTTGAAATTTGTTAATTTCAAAATTGGCATGTGAAAGGTTTAAACAAAAATTTAAAATAATTACGCTTAAACAAGCTCAAAAAATTTAATACTTTTACATAGTAGAAAGTTAAGAAAATAAATTTTGAAAATTTCAAGCCGCTAGCATTTGTTTTTGTATATTTTTTTAAACATTGAAAATTGACGATTTATAAATATGAAGTTTAAAAGTTTAAATTAATTTTATAAATAATCGCGGTGAGAAACAAAATTAATTTTAATAGAATATCATAGTAGAAGCTTAAAGGAGTAAATTTTATAAATTCTAAATCACAGTCATTTGTTTTTGTATGTCTTTTTATGTGTTGAAATTTGGTGATTTCAAAATTGGCATGTGAAAGGTTTAAATAAAAATTTAAAATAATTACGCATAAACAAATTCAAAAAATTTAATATTTTCACATAGTAGAAAGTTGAGAAAATAAATTTTGAAAATTTCAAGCCGCTAGCATTTGTTTTTGTATATTTTTTTAAACATTGAAAATTGATGATTTATAAATATGAAGTTTAAAAGTTTAAATTAATTTTATAAATATTCGCGGTAAGAAACAAAATTCATTTTAGTAGAATATCATAGTAGAAGCTTAAAGGAGTAAATTTTATAAATTCTAAACCACAATCAGTTGTTTTTGTATGTCTTTTTATGTGTTGAAATTTGGTAATTTCAAAATTGGCATGTGAAAGGTTTAAATAAAAATTTTAAATAATTACGCTTAAACAAATTCAAAAATTTTAATATTTTTACATAGCAGAAAGTTGAGAAAATAAATTTTGAAAAATTCAAGCCGCTAGCATTTGTTTTTGTATATTTTTTAAACATTGAAAATTGATGATTTATAAATGTGAAGTTTAAAAGTTTAAATTAATTTTATAAATAATCGCGGTAAAAAAATTTAAAATAATTACGCTTAAACAAATTCAAAAAATTTAATATTTTTACATAGTAGAAAGTTGAGAAAATAAATTTTGTAAATTACAAGCCGCTAGCATTTGTTTTTGTATATTTTTTTAAACATTGAAAATTGATGATTTATAAATATGAAGTTTAAAAGTTTAAATTAATTTTATAAATAATCGCGGTAAGAAACAAAATTCATTTTAATAGAATATCATAGTAGAAGCTCAAAGGAGTAAATTTTATAAATTCTAAACCACAATCATTTGTTTTTGTATGTCTTTTTATGTGTTGAAATTTGGTAATTTCAAAATTGGCATGTGAAAGGTTTAAATAAAAATTTTAAATAATTACGCTTAAACAAATTAAAAAAAAATAATATTTTCACATAGAAGAAAGTTGAGGAAATAAATTTTGGAAATTTCAAGCCGCTAGCATTTGTTTTTGTATATTTTTTTAAACATTGAAAATTGATGATTTATAAATATGAAGTTTAAAAGTTTAAATTAATTTTATAAATAATCGCGGTAAAAAACAAAATTAGTTTTATTAGAATATCATAGTAGAAGGTTAAAGGAGTAAATTTTATAAATTCTAAATCACAATCATTTGTTTTTGTATGTTTTTTATGTGTTGAAAATTGTTAATTTCAAAATTGGCATGTGAAAGGTTTAAATAAAAATTTTAAATAATTACGCTTAAACAAACTCAAAAAACTTAATATTTTCGCACAGTAGAAAGTTGATGAAATAAATTTTGACAATTTCAAGCCGCTAGCATTTGTTTTTGTATATTTTTTTAAACATTGAAAATTGATGATTTATAAATATGACGTTTAAAAGTTTAAATTGATTTTATAAATAACCGCGGTAAGAAACAAAATTAATTTTAATAGAATATCATAGTAGAAGGTTAAAGGAGTAAATTTTATAAATTCTAAACCACAAACATTTGTTTTTGTATGTCTTTTTATGTGTTGAAATTTGATAATTTCAAAATTGGCATGTGTAAGTTTTAAATAAAGATTTGAAATAATTACGCTTAAACAAATTAAAAAAATTTAATACTTTTACATAGTAGAAAGTTGAGAAAATAAATTTTGACAATTTTAAGCCGCTAGCATTTGTTTTTGTATATTTTTTTTTAAACATTGAAAATTGATGATTTATATGTATATGAAGTTTAAAGGTTTAAATTAATTTTATAAATAATCGCGGTAAGAAACAAAATTTATTTTAATAGAATATCATAGTAGAAGGTTAAAGGAGTAAATTTTAAAAATCCTAAACCACAATCATTTGTTTTTGTATGTTTTTTTTTGTGTTGAAATTTGGTAATTTCAAAATTGGCATGTGAAAGGTTTAAATAAAAATTTTAAATAATTACGCTTAAACAAATTCAAAAAACTTAATATTTTCGCACAGTAGAAAGTTGATGAAATAAATTTTGACAATTTCAAGCCGCTAGCATTTGTTTTTGTATATTTTTTTAAACATTGAAAATTGATGATTTATAAATATGAAGTTTAAAAGTTTAAATTAATTTTTTAAATAATCGCGGTAAGTAACAAAATTAATTTTAATAGAATATCATAGTAGAAGCTTAAAGGAGTAAATTTTATAAATTCTAAACTACAATCATTTGTTTTTGTATGTCTTTTTATGTGTTGAAAATTGTTAATTTCAAGATTGGCATGTTTTATATTTTAAGGTTTAAATTAAAGATTTAAACTATTACGTACATATATTATTAAGAATTTTTAACAGAATCTAATAGTAGAAAGTTAATAGTGTAGATTTTGTCGATTCCAGATCGCTAGCATTTGTTTATGTATAATTTCTAATTATTAAAATTTAATGAGTTTTAAATATGACGTCTCAGCGTTTAAATTAAAAAATAAATAAACGCACTGAAAAAATAATTATGATTTGATTAGGATATCATAGTAGAGGTCTTAAAGTGTTAATATTAAAAATTCTCAGTCTCTAGCATTTGTTTTTCTATGAATTTTTTTATACCCAAAATTGCTTGCTTTAAATTTAACAGTGAAGTTTTAAATTGAAGTTTTAAACTATTACGTTGATATTTTTTTGTAAATTATAATGGAGAACAATAAATTAAGGTATATTTTATTAAATTCGTTAGCTTTTGTTTTTATATTTCAATGAAATTTGATTAATAAATGTGTGTATAGAAATTTTCGTTTTTTAATTTTATAGAATTTGTATTTCCATTCGATTTCGTAACGTTATTGAAGGAGTTCAAAAAGTACATTCAAATATTTATTATCAGCGCCAACTCGAACTCAATACCATCGTGACGTCGCTGATCAATCGGCTTGACGCAAATGGGAGCAATATTGTTGGCTCGAAACCGATACATCCATATCTGGAAAGTTGTTCGGAGTTCATGAGAAATGTAAATTTCTATTCCCCCAGAACGATTCACGTAAATGGCACAGTCACACACACACACACACAGACAAGAACTTACAATAGCCCGGTGCGCTTTCACGGATTATAGGATTTGCAGAAACTTTCCTCCGGCTTTTATTTTATATGTGTATAGCAGTTTTCCATTAGTAATTTTTTCATTTCAATTGTGAGATAATGTGCGAGCAGAGCATTACCATAAAGTTAATTACGAACACCATCAAGCCCGGCGTTAGCTAACATCCCGTGCGAAGCTAATATTATGTTAGGAGTGTCCAACTTTATGGCTAAATATTACGTAAAACAGCAAACATTTCAAACATTCCGTCCGTTTGCCCACGTTCAACATCCCGAATAATTATTTAACGAATAAATTTAATTACAACATTATTGAAATAGTTTTAGTTATTGTTAATCGTTAATAATTACACCTATATTTTCATTATGGTGGATGCGCCGGGTAATTTACGTACGCGACGGATTGGTGTTAATTAGCGTACGGATTTGCAATTACCTGTACGTATAATTACCCGTGTACATCGTTTTGCTCATTAACTGACAATTCTTTAAAGTAAATACATTCAATAAGGCTTATGTTAAGTTACGAACGCTTAAATCAATTAGAAATGTTATTACAACCACTAAACTAACATTTTCCTTTCATTCAATTTTTGATCATAAATTTTAGGCTATAAATATGCAATTCATTATGAAAATTGCCGAGTAAGCTTAATGGGATCAGGTCAACCCTTTTAGAATTGTGGATGAACCCTTCCCATTCCGCCACTTTTAACGCGCTTCTTCAGCATCCAATTAAGGATATTTTTGATAATTATTAAAATACACCTTAATTAATTAATTAATTAATTACTTTCTAATCTTAATACTCATTTATTATTATATTTATATACGTTATTTATTATAAATTTTAAGGGAACGCTTATTTTAAACGTGAGGTCTTTAGAGGATTTACATTTTAAAAACATCCCCACAATATCGCACGAACTTTGTGCACGCCGCACTCAGAATAATTTAAGATATCCATTCGGCGGATAAAAGTGACAAGGGCAGGTGGAGCGATTTATCATCGTCGTAAATATCAAAAGAAACGTTCGTACACGTTTTCACTTCCATTAATGCATGAATTTTTAATGAACGCAACTCATTACAATTAAAAACGTTTTAAAATACAATCAAGAGTGTAAAAATATTTTAAAGTGTTTTAGATTCCTTATAGAAACGGTATATTTCATTTAAGAAAGAAACTATTAATCGAATTTTTATTTCTCCCCTTCAATAAACCGTGGAATCGAGCACGGAAAACTTTAAGAGCTTGTAACTTTTACCCTTAAAGAGTTTTTACAAATGTAATTACTACAACATATAACACACTTATTTCTTAATACCCTCTGTAATTTTTATCATCCTTTAAAAAATATATAATAGTTTTTTAACCAATTAATTTCAGACATCGCATTTTAAAGTTATTAAAATTTAAACGCAAATATCTTAAAAATAGTAAATTATAAATAAATTTCGATCATTAATAAAGAAAGAGAATTTATTTCTTAATAAAAATACGTTTTTATTATTATAATTTTAAATCAAAATCCATAGTTATGATTATTTTTCCAAAAACCTGCTTACGGAATAACCGACCGAAATTATTTCGCGCTTTTTGTTAAAACATTTATAACTTCTTTTCCTTAAAATGAATGATAAATATTATTAAACAAATAAATAAAGCGTTAATTACTTAATTCAAATTTATATTCTCATCAATTTTGTAAAAGCCGTAGTATTTTTTTACCGCGTTTTATTTAAAACACAATATTTTTAGGTTACGTTGATTTAAGCACAAATATCTTAAAAACGGTAAGCGATTTATAAATTTTGATTTATATCAAAGAAAGACAATTTATTTCTTAATCTAAATCATTTGTTATAATTATAATTTAAAATCTAAATCAACATATTATGTTTATTTTTCCGAAAACATGTTTACCGAAAGTTGTTTCGCGCGCAAGCATTTTTAAATACTTATAACTTATTATTCTAAATATTTAATTAAAATATTATCAGTTGCGTAAATAGTACGTTTATTTCTTAACATACTTTAAAATTTTCATTAAATTTGTGAAAGTTATACTATATTTAAATCAATTTTATTTCAAAACCGACATTTTTAGGTTATGTAAATTCAATCATGCATATCTTAAAAAACCTGCATGCTTTATTAATTCCGATAGTTAATAAAGAAAGAGAATTTATTTTTTTACCAAATTCAGTTGTTAAAATTTTTATTTAAAATCAAAATCCACAGGTATAATGAATTTTTCAAAAACCTGCTTACGCAATAATCAACCGAAATTATTTCGCGCTCGGGAAATTTTAAACATTTATAACTTCTTTAAGTTAAACTTAATGATAAATATTATTAAACAAATAAATAACGCTTTAATTACTTAATTCAAATTTATATTTTCATCAATTTTGTGAAAGCCGTAGTATTTTTTTGCCGCGTTTTATTTAAAACGCAACATTTTTAGGTTAAGTTGATTTAAGCACAAATATCTTAAAAACGGTAAGCGATTTATAAATTTAGATTTATAACAAAGAAATACAATTTATTTCTTAATCCAAATCATGTGTTATAATTATAATTTAAAATCTAAATCAACATATTATGTTTATTTTTCCGAAAACATGTTTACCGAAAGTTGTTTCGCGCGCAAGGATTTTTAAATACTTATAACTTTTTATTCTAACAATTTAATTTAAATATTATTAGTTGTGTCAATAGTACGTTTATTTCTTAATATACTTTGAATTATTCATTCAATTTGTGAAAATTATACTATATTTAAATCAATTTTATTTCAAAACCGATATTTTTAGGTTATGTAAATTCAATCATACATATCTTAAAAAACCTACATGGTTTATTAATTCCGATAGTTAATAAAGAAAGAGAATTTATTTTTTTACCAAACTCCTTTATTAAAATTTTTATTTAAAATCAAAATTCATAGGTATAATGATTTTTCCAAAAACCTGCTTATGCAATAACCGACCGAAATTATTTCGCGCTCGGGAATTTTCAAACATTTATAATTTCTTTTCCTTAAAATCAATGATAAATGTTATTAAACATATAAATAAAGCGTTAATTTCTTAATTCAAATTTATATTTTCATTAATTTTGTAAAAGCCGTATAATTTTTTTGCTGCGATTTATTTAAAACACAATTATTATTAAACAAATAAATAAAGCGTTAATTTCTTAATTTAAATTTATATTCTCATCAATTTTGTAAAAGCCGTAGTATTTTTTTACCGTGTTTTATTTAAAACGCAACATTTTTAGGTTACGTTGATTTAAGCGCAAATATCTTAAAAACGGTAAGCGATTTATAAATTTTAATTTATAACAAAGAAAGACAATTTATTTCTTAATCCAAATCATGTGTTATAATTATAATTTAAAATCTAAATCAACATATTATGTTTATTTTTCCGAAAACATGTTTACCAAAAGTTGTTTCGCGTGCAAGCATTTTTAAATACTTATAACTTCTTATTTTAACAATTTAATTTAAATATTATTAGTTGTGTAAATAGTACGTTTATTTCTTAATATATTTTAAATTTTTCATTAAATTTGTGAAAGTTATACTATATTTAAATCAATTTTATTTCAAAACCGACATTTTTAGGTTATGTAAATTCAATCACACATATCTTAAAAAACCTACATGGTTTATTAATTCCGATAGTTAATAAAGAAAGAGAATTTATTTTTTTACTAAATTCCGTTATTAAAATTTTAATTTAAAATCAAAATCCACAGGTATAATGAATTTTCCAAAAACCTGCTTATGCAATAACCGACCGAAATTATTTCACCCTCGAGAATTTTTAAACATCAATAACTTCTTTTCGTAATAATTTATGATAAATATTATTAATCAAATAAATAGTACATCAATTTATTAATACACATTTATATTTTCATTAATTTTGTAAAATCCGTACTATTTTTTTACTGCGTTTTATTTAAAACGCAACATTTTTAGGTTATGTAGATTTAAGCACAAATATCCTAAGAACGGTAAGCGATTTATAAATTTTGATTTATAACAAAGAAATATAATTTATTTCTTAATCTAAATCATTTGTTATAATTATAATTTAAAATCTAAATCAACATATTATGTTTATTTTTCCGAAAACATGTTTACCGAAAGTTGTTTCGCGCGCAAGTATTTTTAAATACTTATAACTTTTTATTCTAACAATTTAATTTAAATATTATTAGTTGTGTCAATAGTACGTTTTTTTCTTAACATACTTTAAATTTTTCATTCAATTTGTTAAAGATATACTATATTTAAATCAATTTTATTTCAAAAGCGACATTTTTAGGTTATGTAAATTCAATCATGCATATCTTAAAAAACCTACATGGTTTATTAATTCTGATAGTTAATGAAGAAAGAGAATTTATTTTTTTACCAAATTCCGTTATTAAATTTTTAATTTAAAATCAAAATCCACGGGTATAATCAATTTTCCAAAAACCTCCTTACGCAAAAACCGAGCAAAATTATTTCGCGCTCGGGAATTTTTAAACATTTATAACTTCTTTTAGTTAAACTTAATGGTAAATATTATTAAACAAATAAATAAAGAGTTAATTTCTTAATTCAAATTTATATTCTCATCAATTTTGTAAAAGCCGTAGTATTTTTTTACCGCGTTTTATTTAATACGCAACATTTTTCGGTTATGTTGATTTAATCGCAAATATCTTAAAAACGGTAAGCGATTTATAAATTTTGATTTATAACAAGGAAAGACAATTTATTTCTTAATCTAAATCATTTGTTATAATTATAATTTAAAATCTAAATCAACATATTATGTTTATTTTTCCGAAAACATGTTTACCGAAAGTTGTTTCGCACGCAAGCATTTTTAAATACTTATAACTTTTTATTCTAACAATTTAATTTAAATGTTATTAATTGTATAAATAGTACGTTTATTTCTTAATATACTATAAATTTTTCATTTAATTAGTGAAAGTTATACTATATTTAAATCAATTTTATTTCAAAACCGAAATTTTTAGGTTATGTAAATTCAATCACACATATCTTAAAAAACCAACACGGTTTATTAATTACGATAGTTAATAAAGAAAGAGAATTTATGTTTTTACCAAATTCCGTTATTAAAATTTTTATTTAAAATCAAAATTCATAGGTATAATGAATTTTCCAAAAACCTGCTTATGCAATAATCGACCGAAATCATTTCGCGCTAGGGAATTTTTAAACATTTATAACTTCTTTTCCTTAAAATCAATGATAAATGTTATTAAACAAATAAATAAAGCGTTAACTACTTAATTCAAATTTATATTCTCATCATTTTTGTAAAAGCCGCACTTTTTTATTACCGCGTTTTATTTAAAACACAACATTTTTAGGTTACGTTGATTTAAGCACAAATATCTTAAAAACGGTAAGCGATTTATAAATTTTGATTTATAACAAAGAAAGACAATTCATTTCTTAAACTAAATCATTTGTTATAATAATAATTTAAAATTTAAATCAACATATTATGTTTATTTTTCCGAAAACATGTTTACCGAAAGTTGTTTCGCGCGCAAGCATTTTTAAATACTTATAACTTTTTATTCTAACAATTTAATTAAAATATTATTAGTCGCGTAAATAGTACGTTTATTTCTTAATATAATTTAAATTTTTCATTCAATTTGTGAAAGTTATACTATATATAAATTAATTTAATTTCAAAAGCGACGTTTTTAGGTTATGTAAATTCAAACACAAATATCTTAAAGAACCTAAATTATTTTTAAATTCCGTTAATTAATAAAGAAAGAGAATTTATTTTTTAATCAAAATCAATTAGTGTAATTATAATTTAGAATTAAAATCGACCGTTATTATTACTTTCCTGAAAACCTTTTTATGTTCCGAACTTATTTCGTCGTAGGGAATTTATAAAACACTTTTTAGAAGAACTAATTATAAAGTCGGTTTAATTGTTTAATTGTTATGAGTGGGAAAAAATTCTACGTATTTCAAGTACAAAAATAATCGAAAAAGAAACTGTACTGGTTTAATAAAAGAGAATGAAAGTTAATTACGACGACAAAGCGTTTCGCGTTATGAAACAGATTGCCATCGTGAAATTATTCACGTTTCGAAAGTCCCGGGGATTCCCTTTTTCTACCTCATATTATTACATTAAATCTGCGAGCTGAGAGCGCACTTACCAACACGAATTGAATTATATGGATGATGGCGACGACAATGACGAAGGTTACGGACGAATATTAATATAGAGTGACGTTTATGGTGGATGCGCCGGGCAGACAAGTAATTTAATCATTAAATTCGAATCTGGCGATAAACGTAAATATTTTTTTAATTAAAAAATTATATGATTTAATCAATGATGTTATGGTGGTGATGCGACGTCGAGAATTTAATATCGCAACGTGGTGTGGCGCAATAATAGTTGTCTTTACGGGGGAACAATGTCGTAAGCTGATTAGACGTGTGTCCACGTGATGTTGGTAAATTACTTTACGGATCGTGACAATCTAAGCAGGGAGATGGATACCCAAGAACTTTGGCTTACGAACCCCAGGCTCACGAGACCGTGGCAATTACGTTCAATTAGATCCCGCGTTAGCCCCGTGGGGAGGTTTTGATTAATGCAATTACCGACGCGTTCCTTGTTATCGATACAATTTAATACAGAATGTGTATTGAAGCATCAAGCACATTATTGGAATTATAATGTTTGTAATTTAAACAATTGAACTATTGAATGGCTAGAAACAAAATGGCAGCGCTCAATAATTGATTTTAACAGTCTTTAATCTTTAGTCTTTACAATATAAGAAAATGAATTGACATTCGAGGGTTTGGATGGTTGTAAAAAATTCTTCGCTCAAGAAATTAGTTTCAAAATTAGGAAATCCGTTAAGAATTAATGTATTTTTCAAATAATCCTAAAATAATTGAACTAGAGTGGCTAGAGATAAAATGGCGGCGCTCAATACTTGATATTAAGAAAATCAATTGACTTTCGAGGGTTTGAAAAATTGTAAACAATTCTTAGCTCAAGGAATTAGTTTCAAAATTAGGAATCAAATAATCCTAAAACAATTGAACTGGAGTGGCTAGAAACAAAATGGCGGCGCTCAATACTTGATGTTAAGAAAATCAATTGACTTTCGAGGGTTTGAAAAATTGTAAAAAATTCTTCGCTCAAGAAATTAGTTTCAAAATTAGGAAATCCATTAAGAATTAATGTATTTTTTAAATTATCCTAAAACAATTGAACTAGAGTGGCTAGAAACAAAATGGTAGCGCTCAATACTTGAAATTAAGAAAATTAATTGACATTCGAGGGTTTAAAAAATTGTAAAAAATTCTTCGCTCAAGAAATTAGTTTCAAAATTAGGAAATCCGTTAAGAATTAATGTATTTTTAAAATAATTCTAAAACAATTGAACTAGAGTGGCTAGAAACAAAATGGCAGCGCTCAATACTTGATATTAAGAAAATCAATTGACTTTCGAGGGTTTAAAAATTGTAAAAAATTCTTCGCTTAAGAAATTAGTTTCAAAATTTGGAAATCCGTTAAGAATTAATGTATTTTTCAAATTATTCTAAAACAATTCAACTAGAGTGGCTAGAAACAAAATGGCGGCGCTCAATACTTGATTTTAAGAAAATCAATTGACTTTCGAGGGTTTGAAAAATTGTAAAAAATTCTTCGCTCAAAAAATTAGTTTCAAAATTAGGAAATCCATTAAGAATTAACGTATTTTTGAAATTATCCGAAAACAATTAAACTAGAGTGGCTAGAAACAAAATAGCGGCGCTCAATACTTGATATTTAGAAAATCAATTGACTTTCGAGGGTTTGAAAAATTGTAAAAAATTCTTCGCTCAAGAAATTAGTTTAAAAATTAGAAAATCCGTTAAGAATTAATGTATTTTTCAAATTATTCTAATACAATTCATTTAGAGTGGCTAGAAACAAAATGGCGGCGTTCAATATTTGATATTAAGAAAATCAATTGACATTCGAGGGTTTGAAAAATTGTAAAAAATTCTTCGCTCAAGAAATTAGTTTCAAAATTACGAAATCCGTTAAGAATTAATGCATTTTTCAAATTATTCTAAGACAATTGAACTACAGTGGCTAGAAACAAAGTAAAGGCGTTCAATATTTGATATTAAGAAAATCAATTGACTTTCGAGGGTTTGAAAAATTGTAAAAAATTCCTCGCTTAAGAAATTAGTTTTAAAATTAGGAAATCCGTTAAGAATTAATGTATTTTTTAAATTATCTTAAAAAAATTGAATTAGAGTGGCTAGAAACAAAATGGCGGCGCTCAATACTTGATATTAAGAAAATCAATTGACATTCAAGGGTTTGAAAAATTGTAAAAAAATCTTCGCTCAAGGAATTAGTTTAAAAATTAGGAAATCCGTTAAGAATTAATGTATTTTTCAAATAATCTTAAAACAATTAAACTAGAGCGGCTAGAAAGAAAATGGCGGCGCTCAATATTTGATATTATGAAAATCAATTGACTTTCGAGGGTTTGAAAAATTGTAAAAAATTCTTCGCTCAAGAAATTAGTTTCAAAATTAGGAAATCCGTTAAGAATTAATTTATTTTTCAAACTATCCTAAAACAATTGAACTAGAGTGGCTAGAAACAAAATGGCGGCGCTCAATATTTGATATTAAGAAAATCAATTGTCTTTCGAGGGTTTGAAAAATTGTAAAAAATTCTTCGCTCAAGAAATTAGTTTCAAAATTAGGAAATCTGTTAAGAATTAATGCATTTTTCAAATTATCCTAAAACAGTTGAACTAGAGTGGTTAGAAACAAAATGGTGGCGCTCAATACTTGATGTTAAGAAAATCAATTGACTTTCGAGGGTTTGAAAAATTGTAAAAAATTCCTCGCTCAAGAAATTAGTTTCAAAATTGGGAAATCCGTTAAGAATTAATGTATTTTTTAAAGTCTCCTTAAACAGTTGAACTAGAGTGGCTAGAAACAAAATGGCGTCGCTCAATCCTCGATATTAAGAAAACTAATTGACATTCGAGGGTTTAAAAAATTGTAAAAACTTCTTCGCTCAAGAAATTAGTTTCAAAATAAGGAAATCCGTTAAGAATTAATGTATTTTTCAAACTATCCGAAAACAATTAACCTACAGTGGCTAGAAACAAAATGGCGGCGCTCAATAATTGATATTAAGAAAATCAATTGACTTTCGAGGGTTTGAAAAATTGTAAAAAATTCTTCGCTTAAGAAATTAGTTTCAAAATTAGGAAATCCGTTAAGAATTAATGCATTTTTCAAATTATCCTAAAACAGTTGAACTAGAGTGGTTAGAAACAAAATGGTGGCGCTCAATACTTGATGTTAAGAAAATCAATTGACTTTCGAGGGTTTGAAAAATTGTAAAAAATTCCTCGCTCAAGAAATTAGTTTCAAAATTTGGAAATCCATTAAGAAATAATATATTTTTTAAATTATCCTAAAACAATTCAACTAGAGTGGCTAGAAACAAAATGGCGGCGCTCAATACTTGATATTAAGAAAATCAATTGACTTTCAAGGGTTTGAAAAATTGTAAAAAATTCTTCGCTCAAGAAATTAGTTTCAAAATTAGGAAATCCGTTAAGAATTAACGTATTTTTAAAATTATTCTAAAACATTTGAACTAGAGTGGCTGTAAACAAAATTACAGCACTTAATACTTGATTTCTTCACAAGTTTTTCCCTTCTTTTCCCATTTTTTTTATTTTATAACTTGTTGAATGATTAACGAATTGAATATTTCGCGAAAAAGCGAAAGCTGAGAGTGGAAACAGAAAGAAAGCGCGGCTTGGTAATTAAAATTAATCACTTTAGCAGCGCCTCAGTTATTCGTCCATGTCCGACACGACGCACAGTGTGGGATTTTACAAATCTAGCTGGAAAAAATTATACATTATAATAAAACATCTTTTTGAATTGTATTAATTCATTTAGGACGTAAAATAAGTTTGTAAAATATAATCCACGCATATTTCTACAGAAATGTATATACATTTTTACTTAGTTTTTTTTTTATTTTGTCGTAGGATGGATATATTTTTAGCTGCTTATCTAATGCCGATTTTCTAATAATTTCATATTTTCTGTACGTTAATTTTGTTGTACTTATCAATGCCAATGCTTCTTCTGCAGAGTACTGAGGTATTTGTTGGCCTGTGGTATGAAAAGCTTTCTTCCCTTTAGTTCGTCTTTTTGGACTTAAAAGCAATTGCTGCAACATAGAAGCAGCATTTCTTTTGCCAGATTTCCTAAACTTAACTTTGAACTAAAATCTTTTTTCGGAAGCCCACTTTTTTTGCACTCTGGATTCCACTTGTACTGGGTGCATCCAAATTAATTATTGTAACGGTAGTATTTAATCAATTATTGAACTTGTTTAAAAACATATTTTTATTGCGATTATACGCCTTCCATTTTTGGTTGAATCTGATCGTGAACGAATGAACAGTCCGATTTAATTCGTCTTACGTTATTTGAGAACAATGATGTATGTTAAATTTACTTTTAAGATAATCCACAAATCATTTTTAGTCGCAGAAGAAGTAGATCGTGGATTATTATCGTCACTTTTTAACACTTGGATATCTTTGAAATACGCAATTTATCGCACTCAAAATTTTATTGTATATATTCTAGATGGATCCAAAATTATAAAAAATATGAAATCATGGCGTACAAAGGTGTACAAAAATTTTGGCAGTCTAATGAAATCACCACTTCTATCAGTAATTCCTGATTTTTTATCGAATATTATTTGCTAAAATTTTATTAAAAAACATAATTGAGGAATCTTTCTTAGGGTACAATATAAACTACATACCTTGATGTAAATTATCCATGGCAAAAATGTTGTCACAAATAAATACTTTATATAATACGACCTTCACAATTTACGCGTAAGGAATGACTGCGAAGCGGTTTTGAAGTGACAAATATTTAACCTCTTTTGTCGAACGATTGACAATAAAGCCGGGCATCTACAGATTTTATATTTTGCTAATGGCATATTTAGTACCTCAGCTAAGCATTTAGTGGGTTATAAGTAAATATTTTGTATGTTGTTTTTAGCACTTTTTTCCTCCTAGATTCGCAAAATCCCACACTGTGCGACGGAGCGAATTTGCATAAAGTTTTAATAACGCGAATCTCGCCCCGACGAACGCGCCTCTGTTGTTCATTTCGCCTTTTATTTACTCTACACCCTCACACCACCTTGCCGTTTAATAAAACCACCCACCTAGCGCCCCTCCGAGTCGGGGAAAATGAGTTATTCAATTAAAAATCGCGTCGATTTCGCCCGAATCGGGCCTCAGTGAGTGAAATATTAATGCCTCGAAAAATTCAACGAAAGAGGTCCGGAGCGAGAGGGTGAGACAGGGTTCACCTCGTAATACTAATGAAATTTAATTATTCAGCGCGTTTTTGCTACTACGCATATTGTAAAATTCACACGCGTTGCTCTAAAGAGGGTTTATGTTGAAGCAAATGTGTTGTTTATAAGTGCTTAATTATATTTTTTCACTGTAGAATTTTGGTTGTTGTAATTACCACTAAATGCAGAATTTTGACAATGTAAAATTTTGCTAGTAAATAATATAAATGTTTATTTACGCGAAGGATAATTGCATATGAAACAATAAACATTGAAAATAAAATAGAAATTCTGTAATTATTTACGCTTCCGAATGGATTTACTGTGTAAACAGAAAATATACATTTATATTATTCAACAAGGCGTGATAAATGTAAATTCAACGTGTTGTTATTATGAAATAAATTAAAAATAGGGTTTTGCATATAAACTATACAATAAATGGTAAAAATTGCTTTATTTTATTAAAATTGTAAATCTCAACAAGATTAGATACTGTTAATACTAATAATTGTTTCATATCAATTAGAAACTCTTCAAATTCTGAATTATTTCATACTTTCGTAATCGATAGTCATCTACACTTTTTTAGATGATTAAATTGTGATTAAATTGTGAAAGGTGAAGGCTGTATTTAAAAACTTCATAACACAATAAAACCAAACAAAAAACTGCTCGAAATTAAAATAAATCCTCGGCGTTCTTGTTGGACAACAAACATTACCGCCCTCACAGCATGAAGCTTTCTATTTTATGAGCTGGACGGTAAATAACAAAAAGGGAAGAAAAAAAAAACTAAAGAGGGCGTAATGGAGTTCCCGCAGTTCATTGCTTATGAAAGAGGCCGCCCGCAACTAGACAATTCTCAATTTTCCCTTTGAAATCATGTGAATGGAGTTTTATTATTTTTTTCCTCCATCAAAAACAGTTTTATACATCGAACCAATTAAAAAAAAATTGTAGAATTTATTTAAAAATTACAAACTACATCAAAAATTAACGAATATTGAATATCCATTCAAAACAATTGACGTATCGTGTGCAGAAACAAAATGGCAACGTTGAAAACTGGAGTTAAAGGAAATAAAATTGCTTCCGTCGGTTTGAATAATTGTAAAAAATTAATCAATCGTATTATATGTTTAAAAATTACAAAATGCATCAATAATTAATTTATATTGAATATCCATTCAAAACAATTGACGTATCGTGTGTACAAACAAAATGGCAGCGTTGAAAACTGAAGTTAAAGGAAATAAAATTGCTTTCGTCGGTTTGAATAATTGTAAAAAATTAACCAATCGTAGGATTTATTTAAAAATTACAAAATACATCAACAATTAACGTATATTGAATATCAATTCAAAACAATTGACGTATCGTGTGCAGAAACAAAATGGCAACGTTGAAAACTGGATTTAAAGGAAAAAAATTGCTTTCGTCGGTTTCAATAATTGTAAAAAATTAACCAATCTTAGGATTTATTTAAAAATTACAAAATACATTAACAATTAACGTATATTGAATATCCATTCAAAACAATTGACGTATCGTATGCAGAAACAAAATGGCAGCGTTAAAAACTGTAGTTTAAGGAAATAAAATTGCTTTCGTCGGTTTGAATAATTGTAAAATATTAATAAATCGTAGGATTTATTTAAAAATTACAAAATACATTAACAATTAACGTATATTGAATATCCATTCAAAACAATTGACGTATCGTATGCAGAAACAAAATGGCAGCGTTAAAAACTGTAGTTTAAGGAAATAAAATTGCTTTCGTCGGTTTGAATAATTGTAAAAAATTAACCAATCGTAGGATTCATTTAAAAATTACAAAATACATCGACAATTAACGTATATTGAATATTCATTCAAAACAATTGACATATCCTGTGCAGAAACAAAATGGCAACTTTGAAAACTGAAGTTAAAGGAAATAAAATTGCTTTCGTCGGTTTGAATAATTGTAAAAAATTAACCAATCGTAAGATGTATTTTAAATTACCAAATTACAAAATACATCAACAATTAACGTATATTGAATATCCATTCAAAACAATTAACGTATCGCGTGCAGTAACAAAATGGTAACGTTGAAAACTGGAGTTAAAGGAAATAAAATTGCTTTCGTCGGTTTGAATAATTGTAAAAAATTAACCAATCGTAGGATTTATTTACAAATTACAAAATACATCAATAATTAACGTATATTGAATATCCATTCAAAACAATTGACGTATCGTGTGTACAAACAAAATGGCAACGTTGAAAACTGGAGTTAAAGGAAATAAAATTGCTTTCGTCGGTTTGAATAATTGTAAAAAATTAACCAATCGTATGATCTATCTAAAAATTACAAAATTTATCAACAATTAACGTATATTGAATATCAATTCAAAACAATTGACGTATCATGTGCAGAAACAAAATAGCTGCGTTTAAAACTGTAGTTTAAGAAAATAAAATTGCTTTCCTCGGTTTGAATAATTGTAAAAAATTAACCAATCGTAGAATTAATTTAAAAATTACAAAATACATCAATAATTAACGTATATTGAATATACATTCAAAACAATAGACGTATCGTGTGCAGAAACAAAATGGCAGCGTTGAAAACTGGAGTTGAAGGAAATAAAATTGCTTTCGTCGGTTTGAATAATTGCAAAAAATTAACCAATCGTAGGATTGATTTAAAAATTACAATATACATTAACAATTAACGTATATTGAATACCCATTCAAAACAATTGACGTATCGTATGCAGAAACAATATGGCAACGTTGAAAACTTGAGTTAAAAGAAATAAAGTTGCTTTCGTCGATTTCAATAATTGTAAAAAAATAACCAATCGTAGGATTTATTTAAAAATCACGAAATACATCACCAATTAACGTGTATTGAATATCCATTAAAACAATTGACGTATCGTGTGCAGAAACAAAATGGCAACGTTGAAAATTTGAGTTAAAGGAAATAAAATTGCTTTCGTCGGTTTGAATAGTTGTAAAACATTAACCAATCGTAGGATTTATTTAAAAATTAGAAAATACATCAACAATTAACGTATATTAAATATCCATTCAAAACATTTGAGGTATCGTGTGCAGTAACAAAATGGCAACGTTGAAAATTTGAGTTGAAGGAAATAAAATTGCTTTCGTCGGTTTGAATAATTGTAAAAAATTAACCAATCCTAAGATTTATTTAAAAATTACAAAATACATCAACAATTAACGTATATTGAATATCCATTCAAAACAATTGACGTATCGCGTGCAGAAACAAAATTGCAACTTTGAAAACTTGAGTTGAATTAAATAAAATTGCTTTCGTCGGTTTGAATAATTGTAAAAGATTAACCAATCGTAGGATTGATTTAAAAATTACAAAATACATTAACAATTAACGTATATTGAGTATCCATTCAAAATAATTGACGTATCGTGTGCAGAAACAAAATGGCAACGTTGAAAACTTGAGTTAAAGGAAATAAAATTGCTTTCGTCGATTTGAATAATTGTAAAAAATTAACCAATCGTAGAATTTGTTTAAAAATTACAAAACACATCAACAATTAACGTTTATTGAATATCCATTCAAAACAATTGACGTATCGTGTGCACAAACAAAATGGCAACGTTGAAAACTTGAGTTAAAGGAAATAAAATTGCTTTCGTCGGTTTGAATGATTGTAAAAAATTAACCAATTGTAGGATTTATTTAAAAATTACAAAATTAATCAACAATTAACGTATATTGAATATCCATTCAAAACAATTAACGTATCGCGTGCAGAAACAAAATGGCAACGTTGAAAACTGGAGTTAAAGGAAATAAAATTGCTTTCGTCGGTTTCAATAATTGTAAAAAATTAACCAATCGTAGGATATATTTAAAAATTACAACATACATCAACAATTAACGTATATTGAATATCCATTTAAAACAATTGACGTAGCGTGTGCAGAAACAAAATGACAACGTTGAAAATTTGAGTTAAAGGAAATAAAATTGCTTTCGTCGGTTTGAATAATTGTAAAAAAATTAACCAATCGTAAGATTTATTTAAAAAATACAAAATACAGCAATAATTATTGTATATTGAATATGCATTCAAAACAATTGACTTATCTTGTGCAGAAACAAAATGGCATCGTTGAAAACTGGAGTTAAAGGAAATAAAATTGCTTTCGTCGGTTTGAATAATCGTAAAAAATTAACTAATGGTAGGATTTATTTAAAAATTACAAAATACATCAACAATTAACGTATATTGAATATTAATTTAAAACAATTGACGTATCGTAGGCAGAAACAAAATGGCAACGTTGAAAACTGGAGTTAAAGGAAATAAAATTGCTTTCGTCGGTTTGAATAATTGTAAAAAATTAACCAATCGTAGGATTTATTTAAAAATTACAAAATACATCAACAATTAACGTATATTTAATATCCATTCAAAACAATTGACGTAGCGTGTGCAGAAACAAAATGACAACGTTGAAAATTTGAGTTAAAGGAAATAAAATTGCTTTCGTCGGTTTGAATAATTGTAAAAAATTAACCAATCGTTGAATTTATTTAAAAATTACAAAATACATCGACAATTAACGTATATTGAATATCCATTCAAAACAATTGACGTAGCGTGTGCAGAAACAAAATGGCAACGTTGAAAACTGAAGTTAAAGGAAATAAAATTGCTTTCGTCGGTTTGAATAATTGTAAAAAATTAACCAATCGTAGGATTTATTTAAAAATTACAAAACACATCAACAATTAACGTATATTGAATGTCCATTCAAAACAATTGACGTATCGTATGCACAAACAAAATGGCAACGTTGAAAACTGGAGTTAAAGGAAATAAAATTGCTTCCGTCGGTTTGAATAATTGTAAAAAATTAATCAATCGTATTATATGTTTAAAAATTACAAAATGCATCAATAATTAATTTATATTGAATATCAATTGAAAACAATTGACGTATCGTATGCAGAAACAATATGGCAATGTTAAAAACTGGAGTTGAAGGAAATAAAATTGCTTTCGTCGGTTTGAATAATTGTAAAAAATAAACCAATCGTAGGATTTATTTAAAAATTACAAAATACATCAACAATTAACGTAAATTGAATATCCATTCAAAACAATTAACGTAGCGTGTGCAGAAACAAAATGACAACGTTGAAAATTTGAGTTAAAGGAAATAAAATTGCTTTCGTCGGTTTGAATAATTGTAAAAAATTAACCAATCGTTGAATTTATTTAAAAATTACAAAATACATCGACAATTAACGTATATTGAATATCCATTCAAAACAATTGACGTAGCGTGTGCAGAAACAAAATGGCAACGTTGAAAACTGGAGTTAAAGGAAATAAAATTGCTTTCGTCGGTTTGAATAATTGTAAAAAATTAACCAATCGTAGGATTTATTTAAAAATTACAAAACACATCAACAATTAACGTATATTGAATATCCATTCAAAATAATTAACGTATCGCGTGCAGAAACAAAATGGCAACGTTGAAAACTTGAGTTAAATGAAATAAAATTGCTTTCGTCGGTTTGAATAATTGTAAAAAATTAACCAATCGTAGGATTTATTTAAAAATTACAACATACATCGACAATTAACGTATATTGAATATACATTCAAAACAATTGACGTATCATGTGCACAAACAAAATGGCAGCGTTGAAAACTGGAGTTAAAGGAAATAAAATTGCTTTCGTCGGTTTGAATAATTGTAAAAAATTAACCAATCGTAGGATTTATTTAAAAATTACAAAATACATTAACAATTAACGTATATTGAATATTCATTCAAAATAATTGACGTATGGTATGCAGAAACAAATTGGCAACGTTGAAAACTTGAGTTGAAGGAAATAAAATTGCTTTCGTCGGTTTGAATAATTTTAAAAAATTAACCAATTGTAGGATTTATTCAAAAATTACAAAATACATCAACAACTCACGTCTATTGAATATCCTTTCAAAATAGTTGATGTATCACGCGCAGAAACAAAATGGCAACCTTGAAAACTTGAGTTAAATGAAATAAAATTGCTTTCGTCGGTTTGAATAATTGTAAAAAATTAACCAATCGTAGGATTTATTTAAAAATTACAACATACATCGACAATTAACGTATATTGAATATACATTCAAAACAATTGACGTATCATGTGCACAAACAAAATGGCAGCGTTGAAAACTGGAGTTAAAGGAAATAAAATTGCTTTCGTCGGTTTGAATAATTGTAAAAAATTAACAAGTCGTAGGATTTATTTAAAAATTACAAAGACATCAAAAATTAACGTATGTTGAATATACATTAAAAACAATTGAGGTATCGTGTGCAGAAACAAAATGGCAACGCTGAAAACTTGAGTTGAAGGAAATAAAATTGCTTTCGTCGGTTTGAATAATTGTAAAAAATTAACCAATCGTAGGATTTATTTAAAAATTACAAAATACATCAACAATTAATGTATATTGAATATCCATTCAAAACAATTGACGTATCGTGTGCAGAAACAAAATGGCAATGCTGAAAACTTGAGTTGAAGGAAATAAAATTGCTTTCGTCGGTTTGAATAATTGTAAAAAATTAACCAATCGTAGGATTTATTTAAAAATTACAAAATACATTAACAATTAACGTATATTGAATATTCATTCAAAATAATTGACGTATGGTATGCAGAAACAAATTGGCAACGTTGAAAACTTGAGTTGAAGGAAATAAAATTGCTTTCGTCGGTTTGAATAATTTTAAAAAATTAACCAATTGTAGGATTTATTCAAAAATTATAAAATACATCAACAACTCACGTCTATTGAATATCCTTTCAAAATAGTTGATGTATCACGCGCAAAAACAAAATGGCAACCTTGAAAACTTGAGTTAAATGAAATAAAATTGCTTTCGTCGGTTTGAATAATTGTAAAAAATTAACCAATCGTAGGATTTATTTAAAAATTACAACATACATCGACAATTAACGTATATTGAATATACATTCAAAACAATTGACGTATCATGTGCACAAACAAAATGGCAGCGTTGAAAACTGGAGTTAAAGGAAATAAAATTGCTTTCGTCGATTTGAATAATTGTAAAAAATTAACCAATCGTAGAATTTATTTAAAAATTACAAAACACATCAACAATTAACGTATATTGAATATCCATTCAAAATAATTAACGTATCGCGTGCAGAAACAAAATGGCAACGTTGAAAACTTGAGTTAAATGAAATAAAATTGCTTTCGTCGGTTTGAATAATTGTAAAAAATTAACCAATTGTAGGATTTATTTAAAAATTACAACGTACATCGACAATTAACGTATATTGAATATACATTCAAAACAATTGACGTATCATGTGCACAAACAAAATGGCAGCGTTGAAAACTGGAGTTAAAAGAAATAAAATTGCTTTCGTCGGTTTGAATAATTGTAAAAAATTAACCAATCGTAGGATTTATTTAAAAATTACAAAATACATTAACAATTAACGTATATTGAATATTCATTCAAAATAATTGACGTATGGTATGCAGAAACAAATTGGCAACGTTGAAAACTTGAGTTGAAGGAAATAAAATTGCTTTCGTCGGTTTGAATAATTTTAAAAAATTAACCAATTGTAGGATTTATTCAAAAATTACAAAATACATCAACAACTCACGTCTATTGAATATCCTTTCAAAATAGTTGATGTATCACGCGCAGAAACAAAATGGCAACCTTGAAAACTTGAGTTAAATGAAATAAAATTGCTTTCGTCGGTTTGAATAATTGTAAAAAATTAACCAATCGTAGGATTTATTTAAAAATTACAACATACATCGACAATTAACGTATATTGAATATACATTCAAAACAATTGACGTATCATGTGCACAAACAAAATGGCAGCGTTGAAAACTGGAGTTAAAGGAAATAAAATTGCTTTCGTCGGTTTGAATAATTGTAAAAAATTAACAAGTCGTAGGATTTATTTAAAAATTACAAAGACATCAAAAATTAACGTATGTTGAATATACATTAAAAACAATTGAGGTATCGTGTGCAGAAACAAAATGGCAACGCTGAAAACTTGAGTTGAAGGAAATAAAATTGCTTTCGTCGGTTTGAATAATTGTAAAAAATTAACCAATCGTAGGATTTATTTAAAAATTACAAAATACATCAACAATTAATGTATATTGAATATCCATTCAAAACAATTGACGTATCGTGTGCAGAAACAAAATGGCAACGCTGAAAACTTGAGTTGAAGGAAATAAAATTGCTTTCGTCGGTTTGAATAATTGTAAAAAATTAACCAATCGTAGGATTTATTTAAAAATTACAAAATACATTAACAATTAACGTATATTGAATATTCATTCAAAATAATTGACGTATGGTATGCAGAAACAAATTGGCAACGTTGAAAACTTGAGTTGAAGGAAATAAAATTGCTTTCGTCGGTTTGAATAATTTTAAAAAATTAACCAATTGTAGGATTTATTCAAAAATTATAAAATACATCAACAACTCACGTCTATTGAATATCCTTTCAAAATAGTTGATGTATCACGCGCAAAAACAAAATGGCAACCTTGAAAACTTGAGTTAAATGAAATAAAATTGCTTTCGTCGGTTTGAATAATTGTAAAAAATTAACCAATCGTAGGATTTATTTAAAAATTACAACATACATCGACAATTAACGTATATTGAATATACATTCAAAACAATTGACGTATCATGTGCACAAACAAAATGGCAGCGTTGAAAACTGGAGTTAAAGGAAATAAAATTGCTTTCGTCGATTTGAATAATTGTAAAAAATTAACCAATCGTAGAATTTATTTAAAAATTACAAAACACATCAACAATTAACGTATATTGAATATCCATTCAAAATAATTAACGTATCGCGTGCAGAAACAAAATGGCAACGTTGAAAACTTGAGTTAAATGAAATAAAATTGCTTTCGTCGGTTTGAATAATTGTAAAAAATTAACCAATTGTAGGATTTATTTAAAAATTACAACGTACATCGACAATTAACGTATATTGAATATACATTCAAAACAATTGACGTATCATGTGCACAAACAAAATGGCAGCGTTGAAAACTGGAGTTAAAAGAAATAAAATTGCTTTCGTCGGTTTGAATAATTGTAAAAAATTAACCAATCGTAGGATTTATTTAAAAATTACAAAATACATTAACAATTAACGTATATTGAATATTCATTCAAAATAATTGACGTATGGTATGCAGAAACAAATTGGCAACGTTGAAAACTTGAGTTGAAGGAAATAAAATTGCTTTCGTCGGTTTGAATAATTTTAAAAAATTAACCAATTGTAGGATTTATTCAAAAATTACAAAATACATCAACAACTCACGTCTATTGAATATCCTTTCAAAATAGTTGATGTATCACGCGCAGAAACAAAATGGCAACCTTGAAAACTTGAGTTAAATGAAATAAAATTGCTTTCGTCGGTTTGAATAATTGTAAAAAATTAACCAATCGTAGGATTTATTTAAAAATTACAACATACATCGACAATTAACGTATATTGAATATACATTCAAAACAATTGACGTATCATGTGCACAAACAAAATGGCAGCGTTGAAAACTGGAGTTAAAGGAAATAAAATTGCTTTCGTCGGTTTGAATAATTGTAAAAAATTAACCAATCGTAGGATTTATTTAAAAATTACAAAATACATTAACAATTAACGTATATTGAATATTCATTCAAAATAATTGACGTATGGTATGCAGAAACAAATTGGCAACGTTGAAAACTTGAGTTGAAGGAAATAAAATTGCTTTCGTCGGTTTGAATAATTTTAAAAAATTAACCAATTGTAGGATTTATTCAAAAATTATAAAATACATCAACAACTCACGTCTATTGAATATCCTTTCAAAATAGTTGATGTATCACGCGCAGAAACAAAATGGCAACCTTGAAAACTTGAGTTAAATGAAATAAAATTGCTTTCGTCGGTTTGAATAATTGTAAAAAATTAACCAATCGTAGGATTTATTTAAAAATTACAACATACATCGACAATTAACGTATATTGAATATACATTCAAAACAATTGACGTATCATGTGCACAAACAAAATGGCAGCGTTGAAAACTGGAGTTAAAGGAAATAAAATTGCTTTCGTCGGTTTGAATAATTGTAAAAAATTAACAAGTCGTAGGATTTATTTAAAAATTACAAAGACATCAAAAATTAACGTATGTTGAATATCCATTAAAAACAATTGAGGTATCGTGTGCAGAAACAAAATGGCAACGCTGAAAACTTGAGTTGAAGGAAATAAAATTGCTTTCGTCGGTTTGAATAATTGTAAAAAATTAACCAATCGTAGGATTTATTTAAAAATTACAAAATACATCAACAATTAATGTATATTGAATATCCATTCAAAACAATTGACGTATCGTGTGCAGAAACAAAATGGCAACGCTGAAAACTTGAGTTGAAGGAAATAAAATTGCTTTCGTCGGTTTGAATAATTGTAAAAAATTAACCAATCGTAGGATTTATTTAAAAATTACAAAATACATTAACAATTAACGTATATTGAATATTCATTCAAAATAATTGACGTATGGTATGCAGAAACAAATTGGCAACGTTGAAAACTTGAGTTGAAGGAAATAAAATTGCTTTCGTCGGTTTGAATAATTTTAAAAAATTAACCAATTGTAGGATTTATTCAAAAATTATAAAATACATCAACAACTCACGTCTATTGAATATCCTTTCAAAATAGTTGATGTATCACGCGCAAAAACAAAATGGCAACCTTGAAAACTTGAGTTAAATGAAATAAAATTGCTTTCGTCGGTTTGAATAATTGTAAAAAATTAACCAATCGTAGGATTTATTTAAAAATTACAACATACATCGACAATTAACGTATATTGAATATACATTCAAAACAATTGACGTATCATGTGCACAAACAAAATGGCAGCGTTGAAAACTGGAGTTAAAGGAAATAAAATTGCTTTCGTCGGTTTGAATAATTGTAAAAAATTAACAAGTCGTAGGATTTATTTAAAAATTACAAAATACATTAACAATTAACGTATATTGAATATTCATTCAAAATAATTGACGTATGGTATGCAGAAACAAATTGGCAACGTTGAAAACTTGAGTTGAAGGAAATAAAATTGCTTTCGTCGGTTTGAATAATTGTAAAAAATTAACCAATCGTAGGATTTATTTAAAAATTACAAAATACATCAACAATTAATGTATATTGAATATCCATTCAAAACAATTGACGTATCGTGTGCAGAAACAAAATGGCAACGCTGAAAACTTGAGTTGAAGGAAATAAAATTGCTTTCGTCGGTTTGAATAATTGTAAAAAATTAACCAATCGTAGGATTTATTTAAAAATTACAAAATACATTAACAATTAACGTATATTGAATATTCATTCAAAATAATTGACGTATGGTATGCAGAAACAAATTGGCAACGTTGAAAACTTGAGTTGAAGGAAATAAAATTGCTTTCGTCGGTTTGAATAATTTTAAAAAATTAACCAATTGTAGGATTTATTCAAAAATTATAAAATACATCAACAACTCACGTCTATTGAATATCCTTTCAAAATAGTTGATGTATCACGCGCAAAAACAAAATGGCAACGTTGAAAACTTGAGTTAAATGAAATAAAATTGCTTTCGTCGGTTTGAATAATTGTAAAAAATTAACCAATCGTAGGATTTATTTAAAAATTACAACATACATCGACAATTAACGTATATTGAATATACATTCAAAACAATTGACGTATCATGTGCACAAACAAAATGGCAGCGTTGAAAACTGGAGTTAAAGGAAATAAAATTGCTTTCGTCGGTTTGAATAATTGTAAAAAATTAACCAATCGTAGGATTTATTTAAAAATTACAAAATACATTAACAATTAACGTATATTGAATATTCATTCAAAATAATTGACGTATGGTATGCAGAAACAAATTGGCAACGTTGAAAACTTGAGTTGAAGGAAATAAAATTGCTTTCGTCGGTTTGAATAATTTTAAAAAATTAACCAATTGTAGGATTTATTCAAAAATTATAAAATACATCAACAACTCACGTCTATTGAATATCCTTTCAAAATAGTTGATGTATCACGCGCAGAAACAAAATGGCAACCTTGAAAACTTGAGTTAAATGAAATAAAATTGCTTTCGTCGGTTTGAATAATTGTAAAAAATTAACCAATCGTAGGATTTATTTAAAAATTACAACATACATCGACAATTAACGTATATTGAATATACATTCAAAACAATTGACGTATCATGTGCACAAACAAAATGGCAGCGTTGAAAACTGGAGTTAAAGGAAATAAAATTGCTTTCGTCGGTTTGAATAATTGTAAAAAATTAACAAGTCGTAGGATTTATTTAAAAATTACAAAGACATCAAAAATTAACGTATGTTGAATATCCATTAAAAACAATTGAGGTATCGTGTGCAGAAACAAAATGGCAACGCTGAAAACTTGAGTTGAAGGAAATAAAATTGCTTTCGTCGGTTTGAATAATTGTAAAAAATTAACCAATCGTAGGATTTATTTAAAAATTACAAAATACATCAACAATTAATGTATATTGAATATCCATTCAAAACAATTGACGTATCGTGTGCAGAAACAAAATGGCAACGCTGAAAACTTGAGTTGAAGGAAATAAAATTGCTTTCGTCGGTTTGAATAATTGTAAAAAATTAACCAATCGTAGGATTTATTTAAAAATTACAAAATACATTAACAATTAACGTATATTGAATATTCATTCAAAATAATTGACGTATGGTATGCAGAAACAAATTGGCAACGTTGAAAACTTGAGTTGAAGGAAATAAAATTGCTTTCGTCGGTTTGAATAATTTTAAAAAATTAACCAATTGTAGGATTTATTCAAAAATTATAAAATACATCAACAACTCACGTCTATTGAATATCCTTTCAAAATAGTTGATGTATCACGCGCAAAAACAAAATGGCAACCTTGAAAACTTGAGTTAAATGAAATAAAATTGCTTTCGTCGGTTTGAATAATTGTAAAAAATTAACCAATCGTAGGATTTATTTAAAAATTACAACATACATCGACAATTAACGTATATTGAATATACATTCAAAACAATTGACGTATCATGTGCACAAACAAAATGGCAGCGTTGAAAACTGGAGTTAAAGGAAATAAAATTGCTTTCGTCGGTTTGAATAATTGTAAAAAATTAACAAGTCGTAGGATTTATTTAAAAATTACAAAGACATCAAAAATTAACGTATGTTGAATATCCATTAAAAATAATTGAGGTATCGTGTGCAGAAACAAAATGGCAACGCTGAAAACTTGAGTTGAAGGAAATAAAATTGCTTTCGTCGGTTTGAATAATTGTAAAAAATTAACCAATCGTAGGATTTATTTAAAAATTACAAAATACATTAACAATTAACGTATATTGAATATTCATTCAAAATAATTGACGTATGGTATGCAGAAACAAATTGGCAACGTTGAAAACTTGAGTTGAAGGAAATAAAATTGCTTTCGTCGGTTTGAATAATTGTAAAAAATTAACTAATCGTAGGATTTATTTAAAAATTGCAAAATACATGAACAATTAACGTATATTGAATAACCTTTCAAAACAATTGACGTATCGTATGCAGAAACAAAATGGCAACGTTGAAAACTTGAGTTGAAGGAAATAAATTTGCTTTCGTCGGTTTGAATAATTGTAAAAAATTAACCAATTGTAGGATTTGTATAAAAATTACAATACGCATCAACAATTAACGTATATTGAATATCCATTCAAAACAATTGACGTATCGTTTGCAGAAACAAAATGGCAACGTTGAAAACTTGAGTTAAAGGAAATAAAATTGCTTTCGTCGGTTTGAATAATTGTAAAAAAGTAACCAATCGTAGGATTTATTTTAAAATTACACAATACATCAACAAATAACGTATTTTGAATATTCTTTCAAAACAATTGACGTATCGTGTGCAGAAACAAAATGGCAACGTTGAAAACTTGAGTTGAAGGAAACAAAATTGCTTTCGTCGGTTTGAATAATTGTAAAAAAGTAACCAATCGTAGAATTTATTTAAAAATTACGAAACACATCAAGAATTAACGTATATTGAATATCAATTAAAAGCAATTGACGTATCGTGTGCAGAAACAAAATGGCAACGTTCAAAACTATAATTAAAGCAAATAAAATTGCCTTCGTCGGTTTGAATAATTGTAAAAAATTAACCAACCGTAGGATTTATTTAAAAATTACAAAATATATCAACAACTAACGTATGTCGAATATTCATTCAAAACAATTGACATATCGCATGCAGAAACAAAATGGCAACGTTGAAAACTGGAGTTAAGGGAAATAAAATTGCTTTCGTCGGTTTGAATAATTGTAAAATATTAACCAATCAAAGGATTTATTTAAAAATTACAAAATATATCGACAATTAACGTATATTGAATATCTATTCAAAACAATTGACGTATCGCGTGCAGAAACAAAATTGCAACGTTGAAAACTTGAGTTGAAGGAAATAAAATTGCTTTCGTCGGTTTGAATAATTGTAAACAATTAACTAATCGTAGGATTTATTTAAAAATTACAAAATACATTAACAATTAACGTATATTGAATATTCATTCAAAACAATTGACGTATGGTATGCAGAAACAAAATGGCAACGTTGAAAACTTGAGTTGAAGGAAATAAAATTGCTTTCGTCGATTTGAATAATTGTAAAAAATTAACTAATCGTAGGATTAATTTAAAAATTACAAAATACATCAAAAATTAACGTATATTGAATATCCTTTCAAAACAATTGACGTATCGTGTGCAGAAACAAAATGGCAACGTTGAAAACTGGAGTTAAAGGAAATAAAATTGCTTTCGTCGGTTTGAATAATTATAAAAAATTAACCAATTGTAGGATTTATTTAAAAATTACAAAATACATTAACAATTAACGTATATTGAAAATCCATTTAAAACAATTGACGTATCGTGTGCAGAAACAAAATGGCAATGTTGAAAACTTGAGTTGAAGGAAATAAATTTGCTTTCGTCGGTTTGAATAATTGTAAAAAATTAACCAATTGTAGGATTTATTTAAAAATTACAAAACACATCAACAATTAACGTATATTGAATACCCATTCAAAACAATTGACGTATCGTATGCAGAAACAATATGGCAACGTTGAAAACTTGAGTTAAAAGAAATAAAGTTGCTTTCGTCGATTTCAATAATTGTAAAAAAATAACCAATCGTAGGATTTATTTAAAAATCACGAAATACATCACCAATTAACGTATATTGAATATCCATTAAAACAATTGACGTATCGTGTGCAGAAACAAAATGGCAACGTTGAAAACTGGAGTTAAAGGAAATAAAATTGCTTTCGTCGGTTTGAATAATTGTAAAACATTAACCAATCGTAGGATTTATTTAAAAATTAGAAAATACATCAACAATTAACGTATATTAAATATCCATTCAAAACATTTGAGGTATCGTGTGCAGTAACAAAATGGCAACGTTGAAAACTGAAGTTAAAGGAAATAAAATTGCTTTCGTCGGTTTGAATAATTGTAAAAAATTAAATAATGGTAGGATTAATTTAAAAATTACAAAATACATCAACAATTAACGTATATTGAATATCCTTTCAAAACAATTGACGTATAGTGTGCAGATACAAAATGGCAACGTTGAAAACTGGAGTTAAAGGAAATAAAATTGCTTTCGTCGGTTTGAATAATTGTAAAAAATTAACTAATCGTAGGAGTAATTTAAAAATTACAAAATACATCAACAATTAACGTATATTAAATATGCATTCAAAACAATTGACGTATCGTGTGCAGAAACACAATGACAACGTTGAAAACTGAAGTTAAAGGAAATAAAATTGCTTTCGTCGGTTTTTATATTTGTAAAAAATTAACCAATCGTAGGATTTATTTAAAAATTACAAAATACATCAACAATTAACGTATATTGAATATCCATTCAAAACAATTGATTTATCGTGTGTAGAAATAAAATGGTAACGTTCAAAACTGGATTCAAAGGAAATAAAATTGCTTTCGTCGTTTTTGAATAATTGTAAAATGTTTACCACAATTAGGATTAATTTATATTAATCATAATTTATACAAAATTAATTTCCTACAAAAATATTTGATGTATCGTAATTATAAACAAAATGGTGGCAATTTATTTTGTAACTGAAAGAAATCAAATTACTTACGTCGCTTTACACCATTCATCTTTAACCATTAATATGCGGGCGGGCGGTTTCGAATTTTCGGGTCATTACACCCTACACGCAATACCGCAAAAATTTAATCTCATCCACCCCCCCGGTGCGGATGTTTGTAATTTCGAGCGCACGAAAATATTCACGCCTATTAGAATCTCGCTCTCGAGACCGATGAAAGGTAAATTTTCATCAGTGCGTTTAGTATTCTGTTATAGAAATGTTATAGAAATGAATAATCCGTCGACCTCGACGTAATATTCCGGTACATTTACCATTTATAAACGGAAACGCCATACGAAATAATTTTGTTGCGTAATATCCCGGCGCATCCACCATTTATACACGCGAGAATGAAATTAATTATCAATCAATAATATAATATATTTTTAAGGTAAAGTAATGAAGTAACAGTTAAATAATTCTTAATGCTTTAATAAATTAATCGTGCGTAGAATTAAGTTCGAAATTCGATTCGGAATGGGAAAAAAATAAGTTGGAGTTCGGAAAGTTTTAATTGGGAAGGTTCACGAAATGGATGTTTAATTATGTGATATTTATTTCAATTAGATTCCGCCTCCATTGTGGCAGATTGTGAAGTTGGCGGAAAGTTCAAACGGGTTCGGCTATATTTCTTGGCCGGAGAGAGGAAACCGACGATTTTCTACTGAATGCGAAGGATAAGTTCGTACACGATTAAAAGGAAACAACATGGACGTATACAATGTGAAATATTCTCTAAAGTTGATGTCGACGATAGACGATAAATCTGACCCAGTTAGTTGCGTAAACTTTAAATCAAATATTAAAGGCAACAGGGAGGGAAAAATTGGGTTAACGATTAATTTCCTTTGCGGATGTATTATTAACACGCAACATTTATCGCCGTAATGTATTCATTAGGTGGACGAGTCGTTTATTTGTATTAACATTCCGTAAATAGTCGGTGGGTATACGCGGAAACCAATTATGTCGTGTTTACCAATAATTACTGTATTTATTTAAATTGGATGGATGTGCACGTTTGTATTGCGATATAATAAACGTGGATTTTATTATATATGAAAATTATTTGATTAGATTAATTAATTATAGTTGAATATTAATTAATTTAATAATGATGATGTTAATTTTATCATTCATTTAATGTATAGGTTTTTGAATTTATTTAGTTTCTAAATTACGTACACAAAATGTTTTCCTACACAAACATATATTTTTAACGCCGTTATTCGCTACCAACTAATAGCGAATAACGGCGTTAAAAATATATTTCAATTGTAAAATGTTTGTTATTAAAAATAAATGTTTAACATCAAGTCGTTGCCGTGTATAGTGGGTGGTTGATTTCGGGGATGGTGGTGGTGGTGGTTGGATCAATAACAAAACGTTATTAGTTCTGCAGAAACCACACCTGGCGAGGGGCCGCTTTTGTTTTCGGGACAGGGTGGGGGTGGGACGTGGGGACGGACGACGCTTTCGATCCGCGAAAATTAGACGCAAACGGGTGGGAAGGAAACGTTTTTCACCCCCAACCCCTCTCCACCCAAACGATCCTGATGGATTTCGTCGGCGTCGTGAAAAAGTTTACCGTTTTAGCTTAAGTGATGTTTCAATTTCGGTACGTTAAGAACGAATAACTTTAAAGAAAACAAAAACAATATTTAGAAGAAAAATTGTTCAGAATTAATTAATTACGAGTTAAAAAGGAAAAGTATTTAGAGTTTTACAATTTGTATGTAGAAATGTAGAATATTTTGTAGTAAATAATACCTAAAAACCTATTAAAACCATTTTCCATATCTCAGTTGTATTTATCATCTTTTCACACTTTTCTTTTAAATCCTGATTAATATTCAACACTTCTAAATCTAATTTAACATTATAAATCCATGGATTATTATGTAATAACATTTTAAGATATTCTTTTTATCATCGTGCGAATCAATTTCGAGTGGATCGATTGGTTAGGAAAATTCAGGGCGGTGGAAGATCAGATAATGCAATATACCTTCCGCCCTTAAATGTCCTATTAAAGGTGCGATAAATTCCGAACTCCCCGAGCTCACCACCATCGCAGAGCACCGCCCCTTCAAGGCATAAAACATCACATTCAAAAATAATGATCGGACCCATTTAGGGTAATTATCCCTCGCTTAGAGAATGAAACATAAATAAGACGCTCACATTTATTAATAAACATTTAAATGCAAAAGAATTGCTATATCCCAGGTAGAAACAAAATGGTAACAGTCGAAATTCGAATGGAAGAATAAAAATTATATTCAGCGTTTTGAATAATTATAAAAAATTAACCACTAAAGGAATTTGTTTAAAATTTTCAGAATTTATCTAGAATTAACAAATTAATAATATAAATGCTAAACAATTGCTATGTCTCAGGTAGAAACAAAATGGCAACAGTCGAAATTCGATTGGAAGAATAAAAATTACATTCAGCGTTTTGAATAATTATAAAAAATTAACTACTGAAGGAATTAGTTTAAAATTTTCAGAATCCATCTAAAATGAATGTATTTATAAGGTAAATGCAAAACAATTGCTATATCTCACGTAGAAACAAAATGGCAACAGTCAGAATTCGAATGTAAGACTAAATTTACAGTCAGCGTTTTGATTACCTTGAAATAATTAACCACTGCAGGAATTGGTTTAAAATTTTCAGAATCCATCTAAAATGAACATATTTATAATATAAATGCAAAATAATTGCTATACCTCAGGTAGAAACAAAATGGCAACATTCGAAATTCGAATGGAAGAATAAAAATTGCAGTCAGCGTTTTGAATAATTATAAAAAATTAACCACTAAAGGAATTGGTTTAAAATTTTTAGAATCCATCTAGAATGAACATATTTATATAATAATTGCAAAACAATTGCTATATCTCAGGTAGAAACAAAATGGCAACAGTCAAAATTCGAATGGAAGAATAAAAATTACATTCAGCGTTTTGATTAATTATAAATAATTAACCACTGAAGGAATTGGTTTAAAATTTTCAGAATCCATCTAAAATGAACATATTTATAAAATAAATGCAAAACAATTGCTATATCTCAGGTAGAAACGAAATGGCAACAGTCGAAACTCGAATGGAAGAATAAAAATTACATTCAGCGATTTGATTAATTATAAATAATTAACCACTGAAGGAATTGGTTTAAAATTTTCAGAATCGATCTAGAATGAACGTATTTATAAGATAATGAAACACAATTTCTATATCTCACGTAGAAACAAAATGGCAACATTCAGAATTCGAATGTAAGAATAAAAATTACACTCAGCGTTTTGAATACTTATAAAAAAATAACCACCAAAGGAATTGGTTTAAAATTTTCAAAATCCATCTAAAATGAACGTATTTATAAGGTAAATGCAAAACAATTGCTATATCTCACGTAGAAACAAAATGGCAACAGTCAAAATTCGAATGGAAGAATAAAAATTATATTCAGCGTTTTGATTAATTATAAATAATTAACCACTGAAGGAATTGGTTTAAAATTTTCAGAATCCATCTAAAATGAACATATTTATAATATAAATGCAAAACAATTGCTATATCTCAGGTAGAAACAAAATGGCAACAGTCAAAATTCGAATGGAAGAATAAAAATTATATTCAGCGTTTTGAATAATTATAAATAATTTACCACTGAAGGAATTGGTTTAAAATTTTCAGAATCCATCTAAAATGAACATATTTATAATATAAATGCAAAACAATTGCTATATCTCAGGTAGAAACGAAATAGAAACAGTCAGAATTCGAATGTAAGAATAAAAATTACAGTCAGCGTTTTGATTAATTGTAAATAATTAACCACTGAAGGAATTGGTTTAAAATTTTCAGAATCCATCTAAAATGAATGTTTTTATTAGATAAATGCAAAACATTTGTTATATCTCACGTAGAAACAAAATGGCAACAGTCAGAATTCGAATGTAAGAATGAAAATTACATTCAGCGTTTTGATTAATTGTAAATAAATAATTACTGAAGGAATTGGTTTAAAATTTTCAGAATCCATCTAAAATGAATGTTTTTATAAGATAAATGGAAAACATTTCCTATATCTCACGTAGAAACAAAATGGCAACAGTCAGAATTCGAATGTAAGAATGAAAATTACATTCAGCGTTTTGATTAATTGTAAATAAATAATTACTGAAGGAATTGGTTTAAAATTTTCAGAATCCATCTAAAATGAATGTTTTTATAAGATAAATGGAAAACATTTCCTATATCTCACGTAGAAACAAAATGGCAACAGTCAGAATTCGAATGTAAGAATGAAAATTACATTCAGCGTTTGATTAATTATAAATAATTAACCACTGAAGGATATAGTTTAAAATTTTTAGAATCCATCTAAAATGAACGTATTTATAAGATAAATGCAAAACAATTGTTATATCTCACGTAGAAACAAAATGGCATTAGTCAGAATTCGAATGTAAGAATAAAAATTACAGTCAGCGTTTTGATTAATTGTAAATAATTAACCACTGAAGGAATTGGTTTAAAATTTTCAGAATCCATCTAAAATGAATGTTTTTATTAGATAAATGCAAAACATTTGTTATATCTAACGTAGAAACAAAATGGCAACAGTCAGAATTCGAATGTAAGAATGAAAATTACATTCAGCGTTTTGATTAATTGTAAATAAATAATTACTGAAGGAATTGGTTTAAAATTTTCAGAATCCATCTAAAATGAATGTTTTTATAAGATAAATGGAAAACATTTCCTATATCTCACGTAGAAACAAAATGGCAACAGTCAGAATTCGAATGTAAGAATAAAAATTACATTCAAAGTTTTGAATAATTATAAATAATTAACCACTAAAGGAATTAGTTTAAAATTTTCAGGAGCCATCTAGAATGAACATATTTATAAAATAAATGCAAAACAATTGCTATACCTCAGGTAGAAACAAAATGGCAACATTCGAAATTCGAATGGAAGAATAAAAATTACATTCAGCGTTTTGATTAATTGTAAATAATTAACCACTGAAGGAATTGGTTTAAAATTTTCAGAATCCATCTAAAATGAACGTATTTATAAGATAAATACAAAACAATTGCTATATTTTACGTAGAAACAAAATGGCAACAGTCAGAATTCGAATGGAAGAATAAAAATTATATTCAGCGTTTTGAATAATTATAAAAAATTAACCACTGAAGAAATTGGTTTAAAATTTTTAGAATCCATCTAGAATGAACATATTTATAATATAATTGCAAAACAATTGCTATATCTCAGGTAGAAACAAAATGGCAACAGTCAGAATTCGAATGTAAAAATGAAAATTACATTCAGCGTTTTGATTAATTATAAATAATTAACCACTGAAGGAATTAGTTTAAAATTTTCAGAATCTATCTAAAATAAACGTATTTATAAGATAAATGCAAAACAATTGTTATATCTCACGTAGAAACAAAATGGCAACAGTCAGAATTCGAATGGAAGAATAAAAATTATATTCAGCGTTTTGAATAATTATAAAAAATTAACCACTGAAGGAATTGGTTTAAAATTTTCAGGATCCATCTAAAATAAACATATTTATAATATAAATGCAAAACAATTGCTATATCTCACGTAGAAACAAAATGCCAACAGTCAGAATTCGAATGTAAGAATAAAAATTACACTCAGCGTTTTGATTAATTATAAATAATTAACCACTGAAGGAATTGGTTTAAAATTTTCAGGATCCATCTAAAATGAACATATTTATAATATAAATGCAAAACAATTGCTATTTCTCATGTAAAAATAAAATGGCAACAGTCAGAATTCGAATGTAAGAATAAAAATTACATTCAGCGTTTTGATTAATTATAAATAATTAACCACTAAAGGAATTGGTTTAAAATTTTCAGAATCCATCTAGAATGAACATATTTATAATATAAATGCAAAACAATTGTTATATCTTAGGTAGAAACAAAATGGCAACAGTCAGAATTCGAATGTAAGAATAAAAATTACATTCAGCGTTTTGATTAATTGTAAATAATTAACCACTGAAGGAATTGGTTTCAAATTTTTAGAATCCATCTAAAATGAACATATTTATAATATAAATGCAAAACGATTGCTATTTCTTATGTAAAAACAAAATGGCAACAGTCAGAATTCGAATGTAAGAATAAAAATTACATTCAGCGTTTTGAATAATTATAAAAAATTAACCACTGAAGGAATTGGTTTACAATTTTCAGGATCCATCTAAAATAAACATATTTATAATATAAATGCAAAACAATTTCTATATTTCACGTAGAAACAAAATGGCAACAGTCAGAATTCGAATGTAAGAATAAAAATTATTTTTAGCGTTTTGATTAATTATAAATAATTAACCACTTAAGGAATTGGTTTAAAATTTTCAGGATCCATCTAAAATGAACATATTTATAATATAAATGCAAAACAATTGCTATATCTCACGTAGAAACAAAATGGCAACAGTCAGAATTCGAATGTAAGAATAAAAATTACAGTCAGCGTTTTGATTACCTTTAAATAATTAACCACTGAAGGAATTGGTTTAAAATTTTTAGAATCCTTTTAAAATGAACGTATTTATAAGGTAAATGCAAAACAATTGCTATATCTCACGTAGAAACAAAATGGCATTAGTCAGAATTCGAATGTAAGAATAAAAATTACACTCAGCGTTTTGATTAATTATAAATAATTAACCACTGAAGGAATTGGTTTAAAATTTTCAGAATCCATCTAAAATAAACATATTTATAATATAAATGCAAAACAATTGCTATATCTCAGGTAGAAACAAAATGGCAATAGTCAAAATTCAAATGGAAGAATAAAAATTACATTCAGCGTTTTGATTAATTGTAAATAATTAACCACTGAAGGAATTGGTTTAAAATTTTCAGGATCCATCTAAAATGAACATATTTATAATATAAATGCAAAACAATTGCTATATCTCACGTAGAAACAAAATGGCAACAGTCAGAATTCGAATGTAAGAATAAAAATTACAGTCAGCGTTTTGATTACCTTTAAATAATTAACTACTGAAGGAATTGGTTTAAAATTTTTAGAATCCTTTTAAAATGAACGTATTTATAAGGTAAATGCAAAACAATTGCTATATCTCACGTAGAAACAAAATGGCATTAGTCAGAATTCGAATGTAAGAATAAAAATTACACTCAGCGTTTTGATTAATTATAAATAATTAACCACTGAAGGAATTGGTTTAAAATTTTCAGAATCCATCTAAAATAAACATATTTATAATATAAATGCAAAACAATTGCTATATCTCAGGTAGAAACAAAATGGCAATAGTCAAAATTCAAATGGAAGAATAAAAATTACATTCAGCGTTTTGATTAATTGTAAATAATTAACCACTGAAGGAATTGGTTTAAAATTTTTAGAATCCATCTAAAATGAACGTATTTATAAGGTAAATGCAAAACAATTGCTATATCTCACGTAGAAACAAAATGGCAACAGTCAGAATTCGAATGTAAGAATAAAAATTACAGTCAGCGTTTTGATTACCTTTAAATAATTAACCACTGAAGGAATTGGTTTAAAATTTTCAGAATCCATCTATAATGAACATATTTATGACATAAATGCAAAACAATTGCTATATCCCAGGTAGAAACAAAATGGCAACAGTGTGAAATTCGAATGGAAGAATAAAAAATACATTCAACGTTTTGAATAATTATAAAAAATTAACCACTGAAGGAATTGGTTTAAAATTTTCAGAATCCATCTAGAATGAACATATTTATAATATAATTGCAAAACAATTGCTATATCTCAGGTAGAAACAAAATGGAAACAGTCAAAATTCGAATGTAAGAATAAAAATTACATTCAGCGTTTTGATTAATTGTAAATAATTAACCACTGAAGGAATTGGTTTAAAATTTTCACAATCCATCTAAAATGAATGTTTTTATAAGATAAATGCAAAACATTTGCTATATCTCGCGTAGAAACAAAATGGCAACAGTCAGAATTCGAATGTAAGAATAAAAATTACATTCAGCGTTTTGATTAATTATAAAAAATTAACCACTGAAGAAATTGGTTTAAAATTTTCAGGATCCATCTAGAATGAACATATTTATAAAATAAATGCAAAACGATTGATATATCTCAGGTATAAACAAAATGGAAACAGTCGAAATGCGAATGTAAGAATAAAAATTACATTCAGCGTTTTGAATAATTATAAAAACTTAACTACTGGAGGAATTGGTTTAAAATTTTCAGAATCCATCTAGAATGAACGTGTTTATAAGATAAACGCAAAACAATTGCTATATCTCGCGTAGAAACAAAATGGCAACAGTCAGAATTCGAATGTAAGAATAAAAATTACATTCAGCGTTTTGAATAGTTATAAAAAATTAACCACTGGAGGAATTGTTCAACACGTTTGAATTATGGATACATCATTGTGTGCTTTGAAAAGAATCGTAAATATTTTTTCTATTCCTCTCCTATTGAAAATTCTAGGCGGCCTTTTTTTATTACGAGGCAGTAAATATTTAAAACGATTCTCATGCGTAAAAAAACACTCTAAATCATCGGGATGGTGGTAAATTTTATGTGAGGAAGTTGCTGGCGATATTTTTCAAAAACTTTTCCACTCTCTAATTGATATACAGTGGTAGAAAAACATAGAAAATAGTGTTTTATTTCATCCTACTTTTGAAAATGAAATACCACTTAGTATATAATTTCTCTAATTGAATTTCGTGTTGCGATGTATATCTTCTTATAGAATATATATTTTAATCAAATATTACAAGAATGTTAATTTGACCTATTTAATCTGAAAAAAAGTACCTTGTGTAATGTGTACGCTTGGCTGGACGTAGAAGGGAAGCAGATCCGGAGACAATTAGTCTAAACCGTACATGCAGGCTATCTATTCGACACAATGCAGTAATCGATATCGCACAATGAGCAAATATTGCTGTGGCGAGATGCGATAATAATTATCCATCGGAAAATCACCCCTTGAGGTATATGCACCCAAACCACAAGCTCATGATTAAACAAATTTGTTAGGAAATTAAAAATAAACCAGTCCGTATTTTGATTCGATTCAGTTTGTTATTTTTTTGTGAGTTGAAATTATGGTGGATGCGCCGGGAACATCAACACTAATTAAAGGAATGTATTTATATCCGTCGCTTTGAAGCCACGATATTAATAAATCATTTTATTGCATCAAATACGAATAACCGAATATCAGCATTAATAAATATATATATTTGTATGTGCACGCGCGGGTAATTTAAATTGCAAATGCGGCGAGAGTGCTTCTGGGTCTTGGAAAACGGAAAAACAGACAAAAAAAAGTGATGAGTAAATACCAAGGGCGGATGCACGACATTTTCATATCCGATTTCATTCCGGCGGAATTTTTCCCATTGGGGACCTTCATATCGTCTCCTCTGCAGACCGCCACATAACTCATCATCCCAAGCACGTTATATTTGTTTAAGGTGAAATATGCGAAAGGAACGTATTCACCTGTCTTGAAATTTATATTGAAAACGCTTTCAATAACTAACAAATGTAAAAACAAACATCAACAAATAAATAATTTTAATTAAGCTGAAAACTTTTTAAATTTAATTGAAGGCCATTGATAACCTAAATCTTGAATAAATATTAAATATTACATAATATCTCACCAAATTTCATTTACTAATGGAAATTCCCCACGAATCACTCATCGTACGAAAAGAGAATAGCATTTACCGACCAATTGCATTCACGACCGCAAAGTAATAATCTCTCTATACATTTGCGTATATCTGCATTAGAAACACGTCAAGGCATGTCTATGTGATGCCAATTGAGAACTGCGCCGAACACGATGGTAATTGTGAATGTATGCGGACGTTTAATCGCCACGAATGGAAATAGAAAGATCGTAATTATTTCATGAGATTTAATGCCGACTGGACGTCGGTGAATTATTCATTAGCATCGAGTAATCTCGGTTTAAATATCACATCCATTACGCCACGTTTGCTAAATTGAATGGTCAATACGGATTAAAAGTCTGTGGGCTGCTGAATTTCAAGGCTTTCAAGATAATCCTTAAATATTGAATTATACGCTTGAATATTATTTGCTAAAAATATGAATATAATTTAAAGATTATCCTAAAATGTATTTAAAAAAGTATATATTAGTAATTTAAGTTATCATCTATGTGTATGGTGGTTGGGTGGCCTCTAACTCACCCTCCAATTAGTAAAACTGAACGAGGGGTTTAATTAAATGTTTTAAAACGTAAACAAACATAACATTATTACAAATTTTAATAGATTTATTCAAACAAACTTTTCAAATAATTTTTGATGATGTTTTACTGATTGGAGGGTGGGATAGAGGCCACCCACCCACCCTACATATACATATTAACTTTAATTCCTCATCGTCTCGCGGTTTCCAATAAAATTAATTACAAAACTTTTTGAATAAAAAGGAAATTAAAAAGGTAAAATTTTTGAGTGAGTTAATTAGTAAAAATTTGATGCATGATGGGTGGGCAGAGTTTAAATTTAAATTAGGTAAGATTAGTTATAGAAAGTCATTTATATTTGAACTTAAATTTTGATTTTGTTTTATATTTTATTACATAAAGGGTTTTATTGTTTTTATCAGAAAAATCATCAACGATTAGTAACTATAGTTATCATGTATATGTAGGGTGGGTGGGTGGCCTCTATCCACCATCCAATCAGTAAAACATAAGCGAGGGTTTTAGTTAAATGTTGTAAAATATAAACAAACACAAAATAATTGCATTTTTTAATTGATGTATTCATACAAATATTTCAAATAATTATTGATGATGTTTTACTGATTGGAGGGTGGGATAGAGGCCACCCACCCACCCTACATATACATATAAACTTAAATTCCTTATCGTCTCGCGGTTTCCAATAAAATTCATTACAACTTTTTGAATAAAAAGGAAATTAAAAACGTAAAATTTTTGAGTGAGTAAATTAGTAAAAATTCGATGCATGATGGGTGGGTAGACTTTAAATCGAAATTAGATAAGATTAGCTATAGAAAGTCATTTATATTTAAACTTAAATTTTGTTTTATTTTTTATTACATAAAGGGTTTTATGTTTGTAGCAGAACAATCATCAACGATTAGCAATTAATGTTATTATGTATATGTAGGGTGGGTGGGTGGCCTCTATCCACCGTCCAATCAGTAAAACATAAGCGAGGATTTTAATTAAAAGTTGTAAAATGTAAACAAACACAAAATAATTGCATTTTTTAATTGATGTATTCATACAAATATTTCAAATAATTTTTGATGATGCTTTACTGATTGGGGGGTGGGATAGAGGCCGCCCACCCACCCTACATATACATATAAACTTAAATTCCTTATCGTCTCGCGATTTCCAAAAAAATTATTTACAAAACTTTTTGAATAAAACAGAAATTAAAAGGGTAAAATTTTTGAGTGAGTAAATTAGTAAAAATTTAATGCTTGATGGGTGGGCAGACTTTAAATCTAAATTAGATAAGATTTGCTATAGAAAATCGTTTGTATTTAAACTTAAATTTGATTTTGTTTTATTTCCTATTACATAAATAGTTTGAGTGTTTTTAGCAGCAAAATCATCAACGATTAGCAATTAATATTATCATGTATATGTAGGGTGGGTGGGTGGCTTCTATCCAACCTCCAATCAGTAAAACATAGGCGAGGGTTTTAATTAAAAATTTTAAAATATATATATATAAACAAAAAATAATTGCATTTTTTAGAGATTTATACATACAAATTTTTCAAAGGATTTTTGATGATGTTTTACAGATTGGAGGGTGGGATAGAGGCCACCCACCCACCCTACATATACATATAAACTTTAGTTCCTAATCGTCTCGTGGTTTCCAATAAAATTAATTACAGAACTTATTGAATAAAAAAGAAATTAAAACTGTAAAAGTTTTGAGTGAGTAAATTAGTAAATAGTTGATGCACGGATGGGTGGGCAGACTTTAAATTTAAATTAGATAAGATTTGCTAGCGAAAGTTATTTATATTTAAACTTAAATTTTGATTTTGGTTTATTTCTTATTACTTAAGAGTTTGATTATTTTTAGCAGCAAAATCAACAACGATTAGCAATTAATGTTATTATATATATATGTAGAGTGGGTGGGTGGCCTCTATCCACCCTCCAACCAGTAAAACATAAGCGAGGGTTTTAGTTAAAAATTGTAAAATATAAATAAACACAAAATAATTACCATTTTTAGAGATTTATTCATACAAATTTATCAAATAATTTTTGATGATGTTTTACTGATTGGAGGGTGGGATAGAGGCCACCCACCCACCCTACATATACATACAAACTTAAATTCCTTATCGTCTTGCAATTTTCAATGAAATTAATTACAAAACTTTTTGAATAAAAAATAAATTAAAAAGGTAATATTTTTGAGTGAGTAAATTACTAAAAATTTGATCCATGATGGGTGGGTAGACTTTAAATCTAAATTAGATAAGAGTGGCCATAGAAAGTCATTTATATTTAAGCTTAAATTTTGATTTTGTTTTATTTTTTATGACATAAATGGTTTGATTGTTTTTAGCAGCAAAATCATCAACGATTAGGAATTTTAATTATCATGTATATGTAGGGTGGGTGGGTGTCCTCTATTCCACCTTCAAAGCAGTAAAACATGAGCGACGGTTTAAGTTTAAATTTGTGAAATATAAAAAAACACAAAATAATTGCATTTTTTAATTGATATATTCATAAAAATATTTCAAATCAATTTTGATGATGTTTTACTGATTGGAGGGTGGGATAGAGGACACCTACCCACCCTACATATACATAAACTTAAATAAATGCATTTTTAATTGATGTATACATACAATTATTTCAAATAATTCTCGATGATGTTTTATTGACTAGAGAGTGGAATGTCTGTTCTTCTTCTATAAATGTATGGTATAGTGCAATTTTTCCCTAATTCTAAGCTTCGTAAGATTTTGATCATCGTCTCTCTTGGATATTTTCGATTTTTTCACGTGGTTTTCTTATTGGTTCCAACTCCGTTTTCTACAGTAAGAATTCATTCTTCTTCTTCATTGTGCCAAGTAAAATATGTCTTTTTGTTCAAGACAGTTGAATATTTTATTGGCTAGATGGTATTCTTTAAATTTATCTCGTACGTAAAATTGTGTTTATATGTTTTGTCCAGTGAGTTTAAGTAGAATGTATAATTAAGCTCTGAATTTAAACTCACTTTCTTCATTAGGAGAGATGTCAGTCTTTATTTTCGAAAAGGATATTGGTTTTTCGAGGTAAACTTAATGCTTAAGCTGCATTTTTATTGTAAAGAAGCACTATAAACCTTGATGAAGCAATGTTCTGGCTGCGAATGTTGTTTTCTGATTTGTGATGAGTTTGACAACTGCAAGTCTTCAGTTTCAGGACCTTATACTGTGAGAGAAGTGGTTGTTCTATTTTGTTGTTGTGCTCTTTGCTGACCAGGATGAGAATTTCCTTGTTATTAGTGTTAGTAGACGAACCACTATGCCCCAAAGATCCATATGTAGGATAGTATTATGTACCATCATACTACCCGGATAAATAGTTTACCAAAAAGTTTCGAAACATTAGAAAAAACACGAAAATATTTTCGTAAAATCTACAACAAATAAGTCTTATTAAGACTACAAGAACAAATCACTTTTGAAACAACAACTTCTCTAGCTAATACTTCGACAGACATTTAATGATACAAAAGTAATTTGCGTGTTACAAACTAGCAAGGCTATCAAAGCAACACTAGTCTAAACGTATTTCTTTCTGTGGAATGAACTAAAAATGATTGAATGTACGTTAAATATCTTCGATCTTGCCCACTGCATTTGCATTACGTGGTAAATGTCATTTTTTCCATTACATAATTCACATAGGTTGATATTCTTAGATGGGGTACGTTTCTCTAAGAAGATGAGTTAAGTATCTAGCTTTGGCACTTAGTGGAAGGTTTCAAGGTACTGATCGAATAGTTGATTGATTTCACAGTCCCATCTTTGAACAATTAGTCGAGCAACCATCGGGTTCCATCTCATCTTATTTGGCATCTGTAAGCAATCTTTTGTTGTATCGTGATGGCTTTTCAGCCAGGTTTACTCGTTGGCTGATCCAATAGTTTGTCAATCAGTTGTACTATGTGGAGCTTTTTGTTATTATAGTGACTATATAGTATATATTATGCCGTTATGTAATTAGCAATTGACGTTTGGAGATGGTTTATAAGTTTAGCGGATTCATACCCTTTTATGTAATCAAATTTTTCAACTGAAGACAATGCAGCAATTATATTCTCCCTTGAACTGTAAAACAGTTTTTACTGTCTTTAACTTTTCAAGGTGTACTGTAAATTTTTATAATTGTCTTGATGACATAGTCGTTTGTAAGACGACTAGTTGTTACGGCCTAAAGAATATCGATGTGGATTTTAAGAAAATATGCTACTATACTTTTAACTTGTATATTGTATAACAACCTTACGGTTACCGTTCTAATTTCTTAATGATATCTTACAACATATTTAAAAAGAAAAAATAACATTTGGCCCATCTCTCATCGAACGGTCTGGTCAATGTCGGACGTGCACCACTTTTCTCTTATCGGTGTAAGAACGAGAATTTATTCCCTTGTAAAAATTCCTCATCTAATCCTTATTATTCTTGAAAGACTTTTTTCCATGAGTTTGTAAAAGAACCATCCATACTTCATCAAAGCGGTTAAGCTTGAGGTGCGTTTAAAGTATGTTGAGGGTCGTTTAATGGTGGAACTCTCGGTGTTGCTAGGGCTGTAGGGATTAGATTTGAAATTGTGGCGAGTTGAAATATCTGTATGTAACTTTGTTCTATCTGAAAATAACCTTGCTCATGATACGGGTTTTCTAGTTGTTATATCATTGCATTTTCACTCTCATGAAATGACTTAATTCCAAAATTTATTAGCATCCGCAATGAGCTTGCTGCGAACCCGCGGGCCCCCCTCCCCAGGGTAACGTATTAAATGTGTTTTTTTTACATCTACTACGATGGCCAGACAGTGACGTCGTCCTCGAAGGGTCCTGAATTGGTCTCGTCGGTCAGCCTCCGTACTTTCCAAATGGCATTCCCCGTGGTGCGACCCCGTACGAATCCGAATTGTCCTTTACCCTTGAAATCTAGTAGGCAGAGGAACCTTCCCTCGACTGCTAACTAATCTCATAGTTTTCGAGAAAAATATAGGGAGAATACTATGATGACCACATCACCATTTTAATATTATTTAAACCTTTTACTACTTTTCTTCAGTAATTGATGTAAAGGGTACAGTTTCGAAGATTTCGAATAAATTTTGAATAATAATTAACTAAGCCTAAGACAGATTTTAATTCTGTAATATTCCTTGGATCTCTAGCATGTAAAATTGCCTCTACATTTTTTTTCGATTTATGCAAGCCGTTGGCATCAATAGTATATCCTAAATACGAAATTCCTGTGTGAAAAAAATCACATTAATCGCGGCGAACTCGTTTTAAACTATTTAAATGTTCATTTACATCTTTTCTAGCGATTAAAATGTCATTGAGAAAAACTGCAACACCCTAATATATACACATTTTTGAAAAATTCCGGGTGCTGAGCCTATTCCATAGGGTAGTCTATTATATGCCAATAAACCTTTGTGCGTATTAATTGTAACGACCCTTCGTGACTCTTCATTTAGTTCAACTTGGGCGTACGCTTGCGATAAAACAATTTTACTGAAAAAACGCCTTCGGAAAGATAAGCAAAAATTGTCTCTATTTTGGGTAAGGGATATCGATTTATGTGCAAACTCAGATTTACGGTCACCCGAAAAATCGCCACATAAACGAACATTCCCGTCCTTTTTAATTATAGGTACAATGGGGGTAGCCCATTCGCTATAATCAACAGGAGAAATGATTCCTGCTGCTGTTAATTTGTTGAATTAATTTTCTACTTTTTCTTGTTGTGCAAAAGGCAAAGAACACGCCCGACAAAAAACGGGTCGCCCTATTTTGTTTCAAAATTAAGTCTGCCTTATATCCTGTAAAAGTTCCTAAACCGTCATTGAATATTTTGGTTGATTGAGTTACTTGAAGATAATAATAACTTTGATTAAAACACTTAGAACCTTTCTTCAATATTTTATTTTTTTCCAGATGCACATTTATCAATGGTTTGTATCAAACCATTGTGTCCGAAATGTTCTAAGTGTTTTAATCAAAGTCGTCATTGAATACTTCCGGGTATTAAGCAATTTACATTTACAATTATTTACATCCTGCAAAATTGTATTTCTTGGCATGTGCCTATTGTTAAGTCATGATTAATTGAAATTTTCAAAGCTGAAATACATTGCCTGTACAAAACTGGTGGCCCATCCCTCGGAATTATAAATAAATTTAAATTTTTCAAATATTTTTCCGTTATATTTAATATTTACTTCAATAAAACCATTTGCGAAAATTGTGTCACCACTGGACGATTTACAATTATCGCATCATTTTAAATTGCCCGATGCTTAAAATACCTTTTATACATTTCTTCGGAATTGGCCGATATTGCGGATCCTGTATCCACTTCCATATTTAACATAACTACGTCTACTTCAACATGATAAACGTTGACTAATGATGACTCACTGCCGCTGCTACCGCACTCACCTCTTCATCGGCTTGGCTGCATACTCGATTCCCTTTTCCAGTAATGAACTGATGATTTTTACACCAATTGGGAATCACTTTCGGCACGTTCCAAATTTATTGCAAGTATGATTCTCCTTTAGTACGTTGATGTAGTTTCAAAAAAAGTCTCAAATTAATTGATTCGTTCTAGATTCCATATACAAACCGAACCCTCAAATAGCCTTCCAGTTCCGTTTTAAATTCGCAAGTCTTCGCCAGGCTTTTCAACGCTCATCTTTTATTTATTTCACTAACTCCTTATAAGTTAATTCTTCTGGCTTTTTAGGGTCACTTAGATAAATTAATAATTCGCAGGTTTTATCGTCTACCTCTGTTAACAAAATTGCCACTTTCTTGTCATCCGCTACATCGTTAACCTTGAAATGTCGTTCTACAGGTCAATTCTTAAACCCTAGTTGAAATTCACCTATACGTCCAATCGACATTTTCACTGTTTAGTTATTGTGTTTTTATCCTCGTCGCCAATTGCATAACATCACTTTATTATTAGCTAAATACTTAGTTAATTGGTGGTTGTGGGAATGCAATGATACGTTTCGCTCGACTGCTAAATTAAAACTATTTATTTCCACAATATTCAAATATAAAAATGGGTACAAAAAAGTATTCTCCCGCGCACACACATTAAGCCGGTTTTAACACCTTAACATATTATCATTCACTCTATCACAGCATTTAGGGCTAAAAACAGTCCAAATTTTAAAAATAGTTTTAAAAAAAATGACAGGTTGATGAAGAAAACAAAGTTAAAAGATAAACATCGAAGGAATACAGAAGAAATTAACATTAATAATAATATGCGAAAGATGTGCTGTAAATTGTGAAGGAGATGGAAAACTAAGCTGTCCCCAACTTTTCACGATTATAAAAAATGTTCACTATCAACATTTTTAAACTGTTTGCTTGTTGAGGCATTTATGTGTTAAAAATCCATATTCATTATTTAGGTAACAAAACTACATATGTAGTGTTTACAATAAAACCTATTTGAAAATCAAACAGTTTTGTTACCTAAATAATGAGTTTTAAACTAATATTCTTGCAAGCAATTATGATAGTTTTATGTTTAATGAAACGTGGCTAAATGCCGGTGTAATTAATTCAGAATTATTTCAGGAAACGTTTAATGTTTGTAGACGTGATCGTGTGGACATATTCATATTTATATGCATATTTTATTTCATTCAGTGTATGTGCCTAGTTGATTTAAAGGAATACATTTTATACTAGAATTTAAAGCGTGCATGAAAAGAGTTCACTTGCAAAATTATCTTGCACTCGTACCCCTGTTTTCTTCTTTTATCCGGCAAGGCATTATTATGAAATATAAAATTTCGAACAGAAAAGATGATGCGTTATGGTAGCAGTTTAGAATACTCATAGTCTTGCTGAGTGATTCTGATTATATTTTTTTAGGCGTTAATCTTAAAATTGTAATTGGAAGCACAATTATATGTTTTGTATGTTTGCATATTTCTCTCATTATGTCATGAATGATTTTCTCATTTACCTAGTGGTGAAACATTGTGGAATAATTATTTCTCTTATTGATACATATAGTGCGTTTTATAATGTAATCGATCGCATTGTTAACCAATATAAGCTAGTAATTATATGCGGAGATTTTAACGTTCCTAACTATTATTAAATCGGCACATAAATGTAGAGCGGATCGCAAATTATCCTAATTTAATTATGTCATTCATCAAATAACAAACAAATAATTATAACAGAATTTTAGATTTTACTTTCAATGACGACTTACCTATCATTAATATTCTCTAATTTTCTCATTTGATTTCATCCCGGTTACACAAATGTACATCCTAGCCAAACAAAGAACTGAATACAAATACCAATACAAACCTCTAAAAATATAACTTTCGAAAAGCTAACATTAACGTGTTATATCAAAAAATATTAGACTAATTGATTAATGGTTGCGTTAACTTTGTGATGAATATTTGAAAATTAAACAAAAATGTTAACTTTGTTGATATCACACAAAGTCTAGTTTGGACAATATTCAGATTATCATTGTTTCTTAAAAAGTGATTGATATTATTTCGCCTCTTATAGTTATTTAAGTTTTTTTATAACGTGACACAGACATTCATAAATATACATTGCTGGCAAGGTTAAAATTCCGTGTTCGGTATAGACCGATTTACAGTCGTCTTTATATCATAATTGATGGGCACTGCAATGTTTTATCGGCACAGAAATATGCTTTCGGGAAAATGCGGCATTGAGACCCTGAAAATGGTAAAACGAATAAAAGTTTCCACATATTTGAAAAATGTTACCAGTATACCTCTGGAATATTTAGATGTAGAAAGTGATGAATTATATGATAGCAACGGCGAATTATTGGAGAGACAAACTGATCCACAAGTTAGTGCCGATAACAATACTATTATCGAGAGTAGTGATCAGGAATTTCCTTTTAAAGACCATATAGATCAAATATTGCAAACAAACGTACAAGACGATGCATGCGATTCCCTTTCAGTTCTGAAGACGAAGCTGGAAGTAACGTACCAAATCAGCAAACTTGCTTCAGGCGGAAATATTTGGAAAAGAAGTGAAGAAGTAGGTATTGCTGGTAGATTACCAGTTTAGAGTGTTTTCAAAGATGTACACGGGCGAACAGCACATGCTAAAAGAAACATTATGAAGGGGAATCCTTATATTACTGATTGACAACCATATTTTAAAACATGTACGAATTTGTACAGGGCTAGAATCCTCTCGAGATTGGACAATTACGTAAGCAAAATTGAATACGTTTCTTGCAATATTATTAATATTCTTGAAGGAAATACTTTGAGGCTTCAATATTTGTGGTACAAAAAGTGGTCCCAATTTTTCTCCAGCACTACGAGTAGACGTGCTTTTACTGAGATTTTGCGACATATTCGTTTCGACAAATGAAATCAGATGGATCAGCGTTAGCAAACAGACAAATTTGCTTTAGTCTCATCAGTTTGGGACAAATTTATTGAAAACGGTCGAAATTGCTTCAAACAGGAAGCTTATATTACCGTGGACGAGCAACTCTTACCAACGCAGGCCAGGAGCAGATCTATCCAGTATATGCCAAACAAACTCCATACATTTGGAATAAAATTTTGGCAGGCGAAATATGTGGTAACTGGCTTTCCGTATTCAAGAAAAGACGAGGCTAGAAATAGATCAACTCCCCAAAGCGAATTTGACGTAATGAAACCATATACCATGAAGGATAATATAATATATTTTTAAATATTATTAAAGTATTCCTTTAATGTTACAATTAAGATGTAAAACTGCTTCGTTGTTTGCATCAATACGCCCAAACGAGAGGGAACTGCCGAAAACTTGCAAACTTTAAAAGAACAGCATGGCTTGTCTCTTAACGTTGTTGTACTAATCTAATCGACTCAAACTTACCTTTTATAAGAGAAAACCAAATAAAAAGTACAAAAGTAGTTAGTACAAAACATAAACAACTCAAAATTGATAAAACTGCGAAGAAATTACCTTAAACTGTATCAAACAAAAACGTTTACTTTGTTGATATCATACTCTATGTGCGTGATATCAACAAAGTAAACGTTTTTGTTTAATTTTTAAAGATGTATCACGAAGTTAACGCCTCAACCATTAATCAATTAAACTGTATCGTTTTATCGCAGAACTAAATTTGGCATCGATGTCACTCATCAAATGGCACGAAAAAATACCGCGAAATCAGGTTCTAAAAGGTGGCCACTTTAAGTCTTCTTCAATATTTTAGATTTATCCGGAATATATTGCTGGATAATGTATTTAAATACAACAGGAGAAAATATCGCACGGAAAGTCATTCTGTTTCGATTAGCAAAATAACTTGCTTCAGAATATCAGACAAATCCCACGCGAAGCTTATTGTAGTTGGTATACAAGTTGATTATTATCTCCAAATATTAACCTCGAAGTCTAGTAGGCAGAGACCTATACCCATTGGGTTTAGTAAGGTCTTTTCCTGCAGAAGCACCAATTTGGCGCTTTTATATCGTGTAGAAAACAGTCCTTCGCGTAGGCAAGAGTTATATATCTCTAAGATTCGGAGTTGAATCCCTCCAAGCACCTTAAATACCACCCCTTCTAGGCCTTGCGATTGGAAAGACCCTTTCTCAGTTCATGTATCTCTACTAGGGAGGGGGGGAATTTTCGTGGTGTCTATTCTCGAACGTTGCGTATCATTCTTGGGGAACAGGATTTGTGTAATAGCCTACCTCCTGAGACTAGGAAGCTTGGGTAAGGGCTGGATAGTATAAGCCTCTGGTAAAAGTCCACCTCCACTTCCCAAATCAGTTCTTACTTTATCTGATTACCCTCTTGAGCTGAGCATTCCGCTTTAACTTCCTCGCCCTTTTGCAAAATATGGAGGTATTAACCCACCCTTTAATTAATTTAATATTTAAAAAAAAACTATTTTTAAAGATTCCCGCAGGAAAGACATAAAATCTGCAATATTTATAGGCTTTATATTCAATGATTAATTCAGCAAACCCTTGTTGATGTGTTATTAGTTGGAGGGTGTGATAGTGGCCACCCACCCACCCTACATATATTTTTAAACTTATGTCACTAACCCTCTTTTTCGTTCTCGAGATATCATAATTGAAATATTTGATGTTTGTACAAAACTTAACAACAAAATTTGGTTAATGTATAAATAAACGCACCACTCAATTGTTTATTATTGTTTTGGAAACTAAACAAGGATTTGTAGGTTAAGTTAATAAACATATGTAGGGTGGGTGGGTGGCACCTATCCCACCCTCCAATCAATAAAACATCAACAAGTATTGAATGAAATAATTATTAAATTATACCTGAATTAGTACATAGTTTCGATATACACACAGCATAATTCGTATGTTTTTTTTCTTTTATAACTGTTTTTGTACTAAATGCAATGTAGATTTGAGCAAACCCACCCATCATACATCAACATTTTCATTTCTTTTAAAACACTCTTTTAAATTCTGTATTACTAGTCCTGTATTTTGCTATTTATTTTTTTAAACAAAACGAAGTTAAATAGTTAAACATATGTATATGTAAATGTATGGTTATTAACCCACCCTTCTATTAATTTAATATTAAAAAACAATTTCTAAAGAATCTGCTAAAAGGAAAGACATAAAATCTACAATATTTACAGGTTTTAAATTCAATGATTAATTCAGCAAACCCTTGTTGATGTGCTATTGATTGGAAAGTAGGATAGTGGCCACCCACCCACCCTACATATATTTTTAAACTTATCTCACTAACCCTCTTTTTCGTTTTCGAAATATCATAATTAAAATATTTGATGATGATACAAAATTTAAAAACAAAATTTTAATAAAGTAAAAAAAACACATGACTCAATTGTTAATTATTGTCTTGAAAACTAAACAAGGGTTTGTAGGTTAAGTTAATAAACATATGTAGGGTGGGTGGGTGGCACCTATCCCACCCTCCAATCAGTAAAACATCCTCAAGTATTGAATGAAATAATTATTAAATTATATCTTAATTACTACATAGTTTAGATATATACACAGCATAATACGTATTTTTTCTTCTTGTATAACTGTTTTTGTACTAATTGCAATGTAGATTTGAGCAAACCCACCCATCATACATGAATATTTACCCTCCTTTAAAACACTCTTTTAAATTCTGTATTACTAGTCCTGTATTTTGCTATTTAATTTTTAAACAAAACGAAGCTAAGTAGTTAAACATATGTTAATTAATTTAATATTAAAAAACTATTTCTAAAGAATCTGCTAAAAGGAAAGACATAAAATCTACAATATTTACAGGTTTTATATTCAATGATTAATTCAGTAAACCCTTGTTGATGTGTTATTGGTTGGAGGGTGTGATAGTGGCCACCCACCCACCCTACATATAGTTTTGAATTTATCACACTAACCCCCTTTTACGTTTTCGAGATATCACAATTAAAATGTTTGATGATGATACAAAATTTAAAAACAAAATTTTGATAAAGTGAAAAAAAACACATCACTCAATTGTTTATTATTGTCTTGGAAACTAAACAAGGGTTTGTAGGTTAAGTTAATAAACATATGTAGGGCGGGTGGGTGGCCACTATCCCATCCTCCAATCAGTAAAACATCAACAAGTATTGAATGAAATAATTATTAAATTATACCTTAATTAGTACATAGTTTAGATATACACACAGCATAATTCGTATGTTTTTTTTCTTTTATAACTGTTTTTGTACTAATTGCAATGTAGATTTGAGTAAACCCACCTATCATACATCAATATTTTCACTTCTTTTAAAACACTCTTTTAAATTCTGTATTTCTAGTCCTGTATTTTCCTATTTATTTTTTTAAACAAAACGAAGTTATATAGTTAAACATATGTATATGTAAATATATGGTTATTAACCCATCCTTCTATTAAATTTAATATTAAAAAAACTATTTCTAAAGAATCTGCTAAAAGGAAAGACATACAATCTACAATATTTACAGGTGTTATATTCAGCAAACCCTTGTTGATGTGCTATTGATTGGAAAGTAGGATAGTGGCCACCCACCCACCCTACATATATTTTTAAATTTATCTAACTAACCCTCTTTTTCGTTTTCGAGATATCACAATTAAAATGTTTGATGATGATACAAAATTTAAAAACAAAATTTGGTTAAAGTAAAAATAAACACTACACTCAATTGTTTATTATTGTCTTAGAAACTAAACAAGGGTTTGTAGGCTAAATTAATAAACATATGTAGGGCGGGTGGGTGGCCTCTATCCCACCCTCCAATCAGTAAAACATCAACAAGTGTTGAATGAATGTATTATTATATTATAACACAATTATTCATTTTTTTTTTAAATAAACACATTGTTGATTTTGTATTATTTCATCTTTATATTTCGCCATTTAATAATTAGAATGTAAATTTGCTAAACTCATCTATCATACAGAAATATTTTTGCTTCTTTCAAGGTAGTGTATTCAATTTTGTAACGATATTAATTATGTAGCAATTTCTAATTAAACAAAACGAGAATGAGAACTTTAAACTACAAATATATATACGTAAATAAAAAAGTGTTAACCCACCCTTCAATTAATTTAATATTAATAAAACTATTTGTAAAGAATGCGCGAAGAGGAAAGACATAAAATCTACAATATTTACAGGTATTATATTCAATGTTTTATTCAGTAAACCCTTGTTGATGTGTTATTGGTTGGAGGGTGTGATGGTGGCCACCCACCCACCCTACATATATTTTTAAACTTATCTCACTAATCCTCTTTTTCGTTTCCGAGATATCATAATTCAAATGTCTGATGTTGATACAAAGTTTAAAAACAAAATTTGCTTAAAGTAAAAATAAACTCTTCACTCAATTGTTAATTATTGTCTTGGAAACTAAACAAGGGTTTGTAAATTAAATTAATAAACATATGTAGGGTGGGTAGGTGGCCACTATCCCACCCTCCAATCAGTAAAACATCAACAAGTATTGAATGAAATAATTATTAAATTATATCTTAATTACTACATAGTTTAGATATATACACAGCATAATACGTATTTTTTTTATAACTGTTTTTGTACTAATTGCAATGTAGATTTGAGCAAACCCACCCACCATACATCAACATTTTCACTTCTTTTAAAACACTCTTTTAAATTCTGTATTACTAGTCCTGTATTTTGCTATTTCATTTTTAAACAAAACGAATCTAAGTAGTTAAACATATGTATATGTAAATGTGTGGTTCTTAACCCACCCTTCTATTAATTTAATATTAAAAAGCTATTTGTAAAGCATGCGCGAAGCGGAAAGACAAAAAATCTACAATATTTACAGGTTTTATATTCAATGATTAATTCAGCAAACCCTTGTTGATGTGTTATTGATTGGAGGATGGGATGGTGGCCACCCACCCACCCTACATATATTTTTAAGCCTTCCTCACTAACCCTCTTTTTCGTTTTCGAGATATCAAATTAAAATGTTTGATGATGATACAAAACTTAAAAACAGAATTTGGTTAAATTAAAAATAAACACTACACTCAATTGTGTATTATTGTCCTGGAAACTAAACAAGGGTTTTTAGGTAGAGTTAATAAACATATGTAGGGTGGGTGGGTGGCCTCTATCCCACCCTCCAATCAGTAAAACATCAACCAGTATTGAATAAATGAATTTATTATATTATAACATAATTAATACATTATCTTTAGGTAAATACATTGATAATTTTGTATTGTTTTATCTTGTTTATATGCTTTAAATTGGTGGGTGGAATAGTGGCCACCCATCTACCCTACATATGTTTATTAACTTAACCTACAAACCATCTTTTTTTTTGTTTTCGAGATATTAACTTGTACACGATAAAATAGCCGTACTTCTCATATGTGCAATTTAAGTTAAATTATTGAGCAGTTTTCTGAGCATCCTCATTAATACCAACGAAAAAAACAGTTTCTTTACTAATTAATGTCTTTACTATTACCTAAAATACAGTTTGAATTATTATTCTCCTTAATTGTGTCTATTAAGATTTAGTATAATTAATGCTTCTTCAGTTGTACTCTTGATGTAGTGGAATAATACATACAAGCATAATTAAAGTAAGTAAGTAAGCTTATAATTAAATGAACTTTCAAAAAAAACCCTTGGGTATGTTTTACTGATTGAAGAATGTGTAAGTGGCCACCCACCCTCCCCACATATATTTTTAAGGTTAAGCAGCTAAATTGCTTTCTATTTCTTGTAACATGAATACTAACTCTGTTTTAATTTTCAAAAAACTATAACAGTGGCAGTGATTGAATAATTGTGTATATGTTGGGTAGGTGGGTGGTTACTATTCCACCCTTCAAGCAGTAGAACACAAGCAAAATTTAAAAAAGTAAATTATTTACTGTTTTGTTTATAAATAAACTTTTTCCTTTGTGTAAATTTTTAATCAATATTATCGCGTATGTTTTACTTATTGGAGGGTGTGATAGTGGCCACCCACCCACCCTAAATATATCTAAATACTCAATCACTGTCACTCATTTAGTTTCCTGAAAATTAAATTAGAGTTAGTGTTGATATTATTAGAAATCAACAGTAATTTCACTGGTTATGTTTAAAAACATTAGTAGGGCGGGTGGGTGGCCACTATCTTACCCTCCAATCAGTAAAACATCAACATGTGTTAAATGAATGGACCATTATATTATAAAACAATTAATACATTTTGTTTAGGTAAATTCATTGTTGATTTCCTATTGTTTATCTTGCTTATGTGTTATTAATTGAATGTTTAAGTAAGCTTAAAATCAAATAAACTTTTAACAAAACCCTTGCGCATGTTATACTGATTGAAGGGTGGGTCCATAACCGCCCACCCACTTGTACTTCAATCACAATCACTCGATTAGTTTTCTAAAAATTACACCGAAATCGCTCGTAAATTTTTTAAAATATTAAAAAGATTATTATAGCTTAAGTATAAATATATATGTAGGGTGGGTGGGTGGCCACTATCCCACCCTCCAATCAGTAAAACACAAGCAAAAGTTAAATAAGTAAATTATATATTATCTGTAAAATTGTTTACTATGTTGTTTATAAATAAACGTTTTCCTGTGCCTAAATTTTAATTCAACAATCTCGCGTATGTTTTACTGATTGAAGGGTGTGATAGTGGCCACCCACCCACTCTACATATACATACTTATTCAATCACTGTTGGTGTTTTAGTTTCCTGAAAATTAAAACAGAGTTAGTGTTGATGTTATAAGAAATAAAAAGTCTTGTTGTAGGTTATGTTTAAGAATATATGTAGGGTGGGTGGGTGGCCACTTACTCACCCTCCAATCAGTAAAATATAAGCGTGGGTTTGTTTAAATAGAAGTTACACACAAGAAAATTAATTAATTAATTATAAACAAGTGTTCAAACATTTCTACAGTTATTAATTAACATTATTATTTAGCTTTAGGTTGTCTTCTACTAATTGAAGAATGAAATAGTGGGCACCCACCCACCCTACATGAATATTTAGACTTAACCTACAACATGACGTTTAATTTCTTGTAACATCAGCACTAATTCAGTTTTAGTTTCCAGGAAATTAGAACAGTGAGAGCGATTGAATAAAATTGTATATGTAGGGTGGGTGGGTGGCCTCGAACCCACCCTCCAATCAGTAAAACATCAGCTAGGATTTCTCGAGAAAAAATTATATTTAGGGAAAAATCAATGTAATGATATTTACAGTATTCTATTATTAATGGTGCTTTAATTAAAATCTTCGCATACGTTTTATTGATTGGAGAGTTGAATAGTGACCAATCGCTCGCCCTACGTATATATTTGAATCTAAGATAGAGAAATGACTTTAAAAATATTTAAAAACTTTGTAATACTGGTGTAATCCTCAGGAAACTAAACTTGTGATTGTAATTAAAGTTAAAATGTATATGTGGGGTGGGTGGGTGGCCTTTAACTCACCCTGTAATTTGTAAAACATAAGCGAGGGTTTTATTATAAAACAGTTATTATCGCAAAAACTAAATCACTCTACATAACAAGTGACAGCTGAAAAATAGTACACATTTTTATATTTTAGAACTAGCAAATAACATCAAGACAATTATTTTCAGACCGTATTTTCCTTACCCTGTAAGAAGTCTCGGCAATTATGAGGGCTAAAAACGATGTAAATATTAATGGAGACCTTATCAAAGTGTGCTGCTTGCGAATGCGTGAATCATTACGCGGGATAACGAAGAGGGAACGAAACGGCGCCGTAAATAATATATTATTTACACGATGCTTGTTAATTTCGCTGGGAGTGTCGGTAATTAATTCAAACGGGAATCGGATGGATCCTGGCTGGCGTCATGGTTAACTTGGCAATTTCCTTTGATCGACATCCGTCCTCTCTGCGCCTAATGCAATTTCTGATTGTCTTAATTGAAATACGATACTGCTGTGTAACGCGATCGTCTTCGTGGCGAAATTAACGAATGTATTCATAAATAATTAGTAATATATCAAGTTGTTGCTTTTATTATACGTTCGCGTGTTTCCCGCTCTGTGCATGGTTTTCCAGCGGAAATTCCAGCTTTCATAGGGCGAGATTACACGAGAGATAGTTTTCACGTAAAATTTATGGCACGACTACTCGAATGCCATTTTCAGTTAAGGTAATTTTGTAAGAAGAATCAATAATTACACAACGCCGACCTACTTGCTACACACACAAAGAGTTTGTATGTAACACGAGATCTTTATCGAGTAATTATACATGAGTAATTATTTATTAATTAGAAAGCTATAAAAAAATTAACAATCTACATTAAACAGCAATTTCTGAACAGGAAAATTTCAATCATAACATTAAAATAGTTTTAAAGGTGATTATTTTCTATTCGTCGTTTTAAAATAACAAAACCATAATTACACAACTAATAAATGTATGAAAAGGATCGATTACTAAGTAAATATTCTCTTAGAAACGAAATGGTCGTTGTGTTATATAAACAGCGCATCGCCAACAAACTGTAAATGGTAGAGAACACGCGAGCCGCAAATTCTCGAGTAAACAATTTCATATACATAACCTCTATCTAGAAGAGAGAGAAATCAACACGATGAGTATTCAATGCAACGATAATTCCTAACATCCACGACCCGCCTGGATCGAACTGAATTATGCACATCCTGATCATGTAAACATTGGTTTATCTGATGAAGATGTAGGAAACTATAATATTTATGTGTGTATGTGTGTGTGCTATCTCTGTTTTTACCGCACGCTAATTAACTTAAACGAAGGGTGCAGCAACAGGAACAGGAAAAGGATCGGGCCGGACTTACAGACCCTATGCTGACGGTTGTGAAGGGTATTTAATTAACCGAGCCGGAGCTTCGCGGCGTGCGGTAAAGGGTTGATTCCGTGGGGATAATGATGTTACTGGGATATTAGGTTAGTGCATTTGAAACATATACAAGGAACATATTGTACGAATTTATAAATGTAACCACATTAAAATTTATTTTTGCAATTGGTGGAGGCGCCGGGTTACTTAATAAATATTAATACAATTGAAGTAAAAATATATACGTTGTATACAAACCCATCATCCAATTAGTAAAACTAATATAAGGGGTTTATTTAAATTATAATTGTAGTAATAATCTAAATGAAATTTAGAATTATTACTCGTTTAATATTTTATAATTTTCTATTATTTTGAGCGTTCTGTAATGATAAATAAAACAAAAAACTAGAAGCATATGCTTTTAATTTGTATTCAACAATCTCGCGTATGTCTTACTGATTGGAGGGTGGGATAGTGGCCACCCACCCACCCTACATATGTTTTTAAACATAACCAGTAAAATTACTTTTGATTTCTTGTAACATCAACACTGACACTGTTTAAATTTTCAGGAAACTAAAACAGTGACAGTGATTGAATAATTGCGTATATGTAGGGTGGGTGGGTGTCCACTATCACACCCTCCAATCAGTAAAACATACGCCAGATTATTGAATTAAAATTTAAGCACAGGAAAAGGTATATCTATTAACAAAACCATAAACAATTTTACAGTTATTATATAATTTACTTATTTATGTTTTACTTGTGTTTTACTGATTGGAGGGTGGGATAGTGGCCACCCACCCACCCTACATATGTTTTTAAACATAACCAGCAAAATTACTTTTTATTTCTTGCAACATCAACCCTAAGTCTGTATTAATTTTCAGCAAACTAAAACGGTGACAGTGATTGAATAAATGCGTATATGTAGGGTGGGTGGGTGGCCACTATCACACCCTTCAATCAGTAAATCATACGCGAGATTATTGAATTAAAATTTAAGCACAGGAAAAGGTATATCTATTAACAAAACCGTAAACAATTTTAGAGTTATTATCTAATTTACTTATTGAACTTTTGCTTGTGTTTTACTGATTGGAGGGTGGGATAGTGGCCACCCACCCACCCTACATATACATTTGCACATCAATCACAATCACTCGATTAGTTTCCTAAAAATTACACCAGTATTACTGTTGACGATTTCAAAATATTATAACTCATTTCTAAAGGTTAAAAAAATATAAAACCAAATGTTATTCACTTAAAACTTTAAAAATTTATCTAAAATAATTGATTCTTTATAAATAAATGAAAAAAACAAATTTCACTTTAGCATTTTTTGAAATAATCGCACGAGAAACGAGTTTATAGTTTATAGATGTTATTACTCATTTCTGAAGGCTGAAAAAAATATAAAAACAAATGCTATCGACTCAAAACTTTAAAAATTTACCCAAAACAATTGATTCTTTATAAATAAATGAAAAGAACAAATTTCACTTTAGCATTTTTTGAAATAAACGCGCGAGAAGCGAGTTTATAGTTTTTAGATGTTATTACTCATTTCTGAAGGCTGAAAAAAATATAAAAACAAATGCTATAGACTTAAAACTTTAAAAAATTACCTAAAACAATTGATTCCTTATAAATAAATGAAAAAACAAATTTCACTTTAGCATTTTTTGAAATAATCGCACGAGAAGCGAGTTTATAGTTTTTAGATGTTATTACTCATTTCTGAAGGCTGAAAAAATATAAAAACAAATGCTATCGACTTAAAACTTTAAAAATTTACATAAAACAATTGATTCTTTATAAATAAATGAAAAAAAACAAATTTCACTTTAGTATTTTTTGAAATAATCGCACGAGAAGTGAGTTTATAGTTTATAGATGTTATTACTCATTTCTGAAGGTTGAAATAAATATAAAAACAAATGCTATCGACTTAAAACTTTAAAAATTTATCCTAGAACAATTGATTCTTTATAAATAAATGAAAAAAACAAATTTCACTTTAGCATTTTTTGAAATAATCGCACGAGAAGCGAGTTTATAGTTTATAGATGTTCTTACTCATTTCTGAAGGCTGAATAAAATATAAAAACAAACGCTATAGACTTAAAACTTTAAAAATTAATCTAAAACAATTGATTCTTTATAAAGAAATGAAAAAAAACAATTCTCACTTTAGTATTTTTTGAAATAATCGCACGAGAAGCGAGTTTATAGTTTTTAGATGTTATTACTCAATTCTGAAGGCTGAAAACAATATAAAAACAAATGCTATCGACTTAAATCTTTAAAAATTTACCTAAAACAATTGATTCTTTATAAATAAATGAAAAAAACAAATTTCACTTTAGCATTTTTTGAAATAATCGCACGAGAAGCGAGTTTATAGTTTGTCGATGTTATTACTCATTTCTGAAGGCTGAAATAAATATAAAAACAAATTCTATCGACTTAAAACTTTAAAAACTTACCTAAAATAATTGATTCTTTATAAATAAATGAGAAAAACAAATTTCACATTAGTATTTTTTAAAATAATCGCACGAGAAACGAGTTTATAGTTTATAGATGTTATAACTCATTTCTGAAGGCTGAAAAAAATATAAAAACAAATGCAATAGACTTAATACTTTAAAAATTTACCAAAAACGATTGATTCTTTATAAATAAATGATAAAAACAAATTTCACTTTAGCATTTTTTGAAATAATCGCGCGAGAAGCGAGTTTATAGTTTGTAGATATTATTACTCAATTCTGAAGGCTGAAAAAAATATAAAAACAAATGCTATAGACATAAAACTTTTTAAATTTATCCAAAACAATTGATTCTTTATAAATAAATGAAAGAAACAAATTTCACTTTAGCATTTTTTGAAATAATCGCGCGAGAAGCGAGTTTATAGTTTATTGATGTTATTACTCATTTCTGAAGGCTGAAAAAAATATAAAAACAAATACTATAGAGTTAAAACTTTAAAAATTTACTCCAAACAATTGATTCTTTATAAATAAATGAAGAAAACAAATTTCACTTTAGCACCTTTTGAAATAATCGCACGAGAAGCGAGTTTATAGTTTAAAGATGTTATTACTCATTTCTGAAGGCTGAAAAAAATATAAAAACAAATGCTATAGACTTAAAACTTTAAAAATTTACCTAAAACAATTGATTCTTTATAAATAAATGGAAAAAACAAATTCCACTTCAGCATTTTTTGAAATAATCGGACGAGAAACGAGTTTATTGTTTATCGATGTTATTACTCATTTCTGAAGGCTAAAAAAAATATAAAAACAAATGCTATGGACTTAAAACTTTAAAAATTAACTCAAAACAATTGATTCTTTATAAATAAATGAAAAAAACAAATTGTACGTTAGCATTTTTTGAAATAATCACAGGAGAAGGGAGTTTATAGATTTTAGATGTTATTACTCATTTCTGAAGGCTGAAAAAAATATAAAAACAAACGCTATCGACTTAAAACTTAAAAAATTTACCTAAAGCAACTGATTCTTTATAAATAAATGAAGAAAACAAATTTCACTTTAGTATTTTTTGAAATAATCGCACGAGAAACGAGTTTATAGATTTTAGATGTTATTACTCATTTCTGAAGGCTGAAAAAATATAAAAACAAATGCTATCGACTAAAAACTTTAAAAATTTACCTAAAACAATTAATTCTTTATAAATAAATGAAAAAAACAAATTTCACTTTAGCATTTTTTGAAATAATCGTACGATAATCGAGTTTATAGTTTGTAGATGTTATTACTCATTTCTGAAGGCTGAAAAAAATATAAAAACAAATCCTATTGACCTAAAACTTTAAAAAATTATCTAAAACAAATGATTCTTTATAAATAAATGAAAAAAACAAATTTCACTTTAGTATTTTTTGGAATAATCGCACGAGAAGCGAGTTTAAAGTTTTTAGATGTTATTATTCATTTCTGAAGGCTGAAAAAAATATAAAAACAAATGCTATCGACTTAAATCTTTAAAAAAATACCTAAAACAATTGATTCTTTATAAATAAATGAAAAAAACAAATTTCACTTTAGCATTTTTTGAAATAATCGCGCGAGAAGCGAGTTTATTGTTTATAGATATTATTACTCACTTCTGAAGGCTGAAGAAAATATAAAAACAAATGCTATAGAGTTAAAACTTTAAAAATTTACCTGAAACAATTGATTCCTTATAAACATATAAAAAAAAATAAATTTCACTTTAGCATTTTTGAAATAATCGCACGAGAAACGAATTTATAGTTTTTAAATGTTAATACTCATTTTTAAAGGCTGAAATAAATATAAAAACAAATGCTATAGACTTTAAACTTTAAAAATTTACCTAAAACAATTTATTCTTTATAAATAATTGAAAAAAATAAATTTCACTTTAGAATTTTTTGAAATAACGGCACGAGAAGCGAGTTTATAGTTTATAGATGTTATTACTCATTTCTGAAGGCTGAAAAAAATATAAAAACAAATGCTATCGACTTAAAACTTTAAAAATTTACCTAAAACAATTGATGCTTTATAAATAAATGAAAAAAACAAATTCCACTTCAGCATTTTTTGAAATAATCGGACGAGAAACGAGTTTATTGTTTATCGATGTTATTACTCATTTCTGAAGGCTGAAAAAAATATAAAAACAAATGCTATGGACTTAAAACTTTAAAAATTAACTCAAAACAATTGATTCTTTATAAATAAATGAAAAAAACAAATTGTACGTTAGCATTTTTTGAAATAATCACAGGAGAAGCGAGTTTATAGATTTTAGATGTTATTACTCATTTCTGAAGGCTGAAAAAAATATAAAAACAAATGCTATAGACTTAAAACTTTAAAAATTCATTTAAAACAATTGATTCTTAATAAATAAATGAAAGAAACAAATTTCACTTTAGTATTTTTTGAAATTATCGCACGAGAAGCGAGGTTATAGTTTGTAGATGTTATTACTAATTTCTGAAGGCTGAAATAAATATAAAAATAAATGCTATCGACTTAAAACTTTAAGAATTTACCTAAAACAATTGATTTTTTATAAATAAATGAAAAAAATAAATTTCACTTTAGCATTTTTTGAAATAATCGCACGAGAATCGAGTTTATAGTTTATAGATGTTATTACTCATTTCTGAAGGTTGAAATAAATATAAAAACAAATGCTATCGACTTAGAACTTTAAAAATATACCTAAAACAATTGATTCTATATAAATAAATGAAAAAAACAAATTTCCCTTCAGCATTTTTTTAATTAATGGCACGAGAAGCGAGTTTATAGTTTTTAGATGTTATTACTCATTTCTCAAGGCTGAAAAAAATATAAAAACAAATGCTACAGACTTAAAACTTTCAAAACTTACCTTAAACAATTGATTATTTATAAATTAATGAAAAAAACAAATTATTTTTAAGCGTTTTTTGAAATAATCGCACGATAAGCGAGTTTATAGTTTTCAGATGTTATTACTCATTTCTGAAGGCTGAAATAAATATATAAACAAATGGTATCGACTTAAAACTTTTTAAATTTATCTAAAACAATTGATTCTTTATCAATAAATGAAACAAACAAATTTCACTCTAGCATTTTTTGAAATAATCGCACAAGAAACGAGTTTATAGTTTGTAGATGTTATTACTCATTTCTGAAGGCTAAAAAAATATAAAAACAAATGCTACAGACTTAAAACTTTAAAAATTTACTTAAAACAATTAATTCTTTATAAATAAATGAAAGAAACCAAATTCCACTTCAGCATTTTTTGAAATAATCGCACGAGAAACGAGTTTATAGTTTATAGATGTTATTACTCATTTCTGAAGGTTGAAATAAATATAAAAACAAATGCTATCGACTAAAAACTTTAAAAATATACCTAAAACAATTAATTCTTTACAAATACACAAAAAACACAAATATCACTTCAGCATTTTTTTAATTAATCGCACGAGAAGCGAGTTTATAGTTTTTAGATGTTATTACTCATTTCTGAAGGCTGAAATAAATATAAAAACAAATTCTATAGACTTAAAACTTTAAAAAATTACCCAAAATAATTTATTCTTTATAAATAAATGCAAAAAACAAATTTCACTTTAGCATTTTTTGAAATAATCGCACGGGAAGCGAGTTTATAGTTTGTAGATGTTATTACTCGTTTCTGAAGGCTGAAAACACTATAAAAACAAATGCTACAGACTTAAAACTTTAAAAATTTACCTAAAACAATTGATTCTTTATAAATTAATGAAAAAAACAAATTTCACTTTAGCATTTTTTGAAATAATCGCACGAGAAACGAGTTTATAGTTTATAGATGTTATTACTCATTTCTGAAGGCTGAAAAAATTATAAAAACAAATGCTATCGACTTAAAACTTTAAAAATTTACCTAAAACAATTGATTCTTTATAAATAAATGAAAGAAACAAATTTCACTTTAGTATTTTTTGAAATAATCGCACGAGAAGCGAGTTTATAGTTTGTAGATGTTATTACTCATTTCTGAAGGCTGAAAAAATATAAAAACCAATGCTATAGTCTTAAAACTTTAAAAATATACCTAAAATAATTAATTCTTTATAAATACATGAAAACAACAAATTTCATTTTAGTATTTTTTTAAATAATCGCACGAGAAGCGAGTTTATAGTTTTTAGATGTTATTACTCATTTCTGAAGGCTGAAATAAATATAAAAACAAATTCTATAGACTTAAAACTTTAAAAAATTACCCAAAATAATTTATTCTTTATAAATAAATGCAAAAAACAAATTTCACTTTAGCATTTTTTGAAATAATCGCACGGGAAGCGAGTTTATAGTTTGTAGATGTTATTACTCGTTTCTGAAGGCTGAAAACACTATAAAAACAAATGCTACAGACTTAAAACTTTAAAAATTTACCTAAAACAATTGATTCTTTATAAATAAATGAAAAAAACAAATTTACTGTAGCAATTTTTTAAATAATCGCACGAGAAGCGAGTTTATAGTTTGCAGATGTTATTACTCATTTCCGAAGGCTGAAATAAATATAAAAACAAATGCTATCGACTTAAAACTTTAAAAATTTACCTTAAACAATTGACTCCTTATAAATAAATAGAAATGATAAATTTCACTGTAGCATTTTTTTAAATAATCGCACGAGAAACGAGTTTATAGTTTGTAGACGTTATTACTCATTTCTGAAGGCTGAAAAAAATATAAAAACAAATGCTATAGACTTTAAAAATTTATCTAAAACAATTGATTTTTTATAAATAAATAAAAAAACATATTTCACTTTAGCATTTTTTTAAATAATCGCACGAGAAGTGAGTTTATAGTTTGTAGATGTTATTACTCATTTCTGAAGGCTGAAATTAATATAAATAATCATGAAATTTATTACCTTCTAATATTTTTATACGTATAAAATTGTTTGATAATATTAAATCAAAACAACCGTCACAGTGTACGTCGGAATAATCCGGAAATCGATTTTTACTTCCCTTTCCGATATCAACTTTCCACTTTCTCTTATGTCGACCACTCTCATCCCCCACCCCCTCTCTGAATTGTTTGTGTTTTTATTATTGTCCCGTGCAAAAAATTAATCTCTGCAGAATAAGATAAGAGGATTCGCCGGCACAATAGACTTTTTGATTTGTTCGCTTCGTCATATTTTTTCTCCTCCTTAGTTAATAGATCGAATAAAGTCTGTTTAAAGTTAACACGCGTTTTACGCTCAGTTCCACCCTTAAATATCGCTCAGTTTGTATAAATTACATCCTTGGCCCGATTTTCTTTTGTGAAAGACGACGCCTGGAATGAAACCGTCGCCGCTGGCGTTTATAATTTAAAACTTCGTCTAATGGGAAACGTAAATATTTTAAAGTTTAATGCTTCTTTAAGGAGGTTTAATAATAGTGAATTATTCGTACTCATATACAGTGAATTGTTTATATTCAGTTGAGCTTTCCAATTTAAAAACTTTTAACATTTTTATGTATAAATATAAATCCACAAACAAAACCCTTTTCATAACTGAATTTTCCATTTTATTTATTTTACGTATGTACAAATTTTTTCCAGGCTGTGATTTTCGACGAGATCGAACTCACCGACCTGTGCCTAGCCGAGTGTTCCACGAAAAACGTCAATCACAGTTTTCAGGTGAGTCCGGCTTTTCAATTTCCCCATTCTGTATGCTTTTTTTTTGTATTTTCTCTCACGTTCCTGCCTGTGTAATCGATCGTGAAACAGGCTTGCATGTTCTATTGTCTTCAATTCAGCCATCTCTCGCAACTGCACACGTTGCATTGTTAATTTATTTCAACTTAAAACGCCCTTTGGCCTTTCAAAACATACATTTTATATTTATAAATGCGGATTGCTTTTAGTTCAGAGTCACAATTGGAAAATATTTATTTGAAACAAGGACGGGATTATTATTAATGTATGAGTAAAGACTACTTCAGATACGGGGAACATCAATTAGGGCTTAAGTATGCCGTTTAAAAGTGCCCTTTAGAAGTTGCAGCATTATAATAAGAAGTCTCGTTATATTGTGAGTGGAATTTATAATTTGAGATCTGTGAATTCACTTAAAAATTTATATAATACGTAATTGGCGTAGATTAAAAGAAACAGCCGTCGCTTACTGAAAACAAAACGAAAACAATTGCCGTTTTGAATTAAAAATAAAACAACCACTCTTGAAAATTCACGCAATTAAAAATCAAAAATTCATTCGATGATTTAAACGATTATAAAATAAAAACTACACGATTAATTCACATCAAAATTCTCAAATATATAGAGAAATGATGTTTAAAGAAAATATAAAAAACAATTGCCGTTGTCAACTAAAAACAAAACAGCAACGCTTCAAACTTTAAACAAGAGAAATTGAAAATGCATTCGCCGATTTGAATCATTATAAAATAAAAACTGTGTGATGAATTTACCTAAAATTTCTTAAATACATAGAGAAATAATGTAGTTTGAAGAAAATGGAAAAATCAATAGCGCCTATTAACTAAAAACATAACAGCAACTCTTTAAACTCAACGCAAAAAATAATCAAAAATGCATTCGCCGATTTTAATGATTATAAAATAAAAATTACGCGATGTATTTATTTAAAATTACTCATATATGTAGAGAAATAATGTATCTTTAATAATTTCAATAGTACAACTAATATTGATATTTATTACAAATAAACAAATAAATAAATAACTTCACAGGTTATCGTGTTTTATTCAATTTTATTCAAATAACTTCACACTTTATAATTAACAATTGGCAGGCGACAAAAGATAATCTACAGTTATGTTAATAGATGTCAATTAACACATAGCAATTAATTGACAGTTGATAATTAGCAGTTAACGTTTAACAATTGACAATTGATAGTCGACCCCATAGTAGGTATATAATAATTGGTAATTGAGGATCAAAAGTTATGCCAAAAGTTGACAGCTGAAATTGTCAATTGACAGTTAAAATAAAATTAACAGCTAAAATAACCATTGACAGTTGACACTATAGTAGGCAGTTAGTAATTGATGAATGATGATCAAATGTTTACAGCTGACATTGAAAGTTGACAGTTAGGAATAAACAGTTAAAGAGAAATAACAGCTAAAGTAACAGTTGACAGTGGACAATTGACAATTGATAGTCGACCCCATACTAAGCATATAATAATTAGTAAATGATGATCAAGAGTTAAGCCAAAAGTTTACAGCTGACATTGACAATTGACAGTTAGAAATTTACAGTTAAAATAAAATTAACAACTAAAGTAACAGTTGACAATTGACACTATAGAAGGCAGGTAATAATTGCTTAATGATGATCAACTATTAACCCAAAAAATTGACAGCTTCTCAGTTGACAGTTAGGAATTAACCTTTAAAATAGCTAAAGTAACAATTTACAGTAGACATATAGCAATTTATTAACAGTTCACAGTTAGCACCTGAAATTAAAATTTAACACTTAATAGCTTGGCAGTTGATTAATGACAAAAAAATAATATATCGATAAGTTATCAATTGACAGTTGGCGTATAACAATTATTTGAGAGTTCTCAGTTAGTAGCCAATATTGACAATTTGATATTTTATATTTCACAATAGGCAGTTGACAAGTGACAGAAAATAATCAATCAACAAATAAATTTTCTGTCGACAACTGACATATAGCAATTAATTGACAGTTGACAATTAGGCGTTGCTAATTAAATGATACTCGACAATTCACAGTTAACAGCTGACATTGAAATTTGACACTTTGACACTTTGTAGTTCACAATTGACAGTTGATTTTTGATAATTGACAGTTGACACTTTGGTTTAGTTTAGTTTACAATCAATATTTAAAAAATAATAAAAGATAATCAACAGTTAAGTAAATGGTGTATATATAGAAATTAATTGATAATAGACATTTAATAGTTGACATGTGACAGGTGAAAGTTAACGTATATTAACAATTGTTTATGTAATGCATAATAGATTAAATAAATAAAAATAAATAAATGAATTGACTGATAGCTCACTGTTGGCAACTGGCAATGACAATTCACAGTTTAGCATTTGACAGTTTATAATTGACAATTGACCTTTAATTGTTTGACATTTTGAGTTTCACAATTGACAATTAATAGTTGACTGATTCGAATTGACAGGCGACAGTTAACACGTGACAATTAATTGACAGCTCACAGTTAGCAGCTGACATTGACAATTGACATTTATAAACTCAATAGTTACCACTTTATAGTGCACAGTTGATAATTGAAAAATAACAAAAGATAAGTAACAATTAATTAACAAATGACCATTAGCAGTTGACATTTGACAGTTAACATGTGACTGTTGTCAGTTGACATGTATCAATTAATTGATAGTTCACAATTAGCAGTTAACATTGTCACTTGACAGTTTGACATTTGATACTCGACAGTTTATAATTGATATTTAATAATTACTCATTGAAAAAAAAACGAAACATAATCAACAGTTAAATTTATAGTTTATATATAGCGATTAATTAATAATGACAAGTTATTAGCTGTCAGTTTACAGTTGACATGTGATAGGTGACAGTTAGCAGCTGTTTACAATGGAATGACAATTTACAGTTTAGCATTTGACAGTTTATAATTGACAATTGACGTTTAATAGTTTGACATTTTGAGTGTCACAATTGACAATTAATAGTTGACTGATTCGATTTGACAGGTGACAGTTGAAAGTTAACACGTGACAATTAATTAATAGTTTACAGTTAGCAGCTCTTATTGACATTTGACAGATTATCACTTGGTATTTCACAATTGACAGTTGACGTTTAATACTCAACAGTTAATACTTGATAGTTAACAATTGGTAACGGTTAATTTAACAGTTGAAATCTGACGTTAAGCAAATTATTGACATTTGACACTTGATATTTGACACATTACACTTAATAGACAATAATTTCCAGTTGACACATGACAAATTATAATCAATAGTTAGGATCACAGTTGACAGTTTACAGTTACCATTGACACTTGATACTTCGTAATTAACAATCGACAGTTGGCAAATTATACAACGGTTAATTTAGCAGTTGACACCTGGCATTAAGAAAATTATTGACAGTTGTCAATTAACAGATTACAGTTTATATTTGACACTAGACACTTAACACTTGACAGTTGACATTTTACACTTGACACTTGATAGTGAACTATTGGCGGTTAACACATAACACATTATAATCAATGGTTAGGATAACAGTTGACAGTTTATGATCGACTGGTTCTAGTTGTCATTGATACGTGACACTTACAATTGAAAGTAGATAAATTACAAAAGATAGGTAATTTAACAATTGAAATTTGACACTAGACACTTGACATTTAACACTTGACACTTGATAGTTAATAATTGGCAGTTAACACATAGCAAATTATAATCAATAGTCAGGATAACAGTCGACAGTTAGCAGGCAATTATATATAGTTGCTATTGACACTCGATTCTTCCTAATTAAGAATTGACAGTTGACAAATTACAAACGATAATTAACGGTTAATTTAATAGCTAAGGGCTGAAATTAAGCAAATTACTGATAGTTGTCAGTTAACAGATTACAGTTGACACTAGACACTTGACCTTTGATACTTGACACTTGCTAGCTAATAATTGATAGTTGACACATGAGAAATTATAATCAATAGTTAAGATAACAGTTGACAGTTAGCGATAGACTTTGTATAGTTGTCATTGACACGTGACCCTTGCCAACTTACAATTGACAGATGATAAATTACAAAATAATTAACAGTTAATGTGAAATCTGATGTTAAGTCAATTATTGTCATTTGACACTAGACAGTTGATAGTTGATAAATTACAAAAAATAATTAACAGTTAATGTAGCAGTTAAGAGCTGATATTAAGCAAATTATTGACGATTGTCAGTTAATAGATTACAATTGACTTTTGACACTTGCCACTTGTCATTAGACTTGACACTTGATAGTTAATAATTGACAGTAGACACATGACAAATTATAATCAATTTGATCACAGTTGGCAGTTTACAGTTGTCTTTTGACTTTTGACACTAGAATGTTAACACTTGAAATTTGACACTTGACATTTGATAGTTAATAACTGGCGGTTGACACACAACAAATTATAATTAATAGTTAGGCCAACAGTTGACAGCGGTCGACTGTGTTTAGTTGAAATTGGTACTTGATACTTTCTAATTAACCATTGACAGTCGGCAAAATACAAAAGATGTTAACAGTAAAGAGCTGACCTTAAGTAAAATTTTGACAATTGTCAGTTAACAGATTACATTTGACACTAGACACTATAATTAATAGTTAGGATAACAGTTGACAGTTAGCGGTAGACTGTGTATAGTTGCCATTGACACTTGGCATTTTCTAATTTACAACTGACAGTTGACAAGTTACATAAGATAATTAACGATTAATTTAACAGTCGTCAGTTAACAGATTAGATTTGACATTTGACATTTGACACTTGATAGTTATTAATTGGCAGTTGACACATGATACATTATAATCAATAGTTAGGATCACAGATGTCAGTTTACAGTTGCCACTGACACTTGATTGTTCGTAATTAACAATTGACAGTTGACAAATTACAAAACATAATTAACGGTAAATTTAACAGTTGAGAGCTGACATTAAGCAAATTATCAACAGTCGTCAGTTAACATATTAGACTTGTCATTTGACACTAGAAATTTGAAACTTGACACTTGACATTTGACACTTGACACTTGGTAGTTAATAATTGGCAGTTGACACATGACAAATTATAATCTATAGTTAAAATCACAGTTGACAGCTTACAGTTGCCATTGACACTTGATTCTTCGTAATTAACAATTGACAGTTGACAAAGTACAAAACATAATTAACGGTAAATTTAACAGTTGAGAGCTGACATTAAGTAAATTATTAACAGTCGTCAGTTAATAGATTACAGTTGATTTTTGACACTAGAAATATGAAATTTGACACTTGACACTTAACACTTGATAGATAATAATTGGCAGTCGACACATGACAAATTATAATCAATAGTTAGGAACACTGTTGACAGTTCACAGTTGCCATTGACACTAGATTCTTTGTAATTAATAATTGACAGTTGCAAAATACAAAACATAATTAACGGTTGATTTAACAGTTGAGAGCTGACTTTAAGCAAACCATTAACAGTCGTCAGTTAACAAATTACAGTTGATATTTGACACTAGAAATATGAAACTTGATATTTGACATTTGACACTTGACAATTGGTAGTTAATAATTGCCAGTTGACGCATGATAAATTATAATTAATAGTTAGGATCACAGTTGACAGTTTACAGTTACCATTGACACTTGATTATTCGTGATTAACAATTGACAGTTGACAAAGTACAAAACATAATTAACGGTTAATTTAACAGTTGAGAATTGACATTAAGCAAATTATTAACAATCGTTGGTTAACAGCTTACAGTTGATATTTGACACTAGAAATATGAAACTTGACACTTGACATTTGACACTAAACACTTGATAGTTAATAATTGGCAGTTGACACATAACAAATTATAATCAATAGTTAGGACCGCAGTTGACAATTTGCAGTCGCCATTGACACTTGATTCTTCGTAATTAACAATTGACAGTTGAGAAAATACAAAACATAATTAAAGGCTAATTAAACAGCTGACATTAAGAAAATGATTAACAGTCGCCAGTTAACAGATTACAGTTGACACATTTGACACATGACACTTGATAGTTAATAATTTGCAGTTGAATGATAATCAATAGTTAAGATAATAATTGACAGTTAGCGATCGGCTTTGTATAGTTGACATTGACATATGGCACTTGCTAAGTTACAATTAACAGTTGATAAATTACACAAGATAATTAACAGATAATTTAGTAGCTAAGAACTGACATTAAGCGAATTATTGACTGTTGTCAGTTAACAGATTACAGTTGAAAATTGATACATGACAAATTATAATTAATAGTTATGACAACCGTTGACAGTTAGAGATCGACTACTGTATATAGTTGTCATTAGGATGTGACACTTGCTAACTTTTAATTGACTGTTGATAAATTACAAAAGATAATTAACGTTTAATTCAACAATTGAAATCTGACTTTAAGCAAATTATTGACATTTGACACTTGAAATTTAACACTTGATAGTTAATAAATGGCAGTTGACATCAATAGTGAGGATAACAGTTGATAGTTAGGAGCATCTGTGTATAGTTGCCATTGAAACTTGATACTTTCTAATTAGCAATTGACTGTTGACAAATTACAAAAGATAATTAACGGTTAATTTAGCAGTTGACAGCTGATATTAAATAAATTATTGACCGTTGTCAGTTTACAGGTTGCAGTTGACACCTAACAGTAGATTCTCGACACTTGATAGTTTATAAATGACTGTTGACACATAACAAATCATAATCAATAGTTAAGTTAACAGTTGGCATTTGACGTAGCAATTAATTGACATTTGACACTTAGCGGTCGATTGCGTATAATTGCGTAGTTGATAAATAAAAAGGCAAAAAAAATATAAATAACAGTTGATTTAACTGGTTGTAATTGACATTAAACAGATTATTGACAGTTAACAGTTGATAGATGATATTTGATACTAGATACTTGATACTATATCATAATTGACGGTTGCGGCGTGACAAAAGATAATTATTAGTTAATTTTAAAGTTGCCATTTGACCTAGCAGTTAATGGTTGACAGTTAGTGTTCGACTGTGACAACTGACACTTCTTAGTTCATAAACAGCAGTTGATAAATGACAGTTAAATTAACAATTGAGACTTGACATAAACAACTTATTGGCAATTGATATTTTACATTTGACAGTTGACACGTGACAGCTGACAATTAATAAAATGACACAATATAATTGACAGTTAAGTTAAAACAGTTGACAGATGACATTCAACAATTAATTGTTGAAAGTTGATAATTTGACAGTAAACAATTAATAATAAAAATTATTTATCAACAGTTAAGTTAACTGATGATAGTTGATATATAGCAAATTATCAACAGTTAGCAGTAGAAATTGACGCTTAATAGATTGCAATTAGCAGTTGATAAATGACAGAAGGTTAAACAGTTAAATTTTAGTTGATAATTGACATCTAGCAATTAATTGAATTTAAATTTAAGAGTTGACAATTAGCATATAGCAATTACGTGTTAGTTGAGAGGTTTAGAGGATGGATGAATATTGATATTTAACACTTGATGTTTGACATTTAAGCAAAAATGTTTTATTAAGCAGTTTGAATTATTAATATTGTTTATCTTTAATATTTTTGGAATAATAATAAAAAATTGGAGCAATGCGTTTAAGGAAAACTGCACAATCCACTGCTATCGTCCTAATTAATCGTCGCTAATGAAATTACACGACGAAAAAGGCCCTGATTCTTATATACAAGTAAAGGTGAGTTCCCCGGAGGATAATTGGGTAATTGAAGAGGGAAACTTTCGCAACAACTCTCATTAAATCCGTAGCGGTAGGAACTCGGATATTCTCGTGCGCCGCTATTTCCACTTTCGCGTGGACACGATTTAATAACGTTATTAAATTTAAAAGCGACGTGCGCGCGTGTAATTCACAATTAATTGTCCTAGACCCTCGGGGTCGCACGACCGTGGCATTTAAACACCGTATATCTTCATATACAAGCCGCGTACGCAAAAAATTCATATCATATTAGGTATTCCGAAACATTAATCACTACCAGTTCATGGTTTTGATTTATTGACGGAATATTTGCAAACAATCTCTCTTGTATCCAATATGCAGGGTATATTTGCCAGCCGTGGTTTAATTGAAAATCTAATTTGTGTACACAACAGCGCAATTTTTTTTGCACGTGCTGTCGAAACTATTCGGTAATCAAGTGTTGAACTTTGCCAATAATAAAACCGGGCAATCACGAAAACAATAAAATTTTAATCAAATTACTTCTCTTTGATATAATCGCTTTATCTGGTTTCGGACGGGCCGGAGGAACGGATTCATTTTTAATACGATTCCTCGAAGACCCTTCATTCGTGGTTTTGCGATAAGGGGGAGGACGGGGAAATTCATTCTCGTCACTAGGGATGATTCAATTGAACGGTTCATTTTCTTGATGAATATGTCTCAATCGCTTTTTTATGAGCGTGCAATAAAATTAATGAACGGTATTAAAACGCGTAAAAAATTGCTTCATATATTTTTTTGATAAATTAATTCCGTGCGTATAGAAAAAAACAACGCGTTGGAAAAATAACGAACGTGGTGAATTAATTTTCTTATTGGGTGGATGTTGTTGATTAAATCGCGCACACATTTACGCGAGAGAGCGTAAAAATAAAACTGGAAAATATTACAGAAGGAATTTACTCCCCCCTGCTTAAAATCATCTCAACCACGCATTAATCAATTTCATAACCAGAAAAGCACGATGTAATAAAAATATATATATATATAGTTAATGTTTTAAGTAAATTCATCACTTAGTTTTTATTTTATAATGATCCAAATCGGCGAATGCATTTTTGATTTCTTTTGCGTTAAGTTTAAAGCGTTGCTGTTTTGTTTTTAACTAATAGCGACAATTGTTTATTCTATTTTTTTAAACTACAATATTCCTTTATGTAAATAAAAGATATTTCAAGTGAATTAATTGTGTAATTTCTATTTTATAATCATTTAAACCGACGAATGCATTTTTGATTTTACAAGCGTTATTGTTTTGTTTTTAGTTATCAGTCATGATTGTGCTATTGAATTTCTTAAAGATGCATTATTTCTCTATATATCTTAGTAATTTCAAGTAAATACATCGCGTAGTTTTTATTTTATAATCATTCAAATCAGCGAATGCATTTTTGATTTCTTTTGCGTCAAGTTTTAAGGGTTGCTGTTTTGTTTTTAGTTAATAGGCGCTATCGATTTTTCCATTTCCTTCAAATTACATTATTTCTCTATATATTTAAGACATTATAGATAAATTCATCTCACAGTTTTTATTTTATAATGATTCAAATCGTTGGAAGCATTTTCAATTACTCTTGCATAAAGTTTGAAGCGTTGCTGTTTTGTTTTGAATTGACAGCGGCAATTGTTTTTTCCTATTTCCTTTAAACAACATCATTTCTCTATATATTTGAGAATTTTCATGTCAATTAAACGTGTGGTTTTTATTTTATAATCATTTAAATCATCGAATGAATTTTTGATTTTTAATTTCATGAAGTTTCAAGCGTTGTTGTTTAAATTTTAATTAAAAATGGCAATTGCTTTTTGATAATTTCTTTAAACCACCATTTTCTCTGCATGTTTGAAAAATTTCAAGTGAATTAATCTCTTAGTTTTTATTTTTTTATCATTTAAACCGTCTAATGTATTTTTATTTTTTCATGCATGAAGTTTAAAGCGTTGCTGTTTTGTTTTCAGATAATAGCAGCAATTGTTTATTCTATTTTCTTTAAACTATATTATTCCTCTGTACAAATAAAAATAATTTCAAGTGAATTAATTGTGTAATTTTTATTTTATAATCATTTAAACCGTCGAATGCATTTTTGATTTTACATTGTGTAAAGTTTGAAGCGTTATTGTTTTGTTTTTAGTTACCAGACATGGTTGTACTATTGAGTTTCTTAAAGATACATTATTTCTCTAGATATTTGAGTAATTTCAAGTAAATACATCGCGTAGTTTTTATTTTATATTCATTCAAATCAGCGAATGCATTTTTGATTTTTATTTGCGTCAAGTTTTAAAGGTTGATGTTTTGTTTTTAGTTACTAGGCGCTATCTATTTTTGCAGTACCATCAAATTACATTATTTCTCTATATATTTAAGAAATTTTAGGTAAATTCATCACTCAGTTTTTATTTTATAATGATTCAAATCGGCGAATGCATTTTCAATTTCTCTTGCATAAAGTTTGAAGCGTTGTTGTTTTGTTTTTAATTGACAGCGGCGATTGTTTTTTCTATTTGCTTTAAACAACATCATTTCTCTATATATTTGAGAATTTTCATGTGAATTAATCGTGTAGTTTTTATTTTATAATCATTTAAATCATCGAATGAATTTTTGATTTTTATACGATTAATTAATTTCTCACTTAACCCGTGGTGAAACATTTTTATGTTAATAAAAGGATTAATTAAGCACTTGGTAACTCCTTGAGAATGACCAACGGTCGAAACTAGTCGGAGAAATATAAAAATAGTGAAACATAACCAAGTGTTTAATTAATCCTTTTATTTTTTGATTTTTAATTGCGTGAAGTTTCAAGCGTTGTTGTTTAAATTTTAATTGAAAATGGCAATTGTTTTTTGATAATTTCTTTAAACCACCATTTTCTCTGCATGTTTGAAAAATTTCAAATAAATTAATCCTTTAGTTTTTATTTTTTAATCATTTGAACCGTCGAATGTATTTTTAATTTTTCTAGCATGAAGTTTAAAGCATTGCTGTTTTGTTTTCAGATAATAGCAGCAATTGCTTATTCTACTTTATTTAAACTATATTATTCCTCTGTATAAACAAAAAATATTTCCAGTGAATTAATTGTGTAATTTTTATTTTATAATCATTTAAACCGTCGAATGCATTTTCGATTGTACATCGCGTAAATTTTGAAGCGTTATTGTTTTGTTTTTAGTTACCAATCATAGTTTTACTATTGAATTTCTTAAAGATACATTATTTCTCTTCATATTTGAGTAATTTCAAGTAAATACATCGCGTAGTTTTTATTTTATAATCATTCAAATCAGCGAATGCATTTTTGATTTTTATTTGCGTCAAGTTTTAAAGGTTGATGTTTTGTTTTTAGTTACTAGGCGCTATCTATTTTTGCATTACCATCAAATTACATTATTTCTCTATATATTTAAGAAATATTAGGTAAATTCATCACACAGTTTTTATTTTATAATGATTCAAATCGGCGCAAGCATTTTCAATTTCTCTTGCATAAAGTTTGAAGCTGTTTTGTTTTTAATTGACAGCGGCAATTGTTTTTCTGTTTCCTTTAAAAAACATAATTTCTCTATATATTTGACAATTTTCATGTTAATTAAACGTGTAGTTTTTATTTTATAATCATTTAAATCATCGAATGAATTTTTGATTTTTAATTGCGTGAAGTTTCAAGCGTTTTTGTTTAAATTTTAATTGAAAATGGCAATTGTTTTTTGATAATTTCTTTAAACCACCATTTTCTCTACATATTTGAAAAATTTCAAGTAAATTAATCTCTTGGTTTTTATTTTTTAATCATCGAATGTATTTTTATTTTTTCATGCATGAAGTTTAAAGCGTTGCTGTTTTGTTTTCAGATAATAGCAGCAATTGTTTATTCTATTTTATTTAAACTATATTATTCCTCTGTATAAATAAAAAATATTTTAAGTGAATTAATTGTGTAATTTTTATTTTATAATCATTTAAACCGTCGAATGCATTTTTGATTTTACATCGCGTAAAGTTTGAAGCGTTATTGTTTTGTTTTTAGTTACCAGTCATGGTTGTACTATTGAATTTCTTAAAGATGCATTATTTCTCTATATATTTGAGTAATTTCAAGTAAATACATCGCGTAGTTTTTATTTTATATTCATTCAAATCAGTGAATGCATTTTTGATTTTGATTTGCGTCAAGTTTTAAAGGTTGATGTTTTGTTTTTAGTTACTAAGCGCTATCTATTTTTGCATTACCATCAAATTACATTATTTCTCTATATATTTAAGAAATTTTAGTTAAATTCATCGGACAGTTTTTATTTTATAATGATTCAAATCGGCGCAAGCATTTTCAATTTCCCTTGCATAAAGTTTGAAGCTATTTTGTTTTTAATTGACAGCGGCGATTGTTTTTTTCTATTTCCTTTAAACAACATCATTTCTCTATATATTTGAGAATTTTCATGTGAATTAATCATGTAGTTTTTATTTTATAATCATTTAAATCATCGAATGATTTTTTGATTTTTAATTGGGTGAAGTTTCAAGCGTTGTTGTTTAAATTTTAATGGAAAATGGCAATTGTTTTTTGATAATTTCTTTAAATCACCATTTTCTCTGCACGTTTAAAAAATTTCAAATAAATTAATCCTTTAGTTTTTATTTTTTAATCATTTAAACCGTCGAATGTATTTTTAATTTTTCTAGCATGAAGTTTAAAGCGTTGCGCTTTTGTTTTCAACTAATAGCGGTAATTGTTTATTCTATTTTCTTTAAACTATATTATTCCTCTGTATAAATAAAAAATATTTCAAGTGAATTAATTGTGTAATTTTTATTTTATAATCATTTAAACCGTCGAATGCATTTTTGATTTTACATCGCGTAAATTTTGAAGCGTTATTGTTTTGTTTTTAGTTACCAGTCATGGTTGTACTATTGAATTTCTTAAAGATGCATTATTTCTCTATATATTTGAGTAATTTTAAGTAAATACATCGCGTAGTTTTTATTTTATAATCATTCAAATTAGCGAATGCATTTTTGATTTTTGTTTGCGTAAAATTTTAAGGGTTGCTGTTTTGTTTTTAGTTAATAGGCGCTATCAATTTTTCCATTTCCTCCAAATTACATTATTTCTCTATATATTTAAGAAATTTTAAGTAAATTCATCACAGTTTTTATTTTATAATGATTCAAATCGGCGCAAACATTTTCAATTTCTCTTGCATAAAGTTTGAAGCGTTGCTGTTTTGTTTTTAATTGACAGCGGCAAATGTTTTTCTATTTCCTTCAAACAACATCATTTCTCTACATATTTAAGAATTTTCATGTCAATTAAACGTGTATTTTGTATTTTATAATCATTTAAATCATCGAATAAATTTTTGATTTTTAATTGCGTGAAGTTTCAAGCGTTGTTGTTTAAATTGTAATTAAAAATGGCAATTGCTTTTTGATAATAATCTTTAAATCACCATTTTCTCTGCATGTTTGAAAAATTTGAAATAAATTAATGCTTTAGTTTTTATTTTTTTAATCATTTAAACCGTCGAATGTATTTTTAATTTTTCTAGCATGAAGTTTAAAGCGTTGCTGTTTTGTTTTCAACTAATAGCGGCAATTGTTTATTCTATTTTTTTTCAAACTACAATATCCCTTTATGTAAATAAAAGACATTTCAAGTGAATTAATTTTCCAATTTTTATTTTATAATCGTTTAAACCGACGAATGCATTTTTGATTTTACATTGCGTAAAGTTTGAAGCGTTATTGTTTTGTTTTTAGTTACCAGTCATGGTTGTACTATTGAGTTTCTTAAAGATACATGATTTCTCTATATATTTAAGTAATTTCAAGTAAATACATCACGTAGTTTTTATTTTATTTATTTTTTATCGGCGATTGCATTTTTGTAAACTAAACTAAACCAAAGTGTCAACTGTCAATGATCAAAAATCAACTGTCAATTGTGAACTACAAAGTGTCAAAGTGTCAAATTTCAATGTCAGCTGTTAACTGTGAATTGTCGAATATAATTTAATTAGCAACACCTAATTGTCAACTGTCAATTAATTGCTATATGTCAGTTGTCGACAGAAAATTTATTTGTTGATTGATTATTTTCTGTCACTTGTCAATTGCCTATTGTGAAATATAAAATGTCAAATCGTCAATATTGGCTACTAACTGAGAACTCTCAAATAATTGTTATATGCCAACTGTCAATTGACAATTTACCGATATATTATCTTTTTGTCATTCGTCAACTGCCAAACTATTAAGTTTCAAGTTTTAATTTCAGGTGCTAACTGTGAACTGTTAATAAATTGATATATGACTACTGTAAATTGTTACTTTAGCCATTTTAACAGTTAATTCCTAACTGTCAACTGAGAAGCTGTCAATTTTTGGGTTAATAGTTGATCATCATTAAGCAATTATTACCTGCCTTTTATAGTGTCAATTGTCAACTGTTACTTTAGCTGTTAATTTATTTTAACTGTAAATTTCTAACTGTCAATTGTCAATGTCAGCTGTAAACTTTTGGCTTAACTCTTAATCATCATTTACTAATTATTATATGCTAATTATGGGGTCGACTATCAATTGTCAATTGTCTACTGTCAACTGTTACTTTAGCTGTTATTTCTCTTTAACTGTTTATTTCTAACTGTCAACTGTCAATGTCAGCTGTAAACTTTTGATCATCATTCATCAATTACTAACTGCCTACTAAAGTGTCAACCGTCAATTGTTATTTTAGCTGTTAATTTTATTTTAACTGTCAATTGACAATTTCAGCTGTCAACTTTTGGCATAACTTTTGATCCTCAATTACCAATTATTATAAACCTACTATGGGGTCGACTATTAATTGTCAATTTTTAAATGTTAACTGCTAATTATCAACTGTCAATTAATTGCTATGTGTCAATTGACATCTGTTAAAATAACTGTAGATTATCTTTTGTCGCCTGCCAATTATCAATTATAAAGTGTGAAATTATTTATTTATTTATTTATTTGTTTATTTGCAATAAAATATTTAAAATTAAACTACAGGGTCAATAATAAAAGTAATGCGGATTTTCTGGGAAACATATATTTATTGATTTGTTGGATGCTCAATCGATGTTCGGTAGGCAAAAGTTTACTTTACTTTTAGTTGGGGCTCCGGAACGGGGTTTATCCGCGATTTCCTATTGGCCCTCTTTAAACGCCTTGTGACCTTGTGAAATGCGGTCATCATTAAAGACCTCTTCAAGAATCTGGAATTGTTCGGTTGCATTCTCTCCAAGCCGCACAAAATCGCTGTTCAAATCGTATTACAAAGTCGAAACACACATTTTCTACTTAAACTGCTCGGAGTAAACTAACGATCGATGAAAGGGCAGACCCTTCACCTCATATTCCGACCAGTTTTATCCCGCCGCGAAGGATATTCGCGACAAAATAAAATCTATTTCATTACTTTCATAATAGACCCTGTATATAACAACTGTAATATTTAAATTATCATTCGTCATTACTTTCATGATAGACCCTGTATACAGGGTGACTGACGAAAAACCTTTGGTGCTGTATCTCGCTTATTTTTGATCCGATTTTAATAAATAAAACATCAAATTAAATGATTTTTAAAAGACTTTAATATGAACTGTACTGATATTTTTTCTTGCATCCAGTTTTTGACAAAAGACGATCAACTTTTTTTTTCAAATTGCACTGTATATATATTTTGTACTGATCCGCAAGGAGATTTTTTTCTGAATCTAAATTTGTAAACGATTTTATCCATTCATCAAACCAAAGTCGAGAAATTGAGGATTAAAAAAAAATAATTAAAAATCAAATACCCATAGTAAACAATATACAGAGCCTATTTCAAATGTCAAAAGTGACAGTGTCAGTCACATTGGTACAGTACTGCAATGATTTTTAATAATTTCATAATAAAAATGTTGCAAGACGTTCGCTGTTAACTGTAAATTAATTGCCAGGTGTCAGTTATCAACTAAATTTTAGCTGTTGATTCATTACCTTAACTCATACCTTTATTAACTGCCTCATTAATAGTATTCTTGCTGTCTTTAGTACTTTGAAAATACTGCCTATTTTTAAAATCCTCTAAAATTTATTTAACTAGATTCTCTTACAGAATTTTCACTTCCTTTGTAGGCGGAAATTTATTATTAAGCACTAGAAGTTTCAACAAAAAATATTGGATATATTTTTAATTGAATCAATCAATTTATGTACAGCGCTTGTTGCATTAAAAAAGAATCACCGGTACATCGCAACACCGGAAGCTTTCAAACGTGATCAATTATTTAGCCACGTGCAGCAGCATTAAAATAAAGTGCAAATACGGGACCGAACGTAGATACAAGTACAAAGCTTCCTTCCTGCTTCTTCGTCCTCAGGAAAACCGAGTTCCATCGATGAAATGCATTTGCCGCATCACAGTGCTAATTACGTTTGCTATAAATAGCTACTGTTAAAAGCACACTAAGTAGATTGATTGCCTCGGAAGTGCACGTTCGAAATTTTTCAGATTTCATTACGTTAAGTAATATTTCAAATAGATAGAGTCAATCACAATTTCTACTGAAACGTTCAATCGATAGGAGGTAAAATATGCCACCCATAAGTTAGGACACCTTCTCCCCCCACACACACACTTCGAGATAACCGAAGTGGGGGTGAGTGGTATAAAGTGGAGCGGCGGTGTGATTTGTAGCGTGTACTCGGTCATTATCTGCAGAGCAATAAATCCACGACAAAATCAAGTGAATTCCCGTGGCGTTAACGTATTTCCTCTTTTCGATGATTTATACGGTATAAATAACATTTGCATCCGCGCCGCGGACGCCCAACATTATCCATCATCGTTACTAAGGGTGATTGATGAAGGAGGGGCCGAAATATTACCTTTAATTTACTGACCTCGATTTTTCCATAAATTGTTTAGATAAAAATTTTGGGCGAATTATTAATAGAAATTATAATGAATTGAATAACTCAAAAATAATTTTCCCTCCACAATTGACTCAAGCAGTTGAAATTATCCAATTTAAAATGTACACAGTGTAAGGGAAATATGCACCGAGGGCGCGCGCTTTCAATCTGTAAAGTAAATCTTAAATCCCTCCACTCTGACCTTTTCTTGTTTGAACGGAGAGCTAGGGAAAGTGAGAGCCAGGAGAGGGTGGTGGCAGAAAGGTAAGAAGGTGCGCCCGATTTAATCCCGCGTCCGGAAAACGCGCCCCTTTCCTCTTTACTCTTACCCTCTGGTTCTCGCGAAATTTCATTTCCTAGATGGGACGGATTATAGCGGAGAGAACAGAAAAAAACGGGAATTTTCATTACGCCTCCGAATCCGGGTCGGATCCATTAAGACCTTTAATCCTCACCCTATTGAATTTTAATTATTTCAATTATGAAAATTCGAAATTATAATGTGTTGTTTGGAATCCATCTAAAAATAGGTGGATTAAAACTGAATTAAGCCATTAATACCCGCGAAGGGTATTTTTCGTTCGAAATTAATTGTGTTTCAGCTTATTAGCATCAGGCCTTGGATTCAATTACCAAAGAGAGTCCATTGTGCGTGCTTCGCTTCTTTTACTTTTTTTTTATTCCTATACAGGTCGTCCTTTTATGCGTATCGATTTTGCGAGCGAACGCACAACAGAAGGGAAATTTTGTAACTGAACGGACGGCTACAGAAAAAAAAATGATGAGAATTCGTATCGTTTTAATTTCAATCGAACGCGTCTTGTAAAAAACGAAAGGACATCGTGACTTTAAAAATGATCTCTTTTATTCAGGCAAATGTTTATAATCATTTCAATTATGATAATAACGCATTCAATCGTGTAACGTGTTGTTTTTGTCACTGCAACAAAAACCGCCTAGACGTGCTTTTAAATTCTTCACAAAAAAATTCAATAATAGTGTAACTCGACAATCATAAAACCGCCTAGACGTCTTTTGTTTAAAGTTTGGTAAGGTAAGAACGTTAATGATGATGAATGAGGTGAAGTTATAGGATAGTATTGAAAGATAATTAAAATTATAATATTATTATAATTCGTCTACTGTATTGATAAGATCTAAATAAATCAAAACTTGTTTTTGATACTCTTTACTCATGGCTATATAATTTTACTTTTCCGAATATTATAAAAATGTTTTAATCACAATTCTGCTTAAGATTTAAATGTATGGCCTCGAATTCACCCTCAAATTATTTTAACAAAGGTGAAAAGGTCTAAAAACTAAATGAATTATGTATAATTCAATCATTTTAATACTCTCACATAAAATCATTAAAACTCTGGTACATGTTTTACTGATTACAGGGTGTGTTAGAGGCAACCCACCCACCCTACATATACATTTAAATCTAAAATTACAGTTAATAATAATAATAATTAATAATAATTTATTTAACGGGAAATTTCCCTTGATACAACAGTTTTTGTATCATCTACAACCAAATTTCTGTCGGTGTTGTTACGGAAATTATAAGCAGTGTTATAGTTTTATTTTTTTTTAAATATATCTAGGGTGGGTGGGTGTTCCTAAGCCCACCCTTTAATCAATAAATACATATGATATATATTAAGACCTTTAATCTTTTCCCTCAATTTCAAATTCACTTGAGAAATTAATTGAATACAAATTAAAATATTAAAATATTGTTATACACTCTAATAAATCAATTAAATCCTTTATTTAAAAAAACTCATTTACTTTTAGTAATTAGAGAGTGGAATGGTAGCCACCCACCCCACATATACATTTAAACTTAACTTACGATTTTAGTTGTGTATTCCTTAATATTAAGGTACAATTATTGTTGTATTTTTCGGAAACCAAAGTTTAAATTATGGTGTACTTATAAATGCACGTGTAGGGTAGGTAGATGTTCTCCAGCCCACCCCTTAATTATTAAACCCACTTGTCTGATTTAATAAGTTTAATTTGTAAAATAGTAAAAGATTTTTATATAATCTAATAAGCAATCTTTTTTTTATCAATCAATTTCTTTTATTTAAAACCTCTGGTGTATGTTTTAGTAATTGGAGGGTAGAATAGTAATAAATCACCCACCCTACATATATTGGGTTGAATCTTAAATCATTTATAAAGAAAGAAACAATTTTATTCAGTTAATAATCGAAAATTTTCAAATGCTAGTTGCCAGTTGGCAATTGGCAATTTGCAGTTTTAAAATTGACAATTGACAGTCAACAACTAATAGTCAAAAGTTGAGAATTGACAATTAACAATTAACAGTTGACAATTGACAAATGACACTTGATAATTGACAATTAATTGGCAATTAAAATAATAATTAGCAATTGACAATTAAAAATTCATAGTTGAAACTTTAAAATTTACAGTTCCCAGTTGACAATCAACAATTGACAGTTGATAATTGACAGTTATTAATTATCAATTGATAATTGGCAATTGAAGGTTTACAATTGTCAGTTGATAATTGATAATTAACAATCAACTGTTGATAATTGATTAACGATAGTTGAAACTTGACAATTGACAATGAGAATAACAATTAGTAATTCACAATTAAAAATGTTCAATTGAGAGTTGACAATTTAAAATTGCTAGTTGACAGTTGACAGCTTGCAGTTTTACAATTAGCAGTTGACCACAGACAACAAGCAGCTAGGAATTGACAGTTGACAATTAAAAATTAATAGCTGACTGTTGACAATTAATGGACGATAGTTGATAATTGATAATTGACAATGAGAATAACAATTGGTAACTGACAATTAAAAATTTACAATTGCAAGTTGATATAAGTTGACGGTTAATAATTGACAACTTAAAGTTTTACAATTGACAGTTGTCAGTTGACAACTAACAGCTGAGAATTGACAGATGACAACTAATAATTAACAGTTGACAATTGATAAATGACACTTGATAATTGACAATTAATTGACAATGAAAATAACAATTTATTTTTATTTATTTATTACATCTTTGCACTCATTTCTAACAAAATATTCCAAAATATCACAAAATAAGAAAATGTACTAAAAATTTTGACCGAAGGGAGGACGGGCGGAGTTCACTTCTTCAAAGGATCTTCCACTCACACCTTTAATGTTTATGACATTTAAAAGGAACTTGACAATTAAACATTTATTAGTTGTTAGTTGTCAGTTGATAATTGACAATTAACAATTAACTATTGAAAATAAACAAACAATATTTGATAACTGACAATTGACAATAAAAATAACAATTGTCAATTGACAATAAAAAAATTTACAATTGTCGATTGACAATTCACAATTGCTAGTTGACAGTAAATAACTGACAACTTGTAGTTTTACAGTTGGCAGTTGATGGTTGACAACTAACAGCTAAGAATTGACAGTTGACTGATAATTGACAATTGATAAGTGACAATGACAATTAACAATTAAAAATTTACAATTGTCGATTGACAATTCACAATGATTGATGATATAATTGACAACTTGCTGGTTTCCAGTTGGCAATTGACAGTTGACAACTGATAGCTGAGAATTGACAGTTGACAACTCACAATTATTGATACTAGCCGATTGTAAATGAGAATAACAATCGGAAGTTGACAACTAAAAATTCACAATTTTCAGTTGACAAATGACAATTTAATGTTAATAATTGATCAGCAATAGTTGATAATTGACAATTAAGAATTAACAATTGATAGTTGACAATTAACAATTACCAATCGACCATTAATAAATAATACTTGATTGACAATTCATAATGAAAAACTAACAGTTGCGAATTGAAAATTAAAAATTGACAGTTGACTGTTGACAGTTGATAAATGATAGTTGATAATTGACAATTGACAGAATAACAATTGGCAATTGAAAATTAAAAATTTACTGTTGAACATTGATGAACATTGGTGGATAATTGACAATTTGACAGTGAAAATAACAATTGGCAATTGACTCTCAAAAATGTACTTTTGTCAGTTGATTATTTACAATGGCCAGTTTAACATTTGGAAGTTGGCAGTTGGCAATTAACAGCTGAGAATTGACAGTTGACAATTAAAAGTTAACAGTTGACAGTTAGCAAATTACAATTAGTTAAAAGTTAAGAAATGGCAATTGAAAATTTACAATTGCCATTTAACAGTTTAAAAGTAACAGTTGAGAGTTGACTGTTGACAATTGACAAGTGATGATTGATAATTGACAATTAAAAATTGACTGATAACAATTGATGACTACTGGTTGCTAATTGACAATTGACAATAAGAATAACAATTGGCAATTGATAATAAAAAAATATATATTGACAATTTACAATTGCCAGTTGACAGTTAACAACTGATAACTTGCAATTTTACAATTGTCAGTTGACAGTTGGTAACTAACAGCTGAAAACTGACAATTGACTATTAACAATTAACAATTTACATTTGCCATTTGAACTAATAGTTGAGAATTAACAGTTGACTGTTGACAACTGATCAACATTGGTTGATAACTGACAATTTGACAATGAGAATAATAATTGGCAATTAACAATTAAAAAATTTACAACTGTCAGTTGATAATTTACAATCGCCAGGTGACAATTAACAATTGACAACTTGCAGTTTTACAATTGACAGTTAAAAGTTAACAGTTGACAGTTGGCAAACTACAGATAACACTTAAAAGTTAACAAATGGCAATTGAGAATTTACAATTGCCATTTGACAGTTGAAAACTAATAATTGAGAATTGACAGTTGACTGTTGACAATGATAAATGATTGTTGATCATTGACAATTGACAATGAAAATAAAAACTGCCAACTGAAAATGAAAAATTTATAATTGTCGTCTGACAATTTACAATTCACAGTCGACAAATAACAATTGACAACTTGCAGTTTTATAACAGCCGAGAATTAACAGTTGACAGTTGGCAAATTACAGATAACACTTAAAAGTTAACAAACGGCAATTGAAAATTTACAATTGTCATTTAACAGTTGACAACTAACAGTTAAGGACAGTTGTTTGTTGACAATTGATAAACGATAGTTGATAATTGACAATTGGCAGATTAACAATTAGCAAATGACAAGAAAGATTAACTGTTGACAATTGATGAACATTAATTGATAATTGACATTTTGACAATGAGAATAACAATTGGGAAATGACAATAAAAAAATTATAATTGTCAGTTGATAATTTACAATTACCAGATGACAATTAACAATTGACAAGTTACAGTTTTACAATTGACAATTGACAATTGGCAACCAACAATTGAGAATTGACAGATCACAATTAACAATTGACAGTTGGCAAATTACAGATAACAATTAAAAGTTAACAAACCGCAATTGAAAATTAACAATTGTCATTTGTCAGTTGACAACTAACAGGTAAGAATTGACAGCTGACTGTTGAGAATTGATAAATGATAGTTGATAATTGACAATTGATAACTTGCAGTTTTAGAATTGGCAATTGACAGTTGACAACTAACATTGAGAATTGACAGTTGTGTGTTGAAAATTAACAATTGACAGATTAACAATTCGCAATTAAAAATCGACCGTCGATAATCAAAAATTTACATTTGTCAGTTGATAATTAGTCGACAGTTAGTAAAAAGTTGACAAATGGCAATTTCCATGGTTAATAACAATTGGCAATTGAAAATATAAAAATTATATTGACAATTTACAATTGCCAGTTGACAATTAACAATTGACAACTTGCAGTTATATAATTGTCAGTTGGTAACTAACAGCTGAGAACTGACAGTTGACTATTAACAATTAACAAATGACACTTTACATTTGCCATTTGATAGTTGACAACTAACAGTTGAGAATTGACAGTTGACTGTTGACAATTGATGAACATTGGTTGATAACTGACAATTTTACAATGATAATAATCATTGGCAATTAACAATTAGAAAATTTATAATTGTCAGTTGATACAATTAACAATTGACAACTTGCGGTTTTACAATTGACAATTAACAATTAACAGTTGACAGTTGGAAAATTACAGATAACACTTAAAACTTATGAAATGGCAATTGAGAATCTACAATTGCCATTTGATAATTGACAACTCACAGTTGAGTATTGACACTTGATAAATGATAGTTGATAGTTGACAACTGGCAATTGAAAATTTAAAAATTACAATTGTCGTTTGACAATTTACAATCCCCAGTCGAGAGTTAACAATTGACAACTTGCAGTTTTATAACAGCTGAGAATTGACAGTTGACAATTAACAGTTGACACTTGGTAAATTACAGATAAAAATTAAAAGTTAACAAATGGCAATTGAAAATTTACATTTGTCATTTAACAGTTGACAACTAACGGTTAAGCATTGACAGGTGACTGTTGTCAATTTATAAACGATAGTTTGATAATTGGCAATTGGCAAATGACAAGAAAAACTGACTGTTGATAATTGATGAACATTAATTGATAATTGACAATTTGACAATGAGAATAACAATTGGGAAATGACAATAAAAAAAATATAATTGTCAGTTAGTTAATAATTGACAAGTTACAGTTTTACAATTGGTCATTGACAGTTGGCAACCAACAACTGAGAATTAACAGTTCACAATTAACAATTAACAGTTGACATTTGGCAAATTACAGATAACAATTAAAAGTTAACAAAACGCAATTGAAATTTTACTATTGTCATTTGTCAGTTGACAACTAAAAGTTCAGAATTAACAGTTGACTCTTGGGAATTAATAAATGATAGTTGATAATTGACAATTGATAACTTGCAGTTTTACAATTGGCAGTTGACAGTTGACAACTAATATTGAGAATTGACAGGTATCTGTTGAAAATTAAAAAATTGAAAAAGAGATGGAGGGAAAATAATTTGGCGGGAAAATAGAAAATGATTTGGCGGGAATAAGAGATGGAGGAAAATATTTTGGCGAGAAAAAGTCGTGTAACATGAAATAGAAAGTGTAATGGCGTCAAAACATTCGAAAAATATAATTTAGCGGGAAAAAGAAATGGAGGGAAAATAATTTGCCGCGAAAAAGATGTGGAACATGAAAAAGAAAGTGTAATGGCGGGAAAACATTTTAGAGAACATGAAATGGCGGGAAAAAGAGATGGAGGGAAAATAATTTGGCGGGAAGAAGAGGTGGAACATGAAATGGAAAGTGTTATGGTGGGAAAACATAGGAGGAAAATAATTTGACGGGAAAAAGACCTGGAATATGAAATGGCGGGAAAATATTGGAGGGAACATGAAAACGTGAAAAAAAAGAGATGGAAAGAAAATAATTTGGCAGGAAAAGGAGATGGAACATGACATGGAAAGTGTAATGGCGGGAAAACATTGGAGGGAACATGAAAACGAGGGAAAAAGAGATGTATGGAAAATAATTTGGCGGGAAAAAGAGATAGAACTTGATATGGAAAGTGTAATGGCGGGAAAAAGAGATGGAGAGAAAATAATTTGGCGGGTAGAACAGGTGGAACATGAAATAGAAAGTGTAATGGCGGAAAAACATTGGAGGGAACATGAAAACGTGGAAAAAAGAGATGGAAGGAAAATAATTTGGCGGGAAAAGGAGATGGAACATGACATGGAAAGTGTAATGGCGGGAAAACATTAGAGAGAACATGAAAACGCGGGAAAGTGAGATAGAGGAAAAATAATTTGATGGGAAAAAGGAAAAAAATTGGCGGGAAAAGGAGATGAAACATGAAATGGAGAGTGTAATGGCAGGAAAAAATTGGAGGAACCATGAAAAAGCAGAAAAAAGAGATGGAGGAAAAATAAATTGGTGGGAAAAAAAAGAGGAACATGAAATGGAAAGTGAAATAACGAAAAAATGAAGGAACGTGAAATGAAGCGAAAAAGAGCTGTAACGAAAATAATTTGGAGGGGGAACATGAAGTGGAAAATTTAATGATAGGAAAACATTGGAGGAACATGAAATTGCGGGAAAAAGAGAAGGATAGAAACAAATTTGGTGGGAAAAGGAAAACATTAAAGGGAACATGAAATGGCGGGAAAAAGAGATGGAGGGAAAATAATTTGGAGGGAAAAATTGGTGGAACATGAAATTATGAATTTATGAAAATTGTGTAGCGAGTTAAAGACCAGCAAAGTTTGATGCTTCAACGTAGTATTTCCAATAAAAAATAGGAACCATGTTAAAGGACTCCAAATAAAATAAAGTTTTCAGCTGATTTGCAAGATTATTACGATGGCGTCAAAAACTTAAATTACTTAGTTAAACAGAAGGGTAGAGTCGACCTGCAGCTAATATATAAAAGCTCTATGGAACCTAGTGTAATCTAAAAGTAGAACGAAAAACACCACCCAGACAAATAAATGCAACAAGGATATTGCAAATGACCTAGAGACCTACTTTGAAAACTCTGTTAAAAAATTAGTAACACTAAATTATAAAGAATATCAAATACTATTAATATTAATACATTTACAAATAAACTAATAGTTTGATAATGACATGTTAAAATTGTCGAAACTATAGTCACTCAATAAAGTCAGTGTTATACAAACAAAGTTAAAAAGTTTTTTATTTGTGAAGAATAATGTACAACGAAGTAGAAACCTCTACGATTTTCCACATTCTGAATTTTAAACTTGAGAAAAACAGTAATATCTTTAAGGATACTGTTTTTGTCTTTTATTTCAGCAATTAATATATACAAAACTTTTACTTGAACTTTTAAATACAATTTTTATTGGCGAGTACAATCACTGCAAATGAGTCACGTAGAATCTATATGTTTCAGTTCTTTCTTCTTGACACAGCTATTATGAAACGTGTTTTCACATTTAACACACACTAATATATTGCACTGAGTGTCAGTGCAACAAGTTAAAAAAGATTATTTCATCGAGCAAACAAGTTATGTTCGCCATTTTGTTAATTACAATCAAATTATGGATTATGATATAAGCAGGAAAAAGAGATGGAGAGAAAATAATTTGGCAGGTAAAAGAGATGGAGGGAAAATAATTTAACGAGAAAATCCGGTGAAGGGAAAGTCATATGGCGGGAAAAATATAAGATGGAACATGAAATGGCGGGAAAGTCAGGCGGGGGGAAATAATTTGGCGGGAAAATCAGGTGGACGGAAAGTGAAAGTTTAAAAAAGTGAAGTTTAAACTTTGAAAATGATAGGAAACGATCGAAACACGTGTCAGTCAACACGTGTGAAGTGTCTAACTTCACCAATTTTTAAAGTGAAAGTGACCTAGGTTTCTTATATAAGTTAATTCACAATAAAGTTGATAATCCTAGTTTCTTAGCAAAACTAGAAAGTCTTTGTTAAGTAATTATAATCTATGTTCATTTAAGTTTTAATCGCAATTTTAGTCTGTAATTAGCCGTTTGGCTGTTTGGTAAAAATCAATAAATAAATATATAAATAAATAAACATGAAATAGCGAAAACAAATTGTAAGGAATATGAAATGGCGGGAAAAGAGGTGGGAATATGAATTGGTGGGAAATAGAAGTGGAGAAAAAGTGAAATTGCGGGAAAAGGAGATGGAAGGAAAATATATTATTTAATATTGAAAAGGTACATTTTCAATATTAAATAATAAACACTTTGTAACTTTGTTTGTATAACACAAAGTTACAAAGTGTTTATTATTTACACTCAACATGTATAACGAAGTAGAAGCCGAAAAAATCAATAATCTTTTCAATATTTTCCACACTTCTTTATTTTACTCTTTAGTAAAGCTCCTTTCTGTTCTACTCTTCCCTGTACTTTTTTTTATTCTCTTTACCCTTCTTTAATTTCACTCACTCTTAGTACAATGGTTAATTCGTTGTTTAAGAAGTTATAACATTTTTTTCTTTAATCTCATTTAATAACATTTAATAATTTTCAGTTGCTTTGTAAAACAGGTTTTTATTTGAATCCAGCGTACTCCTGACCTACCTCACTAAACCAGCGCACTCTCGTATATTAACCTAGCGTAGCCTTGACCTACCACAACAAAACGTGCGTTGACCTAGCGTGCTCCCGACCTACCTTAATACTCAATCTATTGAGGTAGGTCAAGAGTACGCTAGGTAAATTTCTACTTATTAATTTATTAATAACATTTGAAGATTAACATTTAACAAATGAAATTTGACAAATAAAAATAAAAAATAAATAAATGAAATTGGAAATAAAAAGAAAACAATTAAAATTTCATCAGAAAGAAAATTAAAAAAATAAACGATTAAAATATGTGATTAAATAGTTAAATTCTACGAAAAGATACAAAAATCGTTGAAATCGGTTAGAACCCAGTTTAAAATTTTCCAAAAAAATAAACAATCGAAAATTCATTTGACACAATTATAACAAAAAAACAATTGAAAGGTTATATATAAAAATACTATTACAGAGGCGAAAATTGGAAAATTGAGGCTAATGACAGATTGGTGCCATCAGCAAGTAATCCACCACACATGGATCTGACTGAATTTATTATTGATGCTTTAGAAAATCGACATTTTACAGTTGCTACCTATGTAGATCTGTCAAAGGCCTTTGATTGGTGTATAAATTTAAAAATTATATATTTGTTTACAATTTTAATCCTCAGAGTTGGGACCTCTTGATATCATTCTTAACCAAGAGATAACAGGCAGTCACCTTCAACAATTTAATACCACAGTTCCTCGAAACAAGATATGGTGTACCGCAGGGATCGACTCTAGGCCCTCTCTTGGGTAATTTTCCTATATATGTCGTTATCACTATCAGAACAAGGTTGATTGATCGCTTTGCTAGTCTCTTTACATTTACAGAAGTCTGTAGCTGCTTTCAACTAATTTTCTAAACTATACATACGATCTTTTAAAGTGTAATTTTTATGAAGTATCTTCGTTTTCTCCTCTATTTCGTTTACTAGCTTAAGCAACAAAATATTGTCTCTTTTCAGATTACTTACTTCTTCGTTTATAAAGTAATTAACAGAAGAGTTCCTAAACCAATACCCAAAAAACAAAATATTATTATTATTATTAAATTTTTGCATACATCATCATTGTTTGGATAATCTTAACAGCGCATTTTCTTTGTTTCCACTTTCAGGTGATCACTCCATTTAGATCTCTAGTGTTGTGCGCTGAATCAAGACGCGAAATGGAAGACTGGTTGGGAGCTTTAACTGCCGCTTCTCAACGCCGCTTCCACGAACCAGATCAACCCGACTGCCTTTCTGGTCATCACCATTGGTAATTTTACATACCTTCATTCTCAAATTTTATTTAAATTGATTGAATAGTAAAAAAAACAACTTTATAAGAATTTGATTTTGAATTGAATTGACAAGACCATTATTATAATTGCCCATTATCTTTTCTCTTCAGGTATGCAACTTCTCACGCAAGACCGACCTACTGCAACGTCTGTAGAGACGCCCTCAGCGGTGTCACGAGCCACGGCCTCAGCTGTGAAGTGTGCAAGTGCAAAGTGCACAAACGATGCGCGGCGAAGGCCATCAACAACTGCAAGTGGACGACGCTGGCGTCCGTCGGCAAAGACATCATCGAGGAAGCGGACGGGGTGAGCCCTAACATACACACCCAAAAAAACAAACCAGAAACTTTAAACTTCCCCGTTTTTTCTAAAATATAGAACATCACAATGCCTCATCAGTGGATCGAAGGAAATCTCCCGGTGTCAGCGAAGTGTGTCATCTGCGAGAAGAACTGCGGATCGGTGTTGAGGTAAGGGTGGCCAATAATTGAATTAATCAACAATCTCAAAACCTTGACATCCCCGCTCGGATCTTACGTAAAGAACTGGGGCCTAAATTATGCATCGCCCGGGACGGAGAAACGAACGCGCGCGGGTTAAATAATTCAAACCCGGGGGGCGGAGGAGGGGGTGGAACGGGTTTCACGGTTTGCAGAAAACAACGGTTTGGGAGAATGTTACTAAATTAAACACACACGACCCGTCTCTTTCCGCTAAGGGAGGGTGGAGGCTAATTGAATTGTTTCCTTATTTATACGAAACTTTGCTTCGTTACAAAAATAATTGTAATTTTGTAGCTAAGAAATAAATATAAAAACAATTGCCACTAGCTTGAATATTTGTAAATGTACTCAAAATCGATTGTAGATGATGGAAAAGTAATGTTGGTAAAACAATACTGTTTAAAATATGTGAAAATTTGCATCAGAAAAATAAATAATTGTAATTTTGCAGCTTTTCTTTAAAAGCTAAGAAATAAATATAAAAACAATTGCCACACGCTTGAATATTTGTAAATTTACTCAAAATCATTGCAGATGATATAAAAGTAATGATGGTAAAACAATCCTATTTAAAATATGCGAAAATTTGCATCAGAAAAACAAATAATTGTAATTTTGCAGCTTCTGTTTCAAAGCTAAGAAATAAATATAAAAACAATTGCCACACGCTTGAATATTTGTAAATCTACTCTAAATCGATTGCAGATGATGGAAAAGTAATTATGGTAATAAAATCCTATTTAAAATATGCTAAAATTTGCATCAGAATAATAAATAATTGTAATTTTGCAGCTTCTCTTTCAAAGCTAGGAAATAAATATAAAAACAATTGCTGCAAACTTAAATAATTGTAAATTTAGTCAAAATCGATTGCAGATGATGGAAAAGTGATGATGATAAAACAATACTATTTAAAATATGCAAAAATTTGCATCAGAAAAACAAATAATTGTAATTTTGCGGCTTCTCTTTCAAAGCCAAGAAATAAATATAAAAACAATTGCCACTAGCTTGATTATTTGTAAATTTACTCAAAATCGATTGCAGATGATGGAAAAGTAATGGTAGTAAAATAATCGCATTTAGAATATGCGAAAATTTGCATCAGAAAAGGAAATAATTGTATTTTTGCAGCTTCTCCTTCAAAGCTAAGAAATAAATATAAAAACAATTGCCGCACGCTTGAATAATTGTAAATTTACTCAAAATCGATTGTAGATGATGGAAAAGTAATGGTGGTAAAATAATCGCATTTAGAATATGCGAAAATTTGCATCAGAAAAGGAAATAATTGTAATTTTGCAGCTTCTCCTTCAAAGCTAAGAAATAAATATAAAAACAATTGCCACACGCTTGAATAATTGTAAAATCACTCAAAATCGATTACAGATGATGGATAGGTAATGATGGTAAATAATAGTATTTAAAATATGTGAAAATTCGCATCAGAAAAATAAATAATTGTAATTTTGCAGCTTCTTTTTCAAAGCTAAGAAATAAATATAAAAACAATTGCCGCACGCTTGAAAATTAGTAAATTTACTCGAAATCGATTGTAGATGATGGAAAAGTAATTGTGCTAAAACAATTACATTTAAAATATGCGAAAATTTGCATCAGAAAAATAAATAATTGTAATTTTGCAGCTTCTGTTTCAAAGCTAAGAAATAAATATAAAAACAATTGCCGCACGCTTGAAAATTAGTAAATTTACTCGAAATCGATTGTAGATGATGAAAAAGTAATTGTGGTAAAATAATATTATTTAAAATATGTGAAAGTTTCCATCAGAAAAATAAATAATTGTAATTTTGCAGCTTGCCTTTCAAAGCTAAGAAATGAAAATAAAAACAATTGCTACAGGCTTGAATATTTGTAAATTTACTCAAAATCGATTGCAAATGATGAAAAAGTAATGATGGTAAAACAATAGTATTTAAAATATGCGAAAATTTGCAGCAGAAAAATAATTAATTGTAATTTTGCAGCTTCTCTTTCAAAGCTAGAAAATAAATATAAAAACAATTGTCGCACGCTTAAATATTTGTAAATTTACTCATAATCGATTGCAGATGATGAAAAGGTAATGATGGTAAAGAATAGTATTTAAAATATGTGAAAATTCGCATCAGAAAAATAAATAATTGTAATTTTGCAGCTTCTCTCTCAAAATTAAGAAATAAATATAAAAACAATTGCTACTAGCTTGAATATTTGTAAATTTTCTTAAAATCGATTGCAGATAATGGAGAAATAATTATAGTAAAACAATACAATTTAAAATATGCGAAAATTTGCATCAGAAAAAGAAATAATTGTAATTTTGCAGCATCTCTTTCAAAGCTAGGAAATAAATATAAAAACAATTGCCGCACGCTTGAATATTTGTAAATTTACTCAAAATCGAATGGAAAAGTGATGGTGGTAACATAATCCTATTTAGAATAAGCGAAAATTTGCATTATAAAAGTAAATAATTGTAATTTTGCAGCTTCTCTTTCAAAGCTAAGAAATAAATATAAAAACAATTGCCACTAGCTTGAATAATTGTAAATTTACTCAAAATCGATTGTAGATGATGGAAAAGTAATGGTGGTAAAGGAATACTATTTAAAATATGTGAAAATTTGCATCAGAAAAATAAATAATTGTAATTTTGCAGCTTCTCTTTCAAAGCTAAGAAATAAATATAAAAACAATTGCCGCACGCTTGAATATTTGTAAATTTACTCAAAATCGACTGAAGATGATGAAAAAGTAATGACGGTAAAATAATACTATTTAAAATATGCGAAAATTTGCATCAGAAAAACAAATAATTGTAATTTTGCAGCATCTCTTTTAAAGCTAAGAAATAAATATAAAAACAATTGCCGCACGCTTGAATATTTGTAAATTTACTTAAAATCGATTGCAAATGATGGAAAAGTTATGGTGGTAAAATAATATTGTTTGAAATATGCGAAAATTTGCATCAGAAAAATAAATAATTGTAATTTTGCAGCTTCTCTTTCAAAGCTAAGAAATAAATATAAAAACAATTGCCACTAGCTTGAATATTTGAAAATTTACTCAAAATCGATTGTAGATGATGGAAAAGTAATGGTGGTAAAGGAATACTATTTAAAATATGTGAAAATTTGCATCAGAAAAATAAATAATTGTAATTTTGCAGCTTCTCTTTCAAAGCTAAGAAATAAATATAAAAACAATTGCCGCACGCTTGAATAATTGTAAATTTACTCAAAATCGATTGCAGATGATGGAAAGGTAATGATGGTAAAGAATAGTGTTTAAAATATGTGAAAATTTGTATCAGAAAAAGAAATAATTGTAATTTTGCAGTTTCTCTTTTAAAGCTAAGAAATAAATATAAAAACAATTGCGGTACGCTTGGATATAAGTAAATTCACTCAAAATCGATTACAGATGATGGATAGGTAATGATGGTAAATAATAGTATTTAAAATATGCGAAAATTTGCATCAGAAAAAGAAATAATTGTAATTTCGCAGCTTCTCTTTTAAAGCTAAGAAATAAATATAAAAACAATTGCCGCACGCTTGAATATTTGTAAATTTACTCTAAATCAATTGCAGATGATGAAAAAGTAATGACGGTAAAATAATACTATTTAAAATATGCGAAAATTTGCATCAGAAAAACAAATAATTGTAATTTTGCAGCTTTTCTTTCAAAGCTAAGAAATGAATATAAAAACAATTGCCGCACGCTTGAATAATTGTAAATTTACTCAAAATCGATTGCAGATGATGGAAAAGTTATGGTGGTAAAATAATATTGTTTGAAATATGCGAAAATTTGCATCAGAAAAATAAATAATTGTAATTTTGCAGCTTCTCTTTCAAAGCTAAGAAATAAATATAAAAACAATTGCCACTAGCTTGAATATTTGTAAATTTACTCAAAATCGATTGTAGATGATGGAAAAGTAATGGTGGTAAAGGAATACTATTTAAAATATGTGAAAATTTGCATCAGAAAAATAAATAATTGTAATTTTGCAGCTTCTCTTTCAAAGCTAAGAAATAAATATAAAAACAATTGCCGCACGCTTGAATAATTGTAAATTTACTCAAAATCGATTGCAGATGATGGAAAGGTAATGATGGTAAAGAATAGTGTTTAAAATATGTGAAAATTTGTATCAGAAAAAGAAATAATTGTAATTTTGCAGTTTCTCTTTTAAAGCTAAGAAATAAATATAAAAACAATTGCCGCATGCTTGAATAATTGTAAATTTACTCAAAATCGATTGTAGATGATGAAAAAGTATTGATGGTAAAACAATCGTTTTTAAAATATGCGAAAATTTGCATCATAAAAGTAAATAATTGTAATTTTGCAGCTTCTCTTTCAAAGCTAAGAAATAAATATAAAAACAATTGCCGCACGCTTGAATATTTGTAAATTTACTCAAAATCGATTGTAGATGATGGAAAAGTAAGGGTGGTAACATAATCCTATTTAGAATAAGCGAAAATTTGCATCATAAAAGTAAATAATTGTAATTTTGCAGCTTCTCTTTCAAAGCTAAGAAATAAATATAAAAACAATTGCCACACGCTTGAATAATTCTAAATTCACTCAAAATCGATTACAGATGATGGATAGGTAATGATGGTAAATAATAGTATTTAAAATATGCGAAAATTTGCATCAGAAAAAGAAATAATTGTAATTTTGCAGCTTCTCTTTCAAAGCTAAGAAATAAATATAAAAACAATTGCCGCACGCTTGAATATTTGTAAATTTACTCAAAATCGATTGCAGATGATGGAAAAGTTATGGTGGTAAAATAATATTGTTTGAAATATGCGAAAATTTGCATCAGAAAAATAAATAATTGTAATTTTGCAGCTTCTCTTTCAAAGCTAAGAAATAAATATAAAAACAATTGCCACTAGCTTGAATATTTGTAAATTTACTCAAAATCGATTGTAGATGATGGAAAAGTAATGGTGGTAAAGGAATACTATTTAAAATATGTGAAAATTTGCATCAGAAAAATAAATAATTGTAATTTTGCAGCTTCTCTTTCAAAGCTAAGAAATAAATATAAAAACAATTGCCGCACGCTTGAATAATTGTAAATTTACTCAAAATCGATTGCAGATGATGGAAAGGTAATGATGGTAAAGAATAGTGTTTAAAATATGTGAAAATTTGTATCAGAAAAAGAAATAATTGTAATTTTGCAGTTTCTCTTTTAAAGCTAAGAAATAAATATAAAAACAATTGCCGCATGCTTGAATAATTGTAAATTTACTCAAAATCGATTGTAGATGATGAAAAAGTATTGATGGTAAAACAATCGTTTTTAAAATATGCGAAAATTTGCATCATAAAAGTAAATAATTGTAATTTTGCAGCTTCTCTTTCAAAGCTAAGAAATAAATATAAAAACAATTGCCGCACGCTTTAATATTTGTAAATTTACTCAAAATTGATTGTAAATGATAGAAAAGTGATGGTGGTAACATAATCCTATTTAGAATAAGCAAAAATTTGCATCATAAAAGTAAATAATTGTAATTTTGCAGCTTCTCTTTCAAAGCTAAGAAATAAATATAAAAACAATTACCACTAGCTTGAATAATTGTAAATTTACTTAAAATCAATTGCAGATGATAGAAAAGTAATGATGGTAAAACAATACAATTTAAAATTTGCGAAACTTTGCATCAGAAAACAAATAATTGTAATTTTGCAGCTTCTTTATAAAATCTAAGAAATAAATATAAAAACAATTGCCGCACGCTTGAATATTTGTAAATTTACTCAAAATCGATTGCAGATGATGGAAAAGTAATGATGGTAAAACAATCCTATTTAAAATATGCAAAAAATTGCATCAGAAAAATAAATAATTGTAATTTTGCAGCTTCTCTTTTAAAACTAAGAAATAAATATAAAAACAATTGCTGCACGCTTGAATAATTGTAAATTCACTCAAAATCGATTACAGATGATGGATAGGTAATGATGGTAAATAATAGTATTTAAAATATGCGAAAATTTGCATCAGAAAAAGAAATAATTGTAATTTTGCAGCTTCTCTTTCAAAGCTAAGAAATAAATATAAAAACAATTGCCGCACGCTTGAATATTTGTAAATTTACTCAAAATCGATTGTAGATGATGGAAAAGTAATGGTGGTAAAAGAATCGCATTTAGAATAGGCAAAAATTTGCGTCAGAAAAAGAAATAATTGTAATTTTGTAGCTTCTCTTTCAAAGCTAGGAAATAAATATAAAAACAATTGCCGCACGCTTGAATATTTGTAAATTTACTCTAAATCGATTGCAGTTGATGGAAAAGTAATTGTGGTAAAACAATTATATTTAAAATATGCGAAAATTTGCATCAGAAAAATAAATAATTGTAATTTTGCAGCTTCTCTTTCAAAGCTAAGAAATAAATATAAAAACAATTGCCGCACGCTTGAATATTTGTAAATTTACTCAAAATCAATTGAAGATGATGAAGAAGTGATGAGGGTAAAATAATACTATTTAAAATATGCGAAAATTTGCATGAGAAAAATAAAAAATTGTAATTTTGCAGCTTCTCTTTCAAAGCTAAGAAATAAATATAAAAACAATTGCCACACGCTTGAATAATTGTAAATTTACTCAAAATCGATTGCAGATGATGCAAAGGTAATGATGGTAAAGAATAGTATTTAAAATATGTGAAAATTCGCATCAGAAAAATAAATAATTGTAATTTTGCAGCTTTTCTTTTAAAGCTAAGAAATAAATATAAAAACAATTGCCATACGCTTGAATATTTGTAAATTTACTCAAAATCGATTGCAGATGATGCACATATTCGGCGATTACTCTAATCGCCAGAGCTCCGCATGGTGCAAACGGGTACTACTTTACGGATATCCCTCGTATAACGTCTACGTTTAACTGTTTGACAACTGTCATAACAATAGCTGTCTAGTGGTTTTCTTTTTTTTTAGTTCAAAAATTAAACTACTGATACAAATTGTATAATATTTCTTATTATTTTTTATTACAGTAAATGTCACCCATCAGTTTAAATTGGTTGGTTACTAAATCAAGATTAAATAAGTTACCTTTAATAATATAATACATGCTTTCATTTGTTTTATTCTCTTGTCGTAGCAATTGTTTGGTATTTAAAAACTTGATTTAAAATGAAATTAACTTAACTCTTAAATATTTCTATTGGTTTATTCAGCTACACTAATTTATAAATTAAATAATTCAAGTTAAAGTTCTATTGCTTTCTATAAACAATTGTCATATATCAACTGTCATCTGTTATATGTCAATCTGTTAATTGTCATCTGGTAACTGTTATCTGTCAAATGTCATCTGGCAACTATCATCTGTCTTATGGCAAATGTCATTTGACAACTGTTATTTGTGATTCATCATTTTCTATCTGACATCCATTAACTGCCATCTGTTATTTGTCATTTGCTATTTCAACTGTCATCTGTCGTCAACAGTTATCTGTCTACTATTATCAAATGTCATGTGTGAACTGTTATTTATTAACTATTAGTTGTCAACTGTCATCTGATAATTTTCGTCTATCAATTGTCAAATGTTATCTGTCAACTGTCATCTCGCAACAGTCATCTATTAATTATTATCTGTCAACTGATATCTGTTATTTGCCAACTGTTATCTGTCAACTGCCATCTGTTATCTTCTGTCATCTGTCGTGTGTCATCTGGCAACTGGCATTTGCCAACTATTATCTGACAACTGTCATCTGTCAATTACCATCTATAAACTGTCATTCGTCATTCTCTAGCTGTCATATATCAACTGTCATTTGTCTACTGTCATATGTTATTTGCTAACTGTCATTTGCTATCTGTCAACTGTCATTTATCAAGTATCATCTGTTATTTGTCAACTGTTATCTCTCAACTGTCATCTGTTTTCTTCCACCTGTTATCTGTCAACTATTATATGACAACTATAATCTGTAAACTGTCATCTGTTATCTGCCATCTGTCATCGATCCACTGTTTTCTGTCTACTATTATATGTCAACTCTAATCTGACAATTATCATCTATCAACTGTCACCTATTTAGTGTCAATTGTTATCTCTCAACAGTCATCTGTTTTCTTCCATCTGTCATCTGTCTTATGACAAATGTCATTTGTCAACTGTCAACTGTCATTTGGCAACTGTTATTTGTGATTTATCATTTGTTCTCTGACATATATCAACTATCGCCTGTCATTTTTCATTGCTATCTGTCATTTCAAATGTCATGTGCTATTTGTCAACTGTTATCTGTCATCAGTCATCTGTCATCTGTCTACGATTATCTGCCAATTTTTATTTGTCAACTGTCATCTGATAAATGTCATCTGGCAACTACCATCTATCATCTGTCTGCTGTCAACTACCATCTACGAACTGTCATTCGGTAGCTGACATATATCAACTGTCAACTGTCATCTGTCTACTGTCCTATGTTATCTGTTGAGTATCATGTGTCATTTATTATCTGTCTTTTGTCAATTGTCATCCGCCAACTGTCATCTGTCAAATGACATCTAGCAATTGTGATCGGTTTATGGTCTATCAACTGTCATCCCTTATTTGTCAATTGTTATCTCACAACTGTCATCATCTGTTGATTGTCATCTGTTCATTGTTATCTGTCAACTGTTAGCGGTTATCTGCTATTTGTTATCTTCCAACTGTTATCTGTCTCCGATTATCTGACAATTGTAATCTGCGAAATGTCATCTTTTAACTGTTATTTATTAACTATTATGTGTTAACTGTAATCTGATAATTGTCATCTATCAACGGTCATCTGTTATTTGTCAACTGTTATCTATCAACGGTCATCTGTTATTTTCCATCTGTCATCTGTCGATTGTTATCTGGTAACTTTCATCTGTCGATTGTAATCTGGAAACTGTCATCTGTTATCTTCCCTCATCAGTCGTTTGTCATCTGCCAACTGTCATTCGATAACTGTCATCTGACAACTGCCATTTGATAACTACCATCTGTCATCTGTCAACTACCACCTATAAATTGTCATTCGTCATTTGCTAGCTGTCATATATCAACTGTCATTTATCTACTGCCATACCTTATCTGTTAACTGCCATTTGCTATTTGATATCTATCATCTGTCAACTGTCATCCGCCAACTGTCATAACTATCATCTGATAACTTCCATCTGTCATCTGTCAGCTGTCAACTATCATTTATGAACTGTCATTCGTCATTTGCTAGCTGTCCTATATCAACTGTCGTCTGTCTACTGTTAACTTTCATTTATTATTTGATATCTGTCATCTGTCAACTGTCTTCTATTAACTGTTATATGTCAACTGTAATTTGACAATTGTCATCTATCAACTATCATCTGTTATGTGTCAGAGTACAATGGTATTACCCCTTAATAAATAAATAAATAAAGAAATAAACTGCTATCTCTCAACTGTCATCTATTTTCTTCCATCTGTCATCTGTCGATTATCATTTGTTTTATGCCATCTGTCTTATAGCAAACGTCATTTATCAACTGTCAACTGCCATTTGGCAACTGTTACTTGTGATTCATCATTTGCTATCTGACATCTATCAACTGTCGCCTGTTATTTGTCATTGCTATCTGTTATTTCAACTGTCATTTGTTATTTGTCAACTGTTAACTGTCATCTGTCTACGATTATCTGTCAACTGCAATTTGACAATTGTCATCTGTTCAACTGTTATTTCTCAACTGTCATCTGTTTTCTTCCATCTGTCATCTGTCGATTGTCATCTGTTATCTGTCTTATGGCAATTGTAGTTTTCAACTGTCAATTGTCATTTGACAACTGTTAAATATAAAAACAATTGCCGCACACTTAAATATTTGTAAATTTACTCAAAATCGATTGTAGATGATGTGTACTAATTTGGATATAAATAAAAAATGGTATTATTAAACATCGCCCACTGCGATTTGATTGAAGACGTTCGTTCCTCTAGAGGCGTCGTAATTCAAGTGTCGGTAAGCCTTCTCAAGGGACGTAAAGTAATCAATTTTAAAGTAGAATGCCGGCGACGGTGTGGAAAAAAAGAGGAGCGCAATTGGCACCCCCGATATAATCCCAATGGGGGCATGGAAAACCAATCGAGCGGAACAAATTGGTCGTAACGATAAAAATTTCTTATATTTTTTTTTAAATTTGTTTGTAATTTATTTGAAACACTTTAACATTTTACATTCTCCGTATGGGAATAAATTTAAAATGAAATATTCGCCGGATCGGCATAACATCCAATAAGAAAATTTTAACGCACGACCCGAAACCTTTTCCAGAATTGATCACGCACGAGAGGCACCGCCATGAATATTATTTCCATCTCTCTCTCGCGTTCTTTTCGCGATAACTTTATAATTCACCCCTTTTGTCGTATTCACAAGGATGGGAACAAAAAGGGCAGTCGGGAATGGAATATGGGGGCGCACCTCTCTCTCATTGAATTTGCGCGTATTACATTTATGCACGAAATGTCGCGCTCGTATGATGATGGGGGCGGGAGGGTTGATGTTAACAGCAACAAGTACGAGTCTGTCGTGGGTGTATGTGTGTGTGTGTTAGGTGAGGGTTTACGGTTCGGCCCTTGCGTGTCATCGAGGGAATTTCGGTTATTTTGAAGGATTAGGTCGCACACAATTAAGTCTTGTAGGTGTTTATAACTAGGTCACCCTAAAAGGAGATAAATAATTAATCTTCTGAAAAGAGTAGTGAAGAAAAAATAGGTTTTACCTTACGTTAGAGGTTTATGATTAAATTTTTATCGTTAATTACAAGCTTAATTACTGAAGGTGAATTTGTTTAGATGTGAATAATTATATTTAAATTTTAACCATACTTTATTATTTTTTTGCTTATAGATTACAAGATTGGAGGTGTCTGTGGTGTAGAACGACGGTGCACACCCAGTGCAGACCCAATCTACCACCTGCCTGTCCTCTGGGGGTAGCGCGCGTCAGCGTCGTGCCACCCACCGCTCTGCACTCCATACAGGACGAGGCCTGGGAGGCGGTTCGACCTCAAGCCTCCTCGCCGCTCTTGGTCTTCGTCAATTCGAAATCGGGTAGGTCCGTTCGTCACCCCCTAATAAAGGAACGTTAACCTTCAACGCCGTTTTTTTTTACGCCGCCATCTACGCCGAATGATTTACGTCCGCGTTTTTATTGTCGCTCGTCCTGATGTTTTCCGCTTATTTACCACCCCCACACACCCCCCCAGGAACAAGGCGGAATGATAAATTTTCATTTAGGGCGAGGCGACGTGAAATCGTAAACCTCAGCCAATAAGCAACCCCCAAAAAAAAAAGAATTGGTGATCATCAATGAAATAAAATAAAATAGATTAATTATTTAATGCAAATTAATATTATTTTATAAAACCCAATATATCAAATCAAAGCAACATTAATGAGTAAAGTAAAATTTGTTTTGACTTTTTTTACGTCCAGATTCAATAGTCTATAAAACAAATCCGAGCATCTACGTACAAATAAAATATACATAAACAGAAATGTAATTTACTAGTAACAAAATCTGATGAAACTATTTTATATCCTCTGATAATAATAGGTGACAGATAATTAATGACAACTGTCAGATAAAAATAATAAATGACAGAAGATACATTAACAAATAGCCGTTGACAGGTGACAGTTGACAGATTACAAATGATAAATAAGAAATGAAAGACGACAGATCAAAAATGATATATCATACATTACAGACAAACAACAGAAGACAATAAATATTAATTTGGCATAATTCTTACGTTCTGATTGTCCAATAATTATTAATAAAGAAATCAATAACATTTTAGTGTCTAAGGAAAAAGGAAAATAAAAAAAGAAATAATAGTTTCGATGTCGGGGAAAATAATAGAATGATAGGATAGGAAAATAAATGACAGATGTGAGATGAAAGCTAACAGATGGCAATAAATATTATAAAACGACAGATTACATATGGCAATTTTTTAGATGACAAATGATAAATGATAGAAGACAAAATATCACAAAAAATTGATGACGTGAAATAACAAATAATAAATTACAAAATAATGGCATGACAGAATACTAAACAAATGATTGTAAATGGTGGACCATAGATAATCAATGATATATGACAAAAAAAGAGGCAAATGACAGATGACAGATAGCAGTTGTCAAATGAAAAATGATAAAAGCATTTATAAATGACAATTTACAGAATAACAGCATAACTAAACAATTGATGGCAAATGACAAAACGATAGAAGTCAAATGACAGATGATAGATGATAGATGAGATGGTAGATGACATTAAATGAATAAATTAAATATATGACAGATGACATATGTCAGATGACAGATGATAGATTATCAGAATGACAATAAAATATGGCAGAAAGTAAATGGCAGGTTACAAATAACAGATGAAAACTAATAGATAACAAAATGACAGTATCGCAAATGATAGATATCAAAACGACCGCACGAAAAATAACTGAATAATTAATAGACAATGACAGATAATCGCCGATAGAAAAAAAAAAAGATTGGAATATAGATGATAGATGTAAGATGACAGATAACAGATGATATCTAATATTACAGATGGCAGATTAATAGATGACAAATAAAAGATGATAGAAGATTATATTATATATCACAAATATCAGAAAAGTTGATGACAGATGAATTTAAAAAAATCATAAAAAACAATAGCATGACAGTATACTAAGCATTTGATGATAAATGGTAGATGATAGATAATCACTGATAGATGACAAAACGATAGATTTCAAATGACACATGACAGATGACAGATAACAAATGGTTAATAATATACGTTAGAATGAACATGAAAATATGTCAAAAATAATAGAATACAAATGCTAGAATGACAAATAACAGATGTAATGACAGATAACCGATGACAATTAATGTTTCAAAATGACAGATTACAGATGGCAGTTTGATTGGTGACAAATGATAGATAATAAAAGACAGAGAAATTTTAAACAATTTTTGACAAATTGTAGATTACAGATGATAGATAAATGAAACAGAAAATAAAACAACAGATAATAGAAGGAAGAATAATAGAATGACAAGTTAGAAGGGAGTAAAATCTAGAAAGTGTATGGGATAATATTTATATGAATATTGGTATGCCAATAAAGGTCTTTTTTTAATAGAATGACAAAAGCCTAAATAATTGATGACAGTTGGCAGATGATATATTACAAATAATACATAATCGTTGATAGATAATTAAATGATAGATGAGAAAAGACAGAAAACAAATGGGAGATGACTAAATGATAGATTGACAGAAGATAAGGAAATAAATGGCAGAACAGCAAATAATAGATGACAAAATAATATCATGACAAAAGTTACTAAATAATTGATAACAAATAACAGTTGACAGATGACAAATAGATAGATGACAAAAAACAGAATAACAAAATGAGAGAATGATAGAAGATAGGAAAATGGATGATTAAATAATACCATGCCAAAATGGATTGAATAATTGATGACAATAAACAAATAAAAAATGGCAGATGGCAGTTGACAAATGTCAGATGACAATTTATTTATTACATCTTTGCACTCCTTTCTAACAAACAAAATATCCCAAAAAATTACAAAATAAGAAAATATACTCAAAATTTTGTCTGAAAACCAAACCAAACCCATAATTCTGCATCACCAATGCTGCTTCAAAATGCCGTTACTTGCATCCATTATATATTTAATGCTTTAAAAAGCGTAATTTTCTCTTTAAATAGACATATTTTTATGACACGTGCTGTCACATATTTGTAAATATTTATATACATAAAACATATGACAAATTAATAGATGGTAGAAATTACTGATAACAATTGACAGATGATAAATGACAGATGTCAAATGACAAATGACATATGACAAGTCGACAGATGGCAGAAGACAGAATAACAAATGGCGAAGAACCAAATCATGGGAAAAAATGGTGATGTGGCCATCATAGTACTTTCCCTATATTTTACTCAAAAACTATGAGGTTTACGCAAAAAGGCTATTCTTAATAATTTGTTCAGTTTTTAATTCTTTACAATTATCTGTAATACAAGTTCCATGTAACTCTAATAGTTTATTAGAAATTGACAAAAGATGTCAAAATTTTCAATTTTGTTTTTCTTGAAAGTTAAGAATTTTATGAAAAAAATGTTTTAATAAAAGTCGTTTATTTTCTCATTATCTCTAACTATTGTTTGAAAAGTTTTGTTATATTTTTCATATTTAGAAAAATATCGACAAAAAACCTCATTTTCATGCATTTTCATGCACAATACTATTCAAATTGTGATGTGGCCATCATAGTACTTTCCCTATATTTTACTCGAAAACTATGCGGTTTATGCAAAAAGGTTATTCTTAATAATTTATTAAATTTTGAATTCTCTACAATTATTTGTTATATAACTTTCATGTTGCTTCAATAGTTTATTAGCAATTGGCAAAAAATGTCAAAAATTTCAATTTTTATTTTTTTCTCGAAAGTTAAGAATTTTATGAAAAATATATTTTAACAAAATTTGTTCAGTTTCTCATTTTCTTTAACTTTTGTTTGAAAAGTTTTGTAATATTTATCATATTAAAAAAAATATCGGAAAAAAACAAAAAACGCCTCTAGTAAACACCCACTTCCGGTTTATGAATGTTTGCCAAAAGCTTTTCAGTTCCAGTTTTGAACGATAAAACCTTACGTTTAAAGTTTCATCTCAATCGGATCAGTCGTTTTTGAGATACAGCACCCACGGACAGACAGACAGACAGACAGACAGACAGACAGACAGACAGACAAACAGACAGACACACACACAGACACAAAAATTTTTTTTCCAGAAATTAGTTTAATGGACTCAGGGGACCTCAAAACGGATATTTCCGCAAAAAAAAATTTTCAAAAAAAAATCACGATCACAATACTTCCCCTATATATACTTCGTATATAGGGAAAGTAAAAATATGTGAAAATAAATGACAGAATAATAGCATGACAAAAGACTAAATAGTTGATAACAAATGACAGATTATAGATGCAATCAACATATCGCAGAATAACAAATGACAGATGGTGAAATAATAAAATGATAGAAAAATAGATGATAAAATAACAGCATGAGAAAAGATATTGAATAATTAACTATTTTAATTATATATATTTTAATTGTTATTTTAACTATTTAAGTATTCTATTATAATTGTTTTTTAACTTTTTAATTATTTATATTGTAATTGTTTTTAATCAGCAATTGTATTTTAAATGGCTTCCGTAAATAAGCATTATTATTATTATTATAACAAATGGCAAATGACAGATGACAAATGACAGATGACAAATGACAGATGACAAATAACTAATGACAAATGACAGATAATAGATTGACAGGTGAAAAATGACAGATGACAAATGACAGAACAACAAAAGACAGTTGTCAAAATGAGAGAATGATAGAAGATAGGAAAATGGATGATTAAATAATAGCATGCCAAAAGGGATTGAATAATTGATGACAATAAACAAATAAAAAAAATGTCAGATGGCAGTTGACAAATGACAGATGACAATTGAAAAATAACAGATGACAAATTGATAGATGATAGAAATGACAAATGAGAGATGACCAATCGACAGATGTCAGAAGACAGAATAACAAATGGCGAACAACCAAATCATAGGAAAAAAAGATAGGAAAATAGATGACAGAATAATAGCATAACAAAAGACTAAATAGTTGATAACAAATGACAGATTATAGATGACAAATCAATAGATGGCAAAAAAGAAAATAACAAATGACAGATGGCGAAATGATAGAATGATAGAAAAATAGATGATAAAATAACAGCATGAGAAAAGAGATTGAATAATTGACGACAAATGACAAACGATATATGACAAATAACAGATGACAAATGACAGAAAACAGATTGACAAATGATAGATTGCAAATATCAGATGACAGATGACAAATGACAAATGATAGATGACAAATGTCAGGTGACAGATGACAAATGATAAATGACAAATCGATAGATGGCAAACGATAGAAAAACAAATGGTTAACAACAAAAGCATAGAAAAAAAAGATAGGAAAATAAATGCCGAAATAATGGCACGACAAACGACTAAATAATTGATAACAAATAACAGATGACAGATGACGAAACGCTAGATGGCAGAAGACAGAATAACAAATGACAGGTGAAAAAATAAGAGAATGGTAGATGATAGGATAAAAGATGATAAAATAATAGCATGACAAAAGAGATTGATTAATTGATGACAAATGACATATGTCAAATGCCAGATGGCAAATTGATAGATGGCAGAAATGACAAATGACTGATGACAATTCACAGATGACAAATGGCAGTGGACAAATGACAAATCGATAGATGGCAGAAGACAAAATAACAAATGACGAACAAATCATAGGAAAAAAGATAGGAAAATATATGACAGAATAATAGCATGACAAAAGACTAAATCACTGACAACAAATGACAAATCAATAGATGGCAAAAAAAGAATAATAATGACAGATGACGAAATGATACAATGATAGGGAAATAGATTGTAAAATAATAGAATGAAAAAAAATGACAATTGTCAAATGGTAATAATAAATCACAGATGCCAAATGACAGAAGACAAGTCAATAATTGACAGGAGACAACAAATGACAGATGCTAAAATGATAGAATCATAGGAAAATAGATGACAAAATAACATCGTGAGAAAAGAGATTGAATAATTGATGACAAATGACATATGACAAATGACTAATGACAAATGACAGATAACAGATTGGCAGATTGACAGATGACAGATGACAAATGGTAGATGAAAAATGACAGATGGCAAAGGGCAAAGTAACAAATGGCGAACGACCAATTCATAGTAAAAAAATATAGGAAAATAAATGAGAGAATATATAATAATAAATAATAAAATAATAACATGCCAAGAGACCAAATATCTGATAAATTACAGATGGCAGATGACAAATCGATAGATGACAGAAGACAGGTTAACAAATGACAGTTGGCAAAATTATAGAATGATAGAAGATATGGAAATGTTATGATAAAATAATGGCATGACAAAAGAGATTATATAATAGATGACAAATGACAAATGACAAATCACAAATTACAGATGACAGATGACAAATCACAAATTACAGATGACAAACGACAGATGTCAAATCAATATATGGTAGAAGACAAAATAACAAATCATAAAAAAAGATACAAATATAAATGACAGAATATAAACCATACAACAGAAAACCATATAACAAATGACAGATGGCAAAGTAATAAAATGATGGAAGATAGGAAAATAAATGATAAAATAATGGCACGACAAATGACATATGACAGATGACAAATGACATATGACAGATGACAAATAATAATAATAATAATAATAATATAAAATAAATGATAAAATAGTGGCATGACAAATGACATATGACAAATGACAAATAACAAATGACAGATGACAAATGAAAGATGATGACAGATGATAGATGACAAATCAATAGATGGCAGAGGACAAAATAATAAATGGCATACGATCGAATCATAGAAAAAAGTGATAGGCAAATAAATGACAGAATATAAAATAATAGAAGAGAGAATGGTAGATTGATGGCATAGCAAGAGACTAATTAATTGATAACAAATGGCAGATGACAGATGACAAATCGATAGATGGCAGAAAACAGAATAACAAATGTCAGATGGCAGAATGATAGGAAAATAGATGATAAAATACCAGCATGAGAAAAGAGAGTGAATAATTTATGACAAATGACTAATGATAAATTACAGATAACAGATTGACCGATGACAAATGACAAATGATAGAGGAAAAATGACAGATGACAAGTGATAAATGACAAATGACATATGACAAATGACAGATGACAAATCAATAGATGGTAGAAGACAAAATAACAAATTGCGAACGATCATATCATAGAACAAAAGATAGGAAAATAAATAACAGATGACAAATGACAGATGAAAAATAACAGATGACAGATGACAGCTGACAAATGACAGATAACAAATCAATAGATGGCAGAAGACAAAATAACAAATGGCGAACGGTCAAATCATAGAAAAAAAGGAAAATAAATGACAGAATATAAAATAATATATTATAGAATGATAGAAGGACAGCATGGCAAGAGACAAATTAATTGATAACAAATGGCAGATGACAAATCGATAGATGACAGAAAACAGAATAACAAATTACAGTTGACAAAATGATAGAAAAATAGATGATAAAATGCAGCATAGGAAATAGATTGGATAATTGATGACAAATGACAGATAACAAATAACTAATGACAATTGACAGATGACAAATGAAAGATGGCAAATGACAGATGACAAATGATAAATCAATAGATGGTAGAAGACATAATAACAAATGGCGAACGATCAAATCCTAAAATAAAAAAGATAGGTACAATAAATGACAGAATATAAAATAATAGCTGATAGAATGACGGAATGATATCATGGCAAGAGACGAATTAATTGATAACAAATGACAGATGACAAATCGACATATGACAGAAGACAGAATAAGAAATGAAAGATGGCAAAATATAATATAGAATGATGAAACATAAGGAAATAGATGATAAAATAATGGCATGACAAAAGAGATTAAATAACAGATGACAAATACTAGATTGACAGTTGACAGATGACAAATCGATAGATGCCAAAAGACAGGATAAAATAACAATAAAATAATAAATGGTGAACAGCCAAATCATAAAAAAAAAGATAGAAAAATAATAGAATGATAAAAGACTAAATAATTGATAAAAAAATGACAGATTATAGATGACAAATCAATAGATGGCAGAAAACAGAATAACAAATGAAAACTAGTAAAATAATAGAGTGATAAAATAATGGCAAGGGAAAAGAGATTGAATAATCGATGATAAATGACAGATGACAGATGACAGATTACAAATGACAAATCGATAAATTGCCGAAAATAAAATAACAAACGGAGAACGTCAAAATCATAGAAAAAAATAGGAAAATAATTGACAAAATGTAAAAAATAGATGATAGATTAAAAGCATGAAAAGAGACTAATTAATTGATAAAAAAATTACAAATGACAGATGACAAATTGATATATGACAGAAGACAGAATAACAAATGAAAAAATTATAGAATGATAGAAAATAGGGAAATAGATGATAAAATAATGTCATAACAAAAAAATTAAATAACAGATGACAGATGACAAATGACAAATGATGGATGACAAATAACAGATGTAATCTATTTTGTCATGCCATTATTTTATCATCTCTTTCCATATCTTCTATCATTCTATAATTTTGCCATTAATTATTTGTCATTTATTTTCCTATTGTTTTTTCTATGATTTGGTCTATTGATTTGTTATCTGTCATTTGTCATTTGTCATCTGTCATCTGTCATTTATAATCTCTTTTGCCATACCATTATTTTATCATCTATTATTTTATATTCTGTCATTTATTTTCCTATTTTTGTATGATTTCTATGATTTGACAAATGGCAGATGACAAATGACAGATGACAAATAAAAGATGACAAATGACAGATGACAGATGACAGATAACAAATGACAGATGACAGATAACAAATGACAAATGATGACAAATAATTATTGATAGATGGCAACGTGATAAATAACAAAACACAAAATAATAAATGGCAAACAATGATAAAAAGATAGAATTACAAAAGGACAAATGATAGATGATTATAGGCAGAATTATAAAAAATAAAATAATTTAATGACAGAAGACAAAAAATAGCATGACGAATAATGAAAACTGACTAATGACAGAAGGGGGAACAATAGATAGGAGAATAGTGGTATGAAAAGAGACTGAATAATACATGACATATAGAGGATAATAGATAACAGATGGTTAACGATAGATTTCGTAATTCATAGATTAATATATTACAAAAAAATGTGACACACGATAAATGATAAATGTCGCATAACAAATGCTAGAAGATATAATGATATATTACAGAAGACAAAAGATCAGATAACAGTAAGGAGAATAATAGAATGACAGAAGGCATCATAAGTAGATGTACTGCAGGCGACAGATGAGAAATAAAACATTTGGCATATTTAAAATGACAGATGACAGATAACAAATGAATAGAAGACATAGAATGACAGATGACGAGAAGAGAGAATGAGAGCTGATATGGTAAAATTTTAGAGTAACAATAGCCAACAATTTTTGATAGATAACATTAAAGCATGAAATATCTAGCCAAAAAAATCCGGAATGATTACAGTTAACAGAATGACAGATGATAAATGGAAGATGGCAAATGATAGCAGATAAGAGATAACAGAATAATAAAATGACAGAAGACAGAATAATAGAAAGATAAAAGACAGGAAAAAAAGTAACGGATAATATTAGATAGATGACAAATATCGTATAATACATAGGTAATGAAAGATGATAGACCAAGAATAACAGATGAAAAAAAAAACAGTTGGCATTATTGTATAATAATGAAAAATACAGTATGGTAGTTAATGAATGTTTTATTCAATTTTTTTTAACTAAACAATACAAACGAGCCGTATTATTATTATTATTTATTTATTTTCAACTTAGTTTACGTAATTGTCCCAGCATTAAAAACAATATCACTGCAAATTGAAAATTGTAACGAAGCCATCGCGCGGAATATAATTGAAAAAGATGAAAAACACGGCGAGAAAATGGAGACGAAGAGCCGCCCGGTTGCGAAAGAACAATTAAAACTCGAGCACGCTCTCAATTAAATTTTAATGAAAGTCCAATTTACACAAACATTAACCCCGGTGACATTCGGCGGCGGCGGGGGCGGCGGAAAAGACGGCCACGTGTAAAAGTAAAGTGGAGTAGTAGTAGTAGTAGTAAAGCCGGGCATTTCCCCCGTTTCCCTTTATACAGGCGATAATCAGGGCGTGAAGTTCTTGCGACGCTTCAAGCAGCTCCTCAATCCGGCTCAGGTGTTCGACTTGATATCGACTGGTCCCAGATTGGGCCTGAGGCTCTTCCGGCACTTCGACCCTTTCAGGATCCTCGTGTGCAGCGGCGACGGATCAGTCGGATGGGTGCTCTCCGAAATTGATAAGCTTGACATGCATGTAAGTTTATATATATATATAGAAAGGACAAACGTTGATGTTTAATTTATACCAGAAAATCCATCTCTCAGATCATCAAACATTGGTTTAATTACTTTAAAACAGTTTTGTAATTCAATACCTGGCGGTGTTTTAGTACGAGGAGTAGTTATTTTAACTGTTAGTTGTTAGTTGTGGTGCACGCTGAAAATAATTAATTCTAATATTCATTAATCATTATAGAAACAGTGCCAAGTAGCAGTTCTTCCCCTAGGAACAGGAAACGATTTGGCGAGAGTGTTGGGTTGGGGATCGTCATGCGACGACGACACCCATCTACCACAGCTCCTCGAAAAATACGAGAAAGCCAGCACGAAAATTTTAGACCGCTGGAGCATCATGGCCTTCGAACGTACAATCGCCATGCCGAAACTCTCCCTAACACCAGGACAACCGGACGGTGTCCTGCACACGCAAATCGCACAATACGAAGACAGTTTAGTGGGCCATCTAGAAAACATCCTTCAATCCGACGAAACGTCCGTGGTCCTCACCTCGGCGAAGCGTTTATGCGAGAGCGTCAAAGATTTCGTCAATCAGGTGGCCGCCAGCTCGCTGAGTCGCGGTGATGAACAACTGGCCAAAAAAAGCGAAATCCTCCAGCAAAAACTCGACCAGTTATTGCAAACGTTAACCAGCGAACAAATCGACGCAATGAACGTAGATTTCGAAGAGGACGATGGCAGCGGGAAAGAACTCCACCATAAGGAAGACACGGAAAGCGAAATGTCGTACGAAAAACGTTCAGAAAAATCAGAAAAAGACTTGAGCAACTTTAACTTTCGCAAACACAGAAGAACGTCGCGTTTCGTGGAAAGGGAAAAGGACGCGTTGATACTGCGGGCAAACAGTTTAAAGAGGGCGATTAGAAATCTGGTCGAGCACACCGAACAAGCCGTCGACGAGCAGAACAAACAAACCGAGAGGATCATACCGACTGTCAACATATCTTTAACGACGGATTTAGATGATAACAAGATGGATTCGTTGAAGGTGTTACCGACGATTGATTCCGGTTCGAATTCGGATATCAGTTCTTGCCCCAGTCCGGTCAGTCAGACCAGCGTGTTAACGGCGAGGTTAGTCAATTTATCACCGATGCCCGATATACGAAGGGATTCGGCCATCGAAGATCCGGAACTGTTAAACCTTCCCGCACCTCCTGATTTTGCTGATAGTCGACGGGCCAGTCAAATTCAACAAAGGTAAAAGATATTAATAATAAAAATAAAATTGTGTAATATAATTTTAAGAAATTCGCACTCCTGACCTACCTCAATAATTTATATTAACGTAATTTTGGTTTTCCATAATAAACAAATTATTTTTTAACATACTTCAATAAAACCTCCATCAACTTAAATCGGTACAATTTTGTTGTCGTAGACCAATGGATTAATTATTGCGGTAGGTAAGGAGTACACTCAACTCAAGCGATTAGTCAACTCTTTTTAGATATTAATTTTTGTTAATTCTATTTCAACACTTCACGAGATTAGAGAACATTTGAAAATTTAAAAAAATATAAAAACAGTAAGAAATTTTCCATTAAACAATTTAAACAACAACAAAAACAACAATTAAAACAAAACTCAGAAATTAGAAAGAAAGCTAAAATAAATTTACTAAAAAACATTTGAATAACAGCAAAAATTGAAATATCATGAACCAGTTGAAAACTAGAAAAAAAAACCTTAAACTAAATTATCATAAAACAATTTTTAAAAACAGAAGAAACAAATTTACTGAAAAATAAAACAATTGAAACATTAAGAATAATAAAATCATCATTAAACAATCGAATAACAGAAACAGAAAAACAAATTGTTCATAACACAATTGAATTAAAAAAAAGACATAATATAATTTTCTTTTTTGCAACACTTAAAATGTTATGAAACCATTAAACATAAAAACAAAAACATTTTCGTTATAAAAGAAATTTTTCAAAAAAAACACAGTTGCAATATTAATTGAAAATAAATCAGAGAACGAATTTTTCATAATACAAATGTGAAAAATAAAACAATTGAATTGCTTTTTGAATAAAAACTATTTTATAATAAAACAATTGAAAAACAGAACAAAAATATATTAATTAACATGAAAGAAAACAAATTTATCAGAAAACAATTGAAATTTCATGAAACAATTGAAATTGGAGAATTATCATAAAATCGTTAAAAAAATAACAGAAAACAACAAATTTATTAGGAAAACAACTGAAACTGCAAGATACAAATAAAATTAAAAAATAAATAAATAAGAGAAAAAAAAAACAAAATTTCCATAAAACAATTGAATATAATGAAATAAAATTTATTACATTTTACTTGAGTAAAACAAATAAAATATTATGAAACGATTAAAAATTTAAACAAATTTATTTCAAAACCGAAAAACAATTGTCATAATTTTAAAAAAAAATGAAGATTATCATAAAACAAGTGAAAAAACATACAAATTTTAGTAAACAATTATAAAGTGCTATGAAACAATTGAAAATAAAATAAATAAAAACAAAAACTCGTTTATCGTAAAACAATTTAATAAGAGAAGAAAATTAAAGTTGTCAGAAAATAATTGAAATATCACGAAACACATTGAATTTAAAAAATGAAAAAAAAAAAATAAGTAAATAACAGAACAAGAGAAAAAATAAAAAACAATTGCAAAAATAAACAACTGAACAACAGAAAGAAAAAAATCATAAAAAGTACTGAAATATCGTGAAAGTTAAAAAACTAAAACAAATTACATAACAGAAAAAAAAAAACAAATGAATCACAAAACAAGTGAATAATTATTCTAGAATAAAACACAAATTAGCTAGTAAATAATTTCTTCGTCATAAAACCACTGAAAATAAAAATAACGTTATTTATTTGTTTATTTACTTATTATTTATTTATCATAAAAATCAGAGAAAAAAGCAAATTTATCATAAAACAATTGAATCACAAAACAAAATAAAAACAAATATTATCATAAAACAATTTTTCAACAAAAAAACAATTGAAAAATTATGAAAAAATTGAAAATTAAAAAAATAAAACTAGAACAAGTGAATGACGACAAATTTATTATCAATTTAATAACAGAAAAGTAACATAAATTTTTCAAAAAAAAAAACAATTGAAACATCATGAAACGATTGAAAATTTAAAAAAAAATTAAAAAAACTAAAACAAGTGAATAACAACAAATTTGTTATAAAACAATTGAATTACAGACAAAAAAAGGTGAGTCAGAAAATAATTAAAACGACATTGAACAATTAATAATTAGACAAGGATATTTGAAAATGAAAAACAAATTTAACAACCAAAAAATACAAAAAAAAATTGTCAAAAACAATTGAATTTAAAAGAAATATCAGAAAACAACTGAAAAATCATGAAACTATTGACAGAAAGACCATAGGTCGATAGCCGTATTAAAAATCAATTATGATTATAATGTACATAACGAATGTATTCAATTATCAATAAAGATGTTTGTCTCTCTCATGAAACTATTAAAATTTCATGAAATAATCGGAAATTGAAAAGAATTAAGAAAACAAAAGAAATTCATTGCAAAACAAATGCATAAAAGAAAATTGATTAAACAAATTTGTTAGAAAACAATTGAATAACAGACAAAAAATAAGTTGAGTCAGAAAATAATTAAAACGACATTGAACAATTGATAATTAGACAAGGATATCATGCATCGTAAAACAATTGCTTAAACAAATTTGTTAGAAAACAATTGAAATTGCATTGAAAATTTAAAAAATATATACAAACTAAAACAACTAAACAACAGAAAAAAAATCATAAAACAAGTGATATTGAATAAAAATGACAAACAAGTCAATAACAATAAAAATAATTGAAATGTTATGATATAATTGAAATTTAAAAAAATAATAAGCCAAAAACTAGTTTATCATAAAACAATTGAAAAACAAAAAGAAAAACCAATATTATAAAATTATTAAATGGAAGAAAACAAAATATTTTTTTATAAAACAATTAAAATTAAAAACGAAAAAACAACCGAAGAAAAATTTGAAAATAAAACAAAAAAAAACTAAAATAATCAACAATTTTGTTATAAATAATTGAATTTAAAAAAAATATCATAAAACAAATGAACAAATTTGTTAGAAATAAAATGAAATTGCATGAAAAATTTAAAAAAATAAATAAACTAAAGCAAGTGCATAACAGAATAAATATGTCGTAAAACAATTGACATTTAAAAAAATGACAAAACAAGTGAATAGCGATAAAAAACAATTGAAATTTTATGATTGTCTTGAAACTAAAAAAAGTAATAAATCAAAAACTAGTTTATCATAAAACAATTGAAAGACAGAAAGAAAAACCAATATTAAAAAATAATTAAATGAAAGAACTCGAAATTATTTTTTATAAAACAATTAAAATTAAAAAAGAAAAAACAAACGAAGGAAAATTTGAAAATTGAAAATAAAACCAAAAACAAACACTAAAATAAATGTATCAACAATTTTGTCATAAACAATTGAATTTTAAGAAATAAAATATCATTAAACAAATGAACAAATTTTTTAGAAAACAAGTGAAATTGCATAAAACATTTTTAAAAAAATCTAAAAGAAGTGCATAACAGAAAACAAAAGTCGTAAAACAATTGACATTTTAAAAAAATGACAAAACAAGTGAATAACAGTAAAAACAATTGAAATTAAAAAAATAATAAACCAAAAACTAGTTTATCGTAAAAAACAATTAAAAACAGAAAGAAAAAACAATATTAAAAAATAATTAAATGAAAGAGAACAAAATCAGTTTTTATAAAACAATTAAAATTATAAAGGAAAAAACAACGAAAGGAAAATTTGAAAATTGAAAATAAAACAAAAAAACAAAAACTAAAATAAATATATAATATATAACAAATGAAATGTCAAGCAACAAATGAAAATAAAAGAAAATACAAACTAATTAAATAAAAGAAAGAAAATAAAACAGTTTTTCAGGAAACAATTGAAAATTAAAAATTAAAAAAATAAAGCAAATTCTCAGTAAACAAAATTGAAAAAAGAAAATAAATTTGGTTTTTTAAAACAATTGAATTATATTAGAACTATTCAAACCAAAGAAAATTCACAAAACAATTGAAAAAAAGGGAAATTAAACTTTATTACAAAGCAATTAGAATATTTATAAAAAACAATAGAAAATAAAAGAAAATTTCATAAAACATTTGAAACCAATAATAAGTATCACGAAGCGATTAATAATAATAAACAAAAACAAATTTACCATAAACACTTAAATAACAGAAAACAAACAAATTTATCGAGAAACAATTGAATGAAAAAAAAAATGTTTTATCATAAAATATTAAAATAGAAACAAATAAATGTATCATAAATTAATTTAAACCAACGATAAAACCAATTTATTATAAAACAATTGAATAACAAAACAGAAATTGTTCTGAAACCATTGAAATATTATTAAATAATTGAAAAAAATTAAACTTAAAACAATTTGATCGAAAAATAATAAAGCAACAGTAAAAAATTTGTTATTAAACAACTGACAATAAAAAGCAAAATGGAAACCAAAACCAATTTATCGTAAAATAAATAAAAGGACAACAAAAAAAACAAAATTTTCCATTATTAAAAATTAAAATGTCATAAAACAATTTTCAATTGAAAAAAATAAAACAATTGATAATTAGAAATAACAAAAACAAAACCTAATTTGTCATAAAATAATTGAATAATAGGAATTAAAAAAATTGAAATAAAAGACAATTTAAAAAATTAAGCCAAAAATCAGGAAATAATTGTAAATAACAAGAAAAAAAAACAAAATTTATTATGAAACAATAAACAATAAAAACTGAAAAATTTAAATTATTTAATTTAATTCCCACCCTCCAATTAATAAAATAAACGCCTATGATTTACTGAATTAATTTTTAATTATAAATAGTTTCATTCTGTACTAATTTCACACATACAATAGAATAAAAATATTTTTTTTTTTTAATACTTAGCTTATATATTGATGATTGGAGGGTGGGATAGTGGCCACCCACCCACCCTACATATACAGTTGAATTTAAATTAAAAATATGTTTATTATTTTTTACATATCTACATCACTACTACTGCTGATGTTTTTGGGGAAATAAAACGAGTGACAGTAATTAAAGTTAAACTGTAAATGTAGGGTGGGTGGGTGGCCTCTATCCCAACCTCCAATTAATAAAACAACGCCAGTGTTTTACTAAATTAATTTTTAATTTTAAAAAGTATTATTCTGTATTAATTCCTCAATTATGTTAGCTTAAAACATTAATTATTTTTGCTAATACTAGTTTATATATTGATAATTGGAGGGTGTGATAGTGGCCACCCACCCACCCTACATATATAGATGAATTTAGAATAAAAATATGTTTATTATGTTTTTTAATAACATCGTCACTAATGATATTATTATTTTAGGGAAAATCAAAGAGTGTCAGTGATTTAAGTTAAACAATATATGTAGGGTGGGTGGGTGGCCTCTATCCCACCCTCTAATCAGCAAAACATCGCATGTGTTTTATTAAATTATTTTTTATTATATAAAAAGTTGTATTCTGTATTAATTTCTTAATCATTTCAGCATCAACATAATTTTAATGATTACGGGCGTTGTTTTGTAAACTGGAGGGTGGGATAGAGGACACCCACCCACCCTACATATCCAATTTAATTTTAACTACAATAATGTTTATTAATTTTTAATATCATCCTCACTAACACTGTTTATGTTTATGTTTATGTTTATTAGTCTTTAGTTTTCTTTCCAAAAAAATTAAAGTTAAATTGTATGTATATTTTTTTAGAAATGATGTGGCTTTGATGTTTTATAGAAATTATTATTATTTCGTACTCAGAAACAAAATGGCGCCAAAAGGAATTGGAAATTAGCGAGTGAAAACTGCTTCCGTTGGTTTTGAAAAATTGTAGAAAATTAATCTCCCATGGAATTAACTTGAAATTTTCAAAATATGTTTAGAAATGATGTGGTTTTGATGTTTTATAGAAATTATTATTATTTCGTGTTCAAAAACAAAATGGCGCCTCAAGGAATTGTAAATTAGGAAGTGAAAATTGCTTCCGTTGATTTTGAAAAATTGTAAAAACTTAATCTGCCATGGAATTACCTTTAAATTTTCAAAATATGTTTGGAAATGATGTGGCTTTGATGTTTTATAGAAATTATTCATATTTCGTGTTCAATAACAAAATGGCGCCTAAAGGAATTAGAAATTAGGAAGTGAAAATTGCTTTCGTTGGTTTTGAAAAATTGTAAAAACTTAATCTCCCATGGAATTAACTTGAAATTTTCAAAATATGTTTAGAAATGATGTGGCTTCGATGTTTCATACAAATTATTACTATTTCGTACTCAAAAACAAAATGGCGCCACAAGGAATTGGAAATTAGGAAGTGAAAACTGCTTTCGTCGGTTTTGAAAAATTGTAAAAACTTAATCTCCCATGGAATTAACTTGAAATTTTCAAAGGTGGGTGGCCTCTATCCCACCCTCCAATTAACAAAACTACGCCCATAATCAATTGAATTAATATTTAATTATAAACACTTGTTGTTGATTGGTAATATTATTTTACTAACAATTTCTTGTAGTATAACAACGGACATCACCGAACAAATCCTGAGGGAAACGTGCTCGACACTAACGAAAGAACTCTCGGAGCTGACGCTCAAGGAACAAATCATCGAAGTGGAGATGGAGGAGAAGAAACTGCCGAAACAGCCGGATAAAAGCATCGAGACGAAAGACAATGAGGATAAGTATTCGTCACCGGAAGACTGCCGACTCTACGACGAGGACAAGGAGTGCAGCAGCATCCTGTCGGCGATATCCAACGAAGAGGCCAGCATCATATCGGAGATACTCGAACAGAAGTCGTTCTGTCCGTTAAAGGATAGCGACGGTGAGGACATCAACGGACACATAGGTCACATCGATTCCCCGGAAACTGATACGAATCCGAATTCGGAGGCGCTTCAAGGCGAATCCTTATTGGACGATATCAGTTCTATGTTAGGTGAGTGCGATGATTTATAGGATAATTGCAGTCCTGCAAAATTTAAGTCCCAGAAGAAAGGTCAAAGTAAATTGATCTTCAGGACTGGAAACATAAATTAGACTTCACGTAGATATGGACTTTTTCCTGTGAGGTTGTTTCAAATCTAAAGTTATTAGTAAGCTTATAGACTAACTGTTCTAGTGCATTTGAAAGAAAATATCCACCAAGAAATGGCAACGTAAGACATTTTATTGACCGCAAATAAGAAATAAATTCCAAAATTGTATAGTTTAATAATTAATAAAGACATTTTCGATTTTTTTATTAATTGGTTGACTTTCTTTTGGGACATTTTGTATTAAACAGAGTAAATTTTATTTTATTAATCTATTTAATTCTCTCTTCAACGAATTAAGTATTTGCAGGCAACGATATGTACGGCTTCGAATTGGACAGCATCGAAAACACCTACACCGACGACACGACGCTCTTCACCAACGAAATGGAGAGGCGGAGGAGTCTGAAGCGCGACTCCGTCGACATCAAGCGCCGTCTGTCGCGGACGAAAATCGAAGAGGAGACAACGCAGTTCGGCTTCGAGAATCGCGCCTTCATGACCCAGCACGTCTACCTCGAGAGTCTGGCGGAACCGGAACCACCGCCGAGATTTTGTAGTTTAGCCCAATTCGTCGAGGGCAGCGATATAGCGAGGAGGTCGTTCAAACGACACCCAACGACTAAGCACTCGAAAACGGAAGCCAACGTCACCAGACAGAGTATCCTTACGGAGGAAAACGAAGATGCCGGTGGTTCCAAATTGAGTCTAAACAAAATCGAAATGGAGTTGAAGGAATCGGAAGAGAAGGATGATAACAAGTTTCCACGAGTGAGCGTTATAGTCGAACCACCGTCGCCGGACATCAACGAACAATTAAGGGCGCAGCGTGCCGAAAAGATCACCATCGAAATAGAAAACGATTACGACGTAAAAAATTTATTGGGCAGAGCTGATTTATCGAATAGCGACATCACCAGTAACAACAGCTCGAATACAAACCTATTGGGCATCGACGATCACTTCCTGACCTGCTCTCCAGCGGCTACAAGAAGGATATCTTGTTGTAGCATGCTAAACCCCACCGAAGCCGCGGCTTTAGCAGCTGCAGCTACCAGTAAATTCTATTCGGAATCCGAAAAGAGAGAAAGGAAAGACGATAAGGATAAGGAGAAGGTTAACAGAAAACTACCTATAATAAATCCTTTAGTTAGACTACCTTCATGGCCTAGTAAGTATAAAATAGTAATACTTTCTACAAAAAATTATAATTAAAAACCTTACAGATGTTAGTACAGGCTCTGGTTTTATCAGTAAATGCTTGTTGGCTAATGCTGATACCTTATGCGCCGCTGTGAGTCCGCTAATCGACCCCGACGAGACGCTGCTGGAAGGTTTCTTCGAAAGGTGCGTTATGAACAACTATTTCGGCATCGGAATCGACGCGAAAATCTCCCTTGATTTCCATCACAAACGCGAGGAACATCCTGAAAAATGCAGATCACGCGCTAAAAATTACATGTGGTACGGAGTACTAGGCAGCAAACAATTCTTACAAAAGACTTATAAGAATTTGGAGCAGAGGGTGCAGTTAGAATGTGATGGACAACGAATACCGCTGCCGCATCTTCAAGGCATCGTTATACTCAACATTCCTAGGTAAATAAAAATCAATATACACGGACACATCGATTACAATCGATAATTAATTCATATTTTTGATATAAGACAACTTAAATCTGTAGATTTACCTATTTCAAACAATTTCTGTTTATGACCCATGACCTAATACCCTCACGCCTGACGTGAAATAGCTGCAGTTGTCGGATGCAGACGATCAGACGACGGCACCCTCCTCGAGCGTCCACTTAAAATTAGACGCATCGCCGTCACCGTCATCGTCCCCCAATCTATTGTCTCCCCTTGTGCCGATCCACCAGAAAAACCATTATGCCCTTGTCAATTGCACACGATCGGAAAGTAATACGGAGGTTTCTATCCGCCCTCAGTTTCATGGGCGGCATCAATTTCTGGGGCGGCACGAAGGAGGGCGACATCTTCCTGGCGCCCAGCTTCGACGACAAAATCCTCGAAGTGGTCGCCGTCTTCGGCTCCGTACAGATGGCCGCCTCCAGACTGATCAATCTGCAACATCACAGAATAGCGCAGTGCCAGAGTATACAAATCAATATATTAGGTGAGAATTTATTTAATTTCTATAGATTTAATTAATTGCTCACTTAACCCGTGGTGAAACATATTTGAAAAATCTTGATTAGAAATTAAAAAACAAAAAAAAACAAAAAAAAATAAATATTCTATGAAACAAACCAAGTGTTTTTAATTTCTAATCAAGATTTAATTTCTATAGTTATATTTTTATTAATCCTCGTAAAATTATCTACAACTTTGCCTTTTACAATTTTTTCCTATCTGTCATATAAACCGAGATATATTCATTTGAAAAAGTTGACACTTTTTACATTTTTTTCAAAATATCTAGTTACCCTTGACTTTTTTGACAACTTCGAAAGTGAAATTTTATTCGTCTCGTAAAACTACACACCTCTTCCCATTTAACCGTTTTCCAATCTCCTTTAGTTTCAGAGATTTAAAAAACTCACCCTGTATATTAATATCGAAGTAATCTTCAAATCAGCTTCAGATTCAGCAAAAATAGTTAAAAAAAACAATTGAAAAATGTCATCAAGACAGTTGAAAACGATAGTATTTTGAAATTTGTTCCAAAACAATTAAAATTGTATGAAAATGTAAATTTGTATGTTAAAAAAAAAACATTTCAAAACTTTTACAAAAACAATTGAATATTGTTATAAAAAACACAATTGAAAAATGTCCTAAAAAGAGGTGAAAATTTTATCTAAAGAATTAATATTAAAAACAAAATCAAAAACAATTAATTATTGCTACACAAAAAACAGTTCATATTAAAAATTCAAAAATTTGGATTTCAAAATATATCGAAATATCAAAAAATTTCAAAATAAAACAAAATTAAAATTTAAAAATTTTTAAAATTAAATAAATCAAAAATTCAGTTTCAAAAATTGAAATATTCCAAAATTCATATATTTAAAAATTCAAATATTGAAAAATAAAAAAAATGAAATTCTAAATTTCCAAAATTCAATAATTTAAAATTTTAAAAATTTAAAAATTCATATATTTAAAATTTCAAAAATTCAATCAATCATGATTGATAAAAAATTCAAAATTTCAAAAATTTAAAGTTCTGAACTATCACTCCAAAAATTCAATAATTCAAATAGTCAAAATTTTTTCAAAAATTCTTCAAATTAGGCAATATTTTGCTAAACATTTTAATCTTTGTTTTGTATTATTAAAATTCAGCAAAAATGAGTTAAAAAAACATTTGATAAATGCAAGACAGTTGAAAAATTTCTAACGAAAGCAATTTGAAATTTGTTCAAAAAAAACAATTAAAATTTTTCCAATTTAAATGTATTGTTTTAAGTACAAAAAACATTTGAAAACGTAGAGAACTTAACAAAAACAATTGAACAAAAAGCACGGTTAAAACACAGTTGAAAAATGTCCTAAAAATTGGATGAATATCTTAATTAAACAATCAAAAATCAAAAATGCAAACATTTTGAAACAAAAAAAAATCCATAATTCCAAAATTCAAAATCACCGATTTTTTGTCAAACTCTTTAAAGCTTGTTTAATATTATCGAAACTCGACAAAAAAGAACACTTTAAAAATATTGAAGCCATCAAGACAGTTGAAATTTGTTCCAAAACAATTAAAATTTTACTAAAATACTAAATTGTTTTAAATAAAAAAACATATGAAAACTTAACGAATAACAGTTGTAACAAAATCAATTGAGTATTGCTAGGAAAAACAAAGCTAAAACACAGTTGAAAATTTTAAAAAAAATTCAATTGAACAAACGTCTAAACAAAACAATTCATATTAAAAGATAATCAAAAATTCAAAACTTTGGATTTCGAAAATACAACACAAAATTCAAAAATTGAAATATTCATATATTTAAAATTTCAATAAATTTCAAAATATTAAATTTCTAAAATTCAAAAATTTTAAAATTCATATATTCATATATTGAAAAATTCAAAAGTTCAAATATTTAATAAGTTTTAAAATTATAGAATTTGAAAAAGTAAAAAAAATTCAAAAATGGAGAAATAAAAAATTTTTAATATCAAACATTCAAAAATTCACATATTAAAATATTCAAAAATTCAAATTAAAAATTCTTCAAATAGCCAAAATAATTTTGCTAAACTTTTGAATCTGTTTTATATTATTGAAATTCAACAAAAATTAGTTTTAAAAAAGAACAATTGAAAAATGCCATCAAGACAGAGATAAAAATTTGTACCAAAACAATCGATACCTTTCAAATGTGTGAATAAATTGTTTTAAGAAAAAAAAAAACATTTGAAAACATAACGAATAACAGTTTTAACTTTACAAAGACAATTGAATATTGCATAGAAAATGGAAATTTCGAAATTTCTCCATTCATTTAAATGATAGGACAAAAATAATGGAAAACAATTGAAGGTCGATTTCAGGTTTTTACTTTATTAAACTATATGAAACATTGGGGTTCGTTTATTGAAAGAATTTTCGAAATAAGTTTATTTGTTTAAAAGTTATGACATAAAAAAGAAAAAACAATTGAAGATCAAATTTTAGTTTTTCGTCTCATAAGAATGTATCAAACATTTATATTCATTTGCTGAAATTATTTTCCAAATTCGTCCATCCTTTCAAGAGTTATGACAAAAATAATTGAAAACAATTGAAGGTCGATTTTTACTTTTTTCGCTCATACGAATATAGTAATCATTTGCAATCATTCGGTGAAAAATTTTTCGAAATTTGACCATTCATTTAAAAGTTATGACAAAAATAATGGAAAACAATTGACGGTTGATTTTTAGTTGTTTACTTCGTTAAAATATATAAAACATTAGCCATCGTTTAGTGAAAGAATTTTCGAAATTAGTTAATTTGTTTAAAAGTTATGACAGAAAAATGAAAAAAACAATTGAAATCAAATTTTAGTTTTTTGTCTCATAAGAATGTATCAAACATTTGTATTCGTTTGGTGAAATTATTTTCCAAATTCGTCCATCCTTTCAAGAGTTATGACAAAAATAATTAAAAACAATTGAATATCGATTTTTATTTTTTTCGCTCATACGAATATATTGATGTTTTGCAATCGTTCCGTGCAAAAATTTCCGAAATTTCTTCATTAATTTAAAAGTTATGATAAAAATAATGGAAACAATTGAGGGTCGATTTTCAGATTTTTACTTCATTCAAATATATGAAACGTTAGCGATCGTTTGGTGAAAGAATTTTCCAAATTAGTTTATTAGTTTAAAAGTTATGACAGAAAAATGAAAAAACAATTGAAGATCAAATTTTAGTTTTTCGTCTCATAAAAATGTATCAAAAATTTTTATTCGTTTGCGGCAATTATTTTCCAAATTCGTCAATCCTTTCAAGAGTTATGACAAAAATAATTGAAAACAATTGAAAGTCGATGTTTACTTTTTTCGCTCATGCGAATACAGGGTGACTGACGAAAAACCTTTGGTGCTGTATCTCGCTTATTTTTGATCCGATTTGAATAAATAAAACATCAAATTAAATGATTTTTAAAAGACTTTAATATGAACTGTACTGATATTTTTTCTCGCACCCAGTTTTTGACAAAATACGATCAACATTTTTTTTTTAATTGCACTGTATATATATTTTGTACTGATCCGCAAGGAGATTTTTTTCTGAATCTAAATTTGTAAACGATTGTATCCATTCATCAAACCAAAGTCGAGAAATTGAGGATTAAAAAAAAATTAAAAATCAAATACCCATAGTAAACAATATACAGAGCCTATTCCAAATGTCAAAAGTGACAGTGTCAGTCATTGGTACAATACTGCAATGATTTTTAATAATTTCATAATAAAAATGTTGCAAGATTTCAAAAACTGAAAAACGATTTTTGTAGAAGCACAAAATTCTAGTACAGTGTTTGAAATATTGCAACATTTTAATTATGAAATAATTAAAAATCGTTGCAGTATTGTATCAATGGCTGTCACTGTCACTGTTGACATTTAAAATAGGGTCTGTATATTGTTTACAATGGATACTTGACTTTTTATTTATTTTTTTAATCCTCAATTTCTCGACTTAAGTTTGATGTATGGATAAATTTGTCTACAATTTTATATTCAGAAAAAAATCTCCTTGCGAATCAATAAAAATATATATACAGTGCAATTTAAAATAAAAATGTTGATCGTATTTTGTTAAAAAACTGGGTGCGAGAAAAAATAACAGTTCAGATCCTATGAAAGTCTTTTAAAAATGGTTTAATTTGATGTTTTATTTATTCAAATCGGATGAAAAATAAGCGAGATACAGCACCAAAGGTTTTTCGTCAGTCACCCTGTATATTGATCTTTTGCAATCGTTCCGTGCAAAAATACTTAAGATAATAGATGTCACTTTAATAGTTACCCTACGTTTACGGATATTAGGTGTTTTAAAACTCACGAGGAAAACAATAATTAATTTCAGGTGATGAAGGTGTGCCAATTCAAGTGGATGGTGAGGCGTGGATACAACCTCCTGGTATCATCAGGATCCTCCATAAAAACCGCATGCAGATGCTCTGCAGGAACCGCGCCTTGGAAAACTCGCTGAAGTCGTGGGAGGAGAAGCAGCGGCAGAGTATAGCGGCGCAGGGTGGTAAACAGAGGGCGTCCATATCGCACGACAAGGCCCGCACCAGCCTGACCAGGCAGAGCATGCCCGTCCACGAAAAGTCCTTCCTGGGCGTGCACATCGAAAAGATCCGCCAGCACTCGTTCAGCGGTCCGGTGACGACCAGCCACGAACCCCGTCACTCGACCGTCACCTTCGTCGACAAGCCGATGCACGAACCGGACGTCCTCTTCACCGAGGAGGAACACCACCTGCTCCTGAACTTCATCGAATGTGCCACAACTCTAGCCAAATGGATTAAGATATTAGCGATTAGTTATAGTTTAGAAACGGATTTATATACACTAGCCACTAAGACGGACCGTTGTTTGGAGAGCATACATCCGAAGGGGAGGATTTTGTCGGGGCCGTCGTTGAGGAACGAGTTCACCAAGCTGGTGAACGCCGTGAAGACTTTGTACGAGGAGAGCTGTTGTTTACTGCACGATAGGGGTGATAAGTTGAGGTTGAGGGAGGATTTGGAAAATAAATTGAGCGCCAGTTTAGCCAACACGGAATTAGAGTTGAGGAAATGTGTACTGTACGATACTCCAAGTGGTAGTTTGGTGTATTTACAACCCCTACAAGAAGATCAGGTAATATTTAATATGATTCTTTTCTTCTCAGTATATACAACTAGTATAGACTGTTAACAAGAATATTAAAAATAATTTTACTACTATTTTAGAACGAACACAAGAAGAAAGGATTATTCTGGTTGAAATTCAGAAAAAGTTCAAGCGCACACGCCACCCAAGTACCGAGCGGAAAAACCCGTGACGTCGCATCCTGGGGCACGCAAGAGGTCGCCACCTGGCTAGAAACCTTACAACTCTCCGAGTACATCGACAGCTTCGTCAAGAACGACATCAGAGGCAGGGAACTGTTGACCCTGGCCAGGCGCGACCTCAAGGACCTAGGCGTGACCAAAGTGGGTCACGTCAAACGGATCCTGCAGGCCATCAAGGACCTCAATCAAGGACTATAAATAAGTATACACTCTGATCTCCCAAATCAAAAAAATAAGAAACAAAAGGAAAACAAAAATATATAGATTTAATATTGTGAAAATAATGGAGGCGTGCCCCCCACCCCCCCTGAAATGGTATGATATTAATACTTCGCTGTGATTTTATTATTATTATTATTCTAATTATTAAAAAAAAGTAACTATTCTGATTGTATTATATATGGAAACGTGCAATATTCGACCAAAAGTTTTTGAAGAAATATCTCCCGCGCACAAAAAAAAAATTATCCCGCACTTTAAAACATTGGGTAATTGATCTTTAACTAAAAAAAAAAAAAATATACAAATATTAAAAATGATGATTGATTCATCAACAATCAGAAACTACTATGATTTATTGATTCTAACCGAAATGTTAATAATTTTTAAGGTCTAACCTTATTCCAAACGAGATTTCCAATATTCAGTAAAAGGTCACTCAAAATTGAGGTCACTCTTTATTACACATATCACTCCCAAGAAATCTCACCTTATTTTTAGTTTTTTAAGTCCAAGATCACCCTTTTTATATTAAGGTCATCTTTAAAATACATACGCCCATCTAGTTTTTCAATCTGAGGTCACTTTTTTAAGAATTAAAGACTCAAATTTGAAGCCCGTGGTCACATTCAATCAAGGCCACCTCTTTAGCTTTAATTTATTCCTGTAAAAGTGAGAAATAACTCTGAAATAAAATGAAACCATCATTAAATCCTAATTGTTACATTTTTTGATTTTAAGGATATTCTTTAGATGTAATTTATTCTTGGGAAAAAGAAAAAATATCAATTCCTAATTGTTACTTTTTTTACGGATTTATCACGACATAAAAGCTCCTAATTTAAGTCCGAGGTCACTTCCGATCGTCAATTGTTTTTCTTTTAGTTCTTGAATATAAATGTGGATCTAAAAAATCTATTCCTCATATAAAAGCCCCAATTTGAAGGTCACTTTCAATCAAGGTCACTTCATTTAACTTTATTCATCTTAAATAAAAAAACCCTTCGGTTGTTTTTGTTCTTAGATTTAAAAAAAATTGATCCGAGAGGTACTTATTTACATAACAGCTCCGGTTTAAAACCCAAGGTCACTTATAACTACTGGAATGTATTCTTTCCAAAGTGTACATCTTTGAAATTCATTAAATCGAACACCGATTTTCAATTGTTTTTTTTAAATTCCTTCTTGGATGTGTGCTGGTCTGAGAGCTTCATTCTGGATATAAAAATTCAAATTTGAAGTCTGAGGTCACTTTCAATCAACGTTTGTGGTCAAGGTCACTTTTGGTTTTCCACAGTTTGCCTTTTATATCTATTTTGTAATAACTGCAGTTTTTTTCAGCAAGTGATCAAGGTCAAGGTCACTTTTGGTTTTCCACAGTTTGCCTTTTATATCTATTTTGTAATAACTGCAGTTTTTTTGAGCAAGTGATAAAGTTCAAGGTCACTTTTGGTTTTCCACAGTTTGCCTTTCATATCTATTTTGTAATAACTGCAGTTTTTTTCATCAAGGTCAAGGTCACTTTTGGTTTTCCACAGTTTGCCTTTTATATCTATTTTGTAATAACTGCAGTTTCTTTGAGCAAGTGGTCAAGGTCAAGGTCACTTTTAGTTTTCCACAGTTTGCCTTTCATATCTATATTGTAATAACTGCAGTTTTTTTGAGCAAGTGTGATTAAGAATAAATAAATAAATAAATAATCATTGAAATTTATTTAAACCAACATAGATTTTCAATAGTTTTTTTTTTTCTATGATAGCATATAAATAATGATCCAAAAGAATTATCCTGAATAGAAAAGATGTAATTATAACCCTCAGGTCATTTCTGATTATGAAATTATATTGAAACCAAAGCTGATTTTCAATTGTTTTTGCTCTTAAATAAATGCTAATCTCATTCCGGTTGTAAAGACTCAAATTTGAAGCCTGAGGTCACCTTGGATTAAGGTCGAGGTCACTTTGGATTTCAACAGTTTGTCTTCTAAAAGTGCAAATCATTGAAATTGTATAAAACCAACATCGACTTTCAATTGTTTTTTTTTGCTTTCTCGAGGACATAAATATTATTCCAAAAAAATTATCCTGGATAAAATGGCTGCAATTATAACTTATTATTTCTGCTTATGATTCAAGGTTAAGGTCACTTCCTGTTTTTGAAATGTATTCCTTTCAAAATAAGGTTAGGAAATTTAACGAAACCAATACCGATTTTTAATTGTTTTTTGTTCTTATGGATAAAAATTAATCTGAGACATTTATCTTGACATGAAGGTTCCAATTCGAAGCCCAAGGTCACAATTAAAGTAACTTTCTGTTGTTGGAATTTACTTTTTTTTTAATATGAATATCTTTGAAATTTATTGAAACCAACGACGATTTTCAATTGTTTTTTTTGTTCTTGTGTAAATGTAGATCGTTTGAATACAAAGGCTCAAATTTGAAGCCTGAGGTCACTTCCGATTAACTTTGAATTAAGGTCAAGGTCACTTTAGGTTTCATCAGTTTGCCTTCTAAAAAATGCAAATCTTTGAAGTGTGTGTTCTTTCTCGAGGACATAAATATTATTCCAAAAGAGTTAGAAGCTTATCCTGGATAAAATAATGCAATTATAGCTCTAAGGTCATTTCTGATTATGGTGCAAGGTTAAGGTCACTTTCTGTTATTAAAATTTTTTCTTTTCAAAGTGAAGATCGGAAATTTAATGAAACCAACATCAATTTTAAATTGATTTTTGTTCTTAGGTACCAAAATTGAACTGAGGAGTTTTTCTTGACATGAAGGTTCCAATTTAAAGCCCGAGGTCACCTACAATCATGGACTGAGGTCAATGTCATTTTCTGCTTTTGAAATTTATTTTATTTTTTGACATGAAGGTTCCAATTTGAAGCCCAAGGTCACTTCCAATTATGGTCTACGGTTGAAGTCACTTCCTGTTGTTGAAATTTTTTTTTTTTAATATGATTATCTTTGTAATTTATTGAAACCAACGACGATTTTTAATTGTTTTTTTTGTTATTGTGTAAATATAGATCGTTTGGGTATAAAATCTTAAATTTGAAGCCTGAGGTCACTAAGAACTTTGATTTAAGGCCAAGGTCACCTTAGGTTTAAACAGTTTGCCTTCTAAAAGTGCAAATCTATGAAATTGAATAAAACCAACATCGATTTTCAATTGTTTTTTTGTTCTTGTGTAAATGTAGATCGTTTGGGTATAAAGGCTCAATTTTGAAGCATGACGTCACTTCCGATTAACTTTGAATTAAGGTCAAGGTCACTTTAAGTTTCAACAGTTTGCCTTCTAAAAGTGCAAATCTATGAAATTAAATACAACCAACATCGATTTCCAATTGGTATTTTTATTCGAGGATATACATATGAAACTAAAAGAATTATCCAGGATATAAAGGCACCAATTAGATTCCTAAGGTCATTTCTGATCATGGTGCAAGGTTAAGGTCACTCCTGTTATTGAAATTTATTCTTTTCAAAGTAACGATTGGAAATTTAATGAAACCAACATCAATTTACAATTGTTTCTTGTTGCTGTGTATAAAAATTGGTCTAGGAGATTTATCTTGAAACAAAGGCTCCAATTTAAAGCCCAAGGTCACTTTCAATTATGGTCTACGATTAGAATGTTCGGAAATTTAATGAAACCAACATCAATTCTTAATTGTTTTTTTCTTGTTGGGTGTAAAAAATGATCTGGGAGATTAATCTTGACATGAAGATTCCAATTTGAAGCCTGAGGTCACTTCCAATTATGATCTACAGTTGAAGTGACTTCCTGCTTTTGAAATGTATCCTTTTAATATTGAATACCTTTGAAACTGGGTCAAGGTCACCTTAAGTTTCAACAGTTTGCCTTTTAAAAGTGCAAATCTTTGAAATTTAATTAAATCGACTTCGATTTTCAATTGTTTTTTTTTATAAGGGCTGCAATTATAACCCTTAGATCATTTCTAATTATAGTTCAAGGTTAAGGTCACTTCCTGTTATTTAATTGATTGAAACCAACATCAATTTTTAATTGTTTTTTGTTCTTATATATAAAAATTGATCTCGGAGAGTTATCTTGACGTAAAGGTTCCAATTTGAAGTACAAGGTCACTTCCAATTATGGTCTAGAGTTAAAGTCACTTCCTGCTTTTGTAATTTATTCTTCTCTATGTTCATTCAGAAATTTGAAATTTATTAAAACCCACACCAATTTTCATGTGTTTTTTGTGTTCTTGTTTATATGTTGATCCTATTCTGGGTATAAAGGCTCGAATTTGAAGCCTCTGGTAACTTTCAGTCTACGTTTAGGGTCAAGGTCACTTTAGGTCTTTACAGTTTGCCTTCTAAAAGTGTAAATCTTTGAAATGTAATTTAACCAAAATCGATTTTCAATTGTTTCTTTTGTTCTTGCATAAATATTAATATGGAGGATTTATTCTGGGAATAAAGACACGAATTTGAAGCCTGAGATCACTTCCGATCGACGTGTAAGATCAAGGTCACTTTAGGTTTCTACAATTTGCCTTCTAAATGTTCAAATCTTTGAAATGTAATTAAACCAAGTTTTAAGGTCACCTTAGGTTTTTACAGTTTGCCTCAAAATGTGCAAATATTTGAAATATAATTAAACTAACATCGATTTTCAATTGTTTCTTTTGTTCTTGAATAAATATTCACCTGAGGAATTTATCCTGGGTATATAGGCTCGAATTTGATGCTTGGGGTCACTTCCGATCGACTTGTAAGATCAAGGTCACTTTAGGTTTCTACAGTTTGCCTTCTAAATGTGCAAATCTTTGAAATGTGATTTAACTAAGGTTTAAGGTCACTTTAGGTATCTACAATTTGCCTCTAAATGTGCAAATATTTTAACTATAATTAAACTAACATCGATTTTCAATTTTTTCTTTTGTTCTTAAATAAATATTCACCTGAGGAATTTATCCTGGGTATATAGGCTCGAATTTGAAGCTTGAGGTCACTTCCGATCGACGTGTAAGATCAAGGTCACTTTATGTTTCTACAGTTTGCCTTCTAAATGTGAAAATCTTTGAAATGTGATTTAACTAAGGTTTAAGGTCACTTTAGGTATCTACAATTTGCCTCTAAATGTGCAAATCTTTAAATTTTAATTAAACTAACAATAAAAGAAACAATTGCAAATCGACAATTGTTTCTTTTATTCTTGAATAAATGTTGATCTGAGGGATTGATCCTGAGTATAAGGGTTCGATTTTCAAGCCTGAGGTCACTTCTGATCGACGTATAAAGTCAAGGTCACTTTAGGTTTCTACAGTTTTCCTTCTAAATTTTATACAACCAACATGGATTTTTTTAAATTCTGGAATTAAAATTCTAAGGTCACTTCTTGTTCTTCGAAATTATTTATTTTATTTTTTCAAAATGAAGATTTTTGATATTTATTGTAATGTTCATTTTTCTTTGTTCTTGGATAAATGTAGATCTGAGAAATTTATCTTCGGTATGTACGCTTTAATTTGAAGCCCAAGGTCACTTCTAATCAACGTTTAAGATCAAGGTCACTTTAGGTTTCTCTATTGGGGCCAACATCGATTTTTTTCAATTTTTGCTCGGATAAATGTTAAACTGAGAGATTTATCCTTGGATATAAAGGTTAAAATTTGAAGGTCACTTCCGATCAACTTTAAATTAAAGTCAAGGTCACTTTATATTATCAATAGTTTGCAAATTTTTGAAACTTAATAAAACCAACAGCAATTTTCAATTGTTTTTTTTTTCGAGAATATAAATATTGATCCGAAAAAAATATCCTGGATAGAAAGGCTTCAGTTAGAATCCTGATATAATTTTTGATCATGATTCAAGGTCACTTCCCGCTATTAAAATTCATTAGTGGACATCGACATAGATTTTTGTTTGTCTTTTTTTGTTCTTAAATAAATATTGGCCATCTCCTGGATACGAAGGTTCAAATTTGGAATCTGAGGTCACTTCGGATCAACTTTTAAGGTCAAGGTCACTTTGGATTTATAGTGATGTCACTTCGGATCAACTCTTAAGGTCAAGGTCACTTTGGATTTATAGTGATGTCACTTCGGATCAACTCTTGGTCAAGGTCACTTTGGATTTATAGTGAGGTCACTTCGGATCAACGTTTAAGGTCAAGGTCACTTTGGATTTATAGTGATGTCACTTCGGATCAACTCTTAAGATCAAGGTCACTTTGGATTTATAGTGAGGTCACTTCGGATCAACTCCTAAGGTCAAGGTCACTTTGGATTTATAGTGAGGTCACTTCGGATCAACGTTTAAGGTCAAGGTCACTTTGGATTTATAGTGAGGTCACTTCGGATCAACTCTTAAGATCAAGGTCACTTTAGATTTATAGTGAGGTCACTTCGGATCAACTCTCAAGGTCAAGGTCACTTTGGATTTATAGTGCTTTGAAATTAAATAAAACCATCATCGATATTTATTTTTTTGTTTTTGAATATAATGTTAAATTGGAGGATTTATCCAGTACACTTGCTTTTTACCCAAGGAATTTATTTTTGACAGTCTAGTTTAAGCCCGAGGTCACTTTAGATGAAGGTTACTTCCTGCTATTTAATTAATTCTTTTAAAGTGAAGAGAGAAGTGTAATGAAAGCATTATCGATTATCAATCTTTTTTGTTCTTGGATATAAAGGTTTTATTCTGAATATACTGACATATTTTTTAAATCCAAGGTCACCCTCGATTATCGATTTAAATAAAACTAATTATATCTTCTTTGTTTATAAGTTTCATGTGGATGAACGAATTTGAAGTCCGAGGTCACTTCCGATCAAAATCTATAGTCAAGGTCACTTGTTGCTTGAATTTTTTGAAGTGAGTTTATTGAGACCAAATTGTGTTTTTAGTTTTATTTATGGATATAAACTAATGTGGATTTTATTCTGGATACTAAAGCTACAATCTGAAGCCTGAGGTCACTTCCAATCAAGAATAATGTTTCTGGAAATTATTATTTTTAAAGTAGATATATTTCAAGTTTACTGAAGCCAATATCGGACCCAAGGTCACTTCGATAAAGGTACAAGATCAAGCTAGTTTTCGGTTGGTTAATTTGATTCTTATTATCTTCGTAATTCCTGCTAACATACAAAAACAATACAAAAATTTTGACTACAGGAATCACAGGCGGAATTGAATGTTTCTCAATGATCTTTGATTTTCAATTGTTTTTTTTTCTGTTGGATATAAATGTTCATCGAGGGAATTTATTCTCGCTATAAAGACCCTGATTTCTTATAAACGTTTTAAAATATCTTTGTGAATTTAATGAAAGTAACAACGATTTTCAAATGTTTTTTTTTTAATTTTTAATAAATTTTGTTCTAAGGAATTTATCTTAATATAAAAACTCTAGTTTAAAGCGTGAGGTCACTTCCTATCGAAGACCAAGGGTAAGGTCACTTCCTGTTTAATGACTCTAACATCGATTTTCAATTGTTTTTTTTTTTTGTTTTTCGATAAATATTTACCTAGAGAACTTATCTTAGCATAACGGCTCCAATTGGAGGCCCGAGGTCACTTCCGATCAATTTTTAAAGGTCAAGGTCACTTGATATTACTGGAAATTATTCTTTAAAGTGAAGATATTTCATGTTGAATGAAATCCACATCGATTTTCAAATGTTTCTCTTCTATTCTTGGATAAAATAGTGTTGATCTCGCTTAAAAAAAAGAAAACTTCTAATAGGCGTGGTAATAAAAGTAATAAAACTTTCTATCTTACACTTCAAAATGTATAATTCTAGTTGAGGAGGCTCTGCAAGTCTTTGTAGATAAAAATTTAATGTCAAGGTCACTCGAATTTAATCTACCGTAGTAATAAAACTTTCTATCTTACACTTCAAAATGTATAATTCTAGTTGGGGAGGCTCTGCAAGTCTTTGTAGATAAGGATTTAATGTCAAGGTCACTCGAATTTAATCTACCGTAGTAATAAAACTTTCTATCTTACACTTCAAAATGTATAATTCTTGATGAGGAGGCTCTGAAAGTCTTTGTAGATAAAGATTTAATGTCAAGGTCACTCGAATTTAATCTACCGCAGTAATAAAAATAATAAAACTTTCTATCTTACACTTCAAAATGTATCATTCTTGTTGAGAAGGCTCTGAAAGTCTTTGTAGATAAAGATTTAATGTCAAGGTCACTCGAATTTAATCTCAGGAATTTATTCGTTTGAAGGTCAAAACGATGTTGATACCTTTTGTAAAACAAATAAATCCGATTGTTTAAATCTGAGTCTCTTTTCATCTCGAATTAATGTCGAAGTCACTTTCTATTTCGCAATTTAAAATTTGTTTACAAAGACTGTGATCAAGATTTAAGGCCTAGGTCACTTTCCACTCTCGGAATTTATGCGTTTAAAGGTCAAAATCATTTCCAGCACTCTAATTTATGAAGTAATTTAGCTCGAACTCAATAACGCCTTTCAAGCTTATTACGTTGGATACTTTTCATCTAGGTCACTTTCCATTCGACTCTGAAAAAGCTGTAAAGGTAACGTCAGATCAATATTTTAGGTCGAGGTCACTTTCTATTGTGGGAATTTATACTCTTCAAGGTGAAAATCATTTTAAATTAATTTTAATACCTTTGGTAAAACATAAATCTTGTTCAAGTTTAAGATAGTTTCTATTCACATTTATAATATAAAATATTGATCACTATCTGTCTAGGTCACTCTCCATTCCGCCTTAAAAATGAGCAATTCTGGTTATAAAGGCTCTGTAGAAAAGATTCGATAAAGTCTTGGGTTCAAGGTCACTTCAATTTACTGAAATTCATATGAAAATCAATGTCATTTTAGGAAATTGATTTTAATAACTATGTAAAACATATTCAATCTAAGAATCGGTTTTGGTCATATGAATTACAATTTTTAAAGTAATTATTAAGGAGATTTTCAAGATTTTAAGATCAAAATATCAGCAGTGTATTTGTGTAATAAAGTGTGACTTAATTTTAAGATCAAGGTCACGCGATTCTAGGCACTCTTTATTTGGATTGTCGATTTAAAACCCATAATGCAAGTTTACAATACATGAGACACATTATGTAACGTGTAATTTAAAAGTTAATACGCGAGGTCACTTCGCTGTAACAAACATAAAGGTTGAGGTCACTCTCTTTAAGACAGGAAATTTGATGAGAACGATATTAACGCTTGTTATAACAATTTTGGCTATAATTTTTAACTGTTACACCTCTTAATGACTGATTAATAGATTTAAAAAGAAGTAAAATTGAATTTCTTGCCTTAAAGGAAGAGACCTTGACCTTGGCCATTACGGCGGTTGACCTCGCGCATTAAGTATACGATAAAACAATTGTTTTATTAATATTATCATTGATAAGATGAAGCAGATGAACAGTTTTTTTCGTTCGGAAATTATAATGAAAAATCAATAATTTAATTTTTTATTGTTGTAACATGCGTTTATATCATTTTCATCAATATTATGGCTTCAAAAAGAGTGACCTCAACCATTTAGAAAAAAAGTAATTAGTATAATAAATACGTGATCACTTGCTGTCATCATAATTAGTAATAAAATAGTCTAGGTCACCTTCTTTAAGGCAATAAATTTGATTTTACGTTTTTTACTGACTGATAAGAGGTGTAAAAGTTAAAAAAATATATAGCAATATTTGTTTATATTATTTTCATCTAATTTTCTACCTTAAATAGAGTGACCTTGACACTTTTTTCATTACAAATTAATAAAATAAGTACGAGGTCACGTGATGGAATAAATATTGCTGATAAAAAACGTCGAGGTCACTCTTTTTTATGGTGAAAAAGTTGATTTTCTTCGTTTTTACAACATTAATGGAGTACAGCATCAATTACCCAATGTTTGAATAAAATTTAACGACTAAATATTCTAAATACGAAGCAATTATCTATCCTAGCAATATCTTTACTATCTGTCCCGTGTTATTGAATCTATCACCCCGCATCTTCCGATCGATCAATCGTCTCATCTCGACTCTTTCAATCCAATTCAATATCCCACCCTGTCGTGTGTAGTAGATACGTACGTAATAAGTAGTCTTAACCGGGAGGGAAGCGGCGCGCGAAGAGAACGATCGGCGCGCGCAGCTGGTAACCAATTGGCCAAATGAATATATTAATTTAAAAAAAAAAAAACAAGACTGACTTATAAGAAACGCGCCGCTTCCGGTCCCTAATTAATAAAAGCCTTCGACTTATCATTTCCGGCTTGTTTTGGTGTGGAGTGCCGACAGTTGGCCTCCTAATGAAGAAAACTTTTTAATACACTTCAAACGAACTCGTCGGGTGGCTATTATTTTGTACGCACCCTTCGAGGACTTTTTTTTATATATATTATAGTGCGATATATGCTTTTCAGAATAGAGGAAGTAGGTAGAGATAAAATTTAAAAAAAAAAAAACACATGATAATCATTGTAAATTGCCTTTTTGGGTGTTATATACATACGACGGTTACTTTATAACTGTCACTGATGTTGATTTTCTTGCATGATCGACCAAACATACATCGTTTATTTCCAAACAAAATGTAAGGATACATACACATACGCAATCATTCCAAAATTGTTACTAATTCGTGTGATCTGTTGTTGCTGTTTTTTTTTTGTTTAGGCGGAATGATCAGTTAAATTTCAATTGGAATCAATTAAAACAGTTGAATGAATTAATGGAAGATTGAAAATGTTTCCTTCAATTTTATTATATTGTTGAACAATAAATAAACAACATAACCTAAATGTAGTAATAACATAACCTTTCAGAAATTGTTTTAATTAATTTACATGTAGAAAACTTGCGCAATTTAAAAGTAAAGTCTTGAAAAATCTGGAAAATAAATTGATGGGAAATTCTAGAAGGGATATTTTTGGAATTTGGAAGCAGAAAACGCGAGATAATTCTAGAAATCTGGAAATAAATTGATGAAAATTTTTAGAACGAATATTTTCGCAATTTGGAAGAAAAATTGCTTGAAAAATCTTATAATAAGGAAGAAAAATTGTTGGAAAATTCTGATAAGATAATCTCAGTAATTTTGAAGAGAAATTCTTTGCAAATTCCAAAAATCCCTTCTGGAAAATTACAATAACGTAATTAAAATAATGAAATATTGCTTTTCGCCTAAACAAAAACTGAAACCGATCACGAAAAAAAATACGAACGTTACCCATGTAATGTATAATGTGTTCATGTCATTTTTGTTGTACGACGTAATTAAACATATATTCCATTCTACGATTGTTGGAAAAAAAATATATAAATATATAGTTATTATTGAAATGTTCAACATATATAAAGATATTATATAAATTATAGAGTTGTGGACCAATAATATTTCCGAAACTGTTGTCTAATTTGTCTAATTTTAAAAATGAAAAAGATAAAAAAAAAAAACGGGCTGTCCCCCCTCTATACATTCCAAAACCATTGTTTTTTTGTCTTATAAAATTAAATCCACAATTTGGAAAGAAAGTCGTCGCCGTCGGTTTTACCACGAGCGCATATTCTTAACAAAGACTGCTGTTAAAATTAAATTTTATAAAAATTCTGTGATACAAACAAAATAAAAAAACCAAAAAAAAAAAAACACAGTCTACTATTAAAATTAAGGAATGTATCGATTTATAATCAGGCAGCAATATCTGATGGAAGCAGAAAATAAAAAAATTAAACACGCAGAGTTCCTACATTCTCGGACTTTTCGGTTTTCCTTTTCAAACGCTTCACTTCGCTCCTTTATACTTATGTATAGATATATAATAAACTCTTGTAACACGAATAACAAACAAAAAAATACCGTTGTCAATAATGTAACCGGAGAGAACCCGTGTCTACCTTATGGAATATTGAAACATTATGAATAAAAATTTAAAAAAATTATATTTATCTCAATGTGGTTGTTTTATTTATGAACAGTTGTAAACGTGTTTTTGTGTTGTCCTTTCCCAAGATTTCTATCATTTCCGCTACGCTTGGCCCTTCCTACAAAATAAAAAAATATGTATATACAAATATTTAAATATAAATATGTATATCTAAGTATTAAAGTAAAACTTAAACTCAAACCTTCAAACCGCTCAAAATCATTCTCATCATCTTCATGAAATCCCTAAACTTCCTATCACTCTCTTGAGCCATCACCTTCAAGTAACTGTTTAGACTTTTCTTGTCCAACTCGACATCATTCAAAGTACTGACGATCTTCTTCACCACGGCAACGTCGCCATCGCTGTATTTGATGGACGAAATCTCCGGGATGACCCACAAGAAGGCCAAATCATCGGAAAACAAATCCGACAACCTGTTGATCCTGTTGATCGACCACGTGAGGATCGTCGTGATGTATTCATCGTCCGTTTGCAAATTAACTTTTCGCCTAAACAAAAAAAACTTTTTATTTCAATTTCACTTACGTTTTTACTGATTGGAGGGTGGACAGAGGCCACCCACCCACCCTACATATCCATTTAAATCTTAAATTACTGTTACAGTTTTAGTTTCCAAAACATCTACAACCAAATTTCTGTTGGTGTTTTCAAGAAAATTAAAAGAGAAGTAATTGTTTCAACAAGTAATTTTTTTGTAGTCTTAGTAAGACTCATTGTTGTAGATTCACGAAATGTCTTCGTATTTTTAAATTATTAACAATTAACTAGTAAAAATAAATGAACAATATTTGATTACTGACAATTGACAATAAAAATAACAATTGGCAATTAACAATAAAAAATTGACAATTGTCAGTTGACAATTTACAATTGCCAGTTGACACTAAACAACTGACAACTTGCAGTTTTACAATTGGCAGTTGATAGGTTGACAACTAACAGCTAAGAATTGACAGTTGACAATTAACAGTTGACTGTTGCCAATTCATGAACGATAGTTGATAATTGACAATGACAATTAACAATTAAAAATTTACAATTGTCAGTTGACAGTTAATAATTGACAACTTGCTGTTTTCCAGTTGGCAATTGACAGTTGACAACTGACAGCTGAGATTCACAGTTGATAATTCACAATTGTTGATAATAGACAATTGTAAATGAGAATATCAATCGGAAATTGACAATTAAAAAATCACAATTTTCAGTTGACAATTGACAATTTAATGTTAATAATTGATGAGCAATAGTTGATAATTGACAAATGACAATGAGAATAAAAATTGGAAATTGACAATTAAGAATAGTTGACAATTACCGGTCGACAATTAATAAATGATACTTGACAATTGATAACGAAAACCTAACAGTTGTGAATTGACAGTTAACTGTTGAGAATTGACAGTTGACAACAGTTGAGAACTGACAGTTGACAATTCACAATTGTTATTGGAAATGAGGATAACAATCGGAAATTGACAATTAAAAAATCACAATTTTCAGTTGACAATTTAATGTTAATAATTAATGAGCAATACTTGATAATTAACAAATGACAATGAGAATAAAAATTGGAAATTGATAATTAAGAATTCATAGTTGACAATTAACAATTACCGGTCCACAATTAATAAATGATACTTGACGATTGATAATGAAAACCTAATAGTTTGTAAATTGACAATTAAGACTTGACAATTGATAAATGATAGTTGATAATTGACAATTGATAGAATAACAATTGGCAATTGACAATTAAAAATTTACTGTTGACCATTGATGAACTGACAATTTGACAATAAAAATAAAAATTGGCAATTGACTCTCAAACATTTTCATTTGTCAGTTGATTATTTACAATTGGTAGTTGACAGTTGGCAATTAACAGCAGAGAATTGACAGTTGACAATTAAAAGTTAACAGCTGACAGTTAGGAAATTACAATTAGTTAACAAATGGCAATTGAAAATTTACAATTGCCATCTAACAGTTTAAAAGTAACAGTTGAGAGTTGACAATTAATAAATGATGATTGGAAATTGACAATTAAAAATTGGCTGCTAATAATTGATGAATACTGGTTGATAATTGACAATTGATAAGAATCCCAATTGGCAATAGAAAATTAAAAAAATGTATTGACAATTTACAATTGCCAGTTGACAGTTAACAATTGAAAATTGTCAGTTGGTAACTAACATCTGAGAACTGACAGTTGACTATTAACAATTAACAAATGACTATTTACATTTGCCATTTGATAGTTGACAACTAACAGTTGAGAATTGACAGTTATGAATTGAGAGTCGACTGTTGACAATTGATCAACATTGGTTGACAACTGACAATTTGATAATGAGAATAATAACTGGCAATTAACAATTAGAAAATTTACAATTGTCAGTTGATAATTTACAATCGCCAGGTGACAGTCACAATTGACAACTTACAGTTTTACAATTGACAGGTGGCAAATGACAGATAACACTTAAAAGTTAACAAATGGCAATTGAGAATTTACAATTGCCATTTGACATTTGACAACTGTCAGTTGACTGTGGACAATTGATCAATGATAGTTGATAATTGACGATTGACAATGAAAATAAAAACTGGCAATTGAAAATTAAAAATTTAGAACTGTCGTTTGACAATTTACAATTAAACAGTTAACAATTGACAACTTGCAGTTTTATAACAGCTGAGAATTGACAGTTGACAGTTGGCAAATTATACATAACAATTAAAAGTTAACAAATGACAACTGAAAATTTACAATTGGCATTTAACAGTTGACAACTAACAGTTAGCATTGACATTTGACTGTTGACAATTGATAAACAATAGTTGATAAATGACAATTGGCAGATTAACAATTGGCAAATGACAAGAAAAGAAGATTGACTATTGACAATTGATGAACATTAATTGATAATTAAAAATTTGACAATGAGAATAAGAATTGGGAATTGACAATAAAAAATTACAATTACCAGTTGACAATTAACAATTGACAAGTTACAGTTTTACAATTGGCAATTGACAGTTGGCAACCAAAAACTGAAAATTGGCAGTTCACAATTAACAATTAACAGTTGACAAATTAAAAGTTAACAAACCGCAATTGAAAATTTACAATTGTCATTTGTCAGTTGACAACTAACAGTTCAGAATTAACAGGTAAGAATTGACAGTTGACTGTTGAGAATTGATAAATGATAGCTGATAATTGACAATTGATAACTTGCAGTTTTACAATTGACAGTTGACAACTAACATTGAAAATTAACAGTTAAGAATTGACAGTTGTCTGCTGAAAATTGACAATTGACAAATTAACAATTCGCCATTCAAAATTGACTCTTGAGAATTGATGGACATTGATTGATAATTGACATTTTGACGATGAGAGTAACAATTGGGAATTAACAATAAAAAAATTATAATTGTCAGTTGATAATTTACAATTACCAGTTCAAAATTAACAAATGACAACTTGCAGTTTTACAATTGTCAATTGACATTTGGTAAGTAACAGCTGAGAACTAACAGTTGACTATTAACAATTAACAAATGACAATCTACATTTGTCATTTGATAGTTGACAACTAACAGTTGACATTTGACAGTTATGAATTGAGAGTTGACTGTTGACAATTGATCAACATGGGTTGACAACTGACAATTTGACAATGAGAATAATAACTGGCAATTAACAATTGGAAAAATGAATAAAAGAAAAACGTTTAACTTTTTTATACTACTTTTTATTTTTATATAACACTTGTGACTAGTTTCGAATTACACAGTAATCATTATCAAACTAGTCACAAGTGTTATATAAAAATAAAAAGTAGTATAAAAAAGTTAAACGTTTTTCTGTTATTCATTAAAAATGTACTACGAAGTGAACGCCTCCAAAATTCAAGAAACAATTAGAAAATTTACAATTGTCAGTTGATAATTTACAATCGCCAGGTGACAGTTACAATTGACAACTTACAGTTTTACAATTGACAGGTGGCAAATGACAGATAACACTTAAAAGTTAACAAATGGCAATTGAGAATTTCCAATTTACAATTCCCAGTCGACAGTTAACAATTGACAACTTGCAGTTTTATAACAGCTGAGAATTGAAATGTTGACAATTAACAATTGACAGTTGATAATTAACAGTTGGCAGTTGGCAAATTATACATAACAATTAAAAGTTAACAAATGACAACTGAAAATTTACAATTGTCATTTAACAGTTGACAACTAACAGTTAGCATTGACATTTGACTGTTGACAATTGATAAACAATTGTTGATAATTGACAATTGGCAAATGACAAGAAAGATTGACTATTGACAATTGATGAACATTAATTGATAATTGAAATTTTGACAATAAGAATAAGAATTGGGAATTGGCAATAAAAAATTACAATTACCAGTTGACAATTAACAATTGACAAGTTACAGTTTTACAATTGGCAATTGACAGTTGGCAACCAACAACAGAGAATTGACAGTTCACAATTAACAATTAACAGTTGGCAAATTACAGATAACAATTAAAAGTTAAAAAACCGCAATTGAAAATTTACAATTGTCATTTGTCAGTTGACAACTAACAGTTCAGAATTAAAAGGTAAGAATTGACAGTTGATTCTTGGGAATTAATAAATGATAGCTGATAATTGACAATTGATAACTTGCAGTTTTACAATTGACAGTTGACAACAAACATTGAAAATTAACAGTTAAGAGTTGACAGTTGTCTGTTGAAAATTAACAATTCGCCATTCAAAATTGACTCTTGAGAATTGATGAACATTGATTGATAATTGACATTTTGACGATGAGAATAACAATTGGGAATTAACAATAAAAAATTATAATTGTCAGTTGATAATTTACAATTACCAGTTCAAAATTAACAATTGACAACTTGCAGTTTTACAATTGTCAGTTGACATTTGGTAAGTAACAGCTGAGAACTGACAGTTGACTATTAATAATTAACAAATGGCAATTTACATTTGCGATTTAATAGTTGACAACTAACAGTTAGATTTGACAGTTATGAATTGAGAGTTGACTGTTGACAATTGATCAACATTGGTTGATAACTGACAATTTGACAATGAGAATAATTATTGGCACTTAACAATTAGAAAATTTACAATTGTCAGTTGATAATTTACAATCGCCAGGTGACAGTTAACCATTGACAACTTGCAGTTTTACTATTGACAATTAACAATTAAAAGTTGGCAGGTGGCAAATGACAGATAACACTTAAAAGTTAACAAATGGCAATTGAGAATTAACAATTGCCATTTGACAGTTGAGAATTGGCAATTGACTGTTGACAATTGATAAATGATAGTTGATAATTGAAAATTGATAATGAAAATAAAAACTGGCAATTGAAAATTAAAAATTTACAATTGTCGTTTGACAATTTACAATCCCCAGTCGGCAGTTAACAATTGACAATTGACAACTTGCAGTTTTATAACAGCTGAGAATTGACAGATTATAATTAACAATTGACAGTTGACAATTAACAGTTGGCAGTTGGCAAATGGCAATTGAGAATTTACAATTGCCATTTGACATTTGACAACTGTCAGTTGACTGTTGACAATTGATCAATGATAGTTGATAATTGACAATTGACAATGAAAATAAAAACTGGCAATTGAAAATTAAAAATTTACAATTGTCGTTTGACAATTTACAATCCCCAGTCGACAGTTAACAATTGACAATTGACAACTTGCAGTTTTATAACAGCTGAGAATTGACAGATGGCAATTTACAATTGACAGTTGACAATTAACAGTTGGCAGTTGGCAAATGGCAATTGAGAATTTACAATTGCCATTTGACATTTGACAACTGTCAGTTGACTGTTGACAATTGATCAATGATAGTTGATAATTGACAATTGACAATGAAAATAAAAACTGGCAATTGAAAATTAAAAATATACAATTGCCGTTTGACAATTTACAATCCCCAGTCGACAGTTAACAATTGACAATTGACAACTTGCAGTTTTATAACAGCTGAGAATTTACAGTTGACAATTAACAATTGACAGTTGACAATTGACAGTTGGCAGTTGGCAAATTATACATAACAATTAAAAGTTAACAAATGACAACTGAAAATTTACAATTGTCATTTAACAGTTGACAACGAACAGTTAGCATTGACATTTGACTGTTGACAATTGTTAAACAATAGTTGATAATTGACAATTGGCAGATTAACAATTGGCAAATGACAAGAAAGATTGACTATTGACAATTGATGAACATTAATTGATAATTGAAAATTTGACAATGAGAATAAGAATTGGGAATTGACAATAAAAATTACAATTACCAGTTGACAATTAACAATTGACAAGTTACAGTTTTACAATTGGCAATTGACAGTTGGCAACCAACAACAGAGAATTGACAGTTCACAATTAACAATTAACAGTTGACAGTTGGAAAATTACATACAACAATTAAAAGTTAACAAACCGCAATTGAAAATTTACAATTGTCATTTGTCAGTTGACAACTAACAGTTCAGAATTAACAGGTAAGAATTGACAGTTGACTGTTGAGAATTGATAAATGATTGTTGATAATTGACAATTGATAACTTGCAGTTTTACAATTGGCAGTTGACAGTTGACAACTAACATTGAGAATTGACAGTTAAGAATTGACAGTTGTCTGTTGAAAATTGACAAATTAACAATTCGCCATTAAAAATTGATGAACATTGGTTGATAATTGACATTTTAGTAATGAGAATAACAATTTTCAATTGACAATATAAAATTTACAATTGTCAATTAATAATTAATTGCCAGTAGACAGTTAACAACTCACAACTTGAAGTTTTACGATTGGCAGTTGACAGTTGACAACTAACAGCTGAGAATTGACAGTTGACAGTTGGCAAATTACAGATAACAGTTAATATTTAACAAATGGGAATTGGAAATTTACAACTGCCATTTAACAGTTGACAAGTAACAATTGATAACTAACAGGAAATAATTGACAGTTGACAAGAGAATAATTAATCTGAAAGTTTAATTCTTCACTTATATTAAAAACTAATTATTGCTGCAAAAGTTCAACAAAGCCACGTTTATATTTAAATAATTGTAGGATATAACAGTTTTAAAGCACGCATCCTATATCTACCTTGATACCTAATTTTAAGCACTCTTTTAAAATTTTCGAAAACACCATCAGTAAAATTAACGTAAATTTTTGGAAACCAAAACAGTAATAGTAATTAAAGTCGAAATACATATGTAGGGTGGGTGGGTGGCCTCTATCCCATCCTCCAGTCAGTAAAACATCATCAAAAATTGTTTGAAATATTTGTATGAAAACATCAATTAAAAAAAGCAAATATTTTGTGTTTGTTTACATTTTGCAACTTTTAATTAAAACCCTCGCTTATGTTTTAGTGATTGGAGGGTGGACAGAGGCCACCCACCCACCCTACATATACATGATAACTATAATTGCTAATCGTTGATGATTTTGCTGCTAAAAACAATCGAACCCTTTATATGATTAAAAATAAAACAAAATCAAAATTTAAGTTTAAATAAAAATGACTTTCTGTAGATAATCTTATCTAATTTAGCTTAAAAGTCTGACCACCCATCATGCATCAAATTTTTACATATTTACTCACTCAAAAAATATACCTTCTTCATTTCTTTTTTATTCAAAAAGTTTTGTAATTAATTTTGTTCCAACACGCGAGACTATCAGTAATTGAAATTTATATGTTTATGTAGGGTGGGTGGGTGGCCTCTATCCCACCCTCCAATCAGTAAAACATCATCAAAAATTATTTGGAATTATTGTATGAATACATCAATTAAAAAATGCAATTATTTTGTGTTTGTTTACATTTTACAACTTTTAATTAAAACCCTCGCTTATGTTTCACTGATTGGAGGGTGGGATAGAGGCCACCCACCCTACATATGCATGATAACTATAATTGCTAATTGTTGATGACTTTGCTGCTAAAAACAATAAAAATCCTTTATGTGATAGAAAATAAAAGAAATTCAAAAAGTTTTGTAATTAATTTTACTCCAAACTGCGAGACGATCAGTAATTGAAATTTATATGTATATGTAGGGTGGGTGGGTGGCCTCTATCTCACCCTCCAATTAGTAAAACATCATCAAACATTATTTGAAAAATTTGTTTGAATAAATCTATTAAAATTTGCAATAATGTTATGTTTATTTACGTTTTACAACTTTTAATTAAAACCTTCGCTGATGTTTTACTGATTGGAGGGTGGGTTATATAATAAGTAATTGTAAAGAATCCAAAATTGTGCAAATTGTTAAGAATAACCATTTTGCGTAAACCTTATAGTTTTCAAGAAACATATAGGGAAATTACTATCATTTTTTTATTTATCCAATTACCTGAAAGCAAACTTTTTGTTGATCATATCCTTCACATTTTCTATTAACCTTCTCCTGCACTCATCATCTTTAAGTTGACGCTCCAATTCCAAACGGTTAAACTCCAACAACCTCTCAGGCATAATCCTTCCTGAATGGGAATTAATGTTACCGACATCAAACTAAAAAAATTAAATAAGTAGACTGTGATGAATTTAATAATAACACTAAATGTATATTTGCTATAAAATAAGGCTTTTTTAGTGCTTTATTTTTATTTATCCTCACCTGTTCGGTTAATTCCTTAACGGTGTAAATTCTAGACCTTAATCCCCTCTCTAAATCCTTGGCAAATCCACCACCCGACTTGGTGATGAAGTTCAACAACGCCAGCGGAAAGATGCCGTTCTCTTTGTAATGTCCTATCCGAACGTCGCCCTGCCGTTTGCTCAATTTCGTACCATCAGCGTTCATCAGGAGGGGCAGATGGCCGTAAAGAGGCGGTTCCCACTTAAAAGCTCTTGAATATTTAAATAAGGGCAAAAATATGGTACGTAAGATATTGTTGAACGCTCAGAAGACAAAAATAAATGCACAACATAAATGAAATTTCCAAAAATTGATATTCAATTATCAAAATTCATTAAACAGCGTTTTTAAAAATCCAACAATTTTTACGCGAATTATGACCCTTTGTTTAAGTTGTGGACAAAATTACGTTGATTTAATTTAAACAATCACTATCATACATACCTACCTGTACATCAATATATGTTTCGTTGTAGAAATCTGCCACTCCACGCCTCTCAGCACGTGCGTGATGTCCATGAAGTGATCGTCGACAACGTTGGCGAAATGATACGTTGGAAACCCATCAGATTTTACAATAATCGGATCGCCTTCATTTAACGCCACGTCGTAGGCTATATTTCCGTAGATCATATCTTCAAAAGTCTCACAATCGGGCGTTAACTGAAACAATTAATCATTATAACTAGTGAAAAGGTTAAAATATATTTTGACCCCCTATAAAATAGTTATTTAACCCTTTGCACTCCAGACCGTTGATTGGGATGGTGGCGTTCACAAAGGACTAAACAAAAACCTGTTTACTATAATAAATTTTAATTTTGATATATTTTAATTGCACTCTCATGCGTGCGTCCGCAGCGTGTTGCTGTTGTTGATGGACTAGTCGCCATATCTTATATTTCGGCCTGGGCCCGACAACGGATTGGAAAGGGTTAATAATTTTAAAAACCATAAAGATTATTACCTTAAAGCGCACGCAGTGTTTATCTCCCCTTTCGAGCCGCTTCTTCACCTCGCCGCGCTTCAAGTAGCGACATCTGTTGTCATATTTGGGCACTTGTCTTACCCTGGCCGCTTCCCTCCTGATCAACTCGAGCCGTCGGTCCGTACAAAAACACGGATACGCCGTGCCGTTCTCCAATAAAACTTGGACTTGATCTCTTAAAAAGAACGCACAAAAATAACACTATTTAGGTTACTTACTTAACTTTTCGTGACACAACAACAGCGGCCATTAAAAGTTTACCATAAGAACAACACACACTGCTCGATTGTTTTCTCCATGGCAACCTCCCATGAAACTCTTGATAATTAAAATAAAATACTCACTTATATTTATTCATATAAAAAGCACAAAAAAAACCTGTTATCATTTAAATCCAAACAAATATTTCAGACAGAAAGTGACCACTTTCAAACAAAAAATGTCCATTCTCAATGATTTAATTCTTATACTTCTGACTTGTCCTAAAAACATTTTATTACAATTTTCTTTGGATCAATAAATCTATCTATAGTCTGTTCGTTGGATCTTTCGTCGTACGTCACAAACTATCGCTTCAAAAAACGACGAAAGTTTTAGAGTGCGTTCTTTTTCTAACGCATTTGGTTTACAGACTGAATGTTTTTGCGTCGTTTCTCGAAGCGATAATTTGTGACGTACGACGAAAGATCCAACGAACAGACTATATCTATACAGTATTAAAGAATTGAAAATGTTCACTTTGTGTCTAGATTTGAAGAAAAGGTTTTTAATGCATTTTAAGATTATCTTCACGTAATCGAATTAAAACACTCACTTGTATATTTGCAACCGTTCAGATTGAACGTACGGCCCGTGATTGCCGCCGATGCCCGGCCCTTCGTCAATTTCAATTCCCGCCCAGTTCAAGTCGTCCTGCAGCGCCGCGGAGGCCCCATCGACCAGTCTCGTTCGATCCGTATCTTCAATGCGCAGGATAAACTTTCCGCCGTGTTTTCTGGCGAAGAGGAAGTTGTAGAGAGCGGTCCGTAGCCCTCCTAAATGTAAATATCCTGCAACAGAAATAAATCAGAATAAAAATTGTTTTAAACTTGACACAAATGATAAATCGAATTTAGGAAACTGCAATTATTAAAATTCCCTAGATTCATATTTCGGGAAAAAAAAAATCCCCCAGATTTTTAATGTAAATACCTTAACAAAATAATCTTTATAGAGAAATTTATGAGACAAATACAATTAAAATTGAGGAAAATTAAACAAAAACGTTTACTTTGTTGATATCACACTTTATTACAAAGTAAACGTTTTTGTTTAATTTTCCAAGATGTATCACGAAGTTAAAGCCTCAACCATTAATTAATTAAAATTGAGGGAATTTTTATTGCAGAAAATAAATAGTTTTTTTATTAATTAAAACCTTCACTTAAGATAAAATGTTTAATATTCACTTTGTGGTACATCTTGAATATAATGAAGCAGGAGACACAATGACTTTGTTTTACCATTTTATTTGAAGAAAATAAGGTGATAAAACAAAGTCATCGTGTTTCCTTCTTCATTATAAGTTAAAATGTTTATATATATTTATATATATATTTATAGCAGGGTTCATCCCAATTTTACTAGTTTAGTATAATATATGATATAAATGTGTGGAAAACATTTATTCAACAAATAAAATGTACAATCATTATCAATTCCATAATAATAACATTTTTAATTGTTACAAAGTGATAATATCAATAACAACTATTATTAAAATAAATAATTGTACCTGTTGGACTAGGGGCAAACCGCACACGCACTTCTTTCGTGGAGCAATTACGAATTAATATTAAATGTTTAGCACTTTTCGGGGCGAATCTATTAAAAATAAACATTATTTAAATCTTTACCGATTTTTAGGTTATATTCATAAAAATATGAAATCAAGATAAACAATTTACTTTTTTGGTGAATATAATTAGTAAACACTACAACCACCAAAGATTTTATGCATAATACAAATGAAGTAATGCCTTAATTAATAAACATGTATCAATATTAAAATTTTTATTATTAAATTATTATGTTTTAATCATTTAATTTAAAATTTTATTTAAATTATTGTGAAAGATTTTAATTTTTTCTTCATCAAATAACACCACTGGTGGCCGTGCGCACAATTACGTTTGTTTGGTGTCTATCTCCTCGCCATAATTCATTGATTAACTGTCAAACGGAAAGGTAGGTTATGTGTGTGTAAATTCGGTGGCGTGATGACATCTGTTTCGATACTTTGCTGTTTTCGGAGCTGTCTCGACGGCGTGAACGGGTACAGGTTCGCCACGGGGGCGTCACACCTGCCCAGGGAAAATCCCATACAGCTGGACACCGCCTTTATGGGTAACACTGTGTAGTGATAAGCCTTCACCATTCAAGACGCTTGAGGGATTGTGTTTGTTTCAGGGTACGAGGTTGTGATAGTCAAGTCGGGGCAGAGGCTGTGCGGCGCTGGGGCCGCTCTGGGCAACGCGCCCCTCGTACAGTCCAAGTCGTACTTTGAAGTCAAGATACAGCAAGGTGGTTCCTGGTCAATAGGGCTCGCCACAAGGCAGACTGATCTTAGTTTAACACAAGGTAATTAATACTTTTAGATGTGATTAATTATAAACGTTATTTTTTTTTTCAATCAAATTCATCAATACAAATTAATTTTTACCAATTATTTCAGGTTTTACCAAGTGATAAGTGAGAAAGTTATTTGAGAAATATGAATTAATTTAAGTAAAACTATAGTTGAGCCGCCGAGAACTGACTTTGACTCATTGCTCCATATTGGAGGAATCAGACACACTTTTCACCTTTCATTTCATTCTGTCCTGGTTATCCTAGGATCATGATAAAACTAGATAGATGTTAATTGCTATATGCTTCTTAGTATGAAAATGCACGAGTCACAGTCAGCTATCGATGGGATTATATGTAAAGGATAACAAATTATTTAATTTATATTCTTTTTTGATTAAATATCTATTTTAGTGATTGATATTTTCATTTTTATTAAGGTGGAATGGACGAGTTCTCCTGGGCACTTTGCAGTGATAATGTCATCAGGCACAACAAGCAAGACATGTACAGGATAGGGACTCCGACCAATATAATCTCAAACGGTACCAACACAACGCCGCTCGCCCCTCTGGAAGGTGACATCATTGGCGTTTCTTACGACCACATACAGCTGAAGTTTTATTTAAACGGTACCGAACTCGAGTATCCTGTTACAAATGTTAAAGGAACAGTCTACCCTGCCTTATACGGTAAGAAAATAATACAAATTGTTTGAATAAATAGGTATATCTGAAAGTTTCAAACCAACCCATAGTAAGATTTGACAAATAAAGCACTAATAAGCTTTCTTCACAATTTTAAAATTGTTATTAGTGCTTTATTGGTCAAATTAATTTGATCTTCACATAACTCAATCAAAACCAATCCATACTAAGATATTCAACACAGCTACAGGCTTTGCTTTGAAAATTAATTTCCAAGATTCAATTACAAACAAAAGATTTGCCCCCCAGTAAACGTATTTAGGCAGACGGTGCAGTGAAGTGAATTTAAGTTAGATAGAAGAGAAGGCTCTTATATATTTGTCAGAATTAATTTTGTTAAATTTTGAAGCACACAATATATTTTTTTATTATTATTATTATTTTTAGTGGATGATGGTGCTATCCTGGATATAATCCTGGACAATTTCAATTACCCACCACCGGGTGGCTTCGACAAGATCATGCTGGAACAGTCCCTGCTCTAACTTGGTACAACCACAACCGATCCATCCTTAACTTAAACCTTAATGTCGCACTTGAATGTTGACGGGCGTCCCCTGTGTAACGGGGGGACCTCTCTCAAAAAAAATATTTATAGTATTAAGTGAATGAATACCAAAACTAAGTAAGTAAATAAAACACTACGCATAAAAAGACTAAAAACAGAACCCGCGCCTTGCGACCGGAAACGATCGCTTCTTTAATCTCTTTAACAGAAAAAAAAAAAAAAACGTTCTCCGATTGCAAGGGTATTTATATTATGCGTCTCGGATTCCGAATACGCACTTCAATGACTTATATATGTAAATAGATAATAGGTACTATATATATATATAATAAGTGTACATATATTTTTGGATATCTTAAACATTTCCATCCAGTAAGTACTGAATTTCAATCGGGCATATATGATGAGATGCGTGTTATTTTTTTTAAAACGGTAGTCGAGATTTTTAAGGTTTCCCCCCGATGTGTTTTTATTTGGTGGTGTAACGTTTTACGTACGAAGATGATCAATTTTTTTTTTTTTATAGTATTTATTTTTTTTACAATCTGTGTTATTTATTTAATGATTGCGTTCCATTAAACTTTACGCTTTGACTACAGGGGTGATTTCTTTAATAACCTAGAGACATGTATTCCCTTAATGTTCAATTAACATTGATTTAGAATACTTTCGTCCTATCGTCTTGGCAAGAAATTTGTCCACTCCAGTAAACTATTTCACTCTTCACCTATCCCAATAAATAAATCATTACTCTAGCGTACCCTTGACCTATCCCAATTAATTATTCATTGTCCTAACGTACCCTTGACCTATCCTAATAAATTATCTATTGCCCAGTGTACTTTTGACCTACACTAATAAATTATGCATTACCCTGGAAAGCTCGTGGCCTATCCTTTTAATTGTTTATTGCCATAGCGTATTCCTGACCTATCCCAATAGATTTTTTTAAAGTATTGTTTTTAAAAGTTGAAAATTTCGTAAAAATAATTAAAAATGTGAAAAGCAATTTAAAACTTGCTTAAAACAAACTAAAGGAATGAAATGACTCAATGAGATAAAATTGTAAAATCAATGAACGGATTAATTTTACCTGCTGTGTTAGTGGCGCCATCTCTCGTTAAATTCCAAATCCTCTTAAACTAGCAATAATTTAATTACATAAAACACGTTTAGTTAAGTTTTATACACGTAAAATAATATCTTAGACGCTAATCTTCATCTCTGGAGTCTGCCATTTTTCTATCGTAACTCTAAAACACGCACTTTATTAATTGGTACGGTAAAATTAATAAAAATTACCTCTTTGGCGAGTTTTGTTAAAACCTCGGCCATCGCACTTCCCGTGAATTGGACCATTTCATTAAACATACTCTCCGGATTGTTAAGGAGAAGAAACGGATGGTCGTACTCTTTGCACTGGCCTTCATCAATCACCATCACCCTATCGCAATCGATGACCGTATCGAGCCGATGAGCAATTGTTATGATCGTACAGTTCACAAACTTTTCGCGAATTGTGTTTTGTATCAAAGAATCGGTGTATGGATCAACGTTGGCGGTGGCTTCATCCATAATCAACACGTTGTTGCGTTTAAGGATGGCCCTCGCTAAACAGAGTAATTGTTTTTGGCCTGTACTGAAATTGGAGCCGCTATCCTTAACCAGAGTGTCCAAGCCATCGGGAAGCTCGTGGGTGTTCTTCAATCTAACCTCTGATAAAGCGTTCCAAATGTCCGCGTCGCTGTAGTCACCGAACGGATCCAAGTTCTTACGAAGGGTGGCCTTAAACAGCATCGGTTCTTGAGGAATGATGGCGATTTTATTGCGTAATATATTCAAGGGAATCTTTCGAATATCCACGCCGTCTATTAAAATCTTCCCGTAGGTGGTCGAGAGTTGAAAAATCGAACCGATCAATGAAGACTTCCCCGCACCGGTCCTACCAACGATTCCCACCTTCTCACCGGATTTAACCGTGAAGTTTAGGTCTTTAAGGACGGGCGGGCCTTGTTCATAATACCGCATGTAAAGATGCTTAAATTCAATCCTTCCATTTTCCGGCCATGTAGGGAGAATGTCTGCAGGTTCCTCGGCCAAACATTCGTTCGGTATCGTGGTATACTCGACCACACGCTCTACAGAAGTCATATGGTTCTCCATTTCACTCCACTGTCTTATACCCCATTGTAATAATCCGGTTAACGTTAGGCATTGCGTTATTATTAAACCTATATCTCCGGGTAGTTTCCCTATAAACATTCAATATGTTGTTATCGGTAAATTTAATTTTTCTTACGACCAAACCTTCTGGGAATATTACCAAACTGAAGCAAACGCTGGTGATGAAGCCGGAACAGATTAAATCCAGTGCGAAGCCGAAAGCCCTTGAGGTGCTGAGAAACGTGTGCCAGGACGAAGAGTGCACATCCTGCAGTCTCTCAAACTGATCGGTCAGTAGCTGCCCGGCGCCGTACGCACGCACCGTGATGATGCCTTGTAGGGTGGTGCCCAGGTGTGTAAATACAGGACTTCTAACTAACACAAATACGAACGTGAAATTGATTTAAGAAAAACGCGAAAAAGTGATTCTCCGTTACCGATTCCTTCGATCCGCTTCACATCCCTTCCAGTCTTCAGGTAATAATATTTTAACAGCAGAAATATCACGCTCATGACGGCTAGTGGAGCGATTATGATCGGATTCACCATCGCCGCCAATACAAATACACCTAAGACGTACAAACCGATCTGTAATTAATAATTTATTAAGAAAATATTAAATTCCACACGTCGGTGGTGGCGCATTCGCCCCGAACTACGTGCAGCAACGTTGGTTCGGGTCAGTAATTGAATGGGTGGCCGATACCATTCACCATTGGGGTACAATTAATGGTGCTTTATAGTGACGGGGGCGATCCTTTAAAGTAACAAGCTCATTTACACACACACAAATACATAAATCACATGGCGGAAGGACCACGTGGTCGATAGCCAAACACTACTACTACTATTAAATTCCTTAATAATAATAATTTACGACAAAAACTTCTTACAATAAACAATGGTAATAACAGCGCCCTCTATGAAACATTTTTACATTGAATAACAGAAAAACGTTTTAACTTTTTTATACTACTTTTTATTTTTATACAACTTTTATACAACATATAAAAATAAAAAGTAGTATAAAAAAGTTAAAACGTTTTTCTGTTATTCATTAAAAATGTACTACGAAGTGAACGCCTCCAAAATTCAAGATATTTTGTACATTGTTATTGCATTTTTTGTTTACTTTTGCGCGTTGAATAATTTTGCAAAGGTTACTGTTATTAACCTTAAATTGTTGATCTAAAATTATTATCTCATCATTAACTAATAATTTAAAATTATTTGATTTCTTATTGATGATGTCATGTGCACACCATTGATTATATTTTTAATGTGTGGTAATTACCTGTAGGGCATCTAGTGTTACAATAGGTAGAACATCATCGATTAATCCTATATCTTTGGAAAACCGATTCAGAATCCTCCCCGCGGGATTACTGTTAAAAAACGACATGGGCGCTTTAATGACATGCTCGAAGAGTTTTTCGTGCAGTCGCGTCGACGCCATGACGCAGAAGTTGAAGAAAAACATCGTCCTCAACAGCGACACCATCGCCAACGCTGTCGTCAACAGTGAATACGTAATCGTGTCCTTGCGAAGCGTTTCTTTACTGGTGCCTTCTCGATCATTAGCCTTCACCCTATCAACCCAGAAATTGTGTTTAAATTCTTGTACATTGGTAAAGTTGGAGTAGTTACCAAATCATTACGAAAATATCGCAAGCGCATGATAACGTTTGCGTGGCGATGAATAGGAACATGTAAAGAAACGCTAGAAAAAAGCCTCCAGCTTTTAAATACGCTCCGTAGACTTTGAGCCTGATGCCTCCTGCAAACTTTCTTTCGCGCGATATCGGCGGCATCAGCGACTTCCTGGAATTCCACGCGTGCATACTGGTCTTCTTCATCGAATCGACTGGATCGATAATGTCGCTCTCCAGTATTTTCGTGAAGTTTCCAGCGACTTTCGTCAGTTCGGTAAAGTTGCCTTCAAAATACTTCACCCCATCACGAAGCATGATGATCCTCGGCAGGGTCTTCAGGTGTTGCATCTGGTGGGTTACTAAAATCCTACACTTTCCGCTTAAGTAACCCATAATGCATTCGTCGAAGATGTGTTTGCCCGATTGGGGATCTACGGCTGAGAGTGGATCGTCTAGGAGGTAAATATCGGCGTTTCTATAGACGGCACGCGCGAGGCTAATTCTTGCTTTTTGTCCTCCTGATAGGGTTATTCCACGATCACCTATAAAAGTCTCGTCGCCGAAAGGAAAAAGTGAAAAGTCACGTTTAAGAGCGCAAACTTCAACCACTTCATTGTAGCGCGTGTAATCGAATTTTTCGCCGAATAATATGTTTTGTCTTACGTTGCTGCTGAACAACCATGGTTCTTGCGTTGCGTATGAAACCGCACCTTCAACCTTCATTCTCCCTTCCGTTACCGTCAATTCGCCTAATATAGTGTAGAGTAGACTACTCTTCCCACTACCCACAGCACCGACCACAGCGATAATCTCGTCACTCTCTAAGGTAAACGTTACACCATGAATGACTTTCTCGTCGGAATCCGCGTCCCAAGTGGCTGATATTCCCTCCAGGGTAACACCAATCGATTCCCTCTTACCAAAACTGCTTTGTATTTGATAGTTTTCCATAAATAGGAACCTCTGGAGTCTCCTTATAGAAATCGACGTTTCCGAAACGTAAGAGATGATGTAGGGGACGAAGATGGTGAGATTTTGCCGGAATACGTTGAAGAAGGCGACCGTGGTAAAAACGAATTGGGCCATCGGTACATTACCGGTGTAGACGTAAAGTGTTAACGAGACAAATAAGGCGAATTTCGACATGAAGATCGCTAATGAGAGGATCGTGCCTTTCAGGAATCCCATATAGAGAAATTGTTTCATTTCTGATCTATATAATTATAAAATAGTAATTTATTATTATTATTATTTATTATTATTAGAAATTACCTTCTTGATCGACTTAATTGTTCCTTAAATGGAATCTCCCAGACGTACATTTTAATCACCTTGATACCAGAAATTATTTCACTCATCAAACGGACCCTCTCGTCCGTTCTGACCGATATCTTCAGTCTCACCAGGGAAATGGAAATGCCGAAAATTACTAAAACAAACGATATGAGTTTCCAAGTACGAGGGTAATACAGTGCGTACTTAATATTGGTATTAACATAAGCATGACCAAACAACCAGAGTATGGAATATACCCGACGTAGACGTATATGGTGTATAAAAGTAGCGGCATTTCGATGGGGAAAACGCAGACGTAGGGCAGATGCATGGTGACGTAATCGAATTTGGTGACGTCGTTGGAGAGCATGTTGACCATTTGGCCTATGGTGGAACGCGCAGACGCGCGCGTACTCAACTTGAGGCACTTTCTGTAGACGAGCGCCGTGCACGCCACCCTGATCTTCATGCCCATGTGCTGTAGTCCCATGGCGTAGGAGTGGGCAAGGAGGACGGTTAGGATCGAAGAGATGGATATCCATGTCATGTATATATATGCGCTTTTCGTCGTATAATCCTTCTCTTCAGGATGGTAGCACAGCATGGCGTAGTAAAGAGCTACAGGTTGAGATAACCTATAAAATTAAATTATAAAACTGTAATCGATTACTGATCTAAGCACAATTAACATAATCTGTATTGGATAATTAAAATGTAACCATAAGAATTACTTATTGTTAAATTATGTGTAACTAAATGATTGTTTATTAAAATATAAATTAAGGTGTTTAAGTGTTGAAAATCCATATTTAAACATTAACCATTTCACCTACAACCCGATTGCACGTGTCTAAAAATTTAAGCAAATTACAATAAACACGAGCGTGTCTCGTGGTGCGTTGCTTGAGCCAATCGCATCTAGAATAAGCGCACACCAGTACACTTGCTTTGCGACTGCAATCGGGCGAGACAAAGTAGGTCCAAAGAATCGCTTCTCGGCCTATGGTTCAGATGAAAGTGTAGGTCAAAGGGTTAATTACATATTTTTAACACATTGTAACTTAAATTTTTCTATTAATTAAGATTTTATTGGTGTAATAGAAGCTACAAGCCTCAATAATTAAGATTATTGCTGTATCTGTACCTTAAAAACTGCAACAAGAGCAATGCACCACACAACAAGAAATACCTCCCGCGAAACACCTTATAAATCGCTTTGTACAAAGACGGACGTTTCTTTCCTAACTGCTTGTTCCACTCCTTCTCTAATTTATCACCTAACATCTTGCTCCGATCCTCGTCCAAGACTTGATAAAGGTCGTCCTCGTCGAGTTCTCGTTTATGTCCTAATCTAAATATATCTAAGGTATAACTGGAAAATAAATAATCACACCATTTTTGTTTTTTATTAGGGAATTAGTTTTTACTTACGTGAAGAACAGTATAGAAAAGAAGTTCGCCTTTTGCCTCGGATTTATCTTCGACTTCTCCGGCTCCGAATCGGACTCATCATCGTCCATGACATTTCATCCGGTGACGTTTTTATTTTTGACATATTTAACATTCAATTTGGATTGATGATAAATAATAGTTGCTCAAAAAAGCATATTAGACTATTGTAGAGAATTGTTGATGACTTAATAATGTAACAAAATACGTATTGAAAATATTCTTTACAAAAAAATTGGATTCCACAACTTGCTGAAAACTTTAAAATATATATAGAGTACAAACACAAAAGTGAAACATTTAATATGTTTATATTTCATAATATCACATCCAACCTATTATTATAAATGCTTTTGATGAATTAGGAAACATCTAGAAAGTCCAAAACACCATTCATTCTTTCTAGTAAAATTTATATCAAAATTCATACAACTATTATAAAATCCATTGAATGATTACAACAGATTTATCAAACCACCTACAGAACTATTGATCCATTAAAGGTTAAATCAAGGTGAGGCAATAACAAAGTCAATGTTTCAATTATTATCATTCGCATACAATAAAAAGCACAACGTATAATAATTACGTAACGTATACGTGTAACACTAATTGCGCTAATGTGCTAATAAACAACATCCGTTATCGAATGTCGCGAGTCCCATTTAACAATAAATTAAAATTCAGCAAAGCGTGACCGACCGTCCAATTAAAACCATCTTAGTCCAGTAACCGTGAAACACAATTAGGCTTCTTCTTCATCCGATTCGTGCAGCACCCTACCTTCCTCATTCCGCACGATGTATGACACGTCCACCCTCGACCGCTGATATATCGCGACCCCTATTGGCGAAGAAGGCGGCGGGGTGGGTGGCCTCTTTTTTTTTCCTGCTCCTGGAATTAATTAATGGCGCCCCGCGAGAATTTAATTAACAGCGCCGACCTGAAGGAAATTACTAGTGTGTGAATAATGAGAATAACTAATAAACCGCATAATTATTTTACGTAATAAAACTTCAAGATTTTAAACTACGTTTTCGAAATTTATTTCATTTCAAACTTCCTTTATTAAATTCGTTGATTGTTTCAGCTTGAATTTTACCATTATTTATCGATCCTCAATGTCAGATTTCTAGGTTGCCATCAATTCCTCCATCATAAAACCTCATGGAATCTCAGTACAAATTGTAATTCTTCTTCATCAAAAAATTATACACGATGATTTTAAATAGTTACCCTTAAAGCCGTATTAATAGTCGTGAATTAATCCAAGATTGAGGATTAATCCTCGGATCGGACCAAAACGCGTCCAACAGTTGTTATAATCCCGGATGAATTCTACAAATAATCTTTCCCTTTTAAAAAGTTTTCCTTCTGTTAAACTTCGTACAGAAAAAGAAGTAATATATTGGTAATAAAAGATTACATGAATAAATTCAATATATATTTATTTATACACAGCGATTACACACAATGCATAATTTATTAGGCGTCTCCATTGTCAAACTAGGTTTACATACATTAAAAAAATATATGGGGAAGAGTATTATATTATATTATACAATTTAAGATAATCCACATTGGGGTCTACAATTCGATATGAGGCACTTATTATATATATATGTATTAAAAAAGAAAGCAAAATTAACATAGACTAGATTCACACGTATGTTTCTGGATCATCTTAAATTGGCGGCGAGGTACGAGACTCCGCTCTTAGCTCTTCTTCTCCGGCTCCCCCTCGGGGATGAAGTCGATCGAGGCCGAGTTGATGCAGAATCGCTTCTTGGTCGGCGGCGGGCCGTCGCCGAAGACGTGTCCCAGGTGGGCGTCGCACTTCGAACAGGTCACCTCCGTCCTGATCCGACCTGGTTGGGTTATCAGGAGTAGAAGGTTAGCTCCGACTGCAGAGGGGCGGGCAGGGGTTTGTGGTACCAGTGGTGCCAGTTTCCGTAGAGCAGGAGGCGGTGAAGGGAAGGATTTTTCAGTAGGAATTAATTTGGGGTGGTTACAAATGTTTAGTCGAGGCACGTGAACGGCAAGAGTGTTTTTTTTTTGGGGTGTGTGCGTGTGTATTAGAAGCGCGACGTGTGAGATTATCAAAAGATTTTTTTTTTGGCGCATGGTGAGAACGGGTGTGGGAGGCAAGGGGGAGAAACGGGGAAGAAAAACAGTACGATTAGCGTCCCCAAAAATAAAACAAGTCTTCACAAAATCAACAAGATCCCACAAAAAAATAACAACAACAACAAACAATCTACTTTACGGTGAGATTACTAGAGAAGCATGCACGTTATGCGATCTGGGTATATAACTACTGTTCATTTTAGTATAGAAGAAAGTTAGTAATAACACATCTACTAAAGCATGATGTAAACTAGTCCTTACAAAAAATTATGTTGAATTGCCTAAACAATCCATAAATTGATTAATTAGTAAGGATGTTATTAATTGGGGATCCGGAAAAAAACTATAAAAATATTATTTTAAACGAACTTGGAAAAAAATTCTAATAGTAAATTCGAATAAATTCTTAAAATATTTTCTAAACGCTCTTAATTTAGAAGGGTCATTCTTGAAAGAGTCCATTTAATTAAACAAAAAAATAGTTTGAAAGAATATTGTTTTTTTATGAAGGTACTTTTTTTTAAATTCTGCTATGATGAAGCAAAAGGTTATGAAAATGTCTCAAAAATCAGAAGAGAAAATAACGAAGTTTCTTGAGATTCGAAGAGAAATTTGTGGAAAATGCATCTAAATTAAAAGAAATACAATTTAAGAAATCAGAAAAACAATTTATTAAAAGAATACGAAGGAAATTCTCGAAATTTGGATGAAACGTTTCTAGAAAAAAATATATTAAAAATAAAAGGTAAGTTTCTAGAAAATTCAAGATCTGGAAGCCCAATTGCAGGAGAATTCTATAAATCGCAAAAAAACGGTCGTAGAAACTTTAAAATTCAAGTAAATTCTGTTGGAACTTGCTAGAATATTTTCGAAATTCTCTTAATTTAGTAAATATATTCTTGAAAAATGTTTAATTGTATTGAATAAACAAAATGTAGTAAAAATTTATCGTGAGATTTAAGAAATGAGAAAAAAATCGAAAATATCAACTTTCAAGTGTCAACTGTCAACTATCAACTTTCAAATGGCATATGTCTAATATCTAATGTCAAATGTCAACTATCAACTGTCAACTTAAACTATTAATTGTCAACTGTTTATAAAAGAAAAAAAATCGAACATATCAACTGTCAACAAACCAAAATGTAGTAAAAAATTAACGTGAAATTTAAGAAATGGTTTAAGAAAATTTGGTTGAATTAAACAAAAAATAATGAATAATTTTATTTAAAATAAAACAGAAGAGAATGCCAAAAAACGTAATTAAATATCAACTGTCAACTTTCAAATGTCATATGTCTAATATCTAATGTCAAATGTCAACTTAAACTATTAATTGTTAACTGTTAATTGTCAACTGTCATAAAAGAAAAAAAATCGAAAATATCAACTGTCAACAAACCAAAATGTAGTAAAAATTTAACGTGAAATTTAAGAAATGGTTTAAGAAAATTTGGTTGGATTAAACAAAAAATATAGAAAAATTTTAACTATCAACTTTCAAATGTCAAATATCATATGTCTAATATCTAATGTCAACTTAAACTATTAACTGTCAACTGTCATAAAAGAAAAAAAATCGAAAATATCAACTGTCAAGTGTCAATTTTCAAATGTCAACTTAAACTATTAATTGTCAACTGTTTTTTGTCAACTGTCATAAAAGACAAAAATCGAAAATATTAACTATCAAAAGTAAACTTTCCAATGTCATATGTCTAATATCTAATGTCAAATGTCAACTTAAACTAATAATTGTCAACTGTCATAAAAGAAAAAAAAATCGAAAATATTAACTATCAAAAGTCAACTATGAACTGTCAACTTTCTAATGTCATATATCTAACATCTAATGTCAACTTAAACTAGTAATTGTCAACTGTTATTTGTCGGCTGTCATTAAAGAAAAAAAAATCGAAAATATCAACTGTTAAGTGTCAATTGTCAACGGTCAGCAAACCAAAATGTAGTAAAAATTTAACGTGAAATTTAAGAAATGGTTTAAGAAAATCTGGTCGGATTAAACAACAAATAATGAAAAATTTTATTTAAAAAAAACAAGAGAATGCCAAAAAATGTTTTTTTTTTAAAGGAAACAAATCGAAAATATCAACTGTCAAGATTCAGTCATATTTCTAATATCTAATGTCAACTATCAACTTTCAAATATCTAATGACAACTTTAAGAATTAATTGTCAACTGTCAAGTGTCAATTTTCAAATGTCTAATGTCAACTTAAACTATTAATTGTCAACTGTTTTTTGTCAACTGTCATAAAAGAAGAAAATCGAAAATTTTAACTATCAAAAGTCAACTTTCCAATGGCATATGTCTAATATCTAATGTCAAATGTCAACTTAAACTAATAATTGTCAACTGTCATTAAAGAAAAAAAAATCGAAAATATTAACTGTCAAAAGTCAACTATGAACTGTCAACTTTCCAATTTCATATGTCTAATATCTAATATCAAATGTCAACTTAAACTAGTAATTGTCAACTGTTATTGGTCGGTTGTCATTAAAGAAAAAAAATCGAAAATATCAACTGTCAAGTGTCAATTGTCAACTGTCAACAAACCAAAATGTAGTAAAAATTTAACGTGAAATTTAAGAAATGGTTTAAGAAAATCTGGTCTGATTAAACAAAAAATAATGAAATATTTTATTTAAAAAAAAAACAAGAGAATGCCAAAAAATGATTTTTTTTAAAGGAAACAAATCGAAAATATCAACTGTCAAGTGTCAGCTGTTAACTATCAACATAATATCTAATGTCAAATATCAACTATCAACTGTCAACTTTCAAATATCTAATGACAACTTTAAATATCTAATTGTCAACTGTCAAGTGTCAATTTTCAAATGTCTAATGTCAACTTAAACTATTAATTGTCAACTGTCATGAAAGAAGAAAATTGAAAATATTAACTATCAAAAGTCAACTTTCCAATGCCATGTGTCTAATATCTAATGTCAACTTAAACTAATAATTGTCAACTGCCATAAAAAAAAATAATCGAAAATATTAACTGTCAAAAGTCCACTATCAATTGTCAACTTTTTAATGTCATATGTCTAATATCTAATGTCAAATGTCAACCTAAATTTGTATTTGTCAACTGTTATTTGTCAACTGTCATAAAAGAAAATATCAACTGTCAAGTGTCAAATGTCAACTATTAAAATTGTAGTAAAAATTTAAGGTGAAATTTAAGAAAATATGGTCGAAATAATGAAAAATTTTATTTTAAAAAAATACAGAAGAGAATGCCAAAAACTTAATTGTTTAAAAGAAAAAAATCGAAAATATCAACTGTCAACTATTAACTGTCAACAAACCAAAATGTATTAACTTTAATTTAACGTCAAATTTAGGAAACGATTTAAGAAAATCTGGTTGGATTAAACAAAAAATAATGAAAATTTTTATTAAAAACAGAAGATAATGCCAAAAACATAATTGTTTAAAAGAAAAAATCAAAAATTTCAAATGTCAACTATCAACTTTCAAATGTCATATGTCTAATATCTAATGTCAAATGTCAACTATCAACTCAAACTATTGATTGTCAACTGTTATTTGTCAACTGTCAAAAGAAAAAAAATGGTTTAAGAAAATCTGGTTCGATTAAACAAAAAAAAAATGAAAAATTTTATTTAAAAAAACCAGAACAGAACGCCAAAAATTCGAAAATAGTCAACTGTCATAAAAGAAACAAATCGAAAATATCAACTGTCAAGTGTCATCTGTCAACTACCCACTTACAAATGTCATATGTCTAATATTTAATGTCAACTATCAACTTTCAAATGTCATATGTCTAATATCTAATGTCAAATGACAACTATCAACTTTAACTATTAATTGTCAACTGTCAGCTGTTATTTGTCAACTATCATAAAAGAAAAAAATCGAAAATATTAACTGTCAAATGTCAACTATCAAGTGTCAGCTTTCAAATATCATATGTCTAATATCTAATGTCAACATAAACTATTAATTGTCATTTGACACCTGTCATAAAAGAAAAAATCGAAAATATTAACTGACAAGTGTCATCTGTCAACAACCAACTTACAAATGTCACATGTCTAATATTTAATGTCAACTATCAACTTTCAAATATCATATGTCTAATATCTAATGTCAAATGACAACTATCAACTTTAACTATTAATTGTCAACTGTCAGCTGTTATTTGTCAACTATCATAAAAGAAAAAAAAATCGAAAATATTAACTGTCAAATGTCAACTATCAAATATCATATGTCTAATATCTAATGTCAACTTAAACTATTAATTGTCAACTGTCATAAAAGAAAAAAATCGAAAAATATCAACTGCCAAGTGTCATCTGTCAACTACCAACTTACAAATGTCATATGTCTATATATAATGTCAAATGTCAACTATCAACTTTCAAATGTCACATGTCTAATATCTAATGTCAACTTAAACTATTAATTGTCAACTGTCAACTGTTATTTGTCAACTATCATCTGTCATTTGTTAAAGTTAAAGGTTGTAAAATTGGCATTTAAAAAAAATATTAACTCAAAGGTAGTTTTTGCCAACAAGAAATGCAATATAAAAATTAAACTCTAGAAATTAACGGAATGTTAATAAACAATACGTCAATTTTTCCCAGGTTTGTTACTTGTCCTCTGTTATTTGTCAATTGTCGACTGTCATCTGCCACTGTCATCTGAAGAAGACACAATGTGTCGAAACAATTGTCACGAACAGCAAAATAAATATTAGAAAGTGTTTTCATATTTCGTTTACGAAAATTTACCAAAGTGATTAAGAATATGAACTTTCAACAACTAACAGCCTCAACTATTAAGTTATCAACTGTTTATTTGCTTATTGACGGTAAATAACATAGTACATACTGTCAACTACTTATTGCTAATCTGTCATTCACCATTTCCCATCTGTCAACTGCCAATTAACAACTGTCATCTGACAAATGTCCAATATCAAGAAATTTCATAAAAAATTCGTCCAAATGAAAAAAATCAAGGAATGATGAAAACAATTGTAGTACAACTGACAAATGTCAACTGTTTGTTTGTTTATTGACGGTAAACACCATAATATATACTGTCAATTGTCAACTATTTATTGCTAATCTTGACAACTGTCTATTGTTAACTGTCATCTGTCAAATATCAAGAAATTTCATGAAAATTCGTCCGAATGATGAAAACAATTGTAGTACATCTTTCAAATGTCAACTGTTTGTTTGTTTATTGACGGTAAACACCATAATATATACTGTCAATTGTCAACTACTTATTGCTAATCTTGACAACTGTCTATTGTTAACTGTCATCAGTCAAATATCAAGAAATTTCATGAAAATTCGTCCGAACGAAAAAATCAAGGAATGATGAAAACAATTGTAGTACAACTGTCAAATGTCAACTGTTTGTTTGTTTATTGATGGTAAACACCAAAATATATACTGTCAATTGTCAACTACTTATTGCTAATCTTGACAACTGTCTATTGTTAACTGTCATCTGTCAAATATCAAGAAATTTCATCAAAATTCGTCCGAATGAAAAAAATCATGGAATGATGCAAACAATTGTAGTACAACTGTCAAATGTCAACTGTTTGTTTGTTTATTGACGGTAAATACCATAATATATACTGTCAACTACTTATTGCTAATCTGCCATTCATCATTTCCCATCTGTCAACTGCCAATTGACAACTGTCAATTGTCATCTGTCAAATATCAAGAAATTTCATGAAAATTCGTTCAAATGAAAAAATTCAAGGAATGATGAAAACAATTGTACATATTTTACAATACTAAAAAGGCACTCATATATTCTCAAGATTTGAATGAAAGGTTTCTCTGACAAAATATCTTAAAAATCTGATATAACTTTTAGGAAATAAATAAATTGAATAAAAAATACTGCAATAATTCAACATTTCGTCTTAATAGGAAAAATCAACATTTGTGAAAGACCTAAATAGATGGAGATTTTTTGGGCGAAGATGTATTTTCAGTTTTACATATTTTTCTGAAAAAAGCCATAAAATGGATTTACTTGAGTCACTGGAGATAAATAAAGCAAGATTTACTTTAGAAATCCCCCTAATCAACGACCAGGGGGACCAATATCCCCATCTTTAAAACGCTTTTGGAATAATCCTCTGTTGCATCTAAAGGATGTTTTTAAACAAACGCCAAAAATTTAAGAGGTTATTCCCTGGGCTGTTTTAAGAATAATTTATCCTTTGATGATATTTGAAAACCTGCTGTGTTTCGAAGAATAACATAACATTTCATTAGCAAATATTACATTTCTTGTTAAAAATGACCTCCAGCTAAGATGCAAGAATACAATCCTCTCCTCATTGACTGTCGAACTCTTTCAAAAACACAGGATCGTTTCGTGATTTTTTTGTTACAATAAAAACATTTAATTAAATTGGAAGCATTTGATTAAGTTATATATACTGGGTGTCCCATTTTAATCCGCCAGTAGCGATAATTCTGAAACTTTGCATTGAATCAAAAAGTGTTCCAAATAAAAAGTTAATGGTTCTGAGGGGGACATCTGATGCCGCAGACTTTGTCCCCCCAGCCCCCCAAGGGGGGCTGGGGGGGCAGAGTCTGCGGCATCAGATGTCCCCCTCAGAACCATTAACTTTTTATTTGGAACACTTTTTGATTCAATGCAAAGTTTCAGAATTATCGCTACTGGCGGATTAAAATGGGACACCCTGTATACACCTCTAATTTTTTATATATTTAAAAATAAATCAATTAACCCTTTGAATAAAATTTTCCCACGTCCTTGCTACTAATTAACAGGGTGGAAACCTGTCAGGTTATTATTATAATTAATATTATATCCCAGATCGCATTCAACCACAAGTTAATAGCTGGTTAAATGGGTGGAAATGAAGATGCGTGCGCGAACCGGGTCACAACATCACCCCTGAATCCGCTGCCGCCAGTAGCTCTCTGGTCAATTTACGGCCCATCGAGGCCGGAACGTTACACCGTGCCGTTACCGATTTTCCGCCACTTGAGTAAAAAAAGAAAAAAATTAAGTCCGAGTAGCGGCTGTTTCGGGAAATGTCAACGTTGGCGGGAAGAAAATCCGACGAATAAAAAGAACGTCTTCTTCTCGGTCTAAATTTAACACCGCGTGGACTCGTCGAGAGTGTTACAGACTGCCGGAGGAGAGTGCCGTACGTTGCGGAAACGTAACTACACACGCACAATATCATCGTAGAGTACGTGCAGCACCCGCGGAAAAACCAACCGGGAGGAAATTGCCGGGTACGTAATTGAGTAATTAGATAATGATAAGTGGAAACATCTGCGCGGCTGGAATTCGCGGGGGTTAATCGGTCTGGATGCCGAGCTGTTTTTAATTACGTTCCGCGGACCGAACGGCGAGCCCGGGTGAATTATTTATCGTCTCTCTACAGCCAGTCACCCGGATAATCCCCTCGTAAGAAATATTGTTCCTCGACGACGCTCTCTCTCTCCTGAAAATCAAGGTAAGGTTTTATTCGTTTTGTGTACGAAATTACAGCCGATAAGAAATTAAGTAATAAATACGAGATGGCGCTAGTGTGTCATTAATCTTCCATTTCTTTTTTGGAGGGTAGATTAGTGGATTAAATCATCAATCATGGTAAAGCGTGTAAATCAATTAGAAAAATGTTACTGTATTTATAATTAATTATATAGATAACGGAAAAATTATTAACTTTCTTAAGATTTTAATTAAATTATTATATTACTGAGTATATTACCTCTACATTTCCAATTTGGCCTTTATGTTCGGTAGGCAATGTCGTAAATATAAAACTAATTCTTGGTTTTTAATGATGGTTCTTGCTGTAAACATTACAAATAAAGTTTATCATCATAATAACATTAAATTTCTGTACTGGATTGATGAGGCTGTTACTTGTTGAAACTCCATATCACATAATAAAATACTGACACGTACTGAAACCATATACTGTGTCAGTGTTTTATTAAGTATTGGAATGTTACACACAAAATAAATAGGAGTAGTATATAAGGAGATCAAGTTGTAATTTATATCCGTGTGGATATTTTTAAAGCATAAAGTAATATTTTACACCACTAATTCCACAATGACAATAATGTTAATATACATTCCGGCGTACTTCATCTTGTGACTGGCTGTAGATGCAGTTTTGATACGGGCTATTTATAAGCGGTACACTACACCCGGCAACGATTCATTTTTACTTCATAAACTCCGCCTGCACTGGGGGGAAAACGCGACGAATTCAGCAATTTTGTATAATAATTCGCGCTTCCGGCAGGCTCGCAACGTTATTACGTAAAATGGGCGCGCGCGCGAGGGAGGAAATGAAAAACTAGGCTTTTCTGGGATGTGTTACAGGAAATAAACTGACACAAACAATAATAGTAAAAAAAAACACACACACACACAACATCAACAACAACAACATGACAACATAACACGGGCAAAACGAAACGATTCCGATGCGGTCCATTCGCTCCTTTATTGCGGCCGTGTGGGCGTTTTGATTGGACATATATATAAAAAAAAGGGACGGTGCGGTAAGTGCGTTTTTATCTGTGCTTTGAAAAAAAAAACTGGAATGCCATTAATACGCGCCGGGGGTCATGCGATTTAAAAATTAATCCGGCGCGTAACACCAGAGATCCCTTATCTAGAGGGTGGATTAATTGCGTTGTGATGTTAAAGCGTAATTAGGTGATGGTTAATTGATTCACATTTTAATAGGAACAATATATAATATGAAGAATTAGAAGAAGGTGACAATTAAGCCATATGTCAGGAAACTGATTAGTTTATCTGCGATACTTTAATTTCGACATTTCGTTATTGATTGATTGATTACACAACGCTTAACACTTTTTCGCCTGAATTTATTGCATTTCTGATATCCAATACATATATATTTTTGTTTTTCATAATCGTTAAGGATAATCGAATCGACATGACTAAACAACTATGCGGTCGCTGATAGTTGACTTATTTATAGCCAGGTCTGAGGTTAAGCCGCAAAAGACCATTGATCATCATACATCGACATTATCATATAAAGTATAAATCGGTTTTAATTACGCACAGTGCGAATTTTGTTTTGGTGTGAACTTTCAATACCACCAGTGCTCAAGCAATTGTGTGTTAATCGGTTACAATAGAAATTCGCGTCGCGATAAGAAACGTTTTATCATTTTATCGTGTCAAGTTTCAATTAATACGAATTTTTAAAATTAGTTTATCAAGTAATGACTGTTTATAAATAGGTAAGTTGAGTATTTTAATCATTCGTATTGTTAACATAAGATTCAGTTAAATGTATTAAAATCCTTTACTTCGTTGTAGAAAATTAAATAATAAATTTAAAAATACGAAAACATTTCGTGAATCTACAACAATTGTTGTAGATTCACGAAATGTTTTCGTATTTTTAGATTCAGTTAACTATTTTTGCTAATAAATGAGAAATTATTATGATGTGTATGAAATTACAGCTCTATTTATGATTTAGGCTTTCTTCATTAAGTCACGACTTAAAAGAATGCTTAAAGATTTTTAAAAAACCTGAAAATAGTTTATAGGTATTAAATAATGTATTCTGTTATATCGAGATGGTGCATTAAATTACATCAGCATAATGTACACTATTCTAAATATTTTTTTAAATAATTTCTTTTTCAGTTTTATACAAAAGTATTAATGAAGTATAAATTTGTGAGTTAAGAATAACTAAATAATTATGAATAGTTACAGTGACAACTAAGGAATATAAATGTGCTTAATTATTTAATGAAAAAACATTTTTTAATAAAAATTTAATATGCGAATTATCATTCCTATGCAATTTAAAAATTTAAAGGAATGCGGTAAAATTAAAATAACTAAAATATCAAGGCGGCCCACCGGCATTTCGGCCTTCCGGTTATTCATTAGGATTTCGTTAAAATATTCAGCCTTCAACTTTAACCCGAATAATTAATTTCAAAACTTTTCCACGCTCATTTGCATTACCGTAATTATTCCCTTTTTGTAATTATTCCCGTTGTTGTTTTTTTTCCCATTAAACATTAAAATAATGCGAATAATTAGCGAACGCTTTCACTTCACTTGATTAATGGTACACATCTGCTTTATACACTTTTTCTTTGCAATCATGATACACTGAATCCACCACATATTCTATTGTCTCATGTGAATAAACTCTGTGTGTGTGCCATTTAATTGAAAAATAATTAATCATTTTCTCTAACCTTAATTTATATACAGGGTGTTAATACTAAGTCGAAAATGGAAGTTGGAACTTGTTAAAACTTTTCTTGGTTCCAATTTGTGATTTGGTGCTCCGGTTCGGAGTTCTTTTGTTTTTCTAAAAATCGCTATAACTCCCTTATTTGAAGGACTATTTTAAAAAAAACACAAAGTTTCAAAAGTAGCGTTTGACGCTCTAAAACATTTGTATTTACAATTATTTTTTATTGTTTCAGAAACAAAATGGCGACCTATCAAAAATTTCAAAACCAAATATTTTGATAACCACTACATCGATTTTTAAAAAACTAAGAAGTTTCAAAAGTAGCGTTTGACGCTCTAAAACAATTGTATTTACAATTATTTTTTATTGTTTCAAAAACAAAATGGCGGCCTATTAAAAATTTCAAAACCAAATATTTTGATAACAACTCCATCGATTTTTGAAAGTAAAACATTTATAAAATCCTTATGCTATCTACTACAAAATTTGTCCTAAACATTTTTTTCAATCTATCCAAAAATAGTCTTTATTGTGTGTAACGACTTAGTATTAACACCCTGTATATACATATGTTAATGTAGGTTTTAGGGTGTTTTTTCGAGTGATTTGTGTATATACATGACGTTTCGATGACCTCTCTGTCATCTTCATCAGTTATCTTCACTTGAAATTACTGGGTTGCCGTTAACTTGGTTATACAGGGTGAGTTTTTTTCGATGTTCTCTATGGATATCTCGGAAACTATAAGAGATAGAGAAATGGTTAAATGGGGAAAGAAGTGTAGATTTACGAGACGAATAAAATTCCACTTTCAAAGTTTTCAAAAAAGTCAAGGGTAACTAGATATTTTGAAAAAAGTAAAAAGTGTCAATTTTTTCAAATCAATATATCTCGGTTATTATAATAGATAGAAAAAAACTGTAAAGGACAAAGTTTTAGATAATTTCATGTAGATTAATAAAAAATAATCAGAGAACATCGAAAAAAAAACTCACCCTGTATATAATTAAAAATGTACCTTAAGCAGGATTTGAACCACTGGTTAACTATTGGGCCATTCTATCACAATAATGAGCAACTGAGCTTGATCACAATACACAGCAATAATAATTCAAATATTTTTTATTTATGAACTTTCAACGTAAAGATATTTCCAATGATTGACCTTCTATGAAATAAAACTGATTGATATAAAATCCATCTGGATTTTTTCACAAATTCAACTCCAAAAGAAAAAAACAAATGACAACTGTTGAAATGAAAAAAAAAATTTCTTACAAGAGTTTTGTTAAAAAGTTTAAAATTATACAAAATATTTTTTATTCGAAAAAATTTCTAGTTTGCTTAAAAATGCCAAAATGAAAGAAAAGAAAATTTGATTTTAAAAAAAAAAACAAAAGAAAATGAAATTATACAAAAACTTGAATATTTTCTTAAATAAAACTGGTGACAATTTTTCATTAGATTAAAATAATTTAAATTCTTAAAAGTGTGAAATACACCCATCAATTCAAATCCGTCTTACCGGTTTTAATTAGTAGATTTTAAAATGTAATTTTATATTTTCCTAGCACTTATTTGGAAAACAATTATAGTCATTAAAAACATAAATAAAGTAAAAGATTTAACCTACAGCCGTATACGGTCGTTGAATAAAGCATCATCATAACCGTTAACCTCGTATAGACTATAACTACAGACATTAAAATACCACAGATTAATGATTGTTGAGTTACGTGGAGATACACTACTAATCATATATTTTTTGTATCTTAAAGGGAGTAATCCTATCAATGAACAAATAAATAAATAAATAAAATATTGAGTCTTCTTTCTTAATAAATTTTGTAAATTTCATTTGATATTATTGAAATTCCAGTTTTAACATAAAAACCGCACCGTACCAAACAAACACGTAAGCAAACGAGTAATTATTAGGACCGCATCGGGGAATTTCTAGTAAATAAAATAAAACATTAAGTGCACAAGCAATCGACCTGTCGTTTCTCCGCTCGAGGGAACTCCCCCAGTTTTCACAGCCCATTTGAGCAGAAAGCATGTGACGGGCATGTGACATTTGTTTACCTCTTCTTGCACACACTATCGAGTAATTAGTGCAAATAGTTATTTTAACGATGTGAATGTTAATCGATGTGCGTAGGTAGGGTGTAGCAATTTAATTTCTTAATTACCACAAAGCAAGGTTGAACGGATAATATTAATAATAACATAAAAGTAGAAATTGTATGGTTAATTGATCCATTAATTCATCATCGAAAAGATTGAATAAATGCATAATACTGCTAGTATTCAATCTGGTTATGTAATATTTTTTTAAAATTAAATGATATAAAAGCATAAACTTTTTTGTTCCGATTCTAAATATAAATATTATCTAATCGAAGTGAAGGTAATGGAAATGATTGATTGAAAATCATTCGATTGATACAATAATATAACCTAAAAGGTATATGAAATTAGAATTACACAAACCTTGAAATTAAATAATAGTTCGATCTATTGAATAAAAGTTTCATCTATTGAATAGTTAAAAAACAAAATTGTTCTTAATAAAATATATTAAAATCCTTTAGTTTGTTGTAGAAATGTTTATGTATTTTTAAATTAAAATTGTTCTTGTTGGATTGTAAGAGTACGTGAAAATGTTTATAATTAAATAAAAGACTAGTTTGGCACTTTATTCAGTTGGTTTATTTATCGCTATTGATAATGGATACTTTGTGACCGAAATATACAACTAGCGATAAATAAATCAAGTGAAAAAAGTGCCAAACCAGTGTTTTATTTAATTTAACAAAATTGTTATTATTAAAAATTTAAGTTGAACAATTTCTTTACAATATTTACTTCATAATGATGGTGGAAACTGTTAATATAGTCGAGCTGTCAGTAGCAAACTGTGACCCAAACATTTTCGTACGTATAGCAATTAATATCTATCTTATGCAATAATCATCCTATGATGACAGGGACAGAATGAAATGTGTCTAAATCCTCCAATATAAGCTCTCAATAAATGGTATAGTACCCGAAATGTACTTCTGGCGAAATAAAAATTAATTGTGAAGAAAGTGTTTCAATCAAGTATTAATCATATCTTCATGTAACTCAAAAACAAATTTCTATATCCTCGAATATTGAGCGATGAGTCGCAGTCAGCTTTAGGCGGCTCGACTATACGTATTAACCACTTCCCGCACACACCCGAAATATCTCTACTTTTAAAATTAATTGTGCAGGAAGTGGTCAATCCGAATTAAGATATAAACTAAAAATAAAATACTCACAGTGTTGTGAATTTTTAAATTATATTTTAACATTTATTTCATTTAAAGTTACTCAAAACAAAAAAAATTATGAAACACCTGAGATTTCTTTGAATGAAAACATTTCATTAAAATGTATTAAAATCCTTTAGTTCATTGTAGAAAATTTATTATTTATTTTGAAAATATTTCAATTTGTTAAACAAAACATAAATACCCTTCTAATCAACATAAAAATGTTTCACCAAGAGTTAATTGAGAATTTAATTAATCGTAAAACATAACTATTTTCAAAAAAAGGAACAATGAAAATAATAAATTAAATATATAATAATAGTAATAATAATCTTTATTATTATTATTATTATAAATATAAATGAATCAATCAAGGCCGTTACAATTTTTACATTAAACCAATTAGTTCTGATAAATGTAAACAAGCCTTTTCAATGGGGCGACGACTGATAAGAAACAGGCTATCACGCACCCCAAGGTTATCATAGATTCCCGAAGGAGAAACGACGGGTCGGGTGCCTTCAGAGGCTGTGCTCCTATGCTGGTGCCCGTGACACACACACACACACGAAAAAAAAAACACTCAGCTCTACAGGAGGTGCGGTGTAAAAACCTGATAAGAGTTTCTTTATCTCTACAGGAAGTGTTTCAATGTAAAAAAAAAACTCTTAATGGGCTTTTCTGTTTGCAGCCGTCGTGGGGGGAAAATACTCACCACCGCTGGTGTCGGGGGACAGCTTCACCTTGCCCTGGTCGAGGACATCGTTGAACGCCGGCCAGCCGCACCCGCTGTCGTACTTGGTGTCCGAGCTGAAGAGCGGCTGCGAGCAGCATATGCACACGTACGTACCCTTATCGTACGTCTTGTTGTAACACCCTGCGCACACACACAAATGTTTCGTACATTAAGAAAATACAATAGTGTACCAGCTAGAGAAATTATGTGCACTTGTTATTTTATTTCTTTTATAATCGAATAAATGCACTGTGGCAATACAAATTCAAATTTTTTTAATTGTGGAGTCGTTTACTTTGTGATACATCTTGAGTATACTAGAGAAAGAAAACAGGATCACTTTGTTTTACCACTTTTTATTTAACAAATTACCCTTTATCTTTGATAATGACTAGTTGATAGTCGAAACTATAGTCACGTGTAATTTGTTAAATAAAAAGTGGTAAAACAAAGTGATCCTGTTTTCTTTCTCCAGTAAATTCAAATTTATTCAAATAGATTTACAATTTTTGTTTATTTTTTCACTTCTTATTAGTTAAATTGTTGCGTCCAATGGTCAAAATTTTAAGTACAGGTACGTTTCATGCTTTCCATTTTGTTTTCCCCTTTTAAATCTATCTGAATGTAATAAAAGGATTAATTAAGCACTCGGTTGGTGAAACATAACCAAGTGCTTAATTAATCCTTTTATTAACATAAAAATGTTTCACCACAGATTAAGTGAGAAGTTAATTAATCATATCTGGACCTACTTATCAATGAAGGATCAATGGACGCTCATAGATTGAATAGAATTTGTATGATTATTGTAAATAACAAAATGCTGATTGTAATTAAAAGGTTATTTAACATTAAATGTTTCACCACGGGTTAAGTGAGAATTTAATTCATCGCTGATCATACTTTATTTATTTATTTTACTTTACAATGCCCTGTAGGTATTGGATATAAGAAAAACTTACAAAAATTTAGCTCACAGGACTTGCATGCCGAGTTCCCTGCGTGTTCTTCCACTCAGACCTTTTTCTGCTTCATGTGTTCGAATTTTGTGTTGTCGACACAGCATGTTCACCATTCGGTAATATTTTAGCCATTATAGGCATATTTAGGTCCATATTTATACAACTTTTTTTATTTGTGAGCTTGTAGGTTAAATGGAAACGTAATTTTAAAAATATGATATGTACGTCTGAAATGCTAAACTTGAAGAGTTATTATTATTCAGATAAGAATTATCTTTTAATTCTAGTGTTTAAATATTAAATTAAATAATAAATGTATTTACCTTCATATGAAATTATACAAACAATTTGTAAACAGTGTTTTGTCAACAGCCATTTTGTTAATTATCAAATTTTTAAACAGTGTTTTGTCAATAGCCATCTTGTTAATTATGAAAAATTTGTTACGTTTCGTATTTAAATTTTTATTGCCGGCGTGAAAATAAAAACACTTAAATTTTTGACTCGCTTATAGATAGAAAACAAGTGCACACTTCTCTAGCTTTTTAATACGCACACAAATTATCCTATAACTATATTGTATAGTAATTCTTGTTTAATAAAGAGTATTATTTTGTTAATAAACATGTGTCGCAATTGTATTGCTTAAATCGGAACACATGTATATTCAAACGTACGTACGTACTGTGTTGTGCACCTACCTGTGAAGGGCCTCTCGGTGCCCTTTTCCTGTGTCACCTGGTACTGTATGGGCGTGAGCCTCTTCCTGAGTTCCTCCTTATCGACCATATTTGGCGCTGTCGGAGCAAAACGGACGTGCGGTGTGAAAGTAAGTGGTCGTGTGCGGACGGCGCGGTACTACTCACCTGACGTCGTCGGATCCCCGCCGCTAGATTGTGGGCCCCCTGTCCGGGTCGCCGCCGGCCTGCTTTCCCTGATGCTCCTTCCGAGACGCGAAAGAATGCCGGACGCACGCCGAATCATAACATTCCGTGCGAATGGCGCGTGCGGTTCGTTCGGTACGGCGACGGACGAAAATAAAACGGCCCTCTTACGTAACCTAGAAAATTTGACAGGTCGCGCAACGTTGCCGCGCGTAAAACGTAATCGTATTTAATTTCACCAATTGTATTTACGCGAAAATTAATTTAAAAAAAACTATCATAATGAAAAAATACTTAGATTAAAATAAAAAACGCCAATTATTCGTACCAATATATTTAATTAATACGATTTATTCGTAGTATTATTTTACACGTGGCAACGTTGCGTATAAAATTTTAGGCAGTGGCGTAACAGACATAAATAAGCCTTTCACTTTTGCAATAGGTTTATTCTTGGAATGTAAATAATTCATGCTAACTTTAAATATATTCATAATATTCGTATTATTTAAGTTTAATATTGATCATGAAGATCTTAAAGAATGTAATAAATTTCTATTGAATTATAGAATATTAAAAAACGTACCAAATATTTTCATTCCAGTGTAATTATTGCTTAATAACTCTTGCAATTTGATGTAGTTGTTAACATTCTGTAATAATTATTAATTTCTTTGATTTTTAAAGAAATTGTGTAATCTTTGACATTTAACTTTCTGCATAAATCGAATTCCAATCAGGTTCGATGATGAAATCCCGGTTTTCAGGCTTCGGCAAAGGTTTCGCTATCTCCCACGGTGGTTTCTTGGTCGGAACACCTGCAACATTAGGCAATTTTTTACAAAACCAATCGGTTAAGTAAAAAGTACAATCCGACCGGTTCCGCGGGGAAATAAACCGAGCAGATCCCACCAGTAAAAGAAATGGGACACCATCTTCATGTAAACGGTGTACTCGTCCCTGCGGCAGCGCTTCTTCTGCGGCCACACGAAGACCAAACCCTTCGGCGGTGTGCGCTTGATGGCGTCGAAGTTCCGCACCTGCGGCAGCACGTTTCTCTGGTGTTTGGAGAACGCGATCGGTCTCGACGTGTAAGGTGTGGAGGTGTAATCTCTATGGGGGCCATACTGCGTGACCGGTACGATTTTATTCAGATTGGTTAGGTTTTCCGTGCTCAGGGAGAAGGTGGTGGTGGCGTCCCAGCGGCGGAATTTACGCACCGACGTTCTGGCGGCCTCCTAAAATTTTATGGCGTTTATTTTCTTGTGTTGGTGTACAAGATGATGAAGTTACCATTAATGCCGGGCATCAGGAGAAAGGTTCGCGTTTTTCTGGGATGTCTGGCGTTTTTTTGGGTTTACATGAAATTTGACAGATTTGTTGGGCAATCATATATGGCGCTGAAAAAGAAAACAAATTATGTATGCTTATTTTAAAGCAATAAAACCGATGCAATTGAAGTAATAGTGATTGCAACCGATAAAAACTCTGCTGATACTTTATTTTCGACAATCAGCAAACAAAAAAGAGGGGAAGCAGTGTTTGGTTGTCATCCACGTTTGTCTGTAAATTTAAAAGATCGTCCTGCTCACCTGATGGTTGGCCGTTACGATTCATCATTGAGGTACAGGGCTTTACTGTATCTCAAAGATGAATCGTTTCGGTCAACCATCCAATTGCTGACCCGAACTAACGATGCTTGACTTCCGATATAGCTATGAACTTATTAGCGTTTAAAAAAAAAGTAATAAGTAGTAATATTTGGCTATCGACCACGTGGTCCTTCCACTGTGTTATTTATGTATTTCTGTGTGTGTAAATGATAAAGTAATGATTTTACTTGTTTAATTACTTTGGTACTCACCTATAGATTATACGCCACTGCTTTAATTGCCTCTTGAGGGGGCGTGCGTCCTTTGTTTACGTTCGCGTTTCGCGTGCCCGCGCACAGATGTCGCCGCCGGCGCAGTGACCGCTCTCGCTCGGGCGGAGGACGCAGATGGTTGTCCGCAGCGCGTTAATGGCGTGCGTTCTGTCGTGTTGTTCCGCGTACGACCCTCGACCGTTCTTACCCTGTCCGCAACATTCCTCTCGCCGCCATTCGAATGCAATGAACGAATAATGAAGAATTTCAAGAGCGTCTCCGTGCAGGTGATAGACAGCGACATCGCCCTGCTGCTGCCGAACGGTGTTTATGAGATCAAGCAAATGGAGCCCAGGTCCAGGTTAAAATCCATCCTCATCGTCTGCGGGGCGATGGCCCTGCTCGGCATCTTCGGATTCGGATACTTCTGCCCGGACAAGGTGAGAGCGCCGCACCGATAATCTGCCCCCGCACACACGCTCACACCAACACACACACAACACACATCAATTTGCATTTGTTTACATCTGACCCAATTGAGAAACAATAAATAAAACATGTCTTGCACGGCCGCACGCGATTTATTATTAGCATCTTTTGCCCTCGTTTGTTCCACATTTTTCTTTATTAAATCATTTATTACTTATCAAGTAAATGTTTACATCAATTGTGCAGGACGGATAGGGTGAGATGAATAGAGATGTTCTTACAGTCTATTTATGTGTACGCTATTGTTAGAGATTACTCTGTATGCAGAGGGCATAGTCTAATGTTAATATTACTTATTGTGCTTACGATACGTATGAAGAGTTATTAATTTTACTTATAATATTAATAGAAATTTAATATTAGCATAATTATTTTTAAAAGTAGTTCCCCCAAGATATCTCAGGAGTAGGCGGGGAAATGATTAAACAAATTGATTTAAATTACTGAAAGCTAAACACATATTTAATCACGATTAACAATTTGATTGAAATAAATTTAATTCAGCTTCAATTATAATTAAATACAAAACTCTTCTTTTGCATTTTTGTGTGGTTAATGGTTATTGCTGTGTAGTTAACCAGGCACAGTAAATTATAAACTATATAGAAATTTGTTGTTGAGTTACGTGAAAATATGATTGGTTAAAACTATTAACACTTTCTTCACAATAATTTTTTTTCGCTAGATGTACATTTCAGGTACTTATTAGCTTATAGCTAATAATTAGTTATAAATTATAGACTATTAAACAAACATTGCACAAAAAGGGCTGTTAGGTTAGAAATAAGGGTGTATAACAAAAACACTTATCAAAAAAACAAAGCTCGATTAAACGTCAATTATTATTAACCTTAAAATTATTTTTAAAATGTTTTGTAAACGTACCCTAAGAATTTAAAAACTATTTTATTAAGCCTAAAACAATTTAAACATTTAAATTACTCTAATTAAAAAAATTTAATTACATTCCGCCACCAACAAGAAACATTTTTATTATTTTACTTCAGCAATTTTTCTGTTTTAAATTATAAAATTATATATTGATTAATCAATATTATAACATTAAAAATATAAACATTACATCCTTGAATTTAAACTAGTCCAACGAATGTAATGGTTTCGTACGCCATTAACCATTCACGTCGTGTGTTTATTAATTGCCTCATTAATTACATAACACCGTAATTATTATACCGGTCAGCATTTATGCACCTCGGTAAAATTCAACGTGAGGAAAGAAAAAACAATTCGAGATGGACCACCGAACGGACACGCTTTGAATACTCAATCAGGCCCGACAGATTACTTAGTATGCGAGGCGCGCGGGTGAGGCTGCAGGTTAAAAATAAACAAGTCGGTCTATGTCCTGCAGTTACCATAACATCCTGCTTTAGAGGAACAAACATGAGGAAGAAGTGTAAACATTCTGTCCGTGTTGATTATGCGGGGGGGGGGGGGGGGTGGGGAAAGTGTGTGGTCGTGTATTTTTGATGAGAATGTGGGCATTATGGTAATCGTCCAGATTTTTATCTTTACGCGCACAGCATGTCATTAATAATTATTATTATGTTAAGTTATTTAAATGAGCTTAAATAATTACAAATTATTATCTTCAATTTCGTTGATCTATTAGGGTAGAGCAATTTAAAGCAAATGGCCTCCTAACACAGTGGAGAGTTATATGGGCTATTCTTGGAATTACATTATCAGTTTTGGGATAAAATTAATGATGAATTACGTTTCTTGGAAAGTGCTACTCCACTTGAAAAGCAAACACAGATATCTCGTTGGATAATAAAAACACAAATATAAATGTGTAAATTAAATATTGACAATAAATATTAACAATTTGCCTTAAGTTTCATAATTTTTCGCTAATAAACAAAAGCATTTTCCAATTTTAGCAGTAAATTTTAAGTCAAAAGCAACCTTTATATTTGCTTTTGACTTAAAATTTACTGCTATAATTGGAAAATGCTTTTGTTTATTAACGGAGAAGTTATTAAACTTAAGGCAAATTGTTAATATTTATTTGTAATAATTATTTTTCTTCTAGTTGTGCAAATAAATACGTTCACCTTGACATTTCCGCACCTAAAAATTTTTAACGGCAATTATTTACCTACTTTTTTGCCGCAAGAAATTAGACCGTTAACCCAGCTTAATTGAATTTTATTAATTGCCCGTTTACTTCAACTCCGAATTCCCGAGGACTGATTACGAAAAACCGGCATTTCGTAATCGCAACTTTATAAATTGTAAATTGAAAGGATACGCAATGAGATTAACGTTAATTTATTTATAAATTCGTTCTTAAATTTTTAATTTTATAATGGCGGTCGATAATACATTTTCATCTGATGGTTAACAGAACGAAGCGATCATTTAAAGTAACATGCTAATTCATACACACATAAATACTCAAGTAACACAGCGAAAAGACCAAGGGGTCTTTTAATGTGGTAATGCAACCATATTTACACACAAAAATACTTAAATAACACGGTAGAAAGATCACGTGGTCGACAACCAATCATTACTATTATCATTATTTTTCATGTAGTTATGCAACCATATTTACACACACTAATACTCAAATAACACAGTATAAAAACCACGAGGTCGGGAAACATTACTATTATCAATACTTTTCATGCAGTTTATGCAACCAAATTTACATCGACGTTCGACGTCAAGAGGAATTACGTTATATATTCGTTATTTGTTTACAGAATTAAACATTAATTGTATTTTCCTTTACCTTCTTCAGGTCTGCGCTTTGAGCACCCGTGAGGCGATGCAGGTGACGATAATGAACGACGGCATGGGCAAACCAATTTCGGCGGCAAACAGCAAATCGGGATTAAGCTACGACGACATGCTCAACGACGACTTCACTTTCGACATGGATTCCCACGACGTCATGGTTTTTCTGCACATGCAAAAAACAGGTACAAACAAAATTAAAATACCAAAATTTTTAACCACCATAAGCATATTTTGTAATTAAATTAAATCCCTAAAAGTTTCCATTTTTTTAACAATCAATTTTCATGTTAACAACAAAAAACTTAATTTTGTAATTAAATTAAATCCCCAAAGGTTTTCATTTTTTCAATTTTCATGTTAACAATAAATATAGGTCACAAACTATATAATTACAATGTTCAGCTAGGCCTGTATTTGTTATTCCTAGTATGTCTCGTGGGTCTGTATTAAGAAAATTGTCAATAGTTTTTTTGTTTTAACTGATTGTTTTAATTTAGTAAGTAAAAACCAGTTACCAGTATCGAAATTCATAAATCACCATTCGAGGAACGGACGTTATATGCAGATGGTGAAAATAGCACGAAAATCATTATATTATACTTCAGACGCTATAAAAAAATGTTCGACCGACGCCCATGCGATTAGTAGACACGCACATGCATATTAAATAGAGATCTTCGGAACGAGATTGATATAACCGAAATAGATTTGGACGGGTTATTAAATTTAATGCTTCAAACGTCTATTAAGGGTTGGAGCGTTATAGAACAATGCACGATCGTGAAATACTTAACGACCATTTTGTTTTTGCTGTCAATTTTCAATTGTTTTCCCATAATAATTAAAACGTTGATTTATCGTTTTACCACTGTAATTGTAGAATTGCAAGTGACTATACTTTTTACAAATATTTCCAGATGATTTTCACCATATTTAATAGTTCGATGGATAAAACAATTAAAAAAGAAAAGTTTGTGGTACATCCTTCCACAAATATCTTTTTATTTTTATTCTAATGATTTTTAATTGTTTAATCCATCAAACTATTACCCTCTTCTTTTTCCATTACATTACTCACATTTTCTTGCATTAACCTAGCGTACTCTTGACCTACCTCAACAATCTGCATATCCTACGGTAATTTACGTTGCGTTAGGGTAGGTCAGGGTAACGCTAGGTTAATGTACTTTGTATTAAGGTAGGTCGGGAGTACGCTGGGTAAATATATTTAATATGAATGTATGTCAGGATTAATACAGAATTTATTATTGGGTTAGGTCAAGAGTACGCTAGATTAATATAAAAGAAATTAAGGTAGGTCAAGGGTACACTAGATATACGATTGACCGAAAACAGTTGAAAATTTTTAAAAACTTCAGTAGTAAAAATTAATACAAAAGAAATTAAGGTAGGTCAAGAGTACGCTAGATTAATGCAATAAAATGCGAGTAATGTAATAGAAAGTAATTGAAAAAGAAAAGGGTAATAGTTTAATGGATAAATCAATTAAAAATCATCAGAATAAAAATTAAAAGTTATTACAACAAAGTGAATCCAAGTTTCTAAAAACGTCAGTAGTGAAAATAATTTTAAATTTTTTAATTAATGAAATTTGTCGAAAAGACACATTAAATATGTTAGAGAACATCTGAAAGTCTTCAAAACAAAAGTAGATGGGGTTTAGTATTTTTAGAAAATTAATCCGGGATATGCAACCAAATATACTTTAATCAATTAAAAATATTAATTATACTCTTATGATGATTTTAACTAATTGGAAAATGTGCCTCATTTAAATTACAGTAATTTTAGTTAATACCCTCTTATTTCAATATGTTTTATAAAGTTAACTTTGTGTAAAATCGTGTAAGAACAATTCAGTAATGCTCACATGTTCAATACTAATTTTTTGAAGTTATGTATGCAATCAAATTTTCTTTAAAATCAATTTAATCCTTACGTTTTTATCAATTCAAGAACAATTAAACATAACATATTTTCAAAACTCATTCAATTAAATATTTCTTAATCACACTGTATACAATGGATGCCTAAACATCTAAACACAATAATTATAGAGTTCAAGTGTTTTTTTTTAAATGTTAAACGCCTATAAACTTTAGAACATCAAAAAATCTAATTAACATATTCTTTTAAGCTCTTGTGGGATCCTTCCAATTAAGTCAGTATTGATTACACTGTATAAAATTCAATTTAGCGTTATGCAACTAAATTTACACGAATCAAACTCTTGTGAGGTCTTTCCAATTAGGTAATTATTAATTACACTGTATAAATTTTCACTTTTAGAATTATACAACCAAATTTACATTAATTAATTTAGGAACGCCCGTACGACTTAGAAATAAAATTTTGCAATGAAAAATGAATAAGAATATATAATAATAAACTTTGTTAATATCACACACTTTATTTATTAATAATGACTATAGTTTTTAATTTATAAAATATTCTTCTTTTCATTCAAAAGAATCTAAACCTTTAAGGTTTTGAAATTCCAATAAAATTATAATGTTTCAGTGCTATGCAACCGAATATACGTTTGCGGATGATTAAAGCTATTTTTAAAATTAATGTTAATGCTTTCGTTTTATCATATTATTTACACCGTATATAAATTGTAAAATTATAGATATGCAGCCAAATTTACATTATTCGAACTTCTAAGATTTTTTTCATAATCTTAAAAAATAAAATGTAATTTAAAAATCATAACATATACAGGTAATGAACATTCAAATTCTAATAAAATAAAGTTTTGATGTAAGGAAATATATGCTCTTCAATTCAAGGTCACCCACATACTTAAGTATATATATTAAGTATTCGTCTTGTTCAAGGAAATCTAAATATTTAGGGGATTTACTTTTAAATTCTGATAAAATTATAATGTTTTGTTACTATGCAACTAAATTACGCTTATGTGTGATTAAAATAGTTGCACGTTTTATTAATATAATTTTAAGCCCTATATTATTGAATTATTTATACTGTGTATAATTGCAATTTTATACTTATGCAATCAGAGTTACATTAATAATAATAATAATATTTATTCACATTACAACATACAATTACTATTCAAAAACGTCCGGACGTCTAGAGAAATGTTTTTCATAATCTTAAACGAATAAAATATTATTAGGAAATTGTGCATTTCTTCATTTAAAAGCATATAAAATACTTTCAAATTTTAATAAAATAATATTGTTTTTGTCGACCCCCCATATTTTAGTACATAGTTTTCATATTAAAGCTCCTGTTAATATATAAATGATTTTTTCAATCAATTATTACATTTAATTATACAATTAAGCTTCTTATGCAACCAAATACACTCCTTTTTAAATTTATGAATATAATTAAAGAATTGTACACTTCTCATGATTTAAGGATATCTAAAACTTTAGTAAGTATGTTTCCAAGTTTCTATAAAATTAAATGTTTTGCAACCAAATATACGTCCATTTATTTACCGGCATCTAAATTTTCGTTGTTAAGGCTTTCAATAATTGAAATAATTATTTTTTATGTATTAAATGCATTCAATTATGAAATTAAGCGTATTGATTAATAGGCAACCAAGTACATATAATTTAATCCATGGGTATATCTAAACCATTAGTAAATAGTTTTACAAAATATTAACGAATATGATGCTTTAATGTTATGCAACCGAGTACACACTCATTAAATCAACTGCGCATAAACAAGTAGCATTTCAAATTATTTAAATAATTATTATAATGTAAATAAATGATGACATTATTAAAAATCATAGAACCAAATTTGCATTAATCAATTTAAAAACGCCTGAACGTTTAAGAAATAAAGCCGAAATGAAAAAAAAATCCTTAAAAATTGCAATATGTAAAACTATACTGCTTGCGTGTCAAGCAACTTAATATACGCTGATGAAACAGCATATTTTTTTAAATAATTTTATGCCGCCGTTTTATCGATTCGTTGTAGATAATTACAAGATTGAATTGTTTTACAACCTAATTTACATTCATAGATTAAATAATATTCGAATGTTTAGTCCAAAACCAATAAAATATAATTATGATATTTTACAGATTTCTTCATTCACATGTTTATAAACCTTTAAGTAATACACTTATAAATTCTAATAAAATTATGATGTTTTTTTATGTAGCCAAATATACGTCCATCAATTCAAGGTGATCCACTTATTTAAGTTTTTATTTTAATATTAAAGCTTCCTTTAATTTGTGAATAATTTTTTAAAAACAATTTATTACATTTAATTATAAAATTAAGCCTCTTCTTATGCAACCAAATATACTCAAGAATATAAAAAATCACTACATTTTTCTCCATACTCCAGAGTATCTAAACTTTAGTAGGAATGATACCAAATTCCTAAATATTATTTTTTTTATGTTATGCAACTTAATATACATCTATTTATTTAAGGGCATTGAAAAAGTTATATATTTTCAAAAGTTAAATTATTTTTCAATTATTAACTGCAATCAAATTCAATTGTGAAGTTAAGCCGATCAATATGCAACTTAACTTAATTCAAAGGTATCTCTAAATCCTTAGTCAATCTTGATTAGAAATTAAAAACACTTGGTTTGTTTCACAGAATATTTATTATTTTTTCTCACAAATATTCTGTGAAGCAAACCAAGTGTTTTTAATTTCTAATCAAGATTTTTCAAATATGTTTCACCACGGGTTAAGTGAGCAATTAATTAAATATATCCTTAGTCAATATTCTTTCAAAATATTATAAAATATAATGCTTTATTGTTATGCAACCAAATATTCACCCATTATTAACTGCAATTATTACAAATTATATAATTCCATTATTTAGGATCGTAAAACAAAACAGACTCCTCTTTTTGTTCAAGATTATAATAAATATTTACACACTTCACTTCTCTCAAGGGCATCTAAATCTCCGTCCGTTGTATGGTGGTGTTAGTGGACCTTTTATCTTAACTTCTCGGGCATAAACATATACATACACGTGCCCATTTTTTCTACTTTTTGTATTATGTAACCAAATATACGTACATATATTCAAAGGCATCTAAGTACCTATGTTAATTGTTGAAAAATCAGACAATTTCTTAAATGTATTTATTATGCAACCTAATATACGTACTTTCATTTATTAGCATCCACTTCTTATAAAATGCACTTTCAAAGTACTCATGCAAATAAATACTCTCTTTCGTTCAATGACGTCTAAATCTTTACGAAATATATTTTCTATAAGATCATTATATTTATTCATTAAAGCCAAATAATCGTCTCTTTATTTCATGGCGTCTAACCACCTAAGTGAAATATGTCAAAATTTTTAAAACTGCCTTCATTTTTTGACAATTCATTAAATTTATTTTTATGCAACCAAATACACTTCCATTCATTCAGATGTCCTATTCAAACATTTAGAAAATGCACTTTCAAATTACTATAAAATTATATCCATCAATTGCAACGTTTATGTAATTTATTTTTTATTTAAAGGCTTTTGTACATTAACAATTTCAAAATGCATTTTAAAAATTTGAAGACAGAATAGTAAGCACCCACCCACCCTACATATATAAATTTGCTTCTAGAATTTTCTCTTTTTTTGAGAGAAGAAGAAAAGGCTGTATTCGTGTGGATATTTTTAAATTTATTTATTATATACAATAAAATGTGTCTTGCGTAAATTAAATGATGTATGTAGGGGACATCTATTACATCTTTTAATTATCGGAATATAAATTAGGGTTCCTTGAGGAGAAACTTCTATAAAATTTGAATAATGTGTGTTATGCAACCAAATACACGTCTATTTATTCAAGGGCGACTTAACCTTTAAGTAACATATTATCGAAACCTAAAGGCCTACATTCGTTTAAATTTATAAGTTTTTAATAATTAATTTAATTCAAAAATGAATGTTCACTTAATTCAAGAGTATAAAAAATTATATAATAAAATGTATTAAAATCCTTTAGTTCGTTGTAGAAAATTAAATATATAAAAAGTTATATTCAGGGTGACTAACGAAAAACCTTTGGTGCTGTATCTCGCTTATTTTTGATCCGATTTGTATAAATAAAACATCAAATTAAATGATTTTTAAAAGACATTAATATGAACTGTACTGATATTTTTTCTTGCATCCAGTTTTGGCAAAAGACGATCAACTTTTTTTTTCAAATTGCACTGTATATATATTTTGTACTGATCCGCAAGGAGATTTTTTTCTGAATCTAAATTTGTAAACGATTTTATCCATTCATAAAACCAAAGTCGAGAAATTGAGGATTAAAAAAAAATTAAACATCAAATACCCATAGTAAACAATATACAGAGCCTATTACAAATGTCAAAAGTGACAGTGTCAGTCATTGGTACAATACTGCAATGATTTTTAATAATTTCATAATAAAAATGTTGCAAGATTTCAAAAACTGAAATCCGATTTCTGTAGAAGCACATAATTCTAGTACAGTGTTTGAAATATTGCAACATTTTAATTATGAAATAATTAAAAATCGTTGCAGTATTGTATCAATGGCTGTCACTGTCACTTTTGACATTTAAAATAGGGTCTGTATATTGTTTACAATGGATACTTGACTTTTTATTTATTTTTTCAATCCTCAATTTCTCGACTTAAGTTTGATGTATGGATAAATTTGTCTACAATTTTATATTCAGAAAAAAAATCTCCTTGCGAATCAATAAAAATATATATGTATACAGTGCAATTAAAAAAAAATGTTGATCGTATTTTGTCAAAAACTGGGTGCGAGAAAAAATAACAGTTCAGATCCTATTAAAGTCTTTTAAAAATGGTTTAATTTGATGTTTTATTTATTAAAATCGGATAAAAAATAAGCGAGATACAGCACCAAAGGTTTTTCGTCAGTCACCCTGTATATATATAGTTTTTGTGTTATGCAACCAAATATACACATGTCAATTAAGGAGCATCTAAATGTCTACATCGTTCTCCTTCATTCATTTCATTTCAAGGCCAAAATATAAATTAAATTTAAATACATTAATTTAAAAATCTAAAAATACTTTTAAGAACCGTTAGAAAGTTGTAGATACCTTAAAAATTTAAATTAAATAAAATTTCGATATAATAAAACAGGAAATAATAAAAAAAATCTTGGAAAAATGGAAAAAGAAAAATTAATTATTATTATTATTTAATTTTTTGTAAATAATTATTTAAACTTAATTATAAAATTGAACTCTTTCTTGTGCCACAAAAATAATCTTTTAATACAAAAGCATTTAATTTTTTTTAAGAAAAAGTTAAAATACAATATTAAAGTTCATCTTATGCAACCAAATATACTCACAATTATATTTTAAATTTTAAACTCTATAATTATAACAATACGTATAATAACGATAAAAATATGTTTAGATTTAATAGAATAAATTTTATTAATTTAAGCGTTTTAGTTTTATAACATATTAATTTAATTATTTAATAAAAAATATTTGTTATTTCAAGTAAACAATAATTCACACATTTAATTTATACCTAATTACCATTATTATGCATATTTTAAAGAGCACGATTCCGGAACCAAGTAAATCAATAATAACATTATTATTATTATATGGTGGTAGAAAAAAATATGTTCGTTACTAGGCGGCCCGATAAGAGAAACGGGTCAATTCGATACGTTCTAGTAAAGCACAATACTCCCATTCACATCACGTATACGAGCGTTTTAAGTAAAAAAAAAAAAACCTTTAATACGGACGTGGAATGTTGAAAAATATAATTCACTCACCCCCTCATCCGGCGCTCACGAACTTCTATCCAATTATGGCCCCGCTACGCGATAAACTTTTATCTACCCGACAAAAAATGCGGCCACGGCGTTTATTTCATCACTCGCGAGACAGAGAGAAAGTTCATCAAGTTCATCGCGAGGGTTTAAAAAAAAATTGTTGATACGTTTGGGAATGTTCTACCTGTGTTTATAGAAATATGATGTGTTAAAACATTAAATTATTGCTTATACATCGTCGCAGTCCAGTTGTAATCAATTTGGGTATTTGCAATATTAAGACCATTTACTGATTAATCGACAATATAAGGTAGATTAATAAATATAATTATAAAATGAAATAAAACAACAGATTTGGGAGGGTTTCACATTTATTGTTGAACACTGCAACATGTTTCGCCATACAGTGGCTTCATCAGGCAGATGAATAGTGAGTGAATATAATTATATATCCTACCGACTGCGCCAATTGTAATGATGTGATTATTTCTTTGCTTTAGCTTTACGTTTGTTTTGTTCAGGGTGGGTTATAAATTAATACTCATTATATATATTGTCTTGGATATTTCAGTGCGAATATAGTTATAACCCAGATTATAGCGTTGGTACAATTAAATTAATTCACCACCGGTGGCGTTTTTCTTAAGGTGTTGTAGGAAGTATGTATATAACGGAGGTAATTATAAACGTTCATTATATTTGCAAACACTGTAATAATCTCACCGTAAATTTATGTTAATGCAAGATAAACCGTGCCGTATTGTCTTTAAATTATTCGACGTTTTCGTTTCCCCCAAGCTAATTACATATAACAATAATTTGTTGAAGGATACAAGTTACAACTACTAAGAAAGTATTTGCTGTTAATGTTTCTCTTAAAGCAATTGGTTAATAAATAAGTGAAATATATACATTATTGTTTTGGATTTTTTAAAACAGCAGCAGAAATTCGTTTAATCTTCAATATGGGAATGACAAATAAAATATAATCTTTGATTGTTTTTAAATTTATACTAGTAGTAGTGTTTGGCTATCGACTACGTGGTCCTTCTGCCTTGTTATTTGTGTATTTGTGGGTGTTATTAATTTATATTTTCTTTATTAAGGTGGAACATCATTTGGCAAGCATCTGGTACACGACTTGGACTTACAACGACCTTGTACCTGTCCGTTGACTAGGAAGAGGTGTTACTGTTTTCGGCCGCACTCCAACCAAAGCTGGTTGTTCAGCAGGTACACGACGGGTTGGAAGTGCGGTCTTCACGCCGATTGGACGGAACTGACCAACTGCGTCGACGAGCGTTTGGATGAAATGGAGGGCCACGTGGCGAAACGCCGGTACTTCTACATCACGCTGCTTCGGGAGCCGGTGGCCAGGTATCTATCAGAATTCAGGCACGTGCAGCGCGGGGCCACGTGGAAGGGCAGCCGGCACTACTGCAACAACCGTGCCGCCACCGACGCCGAGCTGCCCAATTGCTACAAGACCGAAACGTGGGAGAACGTCAACCTGGACGAGTTCATGCGGTGCGATTCCAATTTGGCCATCAACCGCCAGACCAGGATGTTGGCGGATTTGGAATTGGTGGGGTGTTATAATAGGAACTACATGCCACCCGCCGAGCGCAACCGGGTGATGTTAGCCAGTGCGAAAAAGAACCTACAGTCGATGGCGTTTTTCGGCCTCACCGAATACCAAAAGATCTCGCAGTACATTTTCGAGGAGACGTTCAATCTCCGTTTCGCCATTCCCTTCGAGCAGAACAACGCGACGGTGTCGAGCCACACGATGCCGACGCTGACGGCGGAACAGGCGGCCAAAGTGGCCCACCTGAACGACCTAGACATAGAGCTGTACGAGTTCGCCAAAAAGTTGCTGTTCGAGAGGTTCAATAAGTTGAAGGCCAGGGACGGCCGTTTCGAGCAGAGGTTCCGACACCTCGGCGAGCTTCCCAGCAAGTACGGCGTGACGGAGTTCGACTGGGACCGACTGGAGGAGGACGTCACGCCGAACCCGGCCTCCCAGCCTTGATGCAACAAACGTGTCCTAAATTCGTCCATTCACTTACTCACCTGTACAAACGTAAGGAAACAAACAATATTTGCACTGACAAATCATCGGTTAAAATCTCACCATTTACTTAGATGACCCATTTTAGCCTTATTGAGACGTGAATTGAGGGGTGCGTGGATCTCGGATATCTCGCCCGCGAGCCGGAGGGGGCTCATAAATGCTCAAAATTTCTCGCCGCCTCCGTCGCGGCGCCAACTTTCCCATCCGATGTATTTAAGTGAAATTGCGTGTGCTCCCGTGTGATTGTCGAGACAACGATTAGTTTACAATACAATATATTTTAGTATGGATGTATTATAATAGACTTGTACATAATATACATATAAATATGATCGTCTCGTGTAGGGCGCAGAAGAGAGTGCATTCATATTTTAGATAACACATATCGAATTTTTACATATGTATCGTTTTAACACCTGTAATTTATCTAATCATTTCTTTTTATTTTTTAATTTATACCAAAGACGTGTATGTTTTATGTTAAGTTTTATTTAGTTTATCCTATTACAATTATATCGGCAGCTAGGTTTTTATCGTGTGATTATTGAAATGTTTATAATCTTAATGGGTGAAACGGAGTAAGTCGGGTTGTTTTATTTTTGGCACGACGTCTGTGAATCCACCACGGTATTGTTCTTTCGTACATATTCATGCAACTTTCATTCCGACCACCACAAAAATAAAACAATAGAGTTACTGCATTTTACCAACGCAGTTTAGAAAATGAAAAAAATAACTCGGTTGCAAAATCAGGCTTTTAATAGTAATAATTCAATCGATATTTAATGTTTTAGTTTATTAATAATTTAGGGTATGAAATTTGATAATGAGAGACACTAAAAATACGTAAAGTAATGAGCAATTGTTAAAAGCAATTCAGATATTAATTACGATTGTGACCGTAACTAACGGGTGTCCAACAATTATTGCAGTCCCGGGTGGCGTTGGAATGAAAAACGTAGGTCGATTCTTACATGTGCCAAATAAATGAACTGACATTTTAATTGTCAAACATAACCTAAACGTGCATTAATGTGCATTTAAATTATTTAGGTTATGTTTGACAATTAAAATGTCAGTTCATTTATTTGGCACATGTAAGAATCGACCTACGTTTTTGATTCCAACGCCACCCAGGACTGCAATAATTGTTGGACACCCGTTACATAATCCATATTTACACTGTATTAAATGATTCACTAATATTTGTCGTTAAGTGTGGTGAATTATTTAATTCAGTGTAATTACACAAATAATCTTAAATGGGTCTCGAAATAATTTTAAGGTTATGTGCAATTAACTTTCGTATTTATTTACTATTCAAATAATTTAACTTTATAATCAATATTAGCCGAAATTTAATTGTAATTATTGAAGGAAACTTGACGACTTTGTATTACCACTTAATTTAAAATTACACGTGGCTATAGTTTATGTTTGATAATGACTAAATGTTATTCGAAACTATAGCCACGTGTATTTTTAAATAATGTGGTAAAACAAAATAATCATTTCTCCTTCTTGATTATATTCAAGATGTACCATAAAGTAAATGCCTCCACAATTAATTCTTTGCACTCCAGTGGATTTATTTAAGTCATATTTTAAATGCTGCAATATTTGCGACAACGAAGTGCAAAGGGTTAAACATTTAATTGCAATTGACTAATTTAAATGTTATCGACATTTGCATTTAAACATTTTATTGCAATTAACTAGTTTGATTGTTATCGACATTTGCTTGGTGGTACATTCTTAAACACTTTTTTAACCACTTGCGCTACGATTAATAATATAACATACGGTAACATTGACGTGTGTGACACGTCTTTATAGAGCAAGTGGTTAATTAATGTTGATTGATGAGTTAGGTGAAGATAATGCAATATAAAATAATTTGTAATCATTTTTTCTGTGTAGAAACTGATTACAAGTTATTTTGAATAACAGAAAAAGGTTTAATTTTTTTATACTACTTTTTATTTTTACACAATACTTTGTGTTTCTGTTATTCATTGAAAATGTACTACAAAATTCAAGATTTACAAGTTATTATATATTTTTATTAATTATGTTGTTTATTATCGAACTGATTTTGCATCTGAGTCCGTGTTTTGTTACTTAAGAAAATATATACGAATATTTTTACGAGTGGAGCACGTTTAATATCATCACAGAAATATCACAGGGTTAATTGCTGTAAAATTTGTGTGTGTGCGTGTGCATGGATTAGTGTTAAGAACAAGACGATTGGAACGGAATACCAGTGACTGTTTAAAGAAGCAATGGCACCGGTGCGGTGATCTCTTTCCCTGTCCCTCTCGACAGCGGGTACTGCCATATCGTTTTCACAGAACAAATTGTTACTCTTAGTTCGCCATACCTTTGTGTCCAGGTGCAATACTATTATTAGTCGAAGTGCTTATCCCATTAATTAATTTCACAACAACGTTTATTTTTAATTAATGAAGGTGTCAAAATAATTTTGAGGTTAATTGTAATCGAATTTCAAATTATAATTTTAAATACGATTAAACTTAAATTGTTAACAAGTTAATTGCATACTGGTTGAGCTACACTCTTGATGGAACGATATATATAAATTCAATTAGGTAAAACACTTGTTAAGTTCCTTAATATTTTTATTTTCAGTCGTCTGACACGTGTTTCGATTATTCATGATCATTTTCAAAGTACTAATTGCATTAGTTTTGTACTTTGAAAATTATCAGGAATGCTCGAAACATGTGACAGGCAATTGAAAATAAAAATATTATGGAACTTAACAAGTGTTTTACCTCATCGAAGTTAATTGCAATTAATTTTTGTATTTAATTACAATCGAGTATAATTTAACTTCGTGGTTGATTAATAGTTGCTTTTTAAATGCAAAATTTAATGCTCGTGTGGTATATTTTTATGTAAGAAGAAGACATTTTTAAGCTTTGCTTTACTATCGTATATATTAAAAAAAATTTTTTTTATATATTATAATTTTGACTTGTCTTTTTAAAAAACTGTTTATTGATTATTCGATTAGGTAAATAAGCACTTCGACTAAGATTTTTAAAATGTTTTCACTCAGTATTTATTTAAACTATCGATTTAGCGAACAAATTATTAGGCGCACAGTCACGGCTCTCGCTGTTACTATTTAATTTAGCCCGTAAGTTTTATTTATACATTAGACTGATTTTTAAAAATATATATATATATACACATACATATATACGCATATATATAAATATCTATTATATGAAAACGTTGATTTGTGAATCTTCCATATTTTTTTTTCTTCCTTTTCTTCATTTTTTTTTTTTTAAATAGATGTTACTTATTTGTTGACATACGTGGGAGAGGAATCTGTAGATTTGTATGTACGGACGAAGTGATCAAATTGTAAAATAGAGATATTTTAACAATAAATTTGTTTAATAAAATGTGCCGTATTTTTTTTTTCTTTCGCGCGTTGTTTAATTTTTCTCGTTAGAAACATCACACCGCCATGAATAACGTAAACACGTTCAATTGTTCAAATATCAGGAAACGCGTATGCTTCATCTGCACTGTCTTCAACGTCCAAATTTCAAATGCCTTCGATCAAGGGAGAGGACGTGCAGCTGGAAAGGTCTTCGAAAAGGGTGAGTGCCTCCTAATTTACCCCCTTTACGTTCGTAAAACGCGCGCGAAGTTTTTAATCCGTCGACAAATTTTATCGCCTTTTTGACAGGAGCTATTGGAAATCAGTCAGATTGTTTTGATGGCGTCAGAAATGAATTCATTAATACGTGCAACGCAATATTCTACCGTTGATTGAAATATTTCAACCAACGATTGATTAATTTCAAGTTGTTGCGAGGAACGTATTTTCTTAACGTGTTTTAGTTCAAGAAATGGAGATTTGATTATAAACACTGAATCACTTTAACCGTTGATTGAAATATTTCAATCAACGCTTTAACTACGATTCGAATAATAATAAGTATAAACATTTTTGTAGACAAATTTTTACATTTAAATTATTTATTTAACGGACATGACATGGCATAATAAGTGATGGGTTGGTGTATTAATTTGTCAAAAGGCTATCGACCAGAGTCTTTATGCCTTCTACTACGATTCAATTTTATTAAGTATTATACATTTTAAGGATTAGTACGTACCTGTCTGGGCTATCGACTTTAGATCTTTTTACCCTTTTATAATTAATTATTATAAATTATATGATATTATTATTTTATTATATATTTTGAATATTATTATTAATTATTTTTTATTTTTAGAGTCTGAAGAAGTCCAGATCGAAAATTTGCCGATTCAACTACGTCAATCCGTATTTGAATTTTTTATGGGAATATCGAGGGGTATGAAATAATTTTCACCATTTTTGTTTTCGTTTCTCATTTTTTTATTGTTTTAGCTACCCGAGAACAAGTCTGTGCCGACGAGGCAGCTCTTCAAGATCGCCGGAACGAAATGGAAGGAGCTGTCCATTGACGAGAAGCAGCCGTACTTTGAGGCGGCGAAGAGCGCGGCGGCGGCCAAGGTGAAGGAGGTGAAGGTGAAACGGAGCTCGGACAACGTCAGCAGGACGAACAAGTCGAAAGCGAGGGCCAAAAATTTGATGGTTAAGAAATTAACGACGAAACGGAACCGCAAAGGAGGACAGGTGAGTGTTTATATATTCGGGGCAACCCCGCGTATGTTTTACTGGTTGGAGGGTGTGATAGTGGCCACCCACCCACCCTACATATACATATTTATCCAATCACTGTCACTCTTTTAGTTTCCTGGAAATTTAAACAGAGTTAATGTTGATGTTACAAGATATAAAAAATAATTTCACAGATTATGTTTAAAAACAATGGGTGTCCACTATTACACCCACCAACCAATAAAACATACGCGGAAATGTTGCCTGAAATTAAAAAAAATCAACAAATGCAATATTTATGTTATAAAAAGAAACAAAAACATTTTTAACTTGTTAATTTATTTAGTTAAACTTTTCAACTGAATGGTGGATGAATTTAAGAACACCCACCCACCCTACATATACACAATTATTTCAAGTAAAAAAGTATTTGTAGTTTTATAAACAACTTCTATAATATTTTATTCAATATAATGGAAAACAAAAAAGTGTTTGTAATGAAAATACAGTTGCATATGTAGGGTGGGTGGGTGGCCACTATCCCACCCTACCATCAGTAGAGCACAAATAAAAGTTTAATAAATAAATTATAAAATAGCTGTAAATCCTTTTACGCTTTTATTTATAAACATACGTGTTCCTATGTTTAAATTTTAATTCAATAACCTCGCGTATGTTTTATCTGCTGGAGGGTGTAATAGTGGCCACCCACCCACCCTACATATACATTTGTATTCAATCACTGTCACTGTTTAAGTTTCCTGAAAATTAAAACAGTGTTAGTGTTGATCTTACAAGAGATAAAAAGTAATTTTGCTGGTTATGTTTAAATATATATGTAGGGTGGGTGGGTGGCCACTTACAAACCCTCCAATCAGTAAAACATACGCTTGAATTTCTTTAAATAGAATTTACACACAAGAAAATGTTTATTTATAAATAATAATATTTTACAGTTATTAATTAATATATTTACTTAACTTTTGGTTGTCTTCTACAAATTGGAGGGTGTAATAGTGACGACCCACCCACTCTACATATACAGGGTGTACCACCGAAACCGCATATCAAAAGTTTATGGACTTCTAGTGAATGTATTTTTATGAAATTTTCATGGCTTATGAAATCAAATGTGCTCTATTTAATTAAAATATTTTCAAGATTATGCGACTTCCGGTTAACCGGAAGTCAACACCAACTTCCTTATTTCAAATGGAATACTATTTTTTTAATACGTATTTATATTCTACATAAAATTTTGTGAAAAAAATTATTAACATAACGTCCAAATTTAAGCGTTTTCGAGATAATTGATATTTTTAAAAATTTTGTGCTTTTTCAGAGTTCACTTTAAAAATACATATCTCCGACGAAAATAAAATTGAAAGGCTGTAATATTGCCTACATATAGCCGATACCTAAGGGTATCCAATGATAAATTATTTTTGAAAAAGTAATATACAGGGTGTTCAAAATTTCAGACCACATTTGGTCAAATTTAAACCAATATATCTCGTTTTTCTTAAACGGAACACCCTGTATATTTTTACATATTCAGACGCAGAATTTAATTGTGCTTTGATCTATACCAGTGTTTCCTATATAAACTTTTGATGTGCGGTTTCGGTTCAAACTTAATCCACAAAATGGCATTTATTTCTTGTAACATCAGCGGTAGTTCTGTTTTAGTTTATAATATATATTTTGAGGGCCAATAATCAATCACCTTCGATTTTCTACCTTTTGCCATCTGCCTTTTGTGTTTTTTTTCTATTTTATATATTTCCGTTTCCTTACCTTACCTTTTTATTTTTTGTGAAGAAGACAAGCGTAGTCTAAGTAACGGGTGTCCAACAATTATTGCAGTCCCGGGTGGCGTTGGAATCAAAAACGTAGGTCAATTCTTTCATGTGCCAAATAAATGAACTGACATGTTAATTGTCAAACATAACCTAAATCTGCATTAAAAATGTCAGTTCATTTATTTGCAACATGTAAGAATCGACCTACGTTTTTTATTCCAACGCCACCCGGGACTGCAATAATTGTTGGACACCCGTTATTATTAACGTCTAGTTGTGAGTTATCGATTTATAATACAAAATTTTCGGTAGGTAATGGATCGTTTTTGTTTTATTTAAATAAATTAATAATTTACAATTTGAAATGAAAACAATTTACGTTTATTTACTTATGGGGCTTTTCAAAGCAAAAAAAAAAACAATACATACGAGAAGAAAAAGGCAATATACAAAATAAAATATTCAGAATCCAGATTGGGAAAGGTGGAAGATAAAAACAACAAAAGAGAGAAGATAGAAAACAAAAATTAAAGATATACAGATTAGAAGACAAAAGATATGAACAGAACATAAAAGCCATAAGAAGAAAAACAAAAGATATAGGATACAATAAAGAAGATAGAATATAATAGAGAAGGAGGAAGACCTAAGATATAAAATACAGACGACAGAAAATAGAAGAAGAAAAAAATGATCAGGAACAAACAAAATATGGAAGACAAAAATAGAAGAAAAAGACAAATCTGAGGGCAAAAATATAGATTTTTTGACAAAGATAAAAGATAGAAGATAGAAGACAATAGATTAAAGAAAGTAGATAAAACAGGACATTACTTCAAAATCAAAACAAAATCAGTAAATGGCAAAAAATACAGAAGTGTAAAAAAAAAAACCTAATAGAGAAAATTGGAAATAAAGATAAATAACACAAGATTGAAGATAAAAAAGTTAAGAGAAAAACGTGTGATAAAAAAATCAAACATAAATCACAAAAAAAGTTCAATTACATGATAGATGACAGAAAAAAAATTATTTTTGAAAAGACAGACGGTTGAAAACAAACAAAAAAAGTGACATATATATCGGACACAATAACAAAAGATAAACACATAAATAGGACAGAATACCAGGCAACAGCAATAGTTACTAGATAGTATTAGATTTAACATTGGAATAAGAGAAGAAAAACAAAGAAAACAGATGATAGAAGGTAGCAAACAAAAAAAGAGCACAATTGATAGTTTAGATAGAAAAGAGATACTAGATTATAGATAATTACAAGATAGAAGAACAATTAAAGCAGTGAATAAACAATTAAAATCGTCTTATTATTTAGTATTCATTCAATTAAACATTAAATGTTGTACAGTATGGAAGGCGGGATAGAAGCCAACCACTCACCCTAGATATACAAATTTGAAATTATTAACATTATTAATTACTACTGTTCACGAACTCGAATATTTAATCAGACACATTAGCAAATATTAAAATGTTAAACTCTTCAAATTACTTACCATCACGTTTTAATTTTTTTTACACTTTATTCATTAGCATACTTTCCTTCATGAGTGATATATTGATTTCAATGCTCTAACTTTTCATTTTTGTGTAAAACGATGTCTTTGCTCTAAAAAGCCTCGGTTTCTTCATTTGAACCAAATTTCTTTCCCTGCAGCATTTTTTCATGTCTTCAGGAAGCCAGTAGTCGCTAGGGGTCAAATCTAAAGAGTACGGTGGGTGGGGAAGCAATTCAAAGCGCAATTCATTCAATTTAACCATTGTTTTCATCGATTTGATTGACACTTTTTTCTTTTGCATTTGGGGCCGAGTTTTCTTGATTTGCTGCACTCAATTAATCCAATATTGCCATGTAATATTCCATATTGATAGTTTTGCTTTTCTCAAGATAGTCGAATGCTATAATTTATAATTTTGCCAGCCAACTTTTGAGTTTTTGTTCGCTTTGGACGACTTTCACCTTCTGCTGTCCACTCAGCTGATAATTTTTTTATTTAAGTGTGTAGTGGTGGAACCATGTTTCGTCCATTGTCGCATACCGATGTAAAAAATCCTTTTTATTTCGCTTGAACAGCTTCAAACAGTGCTCTGAATCGTCGACGCGTTGTTGTTTCCCCACTTCAAAAGCAACCTACGCATGCCCAAATTTTCACTTAAAAATGTAAAGATATCTGATATCTTCTCACACATCTTCAGTTTACGTTTTTTTAAAACTCTTTTGTGAACATTTTTTTTTTTCGATACAACTGCCGATTTTGGTTGACCAAAACATTCAGCTTGTACGTTTCAGATTACTAGCATAGTTGATTTCCTTGTCCCCATAATGTTCATCAAGCCATTGTTTGTATCCAACAGCATTTTTCCTCATCAAAAACACAAAATTCCTTTCTATCCATTGTCTTGAAAATTACAAAACCCCGGGGTAATTAAAACGACTGTAATTTCGAAACCAAGGGTCAGAATCCCATGAAATTTTGACACGTACTGTTTGATGGTTAGCATTACCCGGGAATCACATGGGTCGGTCAACAATGTTTCCATATATGTGTCAGACCGGGGGCTTATTGTGTGATGTGTTTTGTCATACTGAAATCAATATTACGTTTGAAATAATTGATTTTTTTTTTAATTTCAGTTTCCGAGTACTTACAAGAAACCGAAACCGAAGCGTTTGAGGGCGAGTCCGGCTTGTTCGAACTGCGGCCACCGCCACGGCAGCAGGGTGTGCTCTGATAAATCAAGTGACAGGAGGAGGAGATACGAGATGGACGATAAATCCGAGTCGAAGTCGGAGTCGTCCGTCAGCCGGTCGACAGACGGTGAGGTTCGAAGTTCTAAGTGAAATTCACGTTAAACTGCGCGCCTGCTTTACAGATTCGCGCAGCAGCAGCAAGAGCGGACGGTCCAAAACGTCACTCTTTGAAACCGACGTGTCGTCCATTAGTACCTTTTAGATGTAATCCTGGTCTTTCAAAAATAGTACACTGTCCAAATTTCATGGTAATATATACACAAAAATACGCATTTTGTATTTGATTACCTAAATGAGTCTAAAAACGATATATAAATGTTTGAATGATTTTTATTTAAAAATTTTAATACACTAAGATAAATCACCACGGTTGGCACTTATGCTTTGGGTTCATATTTGAGCCGGGGGCGCAGTTGAAGTCTTTGGCGAACGTTTCTAAATTGCTGAGTGGTCCGTTGACTCTGAAGGGATTCGGTGAGTGTGAGTCAATGTTTACTTTAAGCTTGACGTGCTGTTCCCGTTCGTTATTACACCAGATACTCGCCCCTGCTATCCAGTACAGTTGGTTGATGGTGTAGTTAAGACCGGGTAGTTTGGATTCCTCGCCGTTGGTTTCCACCCACTGCTGGTAACTGCGATAAGCCATTTTTTGACCACCGAAGTCGGCCAGATTTTCACCTACACTTGCGCTCCCTTTTAACTACCAAAAAGAAAAAACATACAAACGATAAAGAAAAGTTTATAAATTTAGGAAATAATTATTACCATTTGCTATAGGAGCTCAACAATTAACCTTGATTAAGTGTTATCTATAAACTAGTGTAAATTTGCAATCCGTATATAAATATAAAACTTTATGATACAAAGATATAAAACTCACATGTTGTCCATCGAATATTGTGTAATTATCAAATTGTTCGATGATGCACTTCTTCTTCTCGGCAAAATCTCGATTCGCCTGTTCGGACCACCAGCTCTTCAAATCGCCGTTCTTGTCAAACTGATGGCCAACTTCATCGAAACCGTGCGACATCTCGTGGCCGATTACGCTTCCGATCGTCGCGAAGTTGTAGAACTTGGGACGGTCCGTCTTGAAGAAGCCGCCTTGTAAGAATCCAGCTGAAAAAACTGTAAAAAATATATAAGTTAATTAATGTGTAAAATACGTAGTTTTACATTATACCAATAATGTTCGCAGTCGCGTGGTAATAAGCTTTAACTAAAGCGGCGTTAGCGCTGTCGATCCAATCGGTTTTGTTGATGGGAAGGTACAATCGACCGATGGCGAAAATATCGTTGAAATTATCGATGAGGTTGGATGACTTGAAAAAGTCACCTTCTTCAATTTCTAGCTAAAAGTTTTAAAACTATTATTACTACGTTTGACACCTATGTGATATTTCCAACGTTTGTTCAAAGATAACATTGGTTTCAAAATAGATAAATAAAGTATTTTCATACCGTTCTGTAAATACCATCAATTTTTTCATCATCGATTAGTTCGTCTTGGTACCCAATGACCTGATTCAAGGCGTCAAACTTCTCCAGGCCTTTACGTTTATCTTCATCGGACCACTTAGTTTCCTCCAACATCTTCCTGAACACCTTCCTCAGATAGTTGACCATTTCAGTGGCGACTTCCCTCGAATGGGCGTCGAAAAGTTTGCGCACGTACAATGAACTGATGAGCGGCAGCAAACTGAAACGAGTTATTAAGATAATGTGGTTTTGATGTTTCAGTAATTACGTTTTTTGGATTTTGTTTACACAGATCCTGTATCTTTCCTTTGGTTTACTCTGGCCGTAAATATCGGCAGATAACTGTTGAAGCGTATCGCGGAGATCTTTGTTGAGTAGATATGCCGTGTTTGATGCTTCCCTCCAAATTATGTAGTTGATGATTGTTCTAAAAAAGTATAAGTTTTAATATTGTTCGTTACTTTCATATTTTAATTTATTTTTTTCTTGTATCCAACTTGTGTAATCAATATCTATCCTGAAATGAAATCCTCCACAATTATTTCATCATTACGAAGATATGCTTTTATATATTTTGTGCATAAGGTTACTTATTTAAAATCTCATCCAGTAATTGTTTTACCTATTAGGTGTATTATCTAAATACTCAATTAACTTCCGAACGTAGCTCGGCTCTTCAATCTTGAGCCGTAAATCTTTGGTTAACGTGAAGCTCTTCGGAGTGAAGGCATCCAGGTAGCGCATCCAAGGGAATTCTGGAAAGTCTTTTTCCAGCGCCTCAATGGTGTAGACATTATTTAGGGCCGATAGATTTTGGCGTTTTTCCTCTTTCGATTTGGAAATCTGTAACCAATAAAATAAGTGACGAAGTAATGAAACATGACTACATCAAAAGTTTTAGTTTGATATTTTTTGAATAATTTTCTCACTTAAAACATCATGAAGTATTTAACAATTCTTTGCCTATTCAGTTTGATGTTTCTGACTTTACTGAAGGTAGATCGTTTATTATATTTGAACACAGGTATTCGTATTTTTCATTATTTTATTTTTTTTAAATTCATTTTAGTGGTAATAATATTATTTTTACCTGAGCTAGAGAAATTTCAAAATCCAAAACCTCCTCCATGTCCCGTTTGGCGATTTCCTTGTCAGCACCGTAGAGTTGGGCGATGCTGTTCATGTACTTTAGATACGCTTGCACGTTTTTATTGTTCTTACCTTTCGCCATAATCTCCTGGCTTAGGATGTAGGCAGGAGCGCCCAACTGAAAAAAAAGTATTTACAGTGATGATGATTACAAACAAATATTAAATTACTTACTACAATAATCCTCCGACTGGAGTTATCATAGTCTGCATCGATGTCTTGTTTCATCAAAGAGTTTCCATCGATGTAATAATCTCTTAAGGTGAAGAGAACGGTCTGCCAATCATTTTCTGGCTCCTTGTTTTCAACGACCGGCCATCCACCAGCTGAGGCGATGATTTCTTTCATCGGCATCAATCCACGCTTTTCGATAGTTTCTAAAAAGTTGTAATCGTAATTTAAAAAAAATCTCGTTATTTTTTTCAAATACTTACCTGTATCAACGCAACTCATATAAAACATCTTCATCTTCTTGAAATGGTCGGCTTCGTTTTCTCGCGGAGGTTCCTCTAAGATTTTCCTCAGCTGGTACTCGATCAGATCGTCGATTTTCGTCATGGCGGAGACTTCCGAATTGTCATCCGGAATTGGATTCATTTCGGGGTAGCCACCGCATGCGAATTTGTAAAAATCGTCGCATGGATCGACTGACTCGTTCATGTTGGACAACAGAGTGTTTGCTATGGCTATGCACTCCTTCTCCATGCATACTGAAGGAGTAGTAGTAGTCTTTGATGGTAAAACTAAAATGTTAATTGGAGGTAGAATTTAACTATTATTTCAATAATTTCACTATTATCAAGTATCAGATGTCGAATATCGAATGTCAAGTGTCAAATACCAATTGTCAAAATCTTAATGATTAAATATCAAGTATCAATATGAAACCTATAGGGTCAAATGTAAATTGTTCAAGTGGTACAACAAACAACGTGAAATACGAAACATCTGACAACAATCTCAAAATACCAAACATCAATCTTAAAATATCATTTTAAACGTCAAATGCACAATTAAAAAATCGAAATATTGTGTCACACGTCAATTTTACATATCATATATCAAATTTAAATGTAAAATGAAAATGTCAATATCAGTACGACGTTACAGAAAAAAAAAGGTTGTAGCAATGATGATGATAATACATTTTAATTTAAAATATTAATCTCTAAAAATTGTCAATTGTAAAACTTTAAATGTCAAAATTAATAGGTCAAAATGTTATGATACATGTCAAATTAAAATGTCAAATGTCAAATTTAGGTGTAAAATGTCAATTAACAAATGTTAACTATCAAAATATTATATCACATGTCAAATGGATATGTCCATTTTAAATGTCAAATGTTAAATATCAAGTGTCAAATTTCAAATAAAAATGTCAATTTTTAATGTAAAATGTCAGATTTAAATGTGATATATCAAATGTTAACTTTAAACTGTCAAATGTTGAATATCAAGGGTCAAACTTCAAATGGAAATGTCAAGTTTTCTATGTCAAATGTTACATGTCGTTCAGAAATTAACAGTGATTTGTAGAAATGACAATAACAATATAGTTTAATTTCAAATAATAATCTCTAAAAATTGTCCATTGTTTAACGTCAAATATCATGCCAGAGGTCAAATGTAACTGTCAATGTCAAATGTCAAATTTAGGTTTAAAATGACAAGAAACCAATCCTAAATGTCAAGTGTCAACTTTAAACTATCAAATGTCAAGTGTCAAATGTCAATTTTAAATGTCACATGTCAAATATAAATGTGAAATGTCAAGTACCAAATGTTAACTGTCAAATGTTAACTTTAAACTTTCAGATATTAAATATCAAGTGACAAATGTAAGAAATTACGTTTTGGTTTTTTAAATTATTTTTAGGTTTAGTTTCCCTTATATATATATATATATTATAATTTCATTTGTTTAACTGTGTTATTATTATTTTCTGTAAAATGGATTTTCCGTTAATAAATATTATTATTATTATAAAATGTCAATTTTAAGTGCCAAATTTAAATGTGAAATGTAAAGTAACAAATGTTAACTGTCAAATGAAAACTTTAAACTGTCGAATGTTTAATATGACGTGTCAAATAGAAATTTCAAGTTTTCATTGTCAAATGTTAAACGTCGTACAGAAAAAAGAGTGGTTGTAACCATGATGATGACAATACAGATTAATTTTAAATACTAATCACTAAAAATTGTCAATAGTTAAACGTCAAATGTCAAAATTAATAAGTCGAAATGTTGCGTTATATGAGAAATGAAAATGTCAATTTTAAATGTCAAATGACAAATGTTAACTGTCAAATATCAACTTTAAACTTTTCCATTTGTCAAATTTAAATGTGAATTGTCGAGTTACAAATGTTAACAGCCAAATGTCAACTTTAAACTATAAATGTTTAATATCAAGTGTCAAATGGAAACGTCAAGTTTCCAATATCAAATGTTAAATGTCGTACAGAATAAAATGATTGTAGAATAATGATGATAAGACAGTTTAATTTTCAATATTAATCTCTAAAAATTGTCAATTAATAAACGTCAAATGTCACAATTAATAGGTTGAAATGTCATGTAAAATGAAAATGTCAAATTTAAATGTGAAATATCAAATGTCAACTTTAAACCTACAAATATTAAATATCAAATGTCAAACGTTTTAGAGCAAAAAAAGTGATTGTAACAAAAATGATGACAGTACAGTTTAATTTCAAATATTAAACTCTAAAACGTCAAGTGTCAAATTAAAAGTTCGAAATGTTACGTCACATGTCAAATTAAAATGTCAATTTTAAAAGTCAAATGTTAAATTTAGATGTGAAATGTCAAGTAAAAAATGTTAATTCTCAAATAAAAACTTTAAACTGTCAAATGCTTAATATCAAGTGTCAAATGGAAATGTCAAGATTTAACGTCGTACAGAAATAAAGTGATTGTGATGGTAATAATAATTTCAAATATTAATCTCTATAATCTCTACAAATTGTCAATTGTTAAATGTCATATGTCAAAATTAATAATTGGAAATGTTATGTCACTCGTCAAATGAAAATGTTGAATGTCAAATTTTAATGTGAAATGTTAAATAACAAATGTTAACTGTCAAATGTTAAATATTAAGTGTCAAATTTTAATTGTTAAATATTTGTCAAATGTCAAAATTAAATGTGAAATATCAAGTAACAAATGTTAACTGTCAAATGTTAACTTTAAACTGTCAACTATTGAACATCAAGTGTCAAATGAAAACGTCAAGTTTTGATGTCAAATGTTAAATGTCGTACAGAAAAAAGTATTGTTGTAAATTATTTTTTTTATTGAAAGTAATGAGTATAAAACCGATCAAACATCACACATAATATATTAAACATAAAATATTAAATCTCAAATGTCAATTGTCAAAAATAAAATGAGAAATGTCAAATTTTAAATGTTAAATGTCAAGTGTCACAATTGGAATATTAAATGCGAAATGGAAAATATTAAGTATCAATATTAGAAAATGTCAGGTGTCAGATGATATATGACAAATTTCAAATGTTAAATGCTAAACGTCAAATGTTAAATGTCAAATGCTACGTTTTAAAAGAAATATATCAAATGCAAAATTTGATATATCGAATGTCAAGTGTCAGACGTTATGTAGTCAATGTTAAATATTGAATTTTACATGTTTTTAAATGTCAAAAGTCAGATTTCAAGTGTCAAATGTCAAAAGTAAAATATTAAATGCGAAATATTAAATATCAAATTTCAAGTGCCTGATGGCATATAAAAAAATGTTAAGTAAATGACGCTAAATGCCAGAAGTCAAATTCTAAATGTCAAATTCAAAAATTCGAAATTCGAAATATCAAAAATATCAGATGTTAATAAAAGTGCTGAACCTTAAATGTTAAAATCACATATTAAATGTCAAACGAAAAATATATATTAAATATTAAGTGTCAATAATTTGATGACAACAATTATCAAATGTTAAAAGTGTCACATGTAAATGTCAAAAGCTAAATGTTAAAATGCTAAATGCAAATTATTAAATATTTGGTGTCAAGTGTCAGTCGTCATGTAATGAATGTCAAATATTGAATATCAGATGTTAAATTTCAAATATCAAGTGTCACATGTCAAAGGTAAAATAATAAATGCCTAATATTAAATATCAAGTGTTAAGAGGCAGATGCGTATAAAAAATGTTAAATATCGGATACCAGTCAAATATTAAATGTTAACTGTCAAGTGTCAAAGGAAAAATATTAAATACGAAATGCGAAATATTAACTGTATCAGATGTTAAATACAAAGTGTCAAATATTGGATGCCAAAAATAAAAACAATTATTAAATGTAAAATGTCAAATATCAGATGTTTATTGCCAAAAGTCAAGTGCTAAATGTCAACTGTCAAGTGTTGCTGAATGCGTGATATTACATTTTAAGTCTTAAAATCAAATGTTGTATAACAAATGTCAAATGTTAAATATCAGATGCTACATAGAAAAAGTCAAATGTCAAAATGTTAAGTGTTAGATGTAATATAAAATAATGTGAAATGGCAATTGTCAAAGGTAAAACATTAAATTCAAATGGGAAATATTAAATATCAAGAATAAAATGTCAGATTTTACGTAACAAATGTTAAATTTTATGTGCTAATAGAAAAATAGCAAATGCCAAATGCGGAATATTAAATTTCAAGTGCTAAAATCATAAGTTGTATAACACATGACAAATGTTAAATATCAGACGCTAAATGCCAAAAGTCAAATATTAAATATCAACTGTCAAGTGTCAGAGGTAACCTATTAAATGCAGAATGCAAAATATTAAATGTCAAGTGTCAAATATGTGTAATATAAAAAATGTCAAATGGTGTTAAGTGTTAGAAAGTAAAATAATTAAATGCAAATGGGAAATATTAAATATCTAGTGTCAAATGTTAGATTTTTTATGTCAGATGTTGAATGCCAAAAGTCAAATCTCAAGGTCAAATATTAACATATGAAATGTCAAATGCGAAATATTAAATGTTAAGTGTAAGACATATAACAAATGTTAAATGTCAGATGCCAAGAGTCAAATATTGAATGTTGAAGTGTCATAAATGAAAATAAATCAAATACGAAATGCAAAATATTAAATATCAAGAATAAAATAAAAAGCGTAAGAAAACACCAGACACCAGATGTTAAAAGTCAAATTTTAATTGTCAGCTGTCAAATATCTTCACTTTAAATTGTGAAATGTTTAATATTAAGTATCAAATTTCATAAAATGTCAAATTTCAAATTTAAATGTGAAATGTCAAGCAACAAATATTAACTATCAAATGTTAACTTTAAACGGTCAAAAAAGAAAGAAAGAACAGTAATTGTAGGAATGATGATGAGAATACAGTTTAATTTTGTTTATTTGTTTATAATCTCTAAAAAATTGTCAAAATTAATATGTCGAAATGATAAGTCACACGTCAAATAAAAATGTCAATTTTAAATATCAAATGTCAAATTTAAATATGAAATGTTAACAACAAATGTTAACTCTCAAATGTTTATGTCAATTTAAGCTGTCAAATGTTATAAATCAAATAAATAAAAATATCAAATGTTAAATTTAAATGCGAAATTTCAAATAACAAATGTTAACTGTCATGTGTCAACTATAAACATTCAAATATTGAGTGTCAAATGTCAAATGAAAATATCAATTTTAAATGTCAAATTTAAATATGAAATTTCAAATAATAAATGCTAACTGTCAAATGTCAACTTTAAATCGACAAATGTTAAATACCAATATCCACTATGATATTTTTTAAATATTAAATATTACATCGTAACTGTAAATTATCAAATGTCAAGTGCTGATTGTCCATATTACATTGGAAATTTTTAATGTCGAGTAAAAAAATCGATTTTTCGAGATTAAACATCAAACTTAAAAATGTCAAATATTAATGAGAAAAATAAATGTTCAATAACCGATATTTAAGGCCAAATGTCAAATATAAATGTTAAATTCTCAATAAAAAAATATGTTAAAAGTGTCAAATGTTCTTTTTAATGTTGTTGAATATTAAATTTCAAATGCTCAATGTCCAAATACAAAATATTAAATTAAATGAAATCTCAAATGCGAATATTTAAAAATAAAATGAGAAATGGCAATTTTCAAATGTTAAGTGCCAAAAGTTAAATGTCAAATGCTAAATTTCAAACCAATAATATATTAAATATTAAATGTCAGGTGTCAAAAGAAACATATTAAAAGCGAATTATTAAATATCAAATATTAAGAGTCTGAAGATAAATAAATTATGCTAAATGCCAAAAGTCAAATATTAAATGTCAACTGCCAACCGACAAATATGTCAAGTATTAGATGTTAAACACAATAAGTCGAATGTTGAAAATCAGATGCCAAAAAAACAATTATTAAAGTTCAAGTGTCATAAGTTAAATGTTAATACAAAATGCCAAATATTAAATGTCAACTATTAGATGACATTACAAATATCAAATGTTAAGTGACAAATGTTATAAATGTTAAATGTTAAAATGTCAAATGTAAAATACAAAATGTGAAATATTAAATATCAAGTGTCAGAAGTCAGGTAACAAATGTCTAATATTGAATATCAGATGCTAAATGCCAAAAGTCAAATTTCAAATATCAAGTGTCATATGTCAAAAGTAAAATATTGAATGTAAAATATTAAATATCAGATGCTGAATGCCAAATGTCAAAGTTGAATATATAAATATCAAATGCCAAATGCAAAATCTTAAATATTAAGTGTTTATATGTCAAATGGGAAATATTAAATATCAAAAAAAATGTCAAATGTTAAATTTTATGTGCTAACTGTCAAATTTTAAATGCCAACTGCCAAGTGTGCAATAGGAAAATAACAAATGCCAAATGCGGAAAATGTGTTAAAATCATAAGTCATATAATGTCAAATGTTAAATATCAGATGCTAAGTGCCAAAAGTCAAATACAAAATGCTTGACAGTTGACATTTTGTATTTGACTTTGGTGTCAAAGGTAAACTATTAAATGCAGAATGGAAAATATTAAATGTCAAGTGTCTAATATGTGTAATATAAAAAATGTCAAATGGTGTTAAGTGTTAAAAAGTAAAATAATAAAATGGAAATAGGAAATATTAAATATCAATTGTCAAATGTTAGATTTTATAAGTCAGATGTTGAATGCCAAAAGTCAAATTTCAAGGTCAAATATAAAAGTATTAATTTCCAAATGCTAAATATTTTATTAAATATAAAATATTTCGCATATATTGACAGTTAACATTTCTTATTTGACATTTCACATATAAATTTGATATTTGACATTTTCTGACACTTGCCATTTAATATGTGACAGTTAAAAGTTGACATTTGACAATTAACATTTGTCACTTGACATTAACGTAACTCAAAAACCAATAATTTAAATTTAACATTTGACATTGAAATCTTGACATTTTCATTTGACACTTCATATTTAATATTTGACTTTTAACTGTCAACAATTAAATATCAAGACAATCAAGACAAAAAACAATTAAAATTAAATGTTAATTGTTAAGTGTCATAAATATTAAATATATTAAATGTTAAGTGACAAATGTTCTAAATGTTAAATGTTAAAATGTCAAATCCAAAATGCGAAATATTAAATATCAATTTAGTCAAGTGTCAAGAATCAGTATCAGATGCTAAATGCCAAAAGTCAAGTGTCATATGACAAAAGTAAAATATTAAATATCATTTGTTAGAAGTTAAATATCAGATGCTGAATGCCAAATGTCAAAGTTAATTATATAAATATCAAATTCCAAATGCAAAATATTAAACATCACGTGTTTAAATCGGATGTAAAATAACAAATGTCAAATGTTAAATATCTTAATGCGAAAAATATTAAAATATATACAAACACTTGACAGTTGACAAGTGTCAAAGGCAAAATATTGAACGCGAAGTATAAAATATCAAGTACCAGAGGTAATATAAAAACGTCAAATGTTAAATGTCAAATGCCAAAAGTAAAATATTAAATGTCAAATGTTATCTGTCAAACAAAACAAAAATTTAGAATCAAACATAATATGTCAAATTATTAAAACAAACAGAAATCACAATTTTAAAATTTCTAAATACCTGTTGACAATTGGTTGTCAAATATTAAATGTTAAATTTCAAGTACCGAATGTCAAATGTCAAATTCTAAATATTGAATGTCAAGTGCTAAATATTTGATGGCGGATTAAAAACGTCAAATTTTAAAAATAAAATGTAAAGTGTAGTTAATACAATGTTTCACCAAGTGATTAATGAGAAACAAGTATATGATATATAAAGTGTAGTTATTAAACGTTAAATGTTTAACGTTAAACGTTAAATATTTAACGTGAAACGTTAACCTATACGTTTGGAGTATCGATTAAATTATTTAACAACTTTTTTTTCATCTGAAGTGTTTAAAGCGAATAATAAAATCCAATAGAATAATAAAAAAATATCCAAACATTATTATTACTCGTGACGAATCTCAATGGTATGCGTAAACTATTCGCATCTATTTGTTTGTTGTTAACCACGATTGTCTGCATAATTAAATTTGCAATTTTTACGCTGTTTACGGACTATTGTTAATTTTCTGTAATTGATGAAGGTGACGATGATGATGTAAGCGTTTGGTATTCGTACTCCTTGACCCATGAAACGAATTATTGTAAAGGACGACTTGAAATATACATATATAATAGTAAAAATTTGCAGATAAATAATGTATTGATTAATTAATTAATCATCAATATTTTGTAAAATTTGTAATATATTAAAGTGTAAAAATTATTAAATAAAGAAAACACTTAACTGTTTTATACCATTGTCAAGAACACGTTAATAAAACTGTTTGGAAATTGAAATTAATCACAGAAAAATAAAATATAAGTGGTATAAATGAGTTAAGTGTTTTCTTTATTTAAAAAAATCGAAATGTACCACGAAAATTGAAGAGTGTAAAAATTTATTTAAGGTAATGAATAAGGAATAAGTTTTTAGCTAAATAATATTATATGTTATTAAAAAAAAGTTATAAGACAATATCATTACCTTAATGTTTATACATTTTTGATTTTAATTGTGATGAAAATTGGTTTATTAAATGTTGCCGAATTAGTTTTATATAAACATTCTTTTTGCATATTTAACACTTTGTGAAATTGAAATTGAAATTTACTTCAATGAATTTATATCTAACAATTACTTACATGGATTTCCCAGTATCAAACAGGAGGCCGCAATAATAGCCGCCACCAACAGGAGGAAACCCATCACGTACGTGAATTTCGATATCGAATTTTTCGAAGACATGTTTAATTAAAGGCGCGTCGCGTTCAAACTCAATAACGGGTTTGCGTATTATATTACATTCTCAGTCTTCGGGATGTTCGGATGCACTGAAACGAGGATGTTCAGGTAAACAGCGGTGATGGGGGCGTCGATGTTTTGATTGTGTAACCAGTCGAGGCCATTCATTGACATTTAAATACGATTTTGTTATGAAGAAGATTTGCATTATGTTAATACTTGCGTGCACATTGTGAGGAATGTTTTTGAGAACAGTATAATCTATAAGGTAAATATTAATAAAACCAGGTGTATAAATAAATAATCGTTTAATTACAATTGCATAAATCGTGACCAGTTTGTGTTACCAAGGTTTGCATTTCTGCACCGGATTCATGTTCGAACCCAGCGGGCAATTGTAGTCTTTGGAAAACATTTCGAAGTTTTTCAGCGGACCGTTGACCCTGAATTCGTTGGGTGGGTGAGGGTCGGTGTGGATTTTGTACTTGATGGAGGCTTCGCGTTCGTGGTTGCACCAAATACTCGCACCGGCGATCCAGTAAATCTGGTTGTTGGTATAATTCAGGCCTGGTAGACCCGGCTCCTTGCCATTAGCCGCCTCCCACTGTTGGTAGCTCAGGTAACCCATTTTTTGACCGCCGAAATCCGCCAGGTTCTCACCAACAGTTAAACTTCCTTTCAACTGAAAATTAAAAAAACAAATACATTGTTTTCCATCATTAAACTACTCACTCACATGCTGCCCATCAGATATTGTATACCCATCGAACTGTTCGACGATGCATTTCTTTTTCTCCTGAAAATCTTCGTTTGCCTTTTCCGACCACCAGCTCTTCAGGTCACCGTTTTTATCAAACTGATGACCGACTTCGTCGAAACCGTGCGACATCTCGTGCCCAATCACGCTGCCGATGGTGGCGAAATTAACGTACTTCGGCCTCTCTGCATTGAAGTAAACACCTTGTAGAATTGCGGCTGGGAACACTACAAAAAAAATCAACAAATAAATACTTAATAGCAACAAACTCACCGATATAATTATTATACTTACTAATACTGTTTGTGGTTGGTAAATAATACGCGTTAACAACGGCCGAATTGGAATTATCGATCCAATCAGTTTTATTGACCAATAGATGGAGCCTGCTGTACAGAAACTTCTCCATGTACCTTTCTGCCAGTAGCCACGACCTCAAATAGCTACCACTATCAACTTCCAGCTGTAATTATATCATCAATTAAAGTACTGATGTTTTTTCTTAATATAAAGGTATGCATCCTAACCATTCCAAAAATCTCGACGAGTTTTTCATCATCGATGAGCTCGTTGGGGAAGCCCGTGAACTCGTTGAGGGACTCCACCTTATCGATGGCCTTTTCCTTATCATCTTGTGGCCAGTTGGTCTCGTTCAGGATGAGTTTGAACTCGTCTTTTAAATACTTGACCATTTCCGAGGCGACTTTACGAGAGTGCATGTTGAAGAATTTTCGCACGTACAGAGAACTCATCAGTGGTAGCAAACTGAAATTATTACATTAAACTAAAAACTTCTTTCTCACGCATTTAATTAAAAAAAAAGTTAACATACTTTTCCTGGACTTCGTCTATGCATTCCTTATACCGTTCCTTCCTTTTCGATTGGCCAAAGAGGACGGTGAAGAGTTCCTGTTCTAACGCTCTGATTTCTTCATTTAAATAGGGTACCGTATCGCATACCGCCCTCCACACTAAATAGTTGATGACGACTCTAGTAAATTTACGTATTATTAAATTACTGTTTCTTTTTCAACATGAAACACAGCCTCAAACAAACCACAACGATCGAAACTCAAAGTAGAGAAATTGAAAAATTGCTTTCAGTGATTGGATTTTTTTTTAAATTTTTACACGCGGAAAAGACTTAAAAATTATAAAATTCATCTATGAATAGACCACTCTTACTAATCTATTAAAACAATCGAGATTCTACAGTCTGAAAAAAAAACCACAACGATCGAAACTTAAAGTAGAGAAATTAAAAATTGCTTTCAGTGATTGGAAATTAATTTTTTTAAATATTCACCCGTGGTAATGACTTAAAAATTGTAAAATTCATCCATGAATAGACCACTCTTACTAATATATTAAAACAATCGAGATTCAACAGTCTGAAAACAAACCACAACGATCGAAACTTAAAGTGGAGAAATTAAAAATTGCTTTCAGTGATTGGAAATTATTTTTTTTTAATATTCACACGCGGAAAAGACTTAAAAATTATAAAATTCATCTATGAATAGACCACTCTTACTAATCTATTAAAACAATCGAGATTCAACAGTCTGAAAACAAACCACAACGATCGAAACTTAAAGTGGAGTAATTAAAAATTGCCTTCAGTTATTGGAATTTTTTTTTTTTAATATTTACGCGTGGGAATGACTTAAAAATTGTAAAATTCATCTATGAATAGACCACTCTTACTAATCTATTAAAACAATCGAAATTCAATAGTCTGAAAACAAACAACAACGATCGAAACTTAAAGTGGAGAAATTAAAAATTGCTTTCAGTGATTGGAAATTATTTTTTTTTATTATTTACGCATGGGAATGACTTAAAAATTATAAAATTCATCTATGAATAGACCACTCTTACTAATCTATTAAAACAATCGAGATTCAACAGTCTGAAAACAAACCACAACAATGGGAACTTAAAGTAAAGAAATTAAAAATTGCTTTCAGTGATTGGAAATTATTTTTTTTAATATTCACGCGTGGGAATGACTTAAAAATTGTAAAATTCATCTATGAATAGACCACTCTTACTAATCTATTAAAACAATCGAGATTCAACTGTCTGAAAACAAACCACAACGATTGAAACTTAAAGTAGAGGAATTAAAAATTGCTTTCAGTGTTTGGTATTCTTTCTGTTGCTGTTATTTTTGGTTGTTTGTTTTATTTACTTACCTATTTGGTGTATTTTCGAGTAGCTCAATTAATCTTACGACGTAGGTTGGTTCCGTTAGGATAATATTTTCGTCTTTGCTGACGGTGAAGTTTTCTGGCGTAAACGCCTCCATGTAGCGAACCCAAGGGAATTTCGGAAATTGCTGTTCGAGTTGATCGATGGTGTACAAGTTGTACAAAGCGGTGAAGTTGTGTCGTTTCTGTTCTAAAGATTTTGAGGCCTAAAATTTAAAAATTCACTCTTTCTGAAAGGCATTTTTTTCCCAATTAATTCTAATACCGTTGCTAGGCAGATTTCGAAATCCAAAACGTCCTCCATGTCCTTTTTGGCGACGTCCTCTCTAGCTCCGTAAAGTTGGGCGACTTTTCTCATGTACTTAAGGTACGCCTGTACGGTGTTATGGGTTTTTCCTTGCGCCAAAATGTCTTGTTTGATTTTATAGCTCGGCGGTTGGTTCTGAAACGAGTTAATTGCATTAAAATTTATATAATTGAATATTTGTTGAGGACGTACAGCAATCGCTCTAACGCTCGAATTGATGTAATCAGTATCGACGTATTGCTTGAAGAACGAGCTGCTCTCTAATTTCTGATCGCGAAGCCCATACAAAACGGATTGCCAATCCTTTTCCGGGTCTTTATCATCAACTACAGGCCATCCACCTACTGCAGAGATGATTTCTTTCATTGGAGTCAAACCGAGCTTTTCGATAGTATCTACAAATCATACAAAAATATTAATAAGCACCTAACACTCAATTAATAAAGCTAACATAAAAGAAAGTTTATATTTAGTGGACCAATTAAAAAAAATGTATTTATCTTTAATAAACTTAATTACTTCACCTAAATCGTTGCATGAATTATAAAAAATCTTCAGTTTCTTAAAATGTTCCGGTTCGTCAACACCTAAAGGTTCCTCCAGCACCAACTTCAGTTGCGACTGCACCAAATCTTTGATTTTGGTGATGGACGAGACATCGGATTTATCTTCTGGAATCGGATTTCTGGCAGCATATTGGCCACAGGCGAACTTGTAAAAATCATCGCAGGGATCGACACTTCTGTCCATGTTGTTCAGCAGCTCATCGGCGATGGCGACGCATTCCTTCTCGAAGCAGACGTCGTTTACGTCAGGAGTTATTGAATTTTCAGAAACTTAAATTTGAAAAAAATATATTAATCTAAATATTTTGTCTTTTACCATTGAAAATTACGAAGTAAGTAAAATCAAATGATTGTATTCTTAATTTGAGTTTACGTGAAGTGTTTTAACATACAAATGAAAATAACACACACTGTAATTTTATATTGAATTTGCGAGGCTTTAACTTCTAATTCTAATTATAAATTCATCTCATCGTTTGATAAATAGCAAAAACTTCGAAAATTAATGTTGAATTTGCACATAAATAAAAAAGAGAATAAATAAATCCCTAGTTTGAAACATAATTACCAACACATGCCACGATAATTTCACACACACTTCAAGTTTCGACCTTGAACATCCTCTCACACTCTCATTCATTACGATAACAAAAACAGCAGGTAAACTTTAATCAAAACAATATTTTCCTTATCCTTAAAGTTCATTAAATCCATTAGTGATTATATTTACGTTTTTTCCATTAACTAAATATTATAATCCTAATCAAATCGTATAATTAAAGGATCAAACAAATTGATAGCCGTCTTTGCTTGTTTCTTGTTTTTTTTTTTTTTTGGCTCAAGGCGAATTATTTATTGCCCCGCAATGATTTAATTTGCATACTTAAAGAGTTAAGAAATACCCAAAAGTGGATTTTGCTTGTTTTTTAATAAGAAAAAAACCTTGAGTTACATCCTTAAGTGGGGAAAAAACGTGTGAAATTATTCCTAGCCAGTATGAAAAATATATTTAAATGTTTATGCGTAATTTAAACATTTTGCAAATAATTTTTGCATTCTTCGAATAAAATGTGTCGTAGAAAAAAAAAACAAACGATTGTTATAATGGTAAACATTTTTGTGGTTGCATTGTAAGCAAAATTCCGTGTTGATAAATCCTCACTCAAATTGCAAATGCAAAAAATGTATAACGATTATTTAAGTTATTCACGTCTTTAATAATTTCAAATCGTTGTTTTAAATAAATGTTGATTTAATGAAACCCTCGTGTGTGTTTTTGTGGTTGGAGGGTGGGATAGTGGCCACCCACCCACCCTACATATATATTTAAATTTACATCCAAAACACTGTTTTAATGTTTTCATTAACATAAACACTTTTTCTGTTAGATTTTTATGAAAACCTTAAAGCTGGTAGTGACTGAAATGTAAATGTATATGTAGGGTGGGCGGGTGGCCACTATCCCACCCTCCAACCATAAAAACATACACGAGGGTTTCATTAAATTAAGAATTACGTAAAACAATGATTTCAAATTGTTTTTTCTGTACATTTTCTATACAGTTTCCTCACTGAAAATCTACGTTTATATTTTAAGAATTGGAGGGTGGAATAATGGCCATCCATTTACCCCAAAGACATAGAATTAATGGCAGAAGAAAATTGTAATTGACACTTGACAGAAGATACAAAATAATTATGTTATAAAAATTGGATAATAAGATAATGACCACCCACCAAAAATGGTGTAAGGTAAGATAGGGTAAAATACAATTGAATATTTTCAGTGAGAAAATTGTATAAAATGTGTACAGAATAAATAATTTGAAATCATTTTTTTTAAAGTAAATGTTAATTTGAAATTGAATAAAACCCTCGTGTGTGTTTTTGTGGTTGGAGGGTGGGACAGTGGCCACCCACCCACCCTACATATATATTTAAATTTACATCTAAAACACTGCTTTAATGTTTTTATTAACATAAGCACTTGTTTTGCAAAATTTTTATGAAACACTTAAAGCTGAGAGTGAATGAAATGCAAATGTATATGTAGGGTGGGTGGGTGGCCACTATCCCACCCTCCAAACCCAAAAACATACACGAGGGTTTTATTAAATTAAGATTTACGTAAAACAATGATTTCAAATTGTTTATTCTGTATATTTTCTATACAATTTCTTTACTGAAAATCTACATCTACATTTTAAGAATTGGTGGGTGGAATAATGGCCATCCACTTACCCTAAAGACAGAGAATTAACAGCAGAAAAAAAATTAGACTTGTCACTTGACAGAAAACAGAATATGCAAAACAAACGACAGAAGAATATTGATTTAAATCAGTTTGACATTTAGCAGACGACAAAATACAGAGAAAAACATCAGTAGAAAATAGACTAAAAGTAATTGAGAAATTATAGTTGACACTTGACAGAAGACAGAAGATATAAAACAAATGATAGAAGGATATTTACTTAATTCAGTTTGGCATTTAGCAGAAGACAGAATAGAGAAAAAAAAGCAGTAGAAAATAAATTGAAAGTAATTAAGAAATTACAATTGACACTCGACAGAAGACAGAAGATATAAAACAAACGATGGAATATTGACTTAATTCAGTTTGACATTCAGCAGAAGACAAAATATAGAAAAAACAGCAGAAGAAAATTGACTGAAAGTAATTTGGAAATTACAGTTTACACCTAACAAAAGACAGAAGATATCAAACAAACGACAGAAAAACATTGACTTAATTCAGTTTGACATTTAGCAGAAAGCAGAATGCAGAAAAAAAAACATCTGTAGAAAATAGACTGTAAGTAATTGAGAAATTACAGTTGACACTTGACAGAAGACAGAAAATATAAAACAAATGATAGAAGGATATTTACTTAATTCAGTTTGGCATTTAGCAGAAGACAGAATACAGAAAAAAACAGCAGTAGAAAATAAATTGAAAGTAAGTAGGAAATTACAGTTGATACTTGACAGAAGACAGAAGATATAAAACAAACGACAGAAGAATATTGATTTAATTCAGTTTGTCATTTAGCAGAAGACAGAAAAAACATCAGTAGAAAATTAACTAAAAGTAATTGAAAAATTATAGTTGACACTTGACAGAAGACAGAAGATATAAACCAAACAACAGAAGAATATTGACTTAATTCTGTTTCTGCATTTAGCAGAAGACAGAGTACAGAAAAAAAAACAGCAGTAAAAAATATACTGAAAGTATTTGAGAATTTGCAGTTGACACTTGACGGAAGATAGAAGATAAAAAACAAACGACAGAAGAATATTGATTTAATTCAGTTTGTCATTTAGTAGAAGAAAATAGACAGAGTAATTTGAGAAATAACAATTGACACTTGATAGAAGATGGAAGTTATAAAATAAACGATAGAAGAGTATTGATTTAATTCTATTTGACATTTAGCAGAGGACAGAATACTGAAAAAAATATCTGTAGAAAATAGTCTGAAAGTAATTAAAAAAATACAGCTCACACTCGACAGAAGGCAGAAAATATAAAACAAATGACAGAAGAATATTGATTTACTTCAGTTTGACATTTAGCAGAAGCCAGAATACATACAAAAAAACAGCAGTAGAAAATAGACTAAAACTAATTGAAAAATTACAGTTGACACTTGACAGAAGACAGAAGATATAAAATAAACGACAGAAGAATATTGTTTTAATTCAGTTTAACATTTAGAAAAGACAGAATTCAGAAAAAAAACGCAGTTGAGAAAGTACAGTTGACACTTGATAGAAAACAGAAGACATGAAACAAACCATGTAAGAAAATTGACTTAATTCAGTTTGTCATTTAGGAGAAGATATAATACAAAAAAAGCAGCACAGACTGAAAGTAATTGAGAAATATCAATTGGCAATTGACATAAGATATTCAGCATGGTAGGAGGTGGAAGAAAATTGACAGAAAGCAGATGACAGTTGAGACATAAGACATAAAATACAGGACAGAAGAAAATTAACAATCGGTTTATGTTAGGTATAATAGAAAAGTAGGTAGAAGACAAAGGGTAATAAAAATTGACAAAAGGAAATTGACAGATTTTATATGGTAGAAAAAATAATTAACAGATGACAGTTAACAGATAATAAATGACAGATGACAAATGAAAGATGACAGATTTTATATGGTAGAAAAAATAATTGACAGATGACAGTTAACAGATAATAAATGACAGATGACAAATGAAAGATGACAGATAACAGATGACAGATGATACACGACAGATAATAACGTATGCTAGACAGATATAATTTAGTTGTCGACAATTTAAATAATAGTTAAAATATGTTTATTTTTGTCTTTAGAATTTTGGAGTTTTTTTTTTTATAAATGTGCTCAAAATCTACTGCCAAATTTTATGTATTATATATTTTCTTTAGAATTCTAAAGTTCATTTTTATAAAAGTTTGGCTGAAAACTCTTACCAAATGAATAAAAAATGTAAACATATTATAATAGACAAAGGTAAAGAATTCTTGGGTTTTTTTTTGTCTTTCATGAAATTTTGCTCAAAATATTTGCCAAATAAGAAAATTTTTAAATATTGTCAATTTCTTCTACTTCTACAAATTCCGAGTTCTTTTTACAAGTTCATAATAAAGTTTTGCCTAAAACTGTTGTCAACTTAAAGAGGGTAAACATATTAAAATTTGTTTGCATTCGAATATTTCAGTTTTTTTAACAAGTCCATCCTTAAATTTTGCTCAAAACTATTGCCAACTTTAAATAAATGTAGAAATATAATAACTAAATATTAGACTTATCAATAAGTCTGTTATGAAAATCGAGAAATGTTTTATATTTTTTTTTTTATTTTTGTGTTCTTATAAGTTTGTAATGAAGTGTTTGCTCAAAAACTGTTGCCAACTTTAAAAATATAAAATTATTACATGTTTTCAGAATTATTATTTCTTTTTACAAATTTATAATGAAGTTTAATATAAAATTGACGCCACATAAAAAAAAATAATGTAAAAATACTGCAACTTTTCTAATTTTTAATTCACAAGCTTATAATGCAGTTTGCAAACTAGAGGAATTTAAAAATAGTAAAAAAAACATTTTTAAAGAATTCTTTAGTCTATCATGAAACTGTTACCAACCTAAAAAAAATAGAATTATTGTAATTTATTATTCTTGAGTATTTTTAAAAGTCTATTACGAAACTTTTTGAAAATTATTGTCTACTTAAAATAAAGATTACAAATATTTTTATTATTTTATTTTTTACTTCACTTGTTTATTAAGCGTTAAATTTACATTTCGTTCACAACGCGAACATTATCAATAACAAACTATCATATTTTAATCAAAAATATATCTAAAAGCATTTGATGTAAAAAACCATCCTTTACAATTGTGCAGATTTTATCGAATCTCTAAAAGTTTTTAAAAACTTGAGATTATTGTTATTTATATATAAAAACTCCTAGGATTTTATTTTAATAAGATTTTTATTGTAAAGTGTGAAAGAAGTTTTATTCAAAAATTCGCAGCCATTATACAATTTAATGTTAAAGTTAAAAATTTATCTAAATAACTTTTGAGGATTTTGTTGAAACTGTAAATAATTTTCAACTTAAAACTGCTGACAATTCTAACATTTGTCATATAAATCTATGAAATCTATGAAAACGTATTTTTTATTAGCTTCTAAATTTATTTATATAATTTTGCAGTTATTGATCATTAAAATTAAACTTTACGTAATTTTAAACTAATATTTCTAAACTGTTTCCAACTTATAAAAATGTAATCTTTTCTTTAAAATTCTTGATTTTTTTTAAATTAATCTCTGGTGAAGTTTTCTTCAAAACAGTTGCTATTTTTTATATATATTTTTTAAATTTAGAATAATACGTATTTTTTACTCCAGTTTTTCTCTAAACTATTTCTTAGTTAAAATATAAGAATATATTTATTTATTCTCAACAGGCAAATGCCTAATTACAGAGAAAACACAAAAATAACTTCATCTTAATTTAAAATACAATACAAATTAGGTAATTAGAAACTAAAACAAAAAATATGTTTAATTATTACAATTTTTTTCTTTAAAATTCATGAATCAATTTTAAGTCCATAATAAAGCTTTGCTTAAAATAGTTGCCAATTTAAAAGAAATGTAATTATATATGTCTATAATTTTTTTTTGAAAACTGTTGTCAATTTTGAAGAAAAAATATAGAAATTTTTATTCTTTTTCTTTATAATACTTTTATTTCTTTCGATTTTATGTAGTTTTGCTCAACACTGTTGCCAATACTATCATCTTTTTGAAAAACTCTGGCCAATTTAGAAAAATATATAGAAATTTATAATTTTTTATCTTTAGAATATTTGATTTTCTTTTATAGAAATATTAAAAACTTTTTTTAAGAATTCTTGATTTTTTTTAGAGGTCTATCATGAAGTTTTTGCTCAAAACTGTTGTCTTGAGATTATTGGTATTTAAAGTGAAAAACTTCTAGGATTTATTTATGAAAATTACGATGAATTAAATTCTGACTTAACCCGTAGTGATACATTTTTATGTTCATTAAACACTTGTTGTTTAATTAACCTTCTAATTTATGCAGAATTTTATTGGAAATGCGAAATAAATTGTATTCAAAATATTGGAGAATTAAATAAAAAGAAATGTAATTATATTTCCTTAGAACTCTTAAGATTTTGTTACAAGTCTATATTTTAATGTATTACAATGTTTTCAAGTGTTTCACGTCATGCATGCATCAAAATTTTATTACCAAAAATATCTTTAATTTTCACGTTTGTACAATTTCCTTTATTAAAATTCGCCATTTATGTTATAAAAATTGTGATAATAATATAATGACCACCCACCAAAAAATGGTGTAAGGTAAGATAAGGTAAAATACAATTTAATATTTTCAGTGAGAAAATTGTATAAAGTATGTACAGAATAAATAATTTAAAATCATTGTTTTACGTAAATGTTAATTTAATGAAACTCTTGTGTATGTTTTTGTGGTTGGAGGGTGAGATAGTGGCCACCCCCCCACCCTACATTTATATTTAAATTTACAAGTAAAACACTGGTTTAATGTTTTTATTAACATATCAGTTATTCTGTTAGATTTTTTATGAAAAACTTAAATCTGAGAGTGACTGAAATGCAAATGTATATGTAGGGTGGGTGGGTGGCCTCTATTCCACCCTCCAACCACAAAATCATACACGAGGGTTTCATTAAATTAACATTTTCGTAAAACAATGATTTCAAATTGTTTATTCTCTACATTTTATATACAATTTCCTCACTGAAAATCTACGTCTATATTTTAAGAATTGGAGGACGGGATAATAACCATCCACTTACCCTAAAGGCAGAACCAACGGCAAAAGACAGAAGATATAAAACAAAAAACAGCAGTAGAAAAAATCCTGCAAGTAATTAAGAAATATCACAAGATGGAAGATATAAAACAAACGATAGAAGAATATTGACTTGATTCAGTTTGACATTTAGCAGAAGCCAGAATACATAAAAAAAACAGCAATGGAAAATAGACTGAAAGTAATTGAAAACTTACAGTTGACACTTGACAGAAGACAGAAGATATAAAACAAACGAAAGAAGAATATTATTTTAATTCAGTTTAACATTTAGAAAAGACAGAATTCAGGAAAAAAACGCAGTAGACAATAGACTGAAAGTAATTGAGAAAGTACAGTTGACACTTGATAGAAAACAGAAGATATGAAACAAACCATGGAAGAAAATTGACTTAATTCAGTTTGTCATTTAGGAGAAGATATAATACAAAAAAGTAGCACAGACTGAAAGTAAGTATTATTTAAGAATCGTTTGTACTTGTACTTGTATTATTATTATTAATTGAGAAATATCAATTGACAGAAGACATTCAGCGTGTTAAGAGGTGGAAGAAAATTGACAGAAAACAGATGACAGTTGAGACTTGACAGAAAACATAAACATAAAATATAGGACAGAAAAAAATTAACAATCGATTTATATTAGGTATAATAGAAAAGTAGATAAAAGACAAAAGGTAATAAAAATTGACAAAAGTAAATTGACAGATTTTATATGGTAGAAAAAAATTGTTGACAGATGACAGTTAGCAGAAGACAAATGGAAGATGACAGATGACTGATGATACATGACAGATAATAATGTATGGTAGACAGATATAATTTAGTTGTTGGTAATTTAAATAAAAGTTAAAATATGTTTAATTTGAATTGACGAGGCTGATACATGGTGAAATTCCATTGTATGTAAGGTAAATAAAACACAAGGTTTGTAATTTCACTAATTTTAATGTCGACATTACAAACCTTATGTTTTATTTAAAAAATGTTAACATATTATAATAGACAAAAGAAGAATAAGAAGTCTTTCATGAAATTTTTCTCAAAATATTTGTCAACTTAAAAGGAAGGTAGAAATAGATTTCTACAGTTTTTACAAGTTACATTAAGTTTTGCTAAAAACTGTTGCCTATTTAAAAGAAGTAGAAATATTTTTATTTTTATCTGTAGAATTCTGGAGATGTTAATTAACAAGTGCTCAAAAAAACTATTACTAAATTTTATGTTTGTTTGTTTGTATCTTTAGAATTAAAAAAATGTAGAAATGTCACAATTATTTTCTTTAGAATCCTAAAGTACTTTTTACATATGTCATGAAATTTTGCTCAAAACCTTTGGAAACTTAAAAAATTGTAGAAATATCATTAATATTATTTTTTTTAATTTTGACTACGTTTAATGTCTTGCTTAAAATTATTGCCTACTTTAAAAAATGTAAAAATGTTATATATTTTTTTTTTCCTTAGAATTCTAGAGAATTAGTTTCAGTTCTAACATAAATTTTTGTTTAAAACTGTTGCTAGTTAAATTACATAAGTTTAAAAATATTATAATTTTTTTTCATTAGAATATTTGAGTTTTTAGAAAAAGTCTATCATGAAATTTTGTTAAAAAACCTTTGCAAACTTAAAAACAAATGTGAAAATATAATCTTTTTTACACGCCGGTGGTGGCGCATCGGTTACGGCCGACGTGCAGCAACGTTGATTCGGGTCAGTAGTCGGATTGGTGAACGGTACCATTCACCATTGGGATACAATTAATGGTGCTTTAGAGTGACGGGGGCGATCCTTTAAAGTAACAAGCTCATTTACACACACACAAATACACAAATGACACATGGCGGAAGGACCACGTGGTCGATAGCCTAACACCACTACTACTACTACTAATCTTTTTTCTTTAGAAATCGTTACTCCTTATAAGTCTATATTGAAATTTTGCTCAAATCAGTTGCCAACTTTAAAAAATGTAGAAGTATTAAATTTTTGTTTCTTTAGAATTTTATTATCGTGACGTTTTGGTTAAATTTGTTGCCAACTTAAAAGTACATGTAGAAATAATAATATTTTCTTCTTTGCGTATTTATTATAAGTATATGAATTTAGTTTACCATGAAGTAAAAAAAACTGTTGCCAACATGGGAAAGTGAAAAAAAAAATTCTAAAGTTAAACATGCCTAAAATTCTTTGATCATCGATTTTATAGTGAACTATTTTATATAAAAAACATAAACTTATATAAATATGTCTTTGAGCAATTGAAATAAAATATATAATAATAAAAGGATATTGTAACGTAAAATATAAATAAATATAGAAATATTATAAATTTTTTATTATTAAGTTTCGTTCAAAATTTTTATTAGATTTTTTTAACGTCTTTTGTGAAATTTAGGTCAAAACAGTTAAATAAAAAAAAATGTAAAAGTATTATATTTATTTCTTTAGTGTCCTAATTTTTTATTATCACAAGGTTTTGCTCAACATTGTTGCCAACTTAAAAATGTAGAAATAACATATTTGTTGTTTTTTATCATGAAGTTTTCCTTAAAACCAAAAATAAGAAACAATAGTTGTAATTTTGTCTAAAAATTTTTTTACAAGTCTATCATAAAGCTGTGCAGTATTTCATATATTTTCTTTAGAATTTCTTCTTATATGTCTTACTATGCTCTAATAAATTAATGAACAATAAACTAAGCTTAAGTTTTTTTTACAAATCTGCCAACATCAGGAAATTGGAAATTTTGTAGTTTAGAGTCTAACATTAAGTAAAGAAATGTTGCCAACTAAAAAAAATGAACAAATATTATATTATTTTTTCTTTATTTAATAAAATTACAATATGTAGGATAATTATATGTTCCTTTCAAATTCTTGTCTTTCTCAAAACTGTTACCAACTTAAAAAGAAAAATGAAGAAGAATTATAATTGTTTTCGTTAAATATTTTTCAGTTTCTAAAGAAGTTTCGCTCAACTGTTATCAACTTTTTTGTCTTTATTTTGTACAAATGAGGAAACTCGTTAAATAAATAAATAAATAAAATAAATAAAAATACATGATGGAGTTTGGCTTAAAACTTGTGCCTATTTAAAAAAAATGTAGAAACATTATAATTTGTTAAAACTGTTAACGGTGGAAGCTTCTACTTCGTTATACATTATTCTTCACAAATAAAAAAAAACTTTTTAACTTTGTTTATATAACACTGAAACTATAGTCACTTAATAAAGTCAGTGTTATACAAACAAAGTTAAAAAGTTTCATGTATAATTTTTTTATCAAAAGAATTATAATGATTAAAAAATAAGTGCATATGTAGGGTGGGTGGGTGTCCTCTTATCCACTCTTTAATCAATAAAACATGCACCGGAATTTTACTGAATACATATTTCTTACAGAAATATTATTTCAATTTGTTTTTCTGCAGTTTTATTTATTATTCTTCATTAAAAATTGATTTTTTGATAATGTAGTAATTATAGAATAAAATAACAACCTATATTTTATTTTAACAGATAACAGATGACAGACGATAGTTGATAGATAGAAAATTATAGATTACAGATAACAGATGACAGACGATAGTTGATAGATAGAAAATTATAGATTACAGATAACAGATGACAGACGACTAGACGATAGATGACAGATGACAAAACAATAGTTCTGAGAAAAATTTTATGATAGACATAAAAAAAACTAAAGAATTCTAAAGAAAATATATTAATATTTCTACATATTTATTTTTAGTTTGGCAATATTTTTAAGCAATATTTTATAATTTAAAAAAAAACTCAAAATTAGAAAAAAAATTATTTCATTTTATATATTATATTTCATTAAAAATTGTTGATAATGTAATAATTATAGAATAAATTAGCAACCTATATTTCATTTTGACAGATAGCAGATGGCAGGCGATAGATGACAGATAGAAGATTATAGAAGACAGATACAGATAACAGACGACAGATTACAGACGACTAACGACTACCGACAGTATCATTTTTGATAAAACATAATAATATACTCGTAAAAAAAAATCTCACGTATTCTGAAGTTAAATGTTATAATATTTTTACAATTTTTCTTAAGTTAGCCACCATTTATAAAACCTTGGATAGAGTAAAGAAAAAAATTAAGCTGACAACAATTTCTTCTTCTAAAAAAATTAAGATATCTACATATAAACTTGCTAGAATAATACTTCTACATTTTTAAAATTCGCAACAGTTTTAAGCAAAACTTCATCACGGATTTGAAAATGGAAATCAAATATTGTAAAGAAATTTTTTTAAATATATTTTTTAGTTAGTAATAGTTTAGAGCAAAACTACTTTGGAAACTGAAACGTTTTTAGGAAAAAATTAAAATTCCTCTAAATTTATCTTTTTTAAGTTTAGTTTAGTTTATTTGCTTTACAAGATCTATTAAAAAATATACATAAAATACAAACAGAAATACAATAAACCACTTTAAAATTTAAGTTGGTAACAGTTTTGAGGAAAACTTCATGATAGACTTGTAAAAACTCAAGAATTTGAGAAGAAGATATTATAATTATTAAATTATAACTATACTAAATAAACTGAAGAATGCTAAAGAAAAAAAATATTTATTATTTTTTTTTTAAGTTTACAAAACTTGCAAAGAATATTAAGATTCGTTTCTTGTTCAAATATTATATAGGTTGAGTTTTATTAGATGTTCTCTATGGGGATCTCGGAAACTATAGGAGATAGAAAAACGATAAATGGGGAAAAAAAGTGTAGATTTACGAGACGAATAAAATTCCAAGTTTTCAAAAAAGTTAAGGGTAACCAGATATTTTGAAAAAAGTAAAAAGTATCATTTTCAAATCAATATATCTCGCTTATTACAATAGATAATTTTATGCATATTAATAAAATATATTTAGAAAAATTTTATTACATATATTTCATTAAAAATCGTTGATATCGTAATAATTACAGGTTAGTATTGTAGCCTGTATTTTATTTTGACATTTATGATAAACAAATGCTAATAAGAAATGACAGATGACAGATGAAACATGACACATAGCAGATGACAAATGACAGATGACAGGTGATAAATAATATATATTAGACAGATATAATTGAATTTCAAAAACTGAAACTTTAATTATAAATTTAAAACAATGTACAATTTACTGCAGCCATCTCTAAAAAGTATCTATTGGATTATGAAACGTAACGCTTGATTTCAGTGTTCTGAATATCTAGGGTGGGTGGCTGTCCTCTGACCACCCTCCAATCTAAATTAGATAAGATTAGCTATAGAAAATCATTTAAATTTTGATTTTGTTTTATTTTTATTACATAAAGGGTTTTATTGTTTTTAAACATCAAAATCATCCACGATTAGCAATTAAAGTTATCATGAATATGTAGGGTGGGTGGGTGGTCTCTATCCACCCTCCAATCAGTAGAACATAATCGAGGGTTTTAGTTAAAAGTTGTAAAATGTAAACAAATACAAAATAATTGTATTTTTTTATCATACAAATATTTCAAATAATTTTTGATGATGTTTTACTGACTGGAGGGAGGGATAGAGGCCACCCACCCACCTTACATATACATATCTGCGTTAATTCCTGTTCGCGTCGTGGTTTGCAATAACTTACAAATTAAAAAATTTGAATAAAATAAATGGACAAAGTACAATTTTTGAGTGTGTAGATTCATACATAATATATACATAATACGCGTAAAGGCTTTAAATCAAGCTTAGATAAGATTAGCTCATTTATATTTAAACTTAAATTTGGATTATGCTTTATTTTTTATTACAAACAAGGTTTTATTGTTTTTTCAGTTTTCAGCAGAAAAGTCATCAACTATTAGTATTTACAGTTATCATGTATATGGAGGGTGGGTGGTTGGCCTCTATCCCACCCTCCAATCAGTAAAGCATAAGCGAGGTTTTTAATTAAATGTTGCAAAATGTAAAGAAACATAAAAAATGGTGATGTGGCCGTCATAGAGATTTCCTTATATTTTTCTCGAAAACTATGAGATTTTTTTACAATTATTTGTAATATAAATTTAAAGTAACTTCTATATTTTATTAGCAATAGGCAAAAACATATTTCTGATTTTTAATTTTGTCCTTGCAAGTTAAGAAGAAAAATAGTTTCAGTTCATTCAGGTTTTCATCACCTTTAACTTTTGTTTGAAAAGCTTTTTAATATTATTTAAATTTAAAGAAATATCGAGAAAAACCTTAAGTTTAAGTTTTAAAATTGCTATTAGTTTCGACTTTAGCTCATCAAATTTGTATAGGTGGCAACAGTTTTGAATAAAAACTATTTACACATTTAAGAAATTCATGATTCATTCATTCATCCTAGATTTCTGTTTTTATGTTTTAATTTTATTGTAAAATGTAAAATCTAAATATTTTCATTCCAAAGTCTCATCTGAATACATTTTTGGAAGTCTATGGAATGCAAAACTTTAAGGTTGAATTAATTAAAATCAAATTATTTTTTTATATTTTTTAGTAACCAAGAATGTTTTCCGATCTTTTGATGAAATTCATCTTAAATTAAATTAAAATACTCAAATATTTACAGCTTTTGACACTATTTTAGAGATGACTATGGTAAATATATATATATACAGGGTGAGTTTTTTAGATGTTCTCTATGGGGATCTCGGAAACTATAAGAGATAGAGAAATGGTTAAATGGGGAAAGAAGTGTAGATTTACGAGACGAATAAAATTCCACTTTCAAAGTTTTCAAAAATGTCAAGGGTAACTAGATATTTTGAAAAAAGTAAAAAGTGTCAAATTTTTAAAATCAATATATCTCGGTTATTATAACAGATAGAAAAAAACTGCACAGAACAAAGTTTTAGGTAATTTTATGTAGATTAATAAAAAATAATCAGAAAATTTTTATCGCCATTATTTTCCGAGATATGACGCAAACTTACATTTTTTTAAATGGAAACCATAGTTGGCTATGGCCTCATTCAAAAGGTAATTTTTTTCTCTTTAATCCAATATGGCATACGACATAGTTATTTCTAAAAATAAGTGAGTTATAGTCATTTTAAATTTTATTATAAATAAAAAATGGGTAGCCATGAAAAATGTGAAAGTAAAGCAATTGCAGTTGTTTATAATAATAGCAATATTGTAATTATTAGTTTTACAGAGATAAACCAAAATGAAAAATCAGCATAACTTAACAGTAAATGTAGAAATATTAATATTTTCATATTTAAAATTGAGTCTTTTTTTATAAGTATATGAGTTTAGTTTATCATGAAGTTTCTCACAAAACTGTTGCCAACATAAAAAAATGATTTTTTTTTCGTTAAAATTATCTTTAATCTATTATAAAGTTAACTGATATGCAGAGATATTATAATCTTCCTCTTTAGAATACTTGAGTTTTTTCTACAAGTGTAGTATAAAGTTTTATTCAAAATTATTGCCAACTGTAAAAGGTAGACATTTTCAAGTTTTTTTATTATTATGTTTCGTTCAAAACTGTTGCCAACTTAATAACTTTTATTAGATTTTTGAGATTTTTAATGTTTATTATGAAATAACATATTTATTTTTTTTGGGTCTTTGAAATTTTTTGTCATGAAGTTTTTCTTAAAACTAAAAATATAAGAAATAGTTTTAATTTTGTCTTTAGATTTTTTTTTACAAGTCTATCACAACGTTGTGCAAAATTTCATATATGTTTCTCTTAAGTTTCTTCTTATAAGTCTTACTTACTTTTAGTTCCAGTTTTTAATGATAAAACATTAAGTTTAAATAATAAAACATATTATAATCCTAATAAATTAAAAATACGAAAACATTTCGTGAATCTGCAACATAAAGTCATGATAATGATTTATTAGTTTACAAACTATTATTGTTGATGTTTATAAGTATAAACATAGTGTTTTAGATTAAATTTTAATTTATATGTAGGGTGGGTGGGTTGCCTCAAACCTACCCTCCAATCCCAACATCATATACCAGAAATTTACTGAAAAGAGATTTTATTATAGGCAAAATTCCAATTATATCTTCGATGTTTTCTACACAAATTTTAATTAATTTTTAATTAAATGTTTGTTTATGTTATAATGATTGGAGGGTGGGATAGTGGCCACCCACCCACCTTACATATGCATTAATATTTTAACTAAAGCACTGTGAATAAATTTACTATCACCAACAGTAACACTGCTAATCATATGTTAGGAAATTAATAGAGTAATGGTGATGAAGATTGAGGAACATACGTAGGGTGGGCGGGTTGCCTCGAACCCACCCTCCAATCCCAACATCATACACCAGAAATTTACCGAGAAGAAATTTTATTAAAGGCAAAATTACAATTATAAATTCGATGATTTCTACACAAATTTTTCTAATAAAATATTTGTTTATGGCATAATGATTGGAGGGTGGGATAGAGGCCACCCACCCACCCTACATATACATAAAAAATTATCTAAAACACCACGAATAAATTTATTGGCACCAACAGTAATACTGCTTGTAATATTTCAGGAAAGTAATAGAGTTATAGTGATGAAGGTTAAGAAACATATGTAGGGTGGGCGGGTGGCCTCTAACCCACCCTCCAATCCCAACATCATACATCAGAAATTTACCGAGGAGAAATTTTATTATAGACAAATTTACAATTATAAATTCGGTGTTTTCTACACAATTTTTTCTAATAAAATGTTTGTTCGTGGTATTATGATTGGAGGGTGGGATAGTGGTCACCCACCCACCCTAAATATACATAAAAATTTGAACTAAAACACTGTGAATAAATTTATTAACACCAACAGTAACACTGTTGTAATTTGAGGAAATTAATAAAGTAACGGTGATGAAGATTAAAAAACTTGTGTAGGGTGGGTGGGTGTCCTCGAACCCACCCTCCAATCCCAACATCAAACACAAAAAAAATTACGAAAAAGAAATTTTATTATAGATATATTTACAATCATAAATTCGATGTTTTCTACACAAATTTTTCTAATAAAATGTTTGTTTGTGGTGATTGGATTAAAGTTTTATTACAACTTGAGTAAAAAAAATCTTGTCTAAAAGGAATAGATTTTCTTTTGTATTTTTTTTGATAGCAATGTATTGACGCAATTTAATCTAAACCGGATGTTTACATCATCCTACGAAGAGGTTAAATAATTTGTGATTAGATTAATTCATTATACAACTCTACGACGTTAAACACAAACTAATCAATTTATAATGTATAGAAAATATTTAAAACATTTACGTTTGGATCGAATTATAAAAAAAAATATTTTTACATTTTGCATATAACTAAAAATTATGTTAAGGACTAATTATTAAAATTACAATCTTAAGGGGTTAGGCCAGTCTAGAGCCCTCAAAAATGGCCAAACTTTGACAATTTATTCTACGAGTAAGGAAAAAGGAATCGAATTTCTCTCTTACAGGCTTTATTAAACATGTATTTGAGTGTATTAAAAAAAATATATATTGACAATTTGATACAAAATGGCGGCTACTGGGCCAATCTTCGGAATCACCTTTTTCAAGAGGGCCTCGACGGGCGACGGTGATTCTAGGAACTCGTGCTATCTGATCCAAAATAATGAACGGGATCTTAATCTACATAAGACTTGCTAGTAAAGTACGTATGGTTTTGGCTTTACATCAATTTTTCGCAAAATGGCGGACTTGTAAAAAAAAGGTTCAATTTTTGACCGAAAAAATGAGCAGTAAATTGTTTATTAAAAAAAAAGTTGCAAAGATAACAAAAAAATCGTACGTAGTTTACTGGATAATGTTAATGTGAAGCTACAGTTAAAATTTCAAGTGGATACGTGCGATAGTTTCAGAGTACCGTCGTCTCCCGATTTGAAAAATGCAGTTTCGAGAAAAACGTGTTTAAAGTTTTACGTGCTGAAAATTTTGTATACATTCAGTCTGCGATGCCACACATACAGCTGTATTGAGGAACTAGCACTTCCTAACGATCTTTTGGGGAACTATTAGAGCCACCAGACCCCGTTGGTACATTAATGCAGAGGGTAAGAGTTGTAAAAAGGGGACACAAGGAAGATCGTCGTTCGCTCCGAACGCTTCGACACTTCAGCGGATTGGACAGCGAAAAAAAAAATTTCAGTATTCTACCGATTGAATAATGTTTTTAGGACCCTAAAGTGTACTTTAAGCAAAAAAATTAAATTTCGATTTTTTGAAAATCCTAGACTGGCCTAACCCCTTAATAACATTGTAAAAAAATACTCATTAAAATATATACTTTTTTTCACTCATTTCAAGGCAACATAAAATAACGTAATTTGCGTTTTACTGTATTTCTCTACAATTTTTATATTTAATTATAAACACAACGCTATGAAGATAAAAAAAAATCACAACAATAATTAAACAATCGTGTTGACCTTTAAATATTTTATATTTTATTGCTAGCATAAAAATTTATCAAGTAATCATGCTTAACACTAAAATGTTTTATTTTATGTTGAAACAAATAAAATAATATAGTAACGTAAAGTATTTATATTTATTATTATTATTATTGAAAAACTTACTATATGTTTAAATATGGATTACCACCTAGTAACTGTAACAACCATCCTGAAGTTATTATTATTATGTTATTTTTATTAATCGAGCCAAATTCATGTGATTTTTTTTACCTGGCAGATTTTAATATAATATTTTTATTAACTGACCAATCACTCATTCGTTTGATAATGTCCGAATAGGACGAAACTAGTCATAATAAAAAGTGTAAAAATTCGTGATACTAGCACAGTGTTATTATTTCTTTCCTTTATTGCAATATTATTTAATTCATACTATATAATTTTTTCCTTCTTATTGGAGTAATCTGTTGGGAAATACATTATTATTATTATTATTACTTCACAATTCACTCATCATTAAATTGAATGCTTTATAAAGTTATAAACTACTTACCAGGACTTCCTTTAATTATCAAAACGAAACACGCTATCGTAGCGGTGGCGATAAAAAGCCACCCCATTGCGTGTACGAACTTAATCTTGCAATTGAAGAAATATTTATATATAATGTGTAAATACACCCAATCAAGCAGTATCCATAAAACACGTCAATTTCACACTATGACCACACACGAAACCAGGATGTTCAAATAAACATGAAGAGGCGCCGATGTTTTGGCATTCGTTTATTGCTGATAATGGAAGGGGTAATTTTGAGGTCATTTCACATTTACATAAGAACGCCGATACGGAGCGTCGTCGGGTCCACGGGATCATGCCCCCACCGCGTAAACATAGCGTAAGTGTTGTGTAACTGATTATCTTCGATTTTGCTCCACCGCGACATTTGTTTACCATTCTATTACAGTAATTAATTGGCACCATGAATTGTGATTGCACGATTGTTATGGGAAATATTATTAATAGGTGTTGCAATTATTGATACACTGTATGCATAAAGAATTTACATATTATCAGTTATTGATAATTACATTTTAATAAAATAAAATATCATAATAGGTACTTCCGAACTTTGACTGTTGATAACTGACATATTGTTGAAGCTACATATGTCGATTGTTGTTTTTTTTTTTGGCAAAAATAACTCCCCTGGCCATGATAATATTTCTTGATGTATATTGAGTTCATTCAGTTCATTCTTAAAATCTTAAAATCTTTAATCTCAAGTTGGAGTTTGATCCCGTCGGTCGTGTGAAAACGATCCTTAATTCTTATTAACATTAACATTCCCTTTTCTCCATTGCCACCCTCACCGTTAACTTCTGTATATGCCTCTCCTCAATCGTGAGGGCCACTGCGAAAACTTCCTGTCTAATTTCCCAAATAGTGCCTAAATCACTTTCATTTGAATATTCGAAATCCAAAACAAGCGTGTATTAATAAAAAGAATCTATAAAATCTTCAACTATTGTTACTAAAGTTGATACATCCAGCTTGGAACAAAAACTGCACACTATTCTGAATACACCCAACGTTAAAGTTGCCCAATATTGTGTTAATCTATTCAGGTCAAACCTAATGTCACTGACTGGTACCCTAACTGAACACTGCTTGGGCCAAATCACTGACCCACATACTGTGACTTCGTCTCCCTTCCTTTTATCTGCATCTGTATCCGTAATTTGAGCAATATTGAGAAGTATATAGTGATTACCAATATATTTCTAACCGATTTTGTAAATGTATAACCTTGGAGGAGGCGTAATATCATTTAATGAAATATTTCAATCAACGGTAAAATGAGCAATTTTAAAAACGATAAATGATTATTATTGCTTTTAAATTTTTAATATGTATAAACCTTGTGGATATTTAATTGAAATTATTTCGACGGAAAAATAATAGAGATAACGTTTATTAGCCTCATCTGAGCACTCAACATACAAAATACGCATGTGCTCAAGGATAAATAGACCATATGTTTATTCAAGCAATTGGTATGGCCGGCTAAGGAATTAATCGTAGAAACACAACATGGATTTTGTCAAGGGAAATCTACGGTCACAGATCTACTGGAATTCCAATCATCCATTTTATCAGCCTTGGAAAAAAATGCCAACTTATTGTGATTTACATCGACTTTTCAAAGGCTTTCGACAAAGTCAATCACTCTATATTGCTCTCAAAGATGAGTGCTTATGTTTTTAATGATAGTGTTGTGAATTGGTTTCGTTCATACTTAACTTCCAGAGAACAAAGTGTTAGAATCGGTAATTTCACATCTGACAAAATAGAGGTAACATCTGGTGTTCCACAGGGTAGTCACTGTGGTCCCATCTTATTTCTCTTACTTATAAATGACATTAGTAATTATATGTTACGTCTATGTAGATGACATGAAAATTTTAATTGAAGTTAATTCTATTCAAGACTGTCAAAAACTTCAGGATGATCTTAACAACATACATAATTGGTGCGATTTAAATGATTTGGATCTGAAAATATAAAAAATGTAAAGCTATTTCTTTTAATAAGCAAAAAAAAATGTGTTGAATACCAATATTTGATTAAAAATATTCCACCTGAAAGAGTTAATTCCATTAAAGATTTAGGGATATGGTTTGATGCATCATTAAGTTTTTCGGAGCATTTAATCTCCGTTTGTAACAGAGCTATACGTTTTTTTAGGTTTTATTATAAGAAATAGTAAACATTTTAATATCAAGACATTCGTGATTTTATATAACTCCTTTGTTCGTTTTTACCTAGAGTACGGTTCATTAGTTTCGTTCCCATTTTATGACGTACATATATCAAAATTGGAGAAAATACAAAATAAATTTGTTCGTTTTTTATTTTATAGATTAAACACTAATATAAACCTACAATCAATTCAAGGCCGTCTTTTCGTTTTCGTTTTCGTTTTCTTAACAGTATTATGTACAGTATATACGCTAACCAGAATATAATGTATTTTCGGTTTTGTTATATAAGGTTAACAAATTATTTAATTTTATTGTATTTCTTTAACAATATTATTTTTTACATATAATATATTTGTATTAATCGTAAAAAAGGAGATTGCCGTAATAAAGTATTTATTTTTTTAATACCACTTCTGGCATCAAGGACATAAATTGCGTGGTGCCTCAAGGCTCTGTACTTGGGCCCCTACTTTTTCTTATGTACATTACTTTTATGCAGAACATCCGAGTGGTATTGTTTGCTGATGACACTACTCTAGTTAATACATTACATGAACCCACGAAATTACATAAATTAATGGATACATTACAGTCTGGTTCAAACAAAATAAACTTAAACTGAATATTTCAAAAAGTGAAACCCTGTAGTTCACCTAAAAGAAACTTGTTAACCCGTACACAAAACCTGTCAAATTTCTGGGTATGTATCTGGATTCATCCTTAACATGGGAACATCATATTATTTACTTGGGTACAAAATTGAGCAAGAATATTTACCTTTTACGCAATCTGCTTTGGACAGCTTATCATAGTTTGTTTAATGCACTATGGAGTACTAATTTGGGGTCACTCCAGACATGCTGGATTTTTAGACTGCAGCGAAAAGTGATTCGCATAATAACAGGTGTAGGCTTCAGAGAAGATGTCAGACACACATTTATTGAGTATGGTCTACTTACCTTCTCATGTATTTACATTTATAATGCACTAATGTATACAAAATTAAATATTTCTACTTATGCAACTCGGGATGATGCTGACAATCATAATACAAGGTCTTCCCACAAAATCAACCTACAATTTATAAAACAAGAAATTCAAAAAATTATTTTGGTCAAAACTTCTACAACAAACTCAATTTATAATTGTAATTTTTTTGACTTATGTAAATCACTTAAATGTTAATAACATCAATAAATTATTATTAATATTAATATAAATACATTAATAGAAAACCAAAGAATATATCCACTGTGACTTATTTTATTAAGCCTTTAAATCTGCAGACTATATTTCCTAAATAATTTTTTAGGATCGGTAGACTGGGAATCTATTTTGTATATCATCCTAATATAAATAATTCATTGGAAAAATGTTACGAAATTATTAATGCAGGATTAAGTTTGTATGTTCCTACAGAACGCAAAAAATCTTCTACTTTTCCAAGGTGGTTTAACGCAGTGTTGATTGAACTTATCTTTAGTAAAATGAAGGCACATGCTGTTTTTAAATAAATAAATAATCATCTTTATGTCTATAAATATAAATAAAAGTATACATAGTATAGAATAAGCGTCAAATTAAAAAATATACATACAGGAATAAAAATATGTCCAAATAAGTACAATTCATTCAATTTTGAACATGAAAAATTCTTCCAAATTATACGGTTCTACAACAAACTGCGAGTAGAATTTTTACTCTTGTTTTTTTTTAAGATCATTTTCCTCTTTCAGTGATTTAGGCAATGTATTGAAAAAATTCATATATCTATACTCGGAACTTTTTACTTTCCCTATATGAAATTTATTTAAATTGTAGTTATATAACTGTTTGTAATCTATCAATAACGGTTTGTACGTTGGTAGATGTTAAGAAACAATTTCGTATAGATTAACTAAACGTTTTTATTCTAATGTTTCCTCTGCCATTGGAATTGAAATTATTTTGTTGCGTGTTTTTAATACATTGAGTGGGAAACAAGTATTAAAATTTTGAAGGAAGATTTACTAGAAACAGAGTAAATTGTGTGTCTGCATTATTAGTGTTGTAAATTCAGGACCATTGTTGTAAATCTTTTTAACAACTTTTGCATTTGTTGATATTTTTTTTAGTAATGAATCTAGTTTTTATTTGGGCTTTATTAATTTCTGTATTCACCAAGCGACAATTTTCAAGGTTCTAAATGTCTGTGATAATATTATCTATACAAGAACTGCTTTTATTAAACTCTATCAAAGTATTAAATTCACTTGCAAATTTGGTAAATATGATAGTAATATTGATGTTTTATATTATTGTATACTGATTCTGGTATTTAATATGTCCTTTCTGTCATCTGACCTTTGTCATTTATCTATCGCTTGTGTCTCGTTATTTATTTATATCATCGATCATCATACAAGGGTGGGTCAAATATAAACCGGAACTTCTTATTTATCGGTTGCTAAGTGAAGTGTTATGCGCGGTACCGGTGAATGTGTTGGAGACTGTTAAGGGGAGGGGAGGACGCTGATTTAGTTCTTGAGTTGTCTGAGCACGAGGTACATACGTCGGTTGAGCAACGCATCATCATTAAAGAGTAAAACCTTTCGAAATATTTCTACGACTGACTGCACAGTTCGCAGATAATGCGCTTTTGAAAACACAAGTCTACGGACAGCAGAAAAAATTTAAGTGACCGTACAACGGTATAAAATGAGCGAGTGAGTCATGCACGCCAACCGCTTATTGAAGCTGACCGGCGACTTGCAGTATACTAAATTGTTGCAGAGGTAAGAATTTCCTATTGCCGATTGATGGAAGATTACAAAGCGAACCGTCGTGCAGTCTGTGGAAGGCTTTTGGCGCAATACCAAACAGGGTAACATTGTTACTTGTGATGAGGCGTGAATGCATCATTACTCCAAAGAATCTCCACCTCGAAAAGCCAAAACCCGTCTGCCTGTGCGAAAAATTACTGCAACTGTTTTTTCCTTCATGAGCGGCGTACAGTCAGTGCTGAATATTATTGCAGACTATTGGATGAACGACTAGATTTGGAAATATTGGAACACACGCCCATATCCCCGCATGATCTTCATGTTTTTTTGCTTTACAAGATCTATTTAAAAAAAATACATAAAATGTTGGGCCCACACACAGGCGAATTGGAAGAACGTCATTTTCACAGTGTCAGTGGAGGGGACTAGCCGATTCTAGAACCTCCTCTGACCCCGAGGGTCGTGTGGAGATTCTAGAATTGGCTAGTTCAAGGTTAGAGGAGATCCAAATCGTGACATTGGCATGACCTTAAACTCAAATGACCTTGAACTCGAAATGACTTTCAAAATGGTCTTGACCTTTAAGTAACCTTGACCTTTAAAAACACCTAATATCTTCTCATTTGGAAATAGAATGAAGTAAATTGAAAGGCAATAGATAATCGAAATTAGTTTTTAATTTTTTGGTTGTATCCATTTATTTGCAATCCGCAAAAAAAAATTAATCCAGTGATGGTTCGAAGTGTAGGTAGTGGAGAGCCAGTCTTCTGTCAACTGTCATCTGTCGTACAGTTTGTTTAAATTTAACGAAATGAAACCAAACGTTTCTCTCCTTTCCCTGTAAAAAAATATAATTTTCCTAAGGGAGTTTCGTAAATAAACCATTCAAATTCAAAATTAAAATTATGTGTACAATACAAACCTCTTGTCATATTATTTACTGCACATCTAATTTTACAGCTATTGTAAAATAATATGCAGGGCCGAAATCTCCCAAATAACATCCACATTAATGCAGATCATACACCAAACCAAATTAATCATTTAAAAGAACTTCGCGAGACACTGGAGGGGCGGACTGATGAAGAAGAGACGAATTTAACCATCCAATATTTACGTGGATCACCAGTGATAACCAAATCTCGCGTTTCACCTAGAAAAAACTATAAAGGATGATGATATCACTGCTCTACACTTCATGAGTTATTTATAAATTATTCTATAGATGAACTAATCATATGCGGGGATTATAATTTACCAAGAGATACTTGGTCGAACGATGTGTATGTACAAATAGCTCTAATTCTGATAAATCCCTTAGTCTTATTAAATGCTATAGTTATTTAAACTTAAGGCAGGTAAAATCACTTACATAATAATCGTGGTTTATATCTCGACCTTGTTTTTAGTTCCAGTGATAATGTTAATATAGATCATGCTGTTGACGGTATTTTTGATGATAGTATACATCATATTGGGTACGATATTAATTTACTTTGTGAGTATTCTAAATTTATTTATGACAACATATATTTTAATGATTTTAAGAGTGCAGATTATTGTGTAATTAATGATTTTCTTGGTTTCATCAAGATTATATATGGAATCTTGATGACAAGTGGGACAATTTTCTATTGTTAAGGATTTAAGCGTGTCTTCTAAAATAAAACTCAAAAAGTCGATTTATTGTAAATGGATTTTTTTCTTACAACTTCAATACTTCTTTGAGGGTTTTTTCAAGCATAAATTATTGCTTTTCTAGAACCCAAAAAGCCAATTCTCGCTTACCCCGTTTACACACTTACCCCACTGCACCTTATAGAAAAATATGCAGAGGTAATCCATTGAGTCAAGTTCAAACCAACTATAATAAATGCCTTCATGCCTAAATATATTTCATTCATCGTCTGTCGTGTATTATCTATTATAATATTAATAATAATAATAATTATTATTATTATCTGTCATCTGTCATCTGTCATCTGTCACCTGTCATTTGTCATCTGCCATCTGTCATCTGTCATCTGACATATGTCATCTGTCGCCTGTCATCTATCATCTATCATCTGTCATCTGTCATCTGTCATCTGTCATCTGTCATCTGTCACCTGTCACCTGTCATATGTCATGTGTCATCTGTCAACTGCCATCTTTCATCTGTCATCTGTCATACAGCTAATTTAAATTTACCGAAATGAAACCAAACTTTTCTTCTCTGTTCGTAAACTATATCGTTTCGAATAATTTTATTTCAAATTATTGTTTATTTTTAATAAAATTCCTTATTCATTTGCGAAGTTAAATGCGCTGTTTGTTTTTCTGCCTTTGTTAGGGTTCGGGTGCACTAATCTGTATTCACAATTTTATGAATGACAGTCTCTTCTACTAAATTTTAATTTGAGGCGTTATCAATTGATGCTTTTGTTGTAATTAACGTTTATTGGATTGTCTGCTCGCTGGATTGAAATTGTTTATCATCTCCAAGAGATGGCGTCTGACGGTTCATTTTATCCATTAATTTAACATTGGATTTTAAAATTGATATTTTGACCCTTAATTCGACAATCTCTCCTCTGTGACTCATCAAATACATATGGTTTTCAATTAAATTCTGACTGTAAAGTAAAATTTTAATTATTTTGTTTTTTCTTATCATACCTTTTCATGCAATTCTTTTTCTTTTGGCTTTTTTTAATGTGTTTTTTGCAGCCTGATTCGATTTTTAAACTGACTTGTTTTTAAATTTTTAAATTGTTTTCTCTTTCGACGGTAAATTGTCTATTTTTTCGATTCGAAATATTTTTACGTAAAATTCGAGACTGCTTTTTTGTCTTCAGCTGCTTTTTTAGAAACTCCGATTTTAATAAAATTATTACTGTTTCGTTTAAAATTAAAATGTTTGAATTTATAGAGCACATTTTTATTTTAAATAAAAAAATCATTTAATAAAAAAAAAAACAGTTGAAATTTTACGAAAATAAAAAAAATACAGTTTTTCTTGAAAACTATTTCTTGACCATTGCAAAAATTTCTAAGAAAAACGGTGAAAATTTTTCATTTTCGTAAAATGTTAACATTTTTGTTTTTATTCATAACTGTTGTTTAATTTTTTTAAGTAAAATTCTAACGATTTTAAATAAATTTCAGACCTGTTTAATTTCGGTTTGTAATTTTTTTAAATTTTTGAATGTTTTTAGATTTTTACAATCTTTTTAAACAAATTTTAAATTTTTATATTTGTAACAAATCTTTTATTTTGATTTTATTTATTTTTATTAATTTTTGATTATGCAGGTTTTTTAGACGAATATATTTATTCTTTTAAATATAATTCCACCGTTTTAATGTTCAAAAAAATGTTCGACTTTATTAAGTACGCAAAAATTCCCAAATTTCATTTTTTTTTAAATTCAATTGATTGTCAATACAATCCTTAATTTTTAAACTTTTGTTTTTTTAAATATTAATTTGTTTTTTCTTAACAATTTCAATTGTTTGATGCTAAAATTTCGACTCGTTTTAAAAATAATTTAAAGTGTTTTGTTTTTCTTTTGTTTGTGAACCATCGGGTCAAGAATTTTTAAAATCCGATTTTTCGTTTAAGAGAAATGATCAAAAACGAAAAACAAATGAAAACCGAAATTTTATTTTTAAAGTTTACAATAAGAATGAGACATTTGTGAACTATCAGTGCAAGACATTTTAAAGTTCGACCTTTCGTTCTAGAGTTATGGCAAAAAACGAGAAACAAATGAAAATCGAATTTTCGTTTTCAACGTTTACAATAAGAATGCGACATTTGTGAACCATCAGCGCAAGAATTTTTAAAATTCGATTTCTCGTTCTACAGTTATGGCCAACAAACGAAAAAGAAATGAATATCGAATTTTTGTTTTCAACGTTTACAATAAATATGCGACATTTGTGAACCATCAGTGCAATAATTTTTTAAATTCGATCTTTCGTTTAAGAATAATGATCAAACAAAGAAAAACAAATGAAAATCGAATTTTCGTTGTCAACGTTTACAATAAGTATGCGACTTTTATGAACCATCAGTGCAAGCATTTTTAAAATTCGATCATTCGTTTAAGAGTAATGATCAAAAAACGAAAAACAAATGAAAGTCAAATTTGCGTTTTCAACGTCTACAATAAGAATGAGACATTTGTTAACCATCAGTGCAAGAATTTTTAAAATTCGATATTTCGTTCTACAGTTATAGCCAAAAAAACAAATGAAAATCGAATTTTCGTTTTTAACGTTTAATAATAATAATCTTTATTTCCCATTTATAAAACTTTACAGTAAGTACAGTAAGTGACATTTGAAAACCATGAGTGCAAGAATTTTTAAAATTCGATATTTCGTTCTACAGTTATGAGCAAAAAATAAAAAACAAATGAAAATCGAATTTTCGTTGTCAACGTTTACAATAAGTATACGACTTTTGTGAACTATCAGCGCAAGACATTTTAAAATCCGATCTTTCGTTTTGGAGTAATGATCAAAAAACGAAAAACAAATGAAAATCAAGTTTTCGTTTTTAACGTTTACAATAAGAATGAAACATTTGTAAACCATCAGTGCAAGAATTTTTAAAATTCGACCTTTCGGTCTAGAGTTATGGCCAATAAACGAAAAACAAATGAAAATGGAATTTTCGTTTTCAACGTTTACAATAAGTATGTGACATTTGTGAACCATCAGTGCAAGAATTTTTAAAATCCGATTTTTCGTTTAAGAGTAATAATCAAAAAACGAAAAACAAATGAAAATCGAATTTTTGTATTTTTATGTTTACAATAAGAATGCGACATTTGTGAATCATCAGTGCAAGAATTTTTAAAATCCGATCTTTCGTTTAAGAGTAATGATCAAAGAAGAAAAAACAAATGAAAATCGAATTTTCGTTTTTAACGTTTATAATAAGTATGCGATATTTGTGAACCATCAGTGCAAGAATTTTTAATATTCGATCTTTCGTTTAAAAGTTATAGTCAAAAAACGAAAAACAAATGAACATCGTATTTTCGTTTTCAACGTTTATAATAAGTATCCGACATTTGTGAATCATCAGTGCAAGAAAATTTAAAATTCGATCTGTCGTTCTAGAGTTATGGTCAAAAAACTAGAAACAAATGAAAATCGAATTTTCGTTTTCAACGTTTACAATAAGTTTGCGACATTTGAGAACCATCAGTGCAAGAATTTTTAAAATCCGATCTTTCGTTCTAGAGTAATGGCCGAAAAACGAGAAATAAATGAAAATCGAATTTTCATTTTCAACGATTACAATAAGTATGCGACTTTTATAATATGCAATTACAAATCTATTTTACTGGGCATCGAATTTTACAGTTATTTTAAAATATTGTACATTTATAATGTTTACAGAAATTATATTATTATAATTAATTATATTTATAATCTATGCGAAAAACACTGCGGTCGATAACCGATTCTATAAACCAAGGATAACAAGAAATTATTATAATTGTTGTTAATGGAATTATATTTAATGGTTTGGGAATAAATATTTATTATACATACCCAGACATTAATTACCATATTTATTTTAGATTGTTGGCAAATAAATAAAGAAAAGTAATTAATAAATAATTTTCTAACATAACAGCACATCATTTAAGAATTTTATGATTGTTTAAAAAAAAATGAAATTATGTCTACGCAATCATTTCTGTATGACTTTGCTAAATTAATTTTTTAATTTTTTTAAGGATTTGATTAACCGTTAGTAAAAAAACACAACACATTAATATAAATATATTTATTAAAAATATAGATCAGATAATAATTACGTTATATAGAAATAAAATTACCTGCAAGAAAGCAGTTCATTAAACAAATAAATAAAAAGCGCCGATTTAACGCTCACTTACATAAACACTTAATATCACAAAAAAACACAGGTTTACCAAACTTTGCACTTATTCTTCGGATTCATCTTCGTGCCGACTGGGCACTTGAAGTCCCTGGCGAACTCATCCAGGTTACTCAGTGGGCCGATGACGCGGAAATACCCGGGCGAATGTTGTCCGGTGAGGATCCTCAGTTTCAAGGATTCCGCGCGGTATTTCGCGCACCACGTCTGACCGGCCGACACCCAAAACAATTGATTAGGGGTCAGGTCGACGCCCGGTAGCTTCGGCTCCGGCTGGTTCTTCTTCACCCAGCTGTTATACGCCAGATAGGCTTCCTTAATTCCACCGTTATCGGCTATGTTCTCACCTTGAGTGTTAATTCCGTTCAGCTAAAACATGTAATGTCAGGGTAATATGTTTTCTTATTAAAATTTTAATAAAAAAAGATTAGTCCATCAGCAGCCAGATTAAAGCGGAATTAGTCAACTATATACACAAACATTTATAAGTTTATTAAATAGATATAAATACAATATTTAATAACTTGGTAACTTGTTCATAGTGAAGGGATGAGATATTTTTTTTTATATCTTTGGTTAAGCATGCTTGAAAAATACCCCACCTTCATGTTATACATTTAAAAATCGACTACGTTAAAACTATATACACGGTATCATCACCCCACAAAAGGGCCGGAATTTTTTAAATATTAAGTCTTGTGATACACAGAATACTGTTTTGAATAGGATACTAAAATTGCGACTACCACACGTTGCATTTGTGCTTGGGGTTCATTTTCGAGTCGACGGGGCAATTGAAGTCTTTGGCGAAGTGTTCCATGTTACTCAACGAACCCAGCACCCTGTACTTATCTACAGCGTGCTCGTCGGTAATCACCCTCTGCCTAATCTCTTGCAGCCTCGTCTTGGAGCACCAGATGCTAGCGGCCGATACCCAGAAAAGCTGCCTAGGTGTATACTTCAGACCCGGCAGCCTAGGCTCCGGCCCGTTCTTTTCTACCCACTTTACATAAGCTAAGTAAGACTCTTTTATACCACCATTATCGGCGATATTCTCTCCTTGCGTGTTAATGCCATTCAACTGAAATTAACATTAAAAAAAATAGGCGAATAATGTTAGTTCAATTAAAATTTTTTTAACTAAAGCTCAAGCCCTAAATTCCCACTATATCTACAACTAGGACTATTTCATGCACGCTCTACCCCTCCTAATTGTTAATGATTAATTCAGACAGTTGGCTTACATTGAGGTTGACTTCTGGGACGCTGTAGTTGGCGTATTGGTCGATGATGCACTGCGCCTTCTTCACGAACGATTTCTGCGTTTCCGGTTCCCACCAGTCGACCAGATTACCGTTCTTATCAAACTGCCTACCCTGATCGTCGAATCCGTGGGTGATCTCGTGACCGATCACGAAACCGATCGCTCCGTAGTTCAGGTACTTAGGACGGTCGTTGTTGAAGAACGCACCTTGGAGAATACCAGCTGGGAATTCTACAAATCAAAAAAAACAATATTTAAAATAAAGGTATTAAAAAACTTGTCATTATCAAACAGTTAATTAACTTAATGCTATATTTAATAATCCCTTTTATAATTAAATGTTGAAGTGGTCGAAACTATAGCAATTATTAAATTGGCGAAGCAGAAACATAATGAAATAAAACAATAACAAACATGTTGTAGTGTTCAACAATAAATGTAAATTGCGTAGTTTTAATTCAATATAGTAATTATTTGAATATTATATTACTGATAAAGATTAAAATTCTATTCTATTAATTAAATATTCTATTAGTGTTAAACCGTAGGCAACCAAATATACACATACAATACTGAATTATATGAATAAAATAATTAAAAATATTAAGGCTACTGTGTGGTGAAATATGTTGCATTCTTTAACAATACATATGAAACCTTCTCAACTATTTCTTGAATGATTTTCTCATTTATCACTTTGCGCACTTTTAATTAAATAATTAACTATATTCACGTGTAATTTTTAAATATAGTGGTAAAACAAATTATCGTGCCTCCTTCTTTATTATATTCAAGATGTACCCAAAAGTAAAAATAATTAAAAATATTACCATTCTAGATTTAAGTATGCTGATAAGTATTTCTTTTTTGTGCAATTAATTGTAAATTCTCCTATTCGCTACTTCTATGTTTTTTCTTTTTTCTTGACCTGTGTAAAACTGTGTTATGTGCATCAATAAACATTATTGTATTATTATTATTATTAAAGTAAACGCCTCCACAATTAAACATTAAAACATTAATTATTATTAATTAATAATGATATTAATTAATTACATAGGCAACCAAATATACAAACTCAATACTGAATTAATTTTTATAAAATAATTAAAAATATTAATATTACTTACGAATACTATTTTCGATCGATGAGTAAAACGCATTGACAATAGCGGGCCTTCCATGGGTAATCCAATCGGTTTTATTAACCGGCTGGCGAAGACGCAAGAAAGAGAATTGCGTTCCGAAGAGGGTCAAATTCAGTATGGATTTTAAGTAATAATTCGAGTCCAATTCCAACTGAAATTACAACATTGTAGGATTTCAAAAAGATCAATTATTAACACTTACATTACGGTAAAATCCCTCCAGCTTGTTATCATCCAACAGTTCATCGGGATAAGCGATGTGCGTGGCCATGGAATCGGCCTTTTCCAAAGCGCTCTGTCTCGTCTTCTCGTCCATCCAATCGACCTGCTTGACGATCTCCAAGAATTCCGCCCTTATGTTGGCCACCATCTGGATGGCGTTCTGTCTGGCGTCCTCGTTGAAGTACTTCCTCACGTACAGGGCGCCGGCGGCGATCGAAAGACTTCCGGCGGAGATGTCGATGCATTCCTTCCACCTGGACGCCCTCTCCGTCTTACCGGTGACGATCGTGCTGTATTTCAGTTGCCTGTTGCGTAACTCTTCGGTGAGGTAGGAGACGGAGGAGGCGGCCGCCCTCCACAGCATGTAATTCGCTTGAGCGCTAAAATTTTAACGATTACATCACTGGTAATAGGGATTTTGATTAGTTGCTTACCGTTTGGGAGTTTTGGCGACCAGAGCTTCTAAATCGCTAATGTATTTGGGGACGCTGATGATGATGACCTCGTCCTCGTCGATGGTGGTGTCGGGGGCGAGGAGGGTGTTAATATAGGTGAGCCAAGGGATGCTAGGGTACTTCTCTTGTAAATCTTTCACGGTGATCGGATTGTAGAGTTCGGTGGCGTTACGACGTTTTTCATTCGGTAAGGAAATCTATAACAATAATAATTTTTAATTTTAGAGTGGGTGGATGGCTACTATTCCACCCTACAATCAGCAGCATATAAACCAGGATTTGATAAAATGTATCAATTGTGTTTTATTATAATAATTCAATCATTCGACACTTGTTGATGTTTTACTGATTGGAGGGTGGGATAGTGGCCACCCACCCACCCTACATATGTTTATTAACTTAACCTACAAACCCTTGTTTAGTTTCCAAGACAATGATAAACAATTGAGTAGAGTGTTTATTTTTACTTTAACCAAATTCGGTTTTTAAATTTTGTATCATCATCAAACATTTTAATTGTGATATCTCGGAAACGAAAAAGAGGGTTAGTGAGATAAATAAAAAAATATATGTAGGGTGGGTGGGTGGCCACTATCCCACCCTCCAATCAGTAGCACATAAACAAGGGTTTGATAAATTAATCATTAAAAATTACACTTGTAAATACTGTAGATTTTATTTTCTTTACAAACTTTCATTGCAAATATTTTTTTAAATTAAATTATTAGGAGGGTGGGTAATACCCACATATTTACATATACAATATATGTAGTTTAATGTTATTGTTCTCGTTTTGTTTCAAAAAGAATTGCAAAATAATTAATTCCAATGCAGAATTGAAAACAGCGTCTTGAAACAAAAATATTTTTGAATGATAGATGACTTCATCAAATTTACATTCTTATTATTATTATTACAGATAAACCAATACGAAATCAACAATATATTCAACTAAACAAAATGGATTAATAGTGTTGTAATATAATAATTCATTAATTCAACTCTTGTTGATGTTTTACTGATTGGAGGGTGGGATAGTGGCCACCCACCCACCCTACATATGTTTTTAAATTAACCTATAAACCCTTGTTTAGTTTCCGTGACAATAATAAACAATTGAGTAGAGTGTTTATATTTACTTTACCAAATTCTGTTTTTAAATTTTGTATCATCATCAAACATTTTAATTGTGATATCTCGGAAACGAAAAAAAGGGTTAGTGAGATAAGTTTAAAAGTATATGTAGGGTGGGTGGGTGGCCACTATCCTACCCTCGAATCAGTAGCACATAAACAAGGGTTTGCTAAATTAATTATTGAATATAACACCTATAAATATTGTAGATTTTATGTTTTTCTTTTCGCGCATTTTTTACAAATAGTTTTTTAATATTAAATAATAGAAGGGTGGGTTAATAACCACATGTTTACGTATACATATGTTTAATTACTTAGCTTCGTTTTGTTTAAAATTAAATAGCAAAATACAGAAAAAGTAATACAGAATTAAAAAGAGAGTTTTAACAGAAATGAAAATATTGATGTATGATGGGTGGGTTTGCTCAAATCTACATTGTAATAAATACAAAAACAGTTATAAGAGAAAAAACATACAAATTATGCTATGTATATACCTAAAATATGTACTTTTTGAGGTGTAATTTAATAATTATTTCATTCAATATTTGTTGATGTTTTACTGATTGGAAGGTGAGATAGTGGCCACCCACCCACCCTACATATGTTTTTAACTTAACCTACAAACCCTTGTTTAGTTTCCATGACAATAATAAACAATTGAGTGGAGTGTTTATATTTACTTTACCAAATTTTGATTTTTTAATTTTGTATCATCATCAAACATTTTAATTGTGATATCTCGGAAACGAAAAAGAGGGTAAGTGATGTATGTTTGAAAATGTATGTAGGGTGGGTGGGTGGCCACTATCCCACCCTCTAATCAATAGCACATGAGCAAGGGTTTGCTAAATTAATTATTGAATATAACACCTTTAAATATTGTAAATTTTATGTTTTTCGTTTCGCGCATTCTTTACAAATAGTTTTTTTTTAATATTAAATTAATAGAAGGGTGGGTTAATAACCACATATTTACGTATACATATGATTAATTACTTAGATTCGTATTGTTTAAAAATAAATAGCAAAATACAGGACTAGTAATACAGAATTGAAAATAGGTTTTTAAAAGAAGTGAAAATATTGATGTATGATGGGTGGGTTTGCTCAAATCTACATTGTAATTAGTACAAAAACAGTTATAACAGAAAAAAACACACAAACTATAAAGTGTATATATCTAAATTATGTAGTAATTGAGGTCTAATGTAATAATTATTTCATTCAACCATTGTGAAAGTTTTACTGATTGAAGGGTGGGATAGTGGCCACCCACCCGCCCTACATATGTTTATTAACTTAACTTACAAACTCTTGTTTAGTTTCCAAGACAATAATAAACAATTGAGTGGAGTGTTTATATTTACTTTACCAAATTTTGATTTTTAAATTTTGTATCATCATCAAACATTTTAATTGTGATATCTCGGAAACGAAAAAGAGGGTAAGTGATGTATGTTTGAAAATATATGTAGGGTGGGTGGGTGGCCACTATCCTACCCTACAATCAGTAGCACATAAGCAAGGGTTTGATAAATCAATCATTAAAAATTACACTTGTAAATACTTTAGATTTTATTTTCTTTACAAACTTTCATTGCAATTATTTTTTTTAAGATTAAGTTATTTGAAGGGTGGGTAATACCTAAATATATACATATACAATATATGTAATTTAAAGTTTTTATTCTCGTTTTGTTTGAAACGAAATTACAAAATAATTAATTCCATTGCAGAATTGAAAACAGCGCCTTGAAACAAAAATATTTTTGTATGATAGATGATTTCATCAAATTTACATTCTTATTATTATAGTGGATAATTATATAGATAAAAAAATACGAAATCAACGATGTATTTACCTAAACAAAATGTATTAACACTGTTATAATATAATAAATCATTAATTCAACACTTGTTGATGTTTTACTGATTGGAGGGTGGGATAGAGGCCACACACCCACCCTACATATGTTTTTTAACGTAACCTACAAACCTTTGTTTAGTCTCCAAGACAATAATAAACAATTGAGTGGAGTGTTTATTTTTATTTTAAACAAATTTTGTTTTTAAATTTTGTATCTACATCAAACATTTTAATTATGATATCTTGGAAACTAAAAAGAGGGTTAGTGAAATAAATTTAAAAATATATGTAGGGTGGGTGGGTGGCCACTATCCCACCCTCCAATTAATAGCACATAAATAAGGGTTTGCTAAATTAATTATTGAATATAACGCCTATAAATATTGTAGATTTTATGTCTTTCTTTTCGCGCATTTTTTACAAATAGTTTTTTAATATTAAATAATAGAAGGGTAGGTTAATAACCACATGTTTACGTATATATATATATGTTTAATTATTTAGCTTCCTTTTGTTTAAAAATAAATAGCAAAATACAGGAATAGAAAAACAGAATTAAAAAGAGAGTTTTAACACAATTGAAAATATTGATGTTTGATGGGTGGGTTTGCTCAAATCGACATTGTAATTAGTACAAAAACAGTTATAAAAGAAAAAAACATACGAAATTATGCTGTGTATATACCTAAACTATGTACTTATTCAGGTATAATTTAATAATTATTTCATTCAATACTTGTTGATGTTTTACTGATTGGAGGGTGGGATAGTGGCCACCCACCCGCCCTACATATGTTTATTAACATAACCCACAAACCCTTGTTTAGTTTCCATGACAATAATAAACAATTGAGTGGAGTGTTTACTTTTACTTTAACCAAATTTTGTTTATTAATTTTGTGTCATCATCAAACATTTTAATTTAGATATCTCGGAAACGAAAAAGAGGGTAAGTGATGTATGTTTGAAAATATATGTAGGGTGGGTGGGTGTCCACTATCCCACCCTCCAATCAGTAGCACACAAACAAGGGTTTGATAAATTAATCATTAAAAATTACACTTGTAAATATTGTAGATTTTCTTTTTTTTCTTTTCGTGTATCATTTGCAAATAGTTTATTAATATAAAATAACTAGAAGGGTAGGATAATACACACATTTTTACATATACATACTTGCAGTCTAAGATTCTTATTCTCGTTTTGTTTGAAAAGAAATTGCAAAATTATTCATATTATTGTATAAATGAAAATAGCGTCTTGAAAGAAGCAAACATTTTTATGAATGGCAGATGATTTCATCAAATTTATATTGTCATTATTTAGTAGAGAATTACACTGATTAAACAATACGAAATTAACAATGTATTTAGTTAAACAAAATTGATTAATTGTGTTACAATATAATAATTCATTCATTCAACACTTGTTGATGTTTTACTGATTGGAGGGTGGGATAGAGGCCACCCACCCACCCTACATATGTTTTTAACTTAACCTACAAACCCTTGTTTAGTTTCCAAGACAACAATAAACAATTGAGTGAAGTGTTTACTTTTACTTTAACCAAATTTTGTTTACAAATTTTGAATCATCATCAAACATTTTAATTAAGATATCTTGAGAACGAAAAAGAGGGTTAATGAGATAATTAAAAAAATATATGTAGGGTGGGTGGATGGCCACTATCCCAACCTCCAATCAGTAGCACATAAACAAGGGTTTGATAAATTAATCATTAAAAATTACACTTGTAAATACTGTAGATTTTATTTTCTTTACAAACTTTCATTGCAAATATTTTTTTAAAGATTAAGTTATTGGAAGGGTGGGTACTACCTACATATATACATATACAATATAAGTAGTTAAAGTTTTTATTCTCGTTTTGTTTGAAAAGAAATTACAAAATAATTAATTCCATTGCAAAATTGATCACAACGTCTTGAAACAAGCACAAATATTTGTGTATGAAAGATGGTTTAATCAAATTTACATTTTCTTTATTATAGTGGAAACTTATGCAGATAAAACAATATGAAATCAACAATATATTTATCCAAACAAAATGCCTTAATTGTGTTTTAATATAATAATTCATTCATTCAACTCTTGTTGATGTTTTACTGATTGGAGGGTGGGATAGTGGCCACCCACCCACCCTACATATGTTTTTAAATTAACCTATAAACCCTTGTTTAGTTCCCAAGATAATAATAAACAATTGCGTGGAGTGTTTAATTTTACTTTAACCAAATTTTGTTTTTAAATTTTGTATCCACATCAAACATTTTAATTATGATATCTCGGAAACGAAAAAGAGGGTTAGTGAGATAAGTTTAAAAATATATGTAGGGTGGATGGGTGGCCACTATTCCACACTCCAATCAAGAGCACATAAACAAGGGTTTGCTAAATGAATTATTGAATATAACACCTATAAATATTGTAGATTTTATGTTTTTCTTTTCGCCCATTTTTTACAAATAGTTTTTTTAATATTAAATAATAGAAGGGTGGGTTAATAACCACATGTTTACGTATACATATGTTTAACTACTTAGCTTCGTTATGTTTAAAAGATAAATAGCAAAATACAGGACTAGTTACACAGAATTGAAAATAGAGTTTTAAAAGAAGTGAAAATATTGATGTATGATGGGTGGGTTTGCTCAAATCTACATTGTAATTAGTACAAAAACAGTTATAAAAGAAAAAAGACATACGAATTATTCAGTGTATATATCTAAACTATGTACTAATTGAGGTATAATTTAATAATTATTTCATTTAACACTTGTTGATGTTTTACTGATTGGAAGATGGGATAGAGGCCACCCACCCACCTTACATATGTTTTTTAAATTAACTTACAAACCATTGTATAGTTTCCAAGACAATAATAAACAGTTGAGTAGGGTGTTTATTTTTACTTTAACCAAATTCTGTTTTTAAATTTTGTATCGTCATCAAACATTTTCATTGTGATATCTCGGAAACGAAAAAGAGGGTTGGGGAAGTAAGTTTAAAAATATATGTAGGGTGGGTGGGTGGCCACTATCCCACCCTCCAATCAATAGCACATAAACAAGGGTTTGCTAAATTAATTATTGAATATAACACCTATAAATATTGTAGATTTTATGGTTTTCTTTTCGCGCATTTTTTAGAAATAGTTTTTTAATATTAAATTAATAGAAGGGTGGGTTAATAACCACATGTTTACGTATACATATGTTTAATTTTTTAGCTTCGTTTTGTTTAAAAAATAAATAGCACAATACAGGACTAGTAATACTGAATTGAAAAGAGAGTTTTAAAAGAAGTGAAAATATTAATGTATGATGGGTGGGTTTGCTCAAATCTACATTGTATTTAGTACAAAAACAGTTATAAAAGAAAAAAACATGCGAATTATGCTGTGTATATACCTAAACTATGTACTTATTGAGGTATAATTTAATAATTATTTCATTAAATACTTGTTGATGTTTTACTGATTTGAGGGTGGGATAGAGGCCACCCACCCACCGTACATATGTTTATTAACTTAACTTACAAACTCTTGTTTAGTTTCCAAGACAATAATAAACAATTGAGTGGAGTTTTTATATTTACTTTACCAAATTTTGATTTTTAAATTTTGTATCATCATCAAACATTTTAATTGTGATATCTCGGAAACGAAAAAGAGGGTTAGTGAGATAAGTTTAAAAATATATGTAGGGTGGGTGGGTGGCCACTATCCTACCCTCGAATCAGCAGCACATAAACAAGGGTTTGCTATATTAATTATTGAATATAACACCTATAAATATTGCAGATTTTATGTTTTTCTTTTCGCGCATTTTTTAGAAATAGTTTTTTAATATTAAATTAATAGAAGGGTGGGTTAATAACCACATATTTACGTATACATATGATTAATTATATAGCTTCGTTTTGTTTAAAAAATAAATAGCAAAGTACAGGAAGAGTAATACAGGATTAAAAAGAGAGTTTTAACAGAAGTGAAAATATTGATGTATGATGGGTGGGTTTGCTCAAATCTACATTGTAATTAGTACAAAAACAGTTATAAGAGAAAAAACATACGAATTATGCTATGTATATACCTAAACTATATATTTTTTGAGGTGTAATTTAATTAATTATAATAATTAATAATGAGAGAAATAAATCTCTATGAGCTTCTGCACTAATGTTTTACATAATAATGTAAAAACTCCAGCTAACAGTTAAAACAACTACTCCCCGTACTAAAGCACCGCCAGGCATTGAATGATATAACTGTTAGCTGTCGTTACATGTCTAAAATTATATTTAGCACTATGTAACAATTTTGTGGTGTTATCGTTTTTTAACCGAGTCTCGAAAAGTGTTATGTAATGACTATCTGCAGACACGTGTTTCGCTGTATCACAGCTCATCAGTGCAGCTATGTCATAATTAACAAAATTGTTACATAGTGCTAAATATAATTTTAGACATGTAACGACAGCTAACAGTTATATCATTCAATGCCTGGCGGTGCTTTAGTACGGGGAGTAGTTGTTTTAACTGTTAGCTGGAGTTTTTACATTATTATGTAAAACATTAGTGCAGAAGCTCATAGAGATTTATTTCTCTCATTATTAATTATCATTAATTACTGCACTAGAAATTTTAATACTTAATTTGTATATTTAATTAATTATTTCATTCAATACTTGTTGATGTTTTACTGATTGGAGGGTGGGATAGTGGCCACCCACCCGCCCTACATATGTTTATTAACAACCTACAAACCCTTGTTTAGTTTCCAAGAAAATAATAAACAATTGAGTGGAGTGTTTACTTTTACTTTAACCAAATTTTGTTTATTAATTTTGTATCATCATCAAACATTTTAATTATGATATCTCAGAAACGAAAAAGAGGGTTAGTGAGGTAAGTTTAAAAATATATGTAGGGTGGGTGGGTGGCCACTATCCCACCCTCCAATCAATAGCACATAAACAAGGGTTTGATAAATTAATCATTAAAAATTACACTTGTAAATACTGTAGATTTTATTTTCTTTACAAACTTTCATTGCAAATATTTTTTTTAAGATTGAATTATTAAGAGGGTGGGCAATACCCACATATTTACATATACAATATATGTAGTTTAAAGTTTTTATTCGCGTTTTGTGTGAAAATAAACTACAAAATAATTAATTCTATTGCAGAATTGACAACAGCATCTTGAAAAAAGCAAAAATATTTGTATATGATATGTGAGACTATCAAATTTACATTTTTATTATTATAGTGGATAATTATACAGATAAAATAATTCGAAATCAACAATGTATTTACTTAAACAAACTTGATTAATTAATAGTGTTTATAATATAATAATTCATTCATTTAACCCTTGTTGATGTTTTACTGGTTGGAGGGTGGGATAGAGGCCACCCACCCGCCCTACATATGTTTTTTAATTTAACCTACAAACCCTTGTTTAGTTTCCAAGACAATAATAAACAATTGAGTGGAGTGTTTATTTTTATTTTAACCAAATTCTGTTTTTAAATTTTGTATCATCATCAAATATTTTAATTGAGATATCTTAAGAACGAAATAGAGGGTTAGTGAGATAATTAAAAAAATATATGTAGGGTGGGTGGGTGGCCACTATCCCACCCTCTAATCAAGAGCACATAAGCAAGGGTCTGATAAATTAATCATTAAAAATTACACTTGTAAATACTGTAGATTTTATTTTCTTTACAAACTTTCATTGCAAATATTTTTTAAAATTAAATTATTAGGAGGGTGGGTAATACCCGCCTATTTACATATACAAAATATGAAGTTTAAAGTTTGTATTCCCGTTTTGTGTGAAAATAATTTACAAAATAATTAATTTCATTGCAGAATTGAAAACAGCGTCTTGAAACAAGTAAAAATATTTTTGTATTATAGATGATTTCATCAAATTTACATTCTTATTATTATAGTGGAAAATTATGCAGATAAAACAATACGATCAATCAACAATATATTTATCTAAACAAAATCTTAATTGTGTTATAATATAATAATTCATTCATTCAACACTTGTTGATGTTTTACTGAATGGAGGGTGGGATAGTGGCCTCCCACCCACCCTACATATGTTTATTAACATAACCTACAAACTCTTGTTTAGTTTACAAGACAATAATAAACAATTGAGTGGAGTGTTTATATTTACTTTACCAAATTTTGATTTTTAAATTTTGTATCATCACCAAACATTTTAATTATGATATCTCAGAAACGAAAAAGAGGGTTAGTGAGATAATTAAAAAAATATATGTAGGGTGGGTGGGTGGCCACTATACCACCATCCAATCAATAAAACATTAACGAGGGTTTGTACATTGAATCATTGAATATAACACCTGAAAATATTGTAGATTTTATTTTACTTACAAACTTTCATTACAAATATTTTTTTAATATTAAATGATTAAGAGGTTAAGTAATTTTCACATATTTTTATATACATTATATGTAGTTTAAAGTTACTATTTTTGTTTAGTTCGAAAATAAATTACAAAACAGTTAATTCCATTGCAGAATTGAAACAGCGTCTTGAAAGAAGCAAAAATATTTTTGTATACTAGATGAGTTTATCAAATTTGCATTCTCATTATTATAATGGAGGAATGTTCAGATAAAACAATACAAAATCAACAATATATTTACTCAAACAAAATGGCTTAATTGTGTTATGATATAACAATTCAATTATTCAACCCTTGTTTATGTTTAACTGATTGGAGGATGGGATAGAGGCCACCCACCCGCCCTACATATGTTTATTAACTTAACCTACAAACCCTTGTTTAGTTTCCATGACAATAATAAACAATTGCGTGGAGTGTTTACATTTACTTCAACCAAATTTTGTTTATTAATTTTGTGACATCATCAAATATTTTAATTCAAATATCTCGGAAACAAAAGAGAGGGTTAGTGAGATAAGTTTAAAAATATATGTAGGGTGGGTGGGTGGCCACTATCCCACCTTCCAATCAGTAGCACATAAGCAAGGGTTTGATAAATTAATCAATAATAATAAAATAATAATTCATTCATTTAACACTTTTTGATCTTTTACTGATTGGAGGGTGGGATAGTGGCCACCCACCCGCCCTACATATGTTTATTAACTTAACCTACAAACCCTTGTTTAGTTTTCAAGACAATAATAAACAATTGAGTGGAGTGTTTGTTTTTCCTTTAACCAAATTTTGTTTACATATTTTGTATCATCAAACATTTAAATTATGATATTTCGAAAACGAAAAAGAGGGTTGGTGGAATAATTTAAAAATATATGTAGGGTGGGTGGGTGGCCACTATCCGACCCTCCAATCAATAGCACATAAACCAGGGTTTGATAAATTAATCATTAAATATTACACTTGTAAATACTGTAGATTTTATTTACTTTACAAACTGTCATTACTAATATTTTTTAAGATTAAATTATTAGGAGGGTGGGTAATACCCATATATATACATATACTTTATTTGTAGTTTAAAGTTATTATTCTCGTTCTGTTTGGAAGAAGTTAGAAAATAATTAACACCATTGCAAAATTGTCCACAGCGTTTTGAAAGAATCAAAAATATTAATGTATGAGATATGGTTTCATCAAATTTGCATTCTCATTATTATAGTGAAGAATTATACAGATAAAACAAAACGTAATCAACAATGTATTTACCTAAACAAAATGTATTAATTCTGTTATAATATAATAATTCATTAATTCAACACTTGTTGATGTTTTACTGATTGGAGGGTGAGATAGTGGCCACCCACCCACCCTACATATGTTTATTAACTTAACCTACAAATCCTTGTTTAGTTTCCAAGACAATAATAAACAATTGAGTGGAGTGTTTACTTTTACTTTAACCAAATTTTGTTTATAAATTTTGAATCATCATCAAACATTTTAATTGTGATATCTCGGAAACGAAAAAGAGGGTTAGTGAAATAAATTTAAAAATATATGTAGGGTGGGTGGGTGGCCACTATACCACCCTCCAATCAATAAACAAGGGTTTGATAAATAAATCATTAAACATTACGCATTTAAATATTGCAGATTTTGTTTTATTTTTACGCTTCTTCGAAAATTGTTTTGTTAAATCTTACACAAAAAAAGTTTGTACAAATTAATTAATCGTTCAAATCAGCAAAATAAATTTTTAATATTAGTTAACGCCCAATTTAAAATACTTTTTTTACTTACATTAGCCAAACTCATTTCGAATTCCAAAGACTCCTTCAACTCCCTCTTCGCCCTCTCCCTATCAGCGCCGAATATCACAGAAATGTCCACCATGTAATCGTAGTAGGCCTTCACCAGTTTGTCCTCCAACCCCTTGACGAGGAATTCGCGCCTCAGACCCAAAGTGGCTTGATCAAGCTAAAATAAAAATTGTAATAGAAAATAAAAAAAATATGTATTAATTGCTTTGTATAAATAACATAAAAATACTTATAGTATTGATGTAAGAGATCAAAAATTTTGTTTAGATTAATATCTTTTGATTATACTTTACAATTTTCATAGCTTAATGGGATTCAATATTTTATTAAGCACTTAATTAAAAATAAAGATTAACTATACTTTAATCACCAAAATGTAGTTTTTCTGGTCTTTATTACATGAATTACAATATTTTTTTTACTATTACATAATTTGCAATATTTAAAACAAAACCAGTGGTGATTTAAAATAGGAAAAAATAACTCGTTAATTGATTAAATTAACTTACATCAATGATACGTCTGGATGAATTTTTCAAATCAATACCAACGGAGAAATCGATAAAATAATCCACACTATAACCAGCCTTTCGGAATTTATAAACCGTCTCCTTCCAATCGAAACTCTCCTCGTTCCAAGCATCACCTTCTAAAAGCGGCCAACCACCGAAATCCTTCATTATCGCCAAAATAGTGCTCAATCCATCAGCTTCAATCGCCGTCTTATTCATGCACGCTTTGTACAACTGTTTTGTCAATTGGAACGGTTTCGGTTCATCCGGTTGGATAGGCTCCTCGATCATCGTCCTCAACTGTTCCTGGAGCATATCACTGATGACACTGAAGGCCGTCACCGAGGACTTATCGTCCGGTATGTTCGTCTTCTTCTCGAAGCTTCCGCAGGCGAATTTGTAGAAGTCATCGCACGGCTCCACCGATGGATCCATGGCGTCGAGGACTTTGGAGGCGGCGTGAATGCAGCCCGGCGTGAGGCAGATGCCCGGGTCCTTATCGGAACCCTTGTGCGTCTTATGGTCATCTGGGTATGAGTTGATGATGGTGTTCGACGAGCCTTGTAGCGCCTCAGCGTTGTAGTTTACTGGATGGGAATAGACAGAGATTAGATATAAATAACATGTTAATAATTTGTAACGATACGTCATATTGTTTCGAACGTCATTTTATACTATCGTGTCAAGTAATCCATTATCTTAAGGTTTATAAAACAATCCTTTAAAAGTTGATTGTGATTCATTATTGATAGTCGAATGATTCATAACGGTGTTTCTTGTATTGCTCTCCAGCTTTTTTTAAGACATGAATCATTTTGAATTATCAATGACGTAAACGATAAGAGTAGGTATTTGCAATATACAATTCAAAACTTTAATAGATTAAGATTGTTGACATTTATAATTATTGACAGTTTACATTTTTAATCATGGACAGTCCAATTAAGTAACACTTTTATATCATTATTAAATATGGACTTCAAAATAAGTAAAGCAATTAACTTTGTTGCTATCACTTTTTATATAAAAATCAGAATGTATCACGAAGTGAAAGCCTTCACAATTACTTATTTAAATATTGACTTGTTAAATGCAACACTCTTAAACTGAAGTACAATAGGTCCAACACTCTAAGGTCTAGATCGATTAAATGTACCACTTTTAGAAGCAACACTTTTGACCTTTAGATCTCATTTTTCCATACATTTTTCCCTTTTAATTTTTTTTTGGCTAGCGTACTCTTGACCTACCTCAATACACTATATATTAACCGAACGCGAAAGGCTAACGCATGATTTATTGGGGTAGGTCAGGAGTACGTTAGGTCAATGTACACTGCATTATGGTAGGTCAAGAGTACGCTAGCAAAAATAATAATTTCATGAGGTAGATGAGGGGTATACTAGGCTAGTTATATAATTTCTTTTGTTTTCACTGGAAATAACAAAGCGTTCTATGATAGATTTAAAAAAAACAAATGCAAGGTAACTGACAATCAATTATAAAATTTGTGAGATGACAGATAATAAATAATATACCAAAAATGTATGAAAGTACAAATATCAAATGACAGCTGACAGATAAACAGATATCTACTGAAATAAAAAACAATTGAAATATAAAACAATAGAAATAACTGATTTTGTTAAAATTAATAATAATAATAATATTTATTTGATGTAAAGAACAAATGTTTAAAATTGCAAAAGAAACAATTAATCAGTTTATAAAAAAAGAATCAATTGAAATTTGTCAAAGAAAAATCACAAAAACATCAATTTGTCAAAAAAAGAAAAGAAATTCACTACGAAAAGAAGAGATTAAAAAAAAACTATTAAAAGTTGGCAAGAAAATAAAAGCCTTACGATAAAAACAATTGATGGAATTTTACAAAAATAATTAAAAAAAATAAATAAAAATTCTGTCAAAAAAAAAAGAACAGAAATTTGTTTAGTTTAGTAAGTTAGAAATATTTGATTTAGCAAAAGAAAGTTTTATTAAAATTGCAGATAAAAAAATCAATTGGAAAAATCGTTTAAAAAAAAAAAAAAATTAAAATTTGTCAAAATGAAAGAAAAACAAAAAAAACATCATTGAAAAAAAAAATTAAATTGCTTACGAAAACTAAATTGAACATTGAGAAAAAAATCTTGAGATAAAATAATAGTATATTACAGAAAAACAATCGAAACTATAAAAACATTAAAAAATTTCATTAAAAAAAAGAGAAATCTGTTTAGAAAACTGAAATTTTCCACAAAAAAACACACAAACATTTGAATTTGTTAAAAAGAGTAGAAATTTGGGAAAAGTACATTAAAACAATTGAAAATCTACAAATAAACAATTAAACGTTGTCAAAAAAAAACCATTGAAAAAACAAATGGAATTTTCGAAAAACAAAAGAGATTTTAAAATATTATTTATTATATAAATATAAATAAACTTGACAAGAACAAAAAAAATTGATGGAAGATTACAAAAAAAAATAATTGAAATAATAAGAGCATTTGAAATTTTGATAAAGAAGAAAACAAATGAAAAATCTGTTAAAAAATTAAGAATTAATAAATTTTCTTAAAAAAATAAAACGTTTGAAATTTGTAGAAAAAAAAAGAATCGAAATTTATAAATAATTGATTTAGAAAAAGAAAACAAATCAAAATTGCAAATAGAGAACAATTGAGTCTATAAAAAAAGAAACAATTGAAATTTGTTGAAACATTGCAGACATTTAAAAATGTGTCAAAAAAACAAACAAAATTTGACACGAAACAAAAAATAGAGATTAAAAAAACTATTGAAACTTGACAAAAAAAAAAACAAAATTTACTCATTGCAGAACAACAATTGAAATAATTAGAACATATGAAAATTTAAATTAGAAATAGAAAACTTAAAAATTTGTTAAATCAACAGAAATTTACAAACATTTAATTCATTTAGAAAGCAAAAATTAAACGAGCAGAAAAAAATTGAAAGTGGAAATAAAGGAAACAATTGAAAAAGGAATTTACTAAGAAAAAAATAAGATTAAAAAAAAAAACTAGTGAAACTTGACAATGAAAAACCTTACGACAAAAAGCCTATAAAAAATAAACTTTACATATTACAGAAAAAACAATTGAAATAATTAGAACATTTGAAAATTTAAATTAGAATTAGAAGACTTAAAAAATTTGTTAAATCAACAGAAATTTACAGATAAAACATTAGAAACAATTGATTTAGAAAGATGATATAATAATTGCAGAAAAAATTGAAGGTAAAAATAACGTAAATTTGTTAAATTTGACAATAGCAAAAGGAATTTACTACGAAAAAAAAAATGCGATTAAAAAAAACTAATGAAACTTGAAAAGAAAGAAAAACCTTACGACAAAAAAAAAACAAACAAACAAAACGGAATATCATAGTAAAAACAATTGAAATTATAAAGTTTTGAAAATTTTATTTAAGAAAAAAAAAATCTGTTAAAAAAAGCAAAAACTTTCAAAAAAAAAAACATTTAAAGTTAGAAAAAATTGATTTAGAAAAAAAGAAATAAAAATTACATGAAAAAAAACAATTGAAAGAATTCTATAAATAAACAATTAAAATTTGTCAAAAAACAATTCAAAAAATGAAAAAAAAAATTTAAGAACTTTCAAAAATGGAAATTGAATTAAAAAAATGATATTAAAAAATAATTGAGAAAAAACTTATGACAAAAATAAAAACAAAATTGATGTAACATTTCAAAAAAAAAGATAATTAAAGTAGAATTTGAAATTTTTATTTTCAAAAAATCTGTAAATGTAAACAAAAATTTTCCAAGAAAAAAAAAACAAAAATTTAAAAATCTATAAATATAAACAAAAAGTTTTCCAAGAAAAAAAAAATAAAATTTGTTTTAAAATTTTGGTTTAGAAAAAAAAAACTTAATTAAAATTGCAGAGATTAAAAATAATTGAAAGTCTATAAAAAAAGAAACAATTGAAAAAATGAAAAACAAAAAAAAAAACAATTGAAAAAAAATTCAAATTGGCTACGAAACAAAACAAAAATGAAGTCGAAGAAAACTATTGACAAGAAAAATACCTTACGATAAAAAAAAAACAAAATCGATGGAATATGTAAAACAATTGAAAATGTAAACAAAAACAAAACAATTTAAATTAGTAATAATAGTAAAAAAATAGAAATTTTAATTACAGGTAAAAACAATTGAAAGTCTATTGCAATATTTCAAGAAAAACGAAACTTGAAAATAGGAAACAACTACATTTTAGTGAACAATTTTTACGTTTTTTTTTCTATTAATTTGAAAAAAAAAACTGAAGAAAGTTATAAATAATTTATAAGGAAAAAATGAATTCAAATTGCAGAGAAGAAAATAATTGTAAGCCTATCAAAAACAGTTAAAATTTGTCAAACAAAAAAAAACAGTTGAAAATTTGCCAAAAAAATAAAAATAGAATTTTTTATAGAAACAAATTGAGATTAAAAAATGTTTTATGCTTGACATTAAAAAAAAGTATACGACAAAAAAAATTCATGAAATATCACGAAAAAAAAAACAAATTAAATTAAAAAACATTTGAAATTTTGATTTAGAAAAAAAAAGGCAATCTCTTAAGAACAGGAATTAAAAAAAATGATATTTGTTAAAAATCTGTAGATAGAAAACAGATGACATGTGGCAAATAAAACTGAATAAACAACAAGAAATAAAAAATAAGTTAATAGATAACTATAATCAAAAATCAAACGATTAATGACAGATGACAGGTGACAAAGGCAATGACAGATGAAAGTAAACAAATGACGTATGGCAAATGACACTTAATAGATAACAAGAAATAAAAATTAAGTTAATAGATAACTAAAAACAAAAATCAAATGATTAATGACAGATGAAAGGTGACAAAGGCAAATGACACATGAGAGTAAACAGATGTCATGTGGCAAATGACACCTTATGGATAATAAGAAAAAAAAACAAATGATTAGTGACAGATTGAAATTTGTTAAAAACTGTAGAAATTTCAGAAAGAAAAAAATATTTGATTTGATAAAAAAAACAGGTAAAAAATTTCAAAAGAAACAATTGATAATTTGTCAAAAAAAAAACAATTGAAATTTAATAAAAGAAAAAAATATTATACATATTCGGTGGAATATTACAAAAAGAACTATTGAAAATATAGGAACCTTTAAAAATTTGATAAAAAAATAAATAAATAAAAAAAATCTATGAACATTTTCCAAGAAAAAGAAACAATTGAAATTTGTTAATACAAGTGGAAATTTAGAGATATTTAAAGTCTGTAAGAAAACAAATGAAATTTTCTCAAAAAAAAAACTGCAAAAACAAAAAGAAACAATTGAAAAACAAATGGAATTTGCTTCGAAATAAATAAATAAATAAATAAATAAACTACCTTGAAGTTTTTTACAAGTAAAAAAATACTTTACAACAATATGACAAAATTAATAAAGAAATTTGCCAAAAAAGAAAAACCAATTTCACCAAAATCTAGTGAAAATTTAGAAACATTTGAAATTTAAATTTGTTAATACAAGTGAAAATTTAGAGATATTTTAAAGTCTGTAAAAAAACAAATGAAATTTTCTCAAAAAAAAACTGCAAAAACAAAAAGAAACAATTGAATATTTGCCAAAAAAACAAAACAAATGGAATTTGCCAAGGAAAAAATAATAGATAAATAAACTGCCAGCAGTTGACAAGTTAAAAAAAAAAAACTTTACAACAAAATGACAAAATTAAGGTAATATTGCAAGAATAAAAGAATGAAATTTTGTTTTAGAAAAGAAAAATCGGCTAAAAATAGAAATTTTCGAAGAAACCAATTGAAATTTCTTAAAACTAGTGAAAATTTGTAAATATTTGAAAATGTACAAAAAAAAACAATTTAAATTTGTCAAAATAACAAAAAAAAGAAACAATTGAAAATTTGTCAAAAAAAAACTTATATAATTTGCCACGCAAAAATAAAACAAATTTAAAAACTACTGTAAGTTGACAAGAAACGAAAAAAATTTTACAACAAAATGAAAAAAAAAACAGTAATTCAAAATTGCAAGAATTAAAAAAAAAATGAAATTTTGTTTTAGAAAAGAAAAAACGGCTAAAAACAGAAATTTGCCAAGAAAGAAAAAAAACAATTGAAATTTGTTAAGACCAGTGAAAATTTAGAAATATTTGAAAAAACAACAATTAAAAAAAAAGAAACAATTGAAATTTTGAAAAAAACAAAACAAATGGAATTTGTTAAGGGAAAAAATATAGATAAATAAACTACCTGCAGTTGAGAAGTAAAAAAATACTTTGCAACAAAATGACAATATTAAGGTAATATTGCAAGAATAAGAGAATGAAATTTTGTTTTAGAAAAGAAAAAATCGGCTAAAAATAGAAATTTTCAAAAAATTTTCAACTAGTGAAAATTTAGAAATATTTGAGAGCCTATAAAAAAATCGTTAAAAAATGCTAAAACAAAAAAAAACAATTGAACATTTGTCAAAAGAAAACAAGTGAAGATTTGTCAGAAAAATTTAAAAATTGTTTAAAACCAAATGGAATTTGCTATGCAAAAAAATTGAGATTTAAAGAAAAATATTGAGAAAAAACTTTTGACAAAAGCAGAAACAAACTTGATGGAAAATTATTAAAAAAATAATTGGAATGATGAGAAAATTTGAAATTTAGATTTAAAAAAAATTGAAAATATGTTATCAAAATTAAACATTTGAAATTAGTTAAAAAACTAGCAATTTAGAAATAATTGATTTAAAATTTCATACAAAAAAACAACTGAAAGTCTATAATGAAAGAAATAAAAAATTTGTTAAAAAAAATGCAGAATCCATTAAAAATCTGCTAAAAAAACAAATAGAATTTGTTATGTAAAAAAAAATAGATAAGATGAAATAAGACAAGAAAACAAATGAAAATTGCATGAAAAAAAACAACAACCTATAAATAAACAATTAAAACGAATTTGTTACGAAAAAATTAGTTAAAAAAAAATAATTGAGAAAAAACTTATGACAAAAACAAAACCAAATTGATGGAAAATTTCAAAAAAAATAATTGGAATGATAAGAACTTAGCCAAGAAAAAAAAAACATTGAAATTTGTTAAAAACAGTTGAAATTTAGTCTATAAAAACCAATTCAAATTTGTCAAAACAAAAAAAAATGCAAAAACAATTGAAAATGTGTCAAAAGAAAACAAATAGAATTTGGTACGATAAAAAAAAGATTTAATTAAAAAAGCCATCGACAATTAACAAGAAAAAAAAAATATACTCCACAATAAAATGATAAAATTAATGGAATGTTACATAAGTAAGAAAATAATAAAAAAACTTATTTGGAAAACAAAATTCTGTTAAGAAAACAGAAGTTGTACAAGAAAAAAAAAATTGAAATTTAGAAACTTAAAAATAAGTGATTTAGAAAGAAAAAAATTGAAAGTCTATAAAACAACATTGAAATTGTCAAAAAATAATGCAAAAACAAAACAATTTGACAGAAAAAAAAAAAAATACTACGAATAAAAAAATGAATTTAAAAAAAAACTATTGAAAGTTGACAAGAAAAAAACTTTACGACAGAATAGATGGATTATTACAATAAACAATCGAAATAACAAGAAAGACGAAAAACTGTTGTTAAAAAACAAATTTTCCAAAAAAAAAAAGAAAAACAATAAAATTTATTACAAAAAGACAGTAGAAATATGGAAATAATTGATTTAGAAAAAAATATGTATATGCAGAAAATAAAACTAATAATGAAAACTCTATAACAAAACAATTGAAATTTGCAAAAAAAAACAAATAAAAAGTCGCAAGAACCGTTAAAAATTATCTAAAGTAAAAATTATAATTGCAGAGAAAAAAAAACATTGAAAGTCTATAAAAAAAGCAATTAAAATTTCTCAAAAAAAAACAATTGAAACATTATCAAAAATTAACAAAAATAATATTGTATACGATAAAAAAATAAGATTGAATAAACTATTGAAACTTGACAAGAAAAATACTTTACGATAGAAAAGCAAAATTGATGAATATTACAAAAAAAAACAATTGAAAATAAGAAGAAAACTAATAATTTTTTTAAACAATAGTAGAAATTTAGAAAAAAATTGTTAAAACCGAAAAAAATAATTAAGTCTATAAAAAAGAATCAATTGTATTTTGCAAAAAAAATACAAAAGCAAAATAAAACCAATTGAAAATCTGTCAATAAAATCAAATGGAGATTACAGAAAAACTATTAAAATTTTAAAAGTAAACAACCTTATGATGACAAAAAATAGAATTTTGCGAAATAAACTATTACAATTTGTTAAAAAAACAGTAGATAGTTATTTCAAAATAATTGATATAGTACAATAATTGAGTCTATTAAAAAAAATTCAAAATCTGTCAAATGTAAATGAAAATAAAAGCAATCATTAGAATGAATTATTTTGAGAGTTTCTGCACCGTAATTTTACATTATTACAATGAATATTTAATTTAAGAAAGTGTAAAAGAAATTTGCAAGAAAAAAATCTACAATAAGAAAAAATAGATAGAATTTTACAAAAAAAAAATAAGTGAAATTAAAAACTCTAGAAATTTTAGAAAGAACAAATAATTTACACTGAATAAAAGTGAGTGTTATGAATTATAAGTAGTAACGGTCGCAACCATCATTATGAACAAATAATTTAGTTGATTTAGAAATCGCAAAGTAACAATTGATAATTTAATCATAAATAAAACACTTTTACTTTTTTATTCCACTTGTAATCGAAACTAGTCACTGCAAAATAAAGTTTAAAGTGGTATAAAAAAGTAAAAGTGCTTTCTTTATTCTTAATATCGAATGAATGCCTTTAAAATACAAAAATTAATTGATAATTTTTTATAAGAAATTGAAATTTGTCCTTTCTTATTTATTAATCAGCACTTTATCAGACTTGCTCCATAAATATAATTCAAAATCCATAAAACAGTAAACAAGACCAAACAAATAATTTCATCAGTAAACTGAAAGGCGGAATTCACTCTTGAAGAATGTTCTTGCACTCTATTTCACTGTTTCATCATAGAGATGTTTTATGGTAATCGAAATGATAATCTATTTTTCAATATTGTAATCTCGGTTATGCACAAAAAAGTTTTTGAAACGAGCTGTTTCATTGAAGAGGGTTTTACCTGAACCACACTGAACTTCCTAAATTTGATAAGAGAAATATAAATACATTTATTTAAGGATTTTTGCCGAAAAAAATAATACATTTATTAAAAGCTGTTGACATTTACAAATGATTAATTGATTATATTGAGTCTCAAGAGCAATACTAGTATTTTTAATAATAATAATAATATATATTTATTCCTCAACAGACACAAGTCTAATTACAGAGAAATTTAGAAATTTAACCAACAATCTTCAGTCCAATCATCAATTGTTTTACCACAATTAAACATTTATTATGTAGATGATTTTATGCCTCCTCTCAAGTTTATACAGCTATAATTATCAATGTAATTACGTACAGTTAACACTTTCCTTACCAAGATTTAGTAGTATTGCATATTGTAACATTTACGTACCATTATCCTGATTTTTACTCCTGTACAGCACCGCTGTAAGGGCCACCGCAAGTGAGACGGTGATAATGATGGTGACGACCGATAGAAGGGTGAGCCCCCTTTCCATGCTGGTCCGCCTCTTCCACCACGTCGGATTTCTGCAACAAAGAACGCAAAAATTTCAGCACGTGTCCACGTCGAAGGTTCCAAACAGCCACCACCTGAACTTGTACCAAAAATCCCGCCTGATTTCCGTGTCCAAACCAGCATAATCCAACACACTTTCCATCGCGAGGTTTAAACAACGACTGTTGATTGTGTTTACGCGATTTCGCGGTTTCGCTTATCCCAAACACGTTCGCTCAATTAACCGCTAATTATAATAATCGCCGTGGCAAAAATTTTTTCCTTTGATGGATTGGAAAATTGTGAAAGCGTCTATTTTTTTTTAATTCTTTTCTTTTTGGGGTAGTTGAACTCTGTAGTGGGTCTCGAGTGTGGCTGGTCGATAAAAAAAGTTTCGAGTGCGATTGCGAAGTCGGTTCAGGATGTAACGTGTTAAATTCGTTAAAGAAACGCTAATCAATTTGTGTGAAAATTAGCGATGACGGCTTTTGTTTTTGTGCAGTGGTGGAAATGTTTTGTGTGGATTGAGAATTGATGATAATAATTTAACGTTACTCCACACGTACATCCTAGTATGATTTTGTGTCATTACTATCACTACTTAAGTAAATTCGGTTTTTTACTATAATAATCAAATTTATTATAGAATGAAATAATTTTATTCAGTTATGTATTGATGACCTTTTAACTTCTTTCCGGTAACATAATAATGCCACGTTCAAAGAACTTCTGGCTTTACTCAACAAAAAAATAAGCAAGTGCTGTTTAACACCATTGTCTGAATTGAATTGTTTACCATTTTTGCAAAGATCAAAACAAATATTATTCGGATGGTGCAGGGTCTGGTGTGTATGGTAGATGGTCCGTCAAATTCCATCCAAGCTCCAGCAACTTCTGGCGAGTTATTAAACTGGTGTGTGGTTTTGCGTTGTCATGGCGAAGCACAACACCCTCATGGTTTACCTATTCTTGCCGTTTTTCGTTGATGGCTTCAATACAGTTTTCCAATTGGCGATAGTAAACAGCCGTATTGATGGTTTGGTTTTGTTGTAGCAGCTTAAAACACAAGACGCCTTTGTAATCCCACCAAACTTAGAGAATAACAACCTTCTTTTGATGGATGTTTGCTTTCGAAGTGGTTGCAAACTATCCATTTTTCATCGCCAGTAACAATACGTTTAAGAAATAGATCATTTTCATGGTTTCTCAAGAGTTTATGCGCTTTGTTAAATGAATTTCTTTGAATTCGTGATGGTTGTAACCGTTACTAGGTGGTAATCCATAAAAACATAGTAAGTCTTTCAATATGTGTTTGAATTTCTTTGAGTTCATGTGGAACCCAAAGCTGTCTTTTCACGATCGTTTAGAATAATTTTATACCATGCTGTAGATGATAAAATTTTGCTTCAGGGCAAATAATATGCATCATTAGCTTACTTGATAAATACTAGTTGTAGTATAAAACTTTTCTTTTTTAAGTTTTTTGTCATATTTTTTTAATTATGCCCATATATACCATAAATCATGAAAGATTTGTAATTATACTAGGAGAAGATAAGGTGGAAATTATTCTGATAAGACGTACGGCTACTGGAACACACATTCCAGTAGCCGTACGGCTATGTACGATTGATAAATCGTGTTACTCCAGCATCATCTGCGAATCGGATTATTCAAAGCCTTAGTAATAACAAAATCACCACAGATTGCAGTAGCTATTTGATTGCTATAATTTATACTCAAGTCAATGTTTTTATCAATGCCACCAAATATAAGAAATGCCTTAAACAAGCCTGCTTCTTTAGAAGTTTTTGCAATAAATATCCTGAAAGCATTGGTATATAGTTGTGTTTATAACTGTGACAATATATTTGTATACATTAGAACCCTTGAGGGTTGAGGGAACTGATGAGGATTTGATTTGATTCAATAAACTAATTATATCAATATCACATATCGGGTTGAAATTAAAATGACCAGTTGAAGGGTGCTTGTTGTCTGTGAATATCTTCTCGATATTCGCGTTATCATTAAAATGTGGGAAGGAGTTTTGGAAGTATATGTTGAGTTCATTTGCATTTCTGAGTCATTTAGGGATTTCGGTTTGTTTATTTTTTAATTTCAAGGATTGTAGACGTTTCCATATAAACTGTTTCTTACAATTACGAGAAATATGGCTACAGTAAGCCTTCTCTTCATTTATAACCATATAATAGAAACTGGGCATCCAATCACAATAAATAATATTAAATTACTGAAACAGTCTTCAAATTATCAATTAAACATGTTAGAGGCAATACAAATGAAAAAACATGAAAGCAGATTAATGAATTTCGATTTAAGTCCATTACAAAATGTATTATTAGAATTTATCGTCCCACCTTAATCCGGGTTTTTTCCCTAATACCTTTTTCCAGATACCGTCCATAATTTACATTTTTTGGAAATTACCCTACCTCCCTTCCAACTTATTTACATAATTTGTGTGTATAAATATTGTTTAATTTTAGTTTTGTACTTAGTATTAAACCATTGATAATGGTCACTTTGTGTCCGAAATATATATATTTGGTATTTCAAATAAACTGTGTGAAGAAAGGTTTTTAGTGCTTTATTTTATAATCAAGTTTATCTTCACGTAACTCATCCAATTAATTTACTATTCTCTTCATTTCTTATTGCCATAAAAAACTCTGAGAGTTTTCTAGTAATCGCAATCCGAAGGATTATTAGTTTTACGAAATTTAGTTTTCGTTTTATTTCATAGGTCCATAAGAAAGCGTATATTACCTCCGTTAATCATGGGTGAGTGCACTTTGATACCTCTTTCAGGGGAGTGTGTTTATCGAACAGTTTTAGTATACAATTGTTTAAAAATGTAACCTTATCATGTAACTCTTATTGAAAGAAAATTATTTAAGTTTAGTTTCAAATTGTGTGGTGTCAATGCGAGAAAACTGCCTAAACGTTTTTATATCATTCATACAAGCTGCACGATAGTAAGAGTACAGAAAACTGCATCATGATCCGAATATGGACAATCAATAATACCGTTAGTTGTTGAAATTAAGGAGGTTGAAATATATAAAATATCAAGAATAGATGAACCACTCAATAATGCGAGACCACTCAGAAAGGAGAGTATATGAATTATTATTTGGTTTCAGTAGATCAATATTCAAATCACCACAACACACTATATCTTCAGTATATGATAAACAACTCACTAATGAATTTTCTAATTCGTTTAGAAATTAAGGGATATTTAGCTGCGGAGGACGATAAAGAGCACAAATCTTTGTATTTAATTAGGTATAAAAGTGGATGTGTTTGAATTGATATTTAGCAAAACACTCGTTTGTGATACATGAATTAGAGGGTGGGATAGTGACCACCCACCCACCCTACTGTAACTGTTTTGGTTTGTAAAAAATTACAAAAAGTATGTAGTTTTTGTTAACGTTTTCATAAGCACTGTTTTAGTTTAAGTTTCATTGTATATGTAGGGTGGGTGGTTGGCCACTATCCTACCCTCTAATTTTAAACTATAAGCAACAGCCTTTATTTAAAAAAAAATTGAAAAGGAAGAAGTATATGTGCAATCAAATATATATTTTACTGTTTTCGGTCAAAAAGTCGCTGTAACTGTTTTAGTTTCCAAAAATTAACAAAAAATATTTAGATGTTATTAACGATTTTATAAGCACAGTTATAGCTTAAGTTCCATTACATATGTAGTGTGGGTGGGTGGCCACTATACAACCCTCCAGTTTTAAAATATAAGCAAAAGTTCTTTCATTAAAAAATATTTTTAAATTTGTATTCAGCAAAACACTCATGTATGATAAATATATTGGAGGGTGGGATAGAGGCCAACCACCCACCCTACATATGTATTGAAACATTCTCCACTAAAACTGTTTCAGTTCCTTAAGACAATAACAAAAAATAAGCAGATGTTATCAATAATTTTAAAGGTTTTATAGGAGATTAATTTTCATTGTATGTGTATGGTGGGTGGGTGGCCACTATCCTACACTTCAGTTTAAGCAACAGTTTTTTTTATATAAAAATTATAGTAAGAAGTATATGTGCCACCAAATTTATATTTTACTGTTTCCGATAAAATTTGTATTTAACAAAACATTCGTGTATGAACAATAGATTGGAGAGTAGGATAGAGGCCACCCACCCACCTTACATATATATTGAAACTTTAATTGCTGCAACTGTTTTAGTTTCTAAACAAAACCAAAAAGTATGTAGATTTTGTTAATGATTTAATAAGCATTGTTTTAGCTTGAGTTTCATTGTATATTAGGGTGGGTGGGTGTCTACTATTATGCCCTCCAGTTTTACAATAAAAACAAGGGTTTTTAACTAAAAAAATATTTAAAAAGATTTAAAAAAATATATTTTACTGTTTGTGGTGAAATTTGTATCCAACAAAACGCTTGTTTATCAAAAAAGATTGGAGGGTGAGATAGAGGCCACCCGCCTGACCTTCATATGTATTGGGATTTTCATCACTGAAACTCTTTTAGTTCTCTAAGGTAACAACAAAAAATATGCTGATGTCAATGAAATTATAATCACTGCTTGAAGACATATTTAAATTTTATAAGTAGGGTGGGTGAGTGGCCACCATTTTATTCTCCAGTATTAATTTATATGCAATGTTTTTCATACCAAAAAAGGTAAATTTACATGATTATTATGGTACAAAAATTGTTAAAATAAAATTGATTTTTACCACCACACTCGTTTATGATCTATGGATTGGAGGGTGGGATAGTGGCTACCCACCCACCCTACATATAATATGAAATTTTCATCATCACTGTAAATGTTTTAGTTTCCAAAAAATAACAAAAACTATTTAGATGTTAATGAATTCATAAGCACTGTTTCAGCCTAAGTTTCTTTGTATATGTAGGGTGGGTGGGTGGCCACTATCCTGCTTCAAACTTTAAAATATAAGCAATCCTACTCTCCAATTTTAAATTATAGGCAATTGATTTCGTAAGAAAAATATTCAAAAATATGAAGAAACTTACATGCTAAATGTAGTCAAAATTATTTTGAACAAATTGATTTTTACCACAACACTCGTTTGTGATATATAAATTGGAGGATGGGATAGTGGCCACCCACCCACCCTACATATACTTTTAAAAATTACTTTCATAACATACAGGGTGTCCCAAAAAACCCTAAAATATCAAAGTTGTGTTTTTTTAAATGAAACACCCTGTATTTTATTGCATTTTTTGGATCCTTCGATAAAAATAAGTGTGTGTTTTAATAAGGTTTTTATTACATAAACCTTAAGGTTTTTGAAATAATTTGAATTTTGTAAAAATGTAACCTAATTTTCATGTTTTAAATACTTAAAAAATAATTAAGTTATGTATACCAAATTTACACTGAAATGTAACAATAGATCATATTTTATTTTCCAAGTATAATAAACTTGACATCTTAATAATACTTTAATAGGCTATAACTTCATTTATTTAAATGGACCGCTATATTTATTAATTTATCAGCAAATGCACGTTTTAATTTCCTTTCGAATGGTATTTAAATCTTAAGTGTTAAGTCTTCTCGTTTTTGCAGAAAATGCAAAAATATTTTTTATTACACCGTTTTAGTACTTTTTAAGTAAAAATTTTAATGTATCTAGTTTTATATGGTATTTAAAAACGTCAGATAATTAATTTAGTCTGTCATTTTAGTTTAAAAAGCCTGTCTTTTGTTATAGTTGTCTTATTTTGCATTTTTGTGTTAGATCGTTAGTAATCGTTATTGTTTGATTTAAATACCATTCGATAGGTAATTAAAACGTGCATTTGCTGATAAATTAATAAATATAGCGTTCCATTTAAATAAATAAAGTTATAGTTCTCATTTGTTTAATTCCAATTTTTTTACACCCGGCATAAGATGTCAAGTTTATTATACTTGGAAAATAAAATATGATCTATTGTTATACTTCAGTGTAAATTTGGTATGCATAACTTACTTATTTTTTAAGTATTTGAAACATGAAAATTAGGTTACATTTTTACAAAATTCAAATTAATTCAAAAACCTTAAGGTTTATGTAATAAAAACCTTATTAAAACACATACTTATTTTTATAGACGGATCCAAAAATGCAATAAAATACAGGGTGTTTCATTAAAAAAAAACACAACTTTGATACTTTTAAGGTTTTTGGGACACCCTGTATATTATGAAAATAATTTTAAAAAGTAGCCCTAATAGACCCCCATATATCCCCAAAGTAAAACTTTTTGAAAGTCACGTATTTTGGCCACAATATTCCGTGCCGTATAGCGTGAATAACCCTGTATATTGAAATTTGCATCCCTGCAACTGTTTTCGTTAGTTAAATATAAAAAAAAATGTAGGTGTTATTAATGATTTTATAAGCACTCTTTGAGTTTAATTCTCATTGTACATGTAGGATGGGTGGGTGGACACTGTCCTACTCTCCAGTTTTAAATTATATGCAATTGTTGTCGAATGAAATATATTTAAAAAATGAGAAAATTAAATAATAAGTATAGTACAAAAATTGTAGTGATTAAATTGACTTTTACCACAACACTCGTTTATGATATAGGAATTGGAGGGTGGAATGTGATCACCCACCCACCCTGCATATATATATAAAACTTTTCATCGATGTAACTGTTTCAGTTTCCAAAAAATTAACAAAAAGTATATAGATGTTTTTAATGCTTTTATAAGCACTGTTTTAGCTTAAGTTTAATTGAATATGTAGGGTGGATGGGTGGCCACTATCCCACCCTCCTGTTTTAAATTATATCCAATTGTTTTCACACGAAAAATATTGAAAAATAAGAAGAAACTCACTTGTTGAATATAATACAAACGGTATTGTAATCAAATTAAAATTTTCCACAACACTCGTTTGTGATAGATGAATTGGAGGGGGGGGGGTAGTGGTCACCCACCCACCCTACATATATATTGAAACTTTCAATCCTGTAACTGTTTTAGTTTCCAAAAAATTACAAAAACTGTGTAGATTTTGTTAATGATTTCATAAGCACTGTTTTGCTTAAGTTCCATTATATATGTAGGGTGGGTGGGTGGCCACTATCCTACCCTCTAGTTTTAAAATATAAGCAAGAGTTTTTTATTAAAAAATTGTTAAATAAAATAGTATTTGTGCAAAATAATATATTTTACTGCTTTGAATCAAATTGCTATACAGCAAAACACTCGCGTATGATTAATAGATTGGAGGGTGGGATAGAGGCCACCCACCCACCCTACAAATATATTTCAATTTATCCACTGAAACTGCTTTAGTTCTCTAACACAATAACAAAATATACGAATATGTTATCAATAATTTTATAAATACTATTTGAGCAAACGTTTTAATTGAATAAGTAGGGTGGGTGGGTGACCACTATGCTACAATCCAGTTTTAATTTATAAGCAATTGTTTTCATACGGAATATATTTAAAAAAAATTACATCTTAAATGTAGTACATAAATTGTTGTAATTAAATCGATATTTACCACAACACTCGTTTATGATATATGAATTGGATGGTGGTATAGTGGCCACCCACCCACCCTACATATAAATATTGAAACTTTCATTGCTGTAACTGTTTTAGTTTCCAAGAAAATAACAATAAGTATTTAGATGTTGTTAATGATTTCATAAGCACTGTTTTAGCTTAAGTTTTATTGCATATGTAGGGTGGGTGGGTGTCCACTATTGTAATCTTCAATTTTAAATCATTTGCAATTATTTTCATAAGAAAAATATTAGAAAATAGGAAGGAACTTGCATTCTAAATAAAGTACAAAAGTTTTTGTGATCAAATTAATTTTTCCACAACACTCGTTTGTGATATATAAATTGGAGGGTGTGATAGTGGCCACCCACCCACCTTACATATTTATTGAAACTTTCAATGCTGTAACTGTTTTATTTTCGAAAATACCAAAAATAATGTAGATGTTGATAATTATTTTATATGCACAGTTTTTGCTTAAGTTTTATTGGATATGTAGGGTGGGTGGGTGTTCACTATCCAAAAAATATAAGCAAGAGTTTTTAAATAAGAAATATTTAAAAAGATAAGTAAATTAGCAAAAAATATTATTATTTTACTGTTTGTGGTGAAATTTGAATCCAGCAAAACACTCTAATCAATAAATTAGAGGGTAGGATAGAGGCAACCCACCCACCTAATTTTTACACTGAAACTGCTTTAATTACCATAAAACATCCACTGACCTTACATATATACTGGAATTTACACAATTGTAACACTTTTAGTTTTAACATATTTAGTTGTTGTTAATGATTTCATAAGCACAGTTTGAGCTTAAGTTTGATGGTATATGTATGGTGGGGGGAGGAGGTATAGCAATTATTCTACCCTCCAATTCTAAATTATTTGCAATTATTTTTATAAGAAAAATCTTGAAAATAAGAAGAAACTTACATGCTAAAAATAAAATAAAAGTTATTGTGATCTAATTGGCTTTTACCACAACACTTGTTTTTGACATATGAATTGGAGGGTGTGATAGTGGCCACCCACCCATCCTACATATATTTTAAAACTTTCATCGCTGTAACTGTTTTAGTTTCCAAAAAATTATAAAATGTATATAGATTTTGTTGACGATTTCATAAGCACTGTTTTAGTTTAAGTTTCCTTGTATATGTAGGGTGGGTGGGTGGCCACTATCCTACCCTCCAATTTTAAATTATATGCAATTGTTTTCATAAGAAAAATATTAAAAAATAAGAAAAAACGTGCATGCTAAATATTGTAGATATTGTTTTAATGAAACTAAAACAGTTACAGCACTGAAAGTTTCAATATATATGTAGGGTGGGTGGGTGGCCTCTATCCCACCCTCCAATCTATATAACAGACGCCAGAGTTTTACTAAATGTTTTCTTTGTTATAAGAAATTTCATTTTTTATTTATTGGATAAATATTTTCCTTTCTTTTTGTTAGAGAATCATTTGAATAATTGGAATCTTGATTATGCAGTTATATTAAAGTAATTTATTTATATTGAATTGAAGCAAAAAAAAAATTGCGATGTACTTGAAAATAAACTTAAACTAAATAATACGTTTATATTTACACGTGCATCCGTAAATATTCAGACTGGGATTAAGTGAATGAAATATGCCGGATTACGAGTGTATTCGCCTTCGCCAATTCGTATAGTTAACGACGACGCCTTAAGTCCATTCCTAAAATACTACGAAAACAAATGCAATAAACTCGGCCAACTGGACCAAAACATTGCAAACTGGGACGGTGTTGTAGATACATAGTGTAATAAAACGATCGCAATAAAATAAACAAACGTACTTAAATATTCAATTGTGAAGGCGTTCGTGATGAAATTAAACCCTCGTATAAAAAGATATATTCAAGACGTATAATTTCTTTGTGTTGCCATTATTACATCGACTATGTAATAATAGCAATTGATCAGATTGTTAACGCGGTGTATCATTAAAACGTCAATATAACGATTCGTGACTGGTGACCAGAAAGCCGTTAACGGTCGTGAAAAATGAACGACACGCGAGTGCGTTCGCGGGAAATTGCTTCCGCCGGAACCGCTTCTCGTCGTCCTAAAGGTCGGAGGCGGCGATCGGCGCGAAATCGTCCCATTGTTCCCGCCGATAAATCGAATTAAGAATCTCGATTGCGGGGGGGAAAAAAGTGCAATTTCCTGCGACCGTCGTGTCAACGAAATCCACATCCTATTTCAGACAATCGCGCCTCGCCACACACACACACACACACACGTAATCGCCTCAAGGTGACAAAAATTACGTGAAAAGTAAAAAAGATAAGATTCAAGATTTCGCAGTTAGCTTTGCATTTCCTTTGATTAGGTCTTCTTGAAGCAGCAAAATTGTTCGCCATTGACAGGAACAGATGGTAATCACTTGGTGCTTGGTCCGGATTATAAGGTCAAGCTCCTGGAACTTCTGGCGAGGCACCATCGATATGTTGTGCTGATGGAATGCACTTGTTCTTCTATTGGCAAAAGCTAGCCACATCTGGACGACTGCTTACTTCAGATGGTCCCATTATTGACAGTACAGTTCCTAGTTAAGCGTGTAGCTGTAGAGGAACAGCTCATAGTGAATAATTCCTTGTCAATTCCACCAAACACACAGCAAAACCTTCCTAGTCGTCAATTCTGGCTTGGTTACCAATTCTGGCAAGCTCACCGCGATTCTACCATGACCGTTTTCGCTTGACGTTGTCGTAAATGATCGATTTTCATCACCAGTCACCAACTGCTTCAAAATGGGACAATTTTGTTGCAATTAAGCAACGATTCGCAAATGGAAACTAGAGTAGCACCCATACGCTCAAATTTTTTTTATATCCAAACTATTTCCAATGGTTCCAAGCAGTTTTTTTTGCAATCTTTAGCTCTTAGACAATCGATATAGGTCTTAAATGACGCTCGGACTCGACAATAAGATACGAATTTCGATTATTCTAATTAATATAGCATCTTTATCATTCCTCCTGTTTCCCTCTCTGGATGCAGCGTGTCACCACTCTTTGTTTACGTTGTTGTGCGTGCGTGCGTGCGTTTCCGTCCAGTTAACGATTTGTTTATGGCTCGTGGCGGATTAAAGGTTCGCTTGATTATTTGGACGTCGTCGGAAATTAATGAAATACGCCGGCGCCCTTCGGAGGCACGTACCCGCGACCAAAGCACATTTCCATAACGTAATAACACCGGCGGAATTGTTTATGCAAATAATTATTAGTTGAACAGAAGTTTCGGCGGTGACAACTGATGTCCCAGGGAGCGACCACTAAATGGGGTCAACTCTGCCATCAACTGATTTAATAAAAGCTCATTCGTTTATTTAAATCCATCGATTAATTTTTGATACACTCCTACAAAATTTATCTCATAAGTTACTAACATAGATATTAAAGACTGGCTTTCAAATAATACTAACATCTTTTTAGTTTCAAAGTGTCATGTACATGTACGAAACGAAATTTTCGTCAAAACTTTTAAACTAGCTTAAATGTAATCTTAAAAAAATGATGATAAAAGTATTAGCTTAAATCTACTTTAATATTTGGTACAAGACTTTAATTCTAACAAAAAAGAAACATCTTAACCAACAGTAGATATTTTTTTCTTGAACAATGTTCGCACTTATTCCTTGATGAAACATTATGAAATGTTAAAGTGGATTTTTTTAATGAAGCAAAATACAACATGCATAAAAATCCTTGATTAAACTATATTTAAATTTAATAACGACCTTTACCAGCAGTATTTATTCAATGCGTTTATCTTAACCGATTATCAACCTTGCGGTCTCCTTTCCGTGCCATTTTTCCATTATCACAACATTGCATTGTTTATCAATGGATAATTCATAGCGGAAGTGCATACTTTTTTTTTTAAATTAATTAAATAAAATCATCAAAAATTACATTACACATTGTTGAGGCACTTTTTTGCATATGTTAAAAATCTAATTAAATAAATCGTGATGTTGGCTTTTCAAGCATTAATCTTATTACAAACGATCACCTGATGGCCACTAAAACAAAAGCCAACTGACACGCACCGTAAACAATGTATCTTTGCAATTAGCCAAAATTAACACCTCGTCAATTAAACGAACAGGAAGTAAACAAACGCGGACCGACTATATTTATGGTGTTAATTACCGTCGGCCATTTAGCGCCGGCAGAATGATCACCGTGGATGATTTTGTACTGTACAAATATAAAATACATGTTTTTATTAATAGAATAAATATTAATTATACACAACCAAACTAATAATCAAATCACCTTGAATGGTACACAATAGAGAAAACATTAACCACAAATTAATAAAGAAGTATTTCTTAGCAAATTGGTTGCTTGAGTTACGTGAAGATCAAATTAATTTGACAAATAAAGCACTAATAACCTTTCTTCACAATTGATCCATTGATAATGGTCACTTTGTGTCCGAAATGTACATTTGGTTAAACAAATAAAATTGTGAAGAAAGTTTATTAGTGCTTTATTTGTCAAATTATTTCTTAGCATTTCAAAATTACTAGTTCAATTCGAAAAGTCCACAACATCAAATTATGATATGTGTAAATTTAAAAAAAAACTCGTCACAAGTACTTAAAAATTAAAAACATTAATCAACATCAAATATTATATTTTGTACATTTTTTCTAAAGATTAGAAACTCGTTGTTTATGTTTCAATAATTGCAGAATGTAATATATCTACATTTTAAATATTTAGTGAACCTCTCACGTATTTTGTAAAAATTGGAGGGTGGGATAGAGGCCACCCACCCACCCTACATATATAACGGGATTTAAACTACAACACTGTTTATAAAATCATGAAAAACATTTACATATTTTTGTTAATTCTTTAGGAAACTAAAACAGTTACAGTGGTGAAAGTTATTATATATGTAGGGTGGGTGGGTGGCCTCTATCCCACCCTCCAATCCATTGATCATACACGAGTGTTTTGCTGAATATCAATTCGACCACAAACAGTAAAATACAAATTTGTTTGCATATATACTTCTCTGTTTAACTATTTTTCAATTAAAAAACTCTTGCTTATATTTTAAAACTAAAGGGTAGGATAGATGCCACCCACCCACCCAACATATACAATGAAACTTAAGCTGAAACAGTGCTTATGAAATTATTAACATTTACATAATTTTGGTTTTTGTCTTAGGGAACTAAAACAATTACTATGGTGAAAATCTCAATACATATGTAGGGTGGGTGGGTGGCCTCTATTCCACCCTTAAATCTATTTATCATACACGAGTGTTTTGCTTAATATCAATTTGATTGAACACAGTAATAAATAAATGTGTTTGCACATATACTTTAATTATTAATTTTTTTAAATAAAAAAAAACATGCTTATAAATTAAAACTGGAGGGTACGATAGTGGCCACCCACCCACCCCACATATACAATGAGACTTCAGCTTAAACAGTGCTAAAAAATCATTAAAAACCTATACATATGTTTTCTTATCTTTTGGAGAACTTCAAACTCTTTTTTAAAGCGAATATTTCAAAATCTAGTTAGCGTAATTATTTTATATTTTGTAAATTATGAAAATGTATTGATTGTTAGTAAAAATTGACAATTTCAAGTCGCTAGCAGTTGTTTTTGTATTTTTTATTTACGATTTTTGATAAACGTGCATTTCATGAATTCCAAGCTCTCTTTTAAAGCGATTATTTCAAAATGTAGTGAGCATGGTTATTTTATTTTCACTCAGTTATGAAAGTGAATTAGTTGTTAATAAATTTTAACAATTTTAAGACGCTAGCAATTGTTTTGTTATTTATTATTTACGATTTTTGAAAAAAATGCATTTTAAGAACGTCAAGCTCTCTTTTAAAGCGATTATTTTAAATCCAATAAGCGTAGTTATTTAATTTTTACTCAGTCATGAAAGTGAATTGGTTGTTAGTAAATTTTAACAATTTGAAGTTCCTAGCAATTGTTTTTCTACTTTTTTATTTACAATGTTTAAAAATGTGCATTTTAAGAATGTCAAGCTCTCTATTCAAGCGGTTATTTTAAAATCTAATCAGCATAGTTGTTTAATTTTGACTCGATTATGAAAGTAAATTGATTGTTAATAAATTTTAATAATTTCAAGTCGCTAGCGATTGTTTTTCTATTTTTTATTAGCAATTTTTGAAAACCATGCATTTCAAGAACGCCAAACTCTTTTTCAAGCGATTATTTCAAAATCTAGTGAGCGTGGGTATATTATTTTGACTTAATTATGAAAGTGAATTCATTTTTATTAAATTTTAACAATTTTAAGTCGTTGGCAATTGATTTTCTATTTTTTATTTACGATTTTTGAAAAACGTACATTTCAAGAATGGTCAAGCTTTTTTTAAAGTAATTATTTTTAAATCTAGTAAGCGTGGTTATTTAATTTTTACTCAATTATGAAAGTGAATTGATTGTTAGTAAATTTTAACAATTTCAAGTCGCTAGCAATTGTTTTTCTATTTATTATTAGCAATTTTTGAAAAACGTGCATTTTAAATCGATTATTTCAAAATCTAGTAAGCGTGGATATTTTATTTTCACTCTGATATGAAAATGAATTGATTTTTAGTTAATTTTAACAATTTAAAGTCGCTAGCAATTGTTTTTCATTTTTTTATGTACAATTTTTGATAAACGTGCATTTCAAGAATTCCAAGCTTCTTTTTCAAACGATTATTTCAAAATCTAGTGAGCGTGGTTATTTTATTTTTACTCAATTATAAAAGTGAACTGATTGTTAGTAAATTTAGATAATTTAAAGTTGCTAACTATTGTTTTTCTATTTTTTTATTTACGATTTTCAACAAACGTGCATTTCAAAAACGCCAAGCTCTCTTTTCAAGCGATTATTTAAAAATCTAGTGAGCGTCGGTATTTTATTTTTTCTCAATTATGAAAGTGGACTGATTGTTAGTAAATTTTTACAATTTCAAGTCGCTAGCAATTGTTTTTCTATTTTTATTTACGGTTTTTGAAAACCGTGCATTTCAAGAAAGCCAAGCTCTTTTTTCAAGCGATTATTTCAAAATCTAGTAAGCGTGGTTATTTTATTTTTATTTTATTATGAAAGTGAATTTATTGTTAGTAAATTTCAACATTTTCAAGTCTCTAGCGATTGTTTTTCTATTTTTTATTTACGAGTTTTAAAAACCATGTATTTTAAAAACGCTAAACCCTTTTTTCAAGCGATTATTTCAAAATCTAGTAAGCGTGGTCATTCTATTTTTACGCCACTATGAAAGTGAATTGATTGTTAGTAAATTTTAACTATTTCAAGTCGCTAGCAATTGTTTTTCTATTTTTTATGTACAATTTTTGATAAACTTGCATTTCAAGAATGTCAAGCTCTCTTTTAAAGCGATTATTTCAAAATTTAGTGAGCTTGGTTAGTTTATTTTTACTCAGTTATGAAATATAATTGATTGTTAATAAATTTTAACAATTTAAAGTCGCTAGCAATTGTTTTTCTATTTTTTATTTACGACTTTTTAAAAACGTGCATTTCAAGAATGCTAAGCTCACTTTTAAAGCGATTATTTTAAAATTTAGTGAGCCTGGTTATTTTATTTTTATTTTATTATGAAAGTGAATTGATTGTTAATAAATTTTAGGAATTCAAAGTCGCTAGCAATTGTTTTTCTATTTTTTATTAGCAATTTTTGAAAAACGTGCATTTCAAGAACGGCAAGCTCTCTTTTAAATCGATTATTTCAAAATCTAGTAAGCGTGGTTTTTATATTTTTACTCGACTATGAAAGTGAATTGATTATTAGTAAATTTTAATAATTTCAAGTCGCCAGCAATTGTTTTTCGATTTTTATGTACAATTTTTGATAAACGTGCAGTTCAAGAATTGCAAGCTCCTTTTCAAGCGAATATTTCAAAATCTGGTGAACGTGGTAATTTTATTTTTACTCTATTATGAAAGTGATTTGGTTGTTAGTAAATATTAATAATTTGAAGTCGCTAGCAATGGTTTTTCTATTTATTATTTACAATTTTTTAAAAACGTGCATTTCAAGAACGCTAAGCTCTCTTTTGAGGCGATTGTTTCAAAATCTAGTGAGCGTGAGTATTTTATTTTTACTCAATTATGAAAGTGAATCGATTATTAGTAAATTTTAACAATTGCAAGTCGCCAGCAATTGTTTTTCTATTTTTTATTTGCGATTTTTGGAAATCGTGCATTTCAAGAACGTCTAGCTCTTTTTTCAAGCGATTATTTCAAAATCTAGTAAGCCTCGTTATTTAATTTTTACTCAATTATGAAAGTGAATTGGTTGCTAGTAAATTTTAGCAATTTCAAGTCACTGGCAATTGTTTTTCTAATTTTTATTTACGATTTTTGAAAAACGTACATTTCAAAAACGTCAGGCTTTTTAAAGCGATTATTTCAAAATCTAGTGAGCGTCGTTAGTTTATTTTTAATCAATTATGAAAGTTAATTGGTTGTTAGTAAATTTTAATCATTTAGTCACTAGCAATTGTTTCTCTATTTTTTATTAGCAATTTTTGAAAAACGTGCATTTCAAGAACGACAAGCTCTCTTTTCAAGCGATTATTTTAAAATCTAGTAAGCGTGGGTATTTTATTTTTACTGAATTATGAAAGCAAATCGATTATTAGTAATTTTTAACAATTTAAAGTCGACAGCAACTGTTTTTCTATTTTTTATTAGCAATTTTCGAAAAAGGTGCATTTCAAAAACGTCAAACTTGCTTTACAGGCGATTACTTCAAAATTTAGTGAGTGTGGTTATTTTATTTTTATTTGATTATGAAAGTGAATTGATTGTTAGCAAATTTTAATAATTTAAAGTCGCTAGCATTTGTTTTTCTATTTTTAATGTACAATTTTTGAAAAACGTGCATTTCAAGAACATCAAGCTCTCTTTTAAAGCGATTATTTCAAAATTTAGTGAGCGTGGTTATTTTATTTTTACTCAGTTATGAAAATGAATTGATTATTAATAAATTTTAATAATTTCAAGTCGGTAGCAATTGTTTTTCTATTTTTTATTTACGATTTTTGAAAAACGTACATTTCAAAAACATCAAGTTCTCTTTTAAAGCAATTATTTCAAAATTTAGTGAGCGTGGTTATTTTATTTTTACTCAGTTATAAAAATGAATTGATTATTAGTAAATTTTAATAATTTCAAGTCGCTAGCAATTGTTTTTCTATTTTGTATTTACGATTGTTGATAAACGTGCATTTCAAGAACGTCAAGATCTCTTTTAAAGCGCTAATTTCCAAATCGAGTGAGCGTGGTTATTTTGTTTTTACTCAGTTATGAAAACGAATTGATTATTAGTATATTTTAACAATTTAAAGTCGCTAGCAATTGTTTTTCAATTTTTTATGTACAATTTTTGATAAACGTGCATTTCAAGAATTCCAAGCTCCCTTTTCTAGCGATTATTTCAAAATTTAGTGAGCGTAGGTAATTTATTTTAACTTAGTTATGAAAGTGAATTGATTGTTAATAAATTTTAACAATTTCAATTGTCTTTCTATTTTTTATTTACGATTTTTGAAAAACGTGCATTTTAAGAACGCCAAGCTCATTTCCAGGCGAATATTTCAAAATCTAGTGAGCATAATTATTTTATTTCTTCTAGACCGTGAAAGTGTATTAATTTTTAGTAAATTTTAACAATTGAGAGTTGGTGGCAATTGTTTTTCTATTTAATATTTACGATTTTTGAAAAACGTGCATTTCAAGAACATCAAGCTCTCTTTTAAAGCGATTATTTCAAAATCTAGTGAGCGTGAGTATTAAATTTTTACTCAATTATGAAAGTGAATTAATTATTAGTAAATTTTAACATTTTCAAGTCGCTAGCAATTGTTTTTCTATGTTTTATTTACGATTTTTGATAAACGTGCATTTCAAGAATTCCAAGCTCTCTTTTCAAGCGAATATTTCAAAATCTAGTAAGCGTGAGTATTTTATTTTTACTGAATTATGAAAGTGAATCGATTACTAGTAAATTTTAACAATTTCAAGTTGCTAGCAATTGTTTTTCTAGTTTTTATGTACAATTTTTGATAAACGTGCATTTCAAGAACGCCAAGCTCTTTATTCAAGCGATTATTTCAAAATCTGGCTAGCGTAGTTATTTTATTTTTACTCGATTATTAAAGTAAATGAATTTTTAGTAAATTTTAACAATTTAATGTCGCTAGCAATTGTTTTTCTATATTTTATTTACGATATTTGAAAAACGTGCATTTCAAGAACGTCAATGTCTCTTTTCAAGCGATTAATTCAAAATCTAGTGATCGTAGGTATTTTATTTTCACTCAATTATGAAAGTGAATTGATTGTTAGTAAATTTTAACAATTTAAAGTCGCTAGCAATTGTTTTTCAATTTTCTATTTACAATTTTGATAAACGTGCATTTCAAGAATTCCAAGCTCCCTTTTCAAGCGATTGTTTCAAAATCTAGTGAGCGTGAGTATTTTAGTTTGACTCTATTATAACAGCGAATTGATTATTAGTAAATTTTAACAATTTAAAGACACTAGCAATTGTTTTTCAATTTTTTATGTACAATTTTTGATAAACGTGCATTTCAAGATTTCCAAGGCCTCTTTTCAAGCGATTATTTGAAAATCTAGTAAGCGTGTGTATTTTATTTTTACTGAATTATGAAAATGAATCCATTATTAGTAAATTTTAACAATTTAAAGTCGCCAGCAATTGTTTTCCAATTTTTTATTTACGATTTTTGATAAACGTGCATTTCAAGAATTCCAGGCTCCCTTTTCTAGCGATTATTTCAAAATCTAGTCAGCGTAGGTAATTTATTTTAACTTAATTATGAAAGTGAATTGATTGTTAATAAATTTTAACAATTTCAAGTCGCTAGCAATTGTCTTTCTATTTTTTATTCACGATTTTTGAAAAACGTGCATTTTAAGAACGCCAAGCTCATTTCCAGGCGAATATTTCAAAATCTAGTGAGCATAATTATTTCATTTCTTCTAAACCATGAAAGTGTATTAATTTTTAGTAAATTTTAACAATTTAGAGTTGCTGGCAATTGTTTTCCTATTTAATATTTACGATTTTTGAAAAACGTGCATTTCAAGAACGTCAAGCTCTCTTCGCAGGCGATTACTTCAAAATCTAGTAAGCGTGTTTATTTTATTTTTACTCAGTTATGAAAATGAATTGATTATTAGTAAATTTTAACATTTTTAAGTCGATAGCAATTGTTTTCTATTTCTTATTTAGAATTTTTGATAAACGTGCATTTCAAGAATTCCAAGCTCTTTTTTCAAGCGATTATTTTAAAATCTAGTGAGCGTGAGTATTTTATTTTTACACAATTATGAAAGTGAATCGATAATTAGTAAATTTTAACAATTGCAAGTCGCTACCAATTGTTTTTCTATTTTTATTTACAATTTTTGATGAACGTGCATTTCAAGAACGACAAGCTCTTTTTTAAAGCGAATATTCCAAAATCTAGTGAGCGTGGGTATTTTATTTTTAGTCAATTGTGGAAGTGGATTGTTTCTTAGTAAATTTTAACAATTTACAGTCGGCAGCAATTGTTTTTCTATTTTTTATTAGCAATTTTTGAAAAACGTACATTTTAAGAACGCCAAGCTCTCTTTTCAAGCGATTATTTCAAAATCTAGTGAGCGTGGTTCTTTTATTTTTATTCAGTTATGAAAGTGAATTGATTCTTAATAAATTTTATCAATTTCTAGTCGCTAGCGATTGTTTTTCTATTTTTTATTTACGATTTTTGAAAAACTTGCATTTCAAGAACGTCAGGCTCTCTTTTCAAGCGATTATTTCAAAATCTAGTGAGCGTGGTTATTTGATTTTTACTCAGTTATGAAATTGAATTGATTATTAGTAAATTTTAATAATTTCAAGTCGCCAGCAATTGTTTTTCTATTTTTTATGTACAATTTTTGATAAACGTGCATTTCAAGAACGCCAAGCTCTCTTTTAAAGCGATTATTTCAAAATTTAGTTAGCGTGAGTATTTTATTTTTACTCAATTATGAAAGTGAATCGATAATTAGTAAATTTTAACAATTGCAATTTGGCAGCAATTGTTTTTCTATTTTTTATTAGCAATTTTTGAAAAACGTGCATTTCAACAACGCCAAGCTCTCTTTTCAAGCGATTATTTTAAAATCTAGTGAGCGTGGTTATTTTATGTTTACTCAACTGTGAAAGTAGATTGATTGTTAATAAATTTTAAGAATTTAAAGTCGCTAGCAATTGTTTTTCAATTATTTATGTACAATTTTTGATAATCGTGCATTGCAAGAACGTCAAGCTCTCTTTTAAAGCGATTATTTCAAAATATAGTGAGCGTGAGTATTAAAGTTTTACTCAATTATGAAAGTGAGTTAATTATTAGTAAATTTTAACATTTTCAAGTCGCTAGCAATTGTTTTTCTATGTTTTATTTACGATTTTTGAAAACCATGCATTTTAAGAATTTCAAGCTCTCTTTTGAGGCGATTATTTCAAAATCTAGTATCGTAGGTATTTTATTTTTACTCAGTTATAAAAGTGAATCGATAATTAGAAATTTTTAACAATTGCAAGTCGCCAGCAATTGTTTTTCAATTTTTTATGTACAATTTTTGATAAACTTGCATTTCAAGAACACCAAGCTCTGTTTTAAAGCGATTATTTCAAAATCTAGTGAGCGTGGTTATTTTGTTTTTATTTGATTATGAAAGTGAGTCGATTATTAGTAAATTTTAACAATTTCAAGTTGCTAGTAGTTGTTTATCTATTATTTATTAACGATTTTTGAAAAACGTGCATTTCAAGAACGCCAAGCTCTCTTTTCAAGCGATTATTTCAAAATCTAATGAGCTTAGGTAATTTATTTTAACTTAATTATGTAAGTGAATTGATTTTTAATAAATTTTAACTATTTTAAGTCGCTTGCAATTGTTTTTCTAGTATTTATGTACAATTTTTGATAAACGTGCATTTCAAAAACGTCAAACTCCATTTACAGACGATTACTTTAAAATCTAGTGAGTGTGGTTATTTTATTTTTATTTGATTATGAAAGTAAATTGATTGTTAGTGAATTTTAATAATTTCAAGTCGCTAGCAATTGTTTTTCTATTTTTTATTTACGATTTTTGAAAACCATGCATTTCAAGAATTTCAAGCTCTCTTTTCAAGCGATTATTTCAAAATCCAGTGAGCGTGGTTATTTTATTTTTACTGAATTATGAAAGTGAATCGATTACTAGTAAATTTTATCAATTTCAAATCGCTAGAGATCGTTTTTCTATTTTTTATTTAAGAATTTTGAAAACCGTGCATTTCAAGAACGCCAAGCTATCTTTTCAAGTAAATATTTCAAAATCTAGTGAGCGTGGTTATTTTGTTTATACTCGATTATGAAAGTGTATTAATTGTTAATAAATTTTAACAATTTAAAGTCGCTAGCAATTGTTTTTCTATTTTTTATTTACGATTTTTGAAAAACGTGCATTTCAAGAACGCCAAGCTCTTTATTCAAGCGATTATTTCAAAATCTGGTTAGCGTAGTTATTTTATTTTTACTCGATTATTAAAGTAAATGAATTTTTAGTAAATTTTAACAATTTTAAGTCGATAGCAATTGTTTTTTTTTTTTTACTTACGATTTTTGAAAAGCATGCATTTCAAGAACGGCAAACTCTCTTTCAAAGCGATTATTTCAAAATCTAGTAAGCGTAGTTATTTAATTTTTACTCAGTCATGAAATTGAATTGATTGTTAATAAATTTTAATAATTTCAAGTCGCTAGCAATTGTTTTTCTATTTTTTGTTTACGATTTTTGATAAACGTGCATTTCAAAAACGTCAAGCTCTCTTTACAAGCGATTATTTCAAAATCTAGTGAGCGTAGGTAATTTATTTTAACTCAATTATGAAAGTGAATTGATTCTTAATAAATTTTAAGAATTTCTAGTCTCTAGCGATTGTTTTTCTATTTTTTATTTACGATTTTTGAAAAGCGTGCATTTCAAGAACGCTAAGCTCTCTTTTCAAGCGATTATTTCAAAATCTAGTGAGCGCGGTTATTTTATTTTTACTCAATTATGAAAGTGAATTGATTGTTAGTAAATTTTAACAATTTTAAGTTACTAGCAATTATTTTTCTATTTTTTATTAGCAATTTTTGAAAAACGTGCATTTCAAAAATATCAAACACTATTTACATGCGATTATTTCAAAATCTAGTGAGCGTGGTTATTTTATTTTTACTCGATTACAAAAGTGAATTAATTTTTAGTAAATTTTAACAATTTCAAGTCGCCAGCAATTGTTTTTCTATTTTTTATTTACAATTTTTGATAAACGTGGATTTCAAGAACGACAAGCTCTTTTTTAAAGCGAATATTTCACAATCTAGAGATCGTGGTAATTTTATTTCTACTCGATTATCAAAATGTATTGATTGTTAATAAATTTTAAGAATTTCAATTCGCTGTCAATTGTTTTTCTATTTTTTATTTACGATTTTTGAATAATATGCATTTCAAGAATTCCAAGCTCTCTTTTCAAGCGATTATTTCAAAATCTAGTGAGCGCGGTTATTATATTTTTACTCAATTATGAAAATGAAATGATTATTAATAAATTGTAACAATTTCAAGTCGCTAGCAATTGTTTTTCTATTTAAATCTAATGAGGAGCGTGATTATTTTATTTTTGCTGGATTATGAGAGTGAAAAATGTTTATTATTATTTTAATATATTACAATACAAGGTCTTCGTACTTTTTTTTAATTATTGTATATATATTTTGATCAATACAATCGTTTCTTTTTTTATTCATTTCGACTACACATCCTGTTGAATTATTGTTTATTGTATTTGTTAATTGTGTAATTTGTACATCCTGTTATCGAATTTGGATCTTTCTGGTCAATTCGTATTAATTTGGCGGCGGCCTTGGGGAAATGCCGGAGATATCTTCGCCAGGACTTCCCCCCCAAAAAAAAAAATATTAGCCGTGGAATACCGCGCGTCGAAATTCTGTCGTCGTTTGATTGATGGAGTAACGCACAAATAAAATAATAACCGAAGGATGGATGTGATTTCTTGGAAAATACAAATTACTGCCGATGCTGATTACGTTTAATCACTCAAGATTATTGTTTATCGTGTTAACGACTTAATCGATTTTGATAGTAACGACCGTTACCAACCGGCAATTAATAATAAAATACTGTGTAATATAGATATTAGAAAAACTAAAGACTTAAAATTATTGACCTGTCAAATGGTTATTATTCCTTTTGTAATTTTACTTGACCAAAAAAGATTTGAATTTGAATAGATGTTTTGAGTTGATGTGAAGAGTTTTGAAAATGCAAATAACGCTACAGTTTATTCCTTACTTCACTTACTTCAAACTGTAGTGTTATTTTCATGTCCTTATCAAATTATTACCAAATAACTGTAAGTGTTCTTATTGTAATTTTTTGAATAGAGTATTATTATTGTTACCATTATAAAGGTGCCATCTATTGACTAAGCGTTGCACTAGATTCCTGTTTGTTTGGATAACCACTGTTAAATCAAAAGAACTGTCAATAGCGACTATTATAAAAATTATAATGTAAACATTGATTAATCACCACTTAAGAACCGATTTAAATATATTCTGGATCTCAACAGCGTAGTGCAGTTGTAGACATGGAAAAATAAATTTTTGTTTGAATACTAATAAAAAGAAATACTTTAGATACCGACACGAATGAAAAATAAAAAAAATACATTATTTATCGTGGTTTTATTGTTGGGAAAACATTTACTTCCACCATTCAAAACCGCTAATTAAAACATGCGATCGAATCAATCGCATTTCAAATATCAAAACAATCACTCGATTTAATTGAGCGTTAAATCTTCCTCTTAATGGCCGCCATTGTGGATGCAAATTGCCCTCAATCTACCACGTATTTATTAAGCAATAGCAATTTGGGTGTAATTCATGGAAAATAAAAACGCCGACTTTAATTGCGGTGAAATCCATAATCGCAACACGTAAGAAAATTATTAGCTATAAGGATAATAATACGTAAATTATTTGTTTTTTTTTAGTGGGAAATAAATTACCAACATTTATATAACACATATAAAACAATTAAAACCGTCCGTGGCGAATAATTATAAAACGATTTTCACGGTACGATGATCGAACGCAAGAAAACCGGGAATAGAGAAAGTGAGTCGCGACCGAACGGACATTCGAATTCATTTGTTTTTTGTTTTAATTTACTCATTTTTTCGCCTCGCGATGTTGCGCAATTCCGATAATTAGCCAAACGCGTTAATTCCAATCGCGGTAGTTTACAGTTCGAGTGGAATGTTTATAGAAAGTTGCTGTTCGGAAGGGAAATCAATAATTGGAGCACTTATCCTGAGATAAGGTGGATTGTAATGTCGGTTAGAAAAAAAAAAGAAAATCGTCACGAGTCAACGCACTCTAATCGTGTTGGAATAATATTTAAAGTAATCGTCAAATCAAATCAAATTAAATGGTGATTATTATTACATAAAGGGTTTGATTGTTTTTAGCAGCAAAACCATCAACGATTAGCAATTAAAGTTATCATGTATATGTAGGGTGGGTGGGTGGCCTCTATCCCAACCTCCATTCAGTAAAACATAAGCGAAGGTTTTAATTAAAAGTTGTAAAATATACAGAAACACAAAATAATTGCAATTTGTAAAGATTTATTCATAAAAATTATTCAAATAATTTTTGATGATGTTTTACTGATTGAAGGGTGGGATAGTGGCCACCCACCCACCCTACATATACATATAAACTTTAATTCCTTATCGTCTCGCGGTTTCCAATAAAATTAATTATAAAACTTTTGAATAAAAAAGAAATTAAAACTGTAAAATTTTTGAGTGAGTAAATTAGTAAAAATTTGATGCATGATGGGTGGGCAGACTTAAAATCTAAATTAGATAAGATTATTTATAGAAAGTAATTTATATTTAAGCTTAAATTTTGATTTTGTTTTATTTTTTATTACATACAACGTTTTATTGTTTTGTAAGCATCAAAATCATCAACAATTAGTACTGAAAGTTATCATGTATATGTAGGGTGGGTGGGTGGCCTCTATCCCAACCTCCAATCAGAAAATCATAAGCGAGGGTTTTAATTAAAAGTTGTAAAATATAAATAAACACAAAATAATTGCAATTTTTAGAGATTTATTCATAAAAATTATTCAAATAATCTTTGACGATGTTTTACTGATTGGAGGGTGGGATAGAGGCCACCCACCCACCCTACATATACATTAAAATTCCAATTACTGATCGTCTCACGGTTTGTAGTAAAATTAATTACAAAACTTTTTTAATAAAAAAGTAATTCAAAAGGTAAAATGTTTGAGTGAATAAATTTAACTTTATTTAAATTAAAACTTAAATAATTAATAAAACTTTATTAAAAAAGTAACTGTTAAAACATTTTCCAGCAAAAATTTACCATAAATAAATAAATCATCAAAATTTGTCAAAAGCAATATAAAGAAACAATTAATTTTTGAGTAGAGATTTAAAATTAAGAAAAAAAATTACGATGAATTAAATTCTCATTTAAACCGAGATGAAATATTTTAATGTTAATTTGACTATTAATTAAAACACTTGGTTTTCTTTCACTGTTTTAATAAAATAAAATAGTGAAACAAAAAATAGTTTAAATTTGCTACGAAAAGAAAAAACGAGACAACAAATAAAATTGAATGTTTCTGAAGATAATATTTAATGGAAAAGTAAATGCCTAAACAATTGGAAATTTCTTGAATATAGCAATTAAAAAAATAATTGAAAAACTGACGATTAATAATTTCTTCAAAAAAAAAAGAACAGCTGAAAATTATTATACGTAAAAAGGAAATTTTCCTTAAAAAAATAAAATTGTTACAAAAGAAAAACATTGATTTGGTTTAAAATAGTTAAAATCAAACAAAAATATACTTTTGAAACAGTTGAAGACATAAAAATAATAACAATTAAATTGTTTCTCAAATAACGTATAAACATTTGGAAAAAAAAACAATTGAAAATTTGTAAAATAAATCGTTTAAACTTACTGAAAATGTTTAAAAATAAAAAAAGAATTTAAAATTCCTTAAATTGATTAAATGAACGGTTAAACATTTACTTAAAGAAACAACTGAATGAAAAAGAGTGTAAATTTAATGAATAACTCTCTTTCAGAATAAAAACCGTTGAAAAACTGCCTTCGCAAAAGAAAGAAAAATAATTTTATTTACTTGAAAACCCGTTAAAAACAATTGAGATTCGATAAAAACATTTGAAACAACAAGTTTGAAGAATTACAAAATTTTCTTCTAAATTGATTGAAGAATTTAAAAATCTTAAAATTGCATTAACGAAAAAGTGAAGAATAAATAAAAATAAATTTAAAGACAGTTGAATAATTTCTGAAAGTAAAATAATTGAAAATTTAAACAAAAACAACAGAAAATTCCTAAAACAATTGAAATTTTACAAAAATAAAAACAATCAAAAACTTAAATCTTTACTAAGAAGAAACAAATTATTAAAACAATTAGAAATTTTCTAGAAGATAATAAAAAAACGGTTAAATAAAAAATTTAAAAGAACAACTGAAAACATGCAAATAAATAAGAAAAGAAAACAAAAATAATTAAGATTTTACAAAAATTAAGTTTAAAACTTCACAACGACAAAATAAATTATTTGAACATTTGACCAAAGAATTACAAATTTTCTAATAAAAAAAACTGCTAATTTTCAATTTTTGAAAAATTATTCAGTTTTTTCACGTGTTTTCAAATTGTTTTTTTTTTTAACTTTTCAATCTTAATAAATGAAAATTTTCACACAATTAATCTAATTTGCTTAACAATGGTTGAAAATTAAACAAAAGAATCTCAAACCATAGAGATAATTAAAATTTAATTGATTAAAAGAACGTATAAACATTTGGCATAAAAAAACAATTGAAAATTTGTAAAATAAACGATTAAAAATTACTAAAAATCTATTGCAAAATTTTTCAAACAACAGAAGTTTCAAGTTTCAACAGAAACAAATTAACTAGATTGAAGAATTGCAAAATTTCTTTAAAATAATTGAGATTTAAGAATTTGAAATTTAACTTAAAAAACTTAAAAAAAATATTACAAAATCGAACCAGTTGAAAATTTACTCAAAAGATTAATTAAAATTTGTTAAAGAATATTTACAAACAGTTACTTTTGTAAAGTAAAAAGATTTGAAATTGAAACCAAACTTAAAATTTGCAAAACAGTAAAAAATTTGTCGAGAAATTATAAACGCGACAGAAAGAAGAATAATTTTAGTTAAACACCTGTTAAAAACAATTAAAATTTGCAAAAAAACAATTTAAATTTTACTACTAGATTGAAGTGTTACAAATTCTCTTCTGAAAATTGATTTAAATTGATTTAAAACTGTCAGTTTACAAAAAAAAAATAAGATTACAAATTCTAAACGCCTTCGCAAAAGAAAGAAGAATAATTTAATTTACTTAAAAATCTGTTAAAAACAATTGAGATTCCATAAAAACATCTGAAACAACAAGTTTGAAGAGTTACAAATTTTCTTTTAAATGGTTGAAAGTTAAAAATTAAAAAAAATTAATATTGAATTAAAAAAATTATTTCTAAAACGACAAAGTTAAAAAAAACGTTGCAAAAGAAAAAATAATAATTTTACTTAAAAATTTATGTAAAACAATTGAAATTTAATAAAAACAATTGAAACAACAAGTTTTAAGAATTACAAATTTTCTTTGAAATAATTGAAAGTTAAAAATTAAAAAATCTTAAAATTTTAATTAAAAAAATTATTTCTAAAACGAAAAAGTTTAAAAACATGGCAAAAGAAAGAAAAATGATTTTACTTAAAAATTTGTTAAAAACAATTGAAATTCAATAAAAAGAAACAATTGAAACAACAAATTTGAAGAGTTATAAATTTTCTTTTAGATGATTCAAAGTTAAAAATTAAAATTTGATTGAAAAAAGTTATTTCTAAAAAGAAAAAGTTAAGAATAAATAAAACTTTGTTAAAAATTAAACATTAAACACTAAAAAATAAACTTAAAAACAGTTGAATAATTTCTTAAAGTGAAATAATTAGAAATTTAAAAAAAAAACAACTGAAAATATGCAAAACCACTGAAATTTTGCAAAAATAAAAACAATTCTAAATTCTAAACTTTACTAAGAATTAAACAATTATTAAAACAATTCCAAATTTGTTAAAAGTTAATAAAAAACGGTTGAATATTTCCCAAAAAAAACAGAGGTAAAAAAAATTAAAAAAACTAACTGAAATATGCAAAAAATGAAATTTGCACAGAAAGAATTAGAAATTGAAAGAAAAAACAACTGAAAATTTGCAGAACCATTAAAATTTTACAAAAATAAAAACAATTTCTCAAAAAACAGGGTTCAAAATTTAAAAAAAACTGAAAATTTGTAAAAATTGAAATTTGCTCAGATTTTAATTGATTAAAAGAATGATTAAACATTTGACAAAAAGAAACAATAGAAAATTGGTAAAATAAGCGGTTCGAAAATTTCTCAATGGGGAAAGAAATAATCTAAATTGAAGAGTTACAAATTTTAATTTAAAATAATTGGGATTTAAGAATTTGAAAAATCTTAAAATTTGATTTGAAAACTATTAAAAAATTATTACAAAATCGAACCAGTTTCACTAAAACGAATAACTTAAGTTTGGTAATTTATATTTACAAACAATTGAAGAATTTTTGACAGTAAAAATGAAATTGAAACAAAATTTAAAATTTGCAAAATGGTAAAAAATTACAGAAAATTTATCGATTTTTTTTTCAAATTATAAACGCGGCAGAAAGAAAAATAATTTTAGTTAAACATCTGTTAAAAACAATTTATATTTGCGAAAATCAATTGAAATATCACTTTAAAAACAAGTAGATTAGTGAGTTAGAAATTTTCCTTTGAAAATTGATTTAAAAAAATCTATCGACGAAATTATTTCAAAACCAGAATCAGTTGAAAATTTACCTAAAAAAATAATTAAAATTAGGTTAAAAATACTAAAGTAATTAATAAACAGTTGAACAATTTTTAAATGTATCGACGAAGTTATTTCAAATTGTTTCAGTTTACTTCAGTTGGAAATTTATCAATAGAATAATTAAAATTTGGTTATATAATTAATAAACAGTTGAATATTTTTTAATGTAAAAATAATTGAAATTAAAAAAAACCAACTGAAAATTTTGAAATTTGCAAAACAATTAAAATTAATTAAAAATCACAAAGCGAAGTTTAAGCCAAAAAGAAGCAAACTTTTAAAACAATTACAAATCTGCTAAAAGCAAAAAATTTCTGAAAAAAACAGTGGGTTAAAAAGGAAAATATTCTGATTTTAAGTTATTTGAGAAATTATTTAAGACTTTTCACTTTTTTTTTTAATGGTTTTTTGCCTTGAAAATTTTAATGTTTACAAAACAAAACTAATTTGCTTAACCATAGCCCAAAATAAACCAAAAGAAAAATCTCTCAAAACAGTTAAAAATAAATAATAAAGATAATAATAATTTTGGCAAAAAAAACAATTAAAAATTTTTATTTTCATAATACTGCAACTGTAAACTAATATTTGATTTACACAATTAAAAATTTGTTGATTCTTTAGTCTTCTACTTCGTAATACATGTTGAATACAAATAAAAAACACATTTTTAACTTTGTAAATAAAAAATGTTTTAAAAACAAAGTTAAAAGTGTGTGTTTATTTATAATTAAAAATTTGTAAAATAAACGGCTAAAAGTTACTAAAAATCTATATGAAAATTTCTTCCGAATAGACACAATAAAATGATATTTGCTAAAAAAAGTCAAATAATTGAAAGATTAGTATAAAAAAAACAGTTAGATTGAAGAGTTACAAATTTTCTTTGAAATATCACTATTTCTTCTGTGTCAAAAAAATAAAGTGCTGTTTTTGCTGACGTTAATAAAACATTAAAAATAATATTTTGATTAAATTAAAAGTATATATGTAGAGTGGGTGGGTGTCCACTATACCACCCTCCAGTTACTATGGACCAATAAGGGACGGGAGTTTTATACAGTAACAATAGAAATGTAAGTATTTATGTCTGAATAAAGTAATTTAAAATTTTAATTTATATGCAAATTAATAAATTAATATTAATCAATTGTTTCAAGAGGACACCCACCCACCCTACATATACATATAAATTTCATTTACTGATCGTCTCGCGGTTTGATGGAAAATTAATTACAAAACTTTTTGAATAAAAAAGAAATTCAAAAGAGTATCAGGGTTTTTGGTGTTAGATTTTTGTTTGTGTAAGTATGTGATTGTACCGTTTCGAGAGTGGCAAGTTCCTCATTCAGATTGGATTTAATCCTCATATTCACACAATAATGTATTTATCATAACTGTATACCTTAAGATTTTTTAATTGTAAATAATTACGAATAAACGTTGCCTAATTACAGAATCCAAGTCCGTCGTGATTCACACACACATTGAGGTGTTTTGCATTCCCTGAAACCGCATTCATTCCGGTGACGTTTCAGGGATCAATGGCACCGCACGGTGTCGTAATCACGGCAAGGTTTGTTTGCGGTAACTTTATTTCCCGCAATTAAACGAATCGCGCGTTTGAAGATTTGCGGTTCACTATTTCGGAAATACCGAAAGTTGCGCTTGCTCGTATTGTTGATTGGATTTTCCCAAAATTAAAGAAAACAAATAATCTATCGGACAAAGAATAATAAAGAGGTGATTACTTCCTTAATTTGGTGATAAATAGCCATTAATGTCATAGTTGTTAAGAACTGTTAATTCCAGACAGTAAAACATCATCAAAAATTATTTGAAATATTTGTATGAATACATCAATTAAAAAATGCAATTATTTTTTATTTGTTTAAATTTAAAACTTTTAACTAAAAGCCTCGCTTATGTTTTACTGATTGGAGAATGGATAGAGGCCACCCATCCACCCTACATATACATGACAACATTAATTACTAATTGTTGATGATTTTGCAGCTAAAAACAGTCAAACCCTTTATGCGATAAAAAATAAAACGAAATCAAAATTTAAGTTTAAATATAAATGCTTTTCTATAGCTAATTTGGATATAATGTCTGCCCACCCATCGTACATCAAATTTTTACTAAGTTACTCACTCAAAAATGTTACCTTTTTAATTACTTTTTTATTCAAAAAAGTTTCGTAATTAGTTTTATTTGAAACCGTGAGACGATAAGGAATTAAAGTTTATATGTATATGTAGGGTGGGTGGGTGTCCTCTATCCCACTGTCAAAACAATAAAACATCACCAAAAATTATTTGAAAGATTTATTTAAAGAAATCTATTAAAATTTGCAATAATGTTAGGTTTATTTACATTTTATGTACTTCGTTAGTTACATACTTTAAACATTATTATATTTTTTATCGAATAAATCGATCTTCAAATTTTATGTAGAGGTGAATGTGCAATATTTATATTTCGACGAATTAATGTCGTCATAAAACCTGTAGTGAATATGTACACAATTATTATGTAAACTGGAGATATGCAATTCATATCATTTCTAATTGTTACTCAAGGTAAGGCAAAGTTTATGGAAACTTACTATTGATTCATACCTTATTTGCTAGGCAGTGAATGTTTTTCGTTTCCTATTAAAAATCTAAAATCTGTGTTATAGATCTTGTGGAAAGAAAAAAACCTACAAATTGAAACAATTGATTAATATTAATTGATTAATATGCACATAAATTTAAATTTTAAACTTAACGACTGTTTTATTCGTTCAGACATAAATCATCAATGTAAATTCATTTATTGTACTAATTTTGTCATGCCATATTCACTCATACTATTTTAACATACACGTAACTATTTATTCAATGTCTGTCGAGGTCTTAGCCAGAGGAGTAGCTTTTTTCAATAAGTAATTTGTTTTGTAGTCTTAATAAGGCTCATTTGTTGTAGATTTACGAAATGGTTTTCTGTTTTTCTTATTATAACTTACATTTCTATTATTACTGTATAAAAATTCCTTCGTTAATTAGGCGCGTTAAACGAACAATTATTATATTTATTAGAGATTTTATAAAATTAAGATTGATACCATAATTATCTTCAGTATTTGTGCTTTTTATTTTATTTACAGCTAACTTGGTTGAAAGTAACCTCAGAAAAATTAAGATGTGATTGTATGACCTGTTTTAACTAATATTCGTAGTTTATGTTTGATTCACTTAGTTATTTTTTAAGTGTCTGTGCTATATATGTATATAATAGTTGTTATGGTCATAAGCATCAATGTTTGGATTTATTTGTTGTTTTATATTTTGTTAGTTTCCTATGATATAACACATGGCTTTTGTTTGGTTAATAATTTCAGTTCAAATGGTTTTTAAGATTTATTAAAAAAAACGTAAAATATTTCATTTCTTATTACAGAAATTCCTAAAGCATTTCACTTTTTCTGTCAGGGAATTAAAGCTCGAAAACTTACATCCATTACAAATGTACCTATCTTGAGTGTCAGCAATGTATTTTTTGAGTAAGGTGGAAATAAAGAATTGAATTGAATTGAATTAAAATGAAATTCTAAGAATTTTCAAATTCGTTATTCCCAATTATATAAAAAAAAAAGTTGTAACCCTTCAATCTTTGTTTTTTTTACCAAATATAATTTTTTGTTTTTGTTTTGAGACATGTTCTAATAGATGTTTAGTAATTTTTAATAATAATAAGTAAAAAAAATTGTTAAATACTTTTCCTATTATTTCATAAGTCAGAAAATTAGAGAAAAAAATGTAACAGTTTATTTTACAAATTTTTAATTGTTTTTTTATGCCAAATGTTTATCCGTTCTTTTAATAAATTAAATTATAATTATCTTTATGTTTTGAGAAATTTTTTGGTTTAATTTTAACAATTTTTAAGCAAACTTAATTTAGTTGTGTGAAAATTTTCATTTTTTAAGTTAAAAAAAAAACAATTTGAAAACACGTGAAAAGCTATCAATAATTTCCCAAAAACTGAAAATTCGCAAAACATTTTTTTTTATTTTAGAAAATTTGCATTTGTTTGGGCAAATGTTCTAATTATTTCTTTTTTTCGTTACGAAGTTCAAAATTGTTTATTTTGGTAAAATCCAAATTATTTTTTTTTTTAAGCAAATTTCAATTTGTACGTGTTTTCAATTTTTTTGGGAAATTTTTGAACCGTTATTTTTTAAATTATCTTTTAGCAAGTTTGTAATTGTTTTTATTTTTGTAAATTTTCAGTTGTTTTTTTCTTACAATTTCCAATTCTTTCATTTTTTGCATATTGCTCTGAAATTTTTTTACCTCTGTTTTTTTTGGGAAATTAGTCAACCGTTTTTTATTATCTATTATCAAATTTGCAATTGTTTTAATAATCTGTTTATTTTGGCGAAGTTTTAAATTTTTAATTGTTTTTAGTTTTGTAAAATTTGAATTGTTTTACAAATTTTCAATTGTTTTTTTTTAATTTCTAATTATTTCACTTTAAGAAATTATTCAACTGTTTTTAAGTTTATTTTTTAACATTTTTTTAACAGAGTTTTATTTGATCATAACTTTTTCGTTTTAGAAATAATTTTTTTTTTTCAATCAAATTTAATTTTAATTTTTAACTTTCAATCATCTAAAAGAAAATTTATAACTCTTCAAACTTGTTTCAATTGTTTTTTTTAAATTGAATTTCAATTGTTTTTAACAATTTTTTAAGTAAAATCATTTTTCTTTCTTTCGCAATGTTTTTAAACTTTTTCGATTTAGAATTAATTTCTTTAATTCAAATTTTAAGATTTTTTAATTTTTAACTTTCAATTATTTAAAAGAAAATTTGTAACTCTTCAAACTTGTGGTTTCAAATGTTTTTATGGAATCTCTAATTGTTTTTAACAGATTTTTAAAAACTGAAAATTGGCAAAACATTTTTTTCTATTTTAGAAAATTTGCATTTGTTAAAATGATTTTTCTTTCTTTTGCGAAGGCGTTTCAACTGTTTTTATTCCGATATAGCTTTTCACTAAATTTACACTCATTATCAAATGTTCAGTTGATTTTTTTTACTAAATGTTTATCCGTTCATTTAATCAATTTAAGGAATTTTCAATTCTTCTTTATTTTTAAACATTTTCAGTTAGTTTTAACGGTTGATTTTACAAATTTTCAATTGTTTGTTTTTCTCAAATGTTTATACGTTATTTGAAATAATTTAATTTGCATTATCTTCAAGTTTTTAACTGTTTCAAGAGAGTATTTTGTTTGATTTTAGCTATTTTAAAACAAATCAATATTTTCCTTTTGTAAAAGTTTTAACTTTTTGAAGGAATGTTTCCTTTTTGCGTATAATAATTTTCACCTGTTTTTTTTTTGAAGAAATAATTAATCGTCAGTTTTTCAATTGTTTTTTAATTACTTACTTTCCAATTGTTTAGGCATTTACTTTTTCATTAAATATTATTTTCAGAAACATTGAATTTTATTTGATGTCTTGTTTTTTCTTTTCATAGCAAATTTAAACTATTTTTGTTTCACTATTTTATTTTATTTTATTAAAACAGTGAAACAAAACCAAGTGTTTTAATTAATCTTCAAATTAACATAAAATATTTCATCACGGTTTAAATGAGAATTTTATTCATCGTATTTTTTTTTTTTTTTTTTCTTAATTTTAAAACTCAAAAATTAATTGTTTCTTTATATTGCTTTTGACAAATTTTGATGATTTATTTATTTATGATAAATTTTTGGTGGGAAATGTTTTAACAGTTATTTTTTTAATAAAGTTTAATTAAATATATTAAACATTTTACCTTTTAAATATTTTTTATACCAAAAGTTTTGTAATTGATTTTACTTCAAATCGCGAGACGATCAGTAATTGGAATTTTAATGTATATGTAGGGTGGGTGGGTGGCCTCTATCCCACCCTCCAATCAGTAAAACATCATCAAAAATTATTTGAAAAATTTGTTTGAATAAATCTATTAAATTTTGCAATAATGTTATGTTTATTTACGTTCTACAACTTTTATTTAAAACCTTCGCTTAAGTTTTACTGATTGGAGGCTGGGATAGAGGCGACCCACCCACCCTACATATACATGACAACTTTAATTACTGATCGCCTCCCTGTTGCAATAACTTTAATTACAACAAATTTCTGTCACAAGAAGAAACTCTTTTTATCTAATCTATTTTTCTGTTTACCACTTTTTTTTCAAAATGAATGATATATTTAATCAACCACTTTTTTATCTCTTAAATTTTTCTGTATAAAACAATTTTATGTAAACGAAAAGGATAAAATTTACATTGTTTTTATTGTATCAACATGTTTTTTTCTCCCTTTTCTATTATTATTATTTCGGCGATTAATTAAATCGCGCAAATATTTACCCGGAGAGTTTATTACCATATCGAGATAAGGTCTGTGTACATATACAAATGAGACGACGGGCTATTTTGAATAACGTTACCCAAAATGCAAATCATCGAAATTCCATTATGAATCATCTTTGGGGGGCCGGTTTTCGTATCGACCCCTAATGCAAATTTCGGGCGGCCTCAAAATATTTTCATTCCTCAATTGCGCGCGTAACGATAATCAAAATTAGCATTATTTATTACGAGAACGTCTCTTACATTCGTATAAAATTAAACTTTAAAAAATATATAGGAAAATAATAATGATACTAAGAGATAGAACGAAGGGGAAAGGGAGATGGTATAGTAGACAAATAGAAAATTCATTTTTTTGCTTGATTAATTTAATGATAATTGCAGTCTATACTTTCCAAAATGTAGACATCTACTTGTCGGAATGGCTTAAAATCAGCCCAATATTAACAGTAGTATACTGGATGCCATAAGTAAAATAACAGCAAGAATTCGTGGCTCAATTTTTATGAAAATTTCAGATAATACGTAAATAATTCACACTAAGAAATGTTTAAAATTTCAACAAAACATCATGGAGTTTACGTGAAGTGTTTTGCAAATGAAAATAACACAAAGTTTATTCCTAAGAAATAAACTGTGTGTTATTTTCGTTTAAAATGTATCAAACAATTTGTCTTCAAGATACTTAGAAATATGAATTTTCTTATATTAGTTAAAAAAAAGTTTTTAAAATTTCGTCTCTTATTTGATTTTTGAATCAATTTTCCCGTTAAAATTTCCAAAACAAAATTTTTACTCTTTTCGTTATCAGAATTTTTCATGGATCTCTGTTCCAAATTGCAAAAATTTTGTTCGGAGGATTTCTAGGGCTCCAGATTTTTTTCTGTCTGCATATTACATTTTTTTCGTGGCTTCTATTTTATGTGTATCTTTCTATTTTAAAAAAGTTTTTAATTTGATTTTTGTGTCATTTTCAATTTTGATGTTAACATGTGATGTTAACATCGATCGGTTTTATTTGTATGTTGGCGTTAACATTTCTCAACTTTTCGACTTTCCGTTGATGTCAACATCAAACAGTTTTAAAACGTGTCGGAAATTCTACTCTTAAGGAGGATAATTTAGAATGTCAAGAATGTCAGAGAGTTTTTTAAATCGTAACTTAAAAATAGAATTTCCATAATGTGTTAAAACCGATTGATGTTAACATCACCAGAATTTTGGAAAGTTTTTTTAACTATAGTTGTACACTTGAGTAATGTCTCATTTTAGTTGTCCGAAAGTTGAGTGATGTAAACCTCATATTAAATTGTAACTAAATAATTCTTATTCAAAGTAGAATGTTATGTTTTACAAATTTATTGACATTAACCTCACTTTTTTTACAAATAAAACAAACAAAAATTCTAAAAAAAGAATATTTTTCTAGTTGTAAACATGATGTTAAGCTCATTTTAAATCATAACAAAATAATTCTATATAAAAAAGTGGAATTCCAATCATGTTTTAGAACTGAACGATATTAACATCATCGGAAAGCTGATGTAATATTTTTTATATATACATTCAATTTAATATTTGAAGGTTTGGATGGAAGAGCAGTTAAGTTTTTTACTCAAAACTGAATCGCGCCTTATGTAACATTTGAAAATTAATGTTCTTGTATGTAATTCCGAATTCTATTTTGTTTTATTACAAATAAAGTGGTTAATTATTATTATTGTTAATTATTAAGCTCATTTTAAGTCGTAACTAAATAATTCTTCTTTAGTGTAGAATGACAATTCGAATGACATTAACATCACTTTTTTACGAATAAAACAAACAAAAATTCTAAAAATAGTTACAACACTTTTTACAGTATAAACTTGATTGATGTTAACTTCATTTTAGGCCGTAACTGGGTAATTCTTAAAAAGGTCTTAAAAGTAGAATTTCCATCATGTTTTAAAAATGAATGATGTTAATCGGAAGTTGAGCGATGTTAACATTAGTTTATATCGTAATTAAATAATTTTTCTTTAATTTGAATGACACTAACCTCACTTTTTTTAAAATAAAACAAGCAAAAATGCTATTCTAAAGAAATTATTACTTATTTTCTGAATTTGAGTAATGTCAACGTCATTTTAAGTCGTAACTAAATAATTCTTCTTAAGAGCAGAACTTTCGTCATGTTTTAAAAGTGAATGATGTTAATCGGAAGTTGACTGATGTTAACATTAGTTTACATCGTAACTAAATAATTTTTCTTTAATTTGAATGACACTAACCTCACTTTTTTACAAATAAAACAAGCAAAAATGCTATTCTAAAGAAATTATTACTTATTTTCTGAATTTGAGTGATGTCAACGTCATTTTAAGTCGTAACTAAATAATTCTTCTTAAGAGTAGAACTTCCGTCATGTTTTAAAAGTGAACGATGTTAACATCGCATTAACATTCGTAACATTTAGTTACGACTTAAAAGTCGGAGCTTTTTAAATCGTAACTAAAAAATTCTTCCGAATGTTATATTTTACAATTTTAATGACATTAACATCACGTTCTATACAAATAAAACAAGCAAAAATTCCAACAACAAAGTTAATGTTTTTTTATTTGTTGTAAATTTGAGTGATGTTAACTTAAATTCAAGTTGTAACTAAATGATTGTTTTTGAATGTAGAATTTTATGTTTTACAATTTTGAACAACTATAACTTCACTTTATCAAATAAAAGAACAAAACCGAATGATGTTAACATCACCAATAATTAGAAAAAAACACGAAAATATTTCGTAAAATCTACAACAAATGAGTCTTATTAAGACTACAAGAAATGATGTTAACATCACCGGAAAAACGGAAAGTTGAGTGACGCGAACGTGATGTTAACATCACCGGGAAGCCTAAATAAAAAGTTAATACCGTTTTTATAGTTATGAACTGATGTCAACGTCATTTTAAATCGTTACTAAATAATTCTTTTTAAAAGTAGAATTTCCATCATGTTTTAAAAAAAATCAGCGAGAAGTTAGAAATTTGAGTGATGGTAGGGTCAACTTAAAAGTAGAATTTCTCTCATGTTTTAAAACTGAATGATGTTAACATCACCGGAAAGACGGAAAGTTAAGTGACACGAACCTGAACTTAAAAGTAGAATTTCCGATATGTTTTTAAACTAACTGATTGATGTTAACATCACCGGGAAGTCTAAATAAAAAGTTAACACCATTTTTATAGTTGTGAACTGATGTCAACGTCATTTTAAATCGTTACTACATAATCCCTTTTAAAAGTAGAATTTCAATCATGTTTTAAACATCAGTTAGAAATTTGAGTGATGGTAGGGTCAACTAAAAAGTAGAATTTTTATTATGTTTTAAAACTGAATGATGTTAACATCACCGGAAAGACGGAAAGTTAAGTGACGCGAACCTGAACTATAAAGTAGAATTTCCGACATGTTTTTAAACTAACTGATTGACGTTAACATCACCGGGAAGTCTAAATATAAAGTTAATACCGTTTTTATAGTTGTGAACTCATGTCAACGTCATTTTAAATCGTTACTCAATAATTCTTTTTGAAAGTAGAATATCCATTATGTTTTAAACATCAGCGAGAAGTTAATTTGAGTGATGGTAGGGTCAACTTAAAAGTAGAATTTCTATCATGTTTTAAAAGTGAATGATATTAACATCACCGGAAAGACGAAAAGTTGAGTGACGCCAAGCTGAACTGAAAAGTAGAATTTCCGACATGTTATTAAACTTACTGATTGATGTTAACATCACCGGGAAGTCTGAATAAAAAGTTAATATCGTTTTTATAGTTGTAAACTGATGTCAACGTTATTTTAAATCGTTACCAAATCATTCTTTTTAAAAGTAGAATTTCCATCATGTTTTAAACATCAGCGAGAAGTTAGAAATTTGAGTGATGGTAGGGTCAACTTAGAAGTAGAATTTCTATCATGTTTTAAAAATGAATGTTGTTAACATCACCGGAAAGACGGAAATGTTGAGTGACGCGAACCTGAACTGAAAAGTAGAATTTTCGACATGTTTTTAAACTAACTGATTGATGTTAACATCACCGGAAAGTCTAAAGAAAAAGTTAATACCGTTTTTATAGTTGTGAACTGATGTAAACGTCATTTTAAATCGTTACTAAATAATTCTTTTTAAAAGTAGAATTTCAATAATGTTTTTTAAACATCAGTTAGAAATTTGAGTGATGGTAGGGTCAACTTAAAAGTAGAATTTCTATATGTATCAAAATTGAATGATGTTAACATCACCGGAAAGACGGAAAGTTGAGTGATGCGAACCTTAACTTAAAAGTAGAATTTCCGACATGTTTTTAAACTAACTGATTGATGTTAACATCACCGGGATGTCTAAATAAAAAGTTAATACCGTTTTTATAGTTGTGAACTGATGTAAACGTCATTTTAAATCGTTACTAAATAATTTTTTTTTAAAGTAGAATTTCAATAATGTTTTTTAAACATCAGTTAGAAATTTGAGTGATGGTAGGGTCAACTTAAAAGTAGAATTTCTCTCATGTTTTAAAACTGAATGATGTTAACATCACCGAAAATTTGAAAAGTTGAGTGATGTTAACCCCATTTTAAGTAGTAACTAAATAATTCATCTCAAAAATAGAATTTCTATCATTTATAAAACTGAATTTTATATAAGATAAACAGGAAACATACTATTATACACTGTATATAAGAAGGGATATTTGACATTTAAATCATAAACGCCGTCCGTACACACTAACAAAAAGAAATCCTAACAGTAATTACGATGTGCTCGTCCTTGGCCGTCAGAGTCACGCAAATTGTTGATTATTAGTTATTCCCATGATCAAATTATACATACAAAAAAAAAATGATCTAACGTACTCGTCGGCTTCGCCATTTCGCAACGAACTCTTTTGTTGTTAACACGCGCCGCCAACGACGAAGGCCGAAAATTCCCATTAATGGTCGCCGCTTACAATTATCGAATTATCCGTTATGTAATTAATAATTTCAGCGTGTGCGCATTTTAATGAGTCATGAAATTTAAATTTACGACTGATTTAGGATATGATTTCGTTTTGTTAAACTGATAAATTATGACACCCATCCTCATTACATATACAGGGTGATCCATTAAAGTGGGTATTAATCTCATTTATTATAGCCATAGGAAATATTATTTTCTTAATCCTCGGATGCGAATAAAACTTCTGAGAAAAACGTGAATATAAAGGTAAATTCACGTGATGTTATTTGAGTGATGTTAACCCACCTTCCAATCAGTAAAACATAAGCGAGGGTTTTAATTAAAAGTTGTAAAACGTAAATATACATAGCATTATTGCAAAATTTAATAGATTTATTCAAGCAAATTTTTCAAATAATTTTTGATGATGTTTTACTGATTGGAGGGTGGGATAGAGGCCACCCACCCACCCTACATATACATATTAACTCTAATTACTGATCGCCTCGCGATTTTCAATAACTTTTATTACAAAATTTGAATTAAAAAAAAATAAAAAGGTAAAATTTTCGAGTGAGAAAATTAGTAAAAATTTGATGCATGATGGGTGGGCAAACACTAAATCTAAATTAGATAACATTACCTATAGAAAATAATTTATATGTAAACTTAAATTTTGATTTTGTTTTATTTTTATTTACATAAAGTGTTTGATTGTTTTTAGCAAAAAAATCATCAACGATTAGCAATTAAAGTTATTATGCATATGTAGGGTGGGTGGGTGGCCTCTATCCCACCCTCCAATCAGTAAAACATAAACGAGGGTTTTACTTAGAAATTGTAAAATGTAAACAAAGACAAAATATTTGCATTTTTTAATTGATGTATACTAATATTTCAAATAATTTTTAATGATGTTTTACTGATTGGAGGGTGGGATAGAGGACACCCACCCACCCTACATATACATATAAACTGTAATTACTGATCAATAACTAATTACAAAATTTGAATTAAAAAAAATTAAAAAGTTAAAATTTTCAAGCGAGGAAATTAGTAAAAATTTGATGCATGATGGGTGGGCAGACTTCAAGTTTTAATTAAGTACGATTAGCTACAGAAAGTCGTTTATATTTAAACTTAAATTTAAATTTTGTTTATTTTTTATTACATAAAACGTTTGTTTGTTTTCTAAGCAGCAAAATCATCAACAATTAGTATTTAGAGTTATTATGTTTATGTAGGGTGGGCGGGTGGCCTCTATCCCACCCTCCAATCAGTAAAATATGAACGAGGGTTTTAGTTAGAAGTTGTAAAATGTAAACAAAGACAAAATAATTGCATTATTTAGTTGATGTATACAAATATTTTAAATAATTTTTGATGATGTTTTACTGACTGGAGGGTGGGATAGAGGCCACCCACCCACCCTACATATACATATTAACTTTAATTACTGATCGCCTCGCGGTTTGCAATAACTGTAAATACAAAATTTGAATAGCAAAAATTAAAAACGTAAAATTTTTGAGTGAGTAAATTAGTAAAAATTTGATGCTTGATAGATACGATTAGCTATAGAAAGTCGTTTATATTTAAATTTAAATTTTGATTTTGTTTTATTTTTATTGCATAAAGAGTTTGATTGTTTTTAACAGGAAAATCAATTAGCAATTAGAGTTTTCATGTATATGTAGGGTGGGTGGGTGGCCACTATCCCACCCTCCAATCAGTAAATTTGACATATTACAGATGACAGTTAACAGATGACAGATTGCAGATTATGGATGACAGCTTCCATACGAGAAATGGCCTAAATGAAAATCCAAAAAAAAAAACAGGAAGCAGAATAAAATAAAAGTTGACAAACAAGGGTTGATATGTACATGACATAAAGGATAGATGAAGTACGAAAATTTCCGTTCGCTTCTCTAACAGATGACAATTTATGAATGACACATTTTAGATAATATACGATGTGAAACATTAAATAAAATTAGAAGATTGAAAAATTATACAAAAACTAGAAGGCAAAACAAATGAATCGACAGAAAACAGATACAGACAGACTGAAAATAGGAACCAGAAGATGAAATGAGAATTACGAAAGAATAAGACTGATAAAGGATGGACGGCAGATGTCAGATGACAATGGTAAATTAATTGGATGAGTTACGTGAAGATAAACTTGATTATAAAATAAAGCACTAAAAACCTTTCTTCACAGTTTATTTGAAATACCAAATATATATTTCGGACACAAAGTGACCATTATCAATGGTTTAATACTGTACATAAACTGTGTGAAGAAATATTTTTAGTGCTTTGTTTTATAGTCAGATGACAATACTGCTTATACATGATGATAAATTAACAGATAGTAGATTATAAGAAAAACAGATAGGTCTTGTTTAAAACAAGCGGATAATTGATAAATGTCCAATGATAGATTGCAGATCATAGATGACAGAGAATTAAAATAGAAATTGAAAGATAAATTAAATAGACAGATAGATGGGAAAAGAGTAGAAAATAGGAACAATTGACAGTGGCTTGTCTTGTTTAAAGCAAATAGATAATTGATAAATGGCCAATGACAAATTGCTAATGATAGATGGCAGAGAACCAAAATAGAAATTGAAAGAAAACAGAAGGAAAACTGTAAAATATAGAAGACAAATAAAAATAAAGAATTTAACAAATCACAAGAACATAAATCATAAGATAGAAAAAAAATATAAAAAACAAAGTACGACATAAAAAAAATTGATAAATTGATAAATGATAGAAGACAGATGCCTGATGACAGATGATATACGACACTTGATATATGGCAGTTGACAATTGAGAGTTAACAGATGACAAATAACTGGTGACAGATGACAGTAAAACCAAAGTCAGCAGATTTTAAAAAAATTAACAGATAGCAGTTAATATGTAACAGAGGACAGAATCGATAGATTACCAACAAAGTTTCCAGTTCGTCCTTCTAACAGATGATAATTTATAGATGACCAATAGCAGATTGCAGATGATAAATAATGTAAAACATCGAATAAAATTACAAGATTAAAAACAAATATTCAAATATTTCAAAACATTTTTTGATGATGTTTTACTGACTAGAGGGTGGGATAGAGGCCACCCACTCATGCTACATATACATGATAACTTTAAATAACAGCAATAATTGGAGAAGATGGTAAAAACCCTAAACATCTTCGTAAACATTGAGACTGGCATTGATCCAATTTTATTAAATTTGATTTTTCAGAGAAGCCATAGAATATGCAACCATAATTTAATCTGATCTGATATATGCTTTGTAGAACATATGGGAAATTGAAACATCTGCACCCCAAGAAGAATAGGTTACCGACCTTAGTAAATACTGGGTCTTCTCTAGTTTACCTGTGACAAATTCTATATGCGATTTCCAAGTTTGCGTTTGATCTAAATATACTCCCAAAAACTTTACAACATTTTTAACAGGGATAAGGTGATTTCCCATTTGGACTGAATTTGAAATGCAACCCCTTTTTTGACCAAAGAAGCAGCAGTTTGATTTATCATCTGATACAGATATGGATTCATGGAAATCCACCATAAATTTAGTTAGATTACTTGCACCTTCATTAAAACTTTTACAAGGTATTTGTACACAAATAGTCAATTTAATATTTGTTATCCGTTAGTAAATGACCTGAATAATTGCAACCGATAACAAACTGATGTAATTCAATAAACATGGCAGAAATGGAGCGTGCGTCGACTCGACACATCTCGTTTGGATTTTGGAACTATAAATTCAATAAATAATTTCCATTGCGAAAAATTAAAGGTCAAACAGATGACAATTTTATAATGGCGAAATAAGTTCGCACTCGTTATCCAGTAAAAAGCGCGAATTTGAAAATTGACCGAAATTATATACCATCCGGTCATTACCTAGATTCTCGAATATAATTTTTTTGGGGTTTGCAATTGCGGCAATTTTTGTATTTGTTTTTTTTGGTTTTTTTCCTGGCACGGCGGACCAATTTGAAATAGACGGTGGTTTTCGGCTAATTAAACGCGATGGCGAATAATATTTTTAAGTGGACGCGTGGGGGTCGCGCTTATTCCGTTAAATAAGCAAAAATAAAAGATGTTGATTACTTAAACGGTCAGACTTTGTGTTTGTATGTAAATTTGTTTTATTAATCCGGAAGCGAGTGGTGAAAAAAACAACAACAAGAAAAATTTAACCATTGATAATGAGTACATAGTACATCTGGTATTAATAAAATAATAAATGAAGTAAAGAATTTTATTTCGTTCATCATAATATTCATCACAAAATAATGATATTTATACGTCAAAATTATTTATTTTATATAAGATTTTACAGTACATCGTCCCACATTCACCTATCCAACTAACTGCACACCAATCGATCCAGCAGTGAAAATACCTCAAAGATCAAATCCCAACCTGTAACAGTAATCCTGATTAAAATGCATCTCTCCCAAACGTATAAACAACGACAATATCTTCTGCTAGACAGAGAGAAGGAGAAATTTGCATGAGGAAGAGCCTATCGGTGCTAACGGGTTAGTGTCCGTTATATTTAGGTGTCGCCGTAAATATCGTTTATAAGGTCAATGCCGAAGAGAAAATCGTTGTGGCCGCAGCAATAATAGTAAAACCGAATCGGTTACTATTTTACGTCAACGGTGTTTCGACTTTTACGCGCCGCGGAAATAGGTTTCGTGAATATATTGCATATTGCACCTGTAAAATTGAAAATTGGCTTTTTATTTTCTTGTACTCTATTAACGAAAAAATATGAATTTGAATTTTATCCTCATCAACAACAATTACTGACCGATTTCGATTGTGGGTTTACTAACAATCAAAAGAAATTCTATTTTTAACAAAAGAATATTTCTTATGGCTATAATAAATGAGGTTACCAACTCTCAAATTGTCAACTAGAAAAAGGTATTTACCTTTTTGAGAATGTTGATCTTTTATGTGTAATAACCATAAACATCAGAGGAATTTTAATTTTTAAATTTAGGTGAACCTGGATGAGAGGTTAAAATCATAGAAGTTCACTTATTTTTCAGAAGTATTTATTCGTATCTGAAAACATCATTCCTATTGTTAAAGATCAAAAGAAATTCTACTTTTAAGGAAAGAATATTTCGTATGGCTATAATAAATGACGTTAACATCACACAAATTGTCAACTATTAAAATGTACTTACCTTTTTCAAACATTTTGCTCATTTTATGTGTAAAAAAGGTGAGGTTAACATCATTCAACATCAGAGAATTTTTATAGTTAAAAAAAAGTCATAAAATTAAGTTGAACTTGGATACGAGGTTATAGAAGTTCACATTTTTTCTCAGAAGTATTTATTCGTATATGAGGTTTGTTAATCATCAAATATAATTCTAATTTTAAGAAAAGAATTTTTCCTATGGCTATAATAAATGAGGTCAACATATCTTCACTAAGTGTATTTTCCTTTTTCAGAAATTTTTCCCATTTATGTGCAAGAAAATGAGGTTAACATCATTCAACAAAAATTCGGCAAAATTTTATTTTTAAAATAGGGGGTGAAAATTGAAAAGGTTACCATCATAGAAGTTGTTCAACATCATAAAAAAATTACCAAAGTTTCATATTATCATAGGAAATAAGGCGAATGAAATTTTGTTATTTAAAATCATTTAATTTTTTTAATAATGAGAAAATTATACTTTTAAAAAGTACAACTTTTCATCACTATAATTAATGTCATAGAAATATTATTATTTTATTTTTCAACAGAAGAATTAATTAGTTTGATTTAAAATGAGAATAACATCACTCAACTTGTTTTCTTTCTGTTGATGTTAACATCATTCAGTTTTATAAATGATATAAAGATGAATTATTTAGTTACGACTTAAAATGATGTTGACATTACTCAAGTTGACAACTATAAAAAGGTATTAGCTTTTTTAGAATATTTGCTTGTTTTATTTGTAAAAAAGTGATGTTAGTGTCATTCAAATAATAAAATATCGCACGGTACTTTAAATATTAATTATTTAGTTACGATTTAAAATGGGGTTAACATCACTCAGAGGTTCAAATTTCCGGTGATGTTAACATCATTCAGTTTTAAAACGTGATAGAAATTCTACTTTTAAGTTGACCTTACCATCACTCAAATTTCTAACTTCTCGCCGATGTTGGAAATTAGAAATGGAAATAGAAATTCTACTTTTAAAAAGAATTATTTAGTAACGATTTAAAATGACATTGACATCCGTTCACAACTATAAAAACGGTATTAACTTTTTATTTAGACTTTCCGGTGATGTTAACATTAATTGATTTTAAAACATTACGGGAATTTTACATTTAAGAAAAATTATTTAGTTGCGATTTAAAAGAGGTTGACATCACTCAACTTTGCGACTTTCCAGTGATATTAACATCATTCAGTTTTAAAACATGATAGAAATTCCATTTTTAAATTGACATTAACATCACTTAACTTTACAATTTCCCGGTGATGTTAACATCAAACCGGTTTCTACTTTTAAGAACGATTATTTAGTTCCAACTTAAATGACGTTGATGTCATTCAAGTTTACAACCAAAAAAATATTAACTTTTTGCAAAACATCACATTCTACCTTAAAGAAAAATTATTTAGTTATGATTAAAAGTGAGATTGACATCACTCAACTTTCCGACTTAGAACGATGTTAACATCGCTCGGTTTAAAACATGGTGGAAATTCTACCCTTAAGAAGAATTATTTAATTACGATTTAAAATGACATTGACATCAATATAAATATAAAACAATATTAACTTCTTTTTAGAATTTTTGATTTTCATTTGTATAAAAAAGGGTTGTTAATGTCATTCATATTGTAAAACATGAATTTATATTTTAAAGACCAATTATGATGATATTAACATCATTCAGTTTTGTTGTTTTATTTGTAAAAAGTTAAAGTTGTTCAAATTATAAAACGTAAAATTCTACATTCAATAGTAATTATTTAGTTACGACTTGATATAAAATTAACATCACTAAAATTTTCAACAAATAAAAAATAATAACTTCATTCTAGAATTATACTTCTTTTATTCGTTCAAGAGGTGATGATAATGTCATTCAAATTGTAAAACATTTTGAAGTTACGGTTAAAAAACTACGACTTTTTGGCGATGTTAACAACTATAAGAAAGTATTAACTTTTTTTAGAATTTCTGCTTGTTTTATTTGTAAAAAAAGTCAGCTTAGTATCATTCATTTTGTAAGACATCACATTCTACTTTAAAGAAGAAATATTTAGTTACAATTTTCAGAAAACTTTCCTACTTTCCAGTGACGTTAACATCATTCAGTTTTAAAACATAATGGAAATTCTACTTTTAAGACGAGGTTAATATCACTCTACGTTCCAGTGATGTTAACATCATTGAATTTTGAGAACATTCAAGTTCACAACTATAAAAAAATATTCACTTTTTTCTTAGAATGTTTGCTTGTTTATTTGTAAATAAAAGTTAGGTGAATGCCATTCAAATTGTAAAACATCACATTCTTCTAAAAAGAAGAAGTTACGATTCAACAAAAATTTTTTTACAAATTTCCGGTGAAGTTAACATCATTAAGTTTTAAAACATGATGGAAATTCTACTTTTAAGTTGACGTTAACATCACTTAACTTTCAACTTACTGGTGATGTTAACACCGTACAGTTTTCCACTTTTAAGAAGAATTCTTTAATTACTACTCAAAATGACGTTGACATCAATCAAGTTCACAACTTTTTTCTTAGAATTTTTGCTTGTTTCATTTGTAAAAAAAGTGGGGTTAATGTCATTCAAATTGTCGAACATCATATTCTACTTAAAAAGAGAATTATTTAGTTACGACTTTAAATCAATCAACTTTCCGACATTCCGGTGATGTTAACATCATTCACTTCTAAAACACGATGATAATTCCACCTTTAAATATTTATTCTAAGGCGATTTTCTAAAAAATGTTTCTTTGTTAATAACTTGTATGAATGGTAAAATTAATTTATTTCATAAATCTGTGACGATGACGTTATTAACATCGACGACGACTTAAAATTAAGTTGACATCACTCAAGTTTACATCAATAAAAACATTTTTTTTTTTTAGAATTTTTGCTTCTTTTATTTGTAAAAAAGTGAGATTAGTGTCATTCAAATTAAAGAAAAATTATTTAGTTACGATGTAAACTAAGGTTAACATCGCTCATCTTCCGATTTTCCGACGATGTTAACATCTTTCATTTTTAAAACATGATGAAAATTCTACTTTTAAGAAATGTTTAAGAATTATCTAGTTTCGACATAAAATGAAGTTGACATCAATCAAGTTTATACTGTAAAAAGAGTTTTAACTATTTTTAGAATTATTGTTTGTTTTATTTGTAAAAAAATAATTTTTGCTTGTTTTATTTGTAAAAAAAGTGATGTTAATGTCATTCGAATTGTCATTCTACTCTAAAGAAGACTTTTTAGTTACGACTTAAAATAAGCTTAACATGACTAAACTTTCAAGCTTTCCCGTGATGTTAGCATCGTTCAGTTCTAAAATATGATGGGAATTACACTTTTAAAAAGAATTATTTTTTTATGATTTAAAATGAGGTTAACATCATTCACGTTTACAACTAGAAAAAATAGGAAATAAATATTTTTTCAGAATTTTTGTTTTTTTTCTTTGTAAATAAAAGTGAGGTTAATGTCATTTAAACTGTAAAACATAACATTCTACTTTGAATAAGAATTATTTAATTACAATTTAAAATGAGGTTTACATCACTCAAGTTTCCGGCTCTATGGTGATGTTGACATCGTTCAGATTTAAAACATGTCGAAAATTCCACATTTACGACGAATTATTTAGCTACGACTTAAAGTATGGTTGGCATTGTTCAAGTTAACAAATATAGTTACGATTTAAAAAAAAGCTCTCTGACATTCTGGTGATGTTAACATCAATCGGTTTTAACACGGGATGGAAATTCTACTTTTAAGTTGAAGTTAACTTCTTTCAACTTTTCGACTTTCCAGTGATGTTAACATCGTTTTGTTGGAAATATAACTTTTAAGAAGAATTGTTTATATAGTTTCGATTTAACATGAGATTGAAATCACTCACAAGTTTAAAAAACTATTAAAAAATATCAACTTTTTTTAATGATTTTTGTTTGTTTGGTGTCATTCAAATTGTGAAACGTCATATTTTACTTTAAGAAGAATTGTTTATTTACGACGTAAACTTAGTTTAACATCGCTTAACTTCCGATTTTCCGGCGATGTTAACATCGGACAGTTTTAAAACGTGACGGAAATTCTAATTTTAAGAAGAATTATTTAGTTACTACTTACAATGAGATTAACATCACTCAACTTTTGTGATGATGTTAACATCATTAACTTTTAAAACATGCTGGAAATCCTACTTTTAAGACGAATTATTTAGTTACGACTTTAAATGACGTTGACATCATTCGAGTTTACAACTACAAAAGGCATTCGTTTTTTTTTGTTTTGTTTGTAAAAAAAAGTGAGGTTAGTGCCATTCATATTTTAAAACATTACATTGTACTGTAAATAAGAAGAATAATTTAGTTACGAATTAAAGTGTGGTTAACATCAGTCAACTTTCCGACGTTCCGGCGATGTTAACATCAAACAGTTTTAAAGCATGATCAATCTGAGGTTGACATCGATCATCTTTCTGAATTTTTTGGTGATGTTAACATCATTCAGTTTTAAAACATGATGAAAATTCTACTTCTTAAGAAGGATTATTTAATTACGTTTTAAAATGAGGATGACAACACTCAAATTTTTCATCATTTGACAGGTAAGAGATGACTGTTAATACTTGTCGAATGATAATTGACATTTGACAGGTAGGAGATGATAATTGACGTTTAACATATATCAGATGAAAATTGTCACTTGTCAGATGATAATTTACGATTAACAGATATCAGATAAAAATTGGCCCTTGTCAGATAATAATTGGCATTTGACAGGTAAGAGATGACAGTTGACATTTGTCGAATGATAATTGACATTTGACATGTAAGAGATGACAATTGACAATTGTTACATAACTTTTAACAGAAATCAGATGAAAATTCGCCCTTGTCAAATTATAATTGACATTTGACAGGTAAGAGATGACAGTTGACATTTGTCGAATGATAATTGACATTTGACATGTAAGAGATGACAGTTGACATTTGTTAGATAACAATTGACTTTAAACAGAAATCAGATGAAAATTCGCCCTTGTCAAATTATAATTGACATTTCACAGGTAAGAGATGACAGTTGACATTTGTCGAATGATAATTGATATTTGACATGTAAGAGATGACAGTTGACATTTGTTAGTTAATAATTGACTTTAAACAGAAATCAGATGAAAATTGGCACTTGTCAGATGATAATTGAAATTGACATTTGACAGGTAAGAGATGACAGTTGCAATTTGTCAGATGATAATTGCCATTTAACAGATATCAGATAAAAATTGGCCCTTGTCAGATTATAATTGACATTTGACAGGTAAGAGATGACAGTTGACATTTATCGTATGATAATTGACATTTGACATATAAGAGATGACAGTTGATATTTGTTAGAAAACAATTGACGTTTAACAGAAATCAAATGAAAACTGGCACTTGTCAGATGATAATTGAAATTGACATTTGACAGGTAAGGGATGACAGTTGACATTTGTCAGATGATAGATAATTGTCATTTGACAGATATAAGATAAAAATTGGCCCTTGTCAGCTGATAACATTTGAAGAATAAGAGATGACAGTTGAAATTTGTCGAATGATAATTGACATTAGACAAGAGATGACAGTTGACATTTGTTAGATAACAATTGACGTTTAACAAAAATCAGATGAAAATTGGCACTTGTCAGATGATATTTGAATTTGACATTTGACAGTTGACATTTGTCAGATCATAATTGTCATTTGACAGATATCAGATAAAAATTGACCCTAGTCAGATTATAATTGACATTTGACAGGAAAGAGATGACAATTGATATTTATCGAATGATAATTGACATTTGACATGTAAGAGATGACAGTTGACAATTGTTAGATAACAATTGATGTTTAATAGAAATGAGGTGAAAATTGGCACTTGTCAGATGATAATTGAAATTGACATTTGACAGGTAAGAGATGACAGTTGCAATTTGTCAGATGATAATTGTCATTTAACAGATATCAGATAAAAATTGGCCCTTGTCAGATTATAATTGGCATTTGACAAGTAAGAGATGGCAGTTGACATTTGTCGAATGATAATAAAATTGACATTTGACATGTAAGAGATGACAGTTGACAATTTTTAGATAACAATTGACGTTTAACAGAAAACAGATGAAAATTGGCACTTGTCAGATGATAAATGAAATTGACATTTGACAGGTAAGAGATGACAGTTGACATTTGTCAGATGATAATTGTCATTTGACAGATATCAGATAAAAATGTGCCATTGTCAGATGATAATTGACGTTTGACAGGTATACGATTAAAGTTAATATTTTTTAGATGATATTTGAAATTTGACAGTTGATAGATGAATGACAGCAGCTGACAGATGATAAATGAAAATTCGTGTTGACATATGACAGTCGAAACCCATTGGACATAATTTTTGGAATCTACCTCAGAATATAAGGTGTTGTGATGGAAAAGAGTCGAAAGACGAAAATTAGAATGACAATTGAGGGTTGATCAGTGAAAATTGCCATTTGGTAGTCTACAATAAAAAAAAATATTTTTAATTGAAAAATTTTATTAGATCAAAGTATAGTTAATAAAAAAATTAAAAATTAAATCAAAATCGTTTTGATTTGTTAAAATAATAAAAACGCGATTAAATTCCTTTCTTCGCTGTTTTTAAATTAAATCTTCACATAACTCAAAAACACATACATATATTTTTTTAAAGTAATGTTAAGATAGTATAACTTGAATGAAGTCATGTAGTCAAAAAATTCAAAATAAATATATGGAAATAAACAAAACTTTCCTTTGTTCAGAATTATGTATTTTTTGTTTATTTAAGTGACTTAATGACAATGAAAGTGTCTCCTGTCAACTGGTTTTTAGGTTAGGTGATTAGACTGAAGGTAGTTGTTTTAAAATACAAGTGTAGACATCTATTGGTCGGTATCGAAATGACCCAATATTCATTCCGATTGACCCGAATATTAAAAGCACGCGTTTCTCTATGTTGTAACGCAACGAAACAATACTGATAATAATAAAAATAATAATAAACAGGACGTGCATCACATCGAACACAATATTAGTCGGTCGGATCGCGTGCCTCGAATTAATTTTCCAATCGTGAACAATTTTCCACGTTTATGGGGCCGTGAAAGTGGTCATGAAAAGGTCGTGTGTCTAATGAAATGATTCTTTACAGAATAACACGTTTTATTGTTTTTTTTTTAAATAAGCGCAGTTGCATAACTTACCAACTGTAAATAACGCGCGTCGACGAATAGGTTTAGGAAATAATGAGTGTTATCGTCGAAACCTTGAAGAAATTTTTATTTTTTTATCCTTAAAGGAATTTCTTAATTGATGTTTTGCTTGTAAACGTGATGTTTTGAATTGAAACTTCTTTGTAGGTAGTTTTTGGTAAAACTGTAAACGGTTGTTTACAGGAGAAGTCATGTGATGATCAGATAACGCGTTGGATTAGGGTGGAAGATTATGCGAATGTTAACTTAAGACTTTCTTGGTGATGTCGAAAATTTTGTAAACATTTCAAGTTTTCCGAAAATATAATGATATCAAAATGAAACGATTATATTTACACATTGGATAAATTAATAATATCAACATCAATAACATTTTATATTTCATAATATATGAAGAGATAAAACTCTTTATTGAGTATTAAAAATATAACACCAATTTCGTTAGTCTGAATCAAATATTTAATTGTATATTTGTTTGAGCGTTTATTGTTTTCACCTTGGGACTCTTTTACCTGTCCTCTTGATATCATTGTGTCCTTTGATAATACAATGCAGGTGGTTCGGTTCGTGAAACCGCATTAAAAAAAAAAAAAAACACAGACTATAAAATTTCGATACACTTCACAAACATCAACTGGGACAACGGTTTGATGCCAAAACAAACGTCGCACACGTAAATATCTTTCGGTTGTGAACGAAAATAAAAACGTTACGTGCCATTTGAAAAGCGGAGGTAACTTTCTTGAAATGATACAATGTGTAATTAATCAAGATTAAAAGGTTATGTTGGAGATAATGATTAAATATTAGGAACGCATACGTTTACACCCCAGCTGAACTTGAAGCGTTTAAAGTAGTAACTTTTACAGAAAAACAATAATTGTTTAAAATATTTAATCAAATTTTATAAGCAATTTTAATACAGGGTGTTGATTTTTCTAAAGATATTCTCTGTGGAGAAATAAATCTGTTATATCCTTTTTTCACACATTATTTTCTAAGCGTTAGAAAACAAATTCCGAAGGAAAAATAGAACAGTGTTATTTATATTAATCGAAATATCAATTGTAACTTTTTTTAAAGGAATGTTAGTGAATGAAGAAAAACACCTCGCAAATTATTTTTCTCTTTAGAAAGGATCATGCTACATAAAAATCGAATTTTATTATTTAGATGATGTGTGATAAAAATGTATTGCACACGTTATGATAACTTACTTGATAACAGTTTGCTTCATCCCTGAAGTCATCTTAACGGATCCCCGGATCCGGACACAACAGCACGGAACGTAAAGCCTTTCGTGGGAAGTGTTTCTTTCGGTTTAATCGTGGGGGGTGGTGGAAAGAACGCGGTGAAACAAACGGGAAAATAAACAGGGGGGAATTCTACTGAACAGATCGCGGTTTTCTCGTACTACACTGGCAGCATCGCCGTCAGCACTGTGCGTTTCCTGTGCCGTGTGCGCGCCAAGCGACTGACAGAAACGACAAGATTACCTATATAAACCGCGCACCCCACTCCTTCCACCCGACACTCACGTTCCCTGTCCAAAACCAACAATTCCATTTCCTTTTTGTGTGTCCCGGCACTTCTTACCATCATTTTTGTTATTTTTCTTTTATTAGCTTTTGCCGCCTCTGCTGCTGCTGCTGCTGGTGCTGCTGATAAGGCTGACCGCTCGTCACCGTCGAGCCGGCGGTCCGGTGCAGCGCCGATAAGACTAATCGGTGCTGCAGGAGTTTTGTTGGTCGTGTTTTGAGGTAGGTCCGGCGCTATTTGGGTCAGTTTGGTCAGTTCTGCCCGCCGTCCTTCCGATTAGCCAGCGTTTTGCAACGCAAACAGTTTTTACGTCCGATTGCATCCAATTACTGTTCTCTACACGTGTTGAAAGTATTCCAGTTTCCAAGGGAATGTACATTGGTAAACGTTTCTTAGGAAATTATTGGTTTTCATAAAATTACAAAAAAAATATACTAATTGACAACTTACAGTAGTAATAGTATCGATGTTTATTGAAATGGCACAGTATTTCACTATAAAATTTAATGTATATATAGGTGGGTAGGTAGCCTCTATCCCACCCTCCAATCTTTACATCAGCAAAAGTTTCTTAAGAAAATAAAAATTACATACAGAATATTTATGTATATGTACAAAAAAATCAAGTACGAAACTGTATTATAATTAAACATTATTCATTAAAACCCTCGAGTATGTTTTACTGATTGAAGGTGAAATAGAGGCCACCCACCCACCCTACATATATTCAATAAACTTCACACTTATATACTTGAACAATTCCCGTAAACATCAACACTAACATTACTGTCGTTTATTGCTAACTACTCAAGAGATAGTGACTGTAATTTTTAGGTATATGTAGGGTGGGTGGGTGGCCCCTATCCCACCCTTCAATCAGTAAAACATACGCGAGGGTTTCAATGAATCATTTTTAATTATAAAGATTCTTGACTTGATTTTTTTGTACATTAATATTCTGTATGTAATTTTTATTTTCTTGAGAAACACTTGCTTATGTTGTAAAGATTGGAGGGTGGGATAGAGGCCACCCACCCACCCTACATATACTCAAAAATTTCAGTCACTATCACTTCAGTAGTTATCAATAAACGACAGTACTGTTAGTGTTGCTGTTTACAGGAATTACTCAAATATTTTAGTGTGAAATTTAATGAATATATGTAGGGTGGGTGGGTGGCCTCTATCCCACCCTTCAATCGCTAAAACATACGCGAGGGTTTCAATAAATCATTTTTAATTATAAAGTTTCGTACTTGATTTTTTTGTACATTAATATTCTGTATGTAATTTTTATTTTCTTGAGAAACACTTGCTTATGTTGTAAAGATTGGAGGGTGGGATAGAGGCCACCCACCCACCCTACATATATAATGATTTAATAAATTAAAGTGATGAATAATTCCTGTATTTATTTTTATTAAAACTGCTGTTGTTTTAGGATAATTTAAAAAGTTTATATGAGTATAATATGTAATAGGGTGGGTGGGTGGTCTCTATTTTTGATTATACACTTATTTTATACCCATAAATGTATAGAAATTATAAACAAATTTTTAACAATATCCATCAAGGGATTTTCCTGCAATTTAATAAAATCCACTGGAATGTACTTTTTAACATCTCGTCAAAGTATGATTGTAAATTATTTAAAAACAAAAACATCACGTTTCTTGATTATACACCTATTTTATGCTCATAGGTACCTAGAATCTATAAACAAATTTTTAATAAAATCCATCAAGGAATTTTCCTGCAATTTAACAAAATCTAACGGGATGTAAATTTTATCATTAAATCAAAGTTTGCTTGTAAATTACGTAAAAACAAAAGCAACACGTTCCTTAATTATACACTTATCTCATACTTATAGGCACCTAGAGATTATAAATAAATTTTTAACAAAATCCTTCAAGGGATTTTCCTGAAATTTAACAAAACCTACTGGAATGTACTTTTTAACATCTCATCAAAGTTTGATTGTAAATTATGTAAAAACAAAAGCAGCACGTTTCTTGATTTTACCTTTACTGTATACCTATAGATACCTAGAAATTATAAACAATATTTGAATAAAATCAATCAAGGGATTTTCCTGCAGTTTAATAAAATCTAATAGAATGTACGTTTTAACATCTCATCAAAGTTTGATTGTAAATTACTTAAAAACAAAAGCATCACATTTTTAATTATCCACTTATTTTACACCTATAGGTACCTAGAAATTACAAACAAATTTTTAATAAAATCCATCAATTGATTTTCCTGCAATTTAACAGAATCTACTGGAATGTGTTTTTTAACATCTCATCAAAGTTTGATTGTAAATTACGTAAAAACAAAAGCATCACGTTTCTTCATTATACACCTATTTTATCTCTATAGGTACTTAGAAATTATAAACAAATTTTTAACAAAATCCATCAAGTGATTTTCCTGCAATTTAACAAAATCTAGTGGAATGTACTTTTTTAACATCTCATCAAAGTTTGATTCTAAATTACGATAAAACAAAAGCATCACGTTTTTTGATTATACACTTATTTTATACCCTTAGGTGCCTAGAAATTATAAACAATTTTTTAATAAAATCCATCAAGTGATTTTCCTGCAATTTAACAGAATCTACTGAAATGTACTTCTTAACATCTCATCAAAGTTTGATTGTAAATTACGTAAAAACAAAAGCATCTCGATTATTAATTACCCCCTTGTTTTATACCTATAGGTGTTTAAAAATTACAATCAAATTTTTAACACAATCCATCAAAGTATTTTCCTGCAATTCAACAAAATATACTGGAATGTACTTTTTAACATCTCATCAAAGTTTAATTGTAAATTACGTAAAAACAAAAGCACCACGACTCTTCATTATACATTTATTTTATAACCATAGGTACCTACAAATTATAAACAAATTTTTAACAAAATTCATCAAGGGATTTTCCTGCAATTTAACAAAATCCACTGGAATGTACTTTTTAACATCTCATTAACGTTTGATTGTAAATTACTTAAAAACAAAAGCATAACCTTTCATGATTTTACATTTATTTTATACCCATAGGTACTTAGAAATCAAAAACAAATTTTTAACAAAATTCCTCAAGGGATTTTCCTGCAATTTAACAAAATCCAGTGGAATGTACTTTTGAACATCTCATCAAAGTTTGATTGCAAATTACATAAAAACAAAAGCATCAAGTTTTCTAATTATACACTTATTTTATACCCATAGCTACCTAAAAATTATAAACAATTTTTTAATAAAATCCTTTAAGGGATTTCCCTGCAAATTAACAAAATCCACTGGAATGTACTTTTTAACATCTCATCATAGTTTGATTGTAAATTACGTAAAAACAAAAGCATCACGTTTCTTAATTATACATTTATTTTATACTTAAAAGTATCTAGAAATTATAATAAACAAAATTTTAATAAAATCCATCAAGGAATTTCCTGCAATTTAACAAAATCCACTGGAATGTACTTTTTAACATCTAATCAAAGTTTGATTGTCAATTACGTAGAAACAAAAGCATCACGTTTCTTGATTATACACTTATTTCATACCCATAGGTACCTAAACATTACAAACAAACTTTTAACAAAATCTATCAAGGGATTTTCCTGCAATTTAAGAAAATTAACTGGAATGTACTTTTTAACATCTCGTAAAAGTTTGATTGTAAATTACTTAAAAACAAAACCATAACCTTTCTTGATTATACATTTATTTTATACCCATATATACCTAGAAATTATAAACAAATTTTTAATAAAATCCATCAAGAGATTTACCTGCAATTTAACAAAATCTACTGGAATGTACTTTTTAACATCTCATCAAGGTTTGATTGTAAATTACATAAAAACAAAAGCGTCACATTTTTTGATTACACACATATTTTATACCTAAAAGTACATAGAAATTATAAACAAAACTTTAATAAAATCCATCAAGGGATTTTCCTGCAAAATAACAAAATCCACTGGAATGTACTTTTTAACACCTCATCAAAGTTTGATTATAAATTACTTAAAAACAAAAGCATCACGTTTTTTAATTACAAACTTATTTTATACCTAAAAGTACCTAGAAACTTTAAACAAAATTTTAATAAAATCCATCAAGTAATTTTCCTGCAATTTAACAAAATCTACTGGAATGTACTTTTCAACATCTCATCAAAATTTAATTGTAAATTATATAAAAACAAAAGCATCACGGTTTTTAATTATACACTTATTTTATAACCATAGGTTCCTAGAAACTATAAACAAATTTTTAACAAAATCTATCAAGGTAGTTTCCTGCACATTAGTAAAACCCATTGGAATGTACTTTTTAACATCTCATTAAAGTTCGATTGTAAATTACGTAAAAACAAAAGCATCACGTTTCTTGTTTATACACATATTTTATACCTACAGGTACCTAGAAATTATAAACTAATTTTTAATAAAATCCATCAAGGGATTTTCCTGCAATTTAACAGAATCTACTGGTATGTACATTTTTTATGACATCAATGTTCGATTGTAAATTACTTAAAAACAAAAGCATCACGATTATTAATTACCCACTTTTTTTATATCTATAGATACTTAAAAAATATATACAAGTTTCTAACAAAATTCATTAAGGGACTTTCCTTCAATTTAACAAAATCCACTGAAATGTCTTTTTAAAACAAATCATCAAATTTTGATTGTAAATTACTCAAAAACAAAAACATCGCGTTTCTTTATTATACATTAATGTTATACCTATAAGTACCTGGAAATTATAAACAAATTTTTAACAAAATCTATCAAGGCATTTTCCTGCAATTTAACAAAATCCACTGGAATGTACAATTTAACATCTCGTCAAAGTTTGATTGTAAATTAGAAAAAAACAAAAGCATCAGGTTTCTTGATTATACATCTATTTTATACCTATAGGTACTTGCAAATAATAAACAATTTTTTAATAAAATCCATCAAGGGATTTTCCTGCAATTTAACCAAATCTACTGGAATGTACTTTATAACATCTCATCAAAGTTGATTGTAATTACGTAAAAACAAAACCATCACGTTTCTTGATTATACATTTAATTTATACCCATACGTACCTAGAAATTATAAACAAATATTTAGTAAAATTTATCAAGGGATTTTTCTGCAATTTAATAAAATCCACTGGAATTTACTTTTTAACATCTAATCAAAATTTGATTGTAAATTGCGTAAAAACAAAAGCATCACGTTTCTTTATTATACGCTTATTTTATCTCTATATGTACCTAGAAATTATAAACAAATTTTTAACAAAATCCATCAAGTGATTTTCCTGCAATTTAACAAAATCCACTGGAATGTACTTTTTAACACCTCATCAAAGTTTGATTGTAAATTACGTAAAAACAAAAGCATCACGTTTCTTGATTATGCACATATTTCATACCCATTGGTACCTAGAAATTATAAACAAATTTTTAATAAAATCCGTCAAGGGATTTTCCTGCAATTTAATAAAATCTACTAGAATGTACTTTTTAACATCTCATCAAAGTTTGATTGTAAATTACGTAAAAACAAAAGTATCACGTTTCTTGATTATACATTTATTTTATACCTATAGGTACTTAGAAATTATAAACAAATTTTTAACAAAATCCATCAAGGAATTTTCCTGCAATTTAACAAAATCCACTGAAATGTACTTTTTAACATCTCATCAAAGTTTGATTGTAAATTGCTTAAAAACAAAAGCATCATGTTTCTTCATTATACACTTATTTTATCTCCATAGGTACCTAGAAATTATAAACAAATTTTTAACAAAATCCATAAAGGGATTTTCCTGTAATTTAATAAAATCTACTGGAATGTACTTTTTAACATCTCATCAAAATTTGATTCTAAATTACGTAAAAACAAAAGCATCACCCACCCACACTACATATATATTTGTATTTTTAAAACCGTCACTGCTTTCTTTTTTTAACAGGAGCAAAATTAGTGTTGACGTTTTTTTTTATAATTTAAAAGTAGTTTTTATAGTTGAAATTCTTATGTATATGTAGGGTGGGTGGGTGGCCACTATCCCACCCTCCAATTAGAAAAACATAGGCGAGAGTTCGAATAAAAGAATATTCAATTCTAGCAGGATTTAGCCATATTATTTATTATATAAACATCTTCTGTACTTTAATATTTATTTTCAAAAAATCCTCATTCATGTCATACAAATTGATGGAATTATATTAAAAAACAATTGAAATAAAAAAAAAAAAATTTGAAAAGACAAAACATAATAAAATTGATAGAGATTTTTTAAAGACGGAATAATTAATTTAAAAAAGAGAAAAAACAGATGAAAAATTGCAATGACAAAAGAAATCAATTGAGAATCTGTCAAAAATAAAAGAAAACTTTCAAACCTTAAAATGTTTCAATAAACACTATTGAAATTTCTCAAAAAAATTGATTTGTTATGAAAAATTGCAATAAAAACCAAAAATCGTTAAAAATATAAACATCTGAAAATTTTCTAATAATGCACTTAGCACTTGAAAATTAAAAAAAAAAAACAATTGAAATTCGATATAAAAAGCACAAAATTTATAAATTTGTTTATTTCTTAAAGAAAAACAATTGCAATTTGTTAAGAAGACAATAAAAAACAAAATTTAATGAGAAATTATCATTTGTTAAAATTTCTTAAGTAAGGAATAAGAAAAATCAAATGAACAATTGAAGAGAAAAAAAAACGATTGAATCTACTAAAAAAATTAAAATTTATCAAGAGAAAATAACATGAAACAACAAAACAAAATTGACGGAAATTAAAAAAAATTGTTTTTGATAAGAAAAAAACAAGCTTTAAGACAAAATAATAACAAAATTCATAAGATTTTACTCATAGAGCAATTTGTTTCAAAAAATAGAAATTTCTTAAAAAAGAAATAATTGATTTAGAAAATAACAACAAAAAAAGCTTAAGAAATTTTTGTTAACTATATTTGATAAATAAAAAAGAAAAAATAGGTGAAAATTTCAATAACAAAAAAAAAATTCAAAATGTACAAAATTCCCTTAAAGTGTTAAAACAGAAAAAAATGCCAAAATGTCATGAAAACCATTAAAATTTGTTATAAACAGTTGAAATTGCTTAATGATGAAATAATTGATTTCAGATGAAAAATTCTAAGAAAATAAACAGTAGTTGAAAATCTGTCATCTATTATCTATCATTTGTCATTTGTCGCCTGTCATTTGTCATCTGTCATTTGAAATCTGTCATTTGGCATCTGTCATTTGCCATCTGTCATTTTTCATGTGTCATTTGTCATCTTTCATTTGTCATTTGTCATCTGTCATTTGTCATCTGTCATTTGTCATCTGACATTTGCCATGTGTCTTTTGGCATCTGTCATCTGCCATATATTATCTGTCATTCGTCATATATCATCTGTCATCTGTCATATATCATCTGTCATCTGTGATATGTTACCTGTCATATCTTATATGTCATTTTCTCCTGTTCTGATCTGATTAATACATATAGATACATCAGGAAATTGTATGTTTATGAAGAAGTGAAACATTTTTTATTTCATTTTCCTAAAATAACATTTATATTTATGAATTCGTACTTCTAGACATTTATCATTATCGTTATGTCATCATTTGTTCTTTTTTTGTAATTTATGATTGCTGGGCATTATATAATTTCCTTCCACTTTCGAGAATTTTCTCAAAGGGCCGTTTCAGATATTTCTATTCCAGATTTCTTGAGCTTTCTAGAAATTTCCCATTGAAACTTCTACTTTTAGAACTTTTCAGCATTTCCTTTTCAAGAACGATTTTTTATTTATTTTTTTGAGAATTACAAAACAATTTGTTTTCTCTATTTTCAGAAGTTTCTCTTTCATATTTCTAGAATATTTAAAAAAATTCTTTTAAATTCCTATTTTTTGTGAAGGTTTTTAGAATTTTTCATTACTTAAAAATATCTAAAACAGAAATTCTTGAATTTTGAACTTGTGTGAAGAATGGTTATTAGAGAGAGTATTTATTAACCTTTTATAGATATATTGAAGAATTTTCTTTTACGTTTCTTGAATTTTTCAAAAATTCTCTTTTAGATTTTTTTTTAGTAATGAAATTTTCATGATTTTTGTCTATAAATAAATAAAGAAAAAAGTTTGTTGTGTTTGTCAAATTTCAACTGTTTTTATCCTTTAGTAATAATAATAATCATACCTTTATAAACGGGATTCTTCCTGTACGTTTTAAAATAAGTTATTTTTGTTTTGGATACAATTTTAACTTTTCTAACGTTTTAAAAAAGTTTTCAAATCAATTTTTTTAGGTATAATTTCATTTGTTATATGAATATTTCAAACGGTTTTTTTTTACTGTTTTTGTTTAATGAAATTAAGCATTTTCAATTGTTTATAGTAGAACTCTGTTTGCTTTAAGCTAACTTTAAACGGTTTTCTTCAACTGATGTTTTTCAAGAAATCTCGTTATCTATTCTAAAATTTCATGTGTTTTTCTAATAGATATTTTATCGCTTTCAAACAGCAAAAGTTTAATCATTTTATCTTTAAAAAATATCAATTGTTTCTTTTTTTGTTTTTTACAAGGTAAATTGTGAGATTTCAACAGTTTTTTTTTGGATAAAATTTATACTTTTTAAAAGATAATTTAAAACTCTATTTTTAGGAATGTTTCAAATGATTTTATCTGTCTAGTTAGTGATAAAGAGAAAGAGAGGGAGAGATATAAAAATCTTTATTGAACAATAGTGTTACACCTGATAATACGACAATTACTATACTTCTTCTCTTCTTGTTTTTCCATTGGTTATATCCTGTGATTTTTCAGCTCATGTTTGTTAAAATTTCAATTGTTTTATAAACATTTAGACATGACACTTATTTTATATTAACCTTGCGTACTCTTGACCTACCGCAATTAATCACACGTATTTCTGAACTATCTCAACTAATAATACAATGAACTAGGGTACTATCGACCTACCCCAATAAATTATCGATTAACGTAAATCAGACGTGTATAGATCTAACGTACTCCTGACCTACCTCAACGCATTTTATCTTAACCCGGCGTGTTCTTGGCGAAACTCAAATAAATAATAATACATTGGCTTCGTTTATTCTTGAATCAAAAAACTAATTTAATCTTAATCAAGTCTATTAAAAAAGAATAATTTATTATAAAACTGATCAATTAAAAAATCTATTTTTAAAGAAATCAATTTAACTTGGTATGAAAATTTTAAATAAGTATTTGTGGAGGTTTTTACTCTGTGATACATCTATAAATTATTAAAAACATAGTCGTGTTTTGATTTCTTTAATATAATAATTGAAAATGTACCACACAATGTGTTAGGCAAATATGAATGCGTATTTAATGTTAACGAATCGAAAGAAAACGGCTTCGAAGATGGCTCGGGGATTATGTAAATTTCGATAATGTATCATCGGGCTTTTGAACAAATATAAACCCACGCTGTGATGAAATGAAAATACCAGCCTGGACGACACGAGGTTTCTTTATTTATTTACATACCGGTTGCGCTTGACAGTGACATCGTAAAAAATGTAATTTGTAAATTACATTAATTATTTCGTTATAATAATTTGAAAATTTATTTTATTATTTTCCTCAATTAATTTTAAGTAAAGAAAAGTCGACATTTCTTAGAGTTTAGAGTGCAAAAACTTATTTTGAACGAATTTAATAAAGTTTTCGAGTGGGCTTTGATTAGTACAACTAGATCGCCGCAGTAGTTTTAGGTTACTTAATGTTCTTGGTGTAATATTTTTTTTAATGTTTATAGTGCGAAAAATTATCTTTAAAAGTTATTGCAGACTTTTTTGAACTCGAAACATTACACCAATAAGCCTAAGTAGTAGGCTTTGATTACTACAGTAGTTTTTAGGTTATACTGTGGCAATAAAAGTTGAAAACTTAATTAAAGCTGTTTAAAACTAAATTGGCAATTCAATCAATTATTTTATTTCTTAATTGATTCAACATTGGATATTTGCAAAGCAGCCTTGTTGTCGTTTGTCCAAACGTGGATTCCCATTTGTGGACAATCGCAGCAGCCAGTGCCGTTAGTGTTCGTTTTGGATTTCGGAAGTACACGAGGAGCGAAAGACGTTTTCTGCATGCAAATTTCCGCCGCGGAAAATATTCCACATACGAATTATCATACGTCCCGAGTTTTCACCTTTGCACGTTTACAATTGACGAAGAGTGTCATTGAACGCACCGCGCACACATAATTGACGGCAGACGAGTAAACAACGTTATTGCTTTTTTTTAATTTCAGGTAAAGGAACAAAAAAGACGTGGAATAATTTTAGCGAGATACAACAGGTAAACGTTTTTATTATATCCAATCGATCGATAAAGATTGTTTTGTATCATCTTTAACATAACTGGGATTTCCTTAATTTTTAGAACAATTCTTAACTGATTTATTTGAACAGCTTTAATAAAGTTCGAGTAGGCTTTGATTAGTATAACTAGTTTTAGTTGTAATATTTTAGAATACTTAATTGTACATGTCCAAATCAAAATATAAAAGGTCAATTAATTTGTTGGATGCTTGAAGCTAAAACTTTATCTTGAATCAGGAACTTTATCAGATGATAAATAAAACTGTACCTTGTTAACATCTTTGGCAATATCACACCTGGTTGTGATATATTAAAAATGTACATTTTTAATCATGATGATTGTTGCGACCGTTACTACTTGGTAATCCATAATGCCTAAAGTACAGTTTTCTTTATCATCTGGTCAATTAGTTTATTAACAACCTTGAAATAAGTTTTTGCATAATAAACTTGTAACATCATCTTGAAGATAATTTTGGAAATTTTTATTTCAAAAAGTTCGTTAGATGTTTACTGTTCTAAAAACCCAGTTATGTAAAAGATCTAGTGATCGATGACCTGTTGATGAATACAATCACTACTACTACTACTATTCCAACTGCTATTCAAATCACGTCCAAATCTATTTCCACCAAAAATTGTTTATTCAACCCAACGGTATGAATCACCACCGCTAAAAACAATGCATGTAAACAATGTCATTTCGGTTTTCGACTTGCGCGTGTAAATACGTCCTTGCGATTATAACGAACCCACCGCACCTACATTGATAGGAATATTCCTCATCGGCGATTAGCATGCGCGTTTGGAGCGCGCAGGTAAGATGCTAACCTGAATTACAAAGCGTACCTTGACCTGGTCACCTTCTACACCAGATGCAAAGCGAAAATAATCAAAAAGGTGATTTATTTTATTCTTTTTTGCACAGTACAATTTCGAGTGTTCGCAGTTGAAAGTCTAACGCCTCCTCCTCCTGGACTTCCCGGCGCGCTTCGTCGACCGCTTCTTCTTCTTCGGCGCCGCCGTCTTGCCGCGCCGCCTCATCTGCCTGGCCGCCACCGCCATCATCGAGTCGAGTTTGTAGTGGCCCCTCGATTTTTTGATGGCCCCGAAAATGACGCCTCGCTTGACGGCCGTCGATATTTTGTCCAAAACGGGCTTACCGGGCGAATTGAAGTTCTCCGTGATGTACTTTTTGATCGCGTCCAGTGAACAGCCGTCCGAGCGCTTCAACTCCCTCAGTGCGTGGACTACCAGTTTAGAAACGTGCGCGAGCGGCGTTCTACTCTTCATTTTGCTCGACGATTAGAAACTACCATTTCGTTACGACGTCGGTCTGACAAAGTGTCATTATGTTGTTTTTTAGCATCGTAGCCAAAGCCGTCTTTTCTGTATTATTTCTAAAAATTTTGATACTGATTTTTTTGATATCATTTATTTTTGGGCATCCAGTTTTCTTCTTAAACTTCAACGCCAAGTTAGGCCAAGGAAAACATGAAAATCTAAGAGGTCTGGGACTAGAATGTACATTTTTCATCTTCATCAAATTTTGATTGTTAATACCGTAAAAACAAAAACATCACATTTTTCGATTATAGACTTATTTTACACCCACAAGTGTTTAGAAATTATAAACATATTTTCAATAAACTCCATCAAGAAATTTTCCTGCAATTTAACAAAATCCACTGAAATGTACTTTTTAACATCTGATCAAAGTTTGATTCTAAATTAGGTAAAAACAAAAGCATCAAGTTTTTAGGTTATGCAATTATTTTACACCCATATGTATCTAGAAATTATAAGTAAATTTTCAATAAAATGTATTAAGGGATTTCTCTGCAATTTAACAAAATCCACTGGAATGTAGTTTTCAACATCTCATCAAAGTTATTTTCAACTGTTTTAAGCGATTGTTTGAAGTGTATTTTTAGAAAGTTTTCAGATAATTAGAATTAATTATTTTTTAGCGTTTCTGCGCCGTAATTTTACATTATTATATTTTTTAATATACAGTTTGATTAAAAAACATATTATTAAAAAGAACTTTCAAAGTTCAAGCAAAAACAATCAATCAGCAGGCGTTCAAAAAAAAATGTCTGACAAAGTTATAATGATAAAAATATTAATGCTGTTTAAGTCATAAAACACAGAAAATGAAATTAAATTTTATATAAACCTAGCGTACTCTTGACCTACCTCAACACATTTTGTATTAATCTAGCACATCCTTGACCTTGCCCAATAAATTATCCATTGGTTCAAATACTGTAATAAGTAATACTTTGTTATAGCGGACCCCTGACCTACCACACTATAAAGTTCATTGTTCTAGCGTTATCCTGACCTACCTTAATAAACCGTAAATTGACGTAGGTCAGTTGTACGAAAGGTCATTACAGTTGATTGTGGTAGGTCAAGAGCACGCTGGATTAATAAAAAAAAAAACATGTAGAATCTAACGAATCTTTCAAGTAAAAGTAAATTCGTAGACGAAAAAAACAAAAACTATGCTGGAAAAAATCGTGGAAACCCGTTTAAAACAGTAAGAATTTTTTTTTAAATAAAACCCCGAGAAAAAAATATTGAAGAGATTGATTTTAAAAGAAAAGTTTTAAAACAAAAATATGAGAAAATCGTGGAAAGAAGCTTAAAAAAGAGTTTGAAAGAAAAAAAAAAACAAAGAGGATAATGTTAAAAATAATTGAAATGTGAAAATAAATTTTGTTTAAAAATAGCTTAATTAAAATCATTAGAAAAATTTCAAAAATAATAAAAAAATTCTGATAATAATAAAAAAAATTCAGATAATAATAAAAACAATTCTGACATTTTGTACAAAGAAAAATGCCTGGAAATGTAAGAGTTTAAATTGAGCAATTCTAAAAATCTGAAAATTTCTTTCAAACCTCCAAGAAAATTCTGAATTTAAAAGAATTTTCACCTTAATATTCTAGAAATTTGAAAGAGATATTTCTAAAAGAAAATCATTCCTAATCTATAAAACAAATTCTTACAAAATTTTCAAAAAATGCTGGAAAATTCTAAAATTAGAAATTGAAATGAGAAATTTTTAGAAAAATCAATCTGGAAACAAAATATCTGCAACAGCCCTTTAAGAAAATGGAAGGAGATTATATAATACCCAACAAATAATAAATTACAAAAAAAGAACAAATGATAGATGGCATGCTACCTCTTTCTGTATCTTTATCTATTAATCTATCAGATGATAGAAAACAGGAGAAAATAACAGATAAAATATAAAACATAGTGATTTTTCTAATTCAGTTAAAGTATGGTTTATTATAGAGCTAAAATTGCATTTAAATAATAAGAAATTGTTGAAAATTAAATGCTGAATAGTTCTAAAATTAGAAATTTAAATGAGAAATTTCTATAAAGTTCAAGAAATCTGGAAAAGAAATATATGAAACGACTCTTATGAAAAAATTCTCGAAAATGGAAGGAAATTAAATAATACCCAGTAAATCATAAATGGCAGATGAAAGAAATTGTAAAAGGTACTTTGGTAGATGGCAGATGGCAGATGTTAGAGGGCAGATGGCAGATGATGGCAGATGACAGATGATGGCAGATGGCAGATGAGGATAGATGACAGATGATGGCAGATGTCAGATGAAGGCAGATGGCAGATGATGGCCGATGGCAGATGATGTCAGATGGCAGATGATGGCAGATGAAAGATGATGGTAGATGGCAGATGGCACGTTTGCAGATGGCACTTTGGCAGATGGCACTTAAGCAGATGGAACTTTGGCAAATGGCAGATGGCAGATGGCAGGCAGAAGACGAAGGGCAGGTGACTACAAATACATTTTCCTAAATTTGCTAGTAAACCCTCTAGAATGTTTATAAAACAAAAATAACCAGATAACTTAAAATAAATATTCTATTAAAAAGGTTAGAAGCTTTTTAAAAACCATTTCCTAAAAAAATGAATGGAAAATTAGACTTGTAGAAAACAATAAAAAAACATAATAAAATTAGAATTTTACTAAAAAAACATTTGAATCTTTCTAAAAATGTAATTACAATTTTCTTGAGAAAAAAACGTTGAAATTTTGTCTTAAAGCAATTTTTTAAATAAACAAAAACTGTTGAAAAAAATATTTAAAAAAAACAGATGATATTTACTCAATTTAGAATTGACTGAAAAATAGTTGAAGAAAAATAAATAAACAAAAAGTTATAGTAAAAAATATAATCAAAAATAATCGGACAAACACATTTGAAAACTTTCTGAAAAAGAATTTACAATACAATTTTATTTAAAAAAACGTTGAAATATTGTCTTTTTTAATTTTAAAAATAAACAAAAACTGTTATTTAAAAAAAAAACATAAAATTTTACAAACATTTACAAAAATTTACTGAAAACATTAATTGAAGAAATATAAATAAACAAAATGATATTATAAATTGTAATTATAATTTTTTTTAAACCAGTAAAAGAAAACATAGAACAATTGAAAGTTTACTAAAAAATGAAATAGATAAAAAAACTTTCTAAATAAGTTAAAAATTTTACTTAAAAATTTTTTTAAAAAAAGAAACCATTGATATTTTTCAAAACTGACAAATTATATATAATATTTTTACAATAATTATTTGTGGTTAAAACATAGTGAATTTTTCAATTCAGTGAAACATTTATAGTTTAATATTTTAAAAAGTTTCCGAAAAAGCATTAAAAAAAGAATTTATTAATAAAAACATTGCAATTTTACAAAAAGTAATGTGAATTTCCTGAAATAAAAACAGTTGAAACTAACCCTCTAAAATTAGCTTAAAACAAATGGAGTTTTGCTATAAATTTTAAAGTGGTTAATTATATTTATGTATGTATTTTTGTATTAATTTTTTAATAGATCTTGTAAAGTGAATAAACTAAACTATAAATAATTAAAAAATACTAAATTTAAAAAAAAAAGTAGAGAAAAAATTATAATTTTACCAAAAAAATAACCAAGCAAAAATATTTGGAAAGTTTCCAAAAATAAATTCAGTTTAATTAAATACGCTGAAATTTCATTAAAAAAAACAATTAATACTTTAAGCAGTTGAAATTTTAGAAAGACCAAACAACTTGAAAAAAAAATAAAAAAAGAAACGATTGATATATTAAATTTCTAAAAATTGAAGAAGAAAAAAAACACTTAAAAAAACAATATTTAATAGAGACAACATTAAAATGTTTATAAAAACTGACCACAATTTCATAAAGTAAAAAACAGTTGAAAATAACCGTCAAAAATTAGCTTCAAACAAATACGAGTTTTATTATAAATAATACAATTTTATGATATTTGCTAAATTTACTAAAAACACTAACAGAATACTGTCTTAGAATTTTCATAGAAGAATTAAAATATAACCAAGAAGTAGACAAATGAAAACATTCGAAAACTAATTAAAAAATAGTATAAAATTTTAAAAATTTGAAATTTTATCAAAAACAAAAATACTAAAAAAACTTGAAATCATACAAATACAAAATAACTTACAAATTCTCCTAAAAAATAAATAATTGAAATTTTTCAGATACATTTAAAAATTCAATGTTTTCCTTAAAAAAATTCTAAAAGTGAGTTTTAATTGTAATTTCTTTCAAAAAAATTAACAAAAAAGAGAATTTGCTAAAAAAACAGTTGGAGGAAAGCGTCTAAAATGTTCTTTATTTTAAACGCCGTTTGTTTTGGTATAAATAATAAAATAATAATAAAATTTTGATACTAAGAACTTGAGTTTAAAATTTACCTTAAAATATAAAATTTTTATCAAAAAATTAATGTAAATATTAATTATCGTTCCATGTCAACAACAACCAAATTCTGCCCGGGGGTTTACCCGGAGAGTTAAAAATTAATACCAAGAACATTTGAAATCTTACAAAGACAAAACAATTTAAAAAAGTTCACACAAAAAAAAATCTAAAAAAGCAATTAATAATGTTACTTACATTCAAAAATTTACTGAAACAAAAAACACTTAAAACAGTATTTAATACAAAAGTACAATTGAAATTTTACAAAATCTAATAGAAATTTTCTAAGGAATAAAAAACAATTGAAGAAAAATAAGTTCATTTAAAAACCAATTAAGTTTTATTACAAATAATTGAATTGTAACAATTTTGTACATCAATTGAAATTTTACCTTAAAATAACCAAATATCAATATTTAAAAACTTTCTAATAAAAAGTTTTTACAATTTATTTAAAATGAAAATAATATTTTTAAAATTGAAACAGGTCTTTAAAAATTTGATGATAATCAAAAAATATTTTCTAAGGAAAACAAATACATTGTTTTACAAAAAATAACAAAAATATGCGAAAAAATTCAGTTTGAAAACCGTCTAAAATTTTGCTTAAAACCATTTTAGTTTTACTATAAACTATTAAAATTTACTTAGAAACAAAAACTAAGTTTTCTTAAAAAATGTACTTGTTTTTAAAGAACAAATAAAATAAGTTTATTCTTTACTTCACTCATTTATTAAGCGTTATATATACATTTTTTAACAGATGAAAATTTAAAATTCGTACAAAAAAGCTTCAAACGTTACTTTAAAAAATCGTTGAAATTTTACTTTAAAAAATGAGAAACTCACATGCTAAATACAGTACAAAAGTTATTGTGATCAAATTGATATTTACCACAAAACTCGTTTGTGATCTATGAATTGGAGGGTGGGATAGAGGCCACCCACCCACCCTACATATAACTTGAAGCTTTCATCTATGTAACTCTTTTAGTTTTCCATAGAAAATAACACAAAATATGTATATGTTGTTAATGATTTTATAAGCACTGTTTGAGCTTAAGTTTGATTGCATATGTAGGGTGGGTGGGTGGACACTATCCTACCCTCCAGTTTAAAAATAATGACAACAAATATTTATTAGTATATGTGCAAACAAATTTATATATTACTGTTTGCGATCAAATTTATATTCAGCAAAACACTCGTGTATGATCAATAGATTGAATGGTGGGATAGAGGCCACCCACCCACCCTACATATATATTGAAACTTTCCCCACTGTTACTGCTTTACTTCCCTAAAACAATAACAAAAAATAAGCAGATGATATAATGATTTTATAAGTATTGTTGAGACATATGTTTTAATTAAATAAGTAGAGTGGGTGGGTAGCCACTATCCTACAGTATTAAAATATATGCAATTGTTTTCATAGGAAAAATATTCAAAAAAGAAGAAACTCAAATGCTAAATATAGTACACAAGTTATTGTGATCAAATTTATATTTACTACAACACTAGTTTGTGATATTTGAGTTGGAGGGTGGATAGAGGCCGCCCACCCACCCTACATATATATTGAAACTTTCAATGCTGTAACTGTTTTTGTTTCCAAATAATACCAAAAAGTATTTAGATGTTGATAATGATTTTATAAGCACTGTTTGAGCCTAAGTTTCATAATATATGTAGGGTGGGTGGGTGGCCACTATCCTAACCAGTTTAAAAATATAAGCAACAGTTTTTTATTAATTTTTTATTTAAATAATAGTATATGTGCAAACAAATTTATATTTTATTGTATACATTTCTTAATTTAAAAGAAATTACTTACTTCAGTAAATAAAGCAATAATATATAAACATATTGACCAGTTTTAACGTATTAGAATCTCATCAACGATGCATCACCATCTCTTCAATCAGTAAAATACGTACGAGTTTTTTACTAAATAAATTGTAAACTATAAAATGTTTTTTTTAAATATAATTATTATCAAAAAATCATATCATGAGAAAACAACGAAGATTTTATTAAGGTTGGTGGATGGCGTAGTGGCCACCCACCCACCATACATACGCATTTAAATTTAAGCTAAATATCAACAAAAACACCATTATTTTCTTTTGGAAACCTCAAGTGTGTCAGTGACTAAAATGTATTTATTTCTGCAGGATGGATGGCCTCTAACCCACCCACCAATCTGTAAAACGCTCACGACAATTGTCCGAAGAAATTTTAACATTTAAAAAGTTGTTTCTTAATACTTACACATTATTTTAAGCCGATGAAAATTGTTGTTTTTATTGGGAGAAATAGTGGTATATATATATATTTAAATTTAAACTAAATTACAGATATTTTATTTCCCAAACAACATCAACAAATTCACGTTTCCTTTTTTTCTAAGCCTAGATTGTGTCAGTGTGGAAAAATCTTTTTAAATTGCTTTAACTTATTGTCTTGATTATTCAATCAAAATCATCCATTTACGTAATTATCCATTAATCAAATGGTTTCAACGAAATCGCGCACTTTTTAACATAATGTCCTTAAACAATCAATAAAATCGCAAATGCCAAATGTCGCGAACCTTGACATTTATCTAAATAAACAATATGTTAATTAATAAAATAGAAAAATTCGTCTTTATCATATTTTTTCTTGTATATTAATGAATGATTTAAGCTAATTTCTAATTAATTAATTTAAATAAACACAAACGTATCCTAAGAATAATAACATACACGAGTGCGTCAAAGTAATTATAATTGAATAATTAAGACAGTCGATTACATCCTGTTATTTAAATTCAATTCGAAATGGGAATTTTTCAACCGATATTAAATAGTTTCTTCTATTTTTTTCTTCATCGATTTGCATTTACCCGTGTCGATGTGCGCGGCCATAAATTAGAAACACTTCGATAATTTTAATTATAACGTGCGCCGTATGAATACATGCAGATATTTACATCGCAAAGGCCGTCCTGCTGGTTGTAAAGTTTTTTTTTACAAGGAAAAGGAAGCACGGATGTGTATTTAACAATAAAGGATATTGAATACAAAATAAACGCATATAAACGTAGCTTTAAGTACAAATGAAAACAATTACTAAAATAGATATAATGAAAAGTTAAAAACTCCCGCTTTTAAACTGTACTGATGAGATTGAAAAATCGAAACATGTGTCTGTAAATGATTGTAAGCATATAATTACATTTTTACAAAAAAAAATATTTAAGTACTTTAGAAAATAATGTTGGCGGATTAGAAGTTCTTAAATGCATTGGGACTTTCTATTTCATTTCACTAGTTCTAACATTGGTTAAGTCTTAATCAAGATTTCGCTAGTTCTAACATTGGTTAGAACTAGTGAAATGAAATAGAGAATGACGAAGAAAATTTTTATTAATAACTTGATTATGATCAACATCAACGACAACATCAACATTAACATCAACATCAACATTAACATCAACATCAACAGCAACATCAACATCAGTATTAACCTCAACATCATTAATACATCTTATACAGATTGACTTTTAGTCACTATTTCTCTTATTGTATAGGGTGAAGTAAGTAAATAAAAATCTTATATAGTAGGCCTTGAAATCCATGGCCTTCTCTGTGTAAAAAAACATCACCCGTTATTTTAATATATCACTGAGAAATTTCGAAAACGATAGATGCAATCACTGCCAACACCAAAAACTAGATCACCTGTGATATTTTTTTTTAATTATTATTATCCACTCTTGCATAAATAAATTATGCTAATCGTTCAGTCCGTTTATGCGAATTGAAGCGTTTTCGATTACGTCCCACTCTCCGGTGGACCACTTTCTTTTGGAGGTCGCCGAATTCGACGATTTGAATTTCAAATCGCCGCAAATATTTGCAATCAGCACGCGCGCACGTTTTATTAGGCGTGTGCATTAGCAAATGGGAAAATCCGATTCGAACGTCTTAAAACCTTAAACTGAACCCATCGAAAATGCTTCAAAGAGAAAAGTAATCTATTCGTATTACAAACACAAAAATTAACCAAACAAAAAAATGTATACACTGTATGAATTCTGTTGGAAATAAACTAAACTATAATTAACTAAACTACACTAAACTATATATGTTGGAGGCTTCTACTTCGTTAATTAATCTAAACTATGTTTTAATTTAGTACAAGTGTGGATTACCACGTAATAACGTTCGCAATCATTATCTTTATTTTAAAAAAATGTATCTTAATTTTTCTTCATGGATTAATTTCAAAACGATTACTCAAGACCTCATTTTTTTTTTAAATAAATGTACGCAATTATTTCATTCCATTTCTCGATGGACCACATACTTTACGTTACGCAACCGAGCACTGTTTACTTTACATTTTTATGGCGCACACGTTGAATAAGAATAATTTATGCATTTATCTCTTTACACTTCCAACGCATTTTCACTTGTAGATCGATTCGATAACGGAACGGCCAGATTAATTACGTCATCCGAGGATAAAGCCGATTTTATAAGTTGTGCTCCTGCGGTGGGCATGGAAAGTTGGCCTTTTTACGAAAATACGGGAGACTGGGAGAAAGTCGAACCGATTGATGGAACAGATGGCCGTCATTTTTTTTCTTTCTGGAACGATCGTGACGATTAGAAAATTGTTTATGGATAGGATTGATTGATAACGATTGGCCATAATAAGTATTCCCGCGACTTTCTATATTATTAATAATATTATAACTTTTTTCATTTATTTTAACTGTTTTCCCTTCATGATTAAAACATTTTTAACGTTTGCAAGTGTTTAGGTACTAGCATTTTAACGTTTTCACATTTTTAGATTTTAACGTTTTCCCGATTTCACATTTTTACGTTGCAATATCTTCACATATTCCTAATTTAACGTTTAAGATTTTCACATTATTTTAATATTAACGTATTAATGAAATATTTATTTATTTATTATGAATACAATTAATAATAATAACCGTTTGGTTTAATTCTTTTCGATTATTATGTTCGATCGTTTCGACATCTCTTACAATATGAACGTTTTCACATTGTAGCCTTTACCTAATTTAACGTTTTTGCTTCTAAACGTTATAATTTTTTCACACTTTCTAACGATAGAACGGACACTGTCTAACGTAAACACGTTAAAAAATAAAAGAAAAAACAACGTGAAAAAAGTATTTTTGCATTTTCATCTTCACTTTTCATATTTAAACCCTTTATCGTTTGAAAGTTTTTACATTTTTACAGTTTCACTTTAAACATATTACTGTGTTTTACATTTATTATTTTCACGTTACCATTTTTTTTACATTTTCATGTTTGCTTACTTAAACTTTAAAAGTCTAAAAGTTTTGACATTTTAACGTTTTCACATATCCACGTTAATTACTTACCCATTCAGGTAAAACCAAATCTCCAGTTTTTCTACGTTTGAATGTTTTCGAGTTTTCGTGTTTCCACATTTTTTCTATTTTAACGTTTCTTTTTGAGCGTTAACGTTTTTAAGTTAAGCGACATATTTCATTATTTTTAGGTTCTCAAGTTTTACGTTTTCGCATTTTCACGATTTAACGTTTTCTCGCATTAACCTTATTACGTAATGTTTTCATATTTTTCCATTTTGACGTTTCCACTGTTTCCTATTATTATGATTTCACTTTTTTACCCTTTCGACGTTCTCGCGTCTGTACATTTTGCCGTTTTAACGTTTCAACTTTTTTTAACGTTTTAACATTAGAACACCGTTTTTAATGTTTTTTTTTAAATTTAAATTGATTGTTAACGTTTGAACATTTCATGGAATATTTTAACGTCCTGCCGTTTTTTAACGTTTCAATGTTTTTTTAACGTCTTAACCATGTTTTAACGGTTAAACGTTTTCTAAAGATTTTTAACGTTTTTTTTGCTATCGTTTGTAACGTTTTACCGTGTTTCAACGTTTTATTAACTTATTAAAGTTTTACCGTTTTTAAACGGCTTTTGCTATTATTAACGTTTTCTTTAACATTTTTCTACAAGTTAACGTTTTAGATTTTTTAACAGGTTTTATTTTTTTTTGAGATTCAAAGTATTTTTAACAATTTTTAACATACATTTTTCATAGTCTTTTTATACATTTATTTTTTCAACATTATAACATTTTTTTAACTTTTATTTATCAGGTGAACGTTTTACCGTTTTTTATACTTTTCAACATTTTTGTTAATATTTCAACCTTTTTTAACGTTTTGCCGTTTTTAAACGTTTTTTTGTGATTTTGAACGTTAAAACGTTTCATTTAACATTTCACCGGGTTTTGACATTTTTAAAAGTTTTTCTTTATTTTTTTGAAGTTTCTATGTTTTTTTTTAACTTAATAACATTTTCAGACTTTTTCTAATGGGTTTTTAAACATGTTTTAGCATTTTACCGCCTTATTAAATATTTTAACGTTTCTCAACGTGTTTAGGTTTATTTATTTAACATTAAACCGTATTTTTAATGTTTCAATGATTTTTTAACGTTTCAACGTTTTTAAACTTTTAACCGTCCCAACGTTTCTTAATGTTTTTAACGTTTTATCAGGTTAACGATTTACCGTTTCAATGTTTTTTTTAAATTTTCAACGTTTTTTAACGTTTTACTGATTTCTTAACGGTTTTTTCTACGATTTTTAACGTTTTTCCGTTTGAATTTTTAACGTTTTTAGCATTTTAAAGCTTCTTCTAATTTTTTAACATTTCAACATTTCTTTTAAATATTTTTCGTTTTTAACATTTTACCATTTTTAAACGGTTTTTAACCTTTTTAAATATTTTTAACATTTATTTATCATTTTAAACTTTTACAGTTTTTAACATTTCAATGTTTTGCAACGTTATTTTTAACTTTTCAACGATTTCTAACATTATTATAACTTTTTAACATTTTTAAAGCTTTTTAACGTTTTTTAAACGATTTTTAATTTTCATTTATCATTTTAACGTTTTGCCGTTTTTTTAATTTTCTTAAACTTCGTAACGGTTTTTAAAGTTAACAATTTAACGTTTTTCAACGGGTTAACGTTTTAGCATTTTTTTAACATTTTTCTGTTTAAATTTCAATGTATTTTTAACGTTTTTTTTTAATTTTTAACGTTTTTCTTAACATTTAAAGTTTTTCTTAATTGTTTTTTAAAGATATAACATTTTATTTAACATTTTAACGTTTTTAAATGATTTTTCGTTTTAACATTTTTTAACTTTTTTTAATATTTCAACATTTTTTTTTTTAATATTTTAGGGTTTTTTTAACGCTTTCGGTGTTAACGTTTCAACGTTTTTTAACTATTTTGTTTTTAACGTTTTCATATTTTTTACACGGGATTTTTTATGGTTTGTAACGTTTTATTAAACATTTCAATGTTTTTTTAACGTTTCAATGTTTCTCAACTTTTAACGTTTTTGGGCGGTTTTAACGATGATTAACTTTTATTTAATAGGTTGACGTTTCACCGTTTTTAACGTTTCAATGTTTTTTAAACGTTTTAAGGTTTTTTTTAAACATTTCAACTTTATAGGATTTTGAACGTTTTAATGGTTTCTTTAACATTTTAACGTCTTTCAACGGGCTAAGGTTTTTTTAACGTTTCAATTTTTTTAACTTTTTAACGGTTCAAATTTTTTTTAAAACTTTTTAACGTTTTTTAACATTTTAATGTTTTCTAAGGTTTTTTCTTAAATGTTTAGCGTTTTTTAACGTTTAACCGTTTACAAACGGTTTTCAGCGAAGTTTAACATTTTATTTAACATCTCAACTTTATAACGTTTTACCGTTTTACGTTTCAATGCTTTTTAAACGTTTTAACGTTTTAACTTTTTACCGGATTTTAAATGTTTTATTTTTATTTTTTACGTTTCCTAACATTTTAAAGTCTTTCAACGGGTTAAAGTTTTAACATTTTCCGTTTTTTTAGGTTTCAATGTTTTTTTTTAACGTTTAATTTTTTTTACTGTTTAACGTTTCAAGTTTTTTTAACTGTTTAACGTTTTTTTAACGTTTTAATCTATTGTAACTTTTTTTAATGTTTTAGCATGTTTTAACTTTATAACGTTTTTAACGTTTCAATGTTTTTTAATATTTTTCTGTTTTACTGATATTTGAACAGTTTTTTTAATGATTTTTTTACGTTTTTAATGTTTTGTTAACGATTTTTAGTATTTTAACGTTTTATTTTATTTTAACAATTTAATTTTTTTTTAAACGTTTACTAATGTCTTACTGTTTTTAACGAGTTTTAACGCTCTAAGTCTATTTATCGTTTTACTGTTTTTTTGTCGTTTCAATGTATTTTAAACGTTTCAACGTTTTTAATTCTTTTTACGATTTTTGAAGTTTTAAAGTTTTCTTTAATTCTTTAACGTTTTTTTAACGTGTTGACGTTTTAATTAACGGTTTTCCATTTTCTTTTAAGTTTCAATGTTTCTTTAACGTTTTAACGTTTTTAAAAAACTTATTTTAAGGTTTAAAGTTTTTTCCAATGTTTTTTATAAAAAAAAATAATATTTTTCTACTTGTTAACGTTTTTAACGTTTCAATTTTTTTTACGATTTTAACGTTTTAGTAATTTTTAAACTATTTTTAAGATTTTATTTAATATTTTAACATTACAACATTATTTAACGTTTCAATGTTGTTTTAACGATTTAGTTTTAGCTTTTTAGTGTTAAATTTTTTTAATACTTTTTAACGTTTCAACTTTTTTTAACGTTTAAACCTATTTAACGTTTCACCTTTTTTTAACATTTAAAGTTTTACCATTTTTAAACGTCATTAACGATTTATTATCATTTTAACGTTTTACCATTTTTTAACATATCAATGTTTCAACCTTTGTTAATGTTTTTTAACGTTTCAACTTCTTTTTTTTTAACTTTTTAACGTTTTTCCGCTTTTTAAACGGTTTTTAACAACTTTCAACATATTAATTAACAATCTAACGTTTTAACGCATTTCAACTGTTTTTCCGTTTTTAAACTTTTTTTTTACGATTTTTAAAGTTTTATTTAATACATTAACGTTTTTCAACGTGTTGAAGTTTTAATTTTTAACGATTTTCCATTGTTTCAATCTTACTTTAACGTTTCAGCGTTTTTCTTAAAACTGTTTAATGTTATTTTAAGGTTTAAAGTTTTTCCAATATTATAAGAAAATTAATATTTTTCTACTTGATAACGTTCTTAACGCTTCAACTATTTTACGTTTTTAATGTTTTAGTAATTTTTAAACGATTTTAACTTTTCATTCAATATTTTAAATTTACAACGTTATTTAACGTTTCAATGTTAACGATTTAGTTTTAGCTTTTTAGTGTTAAAATGTTTTAATATTTTCTAACGTTTCAACATTTTAAAACTTTATAACGTTGCAACTTTTTTTAACGTTTTAACCTATTTAACATTACAACGTTTTTTTTAACATTTAATCTTTTACCGCTTTTTCATCATTTCAACGGTTTACCATTTTTTAACATTTCAACATTTCAACGTTTCAACTTTTAGCCGCTTTTTAAACGGTTTCCAACATCTTTCAACATATTATTTAATAATCTAATGTTTCACCGCATTTTAACGTGTACAAGTTTTTAACGTTTTAACGTTTTTTAACCTTTTATTCAACTTTTTTACGTTCTTAACGTTTTAGTAATTTTTAAACGATTTTCAACGCTTTATTCAATATTTTAACGTTTCAATATTTAACGTTTCAATGTTTTTTAACGATTCAACGTGTTTTAACTGTTTAATGTGTTTTGGCTTTTTAGTGTTAAAATGTTAAAGTTTTTTAATGTTTTCATATTTTCTATCGTTTCAACATTTTAAAACTTTTTAACGTTTCAACTTTTTTTAACGTTTTAACCTATTTAACGTTTCAACGTTTTTTAACATTTAAGGTTTTACCGATTTTTCATCATTTCAACATTTTAACATTTCATCGTTTTAACGTTTTTTTTTACATTTTAACGTTTAGCCGCTTTTTAAACCGTTGCCAACAACTTTCAACATATTATTTAATAATTTAACGTTTTACCGCATCTTAAGGTGTACAATTTTTTAACGTTTTAACGTTTTTTGACGTTTTTTTATGTTTTAACGTTATCACATGTTTACGTTTTCACTTTTTTATTTTTATACTTTCGCATTACGTTTTTAATTAACATTTGAATCATTTCACATTTAACGTTTTTTTTTAATTCTCGCGATATCGTACGTTTTAATGTTTTTTTTTACAAATTCACGTTATATCCCTTACTATATTTATGTTTCAACGTTTTCGCATTTAATAAAGATGATTGTAGCGACCGTTAATGTATTCTCGATTTCTTATTTTATTCATTTTCACACTTTAATTATAAACTTATCATGTTTTTACATTTTAACGTTTTAACTCTTTTTTTGTAATTTCCACGTTTTTGATTATGTTATTTTTTAATTTTAATTTTTTTAAATTTTTGTAATATTTTGTTAGCCCAAAGATGAAATAAATAAATAAATGAACAAAATAAAGTTTTTACTGTTTTGGAGTTTTCAACTTTTTTCGTATTTTAACATATTAAGTTTTCCACTTTAATATCTCAAAAAGTTTTAACGTTTTCACACGTTCTAATATGTATTTCAAAGACGTAGCGTGTTTAGAACATTTTAGCGCTTAAAAGTAACGTTTTCACGTTTTAGCGTTTTGATATTTTTAGGTTTTCATATTTTCTAATGTTTTAACGTTTTTTTTTAATTGTTTCGCTAGCATGTATACAGTTTATTGTTTTCGGGTGGTGTTTAATGATTTTAACGTTTTCTTCAACGTTTTAAGGTTATTTAACGTTTTGTAGTGGCCATTTTTGTTAATTATTAATAATCAATCATCTTCCTGATGAAGTCACTGTGTGGCGAAACATATGTCGCAGGTTCGACACTAAATCTGTGAAATTTCTAAACGAAGTGTTTTATTTTTACCTTATACATTATGGAACTCTTTAATGCCAACGAAATTATAGAATTTATTTTTATATATTTTATCAAATATTGACTTAGATAAAACTTATGTGTTATAAATATAAGGATTTAAAAATCAAGGTTAGACATTTCTAAAGAAATTAAATGAGGATCATCATATCCTCACCTACTCGATAAGTGTTTTATTTATTTTTTTGTGGACACTTTCGAATTCTGTACGCTAGCCTAGACGGAATGGGCGCACTGATTTCCATACAGTTTCTTCGAGTGGGAAGAATAACGGTTCTTCTAGGCCGGCCTACCAGGTCATCGTCTTTATTTACTTTTAGAGGAGCACATAAATCCGGTAGCAGCGTACCATACCGATGTTTTACCGTTTTATCAACATTATCGATTAATAAAAAGATCAAAATGCATGCAAATACGTGTGAATAAATTTAAACGTGTGAATGAAAAAAGCATTCGATGGTATAATATTCCAACAATCGTTTAACCTCAACACATTTTTCCACGTTTCAATCAAAAATCCGCGACCCATGAAAACGATTCGCACCGGATTCTATCTCGGCTCTCCTTAAAATTCGATCTTCCTGTGCGGCGGCGGCGGCGGAGGTTCCAAGCAGCAGGGCATTCGCCTGGAATTAGCGCCTACCGACTATTATTAATAATAATTGCCTAATTTAGAGCGCGTCGCAGGGGGATGAAAACCCCGTCCCACACTAATTGATGCCGGCGAAACAGGAAATGAATATTCATGGCGCGGACATTTTTTTTGCGCTTTCGGCGTTTATTTGTCCATATTCGCTCCGTAACGGGAGCGAGTTTATTATTGTGGATAACTTTTCGGCGGAGAGTTGTTTGCCGCTGTGGAAACGGGTCGGATGGATTATCGGAATTGGCGACTCGTATAAAGTGTTTGTTCGATTTCTTGCGACGTATACTCGTCTGCTGTTTATTATGTTTGGCGAAATCAAGTTTCGTCCGGTGGGTTTCTTAAAATACATAAAAATTTAACAAACAAATAAAATCATTTAAATTAATTCAGGTTAAAATTGTAAATTATATTTTAAATATCCTTAAAAAAATAAGAAAGATAATCAATTAATAATTAGAAAAACCCAAACACATTCATATTAAGACTACAAAACAAATAATTTATTGAAAAAATATTATAATTTGAAGGCTATATTTATATTGTATTTGCCTTAAAATTACATAATATTTAGGAAAAATATATTAAAGAAAAATTGTGCAACTTATAAATTACACTTAAAGTTATAATAAACGACCTTTTTATATTAGCATAAACAATATTAACAATGTAATGTTGCGTAAACTGGAATTAAAAATATTGCTTTGGTGAAGTCATTAAAGGTACCTACAAATAAAGGATTTTATATATTACACCGTACATTTACGACCAATTTGTCGTCGTAAAAATCCATAACACACGTAACACAGAACACTTGTATGTGTATTATACGTAAGAGGAGGTCAGAAACATAAGTCCCTACTGCGCCTTACTTATTTATAAAGGTGTCTCCCCTTATTTACTACATTCTTAATCGATCAATCAAAGACGTAATAATAATAAGAATAATAATATCCCTTTATTTTCAAGGTGTCATATACATGTACAAAATGAAATTTGCGTCAAAACTTATGAAGTAGCTTAAATGTAATATTACTAACTACATTTGTTAAATGAAAACTAAAACATATACACAATAAGTTATTTGAAAATATTCTTAATTAATTTATAAACGAAGCATTAATACTTCTGAAGATATATTTTTAATAGCTGTTACTTTTAAATATTAATCAATTATTAATAAATATATAATAAAATATTCTTAGTCATACCAATATTATTACTATTGTATAGATGTTCCAAATGTCTATTTTATCTGGTTTAAATTTATTTTAAAAAAAAACAAAACATTCATGTGAATATATCGAAATTTCATCAGGAAATTGAGAAAAAAATGCGCTACTTTACTACACTACAATATTTTTTTTAATCGAATACTAACATAGATATTCTAATTGCTAAAAATTAATATTTATGGGCCGCGTCACTTTGATCTCTACACGTAAACTAATTCGATAAAACCAGTCATCAATTTTACATTTCCGGGGTCACCTAGAAACGAGATTTTTATATAAAAAAAACAATTTCTGACGCTGGCCAAAATGTTTCAATTTGAGAGCGACGATGTTAACAAGAAAATTTTGTAGAAATTATATATGAAAATTTCAATTAATTGGTATAAATTTTTAATAAAGTCGGTAATTTATCGATCGAGTGAAATGAACGTTAAATATAATAAAAACCGTTACTCGGAATGATTACTGTAAATCCGTGATGAAACATAAGTAATGCTTTTTATTAATAATTTATTCACGCTATAAACCTAGAGTTTTTATCGTTTTTTTTAAGATTCCTAAATGGTAATTCAAATGTTTAGAAAGGTAAAATGCTTTATTTCTTATTAATCTTATGGTGAAATTTTATTGCAGTTCGGTAATAAATTATTGTACGAATAAATCTTCAAATTCGGCACTATAAATATTAATACAAAGTACAAAACAATCTTACATTAATTCTCGATAACTTTTTTTAATTTTCAGTAATCTAGTGATGAAACAATGTTATCCAGATAAATACTTAGGTGAAAATAAAAGAAAATTATCTAGTTACTTAATTTTAAGAAAATTTAACAAACGTAGAAATCGTAATTCAATGATTTTTTTGACAATATTAAAAATTTTAAAAAAATCCTAGTAGTACTAGTAGTAGTGCTTTGCTATCAACCATGTTTTTTGTGTATATGTGTGTTTAATATTAAAAATTGAAAAAAAAATCAGTAGTAGTAGTGTTTGGCTATCAACCACGTGCTCCTTCAGTCATACTATTTGTGTATGTGTGTGTTTAAATGAATTTATTACTTTAAAGCATCGCCCCCCGTCACTCTAAAGCACCATTAATTGGATCAATATGGTACCTGCTGCACTCTCGCTAATGCTACTTCGGCCACAACCACTGGCGTGTAAAAAAATCTATTTTCTCAAAATTTTGTTTTTAAAGATATAAATATAATCATACAGATGATAATCGAAATTAAAGCAGTCATTTCAATACTTTACTTTAGTTTAATTATGCGATTTTCAAGTATGTATAGAAACTCAAAATGATAGCTAAATAAATTGCCTTGATAATGACCATAAATAATAAATAGACCGCTTTTTTAAATGAAAATTGTATATTCCATCTTGTTATATATCAATCTATGATAAGTTCATAAATGCTACCAACTTAATTTTCATAAAAATGAAATCCCTATATAGTTATTTAATTTTTATGAAAATAATGTTGGTAGAATTTATGCGCTCATTAACCATAGATACATTAAAAAAGTTATCCATCTTTACAATATCTATCTATTAATTAACACGCTCAAAATGGCAGCCAACATACTTTATTATCGAATTACGTGAAGATTTTTTAATTAAATTATACACGTTAGAATTTCTTTCCTTAAAAATTATTTCTATTCACTAGATCTACACTCATTATTAATAGCCTGAAATGTTCAGTGAATAAAAATTTAATGTAAAGAATATATTAATGGTAATAAATTTATTTTAGAAATCAATTAATAAAATTACAATACGATTAGAGCCGAGCATACCTCTTTATTTTAAACAACCATCGTATAAAACTCTCACAGAACAAACAAGTTAAAACTTTACACTTTTAAAGTACGCATTCGGATAGATCACAAATTGAGGGGGGAGTTTAATTCCTGGCTATGGTGTAGTTCTCCTTGTACCAGTCGACGCTCTCTTTTATCGCAGTGGAAAACGGTGTGAACTCGAACGTGGGAAGATACTTTCGCAGCTTGGCGTTGCTCGCCGTTTTCTTGTACTGTCCGTCGGCTTGGCTCGTGTCGAAAATAATTTCGCCGGTGAAACCGAACGCCTTGGCGATTTCCTCGGCCGCCTGGCGAATGGATATTTCCGCAGACTCGTCAACTTAAATTTTAAAACATATAAAATAGTTAAAATTATTAAAATAACTTCATAAATCAGCAATTATGAAGAATAGAATATTTTAATTATGTTTACAAACCTTTCAAATGTGTCCAGGTAAATAGTAAAGTGATTTTATGCATTAAATTTGTTTACGAACAGTTACAAAGCACTATGAAAATTTCGATTAAAAACTTTCTCTGTTATAACGATTTTTTCTTTTGGGAAATAAATAAATCATTCTACGTACATACTAATATTTACAAATATTTTCAATCCATATTTATATTGGTAATATCTATCATTCTTCGATGGTACAATCTTTTAGTACATGAAACACAACAAGTATATTTTTTCTCCCGTTTTTAAACTTTTTGTTCCATCAAGGGAGTAACACAACTTCAATACTTTCAGTACTAGTTTTTATGTATATTTATTTACATAATTAAAAGGTGAATGATATATACTCACCAGAAAGGATAATCGGATCGACCTCATTGTAATTCCTCAACACCCAGAGGAATAATTTTGCCAAATCCAATGAGTATATGAATTGACGCAGTGGTTTCCCTGATCCCATCACAGTAAAAGTATTTCCACCTAAAAATAGAAACATAATATAGACACATTTTGGTTTTACAATTTTTTTAAATAGGTTTAGTTAATGGAAATCAGATGGTGAAGATTGTGCAGTAAAATAATTATTTCAAAAAAACATGCATAAAGAAGCAGAAACCTCTAGCATCAATAATACAGCTATGATTTTTATGTATTCCTGAGTTACGTGATGATTATATTAATAATAAATACGCGGTTAAATTCATAAAAACAATAAAAACAGTATGGACAGGAATTTAACCGTGTTTTTATTATAGCTACGATTTCTAAGTTTCTTCTTCGAATGGTCATTACCTTTTTGTATAATATCATGCAATTTTCGAATGAGCCCCGGGATAACATGACTAGATTCCAAATTGTAGTTATCGTGGGGACCGAAAACGTTGCAAGGCACGACGGAGGTGAAGTTGCAGCCGTGCTGTTGATTGTAGGCACGGTTGGCGACGTCTATCATTCTTTTCGCGTAGCTGTATCCAAAGTTTGATGGATGTGGTGGGCCATTGTGAACCTTTAAATTCAATTAAGATTAGGATTACATCACAATCTGGTAAATTAATTATGGAAAAGACTTAAAATCAGGAAATTAACAATTGTAAATCTTTAAACTCGTAAATTAATTATGGATAAAGCTTAAAATAAGGCAATTAACAATTGTGAATCTTTAAACTCTATAAAATATAGATTATAAGATATGCCAAGGGAGTGGACCCACTCTAAACTTCATTCAATTCTCAACACATTTAATTTTATCATGCGTTTTAAACGACTTAAAGTAAATATTAATGTATTTTTTAAACAAACATTTGAGTGAAACTCGAAGACAAACAAAATATTAATACTGCTGTGTCTTGTCAGTAAGGATATTAAATACATATCAAGAAGAAGAAGAAGAATAGATACCATGAGAAGAAAAATACTTACAGTTGTTTCATCCAATGGATATTCACATTTATCTGGGAAAATACACGTTGATAAACAGGAAACGACTTTTTGAACACCAGTTTCATGACTCACTTTTAGGACGTTGTTATTCATATCCAAATTGTTCCTCTAAAAAGAAATAAGTATATACAAAAGTATTAAACAAAGTGTAAGTCAAATAAACAACAAAATGTTTAATCTATGCTTTATTCTAGTATGAAATAAACTTTAAACTTAATTATTTCTTCTCAATAGATAACATTCTATAATATTTATCCATTTTAAGGTTTGAGAATTTTGTATTTGTGAGATTTTAACTCCTTTTTTACACCTAATTTTTTCGATATAAATTAGTTTTGTCTTTACATGAAGGCATAAATTAAAACTGAATTTATTAGTAATAACCCTGTGAATTTATTAGTTTATAACAATTAACTGAAGTAAGGAATAAAGTCAGTTTTTACTGTTAATGATTTGTTTTTAATTACATACAAAAAAGTCCAAGTTGTGGGCCATGTTGTGGAAGAGGCCACCCACCATTGCAGCCAAGTGGATAACATGGGTGGGCTTGTACTTTTCGAAGAGGGCTTTCGTGGCATTGTAATCGCTGAAAAGTATAAGATTTGATTCTGATTAACATGTTTAGTCAAATAAATTTATGTATGCATTTTATAAAAGGAATTTACAGAAAAATTCGACCTTGCATTTAATGACAGGCATTTAAGCATTGCGTAACAATCGGATAAAGAAAAATGTACGTATTGTATATTATGCGGAAAGTGCTGCAACATAAATTTTCATATAATTCATATTCAAATTACGAACAACTTTGTATGTATACACAAAACACGCTTTAACTTTATGCTATGTTCCACCAATTAATAATACAATATTTATAAATAACAAAATTTAAAAATTAATTTATACATTTATAGAGAACACTAAATTGAATTTTCCCTCTCACAAAAATTGTTAATATAATAATAATAATAATTCTTTGGTACAATGTATAAAAAAACTACTTAATGGTTTACTTTATTAATCGTTACGTTTGCTTTGTCCATTAGTAGATTAATTCAAAAATAAAAGTTAAACCTGATTTTAAGAACATTTAAAAGGGACCCGAATAGGATGGAATAATAATGAATAATGTTAATACATAAAGTGTGTTCGTTATCCACAACTTTGATCGGTATTTAAACATTTTTAATGTGTAACTTATAAATAACACTAAATTAAACAATTCCACTGTTAGTTTCCTTCCCCCTGAAGAATATAATAATAAACAAACAGTATAATTGTGTATTTTATTATCGTCCTTAATTAAATGTATTAAACAATCACTTCGTTCACTTAATTTATCATTACGTTTACTTCGACAACTTGTAGATTAATTCCTAAACGAAAATTACAGCTCACCACAGGTCTGCGTCCTTACTGTTCAGGAATATCCAGACTTCATCGCTCCTGTTCTCGGAGCTAACGACTTTTTGGATAGCGCTGCCCACAAGACCGGTTCCACCTGTTACCAAAATCACTTGCTTGACGGACGACATCCTCTTGACGTTTCAACGTAACATAACCAAGCACTCGACTTAAGTAATAGAAAAGAATTAATAAGATGGCCGAAATGTAATGTTGGCTGCCATGTTGAGCGCCAATAAAATAGAAATGTTTACAAGATGGTAAACTCTTGTACATGTCGAAATCTAGTGATTTAATTTTGATTATAGTGTTGGTAGATTTGTTGCGCTTAAAATTCATAGATAAGTAAAAACAAGATGGGCAAGTAAATTGATACAAAAAATATATCCTATTCCAAATATCTTTGCAATTGTATAACACTAATTTATTATACAGCGTGTTTAAAAATAAGTGTGCACGCTGTCAACAGTATAATTAGTCATTGATAATGAGTACATGGTACTCGAAATGTACATCTGACATATAAAAATAAATGTGAAGGAAGGAAATTACAAAGTGTTTTAAAATTAAATATAACAGTGTTGGTGCTTTTTTATAAATTAAGATTATCTTGATGTAATTCATCTAATTAAACTATTGTTATTATTTTTGATAATTTAATAAACAATTATTACTTTGTAATGAAAAGTGGTTAAATTCTATTTTATTACTTAAAATGAATTATAATTATTTTCCGTAACGATTGTAAATAACTACTGAAGATTTCGTAGACTTCATAGACTATAAGCTGCGAAGTCAAATCATGTCAATGGATCGTCTGAAACTCTCGACTGTAACAAAGTTAAATATTTATAAATGAGAAAGGAATCGAAGTGTTATCGACTAAAAATAAAAAAAGTTAAATATTTATATAAGCATCAGAAATGAAGATAATGGCTGATATAACAAAAAAAAAAGAAGATATATGTATTTAGTAAATATTATTATAGTAAAATCAGCCACCCGAAAAAGAAACCTTGGTGAAACTGTAGCCAGAGTGTAATAATCTTAATTGCATACTACATTACTACGATGGTTTATTCAATTTTATACCTGTCTAGGTTTCATAGAGGTTGTACTCACAGAGCTCCTTCCTTTCGTGATCAAATTGAACTTTCTCTTGCGGTGATGCTTTATGGTCCTGTTATTTGAGAGCACCAATCTACTGGGAGCGTGCGGTACCTGGTAAAAACCAAAATTAAGGAAACCCATTGTTTCACTGTTTCACTGTTCTACCATATCAGAATTCCCCTCCAATCGTAGTACAAGCTCGTATTCATCGGCGCCCACAATAGGAATGATCATGAGGCGTGAACGTATCGCCGGGGAGAAGTTCAAGCCGCTGTATTTCGGAAGCAAAAGACTTTGAACAGTCCTATAAAAAAAGGTGTAAAAGTGTAAAAAAAACTAAGCAAAACTTTACAGGGCCGTAATTTCAAGTAAGATATGGAGCTTTCATTTCATTATTATAAGGATACCAAAGGTATTTCATGGTGAATATTAAACTAAAACGCTAATAATATTTTTACCACTAAACTGTTTTAATTTAACGTTTTAATTCTTTTCTAGAAATTTAGCATAAATGGAAAGGAAGTGTATTTGTTTGGAGGAATATAGAGTTAGGTAATTAAAATTATAAATTTTGGGATCATCTTGAATTAAATTTTACCTGGGTATATAACAAGGTGCCCTGTAAACAATTCTGGTGTTACTATCGATCACGAGGCCTTCAATCAACACGACGTCCTCGATAAGGTCGCACATCGTGATGCTCATAAACGCTCCGATTTCCGGCATTATTGCCCTGTCTAGAATGTAGTTCAGGTTGTCGTCTGACATCGAGTGGTAGACAGGGGTGTTCCAGAGGATTCTCTTGGCGAGGTGATGAGACAAGTATTTCCACATTCTAGGCGCCAAACTATAAACTCAATTAGAAACTCGTAACAATATAATTAATTATTGGTTAGTTTACCCATTAACAGGATCCGCATTACTTTCGATAGCATCCCACATCCGTTCTTTAGGTATGATAAAGGCTTGACTGGAAGTGTGCGACACGATCTGACAGCTGTACTCTCTTCCGGTCAAAAGACACAACTCACCCACCGTATTTCCCACCATTACGTACTCAATCTGTTCCTCGGCGAATCGTGCGTTGATCAAAAAGTCTTTAATTGGTAGAAGGCCTTCCCTCGCCAGACGTAGTAGATCTTCTTTGTTTGGAGTGTAGGTTACTTTAAACATGCCTAAGAATAGATATTAATAGATTAATAGATAACAGATTATTTCATTCCCAATGCCTGCAATAAGTATATGAACACCTTCTATGGTACTACCCGATTCACACACAACATCACCGGCATTCCAAATTTTGGTTGTTACATTATCGTATAAAAAATTGATCGTTTCTTCATCACCGCTGAGGTAGGGAACTTCGGAAAACATCTCCTTCGGAGAAACAAACTGGTTGTATTTTGATATGGTCAAGGTCTTATGATGCCTTTCCAATAAGGTTTTTAATTTTTCATATTCGTAATCATCGACGTGACCTAATAAAATTAAAATGTCATTGTAAGTCCTGATTGAATAATGTTAACAAACATTGACTATTACCAGTAGTCTTCAACTCGCCGATGCCGAATTGTATCTGTTTCAACACGCTCAACACCGCCTGCTTCGTTTCGACCTTGATGGCCACCCAAGGTCGTTTCCTTACAAGCGATCCAATGTACTCTATCACGGCCATCTTATCGTTCTCCAGTCGGGTCTTGATGTTCTCGCGAATCAACGGTGTCTCCACCATAAAGGCCAGTTGCTCGATGACGTCTTCATAAGCCATGATTATTGCCTGTGAAATAATGTCAAATCGATAATACCTAAGAATATAATATTACTTACTACGCCAAGAGTAAACGCAAACGATATCTTCTCCTCAATCCTATTATCGCAAAAGTCGACGAACTTCGGATACACATTTCCAAACAGATCTAACAACTTGACGACCCTCATCAGCCTAGTCAAACGGAGCAACTTCATCACAATCAAAAAATTCTTCGGGAAGCCAAATATTTGAGTCAATATCGTAACGAACGTATCCAACCAGCTGATCAGCAACGTTGCAACATCGATGATATTCCACTGATTCCTACAAGTAAACGTTCTCATGCTACCATCTTCGTTTACGTGAGTAAACACTTACCGAATGTATTTCTTGAATCCCTCTTTAATAGTCGTAACCGAGTATGCGTTAATCTTGATAATCACTTCGATCACACATAACGAATCAATGGTAGTGTTGACTATCAACATCAACGTCCAATTGCTGTCGATATCTTTGAAGATGCAATAGATTACTAAGGCGATTTGTAGCAGGATTATGAAGTTGATGAAAAATTTGAAGAACACGTCGTTGATCAGCACGTAACAAAACGCTCTGAAGCGATTCGGTGGCTTCGTTAAGATGTCTGATATTTGAAGTTTTAATAATATTTGTTTGATTTTTTCGGTAATTTTCTAAAAAACAAATAACTTCTTATATTTTTCTGCCATGTAACATTATCTTATACTTACGGGGATTTTAAATAATTTATAGAGTTCATCCAATTTAATAAAAAGCTCATCAGTGTCTAAAGCCGATTCGACAGACTGTGATAAGAGCTTAATCTCTTTTACACCCAACATCCCATGTTCATACTGATTGATCAGTGCCAATCTTATGGCCTTCAATACTCTGTAATGAGCATCTCTGAAATGTTAAAAATGTATTATCACTTAGAATGTATAAGTGTTAATTAATTACGAACCTAGACATTTCGCTGAGTTCTTTTTTCGTGGGTTCTATAAAAATTTTCTTCAGGCAACTAGTGCAAGTCATCTGGCGGATTCCAAACGACTGACCGTCGTTATCCATCTGAATATTAAACGGATTCACCAGTTTAGTGCATTCATTTATCAACGGCCAATTAGCGTCGGAAAAGAATCTGTAACGCAATTTCTCGTATTTTCAGGTCGTAATCACCTTTAAAACTTACCTATTCATCTTCAGGACACTGATCATCTTTACCTGTTTATCAATCACGATACTCATACCAGCGCTGATGTTGATCTTCCTCGAACTCGACAATTCGAAAAGTTTATACCTGACCAACAGTTGCCTAACAATCAAACCGTTGACTGTGTATGAAAGAATAACGACGATCACCACTGTTGTGCCTACTTGGACTCCGTAATTGTTATACAAGACGTCTCTAAGCGATAGGTGCACAATCAATGAACCCGCTCCGTTCCTCGTGACGTTCAGCATCGTCATGAAACTGGCGAAATCGAAACCGTAACCCATTCTGCTCAGCATTGGCATTAAAGCCAAAATTTGGAACAATCTCAACACTCTCATTATTAAATAAGCGCACACGGCTATCAGTATATTGGTGAAGTCAAAAAATTCAATTACAAGATGAGATTTTTCAATCGATATGTAAATGGTAAAAAGGCCGTGAAGGACGTCGTAAAAGTGACTTATGAAGATTTTGATTTCGTTATCAACATCAACGGGTAAACGCGGCCTTTCTTTCGAAGTACATAAGATGGATATAGAAACGGCTATGAGACCGTTACAGAACATCAAGTTCTCACAGATGATGTAAATTATGTAGCTCGAACTTATCGAGGTAATCACCGCACTAGTTGAATCGTCAATGATTCTTCTATAAAATAATGTAAGGATGTTACCGCAAATTATACCAGTTATTGTGGAAATTGTTACATATCGGATAAACACCATACAGGCTTGGTACCAGGCGTTAATACAACCATCCTCTATACCTAAGAGAATTTGGGTAATAATCGTCACGATGATTCCGCATATGATAACCTCCCCATAACAGATGCACTGCAAATTCTTCACCACGTCTAAAGTACCGTGAATCTCAGGGAGATCGTTCATGGAAAAGCACAAACCGATCAGCGTTACAGTCATCACCGACATTTCGCAGATTTCCACGTAAGTAATGCTAAAGCCGACGGCCACAATCGTCACCAGGACACTGGTTATTGACAATAGGAATATTTGAATCGACGACCTTATCAAGATGAAGGAATCCATTATGTACATCAATCGCAAAACGAACATCGGAAAGTACAAACTCCAGCACGTCTCTGGTGATATGACGATGTCTATTGTGTCTTCCCCGACTATCCAATAGCACACGCCGAATCCTAGCGTGAAACTAATCAGGATCCTAATCCAGACTTGGTGTAGTTTGAACTTCAGGAATAGGGCGGAGATGACGACGGTCACCCATATTACGATTATATGCGCCGTTGAGTTTTTGTCCATGTCTCTCAAACCGTCCATATGATTAAATTGAGGAAACATACTGATAACTACAAAAAGAAATATACTTTAAGTAAGGTAATTCTATAACTCACCACTTGGAAAATGTTTGACAGTGACAAGTTTTAAAGTCAATAATACGAAATCAAATCAGTGGTGATAATTTTGGGGGACGAAAATTAATGTTTAAACAAATAATTAGCTATCGCAAATATTTTATTTTACGTTTTTACAAATTTATATATACATAATTAATAATAAAATTACAACTTATAATCTAAATGAACACACATTTTATTAATTTTATCCTTCTGCAAGTTCAACTTATCGAAAAAATCTTTACTCGATTCCTCGTCGACGTTTTCCAAACACTTATTATTCGGAAATTTCGGGAACACGCATATCGGTAAATTATCGTTACCACACCCCGCCCAAACAGTCAGTGTACCATTGGTCTTCCTGAGCCACTCGCGCACGGAATCCAAGCAGTTGCACAGCATCGGATTTCCATCTAAAGTAAGAAGCTGAACGTCCAGTTTACTCAACAATTTCTGCGGTAGGAAATTAATCCAATTCGCCGTTAAATACAACTTTCCTATGCTTATGTAGTTATCAGGGAAAGCGTCCGCGGCGAACGTGGTGAGTTTATTGTGACGCAGATTGAGGTAGGCCAGTTTGTTTACGGTTTTGAAGGCGTCAGGTTCGATAACGGAAATCTCGTTAAATTCCAAGTGAACGTCGCGTAATTTCGGTTTGTTTACAAACGTGTTGGCGACGATTTTTTCTATTTTGTTATGGTCCATGTGCATGATTTCCAATGCGTCCGTATTTTCGAACCACGCCGGTTCCAATCTCGTGAGTTCGTTCTTATTCAGACGCAGCTTCCTTAAATTGGCCATGTTCGAGAAACCATCACCTTTAATCACCTGTATGTGATTGCAGCTCAAATCCAAACTTGTCAGCGGCATGTCCCTGGCGAACGTGCCCCCCTCCACCTCTTTGATGTTATTGTTCCGAATCACCATTTCTTGGATGCGTATCAAGTTCCTAAACGCCAACGGATGTATCGATTCCAGGGAACAGTTGTCGAAACGTAGGAGCTTCAATTTGGTCATGTGCCGCACCGAATCTTTAGCGATCGTCTTCTGCACCTGGTTTTCGAACTCGATGGACTCCATCAGTTTCGACTCGAAGGCGTCCTGGACGCGTTCGATGCACCCGTTGATGGTGATCGTGTACGGTTCGGTCTCCTGAAACGGTTTCACTTTCGCACGCACGTTAACGAACGCATCGTGACACGCCGATGACGATTGCAACGCGACGCATAGCACGAGGAGGTGGTGGAAAAGACTTCTACGCGGCGGCATGGTAGATTCGCTACTGAACAGGATCGTGAGTAAGCGCCGAATTAATTAGCAAACAGGGATTTCCAGTTCGAACCGACCGCGAAATTGTTTTACTTTTATTGACTTATGACCTAAGATAATATTTTTAATCGTATTAATACTTACAAATAAAACATTTCATTATATATGTTTAAAATCCTCTTACTTACATACTTTTTTCAAAATTATTTTTCTGATTAAATCGGAGTGTGTTTGTGTTTGAGGTCGATTATGAAAATACCATAGAAACGAAATATTTGACACAAATGTTTGACAAAAGTGTCTATCTATACTTAAAGATAAAGATGGACGAACACTCGTTTAGAAATGATATGAAGCACGAGTGCGACCTACCGATACCCGATGATATACTAACTTTGTAAGTATCAGGCAATCATTACAAAATAAATTTTTACAAAGCTTTTCAACACCTTTCATGCGTGAAAATTTAACTACGAAAAAATTGGTAACGTAAAAATACGTCTTTAATTAAAAGAAATCTATTTCAACTAACACCTCCAAAAATCCATAAAGATTTATGTTAGATGCTTGAAGCCATAACTTTGTGATACTTTATCAAATGATAAATAAAACTTTCTTTGTTAATACCATCACTGTGTGTGATATTAACAAAAGTGAGTTCTGTTTATCATTTGATAAAGTTCCATAAAGATTTGTTGTAGATTAAACACAAATCTTTCTGGATTTATGGTGGTATTAGTGGAAATATTTTTTTTCAATTGGCATTTTCAGTTTGAGCTTTTTTTTAAATATATATTTTAGATACATACAGTATGGTTTCTGGGTCGATTTGAGGAGAAAATTACGGACGCAGTTTCTCGTCAGCGAGACCGATTACAGGAGCAAGGTGTACTTCAAGTCGGCGTTCGTGCTCAGACGGGAAAGGCTGAAACATTTAATGTTTTACTATTACATGATACATCCCTTCAGCAGTTTCTCGTAAGTTATATTTTAACCTTGTAAATTCAATTAATTTTAATTGCGATAAGCTAATATTACGCTATATTAATACTTAAACTATAGTCTTGTAATTTTTAAATTAATTACTGGAATATAAATACACGTAATTGATTAATAACTCATTGCAAATTTTACTCCATTAAGATAATTCTATTTTAAGCCATCATAAAAATGATTATTATTATTATTCATTTGTAAGTCTTGAAATAGTTATATTCACATTGGATAAATAAATAAATATCAAATATACAATTAATTTTTTGTATAGTTTTTTCTGGAAATTCGTCATGATGGTGATATTCTTTTTGATACTGATGATTATTCCGCTTACCATCCTGAGCGACAATTCACATCCCGCTGTTTTCGCCAAAGCAATATTGGATTTCTTTTGTTTGATAAACATAGTTGTTGATATGAATACCGGATACATCGACGATAAATATGGAAAAATCGTCATGAGACGGCATCGTGTTATTTGGTGAGTGTAAATTTACAATAAATAATTTCGATTAAAGATAATTTTAATTTGGTTGTTTGAGTACGTGAAAATGTTGATATGAGTAAAAAAAACACAGTTTGGCACTTTTTTCACTTGTTTTATTAAATGCTAGATGTACATTTCGGTTACAATGTAACCATTATCAATAGCAAACTTAGTTTGCTATTGATAATAAAACAAGTGAAAAAAGTGCCAAACTGTGTTTTACTCATAAAGATAATTTAATACATTTCTCTAATTATAGTTATAGACTAAGGCACTGGTTCTTTTTCGATTTAATCTCCTCGACCAACTACGACGTAATAGCGGCGGTCTTCCACTTAAACGACGAATACAAATACCTGCGCAATCTAGCCTTCATAAAGCTCCTCCGATTCATCACCATCTACAAATATTTCGATGATCTTTGCGAGGTCTCGTCTTACGCAAACAAACGATTAAAATCGCGCATTATACTTTAAATTTTCAGAAGCTACGCATTAGCGTCTACAAGTATAAAATCTTCAAGCTCATCATACTATCAACTCTCGTCATCCTTTGGTGCACTAGCATCATTTTCGTGGTGTTGGAGGATGATGAATACTTCAAGGCCCTCGAGGTAGAACACAACCTGTTCCTACTCTACTGCTTTAAGTATTGCATTCGACTTATGATCAATATGGGTTTGGAACGCAAGGCGAAAAACAAGGAGTTTCTGACGTTTGAGAGTATCGGCATTTTAATAGGATTTATTCTGCAGATTATTTTTATATGTAAATAGACCAAAATTTTAAATTTTAATAATTATACGCATTATATTATTTTTAGCTCAAATTATTCAAATTATCAACAAGAGTAATTATTCGCAGAGGAAGTACTATCAATTCACGCAACAGCTGTACGAATTTATGTGCCACAAAAAGTTGCCTAATAACATAAGAAAGAGGATCTTCATGTATTTCAATTACCGTTTCCAGCAGAATTATTATAAAGAGTGCGAGCTTTTGGGACACTTTTCAGAGCAGCTTCAGCAGGAGATGATGCTGCACACGCACATGTACATGTTAGAGAACGTGGATATGTTTAACTTACTGCCGACCTCCGTGCTTTATAAACTCGTCAGTCACATGACGTCGCAGGTGTTTCTACCTTCTGATGTTATCGTCGCCGTTGGTTCTCCTGGTGATTGCATGTTGTTCATCGTTGCCGGTACCGCCGCCATTTACACCTCCGCTGGTAAAGAGGTTAGTATAAAAATAAATATATAATAACGTAATAATTCATTATTTATTTATAGGTTTGTCACTTATCCGATGGTGCACATTTCGGAGAGCTCTCGTTGGTATTGGAGAGCGAGCATAGAATAGCGTCCGTGGTGGCCGTGGACGTCTGCGAGGTACTCGTCTTGCAGCGGAAAGATTTTCAGAAGGAAATCGAAAAGTTTCCCGGGATCAACGACCGGATCCGGAAAATGGCCCACGATAAGGTGAGGAGGACGATCGTGCACGGCGACGACAGCCCAATAAAATCGTCGACGGCTTCGTTCAGCAATTTTGATACTAGTAAAAGCGTTATTACATAAATGTAACACGTTTCAAACCTAATTAGAAGACAGTTTGAACTTTCCCAACAATCGTTTGCCTTTCGTTCGATTCAATATTGAATGATTCTGCGTGGTGCGTGTACCATGCACCAAACACGTTTCCGAAGGTACCGACACCTAAAATACGAGATGAAGAATAGCTATTTATTAATAGATATAAATCAGTACCAGTTCAGCAATTTCCTGCTCGTATTCCATGATCTCGTACGCTTCGGCATCGACCGTCGGCAGGATTAACAGTTTGGTTACTAACGTCACTCCGTCTAGTAACTGACTGGTAGGTAATATTATCTTCTGGACGGTCCTAAAAATATATTGATTAATTAGAGCCTTTGTAATAAATAAATCAAAAAAGACTCATTTGTTGTAGATTTTACGAAATGTTTTCGTGTTTTTTCTAAAAAAAAATATCTTCATTACGTTTAGTCATAGAATAAAAATACTATCATAGTTTAAATCCAAGATTATTCCACCACAATTAAATTAAATAATATAAATTGATTTACACACACACACACACACAAATGCCACGGTGGAAGGACCACGTGGTCGTGGTACTAATATAAATTGTCTTATTTTTTCATTAACAAACTTCTTCATCTAACGCTCTTCTATTAATATTAATCATACCGTGGTATTAACATGGGCGCAATAAACGTTTCACTGCTATGATAATCGGCCACAACACCTTCCATCAGCAACACCTCGTCCATCATTTCGGTGATGACGAACATCTTGTAGCAGCTCAGGTTCGGAACGAAGGCCGACTCCAGTTTGAACTTGATCTGCTCCGGTGTGAACGATTGGTACAGTGGTATCTCCATCAATATAGCAACGGCCAAATCGACTAATGAACTTTTCCACATCCTCGCTTCTAGCCTAAAAATATCAAAAAGACGCAATATAGCAACGGCGAAATCGACCAAAGAATTTTTCCACATTCTAGGTTCTGGCCTTAAAAGTATTTCTTCATTCACCATTCATTCACTCACCCATAAATTGGATTATTATCCCGTTGCTTCGCAGCACTAATTACACTTGGTAAAATTACGAACGCCTCTCCATTAGATTCCGCGTAAACAGAACAATCGTAAGGTTTATCCTTCAGGACACTCAATTCCCCCACCGTTTCCCCGGGACACACACTGATTTCCATCTTATCTTTCAATCTCAACGTCGACAAATGATCGACTACGGGAATCGAACCAAATTCCTTCAGTTGATTCAGAGTTTGGACTTTTGGTATATAGTACATCCTCAACATTCCTATCGCCAAAAAAAAACAGGAAATAGTAACGAAATTTATGAGTTAAACATGTGTTCACCATCGATGACAATGTATATCCCGTGAGGTGTCGATCCCTCCCTACAGATCAACTCCCCTGTTTCCCAGGAGATGAGCTGGGCGTTATGGTACAGGAAGTCCGCGCAATCTCTGTTTCCTCCTATCCACGGCACTTCGTAAAAAATCACCGTCCTCGAGCTCGGCTGGATGAACTTCATGTTCCTCAGCACCTTTTGCGCCTTTACGATTTCCTTCGAGATGTAACTGTACTCTACATTATCTACAAAACCTTACAAAAAAAAAAAAAAACATTAAAAAGGAAAAAATTAAACGCTTCTAAAAATATTGTATCATTTGAAAGTGATAAATGATCTTTTATTAACTAGTTCTAATACAAGAATACAAAATTTTAAAATAAAAACTTACCAAGTAATTTAAATGATATTTTTTTTAAATAAAAATGATATCTCAATCGTCTATTAAAGTTAATTCGAAGGTTAATGTGGAAGGACCACGTAGTCAATAGCTAAACACTACTACGACTAGAAGGTTAATTAAATACTTGGTTTTGTTTCACTATTTTAATTGATCGTATAGTTTTTTAGAGTACCTGTGGCCTTCAATTCGTCAAGGGCGCTCTCCATGCTGTTTAAAGTCGTCCTGATCGCTTGCTTAGTCTTGACAGTAATCGCAATCCACGGTCGTTCCTTCTGCACGTAGTCCAACTGCTTGATGAGCGACTGTTTCTCGTCCATCAAGTGCTTCTTGTAAACGTCGATGATGAATTTCGAGCCGATTAGTTGGTGGATCACGCTTAAAATCTCATCAGTGCATTTATCTATCGCCTATAAGAGTAACAAACAATTGATTCAAGATAAGAATAAACTTTAAATTACTGTAATATATAACAATGTAAACATGTATGCAACCCAATATACACGCAGCCATTCTACAAATAAAACCTCTCTTCTTTAGAAATTTCTATATTACAAAATGTTTCACCACGAGTTACATGAGAAACTAATTCAAGATAAACATATGCACTCTATCCACGTGCTCCAGACACAACAATTACTTACCGTAGCCAAATCATAACCAAAACATGTCTTCGAATCTAATCTGTACTCGATTATCTTCAGCACCTTTCCGTAAATCGGCTGAATGATTTGAAAGAATTTGAGTATTCGCATTAAACACAACCATTTGAATACTTCTACCAAAGCTAAATATTGACTCGCTTTTGGGTCGTAGGTGATGATGACGTCAGCGTATCCGATTTGTAAGCATATAAAATCGAAAATGTTCCACTTGTATCTAAAAATTTTAATTCAATATTAACTAGTCTACTATTTTCAATTTGTTCACCTTAAATAAAACTTGAGATTACACATCGATTCACTTGCGGAGTATCCGATGACCTTGATGAAGAAATCCAACGTGAAAAGAAAGTGAATCGACGCCGCCACGTGGTAAACTATTATATTTTTTTGTATGATGTAGCACAACAGAATAGAGCAGTAGATTGCGACGATGCCGAAGACGATGTAGTCGTAGGTGGTGTGCATCATGGTGTAGTAGCACAAATGTCCGAATTGTTTTTGCGGAAGCGCGGGAATCGTGTTTTCCGTTAGTTTGTGCAGATAGAACATCAAACGTTCTTGCCAAATCTATAAACACAAAATTTTGATAATTGAATAACAATTTTTGATTTTTTTTCCACTTACATTTCTCTTAAAGTACGATTTCAAATTGATGATGCTCGTCTTCTGATTCGACTCGATCATCAAATCGTATTTGTGCACCAACACCTGCATGCAATTTTTGTCGATGTTTCCGCAATCGTATTGCCTGATGGTGGACACTTTCTTCGCCTTCAGGATCTTCAACTGGGCCTCCCTGTAAAATATCATCATCACTTACACGCTTGCGACGTGAGGAAAGCGATCGACTGACCGCATCAGTGTCACCAATTCCTTCTCCGATAGTTCGTAGGGAAGCTCCGATTGACACACCGTGCACATATTTCTGCTCATACTCCACAAAAAATCTTCGTTCTCCTCGACAACATCCACGTCCTCTTCTTCCGCTTTTGCTCTATCTTTTTTTGGAAATTCCATAATTGTTTCGAGTCGTACGATTGTCCAATTCGCTTGAGTTATATATCTAAAACTCTTAGCGTTTTTAACTTAATTTAAAAAAATGAAAATTCTCACCTATCTTGCTTCAGAATTGATATAGCCGATGATCTTTTATCCATGATGAACTTAATACAGTTTTTAATATTAGTCTTTCGAACGATAGAAGTTTTCGAAAATCCTAGCAACTGCAAAGTGACACGCATTCCGCTGCTGTTTATCAGCAACGATAAAATCATATAGGCGAGAATATCCATGAGAATGCAGGCTTTCTTATCGTCAAATTTTTCATTACTTATCAGCACCAGAGCCATGAGCAGGTTCGTACAACCCTTAACGCCGCTCCAAGCCAATAGTATTAGAGTGCGCACGTTCAATTCGTACACCATCCTATTTAATATCAAGCCCATCAATAGAAACGAGACGATTCGCGAAACATTCGCCGTGAAGTACGCTATTATCGTTCCGTATACATACAACAAGTTGAAGTGTTCATATTCGTGTTTTACGATAAGGAGTGTCGCGAATATGAGTGTCATGGCTTGTATCAGATAGCTCATGTTCCTCCAAAATATGCGGAAAGTGTTGTCAACCTCTGTGGAAAACTTGTGCTTATCTAAAGATATAAACGACATTATATAGACTAAAGCGATTAGGCCGGATGATTCGATGATGAATTCGCATATATAATAAGTTGTCAGGATCATACCGACGGAGACGCAAAGAGCACTGTAGGGTTCGCTATAGAGCCAACACATTGTTAAGCTGGTTAATTTGCCTACAACAATTCCGATAGCTGAACCACCAATTATAAATCTGGCGAACATGATTGCAACTTGTGAGGGACTAATATATTGATGGTCAAGTATGTATAGGCCTATTTTAAATAATATCAGTATGGGTATGATGGCGAGTATTGTTTCGGCTTCGAGGAAGGTACTAAGGTAGTGATACTGGGACAGTTCTTTGAAGATAACTATAATGTAGGAAGGTTGGACGGGTAGAAAGGTTAAGGCGGCAATGAAGGCGGTCGGGTAGTCCGCCAAGGGATGGAGGATATGCTTGAAGAACATACCTAGGATCGTGATGTTGAAGAGCGAGCCGAGCCAGGAGATGAGGATGGTCTGCGGTAGGGAGCGTATAAAGACGTAGAAGTCCATGTTGTACATCGTGGCGACGGTGAAGAAGGGTATGAATATGGCCAGGACCGTGTAGGGAGGGATGTGCTCGTAATCGAACGAGTAGCCAAGATTGAAGGCGATACCGCCGAACATGATGGCGCCCACTATTATGAACAAGTTGTAGGGTACTGGGAAGTTGTACCTTTTCACCAAGTAACGGATAGGTATGGCCATTGTGAAGAATAAGCAGCATTTTAGGATTAGAAATTCCGGTTTATCATCATCGGAATATTTACGCATGACGTCGACCTTACTCACTAATATGACGTTTGTATCAACAACCTACTTTGGAAAAAAAATGATTTTGTTTACTTTATCTCACTATCCAACATGTTTACCAAATGTTTAATGGATTAATACAACTGGTTTTTCAATTAAATTATTGGCTGAGTAAAATTTGTGTACATTTTATGGATTGTACGGTGGGTTAGAGGCCACCCACCCAACTTAAATATTTAAACTAGAAAGCTATCAATAATTCGGACAATAATTAATTTTAAAAAAAAACGTATTATCATTACTAGTTAGATATTCCATTATGCGAACGCGTGACGTAAGCCAGATATTTATTTAAACAGAAATTAATGGAGAAACCGCGTCAGAAATAATGAACGGCATAATAATTCAATTATAAGGCGTAGATAAACCTTGATTTGCATGGCGACGACGTCATTCGGTTGTTAACGACCGACGTCATCTAATTTAGTTAAAAAAAAAAAGTGAATACAAATCGGTAACAATGAAGTTGCTAAGATTTTTTTGCACTCGAGACTCGAACGTCATTTCAATTAGACGAAAACAAACTGAAACAAAAAAAAACTAATCAGTCACATTAAATTTTGTTACTAATAGTTTTAAATCATTGATTATAATTTCATTTCGTTTTTGAAATTATAATGTGTTGTATCAGGAAAATTATGATAAATTCATCGTAATTGCCCTTTTAAAACGCCCCCCACTACTTAAGAGCATTATTTTTATTGGTAGTTGACCTACTTAAAGGGCGCCATCTGTAGTCGCGCGCCCGCAAGCGTTTAAAAGGTCACCCGTAGCAACTGGTAGCTTTCTCTGTCTATCATCTGTACGTATTATTGATTTTAAAAGCGGTGTAGTGCGCAGTTTGCGAATAGTTGCCGTTCCAGTGATTTGCGTCCGCGGCGTTCGTGAAATTAAATAAAAATAACTACAAACAATGTTACGGTGTGCACTGGCGAGCGAGGGCGGCGCGCCACCCTTCCATCCCGTCCGGAATCAGCTACTAACCTAACATGACGTCAGTCGGTTGTTGGTGCACAGGAGGGCCCCGTCGTCAATGGTAATCTCGGTGTCTAATGCTATCGGTGCGTCGCAAGTAGTGGTGCAGTGATGGGTGGCTCCGTCAGCCATGTGTTCCAGTCGGGCAGTGCTCTGTTGTCGAACGGTCACGGGCACAAGGTGTCCTACTCCACCAGGCAGAAGTTGCAGACAGTGTTCGATGCCCTCAGGGCCAATCCTAAAGTCAGTGTGCAGCGGCTCGAGGGGTTGCTGCAACAAATTCCCAAAGTATGTAACTCGATTACAAATCATATATAAACAAGTGATGAAAACAAAGAAAAAATTCACATATAAACAAGTTATCATTCAATTGTTATTTGTGATGAACACAAAAAAAAACCTTAAATAAAATAATATTTATTTCCTTAACAGACTGAAGCCTAATTCAAAGGAAAATATAAAAATAAATAAATAAATCAATCAATCAATGAGATAGTTTCTAGATACAAATATATATATTATCAAAAATGCCATTTACCTTTTGGTGTATGCTCTAGATAAATATGTGAAAGTAAAATCATGATCTTTTTTAAAAATTAATAATAAAAATAAAAGAGTTCAGCTTTAATTCTCTGCTACAATTGTTTCACCACACGATGGCTTAACCCGCAATCGCCTGAGATATCTCGGGCACACAAAACTACTTTTGAAAATAATTTTGCGGGTTAATCAGGTGGATGAATAACAATCTTCTTTTGATAATTAAACTCGATTATTATTATTGAATAATCAATAGCACACCACGGTTTGTGTTTGATTTATAAAGGTTTATTTTGTTAATGTGAGTTTTAACAAATAAAAGCAATAAATTTTACTTACCACTTCAATAAAGTCAAATACAAGCAATTTAAATCGACCCTTTTACACAAATGGCAAATCATAACCGTCAAATGTCAATTTTAAAAACATTTACAATACAAATGAAAACTGTCAAATGTATGTATCTATTAAGATGCTTTATAATAATAATTTGATTGATTGTCGAAAATCCGTTCTTTAACTACTTCCCGCATACATATACGAGATATATCTTTCAAAAATAATTGTGCGGGAAGGGGTTTATAAATATGGAGAGAACGGTTGCAATTGTTATCCATACTTACACTGAGTTGAAAAATTCACTATGTTTTAACCACAAATAATTATTTTTTAAATCATTTTAATAAATGTGTTTGTTACGTGTTATAAATTTAATAAGTTTAAATTATAAATAATAAAATGTGACATACCTGCAGTCTTATTGGAAAAGAATTGTTTGAAGAAAATTTGTCGGCTTTTTCTTTTGTAGGAAATTTTCCAAAGCCTACTTATTTTTTTTCTTTCAAAAATTAAAACTCGTTTAAAGCAAATTTTAATTATTTATTCTTTTAATTTATTTTAGTAAAATTTAAGCATATTATATCATTGTTATTAAATTAAATTTTGAATTACATTTTTAAATCATTAAAGTATGAAATTGAAACAGAAAATCTGAATAGGCTCTGATGATTTTAATAGGGTTGGCTATACTGTTTTTAGTGTAATAATTTGACAGTGACATTTCAGTGTCCTTTTAAATCGACCATTGTTTATCGTCTGCGCTTTTTCAGAATGAAAATATATTGGCCATACACGATGAGGCCGGCTACAATTTGCTGCAAAAATGCGTCGGGGCGAATAACGTCGATCTGGTCAAGTGGCTGCTGGCCAGGCACAACGCGGACGTCAACAGGTGCCCCTGCAGTCTGCCCCTGCACATCGCCTGCTTAAAAGGGTATATTATTTGAATTAACAATAATCAATCTAGTAAATAAAATTATTAATTGATGGTTAACATTAATAGTTCAATTGAATTGGACCATATTGAATTTGAAGTTTTATATTCCGATAATAATATTCCGTTTTCCTGTAGCTGTTGATTAAAAGGGAAACGATATTTAAACCTCTTTTTTTTTTAAACGGGGCGAAGTCATTACTTTGAGATACATTTTTGAAAAATAAACAATAAATGAAATTCACTTTGTGCTTATGAATTTCATTTATCGTTTATTTTTCAAAAATGTATCTCAAAGTAATGGCTTCAAGCATCAACTATTTCTAAATGAATTTAATTTTCTAATAATTAACAACCTAAGGACTTTAACACATTTTATTAATTTATTTTTCTTTCTATTGAATATAAAGTTGTGTAGCTCTATAATAAAATTCTGTTTCTTTAGTTGTTCGTAAGGGAAACAAGTAAAACTTATTTTGTTTTTATATACAATACTTGCCACGCTACTCTCATGACGGAACAAAATATTTAAAATGGTAGAAGTAATACACTTGTGTTCTATATATGTTCAATCATTAAACAAAAACGTTTACTTTGTTTTCCAAGATGTATCACGAAGTTAACACCTCAACCATTAATCAATGTTCAATCAAATAACTGACTTTTTCAATTAATACGGTTCTTCATAAAGTCGTGTTCTCAGAACTGTCACTTGAAATTTTCATTTACAAATTAGTTTCAACTCTGTACGGACACAAACACATGTCAGTTATTTGATTAACCCCTTCCCGCATAATTATTTTTTAAAGTAATTTGCTTGTGCATATCGTATATCGGGTATGCCGGAAGTTGTTAAATATATATGGAATCCAACAAGTGTATAACTTCTCTCAATTCCCTTCTTTTGTAAATTTCATTTTCCATATTTCATTACTCTATGTTTAATTTCTCAGGCATGATGAGTGCGTGGAGCTCCTCTTGAAAAATGGTGCCAAAGTGGACGTCGAGGCCAGGATGTGCTGGCCGGGGCCTCACAATAATAATTGCGAGGAAAGGGGGAAATATTGTGAGTATAACCTACAAAAATTAACCTCAAAGTTATTATTTTTTTAAATTACATCTCGAAGTTACGATTTATATTAATAGAGGATTATCATATGTCAATCAGAAGGAGCACTACTAGCGCCATCTCTTAGTGAAGTCCAACATGTTTTATTTAAAATTATCTGTATTGTAATCCACAAAATATTTAATTTTAAAGGAAAACACCAAATAACCATCTTTTATAAAGTATTCAATTGTTTTTAAATAAGTAAATGGCGCTCTATTGAACAATGGTGACAGATAAAGTTATAATGCGTTTTTTTTCTTCTTCATAGCTGTGATACAGCAAGACGAGGCAGCCTCTTGCATCGATCGAGACCGTGACAGGGACCGCACTCCAAATAAATTGCAGTCGGCCATGTATTATGCCCTTGACGGCGATCAAGTCACGATATTGACTATGTTAGCACAGAAGTGTGAAGATTTTTGGGTAAGAACATCCACTGTCTTATCTATTCTATACAGAAGAATTACAAAATTATTAATATTGTTACCATTTAAAAGGTTTTTATATACAGGGTCTATTATGAAAGTAATGTGCGTTATTTTTATTGTGACGCGACTATCCATCGCAGGGGGGTAAACGAGTCGGGAAAAGTGATGAAGGGTCTGCCCAACACAACCAGAGCAGTCTGAGTGGAATGACGTTCCTCGACGTGAAAGGTATTTTTCGATTTTGGAACACGACGCGATGTAGCATTCGCTTGAACAGCGGTACGCAATCAAGTTTTGTTTGCGGCTTGGAAAGGCCTTCAAGGTCACTGATATAAGTCCGGGCGATGGCACTAGGGGTTCAAGGAGGGCCTGAAGGAGATTGCCGATGAAACCCGTTCTGGACGTTCAACAACAATCAGAATCGGCGAAAACGTGAATCGTGTGCGAGAAGTTTTGCGTTATGATAGTTTATTGAGCATCTAGAAAATCGTTGACACCCTAAACATGTCCACATTTGCGGTACATGGAATAGTGACCGAGGATCTGCAAATGCGTAAGGTCAAGGAGTTTCAGGGCGCCTTCCAGGCATGGCAGCCACGTTTTTTGAAGTGTATTGATGCTTAACGATCAATAAATGTATTTTTCCCAGAAAATGCACATTACTTTTATAATGGACCCTGTATATATATATATATTGAAAATGCTAGGTGAGTTTTCTCTCTTGGTCATGAAGATAAAGTGTTGAGGGGTGAACAGTAACCTTTGCATTAGTGACATTATTAATGTACTTACACACATGTAAATAGAAAAATAACCACGTTATCAATAGGCAAAACACTATTACTAACTATTGACATAATCCATAACCTTATTGTTTACCATATGAAATAAACAATGTGATTGTTGAGTCTGATGTATATGTAACTTTATTCCAGAATGTCGTGTTCCGCTCCCGCAAGCCGTTGTTGCACGCTGCGTGCGAACGCGGCGCCTGGAGGTGCACCCAGTTCTTGGTGACGGAGCGCAGCGAGGAAATCCATATTCTAAAAGACGAATACTATCCTATACATTACGCGGTATTACACGATAGCAAATTTTTAGAGTTACTTATAACCGCCGGTGCGGACACCACAGTCCGGACCAGCACACAACAGATGACTTTATTACACGTTGGTAAGGAATCCGAATGGGATTTATTTATTTTATATAATAAACTGGGCTTAAGAATTTGACACTGACATTGGCGCCCTCTTTGAATGTTGATGGGAACTAACTTTAACATTCTATGGAAATATTTAAAAATGTATAGTTCCTTTGGTAGTATTAAGGGTGTGGTTTGCTTTCGATTGATTCTTTCAGATTTAATGATTTTACGAGAGAAGTCGTGAATGTGGAAAAAAATTTCAAATTATGGGTTCGCAACAAGTTCCAAAGAGGGCGTTGTTATAATGATGAGCTGAGTTAATTTATATTTTTTCAATAAGCCTTTATGCTTTATCGCAGTATTTAAAACTGTACTTCAACTTGTGTAGTTCTTCTGGTCGCACGTAAATCGGCCGAAGACACGATTTCAACAATACGCTTATTACTCGATAATGGCTGCAGCGAACTGATCAACGAGCCGGACACACTAGGCAACACGCCGCTGCACGCGTTGATAGTGAGGTACGCGCTGGAGGAGGCGCGTTACGGATACGACAAGTGGAACAAGTGGGACGTCCTGCACTTGGTGAGGTATTTGCTACAGTCGGGCGCCAAGCAGTCCATCAATCAGGCCGGCAACTCGGCCCTGGCCTGCGTCTTGAGGCACGTGCGCGACTGGGAGATTTGTTACGATCTGCTCAACATGCTTTTGACCGAAGGAGGTAAGATTTAAAAAAACGCGTGTTGAATGTAATTGTTAAATTATTTTATTATACTAATTATAGGTGAGCCAAATATGGTTGGAAGAGATGGTTCAGTTCCGATCATGATCTGCCTGGTATTGCTGATAAACAAAGACCCCTTACACCATTTTACTCACAGCATGAAGGTACGTATTTCTATCTATTAAAACCGCCAATAAATTCCTGATAATTACTCCAGGTGTGTTATTTGAACTGCATACGCATCCTGCTGAAATACGGAGCCAATCCGAACTGCAGCTACCGCGCGAATCTCACCCCGCTGAACGTGCTGGTGTTCACCGTATCGGAAAACATCACCCTCAGCTGTGACGTCCAGAAGAAGTTGAATTTCGAGTTCATCAAGAACCTCTTGATCCTGTTGCTGACGCACGGGCTCAATCCGAACGTGAGGGTTTGCAACAAGACGCAGCACATATTACAATCCTGCATGGACATGATACAAAACGTGCGCGATTGCAAGGACATTAATTACGTGTACGACCTTACGCTCACCCTCATCCAATACGGCGCGAACGCCGACATGAGCCTCAACATAGCGGAAGCAATAAAGAGCCACGCGTGGCAGCACGCGCAAACCTTCTGGAAGAGCAAGAACTACATACTGTACTACTACGTGATGTTGGTGTCGAGGAAGGAGAAGATCGTGATGGACTCGAACATGTCGTTCTCGAAGATCATAATGTTGTTTTATTTGGTGATGGAGCACCGGCCGTTGTTCGAGTGTCTGCAGATACTCTACACGCAGCAACTGAGCCTAGTCCCCGGCAAGATGACGGAGCCGCTGACGTGCATCATCAGGGACCTGTACAAGAGGCCCAGGACCCTGAAGCAGATCTGCCGGGTGAGGATTCACAATTGCTTGGGACGCAAGCCCGGACTGTACATTAACAAGCTGAACCTGCCCACGCCCCTGAAGGATTACCTGTTGAATTTCGAACCGTAGTTTTAATTGTCGTGCGAAGGAGAAGTTGATATATATTTTTTAGAAAAAAAAAAGCGCGTTTTAATCGGAAACATGATTTTCGTTATATGGTTTTTTCTTACATATCATTTTTATATGGAGATTTTTTGAATCTAATTCAAATGATGATTTACATCTACATTAAGAAATTAGTATGACATTTTATGTTTCGTCTAGAGTAATAAACTTAAGTTTTCACTAAATCTAGAAATAACATGAATGAGAGATATGTACATTTAGTACTTTTACAAAATTCATTAAACATTAAATAACTTGTGTGAAATATAATACACATAGAATTATCTTCTTTAAACTGACTACGAAGTAACGGTCGCAACCATTCTCTTTATATCTCCCTTAATATCACTCCATTGTACAACCAAAACATAGAACGTCATGTTACTTTACTAATATTAAAACTGCAATATTAAGCTCTATTTCTGTAGATGTGAATCATCGGATATTTAAAAGAGTCCAGAATTAAACTAAAAAAAAGATGGTTTTAAACCATCATTAAATTAAATTCCATTAATAATTATTAAAACGAGGATTTATATAGAAGCACTCTCACCTGAAATTTGTTACAATTGCAATTAACAAGTTTATTCTTTATATATTATCTTAATGGAATCAATTTTTAAAATTAATAAAATGTAAACAATATTTGTGCTATAAAACATTTTTCCAGTTTACACATAAATCCTGTCAATTGCAATTGTTAAACATAAATAAATTCATTTATAACAAACCCAACAAAGACAGATAGGACCTGTTTTTTGTATAAACAAAAACCCGGCCTAATAGAAACAATTTTTTTTTTTTTTATAATTTCTTTTGGGGAGAGAAAGGCACGTGCTCCGGATGTAAAACTGTACCCCTTAAGATTTTCATGTTCGTGTGTAAACTCAAGTTGTTCTATGTGTGGAAGGGTGTGTCGTTTATAGTTTCCAACACGTTTCCTTTTTTCGTTTTCGTGGGACCACCGCCCACCCGTTGATTTTAAATGTGAACCTATACGCTTCGAACTGTGTTTAATTGAGGAACAGGGTTTTGTACAAATTATCATTAGTTCAGGACGTTTCGCTTCGTAACTTTAAAATGATGAAAGAAAAAAAATTGCCAAAGAAATTAAATATCAAATGATGTTAGAGTGTAATGTTGTGTATATATACATATATTATATAATATAATTTTTTATTTTGTATTTACAGGTGAAGTGATGATTGGTGTTTCTTTTTATTGCTTATCTTATTCGTTAAAATTAATTACAGTAACAGGGAATTGGTTATAATGTTTTCCTCCGATTCACACACTCATGTGTTTTTATGCAATATAAACATATGAAACGTTTATTGAGATTAATACACTTCTCATTTAATTCTTGAAGCATATCGTTTTAATTATTAGAATTAAGAAAATAATTGATTAAGAAAAATCCCCACATCATAATTAAGATTTTATTTTATTGTGGCTAGTTTTGATTACATGCAAATCATCAAATTAAGTACTTAAAAATATAATCGACGATGTATATATTTATAGTGAAGAAGAAGACACGATAACTTTGTTTTCACACTTACGAAAGTCATCATCATCGTGTCTCCTTCATTATCTTCAAGATATACCAAAAAGTAAACGCCTCCACAATTAAAATGTATATATTTCTGTTAGATAATCTTCAAAAATAATTGTAAGTGTATTAACCTCAAAAAACTTATTAAATATTCCATTAAGAGTTTAGTTTAAAAAGCATTCATTAGATACTAACAATATGTTTATTTAATTTCTATTCCATAATTACTTTGAATTATTCCTTCTTGTAAAGAAATTGATAAATTAAACAAAGTGAAAAGAAACACCAACGTTTAACTTTGCATAAAACAATTAACACGAGAGCAAGGATTACAGCCGCATAAAATAAAAACATGTTCTTGCAAACCTTGCACATTAACCACCCCCCCACTAAAAAAAAAAATCTTTTGAAAAACCACATCGTTTCTAGACATTGTGCTATTTTGTGATTACTATATATATTGCAAAGTGCCTCACGAAACAAAACAAAAAAAAATACTTGATTTTCGGCCATTGAGAAACCTGTACGTCTTTTTAAAAAAAAGTATCTATATTTTAATTGAAGCCAAATACCGTAAAAACTTGCATTTGTGATTACAACTGTTGAAATGGTATATAATGTTAAATAAATGATTGTTGAGTAATGTTTATTTTCTATACCCTAACTCTTTTATCACTTCCCAAGAGTATGAGCCACCGATGGAATATTTTATTTCTATAAGGTAAATAAAACACTTTGTTAAAAATTTCACATATTTAATATTGAAACTGCTGACACACAGTGGCTTCATCATGTAGATTAGTAAGTAACAGCCTCGTCAATTCAATATTTTATTACTATAGAGAAGCTAGATTTGATGAAATCATATACAAATTTTGAATGAAGTTAGGTTATATTTAATTAGTTGTTTTAATTTAATCTATGAGATTTATTAAGTTGATTAAAATGTGGTAACATAAAAATTAAATATATAACCTAACCTCAAAAATAGTGTATAAAGGTTTTTAGTGGTTTATTAATTAATCAAGTTTATCTTCATGTAACTCACAAAAATCAAACTACTTTCGAGAAGCTAGTTTTTAGAATCTTGAGATTTTTAGTATAATCATCCTCAAGGGAGCTTCTTACAAAAGATTTAACTCTTATAAAAAGGCAATATAGCAGATGTGTTGAAGTAAATACACGAATTAAAAAAGCAATAAAAACATTAAAATGGTTCAAATTTCATTAAGAAACACCACACAATAATCATTTTCTACACATACCCCTTTAAGGAGTAAACTCCCGTTCCCATATTTACCTGTAACGTCACTTTTTTAAAATTTATTTATTTAAAAAGTAAAATAAGAAAATTTAAGGAATAAAGGGAATCTATTATTTTGTAGAGTAAAAACACAAAATTATACCCAATTTTTTATTTTTTTATTATTTATCCGGTCTCACTCGATCATCCTCTGTTTACAACAAACACAACTCGTGAAATACAAAACAATACTTATACTTCGACGATGGTATGGAAAAAAAAAACTTACACTATTATAAAACGTCACATTTGAAATTTTAAAAATATATATTTACGCCGATATTAATAAATAAAAAGCAGAAGCGAGAGGAAAAAAAATAATCCAATTATCAATATAAAACTAACGCTAAAAAAAGGGGAAAAGTAAAAATAAGCAAAACTAACTCTAAGTTGAAAGCATCTACATAACAAAAATTTCTTAAGAACTAATTTTTTTTTTTTATAATAATAATTTCTTACATTGTTACATTTTCTTAATTATTATCATCAAATGTCTCTTATTACAGTTTTCATAAGATAAATTATCACGGAACATGTACACCCCTTCCTAAATGTAACGAAAACCATACATTACTAACGGGCTTATTGGTTGGAGAGATAAGAGAAACGAACAGAAAATAAATCACATTTATGGCTTGCTGTACTGTTAAACTTACGGCTAGACATTCGTACTCCCTTGGAGCACTCGCTTACTTACACTAACTTAGGTCTAAAAAAACTAATCTAATGAACAATTTCCTAATAAAAAATAAACAATATTTAAGGCAATGGTTTTCCTTTTATTTATTTTTTTTTTTCTTTGTGAAAGTGACGATTACGGATTGCCCAAAAATGGTAAATGATATCAGTGCTTACTTCGAGATTATATCGTATATTATATAAATTAGTTCAGTGCTCAAGAAAGTTAACCAACTACAATTATACAATTTCATCCGAACAAGGAATATAAAAATTTCATATAAAAAGAAACTTCAGCCAAAACGTGTAACTGGAATCCTTTGTACTACGTTCGTCCATTACCTAGAGAGTACAGTAATCACAGTTCACCTTAAATTAACTCCAAGCCGATCGCGGGTTTGTCGATGTTAAAAAAAAATTATTGGTGTTAACAATCGCCGCGAACGTACTGGAATCACTTTAAAACCGTTCTGACTATTCAACGGCCGCACTTTGATCGACCGCCAAACCGGGTCAAATACATCTCCTACTACTACTACACGGCATCATCTTGAAAAGTAACCTTCGTGCATTTACAGACGCAGCATATAAAAATAATAACTAACTAACGAGTACCATAATATACACCCACAATCTTTAAACGAACGCGCATCAGTTCAATACAAAAGGAAAAACATTATTTACAGAACAAATTATAATTCAATTCCAATAATAGACACGTTTACATGTATATACGTTATTTACAATCGCTGTTAAGGGATTATTTTTATGATGTAAGGCGAACTACCCCAACAACGATATTTTACTGAAAAGTTGTAAAGAGGAGTGTATATATGCAAAACTACAGGTATAAGTTATATTTATGCGCTGATACCCAAACAAATCTGCCATTTCTTACGATAAATCTGAAACAAATAAGAATTATAGTTAGTCGTGGTTACCTAACACGCCGAGGGGTCAACAAATTATACTCACAGCTAGGTACAGATGAGTAGTTCTTCTGTATCTGGTCGTATGTAAACTTGACGAAGGCATCGTATTGTTCGGCAAGTTTTGTGGTCAGCACATTATCATATTCCTCCCTGATTTCCGATTCCTTCTCCCTGAGCATCCTTTCACATATTAGGCCCACCTGTAATATTATATATTTATAGTTATTAAATGTATTTCAATAATAAATTATTAAAACACGTGCCTGCTATTCAAGGCCAATAAATCTAAGAACAATGGGTAATTTATCAACGGATAAAATTATATTTGTTTTTAATCGGTGCGAGATATACTAGGGCGGTTGTCCATTGTTTAATGCTGATAAGGTACACGGTGAATTATAACAACCAACGCAGCAAATTTATAATATCGATTTCAAGCAAAATTTATAAATAGTAGGTGTTTCGCAATTACTTTTAACTACTGCCCAGAATAATAAATTTATTCTGACTTTCAATTATGAGAAGGGAATATAAAATCCAATTTAGAACATGTCATAAATAAGATATAATATTTACAAACAATTGGGTGTAAGGACCGGTAACATTCATTCGGCACTTTGGATATAATTCAGATTCTGTGCTTTGTCTCAGATTACATAAAAAACTGTATTTGTAGTATAAAAATTTTAATTTAAAAAATAATATGTTAAGCCTTCCAACAGGTAAACAAACGACTACTTACCTGCTTAAAAGTGAAGACTGGTTTCTCTGATCGCGATGGGGACTCTGACTGTTCACCACCGGATCCGCTGTCGTTGTCAGAATTCGAGCCGAATTGGAGCTGCTTGCGTCTTTGGAATCTTCTCAGTTCTGCTCGGATATTAGCGGCCATGGCCTCTGAGGAAGAGAGAAACAATTACAATTTGACAACAATCATAATTAAACTGTTAAAAAAAAGTTTTTAATTTTTATTTGCATGATTAATAAACAGTGTGTATCAGTACTGCGTTTATAAACGTTCATGAGAGGTAGAGTAGTATATCTAAACGATGAAAAACAGCAATCAAGAAAGGACACGAACAAGAGGAAAAAATATGACTATGGTAGACATCAAATCGCCTGTGCGCATGTACTGCCATCTACTGCTTCAGTGTACGTAGCGACATCTATCGCGAATCTCTCCTGAAAGTTTGCAACCGCTGATACACCCTTTATATTAATTGGAAAAACAATTATTAATTTTTACGTATTATCAATAGCAAACATTACAATATTTTATTTAAAGAACGTATTTTTATTTTGTAACCAAAATTTTTCTATAGAAGTTTGGAGAAATGCTTTAGCTATACCTTTTTTTATTAAAGCTATTAATCAGGTAATAATAATAATAATAATAACCGGCTTATCTGATGCACCAAATAAACAAAATACCAAATACATTTACATATTTAATGTATGGTAATTTATGCGGCGGGGCAAAAAGAAAGCCTAACCGCGGTTTTTTTCATATATTGGCTTTCAATTCCAGCTATTCGAAAATTGATAGCAATTGCATTTACTTGGACGACCAACTGATATACTCATAGTTTTAATAATTGTTATTTTTATAAATTTATAATTAGTTTTAAGGCAACAACAAATTTCTATTTATTGTAATTTATTATAATATTAATTATTTTAATTATCAATATATACATCTTTATATACCCACTTTTACAAGATACAAATAATGTATAGAATAATAAGATGTTAGTATTGTTGAATGGCTTTCGCCATTAGGAATCAATCAAGTTCAAGGACAATTCTTTAAAGAAATAACACGACATAAGAACCACCCGCCAATCATCTAAATTATAACTATGCTCTTGATAATGCCTTAAAAATCGAAACTAGTCGAGTAAATATAGACAAATTGTGAAACAAACCAAGTGTAATTTAATTTAAACCTTTATCAGTAATAGTTTAAAATGTTTCACCAAGTGATAACTGAAAAAGTCATTCAAGAAATATAACTATGTTGATTGGCGGTAAATAAAGATTAAATTATATTTGATTGAACTCTGTCCATCGTTTGTTTATGCAATATTACGGATTAATGATAATTTTTGCAATTATATTGTGGAAACCAAATGCATAAAGTCTAATAAATATAAATATTGCAACACCAAAGATCTACAATATCAAGCTGGATTTTAATCAGCAAGAAAACAAATCCATTAATGTTAATGTGATGCGAGTAGGTATTTAAAAAGATTACAATTATCATATGAATGTGACACTTACAAAACAATAGATAATGTGAGTTAGGATATTTGACTCACATGTTTATTTGTAGATATAACGTGCGAGATTATCGTAATTATGAAAAATGAATAATTATTCACCAACTGGTGTTTTCGCATGGAAAAAAATGTATATAAATATTTAATGTAATATAAAAGATATTTATTTGGACGTAAACACCAAATTACACTTTCATTTGAATAAAGGTTCAATGTTTTTTTACAACAGAGACGTATAATTTAATATTATTATAAATAAATACAGTTTTAATCATATCAGATCTTATCTATATAAACAAATGCACACGCGAATTCCATTTTATTTTTAAATCTTATCTCGGCAAACAACAGTATATAATTAGCTACGTGATTGCATTGTTTTGATATTAAAATGTGGTATATTAGTTGCAAAAAATTAATCAATAATTTAAAAATACAAAATGAAAATCTACAATGAGTTTACAAAACAAATCACATATTGAAATACATACTTCAATGGCTAATACCACGACAGAAATTATAGAAAAGTAATTTTCAGCATGACAATTATAAGAATTTTAATTTACGTTGAAGAGTTTCGATGAAAATTACAGAATTATAATACTTTATTCTGTTTTTTCATTTTTGTTTATCTCTGTAAAACCAATAATTACAACATTGCTATTATTATCAACAACTTCTATTGTTTTATTTTTACCCTTTTCATGGCTAACTATTTTTTATTTATAATAAAATTTAAAATGACGATAACTCACTTCTTTTTAGAAATAACTATGTCATATGTGATATTGGATTCAAGAGAAAAAAAATCTAATAATCTATTGAATAAGCCCATAGCTAACTACGGATTCCATTAAAAAAAAATAAGTTTGCGTTAAACAAAAGCGATAAAAAAATTTTGAATATTTTTTATTAATCTGCATAAAATTATCTAAAACTTTTACAGTATTTTTTTCTATCTATTATAATAACCGAAATATATTTATTTAAATAAATTGACACTTTTTTCAAAATATCTAGTTACCCTTGACTTTTAGATAGGTAAATAATATGTAGGAAAGATGATGTTATGTATAATGGATATGCCAATAAAGGTCTTTTTTTTTTTTTTTTTAGTAATATTATTTTCCCGCCATAAAAGATCGTAAACTTCAACTAGCGAACTCTTGACCTAGGTTAACGCGTAGTTTATTAGGGTAGGTCGGGAGTACGATAGGTCAACGTATTGATTATTGTGGTAGGTCAAGAGTACGCTAGAACAAATAATGAATAAGGCTATATTAAATGAATATTTGGTTTTCGATAGTTTAAGGTAAAGATTAATAGAATATCTTCAAGAAACCTGGAAAGAATTGAGATTGACTCAACGCCAATTGAATGTCTTATTAACACAATTGAAATTTCTTGAATTAAAAATTGCTAATCGATACGACGAACGAATGAAATCTAAAGAAAAACATGTCAATAAATTTTAGCGCTTTATTTTTGTAACAAGTGAATGTCACTCTAGGAACCAATTGAAATTATTGTAAATTTGTGGAAAATAAAAAGGTGAATAAAAATTATTTAAAAAAAGGTTTATATTGACAAAAAAAGCTCAAAACAGTTGATTTTCGCTTAAGAAAACAATTAAAATTCGCGGAAATTGAAATATAAACAATAATTTTCATTCACCTTATTTTTGGTGAATGAAAATTATTGTAAAAAGAAGTTGATATCGACAAAAGAACCAAATCAGTTAAATGTGGCTTAAGAAAACAATTAAAATTAAGTTAAAATATAAACAATAGACAATTGATACAATAGTAAAACAATTAAAAATTATTGAGAAAAAAGAACAGTTCAAATTAATACAAACTCTAAATTAAGTTCCACTAAAAAAAACAATGAAATTCTTGGAAATTAAAATTGGTTGAATATTAACAATTGAAAATTATTTAAACAGTTCTGATTTATTTATTGGCACTTTATCAGACTTGCTTTAGAGATATAAAATCAAAATCCATGAAACACTAAACAAAACCATAGAAATTGTTTCGTCAGCAAGCTGAAAGGAGCAGTAAAAAATGTTAGAATTTTGGAAAGGAAGCCCAATTGAAGACAATTAACGAAAATTTAAAACAAATGAAAATTGTAGAGAGAAAACATCTTTATTGAAGATAGTAGTTACATATAATTATAACATTTTTTGTGATTCTTTGTCTTCTTCTTTTGTTTAAAGTTATAACTAAAAATTAAATAACACTTCAATAGTTAATATTATTAGATAATTCACAAAAAAATATATATGAAAACATTAGACAATTAAGTATCATGAAATTTTTAGAAAATAAAAAAATGGAATATTAACAATAAAAGCATTTGAATATTAAAGAAGGATTGAAATTATTTAAAAAAGAACAGTAAAAATAAAAGAAAGAAAAACAATTGACAATCGATAAAAGCAATTGAAAAACGTGAATACAGAAATCAATTAAAAATTGTTAGAAAAATTCAACCATAACAAAACCAAGTGACTTAATTCAAATAATTAATTAATTTAAAAAATTTAACACTGAAATTTTGTAATTTTATGATTATGATTCTGTTGTTTTATATGTTCAATTATATACTTTTTACATGTTCACGCGCTTCTTCTTTTGTATTTTAATTTTAACTTAATTTTATATAATGTAAATTAGTTAAACCGTCCAATAAATATATTATTATTATTAATTCAAAAATGTTTAAGAAATTGGCAATTAATTGTAACTTTAGAAAACGGTTGAAATTTTTAGAAAATCAAAAAATACTATATAGGGAAAGTAAAAATACAATATTAACAATAAAAGCATTTGAATATTAAAGAAGGAACTGAAATTATTTAAAAAAAAAAAAACAGTTGAATTTGTCAAAAAACGCTAAGACTATTAATTTCACTTCAAGAAACAATTAACATTATTAGATATATTATTTAGAAAAACAAGAATTGATGATATTGTAAGTGAAAATGTTTATAATAAATAAATACATAAATAATAATTTCACTCGGTCGAGTGAAAAAAAAAGTGCCAAACTCGTGTTTTATTTAAACAATTGATGATGTAATTTCTTAAAGCACGAAAGCAATTAAATAAAGATCAAGAAAATAATTAGAAGTGTTAAAAATTTATTAATTACAAAAAGTCGATTGAGTGTAAAATCAATATATAAATTCAAATAAAGTTTATAGTTTTTTTTCGATAATATGGTATTATCGTATCGATGAGATCGAAAAAGATCGAAACCGGTCCGTGACTGTTGTTGACGAGGAACAATAATTAATGTTTATAGTTTTTATTTTCATACAAAGTTATTATTTTTTTAATGTTTAACTGTGGTAAAACAAAGTAATCATTTCTCGTTCTTTGTTATTATTTTTTTTTTATGATTATGAAGAGTATTTTTTTAGAAAAACAGAATTTACTTCTTTTTCGCATGAATTTTGCAAAAAACACTCAATTCACAATCGTCGAAACAATTAAAAAATTATGAAGCGAAAATATAAATAACAAAACAAAACAAATGAAATTGACAAATGGTTTAAAAACAGTTGAATATCAAAAATCACAAGGACATAATTACGCTTAAGTAATTGAGTAAAATTAATACTAAACATTAAAAACAAATCCATATTGTTAAAATATAAAAGAAAGTATATCAATTGTATTTTTCTTTTGTTTTTTGGTTAAAATTTGAGAAAGAAATCATTCAAAATAAAATAATATTAATTTTTAAAAAATTGCAAAGAAAAACAAATATAAAAAGATAAAAAGCAGCTCAAACTTAAGAGAGAAACAATAAAATCTATTAAAAACTGTATAAAAAACTTTTTTTAATAGACAAACCTTTATAAAAAGAAAAGAAAGAAAACATATTTACATATATAGAAATTTCCTAAAAATTGTTCATATTTTATCACAATTGAGAATTTATTAGAAAACAATTGCTAAGAAAAACAAAGATTTCTATAAAAATTGCTTTTACCAAAAATCTCAATTAAGAACTTATTAGATAGAAAACATTTCAAAACGTTTAATAAAACAAAAAAAATATAATGTACTTAAAGGTGGTAGGGTGTTTCCAAAAAAAAACAATTGAACTTACATAAGAAAAAAATATTTCAAAACTTTTGGCTAACAAATAAAAAAAGAATGTAAAGCTAAACTTTTCGAAAATAGTCTAGATTTTTCAAAAAATAAATTATAAAATAGTTTTAAAAAATTCAACAGTGTTCTCAATTTAAATTAAGAGATGGTTGATATTTAAAAAAAATACAATTGAATTTTCCTAAAAAAAAAAACATTTGAAAAATTAAAAACACAGTTTGAAATTTGATTGGAAACATTTGGAATTTTGCGAAAAAAAAACTCAATAAAAAATCGTCGAAATAATTATATTAAAAATTATGAAAAAATGATTTTAAAGAAAACATATGAAACTGACAGATCGAATATCAAAACACAAGAAGTTTAAAATTTTATTTTTTTTCTTCTTTTGTTCTAACTTAAGAGTTGGTTGAAGCGTTGATTGAAATATTTCAATCAACGGTTGAAGTTAAAAAAAACAAGTGGCTGAAGAGAAAACATTCGAATATGTACTTAAAATAAAAATACAGTTTGAAATGTGCTCAAAAATAATTGGAATTAATAAAACAATATTATACATTTCTTAAAGAAGAACAGTAACATTTTTCTACATTAATTAACGAAATGTTAGTTGAAAATTTGCCAAAAGAAAGACAAAATTAAAAATTTCACTACAAAAAACAGTTAAAAACATTCTAAAAAATATATTTGTTTAAAAGTTGCTAAAAAACAATTAAATATATATTACGAATGATTAAAAACGCTGTAAATAATTTTTCCAACTCTCTTGAAAACAATTAAAATTTCATTTAAAAAAAAACCATTGGAAATTGCCAAAAAAAAACATTGAACAGTTTCTTTATCTATCTACATTAATTAACGAAATGTTAGTTGAAAATTTGCCAAAAAAAAGACAAAATTAAAAATTTCACAACAAAAAACAGTTTAAAACATTCTAAAAAAATATATTTGTTTAAAAGTTGCTAAAAAACAATTAAATATATATTACAAATGATTAAAAACGCTGTAAATAATTTTTCCACTCTCTTGAAAACAACTAAAATTTCATTTTAAAAAAATTGCCAAAAAAAAAACATTGAACAGTTTCTTTATGATTTGTTCATTAGTCTGTTTTGGGCAATAAATTATTATTATTATTACTATTTATAAATTGCATGAAAAAGATTAAAATTTTACTTAAAAATTCATTGAAAAAATCTTTCCCCGCCTTATTTACAAATTTTAAAGCAAGGTTTAATTTTCAATTTGTATTTTCACTGGTTTTTTTCTTTCTTAACAAATCTTAATTTCAAATGTTTTGAAAATGAAAAAAAAATTGAATTATTGAAATTTATTCACTATTTAATAGACATATAATTAAACATTACTAAAATAAGAGGACAATGGAAAATGTCTTAAAGAGGAAACATTCGATTCAGAGAAAAACAGCACAAGTTAGTCTGAAACAGATGAAAAAACAATTAATACTTTAAACCTTTATTAAAAAAATACTAAAATATTGAAACAAATAAAACAAACCAAATAATAATTGATAATCTTTATAAAATAATTGAAAAATTTCTGGAGAAAAAATGGCTTAGAAAAAAACAATTGAAAATTAAACAAATAGCAAAATTATTGGAAAATTTCTTAAAGAGGTAAGTAACAATCGATTCAGAGAAAAGCATCAGAAGTTAGTCCAAAACAGTTAAAAAAACAATTTAAACTTTAAACCTCTATAAAAATAAATACTAAAATATTGAAATATGTATCAGCAAACAAAAATAACAATTGATTATATTTATGAAACATTTGAAAAATTCTAGAAAAACATTTAAAAATGTTAAATCTCAAGCAGTTAAATTTTACAAAAAAAAAAACTGATATTTTCTTAGAAAAAACAATTGAAAATTAAACAAATAGCTCAAATTTTACAACAACAAAAAAAAAAAACAATTAAAAAGAAAATAGAATAAATCTAAGAAAAAAGAGATTAAACCTTTCTTGAATGTTTGCTGAAACATTGAAAATAGTTTAAATAAATATATTATTTTAATTTGTTTGAAAATAAATAATATAATTATAGAATAAACATACAAAACAGTTAAAAACGTTGTTGTAAAAAAACATTTTAAAATTAACCTAAAGACAGTTGAATTAAAAAAAAAAAACAATAGAATGATTGAGAAAAATATTTGAAAACGATGAGCAAAGAAAAAACAGATATAATTCTAATGGGAACAATTAATTGAGAAGTATCACTAAAAGAGCAAAAAAAAAGAGAAACAATTGAAAATTTACCAGGAACAAATGTTTAAAGGCATCCCAAATATTCTTGCTCGCTCGTACTAAAGAAATATTAAATTTTTTTATTAAAACGGTTAAAATTTCATTAAAAAAACAATTTGTTAGGATAAACCAATTAAAAACTCCATAAAAAAGTGTTTCAAAATAGTAAAAACTGTAAAACAAAATTGAAAAAATTTGTTCTAATTAAAAATATCTTAAAATATTCACAATTTATTAAGAAATAATAATATATAAGTGCAAAAATTTACCAAAAATCAATCCCAAAAATATTGCTAAAATAATCCCTTTCTATATATTAATTGACGAGGCTATTATTTGTTGAAAATTCATATTCACTTTTAAGACGCTAACCACCCATCCTACATAGGCAATAAAATTTTAATTACAAACACTGTTTCTGTGTTGGTTTCCTTAAAATTATAACAGTGTTTGTAATTTTTTTAAATGTAGTGTGGGTGGGTGACACTTATTCCACCCTCCAATCAATAAAAATTTTACATCAATTTTACTAAAAGAATAATTTTTTTCATTTTCAAAAATTTATTTCTATAAACAAAGTAAAAATTGTGTTTAATTTATGATTAATGATGTATAACGAATTAGAAGCCTCCATCGTAAACGAGTTAACTTTTTCATTTTAACAAAATATTTTACTCTATGTGGTTATGTGGATTTAATCAATTATTCATTCAATTTAACGAAATAAAATTCTACGTCATCATTTTTGTGTTTCGATTTTCAATGATGTAATAGTGTTAAAAATAAAATCTTATAAAATTCATTGAGGTTCTGAGAAGTAATGCCTACACACAAACACACACACACAGAATTTTGAATTATAAATTTCTAGAAAACTATAAGTTATTACTTTTAAAAAATATAATTTTACGTTGATTAATTAAATAAAAATAAACATAAATTTCGTCACGTATAATTTTGGCTGACTCACATAACCTATTTTTGGTTTACCATTGTAAACTACACACAAGTGAAGTTAAAACTAGAAATGTTCTTTAAAAAAAAATGTAAAGGTGAATAGAAAATAGGACACATGTGTGCTAGTGAATGAATGAAAACGAACGTCTTAAATCAGCTGATGTCAATCACAAATGTCAACAATGAAATTTGACATTTGATGGGATTAATTGTTTTTTAATAAACATCAACAAAGCGACGCCGTCGAAGCGGCGTAGACGGCAATTGTCGGGCGTACGCCCCCGCCGGTTGGCTGGGGGGCGGCGGAACGAAGGGGGGCCGAATACGGCGTACGTACCGGAGGTGAGTTTTCTGCTAATAACATCGGGGAAAACGGAGCTGGTTGTCGGCGACGATGACGACGAGCTGGCCTGACTGGGGCCGGGCCGGTCCTTGCCGGGGCTCGGGGTGCCGCAGAAGGGTATGCACCGTCTCCTCTTCGCCGGCCTAGCGCCCAGCACGGGCTCCCAGTCCAGGGACCTTTTCAGTGTAGCGCACGCCATTTTTAATTTGGATTCCTTCTGTCACCGACGGTGTACACACTCTGTATTGCACTGGGTTTCACACGTCTCGCGGCGAAATATCGACTGTTACCGTCCGGATATTTGCACTGTTCGCGTACAGTAACGTCGGGTCGTTGTTTTTGCACGGGCGCCCGTGATGTTTTCAGATTCTACACGGACTCCTACACCAATATGGCGAACAGAAATACGATACGAGACATTTGGGTTGGTTGCCAATGGATATTCACTAACAAAAGTCGTTTAATTCCTGCGCGTGCGCACCAACGACAAAACAATAGGACTTTCTCGCGTAAATTAAGAGATGGCGACACTTGAAAACTAAGGTATCCAACTTAATCTTTTGTGTTATAACTACATATGTTAAAAAGAGCAGACTAAAGTAATTTATTTATATTACTTTATTTAATTTATAATATTTACTTATTTAAAAACTACAATTTATTCTGAACTAAAATATATCTATACGGTTTCATTGATAATGAATTATGAAGATCGCTTACAATTTTAAAACTTAAAAAATTTACAGCACGTATAAAAAGAGTCAAAAATGTAATACACACATTTGATAAAGGAAAATATTTATATTATATAAAAATTTTAGAATGGTTTGTAAAGCCGTGTCAAAAATACTGAAAATAAAATCGTGAAAAATATAAACAGAAATTAATATATAAACTATTATTTAAAATATAAGTTCTATACAATACAATAATGATTAAAATTGAAACCTTTCTATATAAAAAATGTAATAATTACACAAGTATATAGGCAACCAAATATACTATATAATTTATTTCACTTATAAAACAGAACAATAAATTAAATAGAAAACACGAAGACTTTGTTTTACCAGTTTATTTTCGTAAAACAAAGTCATCGTGTCACCTTTTTTTTAAATTATATTTAATATGTTCCACAAATTAAAGGCTCCCACAATTAAACATTTTTTTATTATTACGAATTATTTCAGATTTCTTTTCCATATATATTAAGCTCGATTCTTAATTGAGATAATTAACAGGTTATCATACTAATAAAAAAAAAATCATCATCAAGAATTAAAAATTGGATAAAAAATTGTCCACCTCGAATTATTTTTAAAAAATAGCTTTAAAATTGATTCTTAGTATGATTGATTAATTTATCGCAATATTATACACCTTAATAATGACCTAAGGTCAAAAGTAGATAGAGAAATGCATAATATAAAGTAATGGAATAAAACCAAAAGTTTTATTTTGAATTTCAATTAAATCTTTGATTTAATTTCTCAAACTTCAATTGTAAGGATCACTTTGGTAAATATAATAATATTACTGTTTAATACGTTCTGTAAAGAAACACAATAACATTAAACTAAATTTTGCATAAGGATAGGGTAATTTGATTAGAGGTACCGATGCTCTTTGTAGTATGTTCGGTTGCCTAAATACATTTATTATTAATTATAATTCTTTGGATTACCTGTTAACAAAATACATTAATAGATACATACACAAAAAATACAATAAATTTTGAGCGCAGGAATCGCAGGCGGATTTCATTCTTCAGAATGTTCTTCCAGTCAGACCCTGATGGAATGTTCTATATATTCCAGAATTTCTTCGGATTCTTCATTTAATTTTCAATTTAGATAAATATTCTTAATTACCTTGTGATAGATCAATTTTTTAAAAGAAATATTGTACACAAATTAGTTTTTTAACTGTTTTTAAAAATTATGAGCTATGTTGGTGGGTGGTTAGTTTTTTTTTTACAATTTTTAAAACCATCAAATGTAATTTTCTAACGCCTTTTTCATTTGTTTCTAGCTGCGTTTATATAGCAATTGTTATTATAAATAAAACAAATTAATTCAATGTTGGTTGCTTTATTTTGGATACAATAATAGAATAAAAATATAAAAATAAAATATACAGTATACAATTAATCATAAATAGTAAAGTGTTTAAGACTAAATTTATCTGTGTGACGTACCGGTGGGACTCTCCTGTCTCAACCTCTCTACGTCGTTGAATATCACCTGCGCACCGCCGCCGCAAGTCGGCACTATGTCACCCTTATATACCTTGGTCTCCACCTCACCGTCAGTGTCCGGTTCTTGCGCGATCAAACAATATTTCGACTGTTTCGGGTTGGTGATGTCGGTCGCCTTGCTGAGTTTGGTGAGACTCTTGCGACGCTTCATCGACGGTTGCATGACCGTACCCAACGGCACCGGTTTCACAGAGTTGTGCTCCAGCCAAACCTCCCCCACGGATCTGGACCGTCTCCTGTTGGTCGACGCGAGCATGTTCCTCCTGTTGCTACTCGGCGTTTTCGGTTGTGATGGCGTCGCGACGGCTACGGGAGTCTCCGCTTCAAATTTAGACACATTCTTCACACAAACCTTATCCTGATCCAAAATTTCCCGCACCAACCGTAACCTCTCATCCTTAACTTGACTCTCCGCCTTTAAATGATCCCTCTGCCTCCTCATCTTCTCATCCAATTCCTGCTGCATTTTCTCCTGCTTCAGAGCAAACTTTTGTTTCTGCTTTTCCTTCTCCAATAAATTTTGATTGAGTTTAAGGTCCTTCTCATCTAAATTAGAGCGTAACGCGCCGATCATATCCATAAGCTCTTTATTTCGCATATCTAGGGAATCATTCATTTTTTCCATCTCTAAAACTTTCACCTCTAAATTTTGACTCTTTTTCTTTTCCTTTTTGTACTGCTGCTGAGTGCTGCGTAGCTCGGTTAGTTTTAAGGTGTGATCCTGATTAATTTCCATGAGGCGTTTTCTAAACGAATTACATTTCGTTTGTATCTCCATGTTGTAAGTGACGCTCTTTTGTTTGCGCGTGTGCAAAACTTTAAGCAGACTTTTCGTGCTGTTGACGCAATCATCTAAATTATCTAAGTCTAGTTTAATGAAAGGTACTTTCGGTCCGAACACGAGCGGCGCTATTGATTTAATCTTGCTTAGTGGTGTCGGTGCTGGTGTTTTATTAGTCTTCTGCACCTTTCTATAAGGGGTATATCTTGATTCGGGCCGTACTATTTTAACGTCTTGTGTTAATTCTGCAAACTTCATCACCTGCAAGGTTTCCTCATAATCTAGAATCGTTGGATTTATACAGACGATCATCTGTACCTTTCCGCCGCCGTAGAAGTAATTTTTGAACAAAAGTGTCAACCGGCTGTCTCTATAAGGCACGACACGATTCGCGTTGTTCATTTGGTTATCGCGTAAAATCTCCAAGCAGGAACGCAACGTCATCAAAGAATTATTAATGGAGCTCGCCTCCTTCAGGCGTACGCCGGTGTTTTGCGTGCGGCTGCACCTCTCCGACCCAGCCAAATCGACTAAACTCAACTGGCCGACCTTTAGAAGATTCCTATCCGGAATCACCCTGTCACCACGACTGTTATGCGTGACCTGTTCAAACTGCACCACTCTTACGTTGAAGATCGAGTGACTCCTACTCGATTCGGCGTTTAACAGCGTTTGGCCCATGCGTTTCCTCTTCTGTCCCATGTTAAATAAATTGTAAGCCTCCGCGGCACTCTTCACCTCCACTTCGACCACCCCGTTGACGTACATGTTCTTCTGCGAGTCTTCGCGCAAAATTTTACTCTGCAACATCTTACCGCCGGAATCGTCGAGTAGATCGTAGACGGTGTTGTTGTAAATTTCAGTATAGGATATAAAGACGGCGTACAGATTTGTCTCGTTTACACCTAAAACATAATTACATAAGTATTTATTTATTAACTATTCTGTAAATGTAAATTCCGTAAATTAATTCAATTATGCTCTTTATACAATTGTTTTTTATTTTTTATAGCAAATTGTTCTTTGTTTTGGTTGAAATTCCAACTGTTTTAATACTTTCTTATACTTTTTGTAATTTTTATTCGCTTAATAGTCATGAGACTTAAATCGACCTATTTCAACACATTTTATTTTCACCCGGCGTACTCTTGACCTACCGCAATTAATCACGTATTAACCCAACGCATTCTTGACCTGCCTCAATCGATAATACATTGAGCAAACGTACTCTTGACCTACCCCAATAAATTATCGGTTAACCAAAAACAGACGTGAATCGATCCAGCGTACTCCCGACCTACCTCAACATATTTTACCTTGACCAACCTCAAGTAATAATACATTGACCCAGCTTACTCTTGCCCCACCACAATGAACCGAATCAACCTAAATCTAGTAGATCGTTGACTTACTACAAATAATCCAGTGTATTCGTTACCGACACCAACAATATTTAACAGGTAATTAGTCGTTTGTTTTTATTTAAATTAATAGGTGATCAGATAGGCGTGGAATATTATTCTGAAGAATGTCAAGAATGCGTCGAGTCAATGAATTATTATTAATTTCATTGTTTCATCACATTTTCTTTCTTCTAATTATAGTTATGTGTACTCGATTATTAGTGACAATGTTATGGGCAAAATTTTTTAATTGTAAATTCAATAAGCTAGATAGAAGGATACATATAGTCGAGTCGCCGGGACTCATGCATTTTCATACTAAGCAATTAATATCTATCTCGTTCTATCAACATCCTAGGAAGACGGGGTCAAAATGAAATAAAATGCAGATACCTCTAATATAGAGTGATGAGTCACAATCAGTTCTTGGCGGTTCGACTTCACAGGTAAATATGAACTTTAAAGAGGTATTTTTCAAATCCAAAGAAATTCATTTTAGAGAACTAAATATGGAGAATTATGAAGAAGCTTTAAATTTAATAATTAATATGTGTTAACAGTAATAAAATAAGCCATTTGGTAAAGTAAACTGTTTAAGAAAAACACAGAAAGAGTGCTTTGATAGCAATAACATTTCTAGTATTTATTTGTGACTATTCAATACTGTTTTCTAATAAATTAAATATTTTTAAAATTAAATAAGTAATTGTAGAGGCTTTTACTTCATGATACATTTTATGATTCAAAGTAAAAAACAAAGTTATTCGTTTTATTTTAAATTTAAAATTATTATTTATTCACCAATTGATTTCAACTCTCTTTACGGGTTTTATTGTTCCTGAAAATATTCATTTGTTTTTATATAAATTATATATTTTTAAAATAAATTTGCAGATAAATTTAAATGTTTTGATAATCAATTGTTTTGAAATAGATTTATTATTTTTTCATCTGTTTTTAAAATCAATTTTCAATTATTTTTCTGTCGCATATTTAAACAAATAAATATTTAAAACTTAACACTATAATAATGTATCAAGATCCGATGGTACTATCGAACTTAATTTTTTTCTTATCTCCTCAAATTTGATACAACTATACGAACCTAAAATTTTTGTGCCATCATTTGAATAAACATTTTCAGAACCGGCAGCTTTCCTCTTGATTGACGAGTTCTTTCTGTTCTCCATAATCCTGTCCTCTTTTGCATCGGCCTCAGACTGCACCTCGAAGCCGTTCATCTTGTCACTTTTAATGACGAATTTCGGCGCCTGAAACTCCCCAATTGAGTTGAAGATGGTGTCGATGGCCCTGGGCATGATCCCCGAATTGTACGGATCGCCGGTCAACGTGAACGTCTTCCCCGAACCGGTAACCCCGTACGTAAACAACAGTCCATTCTTCCCCTGCAGTAAATCGTTGAGCAGGGGCAAGGCGACGTGCTCAAAGACCTCCTTCTGCGTGGCGTACGACGTGAATATGTGTTTAAAAGCATAGTGCAGATCTTTACGGAGCACCTTCGATTCACTAGGGCAGGATATCGATAAGACGGTGGGTGATATCAGCTTGATGCAGCAGGGCTCCCTGTCGTCCTGTATGTTTCTCAGTCTGCAAAACACGTTCACGGGATCCTTGGGCTTGCCGGACGATTCGGAACCCGACGAGACGTTGGATTTCTCGCGCCGTGGCGTTCTTGGAACGAAGTCTTCGTTAACAGCCATTTCGAGCGTTGCTTTCGAGTTGTCTCACTGAGTTAACCATCAAAACTGTCACACTTTTGAATTCGAAACCGCCAGAATAACCGTTGGAAATTTATAATGGCCGCTTGCGCACGCTCAGCTCGTAATACAGGAATCTATCAAAAATTGTAAAATTATTTTTGTTAAATAATTACACAAATATGATTATATTTAATTTAAAGGTCTATACAATGATAAATAATTATTAATAATATTAGTTTATATTTTTTATTATGATTAAACAATTAAAAATAACCGCAGTGATCCAGCTTGTGATATTAAAAATTAGATGGCGCCAAAAACGTAAAACGCGCCAATATTTAAATAATTTATTTCTATAAAAAAAACTTTTAATTTGTGTTCATGTAATGATGTTACGTTACAAGGAAATGATTAAATATTGATAAAACTGTGATGATTGTAGTGGGTTGGTTAATTAATGATTAAACTAATTGTGTGAAATATTTCAATCAACGGTATAAGATAGGTGAAAAATTTATTTTGAGGTTAATTGGAATTAATCATCATTTGAGCTATTTTAAACTATATTTGTATTTAATTGCAATCAAAACCCACTTAATAATGCAAATAACAAATTTTGAATTGTGATTAGTTAAATGTAAATATATTTTCTATGGTCAGAATCACTTGCAAGTTAAAAATCAAGTTGACTTGAATCATTTCATTTGTTGTAAACAATGAAAATAATAATTTGAGAAGCAACAAACAACGTTATTTTTAAAGTTCCTGTTCTCCACGTTTTTGAATTAAACGACGAATTTTTGCTCATCCATCACTAGGTAAAATTAAGGTAAGTTAGTTAATACCAATTACTTATTTTATAATTTAAAAAATACAAATCTAAACATAAAGGTTATATAAATAAAACACACGAATACAGATGTTATTATAATTTATTCGCTTATTTATTATCATCATCATACTCCGATGAAAAATATCCAAACTGTACAAGCTCCCTCCTCGAATAAATAACTTACCCTATACGAAAATATAAATTTCAATATACCTAATCGCGGTACGCGACAAAATCATTTATTTTGCAAAAACTATACAATATCAACGTGGATTAAACGATGTGGGTGGATGGGCGTACTAGAAAAATGTCCAATTAAAAAAAAAAAACAACATAAACGATACATGGTTCACAATTTAAAACAATCTGGCATCTGTGTTCGTCAACACAATCAATTTTTCTCTCCTTTGATCAAAATAATTAATAATAATAAAAAAAAATTGTACCTAAAAGTCCAACGAGATTAAATGCCTATGAACGAACAAAACATAAACGTCATTATGAGAACCACGATTATTATTAGTATTGCCAGCCACACTGGCATTGTACCTGAAAAAAGGAAACAAATAATTAATTAATGTTATACAAATGAAAGTTAGTATCTTACAATTTTAATTGATTACTTAAAGTAACTTAACGTACACAAGTTATGTCATTCTTCTTCTTTAAGTGTCCTCTCCTCAGAGGACCATATGTTTGTATTCGTTATATAATTAGGGTTACACATATGAAGGTAAGTCTGAATTGAAAAATTCAATATGTTTTAACCACAAATAAAACATAGTGAATTTTTTCAATTCAGTGTAAGTATGGATTGCAACCATTCTCTTTATTAAAGGTAAGTCTTTCAATCTTCACATAATTTAAGATACACAAATTATATTTACTATACTTACGTCGATAAGGCAAACTGTGAACACAGACTTGATTGTCCACAGATATTGATATCACAGCAGCTTCGGAAATGCTAGTTATGGTGTGCTTATCACTGGCTACTGGCAGGAACTCCAAACCAGTGACAAACATGGAATGTGCACCAGGAACGTGTAAGACTCTCTGGAAATAATTTATTCTATGTAAATTATTTATATACTATTTGCTATTTAGTCATAATTAAAAGTGATAGGGTGAGTAACAAACTCATTTACACACAAATATTGGGGTATATCCAAACAAACTTTTATTATTATTACTTATTTAATATCATAATCATTTAAATTTCAATTCAGGTGTGAAAATACTAAAAAGAATAAATAATTGATTAATGGCTTTCATTTCGTGATAAATTCTGAATATTTAAATGTAACTATTTAATTACATACTTTTTTTTAATGATTTTATTACTTACTTGTAAACTGAAGGCGATGTATATGGATACAGAACCGCTGAACATTGTGCCCAAAGCGACAAATCGCCCATCGTCCCGCACAGCGATTGCGGAAAGACTTTCGTCCAGGTCAGCAACTTTATTCAGTGCGCCTTCATTGGGATTCCACCGTTGCAAGAAAGATTTCTGTTTCTTCGCTAGACCGGTGGGATTGGCAAGCATGTAGAGGGCGCTGACGTCCTTTTCTCCTTCCACAGGTCCAAATCTATTATATTTTAGTTACTCAACTTCACATAACTCACGAGTACATACTGATTTTTATTATAAAAATATTATAAATTATCTCACCTGCATCTTTTATACAGATATTTAGACCCTTCTGGTTGCTTCCAAGACAACCTCTGTTTCTCCTTCCCAGTCTTATAGTCCCAAAGTATCGCCAGGCCGTCTTTCGCAATGGTTACCAGGTAATTACTAACAGGGCAGAAGTCAATGTCATCGATTTCCTTTTTATGTGACTTCAAGATGTGTGAGGGCTGCAAACTGGGAAACCGCCACAGTCTCACGAGACCATCAGTGCCACCTAGCATTCAAAATAGTAATTAATAATTGGCTTATAATTATAAAAATAAAAATGTCGTACCAGTTGCCATGACCTTCCCCGATGGACAAATCCGAACGATCCTCTGCAACGGCTCATCTTTACCGAAGTCGGTCTGCACACTGTCGCCGGCGTTGATCTCGAAAGTGATGCGTTTGTCGTTGTTGTTCTTGTGGGCCTGCTGTTGCGGCCTGGCGGAATCCCTACGCTTTCGCAGGCCGTTCGCGTTGTTTTCTCCGATGGTCTCGATTTTCTCCCCCGAGCTCAGCCCCGTCCGCACGTTGTACAGCTGGCAGTGGCTCTCCTGGCCGGCGACGATGTAACAGTGCTTCTTGTCGCTGTACGAGGAACAGTTCATTACAACGCTCGTCCCTGTTTCGTGCCTGATTACTTCCTCAGCGACGAATTTCTCGCCGTCGTGTGTTAATTCGAATATTTCCTAACAAAACGAGAAAATAAACAATAATTAATCAATCATAAACTTAAGAGTAGATTTTAAAATAATAATAGTAAGACTTAAACAAAATACAAACCCAAAATCATCATCGCCAACAAAATACAATGATTTTTATCTTCTGTATTTAACGCACGAAATAAATAATTTTCTCATCCAATGATAGAACAATTTCTTATAAATTACAACAATAACTGGAGAATGAGATAGCCCATACATCCTGAATTATAGATAAAATATCTATTTACTTCCTTAATTTTGTAGGAAATCAAAGAGTAAATAAAATAAAGCTTTTTAATTACCATGGCAAAGAACATGTTAAAATTTCTTAATTAGTCTCCTATTTGTGCTAATATCAGATAACTGTTAAGATCATTAAGATAATAATGCCTTTCCTCATTAAAATTAACCTCTTTCACTGGAACAGGATTTTCTGTTTGCAGAGGAAACAGAAACCTCATAAAAAGCAGGTAAAATTATACAGAATTAAATTTATTCCCTTCTCGCATAATCAATTTTAAAAGTAGTAGATATCTCGTGCGTATGTGGAAAGTGGTTAATAAAACCATAAACAAATAAAATATTATTCAACGAATTATGTAAACGTTTTGTAGATTAATTAATAAAGCACTAAAAAATTGTTTTTTACACTTTTATACTAGATATATAATTTAATCACACAATGATGTATAAATTTAATATAATTTAATTGTACACATCTGGCATAAAATAAAGGTGTGAAATAAGGTTTTCAGCACTTTTATTTAGTTCAGATTGGTTTATCGCTAGATAAAAATAAAATAAATTTAAAAAAAAAATGCAATATTTTTTAATTTTTACAAACAAAATCAATAATTTTTTAAACATTTTTAAAACAATTTCAATTATTACATTTTCAAACTCTGAATTGTCATTACATATGTTTTTTACATAATCTCATATGGTAATTATCAACTTTTAAATGCAATCAGTATTCAAGGTAAAACTTTAGTTATTAGCAAAAATAAATATGTAATAATACATTTATTAAAAACACACTAATAGTGGTGAAAAAAAATCAAAAACAGATAACGATAATAACAAACAATTATTATTCAATCCACCTACTGACAATAACCTTGCAGCACATAAACATTATCGAATGAATTTCAATTACATTATCATATCAACATTCCTCTTTTAATAGCATGGAAAATTAATAAAAATTGTGACGAAAGTGAATTTTATCAGGGGTTTTATTTGATGATTTAATGAAAAACAATATAACAGTTTGCTTATTATTTGAAAAGGTGATAACATTCGTATGCTATAGGCAAAACTAGTTATTTAAGCCTTGGTGTTATAAAATCAAAAGGACAGTTATATAAGGGTATAAAAGAGCCCTTTACTTACAAAACCGTTTGCAACCCCCGTCTTCGCTGTGCCTCCGCCACCGCCAACTAATATGTGTCGACTGGTTAACATCTGCACCGTGTACAGTGGGAAGTTCACTCTCGCTAATAGCCCGTGCCTGGATCTCCGTGTTGGGGCCATTGTTCATCAATTTTTCAGAGCACGAATTTAATAAATATTGTGTTCCACGTAGTTAACCTCACAACTTATGGAATGTCATTTTCGTTTACGTCAATAGAAAACAATGTGGTGGTGGTAAAGCTTTTGTTTATTCGGTTGCCTATAGTGAAGTTTTTTTTAAAATTTTCTATACAATTTAATTAAAAAAAACAAAATTTAATTATTAAAATATATATAATATAATGTATGTATATTACGCTTGAAATATTTTTAAAGTTAGTTTATTTATCTAATTTAAGTATATAATTTAGTATACAAAATGTTGCCAACTTTATGTATATGGTTAAATCAATATTTCATATACAAGTATAAATCAAATTACAACAAAGATTTAAATTTTAATTTTATTGCATTTATCATCCGTAACATACAATTATCCTAGTAGTCTTATAACATCGAATTGAATATTTAAATCAAATTGTAGGAGCATTTCTCTATGATAATTAATGTATAATCATTTATATCTAATTGTAAAAGCGTTAACTTTGTGATAATTTGAATTATTATTATATTATTAATGTTTTATTTTAATTAAAATATTTTTACATTTTATATATTTATTTACAACGCAAATAATTTTGGCAACATTGATGACATTCTTGTCATACGAGTTTGACAGCTGTATAACCTTGAATTTATTTTGTGTAGTGACTCATAATGTTCGTTTAAACGTCTAATTTTTACTAATAAACGAATTAATAGACTCTTAAACAAGTAAGAAAAACGAGCTGGTGAAGATGTTTTCGAGTTCTCCAAATTATACGAAGCTCAAGACTCACTTGAGGCTTGCCATCAACCGGCTGAAGCTGCTGGAGAAGAAGAAATCGGAATTGGCTCAGAAGTCCAGGAAGGAGATCGCAGACTTTATAGGTGGTGGTAAAGCTGAAAGGGCCAAGATCCGAGTAGAACATATTATTAGGTAACGACAACTTATATTAGTCTTGTATTGACACTACTCCGTTTGGCGATTGTTGTTTGTTTATAGATTTTTTTGATAAAATTTAAGAATACGATTAAAAATGGAGGAATTCAAAGCATTTTATGAATCAACAGCAGGTTATTCAAGCTTGAAATAATTGACTATTATGAAATAATGACATACCATAAAGTTTTGAAATTTGACTCTTGAATTTTGGAGGCGTTTACTTCGTGGTACATTTTCGATTATTAAATAAAGAAAACACTTAACTTTTTTATACCACTTATATTTTTATTTCTCGTGACTAGTTTCAATTACAAGGTAATCAGTATATAAGTGGTATAAAAAAGTTAAGTGTTTTCTTTATTTAATATTTTGAAATTTGCTTAATAGAGAGTTTTTACTTAAATATTAATTTTGAAGCAGTGCTTTGGACTTCTGTCTCAAGAATATAAAATAATCATATCTATTTTTCAAGGCTAATCAAATCATTTAAATCGTTTATTTAAAAAGTTATAACCAAAAACAAAGAAACAATATTTAGAACTTGTTTTTTTTTTTGAAAATATTAAAAAAACTCTTATTTATGTACAAACGAAATAAAAAATATTTTGGTTACTTTTATACTTAATTATTAAATCTAATTCTGGTATTCATGTATTCTTACATTCTATTATTTCATAAACTGCACTAAATTAAAATATCCAAAACACATTTTTAATTAATTTCTCTTTTAAATTATACGGAATCTTATAATGTATATTTTATTTATGTGAATATTTCCCCAGAGAGGATTATTTAGTAGAAGCGATGGAAATAGTGGAAATGTACTGTGACCTACTCCTGGCCCGTTTCGGACTGATAACCCAGATGAAGGAATTGGACGAGGGTTTAGCGGAAGCAGTGGCCAGTTTAATCTGGGTGGCACCGAGATTACAGGCCGACATACAGGAACTTAAAGTTGTCTGTGACCTGCTGACTGCTAAATACGGTAAATCATTTGCCGACAACTGCCGCCTGGACACAAACGAACACGTCAGCACCAAGCTGAAGCACAAACTGTCAGTGCAGAGCCCACCTAAAAAATTAGTGGAGCATTACCTGATAGAAATAGCCCATTGTTTTAATGTGGACTACGAGCCTGATAAGGATGTTCTGCAGGAAGGAAAGGACGCCCTTTTGATCGATCTGAGTAATGAGAGCAGGAATAATTTAGGAGGAGGTGGTGGAATGCCGATTGGATTTATTGGGTATCCACAGCCTCCACCATTACCAGAACCCGCACCATTTAATTATCCGGTATGTTATTTATTTCAAGATTTCAATAGTTTTCTGTAAAAATTAATTAATCACAGGGATTACCTAGAGATGAAGGTGCAGCATCGGCACCAGCTAATTATCCATACGGAGCGCCGTTCTCATACAACATTCCTCCTACACAGGACACCAAAGAAGACAATACCAACTACGTAAGTAATTGGTGTCTTGTTTCCCTAACACTTGCAATTAATTTATTTATAGGATTTCCCACCATCCCACCATAGCATGGTTTCTCCTGATGATAACCTCGAGGTTTGTACATTGGTTTCATTCGTTAAATCCCACCAATTTCCCCATTTTTTACAGAAAAACATGGATAAGCCGGGAAATAAACTGCCCACTTCTAATACCTACCCCGAGTTGCCGCAGTTACCATCAGTTCCATCAGATTTACCAGCGCCACCGACTGATGATATAGATTTTGATGACCTGTCAAGGCGGTTCGAGGCTTTAAAGAAGAAGAAGTGAAGAGTGAAATTTGCTTTAATTATATAGTCAAAGCTGATATGTAATCAATTCAGATTGCACCAGATATTTATATTTTATTATAATATATATGTATAGAAGGTATGTATAACAAGTATTAACAAAACATTTTTTTATCGTATAACGAATATGAATAATGTACGCTTAATGTGCACTTGTTATTTGGGGGTGCTTAAAATGGCTGCAAAATTGAATAATATTTATATTTTAAGAACAAATTTTTATGTTAATAAAAAGTTTCGAATGCTCTGTTTGTATTTTATTATTTGCTTCGATTTAATAATAAAAATATATTTTTTATAAAACTTTTCATCAATAACCTATGAATGAAAATAATCATGGAAACATTGATTAACATCAACCAAATTTTTTTTATTTTAAATAATGACAGTGAAGTCAGTTGACAAGCTTTTTAAATATTGTCGAACACGTTCAGAAGGAATTGCAAAGTTTTAGCATTACAAGAAGTCCACCTTGTAACCAAAAAGCGGTCATAAAACACGATGCCGCACTAAAATGATAGATAAGTCGTACAAGAACAGCGACTACAGAGAAATTGACAGTGCAGCGTTTGAAACTCCGTACCTCAATATTTACACGGGACAGAGGATCATCATCGAGGCTGCAGTGGTTGCACCAAAGAGTTTATTTTACGTCGAGGACCTGAACCCGTACCAGAGGACCATCTCCATCATCATGGAGCGCAAGATCATGCAGGAGGCGAGGAAGGAGGCGGCCGAGAATATTTACAAGTTGATCAAGGCCCAGCTGCAGGAGGACGGTAGGAACGGGGAGTATAATCACTCACCGTACACTTACCCGGTGTGGTTCGAGGACTTGGTGGAAATTTTGTATTACGGGAATTTGAATGAATAAACCGGACTACACCTGTTCATGTTTATTTTTTTTTATTTTGTATAAATATACAATGTTTTCCATATCTATAATTGAACTTTCTTTTTAGACCATTTTAAAAATTTTTCTTATCCGTTACATCAAAGTGCCTCGAGTTTATGGTGAGTTTGGCAGGCCGGTGTTGTGAAATTTCCACGTATTCAAAGAGTTTTAACACATAAAAATAAAAAATAGGAGTTGAATACGTGGAAATTTCATTTTTTTTGTTTTAATGATGATTGAATGTTTTTATGAGTGTGAAATTTGGCACAAATGTGATATGAGATGAAATACTATGTTACTTTAAACAAAATTAATTGCAGGGGCACGTGCTGTGGTTGATATAGTTGTATAGTTTTTTAATAAATCATCCTCTTCAATAACATTTTGTATTGGGATGAATCACACGTGCAAATTATATACATATAATTCTACTCAAAATAGTGCATTTTATGTAAGTTTGTCATTTTTGATTCAATAATAAATGAGTTGGTTTTAGATTGTTAACTAAATCAATGTATATATATATTTAATTTAAACATTTGTTACAGAATAATTGTTTAAAATTATTTATATATATAAATTAAAATATATTGGTTAATAGTTAGTGTCTGGGAATTATTTTAAATATTTTATTAACAGAAACAAAATTGATAGTTTCTTGGTGTTCACATTTTGTTGATTTGATGATACACACGTAAATACCTACAGTATATTAACATCAAGTACATCAACACATTTAAAATTCAATGTAGTCCACAGCTGCCTGCTTTAACATCAATAATTGTTGCATAGTTATTATTTTAATTACAGAAAACCACCACTTAGAATAATTTGAATTTAACGAGTACCTTAATTTTTATTAAAATATTTAAATGAATCAACAGTGTTTAATTTTTTTTTTATGTTGTGCCGGTCCACGAAAATCACCTTCATCGTAGGGGTGCATATAAATAAACGAGTTCATCTTTGGTACGTACGTGGTCTGGAATGTACTGGCTTTGATGTAATTGATAAAAAAATTGCACTCACCGAACCACCACTTGTAATATATATCAAACATTGGAACGTTAAAAAACGGTCTAGTGATCGTCCTCGGGCAGGTCTTCGTCCGTCGTGTATTCCGATTCGTGGGCGACGTCCTCGGCCTGGTCCTCTTCCTCCGAGTTGTCGAACTCCCATTGCGGGTGTTCCGTGATCTCGGCGGGGGCTTCCTTCACGTCCAACTTTATGTCTTTCTGCTGGTCGAAGCCGACGTAGGAGTCCGAACGCAGGCACACTGTTAACGTGTATTTACCTTTCCAGTTCGGTGCTGTGAACTGTATTAATATTGTTAAGTAATGATATTGATAATAGTTATGCTATTATACTCACCCTTAGTTGACACTCTTCCCTATCTACTAGACTAGTTATGTGATACGGTGCTGTGAGCAGTGTTTTTGACTTGCGATCACAAATATAGGTCCACCAGTACTCTTGTTTATCATTGGGGAAGTACGGACTGTGCACAACCGAATGAGACGTTTTTGAACGGCCTTCCAAAATTTTATCACGCTTGTGTAAATTCTGCTGGAAGCGCTCCCACTCCTAAAAATTAAACAGTGTAATTAATTAAGTAATAAATAATAATTTATTTGCTGATTTGGAAATCAAATTTATTAATTAACAACCTATAAATTTTACCTGATCATCATCATCAACATTTGAACTCTTCACCTCCTCTTCTGAAGACGCATCGTTCTCCATCTCTCCATCGCTGTCACTCTCCTCACTGTCTTCATCCTTTTTCTCCGGTTTGGCGTCGCGTTCCTTCTCCGTGTCGGACTTGTCGGTCTTGCCCGTTGTTTTCGCTTTCGCGACGGGGGCCGGAGATTCGTCGGCAGCCTTAACCGCCGGCGTTTTAACGTTCGGACGCTGTTTGCCCACCTTCTTGTTGGTCTTCTTTCCGCCCCCTTTCTTCTGCTTGAGCCACGCGGGGCGTTTCGCGGCCTCCGCGTCGCCGTCCTCCTTCGGTTCCGCCTCCACACCGTTTTCAGATATTATATTCTTATCCTCAACCGACTCATCTCCGAACAGCACGCTCATATCTCGCCTGATCAGTGAGACAGTCACTGTTACGATGGCGCCGGCGGTTACTTCCGTAGGGTTTTCATCATCCATAACTGTAACAAATTCAATACATTAGTTTTGATAATAAAACGTGGAAGAGATTACCTTCGCAATTGACTTGGAAATCGACGAACGGCATACTGCCCAAGACCCTCATGACGTTGTCGTATTCGTCGTCGGTCAAACTCCTCAGAATGTTCCTACGGTCTTCTCCTTTCAGCTGAGCAAACTGTTGCAGAGATTTAATCTGCCTCTACAAAAGAAATCTAATTATAGTTCCAAATAAATAATTTTTTAAGTTGAATATAGAGCAATTAAATTTTTTATTGTTTTAGTTAATAGCTTATGAATAAGGCAATAGTTGACTTACTTTTTTTGACATAAAATATTTTAAATTATCCTCCGTAATGTAAGGAAGCTGCAAAAACGGCGACTTAAACTCCCAAATGCCCTGTATAATCATCGGACACAGTTTCATACAATTTTCGATACTTTCAATCAAAGGCAATTTGGGAACTGTAAAAATAAAATTTTCATCAGATAACTGTTGCATATCTTAAGCCGAGGACTTACTTCTACGTGCATAAGCTAGCAAAATCAACTGATTCACGCAGTTGACCTGTTCCTGTATCAAATAAGGACATTTGGCGATGATGTACCGTCTATCCTGCTCGAGGCTGGGTTTCAGAGGTACTCTTCGCAGGTGGGCGTGCACAAGCGCACGCGCCTTGATACTATAAGGGTAGCACAGGGGGCGCTCCTTATTCTTTTCACCCAGATTGGGCAGTTTTCTAGTTAGCTGCGGTACGTCTTCCTCGTCGGTGGCGCGAACTTCAACCTCAGAGTTATACTTTGGATCGAATTCCATACTAGCGGCGAGTACCATGATCACACGCTTCAAGGTCATATGGGGCGATTTGTGGAAGAAGTAGTAGTACATCTGTGTTGTATCCAGCAGGACTTGGTCACCAGAGAAACGAATACTTCTGTACCACCATGTACCAACCTAAATTTATATTTAAATAAAAATAATAATCTTATTGTAAATATTATCAATATAGAAATAACACAATTTACGCTTGGTTTGTTTCACTGTTTATTTATTTAATCTGTAGTTTCTACAATTACGTCATTATCAAATAATGATTCTTTCAACAATTACATCATTATAAAAGAATGATTCTTTGAAAAAGACATAATTGTCGAAACTAGTCAGATTAAATAAATAAGCGTAAATTGTATATCTATATTACAAAATGTTTCATCACGAGTTACATGAGAAACTAAAATTCAAAGAATATTATCAAGTTTTTACTTACAACCACAGGAAGTGCAACCATAAAGACCAAAGCGTAGAGTCCCAGCACCCAGATGCTGTTTTCCTTCTCCACTATCCATGAAGGCAGGGCAATGCCAAAACTCATAGCCCCCGGACCATCCGGATTCCCATATTTCTCCCAATTTTTCCTAGCTTCTTCATCAGTTAAAGCCTGTAAAAATAAACGATAAAGTGTATGGAGAAATTATTTCAATTTCATAAATAACTAGACAGAAAATCTTTATTTATTTATTTATTTACAAAAATAAACTTTAATAAAATAACTATTAATTTGCATTAAACATTACCACAGTAACTAACCTCAATTAAGTTTATATTGAGTTGTCAGATTTTTTTTTTAAAATAACAATTCCATAACAAAAATCAAAGCCTACCTGATAAGCCTTGGAGAGCTTCATAAACTCCTTCTCGTTACCGGTCTCCTTGTCCGGATGGAGGATCACGGAGAGCTTCCTGTACGCCTTCTTGATCTCGGCCTGGGTCGCACCCGGCGGCACGCCGAGTATCTCGTACGGATCAAAGTTGGCCATCTCGTAGTCGAACTGCGACACCTTGTAGGCGATGAATATCAGCACCACCCAGCCCAGGACCAGCGTGAACTTGATCAGGAAGTTTTTCGGGCCGCGCCAAGGCTCCGACGCCTTCATCAACTCCCGCTTTCGCACGCATTCCTCGCACTTGCACTGCTTTTTTAATTTCTCAGGATCTAAGTAAAGAAAGAAAACAATAATAAGGCCAAAAAAATAATTTCTGTCTTAAAAAAAAAAAATTAATTAACCTTCAAGTTTTGTTTTGTTTATTTATTTCAATATTTAACAAAATGCAGGTTTCGAAAGTAAATATTTACCTGCAGAAAATAATGTATTGAAAGAATTATAGCGGTATCTATAATAATAAAATAAAAAATGCGAAACTCATATAGTCTTTTATTTTAAATAAATGTTTTATGTAAGGGAGTTCATAAACACATATTGAAACACTTACTATGTTTTTACCACAATTAATTTATTGTAATATGATTTACATATATACAAAAATCACGACTTAAGTTTCATAAAATTTATCTATAATTAATCATAATGATGGTTTCGACTGCTACTACGTGGTAATTCATAATGAACACTGAATAAAATTCCGTGTTCTATCTATTATCGTAGTTTTATAAATATTTTAGATTTGAAATAGCTTAAAATTTTGTTTACTTGTGGAATTTCCGGTTTAAAAAATTTCAATTTATCTATGTAGGCAGCTTAATATTTATAATAATATACTTAATGTTAAAGTAATAATAACAATTATTTTTTATTAATTGGTATATTTAATAGAATTTTTAAATTTACGCAGTTGTTGCATTAAAATATGTTAGGACTTCAAGTGTAACAATTCATAACCTACGATAACTAATCAATCGAATAGTTAATAAAAGTTGAATTGAACCTTGGCGTAGTGAGAGCAGAACACGCGTGAAATAATTCACGGAGCCCGTTAAATTAACCTACGACCCCCCGAACGTGTTCACCGCATTTGTTTATACTGTATTGTCAGAACTAACCTTCTTTCTGCTTCCTTGGCCAGTAGTAAAATGTGGCTGGTATCAAAATTAGCGCTAAGAACGACAGTAAAAAGTAGAAAAAGGTGCCTCCGCTCTCATCGTATTGGAATTTCTGTCCCCCCATGGTGTTATCTCATGGGAATTCGTCGGTGTACAGCCGAGACGTGTCTACGCTCTATGACTCCACGGACGTGTCATTTCGGACATAACCTATTCAAAACACCGTTACTTGTCAAAATACCGTTTCCACGGTGCAAGGTTACAATTTGGGGCTTAAATTAAGCGTACTAATTATAATGTACGATACACGCTGAAATAATATTTATATACGATTTAAAATATTATAATTATCTAAATTTACGCAGTCTAAATTTGTAGGGAGCGTTAAAGGGTGTTGGTAAATTTATTTTCATTCGTATATGCTTACAATTGAAGTAATTTATTTTAATTTAGAGTTTTTCAGTGGTAAAAGCATAAGATTTTCCAAATGGTGTGTGTATTTACTTTTGTAATAATTTGAATATTATTTTATCTTTTAAAATTTATGCAACCACATATGCATATATTTCAAAAAAATATTTAAATTATTACAAATGTAAATATTTTGCACACAACATTTGGAAAATTTAATTACTTAAATCATATAAATTACTTCAATTCAAATAAGTGACGATACAAATTAAATAAACCACGATATAATGGTTTTGTTAAGTATTTGAATTTACTTATTATTATTATATATTGTATTCTTTTCAACTTTTTAGGCGTTTTTAACATCTTTATTAGTAGAAAATTAAGTTACAATGTAATGTGTAAATGAAGACGAATATAAAATATTCATTTAATAAACTGATGTCGCCCAGTTCAACATAATTTAATGAAATTAATTATTTTTTGAGTGAGATACCAAGGTAGGCAACCAAATATATTTGTATGTATTCGAAACCCTTGATTGAAAAATTTCAAACAACGTCGAAACTTTAAAAAAGTCAATAGTCATTTAAATTAAATAGGATTGACAATTAGAGCATATACTCTCTAATTTTCAATTCTATTTAATTTAAATGACTTTTTTTAAAGTTTCGGCGTTGATTGAAATTTTTCAATCAAGGGTTTCTTAACAAAAACAATTATATCGTGGTTTATTTATTTTGTATTTGAATTGAAGTAATTTATATGATTTAAGTAATTAAATTTTCAAAATGTGTGTGGAAAATATTTACATTTGTAATAATTTAAATATTTTTTTGAAAAATATGTATATGTGGTTGCATATATTTTAAAAGATAAAATAATATTCAAATTATTACAAATGTAAATACACACACCGTTTGGAAATCATAATTGAAGTTATTTGTTTTCTTCAATTTAAAGTGAGTACATTAAGTAATTGTACTTGTAATAATTTAAATTATTTATTGAAATTCTGTATGTTTGCATAGATTTTGGACAGTAGATACATGTTATTAAACACAGCAATTTCTTGCCATACCTAATGTAATGTGCTAGCATTGCTTAAATTCTTTATAATTTTAAATCGTCTACTCATACATAATTTTAAAATCTCTTAAAAATAAATATGCAAGTTTATATTAAATATAAACATTTTCCTTTTTTATACATTTTTTAATGTGTTAACTACTTTGCTTATAGTTTTAATTAATAAGTCATGATGAAAGAGTAATAATTTTTAAATGTTTAATTGTGGAGGCGTCATCGTGTCTTCTTCTCTATCATAATAATTTTTAATAATAGATAAATATGATAAGTACGATATAATATTTTTCCTCTAGATGTTGAAATTTGCAAGTCCTATTTAAATTCTTCATTTTAAATTTTAAATCATCTGAAAAAATAAATTTACTTTCTTTTGAGAAATAGAGTATGTAATTTTACATTAAATATGATTATGATCATGTGTATTTTTTATCCCTTGTTTTGTATTATTTGTAGTATATTAGTTATTTTTTGGTAGTTATATTTAGTGAGTCATCTTTGAAAACGAATAAGTGAGTTACAGGTAGGCAACAAAATAAAAATGTGGATTTTATTTTACAAAATTTATTTTAGTGTAAAATATTTGTGGTGGCTTTGTAATACATTTGAAATAAAACTAATTGTTTTAAAATATTTTTTCAAATGCTTACCTACTAACAAGAACCACATATCCTGATATGTTTAAGCTCTATAGAAAAGTTAAATGAGCTATGCTCACGAGGCCCAAAATAATAATAAAAAACATATAAGTGTCTGTTGTTTGGTGGGATGCAATAATTTTATTTCACTTTATTGGCGTTTTAATTGTCAATGTTTACCGTTTTCTATAATTGTCGCTGGTTTATGTACTCAATTAGAAAAATTAATTCAACGCTAAATACTTTGCTCATTGCACTATTGATGAAACGAAAATAGAATATTATCTAATTTTGACCGAAACACGTGTCAGGAAACTGAATATATCAATATGAAACTAAACAAGTGTCTTATTTCAAAATCAGATAATAATAATTCAACGGATTAAATAATAGGTGTCGTCCTAATAGCTATTAGTACAATGGATTTACATCTTCTCAGATAGGCAACCAAATATACCGTTAATTTAAAAATTTGTCAATTTTCTACAACGACGTAAAGGACTTTAATACATTTTATTAAATACACCTGTTTAAGTTATATTTATAGCATAAACGCAGAAAGAGCTTGCAGAACGACAGGGAGTAACCCAGCAATTGATCTCTAAGCGTCTGCACGAAATGGGATAGATCTAGAAAGAAGGTAAATGTTGTATTATAACGCTAGGCCACACATTGCTTCTAATAGAAAAGACATGGTAATTAGTCTTGGCTGGGACGTCTTGCAGCACACGGCATACTCACCATACATTGCTCCATACGATTACCAACACGCCTTGTCCGATATGAATACTGTAAATTACAATGAGAGTTTTAAGTTTAGAAAACACAAAATTTCAGGATGGTTGTAACCGTTACTAGGCGGTAATTCATATTTAAACACATATTGAAACACTTACTTAATTGTGGTAAAAACATAGTAAGTGTTTAAAACACAAAACTGTTAACAGATGAGAAATTATATTTATATAAAAACACAATGTTTTGAGTGGAGTTAAAAACATTTTGTAGGGTGGGTGGGTACAAGATCTAGAGTCAATCATTACTACTTAAAAAAAGTCGAAATTTAGATGTCAGGTGAGATAATTGATAAAATCTTTTTCAACAAGTCAATTTTTTTACGGAAATTAAGATTAATACGCCTTGAATGCTTATATCAGCACAAGAATTTATCCCACGTATTTTAACCACAAAGAACTTTTGAATTTAAGCATATTCGTACGATTAAACAGTATATAAAGTAAAGGTAAATAATTGATCAACACTCACCTATTCTCTCACCAAGAGATAAGTGAGAAGATTATTCAATAAGTACTAAACATATTACCTATTAACAAACCGGCTCTAGGAAGGAAAGGTCAGTGTTATTGTAACAAAAGGCGAAAACTGCACAATCATAAATTTGTAATTCATGACACTTCCATAGTAAAGCCGGAGGCACCGAGTAACAGGTAGTTTACCAGAGAGTGGACAGGTAAATATTTTTTTTTATTCCGATCGTGGATGTGCCGCTCAAGGCCGACAGGAATTCGTGTGTTCGGCCACTTATGAAATAAATAATGTTATCGACATAATTACCAGAAATACAATCCAGGTATGGCGTAATCGAAGAAATAATTCGAATATATTCATCAACTCCGCTTGTGTGTTTAATTACTTGAACGGAATTTAATTGCGGACGAATTAAATATTTATTTATTTCATTGTAATCATTTCCTAATTGAAAGAACCATGTGTAAATTAATGTATTAATTTTTTATTAACGCGGTATTTATTTTTAAAATGTGTTGGAATACAATAAGTTAGAAACGAGATCCTTTTACAAATGTTGGAAATTGTCTTTCTTAATTTTAGTATCGTAACGAAAAGGGAAAAAAACGTGTATGTTTTTACTAAATAAAAAATGGAAACAAAAATAACCATTGAATATGTATCAATAATATATAATCTGAAAAATTAACTGAATTTTAGGGTATGAAATTTGCAACAATTTTAGATGAAATGTTTTATTTCTAATTACTAATAATCATTTAAATATCGTAAGACAATTTTATTTACAGATTATTTATTAAATTATCCGCTAAAAATAAAATACTCTATTCATAGGTTAATTGTTAAGTTACCGGGTAAACAAAAGAGTGCCGTGAAAATGTCAAAACAAAATGTGCTGTTTATTGCGTCGGTTCGTCATGAATGGATGTGTTTAAAGTTTACGCATTTTAATATTAACGTATATCAGGACCGAAATGCGTAACCTGGACGAATGTGTGAGCATAATGGAAGCGGGGAACCCTTTTCCAGAAAAATCTCAAACAAGGTACGATTTTGTTTACACTCATTGTAATGATTCATTTCCGGGAAACGTTTCTTTAGGCACGGACGGGCGAACATTCTAATTTATTATTGTAGAAGAAATAGCACGTGCTTTCTTCACGCAATTTACGTGTTTTTACATTTGTTATCATCACGAACATCAATTATACATTGATGTTGTTGTGTCTGTGAATTATTTTCAATAGGGCGTTACACAAGATGGTGTATGAAAAATAGTTGAACTCGTTGTTTTTCTCAATAGTAATCATATTTTTTCGCAACTAATTTATCATTACTCGGGGTGCCCCGTTAATGTAGGGAAATATAATGATTTAACATATCTTGAAAACTTCAAAAGTTTACAGTTTAAAAAAAAACATGATTAATTTTACACTGAATTGACCAACTCACTATGTTTTAACCATAAATAATTTTTTTTCGTTCATTTTATTAATATACTGTTCTCTTTCGAGAATAACTATTGTCTGCTTTAGTCAGAACTACAGAATTAGAGGATATTTTCGATTTAAGTGATTTTATCACTGTGAAGTCTTTTGGGAAATTACGAACATGGGATTTTATATGATCTCTGCAATATCGGCTCTGGGATGAGATGTTCTGGCGCTCTTTTGTTGTAAGTATGGATTACCACGCAGTAACGTCGCAACCATTCTTTTTATGATTAATTTTATTTATAATAATTTATTTATTTATTTATAATAATTGAATGCTTCATTCGATCAAATTTATTATTGTTAATTGTTATAATGTAAAACATAATTTCAGTTATTATGGCCTTAAATTATTGACAAGCAGTATTAAAAAAAACAGTAGTACCACAACTTAAAAATTAAAATATTTGTTTATTGACGAGTAGTGTTAAATTATCAATTTTGGATCTCAGATATTTATGGTTCAGTTATTTCTCCATATTAACGGGAACTTTTTCAAATATGGAAAATGATTTATTAAAGGTAAGCACTGTTCCTAATGCAATGCAGCGAATTAAACTAAAATATGTAAAGGGATTGATTTCTTATGAAACTATCATTATTGCAGAGGCGTAGGAATTTCGGACGTGATTTTAACTCTCCATTACTCGTGCCTTGTATTGTATTATAAACTGAAATAATGATCTAATGAAAAAACCCAAACCCAAAAAAAAGAACAGTTATTGTGAGAGGCGAGTGCAAACAATGTTTTTAGGTCCCCTGATTTGGACTTTTATTTTATCTGTACGCACCATAGTAATGTATTGTAATCGTAATTTTTATTAATATGTATTTTGAGGTCTAAATCCAATTCGGTCATTTTTTTGAAATGTGTGAGTTTGTCTGTCCATGGGAGAATCACTAAACTGTTTGAACTGAAATTTCTGTATTTCACCTTTTAAATTTTGTACTCATTCGTAGACACTTTAATTTTATGCTTGACACGACTGATCACAGGGTTATTACACTGTGCGACTGATTTAAGACGTATGGTCTAATCAGTCATGTGGACTTCAACACTCTCTACGGAAATTGTTTGGATAAGGTATCAGTTAGTGCATTTCTTTCGGACCACTTTGGAATTCATGTAGATATTAACATTAATCTAAATGTAAAAAAAGCATGATATAGGTAATTAAACCAAGGCCTAAAACAGCCTAAGAGCGTGCATAACTTTTCTATGCATTAGATAAAACTGACTGGAAATTTATCACCAATCCCGAAATTCCGATTTCTGAAAATTTTGATAATTTTTTAACTATACAATTTTAATACAATTGCTTTTAGTTAAATTCTTCAATGAAAAACAAAGTAATAAACAAAACTTAAATTGGTATAGTGAATGGAAAAATTCACTATGTTTTAACCACAAATAATTATTGTAAAAATATTATATAATATTATGTAAACAACACAGACGACTCGAGTTTCGACGTTTTGTCGTCATTATCAATTGATGAAATTCTTGTTTAAGACGAAATGCACGATAATGTTCGAAAAGTCGAGTTAATAATAATAAATTCTATTAGCAAACCACAGGTCTTCAAATGAGTTCTCCATTAAGTCCTCTCCCGTTGTTTTCAACCCTATAAATATTTTGAATTTTGTGAGGTAAGCGAATCTGCCCTACAGGATATTGTTGGTAGATTAAAGAATTCCAACAGGCGAGATATTAATGGTACGACCACATCTCTGCTCAATTCCGTACTAAATGTTATTATTACTCACACCCCTAACTAATCTTATTAATTTATGCAAGCTACAAACAGCTAGGGTTATACCTATTCATAAAAATGGAAATGCGTCCGAAACTAATAATTACAGGCCATTATTTTTAGATCAGATTGTAAAATATCTCGACAATAATAATATAATAAAAGGATGAATTAAGCACTTGGTTATGTTTCACTATTTTTATATTTCTCCGACTAGTTTCGACCGTTGGTCATTCTCAAGGAGATATGTACAATATTCAGAAAGTTTACAAATTTATATACAAAATTGTGACATTTTTATTCTAGGTAAAAAGGGTTGTTGCAATGGACGAGTTCCAGATTTCTTCGATGTTATTTAGTGTGTTTTTTCCGCATATAATTGCTTTATTGATCTCTAGACCCTCCCGTAGATTTAAATCACGTCCCTTATTACCCGAATACTAAATTCGAAAATCTGTGTCATTGAAAAAATGGTTGCACTCAATGCAATGTTGAGCTAGTCTAGTAGAAATTTTATTATTTAATACGGCTTTTTATGTTCCTTGATTCTTGTTTTAAAATTTCTACCCGTTTGCCCTATATACACAGAATCACAATCACCACACTTAATCTCATAAATACCGCACTTCTCTAATAACTTATGTAGATTTAATGGGTTGGGCATTATTATATCAAACTCATATCCCTTAAAATTATTCTTTATATCTACAGATATAATTGTCAACAAAATCTAACTTATACCATTTTTTTGTTTTAATTTTATTCTCTGCATAAAAATACTTTTGCAGTGGTTTAAGTTTATTCTTTTTTTATGAAAGTATCTATTAATTTTGTACTGTAACCATTATTACTAGCTATTGTTTTTATTGTTTCCAATTCTGTATTAAAATTATGTTCGGATAGAGGAATGTGTATGAGTCTGTGGATGAGAGAATGGAAGGTGCTATATTTAGTGTTGTAGTGTGTGTTGGAGGAGTTAAGAATTATTGTATCTGTAAATCTGTCTTTCCTATAAATTTTTAATTCCAATTTATTATTTATTTTGATAAATGTTAAGTCCAAAAAATTTAAACTATTATTGACTTCTAGTTCTGTTGTAAATTGTATGTTTTTATCTATGGTATTAATAAATTTAGTAAATGAATCCAGTAACCATGTGGTTCCTGTCCAGATACAAAAAAAATCATCGACGTATCTTGCCCAATAAAATATGTTGGAAGTTATAGCTTGTTTGAACAAATGTTCTTCGAAGTTAGCCATAAAAATTTCTGCTAAAAGTGGGGATAGAGGTAAGCCCATTGCTAAACCATCTGTTTGACTATATATTTGGTTATTGAATTCAAAGTAGTTTTGATTCAATGCAAATGTTTACTAATATTTTCATTTCTAATTTATGTGAGATCGGATTGTTAGTATTATTTATTAGTTTTTCAAGAATTGTTTTTAATTTTTTTGTTGGAATCGAAGTAAAGAGGCTTTTAACGTCGAACGATATTAATTTTGCATTCTTTGGGATTGTTAATAGTTTTAAGGATTTTACTAATTCTATTGAGTTTATGGTTGAATATTTTGATTTAAAGTTAATAAATTCTGGTAATGTTTTGTTCAAAAATTTGCATAAATTGTATGACGGTGCATATAAATAAAACACTACAGGTCTCATCGGAATATTAATTTTGTGTAGTTTTGGTAAACCATATAGAACTGGGACTCTTGGATTCATTTTAATAAATTTATAATTTTCTGTTTTTGGAATTAGATTACTACAATGTTTTATTGCCATTTTTAGTTCTTGTTGGAATTTATTTGTGGGATTATTTTTTAAACATTTAAAATTGTCTGAATTTAATACTTCTACTTTTTTAATATATTCATTTTTATGTAATAGGGTTACAGTATTTCCTTTGTCCGCTTTGGTGATTATTAGGTTTTCACTAGTAAGTTTCCTTTTCAAATTGAATACTATTTTATTTTCTGGTTTGTATGATTTCTTAATGGTTTTAAATTTACTTATTGTTTTTGCAATTTTATTTTTTATCAACAATCTATCAGTATCAGGTTCTATTTTATTACAGATAATGATAATGATAAGTGATTCTAAAACTGAATTATTGACGAATCTGCGGGAGAGTCTAGAGATCAATAAAGCAATAAAATGCGGAAAAACACACTAAATAACATCGAAGAATTCTGGAACTCGCCCATTGCAACCCTTATTACCTAGAATAAAAATGCCACAATTTTGTATATAAATTTGTAAACTTTCTGAATATTGTACCACCTAAATGACATTCTCTCTGAAGGAAATGATCATAAGCCAAAGTGTAAAGTTCCCAGGAATTAATCTAGTTACGAGACTTAACTGGCATCCATAGGAAGATCTGGATTTGGATTTATTAGGTGGGAGAGCAAAGAGTTCCGCTGCACGTAGTGGTGAGCCCCATTTGAGTCTTTATTCCTTGCTATTGTCAAGCTAACCCAACTCAATGGTAAACGCCAGACTGCAGCAAGAGGGACTCTTAGCATGTTTGATGACTTTAGACATCTCTTTTTCATTGTGGATTCACGCAGGTTGGATAACATCGGGCAGTTTAGAAGTACATGCTTAGCGGTTTCCTCTTCCTCTTCACACCCTCTGAAGGTGAGACTAGCTTGTAATCCTAGTCTATTCAGGTGAGATCTTAAATTGCAGTGTCCTGTTAGGAGTTCTACAACCTTCCTTAGGTTTTCTCTGGATAGTTGCATACAGTATCTGGCCGTTTTGGTGTTCATTGCGATGAAGTTTTTTGAGACCCTATAGTCAGGTGTATTGTCCCATCGCTTCTAGTAGCATTTGATTGATGCAATTTTCCATAGGGTAATCAAGTCTAACAGGGAGGGTGGCAAGGAGAGGTTCTGTCTGCAAATCGTTCGCACGGATGCGTTCCTCGCCATACCATCTGCTATTCTGTTACCTCTACTGTTGTTGTGTCCCTTTACCCAGCATAGGGTCACCTTGTTTTTTCGAGCCACTTCTTCCCAGGCTTCGCAACATTCCAGCGTTAATGCTGAGGTAATTTTGCAGCTGTCAATTATACATATAGTATATTCACGAGTTCCACCGTTATTGTTGTTTGTAGGGACATGTTTTTTTCAGAAAATTCCTCCACCAGCCCCTGCTTTTGTTGACGATCCATCAGTGTATATGTGAATGTAAATAAAATACTTGGCTTGTAATTTCACTGATTTTAATGTCAAAACTGCGACATATATTTCGCAGATGATTAATGACACTACAACATTTTCTTATAGTCTAATATAGAAGTGGGGAGAGGAGTTATAAGCATTTGTATTTTATTAAAGTTAAAATTATATGTTAATGAGTGGGAAATTGTTAACGTCTAGTTGGTCGTTGAGTAGGATGTCGCGTTTGTTAAATTTATTTATTTCTAGTTGTTCGAGCAGGTTCAACTTCTTGCCTTTGTTGCATGTATGTAGTATTTTGAACTTCTCGTTGAATGCGTGTCCTGTATCTATAAGATGGTTGGCATATGTTGATGATGTCTTTTTGTTGATGAAGCTCCTTTTGTGCTCTGATATTCTATCTTCGAAGCTGCGGCCTGTTTGTCATTTATTTAAACTACAAAAAGTGTTTCATTTCCAAGGCAAATAAGAAGAAAATGGTAAATGATGATTTAAAAATACAATAGTGTACTGGTGTGGATTTGTAAGTATATGGCCACTATCCTACCCTTTAACCAGTAAAACATCCTCAAAAAATGATAAAAATTTAATTGCATTTTATCACGAATTTTCATATTAACAGAAACATTTCTTAAAGAAAGTTACCTACTAATTAAATAGAAAGTTCTAATAAAAAGTGTATTAAATGTTTGAGGATGTTTTCCTGGTTAGGGGGTTAGATGGAGGCCACAAACCTATCCTACATATGCTGTATTATTTAAACCAGAAATATTGTTTTATTTCCAAGAAAAATAAAAATAAAACCGTGAATGGTAACTGGGAAAATACAATGACCGTATTGATGGAAGTGAAAATATATGTGTAAGGTGGGTTCTCACCCTCCAACTAATGAAATATCCTCAAAAATTTAATATACATCTTTTTACAACAAATTTTTATTTTTTTCTTTGAGAATTTTTAATATTAATATGAAACTTTGGGACGAAATGCAATAAAATGTATATTATTTTTTTGTTTTACTGGTTGGAGGGTGCAATAGAGATAAAACAGTTGAAAACTAACTTTTAAAAATCAAAACGTTAAAATTAATTATATTTACTAAACCTAAAATTATTGACATTGATTGTCTAGAATTGTGATAAAAATATTATCTCTGTAATTTTACAAAACAATAAAAAAATAATTGTTGTAATCTGATGCAATACAATAATTATTGTTGTTCTTGATGGTTGAATTGAGTTTAAGCAAACATATGATAAATTATTTAATCGATCAGTGTGGTTTGTATTCGAGGTTACATGAACTATCATATATTATTATTATGCAAGATGTTAGTTGACAGATGACAAATATCAGTTGATAAATGACAGTTGACAAAAATCAAAATGCAAAACAAGTAAAAAATTATTTGTCAGGTGACAGATGACACATTTCAGATACAAAAAGCCATATAACAATTAACAGTTGATAGTTGACAGATGATAGTTGAACGTTGACAGATGACAGGTAATAGTTGAAACTAGCCAGTTGACTGATGACAGTTGAAAATTAACAGATGGCAGTTTACAAATGACAGATATCAGATGATAAATAGCAGTTAACAGAAGTCAAAATACAACACAAGTAAAAAAAAATATATGTCAGATGACAGATCACACATTTCAGATAAAAAAGGCAGATGACAGTTGGCAGTTAATAGTTAACAGATTATAGTTGAAAGTTGGCAGTCACGTCGCCATGATTTTCTAACGCCAGGTTGCGTTTTAAATTGTCTCGTCACGTTTTTGGTATTTATTTAAAAAAAATATAATTTGAATTGACAGTCGAAAGTTGATAGAAGACAAATGACAGTTGATAGTTTACTGATGACAGTTGAATATTGACAGATGACAGATGATAGTTGGCAATTGACAAAATGCAAAACATGTAAAAAATAAGATGTCAGGTGACAGATAACACATTTCAGATAAAAAATGCATCTGACGGTTGACAGTTGAAAATTTACAGATGTCAGTTTGCAGATGACAGTTGGCAGTTGACAAAATGCAAAACATGTTAAGATGTTAGGTGACAGATGACACATTTCAGATAAAACATGCATCTCACAGTTGACAGATGGCAGTTGGCAGGTGACAATTGATAGATGACATATATAGCAAATTCCAAATAATAAATAAAAGGATTTTTTAATTTAAAAGAGTTTTCTCTTTTGGCACACTTGTAATATTCACTCATATTATAAGAGCACGTTTACTTAATAAGAACAAAATAACAAGACAGATGGTAGTTGGTACCAGATAACAGAAAACAGACGACAAGAAAAACGTTTTAGAGGACTGAAGATCGTTTTTGTATTTAGAATTTTACCATTTTATTTGATTTTTCCAATTAGAAAATTAATTTGTTACAACAAAAAAAAATATTAATTTAATAATTGATTAGTTTAATTATTCAACTGTTAACACTCAATATTTTAGATATAAGCAGAGGTTAATTAAATGAAATAGGGAAAATTTAATAAATAACAGATGACAAAATGGATTACTGCTGAGATAGCAGGTGACAGATGACGGATTTCAAGTATAAAAAGCACCTGACCGTTGACAGATGAAAATTGACAGATAAGAGTTGACAGATGACAGTTGACAGATGACAGTTGACAGATGACAGTTGACAGATGACAGTTGACAGATGACAGTTGACAGATGACAGTTGACAGATGACAGTTGGCAGTTGACAGATGACAGTTAACATGAAAATGGTTTACCTATAAATAGATGTTATCTTAATGGTTTTCCCATAAAAATTCTTCAACTGCTTTATGCTAAAGAGTTATAATAAAGGTCGAATTTGATAAGGAAGCAATAATTTAATGTTTTTATTATATGTTTATATCATAAAATATGAAGTAGTAACGGATGTAAAAATCATCATTAATAAAAATGTAATAGTTAATTGATTTTAATAAATTAATTTTTGAATCAAAATTATTTGTAATATTACGTAATAAATAACTAGAACATTTATCTATATCTACTTATAAATTTACAAATCGATTAACACTTACGATCAGTGTGTATTTGCTGTATCATTTAGTGATAAAACTCATTGATAAAATCACACGACAATTTCTTTTATAAACACTGTCATAATTACCTGTCTTGAAGTATTTGAACATGCTAATGTTCATATTTATGTCCCCCACCAATACGGACGAGTGTTATGCTGCTATTCCGATAAAATCTTCACCTGCTTATTCAGTCGCGCCGGAGTGTTCGCCGGGAAATGTGCGCTGCAGAGAATTAGAAACGGTTCAAGCATGCATCTCCTCCTACTGGTCCTACTGGCGTCGTCGTCGTTCGCCCTTAACATTAACGATTACGTTAATTTGAACATCACCTATCCCAAGTGTTGCCCGCAAGGGTTTTACCTGAGGTACGAAAGTGAAAATGCGACGATGACATGCTACGAGAACGGCGCCGTCAATCTTCTAATCAATTCGGATTCTTTGGTAAACTACACAGATAACTGCAACGAGAAATGCGTCGATTACCTGGTGACGGACGACGGTGATGTTAAACTCATCCTTCCCAACTGTGACTCTGAAAGATACGTAGAGTTTGAAGAATACACGAAGTACCCAAAATGCTGCCCGTTAGAGTACGTTTATGATCCGATCGAACACAAATGCGTCTTCAACGAGAGCGTCGCGTTCACCCGGCAGCGGGGCGTCTTCGTGAAGGTGGATCTATCCCAGTGCAGGGACGGTACGACCGCTTTGATAGATCACGTGGGCGTTAAGGATGTCGTGGTGGACCCGGACAAGGGTATCAAGTTCGATGACGGGAAACGATCACCTGTTGGTAGGTATTGTTACGACGAAACCGCCGACGGTGAGAGCGTGGTGCGCACTTGTGAGGCTTACGGGACCGCTTGTCAGCGCAGCTTCGACGATCCCGGTGTTAGGTGCTTGAAGAAATGTTGTGCGGACGGACAGATTTACGTGGGGCCGTCGTGTATGCCGGTGCCCGGTTTCGGAATGAAGGTCAGCGGAATCGAGGAGAGGGTTAAAAATGCAAAAGGTTCGTAATTAAAAAAATTAATTCCTAATTCTGTAATTTGGTAAAATTTGAACCATTGGAAATGATCTAGCGTTATTTTGACCTACCTCAATAAAATATATATTAGCCCAACCCCAAGAAACCATCGCTTAACCAAAAGTACTCGAAATTTATTATTTAAGATGGAACTAGATTAAACAATGGTGTCGTAGGGTAGGTCAAGAGTACGCTCGGTTAATATATATTTTATTGACGTAGGTCGAGAGTACGCTAGGTCTGTATATAGTATTTTGAGAGGTAGGTCGATAAAACAGTGTATTAATTTATACTGAATTGAATGTTTTAACCAAAAACTTTATAAATAAATAAAGTGGTAAAACAAATTGAGATACATTTTAGACAATTGTTTCATTTTGATAATGGTAACCTGAAATTGCTAATTGCTAAAATCAAATTAATGTTGTGTAGAACAGAGCAATCGGAACCATTTTCATGTTGAATTAAAACACTTTGTTATTTCCTTCCAATTTCATGTATATAAGTTATGAATGAATAATCAATTTTCTAATAAATTGTATTCAAAATATTACCACTTTCTATTTGTTGAATTTGGTTCTCGTTTATCAAGTGGTGAAACATTTTTTAATAGTAAGGATTGTTTATAGAAAAAAATTGTGAAATTAACCAAGTGCCTTTCTATAAACAATCCTTATTACCACTTTCTTTACAAATTTGTTTTTTATTAACTAAAAGTACATTTCGAACACAATATCAATAGTTTAACGACATTAAAAATTGTAAAACATGTACGTTTAGTTAATAAAAGCAAATTTGTGAAGAAAGTGCTAATATTTTGAATACAATTTACTATAATCAATGTTTTGCTTGTTGAAAAAAGCCTTTTATTGTTTTTAGCGAAACGTAGCGTCGATTTGAGTCATTATCCGCTAGTTAATCGTTGTCCAAAAAAAATCATTAGTTACAGTTTCACTCGAGAATTTTAAAACTTTTTTTTGGGTTTTGTTGTGTAATAATCATTATTTTATGGCGATGACAATTCCCTATTAAAGCGTAGTTAACAAAAAACACTTTCTTTTAAATATTCGGTGAGATTTAGAAGAAAATAATTATTAGATCTATATAATATTTCCGTTGTATAATTTGCAGATTATCAATTTGGAATAATCCAAGTAGCGAGACAACGCAAATACCAGGCGACGAAGAAGCACGAATTCTTCATCGACAACACCGGCGGCCTCCACGTGCGCGAGAGCAACCTCTGGAGGATGTACACGTCCGACGAGGCCATCTACTGCATCGAGAACGTCCAGACGGGCAACGTCACCGACCTGAGCTTCTTCCTCTTCGCCAGGGCGGACAGTAAATTCGAGAGGATCAAGTTCGACCTGAGCGCCATCTCTTTGTCGATATCCTGCATCTTCGCCATGGCCACGCTGGTGTGCTACATGATGCTGCCCGACATGCACAATCTGTACGGGAAGAGCATCATGATGTACTGCCTCGTGCTGACGTTCGGCTTCTCGATCCTCGCCTACGTGCAGTTCGAGTACCGGAACCTGGAGCCGGGGAAGTGCACCGTGTTCGGTGAGTCTTTTTCATAGGAAATCTAATCGGACGGCCAGATAAGAGTTTAATCGCGACACTGTAATTAAAGGTGATTAAATGGTGACGTAATTAGTTTCGAATATCGTACACTGTTTTTCCTTGAGGAATTGTTTACATACAGTAGTACACTTTAATCTCTTGTTTTTATAAAGTAAACATACATATTTATATCTAAGTTAAGTAATTAATAACGCTTATTTATTTACTGAATGTTTTGAAATTAAAAATATAGTGAAAATGATGTTGTCGACCTTTACTTTTTTAAAAGGGTGAATGTGAATAAGTAGAAATTCACCCTTTTAAAAATATAGTAGTTGGACATCTAAAAAAAAACATTGTTTTACGTAAATGTTAATTTAATGAAATCTTTGTGTATGTTTCTGTGGTTGGAGGGTGGGATAGAGGCCACCCACCCACCCTACATATACATTTACATTTCAGTCACTCTCAGCTTGAAAATTTTCTTAAAAATATAATCAAACAGCTGTTTATGTTAATAAAAACATTAAAGCAGCGTTTTAGATGTATATTTAAATTCGAAACAATTTGAGGTTTCAAAAATATTCTTGGAACAACCCAGGGAATAACCTCTGAAGTTTTGCCGTATGTTTATTAAACACTCTGTATCTCGAAATTATCTCGAAACACTAAACCTGACAGCCTCTTCACAATCGTCCAGGAAAGCAATTCAACAAATTAAAGTCTTTAAGCTCTTAATAACATTAATGACCATCACGTGTACTCCTGCTCTTCTACAAAGACATTGGAATGAAATGTCACTAATAGCTGGATTTGATTTGACCTCGAATGTAAGAACATCACTGAGGAAAATTTCAGAAGTGGATCCCCAAATTATTTTGTAAACGAAAGTTTTTATGCAGGAACAATACGGAGGAAAATTTCAGAAATGAATACTCTAAATAATTTTATGAACAAAAGTTTTCATTCAGGAACATGAGTGAGGAAAATTTTAGAATTGTAAACAAAAATTTTCTTACTATTACCAAATTAATTTTCAGTATTACAGCATTTTTTTGGAATAGTTAATTCATCAACACTTTTATCAAGCCATCACTCCCAGTTATTAATTGTAGAATGGGACCCACCCAGTCTTGTTTCATGCGACAGTCCCTTAAATTGAGGTAACTAATTACACAAAACAAGTTTTTTGAATATTATATAATAAATGACTTATATAATTATTTTGTAAACGTAAAACGATTATCATATGAAATACTTTATGTTAATTACAATTTATTAATTAATTGGCTTTACCAATTCCCACAAGTACTTTCGAGAATGATTTAATCACGTGCAATTACATCCTTCTCTCCGTCTGCACTGCCAATGACGTAATCATGGAAAACCCTTGGTTATTTTATTATTATTATTATTATTATTATTACACATGTACATGCAAGTGAAATAATAATGACCGCGCATATGCCTTTTCGACCTAAATATTCAACTGTAAAAAAGAAATTAGAAGACTAATTAACATAAAAATGTTTCATCACGGGTTAAGTGAGAATTTAATCCATCGTGTAAAAAAGAATTAAGAAAAAATGGTGATATGACCATCTTAGTACTTTCCCCGTATTTTTTTCAAAAGTTATGAATTTCAAAGTGTTTAAAATACCATTTTCTTCACTGATTTTATTTTAATATTTTAATGTCTGAAATGTACATTTAGTATTAAAATAAAAATTGCGAAGAAAAGGATGTTTTAAATACTTTGAATAATAACTCTTGGCGTACTTAGAATTCCAAAAGAAGTAAAAAAAGATATGAATTTATCTAGATATTTATTTGTTATACATTCTTTATTGTTGTTATTCTATATTGTTTATTTATTCTTTGTACATCTTTCGTGAAAAATACACTTGAAAACAAATAAATTACAAAAATCATACATAAAATTTTGGGGCGAATTTCATATTTAAGTACGTTCTTCCACTCAAACCCTCCTTGTACCGTCATGTGAGAAGCTGGCATCTGGCATTTACATCCGGAATCAATTATAATTTGCTTTATGCTGGTTAATTTATCCGCTCCTTTGGAGGAAACTTATGGCAGTTAATGTCAGCATGACATATATATTTTATGTTCAAATTTATTGCGTAAAAAATAAATCATTGCCTTTAACACAGGTAAATCTTTGTAAAACTAATTTTTAAAATTCTCCCTAAACAATTGAAATTTGCCAAAGATACATAATTATTGGAATTTTGCGAGAAAATCACTTGAAGTTCCTTTAAGAAGAAATAATAGATTTGGAAATTGTAAGAAAACAAAAAAGCATAATTGAAAATTAGTTTAAAACAGCTGAAAACTTTTTATTATAATTTAAAATTCTCTTGAAAAAGTTAAATTTCATTTTGCAAAAAAAAAACAATTGAAATTAGAAAAAAAATAGTTCAAATTTATTCAAGGATAAATAATTTAGAATAAAAAAGGTTAAAAAAGACAGTTGAAAATCTGTCAATTTTTTTTCTAAATTATTTGAATATATACAACATCTTTATTGACAGACAAACTTACAATAACAATAAATATAATACATGTATGATGGATGATGTTAGTGGATTAGTCCGTCAAATGGCTATCGACCAGCGGTCTTTCAGCCCGGATTTGTCTGTCTTTATATGTCTCGTCAGTCTGTCTCTGATGGTGGTGATGATGATGGATGATGTGATTCGATGAATTCGTATGTTGTGAATGAAGGGGTTTTATATTTAGGGATTAGGTCAGGATTTCTGCGCAAGCAGTAAAGGGAAAGGATGTGTTGGTTGAAGGAGTTTTTGGAAAATTTTTCGCTAAGGTATAGAAGGCGTTCGTTGATGGGGATAACAGAGGTAGTGTCATATAGGAGTTGGTTAGAAGGATTATGTAAAGGATTGCTAGGATGGCGGATTTTGGTTAAAGCTCTTAGGGAGGATCGCTCGCTAACTTGGATATTATGGTTAGTGGGATTGCAGGAGTTTAGGAAAAGAACATTACCATAGTCAAGTAAAGGGCGGCAAATCATTTTATAAATTTTAACGGCTGTTTTTACGGATATTCCGTTGTTTCTGTAGGTTAGATTCCTAAATAATTTGGCCCTTGTAATTATTTGAATTTTTCTTAAAATATTTAAAAATCAATTGAAATTGCTCAAAATGACACAAAACAATTGAAATTTATAATAAATGCAATTCTATAAAAATATTGAAATTTGGCGTGAAGAATCCTCGAGACAAAAAATTCGATCTTGCCTCATAAAAAAAAAAAATACAATTATTAAATGCAGTTGAAATTTCTCAATAATGAAATAATCTGAGACAAAAAAATGCAAGAAAATAAAAAAAAATAGTGTTAAGAAAACGGCAAAAAACTTTTTAAAATTACACTTCAAATATTCGCTTAAAACATTGAAAATTCTACAGGGTCCTGCAACAGTGCGTCAAGCTTTCCTAGCGCCTTTATCGTAAGAGATAGAAAAAAATGTTTCATATAAAAATTTATTGAATTAAAAATCTCTATGCCGTAAAATTATTTTCAAATATACAGGGTGTCCCAATTTTGCGTTATAACAAAAGCAAACATTTTTTTAAATGGAACACCCTGTATATTTTTTCATTTTATAATTTGGATAGTATTTTATAACTTAAACCTTTTTTTGGTTTTTAATTTCGATATGGCATTTCCGAGTTATTGACGTTTTTCTGAAAAAAATGTAAAAAGCGGAGGTTCACAAAAAAAATTATTCTGATGTTGTATTTAAAATTTAAGAAATTTTCTTTTTCCTATGGTTGTTCATAAGTACTGTTTATGTACCAGTGTTAAAAATTTTCACTTTTGAGGAACCCTGCCTTTGTATCAGACACGCCATTTTCTAAAATTTCAAATTGTCGTAACTCTTTTTTTTTAAATGGAATCATATATTTTTTTTAATTTCATATTATTCTGCATCTAATTTCCTACAAAAAATATTAAGCATACCCTATACCTAAAAGTGATATTTTTCAAGATATAAAAAAATTTATATTTCAAACGGTCCTTGAATACGAATTTGTTTTTGAATAGATAGCCATGACTGAAAAAAATGCATCTGTCAATTAAACAATTAGTTTGACATGTAAATGGGAGGTGTGAATAACAAAAAACAAAAGAAGAAAGCCTATCATCAACGAGGAACCAAAAAGACATTGGTGAAGGAACTGGCATAAGCGAGAGGTCAGTACAAAGCATTCTGAAGAAAAATCGATATCAAGCATATCATATTCAGCTACATAAAGAACTGAGTAATACTGATTTTCAATTTCGTTCCGAATTTTGTTTCTGGGGAAGACAGAAAATACAGGAGGATCTTTCGATTTTCCAATATATTTTATTCACGGATGAGGCGTCATCCCATAACAACGGATCTGTCAATAGGTACAATTTTCACTATTATTTAACTGATAATCCGCATGTTATGAGACAAGTTGATCATCAGCATTGAATGTCTGGGGCGGAATTTTTGGAAACCATGTTGTAGGTCAACATTTCTTCGAGGCCATCTCAGTAGGTCTATGTATTTGTACTTCTTGCAAATTGAATTACCTCGAATGTTAGCTAATGTACCCTAACTAACAAGAAACAGGGTGTGGTTTTAACAAGACGGAGCACCTGCCCAATTTTCACAAGACGTGAGGGCATTTCATTTTCCCCAACCAGTGGATTGGTAGGACCAAATGACCTGCTAGATCTAAGGATCTAACAAAACCTGAAATTGTTTATAAGGAATCACCAATAGCACTGAATATCATATGCTTGATATCGATTTTTCTTCAGAATGCTTTGTACTGACCTCTCACTTATGCCAGTTCCTTCACCAATGTCTTTTTGGTTCCTCGTTGATGATAGGCTTTCTTCTTTTGTTTTTTGTAATTCACACCTCCCATTTACATGTCAAACTAATTGTTTAATTGACAGATGCATTTTTTTTTTTTTTTTTCAGTCATGGCTATCTATTCAAAAACAAATTCGCATTCAAGGACCGTTTGAAATATAAATTCTTTTATATCTTGAAAATTATCACTTTTAGGTATAGGGTATGCTTAACATTTTTTGTAGAAAATTAGATGTAGAATAATATAAAATTTAAAAAAATATATGATTCCATTTAAAAAAAAAGAGTTACGACAATTTGAAATTTTAGAAAATGGCGTGTCTGATACAAAGGCAGGGTTCCTCAAAAGTGAAAATTTTTAACACTGGTACATAAACAGTACTTATGACCAACCATAGGAAAAAGAAAATTTCTTAAATTTTAAATACAACATCAGAATAATTTTTTTTGTGAACCTCCGCTTTTTACATTTTTTTTCAGAAAAACGTCAATAACTCGGAAATGCCATATCGAAATTAAAAGCCAAAAAAAGGTTTAAGTTATAAAATACTATCCAAATTATAAAATGAAAAAATATACAGGGTGTTCCATTTAAAAAAATGTTTGCTTTTGTTATAACGCAAAATTGGGACACCCTGTATATTTGAAAATAATTTTACGGCATAGAGATTTTTAATTCAATAAATTTTTATATGAAACATTTTTTTCTATCTCTTACGAGAAAGGCGCTAGGAAAGCTTGACGCACTGTTGCAGGACCCTGTATAAAAAAACAACAAATTAAATTTGCCAAATAAAACCCAAATTGATGTAAAATTAAAATTTAGCAAGAATGTTCCTTCACACAAACAAATACATTTTGCCCCCTCAAAAAAAATAATTGAAATTTATTAAACACAGTTAACATTTCTCAATGATGGAATAATTTGAGATAAAAAATTGTAAGAAAATAAAAAAAAAATAGTTAAAAATGTGTAAAGAAAACAGCTAAAAACTTCTAAAAATACGCTTCAAAAAATGGCAAATGGCTTAAAGCAATTGAAAATTATTTAAAAAACATCAAATGAAATTTGCCTAAATTGATGGGAATTCTATAAGAAATACAATTGAAATTTCTTAAAAAAACAATTGAAATTTGACTGGAAAAATTCTTAAGACAAAAATTACATTTTGCTCAAAAAAAATAATTGAAATTTATCCAAAACAGTTGTAATTGCTCAATAATGAAATAATTTGAGATAACAATTTGTAATAAAACAAAAAACTTGTTAAAAACTGTTAGGGGAACAGTTGTAAACTTTATAAAAGTACTTAAAACAGTTGAAAATTCTTAAAAAATGAAATAAAATTAAATGGATGAAATTCCATAAAAAAATAATTTAGATTAAAAAAAATTGAAATTTGACAAGAAAAATTATTAAGACAAAAAAATAAAATTTTATCGAAAATTGCAATATTAAGAACAACTGAATTTTTGATTCATAAAAAAATGAAAAATCTGTTTTTGTCAAGAAAGAAAACTTTAACGGTAAAATTGATTGGATTTTACCAAAAGAGCAACTGGAAATTAAAAATAAAATTGAAATTTTTTAAAGAAGAAATAATTGATTAAAAAAGGAGAAAAAAAGAAATGAAAAATTTCAATAACAAAAAAAAACGATTAAGAATTTGCCAAAAAATAACAAAACTTTCAAAGAGTATTTCAAAATACTTTTAAAATATTGAAATAGTATAAAAATATAATTTAAATTTTATAAAATGGCATTGTACCAAAAAGTAGAAGAATTTCTCAAAAAAAAAAATTGATTTGAACTGAAAAATTGTAAGAAAAGAAAAAATAGTTGCAAATCTTAAAAGCTGTAAACTTTCTAATAATACACTTAGCAATATCTTGATTAGAAATTAAAAACACTTGGTTTGTTTCATAGAAAATTTATTATTTCTTCTCCGACTAGTTTCGATTATCGTCATTATAAAGGAGTAAACTATTCGGAGAAAAAATAATAAATTTTCTGTGTTTTTAATTTCTAATCAAGATATTTCAAAAATGTTTCACCACGGGTTAAGTGAGCAATTAATTAAATATACACTTAGCAGTTGTAAATTTACAAAAAACAATTGGAATTTGCTATGAAAAAAGAAAATACAAAATTGATGGAATTATATTATAAAAATAACAATTGAAAAATTTTATAGAAAAACGATTGAAATTTGACAAGAATAATTCTTAAGACAATAAAAAACAAAATTAATGGATTTCTCTAAATGTCGTAAACAAGTAATAAGAAAAATCACATGAACAATTGAAGGCAAAAAAAGTACAATTGAGAGTTCTATTAAAATATAATTGTAATTTGACAAGTAAAAAATAAGAAAGGAAGAAAATAACATGAGACAACAAAATTGACGAAAATTAAAAAAAAGGATTACTACGGTTTAAAATTTTAATTAAGAAAACAAAAAACAATTGAGTCTATCAAATAAATGATTGAAATTTGAAAAAAAAACAATTGCAAATTGATTAAGAAAATAATTAAAAATTTGTTTTTGGCAAGAATAAAAAAAATTAAGAAGAATAAAAATCAAGAAAATTAAAAGCAAGTAATGTGTTAAAAAACATTTAAAATTTCTCAAAGAAGAAATAATTGATTTGTAAAAGGAAATAAAAGAAGAAAAATGCAAAAACAAAAACAATTGAAATTTATTAAAAACTGTAGAAAACAATTGATTTGATCAACAAAAGTAAACAGATAAAATAAATAAGAAAAAAAAAATTTGTTAATAATATATTAAAGAATGAGTTCAATAAGGGCGATTTTTTTGCACGCGTTCAAATTTCTAATGGACAAGTGCGAAAAAAGACCTTATAAACGAGTTTTTTATGGTAAAAAAATACTATTTTGCACATTATACAGGGTGACTGACGAAAATCCTTTGGAGCTGTATCTCGCTTATTTTTTATCCGATTTTAATAAATAAAACATTAAATTAAATCATTTTTAAAAGACTTTAATACTAAACTAAACTAAACTGATATTTTTTCTTGCAACCAGGTTTTGACAAAAGACGATTAACTTTTTTTTCAAATTGCACTGTATATATATTTTTTATTAATCCGCAAGGAGATTTTTTTCTGAATATAAATTTGTAAACAATTTTTTCCATACATCAAACTTAAGTCGAGAAAATGAGGATTTTTTGAAAAAAAAAATCAAGTAAAAATCATAGTAAACAATATACAGAACCTATTTTAAATGTCAAAAGTGACAGTGTCAGCAATTGATACAAAGAATTATTTAATTGCTAGTTAATATCATTTTACAATTTAGTTTAAAAATGACTTATGTAAAACATATTTAATGTTGGTGGCATCAATAAATTATTATTATTATTATTATTAGAAGAAGCTACAGTGTAGCGAAACAATTGTAGTAAAATAAAAAGTTGAAAATCATCAATAGTTTACTATTATTATTATATTAAGTAGAAAGTGCTTACAGAAGAACCAATTGATTTAGAAAAAAAAAACAGATGAAAACTTCCAAGAAGAATGAATTGAAAATTTGACGCAAACCAAGCCAAGAAAAAATGTAATTAAGGAAAAAATGATAAAATTTAAACAGGAAACAGATAAAATTTGTTAAAAACAATAAAAATTGTTTAAAGATTGATTTGGGAAACAATTGCAATAAATAAAAAAAACAATTGAAAATCTACCAATAAAAAGAAACAAATGAAATTTGCCGAGAAAAAAGTTGTAAGGAGAAAATGGATGAAATTTTTACCAAAAAGAAATAAACTGTAGAAATTTCAAAAATACCAAATAAATCATTTGATTGAAAAAAAAAACATATGAAAAAATACAAAAAATACAATTGATGGAATTTTACAAAAAAGAACAATTTTATTAAAAATCCTTGAAATTTTTCAAATAAGTATTAATTCATTTATATTTGAAGAAAAAAAACTTTGATTAAGAAAAAAGAAGATAGAAAATAGCAAAAGAAACAATTAATAATTATTAAAACAGTTGGCATTTCTCAAAGAAAAAATAATTGATAACTGAAAATTTGATTTAAAGAAACAATTGAAATTTGCTAAGATTAAGATATGAAAATCAAATGGAAGGAATTTGAACGAAATAAAATAATTGAAATTTGTTAAAAATAATAGAAATTCATCAAAAAAGTAATTAAAAATGCAAAAAACAGATTGAACATTTGATAAAAGTTTTAATTATCTAAAAAAATGATAATGATTATTTTTTTTAAAGTGTAGAAATTCCAAGCTATAGATATCACCATAATGTTTCTTTGAAAAAACTTTATTTTTACCATAAGGCTTTTATAATTTTATAACTAACTTATTTTCCTTGTATTTTTATTTATTGTGACGCACTCTCTTTCTCAATGCACTTTATTGTAATTTAAGAGAGAAATAAAGACTATTATAATTATTAGTCTACCTTGGTTTATATAATTTCATTTCCAGTTAAAATTATCATTTTCTTATCATATTTTCCAATGTTTCTAGGTTTCTTGGTGCAGTTCTCATTCTTGGCGTGCTTCAGTTGGCTGAACGTAATTTGCTTCGATATGTGGATGGCATTCGGGTGAGTATAAACAGAACAAAACATTATTTATAAGGCCAGCAATATAATTAGAGCCGCGCAAAATATTACGACCGATGTTGTTCGCCAATAATAATTATTTACACGACAATTTGCGCAAATTATGAAACTGATAATAATTAATCGTGTATTTTTTTTACTGCAATTTCGTTTCCCACATGTCCAATTCGGTGTAAATTGGAGCATCCGTGTTATCATTACACGACGCGTTTTTGAACAAATACACTAGCAGAAGCGGCATGTCTATATACAAATGTTTATTACAGTCGGTTGCTTTGAAATGGGATTCTGTTGATTTCGTATTATTTATCTTTACAATTATTTGATGGTGTTTGTGGTTTGTATTTATTTAAATTAATGAAAATGTTTCGACGACACATTAAAAAAAATCATTAGTTAGCCTTCAAAAAAAGTTAGTGTTACGTGTGTCATTATTCATTGCGATATTGTTGAGACCTACTGATCAATAGTAATTATTATTTTTTGCTTAATTACAATTCTCTTATGTCTGATGAGTGTAAAAACTTAATGTTTGTAACATAATAAAGAGAATCTTTGTATCTATCTCGATTTAAACGATTTCTATACGATCCAACAGGATGGCGCTACGTGCTATTCAGTTAACTGCATGAAAACCCGGTATAATAATAAAGCATTAAATCTATTTAACTCTACCATAATAAATATTTACTATTAATCGAAACGCATTATATATACTGATGGTTAGTAAAATCGTCGTAAACATATTATCAATGCAGTAGCACTTAGCGGACAGTAAAATTCCAATTACATTTAATTACGCCATTAAAACGAATTATCCCGATTGGCGAAGTAATGCAAGGGGATAACATGCATAAAAATAATTTAAATAATTAACACGATTATGTATGATGATTGCCGGGTCTTGATGAGTAATGTGTTGCTTTGAATTAATTAATTTGATGATGGTGGGAGATACAATGAAAACCTAACCAGCGAGGAATAATTCCGCGTGATGTATGCAAATGGTTTAATCATGGAATGTAAAGAGCTCGCGACAAATAAGTTCACAGCCATCGCCAGAAAAAAAAACGTTGTTAGCGTAATGTAATTAGAAATTAAGGTTGGTTCTTTGACGTAATAAAATTAACACGAAATAGAAAATATTTTATTTCAAAAGAAAATAAAACAGATATAATTAATGGGTGTATTTGTCATTTTATTATTAAATTAATGCAGCATTTCCTTTATAGTGCAACGAGTCAATATCACCATTATCCGAAAAATTGCCAATCATTTACAGTAAATTGTATATAGACAGCTATTAATATGCATTTAGACTGCACCAATAAAAATAATTCGCATCGATTATTTGATTTATCCCGACGTGCTTGTTTACCGCATACCCTGTTAATTCCGATCGGGTTACCAACCGGAAAATGGTATTTACTTTATTCCTTATAGTCTGCATAACATTTATATCCCGTATTGTTGATGATTGATGAAACGGAACGAGTTGTTGCTTCAGCGCGCACTCGTTCTTAAATATTTAAAAATAATCTAGGTGAAATTTTGTTATATCTTCAGGAAATGTGTTCTTTTTTAAAGGAACGCAGTAGAAAAGGCCATTAATCCTTCTCTAACGGGCCGAATAAATATTTCAAAATTCTTACGGAGGAGAATTAAAAATAGATTCCAATTACTTGCTGGGATGTAAATCATTCGACGGGAAAATGCAGGAAGAGATTCGGAAAGGTGAAACAAAAATATGTTGAAGAAGGAAACACGATTATTTTGTTTTAACACTTTATATAAACTGGTAAAACAAAGTCTTCGTTATATTTAAGGTGTACCACAAAGTAAACAAATTAAATGCCTCCACACTTGTTATAAGATATTACCATAAGGGTGTCATCTATTGTCTAAATATGGCACTATTTCCCTAGGAGTGGATAACCACCACCTATTAATTGGATCTTTGCAACGGCGACAATTATTTACAGAAAAGATGTAAGCAATACAATATTATAGGAATTACGTAATTTTGCGTCATAAAAATTAATTAATTAGATATGATTAGTATTTACCTATATAAAAAATCATGATCTAAATCGTGATTTAATTTTTGAAATATCTAAACGTAGGATTTCTTCCTCGTTGTTGCTTATTAGGCCAGACGAGTAAACGTAACGTGTTCAAACATGTGGGGAGAGGCTAAAGTAAGCACACACACATGAAAACAAACAACGAAAAAGAGAACAAACCTATAATGCCACAATGCCATTTCTGCACACAAATATTGACCACCCCGTTCACTCTTCTCGCCAAATATTCAATTAATTAGCTTCATTACGTATATTGCTCGCCCCCCATATTCACCGGGTCCCCCGGGGTGTTGATAAATCATAAATCAATTTGAAATGGTCGAGTCGACGCTGGAATAATTGAATAGAGCAATTTGACGTACTGACACTAATTACGTTGAAACGGTATGATCACAGTATTTGCAATTGTTTAATATGTTAAATGTAGAGATGGATAATCCAACTTTTTAGGTTACACTTAAGTAATTTGAATTATCCAGTTAAATTATTCGTCTTTGCTTTCTATAACTTTAAGCCATCTTTTCAGGCAGCTGATGAATTCTATCTCGGAATGTTACGTATAAAGTCGTCAAGATATTTTCCGATCTCATCAACTGATTGGAAATGCATATCAGACAATGCAGAATACGTGGTAATCTGATGGAACAGTGCCTGGTGAATATGTTGGGCGCTACAAGACGTCCCAGCCAAGATTTAGCAATGTGTGACCTGGTGTTGTATACTTATTTGTCAGTATAAAACCGTTTTCTTTTCAATTCTTGACTCAAGCTGATTAATTAACTTTGGTAGTAGACGGCAGTAACTGTTTAGCCTCTTCAAAGCTCTTCAAATCCCATCAAATACCGAGAAAAACCTTTTTTTGGAAGTGATTGAGTTTTGGGATCGATTGTGACGATTCTCCTGGATTTACCCATGACTTTCAATGCTTCGGATTGATATAGAGTACCCATTTCTCATTGCCCGTAACGATTTTTTACAAAAAAGTCTTTCAAAGCTGTTTATTGAGCAGATAAAGACGTTGATTTTCGTAGGTTTCAGTGAGCTCATGCGGAACCCATTTTCCTTCTTCCTGGATCTTTCCCACCTCCTCTAGGCGTTTGGAAATCAGTAGTTCTGCAAGCTCTTCCTACGTTTGTGCCAAATTCTCAGTAAGCATCTTCTCCGACTCATCTTTGTTGTATTTTTAAGGTCCTTAGGGCGTTGTTTGTCGTTCAGACAGAAATCATCGTTTTTAAACTTTTAATGGGTTTTCCAATAAGATGTTTCATTTTGATATTTAGAAAAACGAGTATGAATGAATATTTATTTCATTGTAAATAGAAAGGTATGCCATTAACAATCGATCAAATGACCGCCATGACTACGGTTGCAGCACCATATCCTCTTCATGAAATTTTCCATGACCAATTCACACATTTGCGGCTGTATGTCCTCGATAACATCACGAATTCCATCTTTAAGGTCTTGAATTGATTGTGGAGCATTGTCATAGACCTTATCTTTCAAGTGGCCCTATAGAAAAAAGTTTGAAGATGTTAAGTCACAAAATCTCGGGGACCAATTGTGAAATAACCCGGCAAGACACTTTTCTTGCAAAATTAATTTTATTAATTTACTTATTTATTTATTTCTCAACAGGTATACTAACCTAATTACAGAGAAATTCTTAAGAAACTAAGGTACAAAAATTGCGATTGCTTCGTTGCTTGTGTGGCACGTAGCGCCGTCTTGTTGAAAATAAACGTCGTCCACATCAATATCTTCCAATTTTTTTTTTTATTTTTCTTTAAAGATTCTTGAAATTTCAGTAATTTCTCCTCCATACTTTTAGTTTTTATTGCAACTTCCTTTTCAAAGAATTTTCATCGAGAATTCTAGAAATTTTTACAGGTTTAGCAAAGATTTTATTCAAGAGTTTTAAAAAGTCATTATTTATATTTATTTATAAAAATTTCTTCGTGGTTTCTATACAAGATTTTGTTCAACTTTTTCTATTAGAAAATTTACTTCTAAATTTCTATAATTTTCTCAGATGATCCGTACTTTTAGTTTTTCTTTTACATTGAGGTTTCTAGAATTTTTCACAAGATTTCATTTCAGGTTTATAAAACTTTTTTTGAAGATTCTAAAAGTGTGCAGTAATTTCTTTTTCTTATCCAACAAATAAATAGATATTTCCATAATTTTTAGCAGATATTTTATTCGAGTTTTACAATTTATTAGGAAATTTTCTTCTAATTTTCTAGAACTTACTTAGAGGCTTCTAAAAGTTTCAGGAATTTCTTTTATGCATCTACTTTTCCAAAGAATTTTGATCAAGGATTCTAGAATTTTTCACAAGTTTTCCTTATAGATTTCTAGAACTTATTTGGAGGATTTTGGAAGTTAACAGTAATTTCTTCTTCATATTTCCAGAATTTTTAGCAAAGGTCTTATTCGGGAGTTTTATTATTTTTTATAAAGTTTGTTTCGATATTTTTAGAATTTTTTTTGAGACTGTTTTCAGTAATTTCTCTTCCAGATTTTAATATTGTCTTATAAATTGCAAAGATTTTCTTCAGGGCTCAAAAATTAAAAAAAATATTTTCCAGAATTCGACACTTTATTTTCGAGAGTTCAGAAATTTTTAGTAACTCATATTCAGATTTGGAGGCTATAGATTTTTCTAGAAAATCTGTAGAAATTACCAACAATTTCTTTTGTAGTTCTAAAAACTTCTCCCAGTAGTATACTATTTTTTTTCTTAAATGTTATTATTTGTTGTATATATTTAGGTTGTAGCATTTCATTAATGATTTTAGAGTTTGCTATAAATATATTTTCAAAAATTTTAGTATCTTCCGTTAATTATTTAGATTTATTTTCTTATTTTGTTGTTTTTTTTTCTTTTTCAAAAATGTCTGTAAATTCTAGTACTTTTGAGCAATTTGTTTTGGATATAGCAAAGCAATTTTTCGAGAGTTGTTTTTTATAATGTTTTTGCAATATTTATGGAAATTTACCAAATCTTTTGTATCTTTATATCGAAATTTTAGGAATTTCTTATTTAAATTGCGAAAAAAAAAATTTCAAGATTTTAAGTCCATTAACTTATATTTGATGTTAGGTATCATTTCGCAAAGTTATTTTAAAAATACTGAAAAACAATTGAAAATCGAATGCCTATTTTTAGCATTTTTACTTCTCTTCGTTGCTGGTAATTTATTGGTAAAAGAATTTTCGTATTTTCATAACTATTTTAAGAATTATAGCTAAAATATAAAAAAAGACAATTGAATAACAAATTTTTAATTTTTATTCTATCAATTTGAATTGGATGTCAGCAATCCTTTCGTAAAAGAATTTTTACAATCCGTCCATCCTGTAAATAGTAATTGTAAAAGTTCTGAAAAACAATTGAAAATAAAATTTTTGATTTCTTGTCTATGAAAGAATTTTTTAAATCCGTCCTTGCTATAAAAAGTTATTCTAAAAATACTGAAAAACAATTGAAAATCGAATGTCTATTTTTAGCATATTTACTTCTCTTCGTTGTTGGTAATTTATTAGTGAAATAATTTTCGTAATTTCATTATTATTTAAAAAATTATTTCTAAAATAGTAAAAAAAAATTAATAACGAATTTTTGATTTTTATTGTATCAATTTGAATTTGTAAAATTTAGGCAATTTCCAGTAAATTGACAAGATTTAAATAAATAAATGTATTAATCTTATTTTATTTTAATTTCACGAATTAAATTTTGTACTTTTTTTCACTAGTTTTAATGTCACAACATGTATTATATTGTATAAAGGGGTTTCCCGTATATAATAAAAAAAAAAAGACTTTCTTAGAAAATTTGTTTTTAAAAATCTAGACTCAGGAAATTTCTAGTAATTTCTTCTCCATATTTCAAGATTTTTTCAACTTGTCTTCTAAATCGCAAAGATTTTCTTTAGGGATCTAGAATTTTTAGAATTTACTTCTAGAAATCAAGATTATTTATTCTCCAGAGTTCAAGATTTGTTTTTGAAGTCGTCTTTTAAATTGCAAAGATTTTCCTTGAGGCATTCTAGATTTTCATCTAAAAGTTTAGAGTTTAGAAAATGGCCAATGACTTCTTCTCCAAATGAAATTTTTTTTCAACTTATCTTATAAATTGCAAAGATTTTCTTTCAGCCTCTAAATGTTTTTTTAATTCCTCTTTTTCTCGAGGATTCAGAAATTGCTTCTCTAGAATTCAACATTTTGTTTCAACTATAAAATTATTTAGAAAGTTCTAAATTGCGGAATTTTTCTTGAAGGGTCTAGAATTTTTTAGATAATTTTCCCCTACAAATCTTTTCTTATTTTCGAGAGAGTTTAAGGAATTTTCCGTAATTTCTCTTCCCGATTTCAAGATATCTTTTCAACTGGTCTTCTAAATTTCTAGGAGGCTCTAGAATTTTTTAGAAAATTTTCATTTAGATATCTAGACTTTTTTCCGAGGGTTCAGGAAATTTCCAGAAATTTCTCCTCCAGATTTCAAGGTTATCTTCTTATCTTATAAATTGCAAAGATTTTCTTGGAAGCTCAAGAACTTTTTGGAAAATTTGTTTGTAGAAATCTAGATTTTTCCCGACGCCCTAGATTTTTTTGAATTTTTTACTTTTTCAAGAATTCAAGAACTTTCCACAAATTTTTTTTCTAGGTTTAAAGATTTTTTATTCAACCCGCTTTCTAAATTGTGAAGATTTTATTGGAAGCTCTAAAATTTTAATAATTTGTATGGATTACCACGTAGTAATGGTCGCAACCATTTTCTTTAACAAAAATTTTACTTCTGACAATTTTCTTTTATTCAAATTTTGTAATTAAAGTTATTGCAAACTTATCATATAATATTTTCATCTACCAACTGTCATTTGATATCTGTAAAATTTTGGAATTGATAAAGAAAATCGATCTATCGTCATCTTTCAATTGTCTACTGTCATCTATTATTTCTGTTATCTGTTTTCTTCTGAAAATAAGAAAGAAAACTAAACATTAGAAAAGTTTTAATGACATTTGTCATCTGTCATATAATATTTTCATCTACCAACTGTCATTTGATGTCTGTAAAATTTTGGAATTGATAAAGAAAACCGATCTATCGTCATCTGTCAATTGTCTTCTGTCATCTATTATTTCTGTTGTCTGTTTTCTTCTGGAAATAAGAAAGAAAACTAAAAATTTGAAAAGTTTTAATGACATCTGTCATCTGTCGTATATATATTTTCATCTACCGACTGTCATTTGATATCTGTAAAATTTTGGAATTGATAAAGAAAACCGATCTGTCGTCATCTGTCAAGTGTCTTCTGTCATCTATTATTTCTGTTATCGGTTTTCTTCTGAAAATAAGGAAGAAAACTAAAAAATTGAAATGTTTTAATGACATTTTTCATCTGTCATATAATATTTTCATCTACCAAACGATTCTTCATCTCGCTTGTAGTCAAGGTCGCTAATCCTGTTCCGTCGTGTCTCCTCTTGGTCTAATTATTTGTTCTATTGTTCTGTTCGAGGTGGATCTGTGTTTTTCATGTTTTTAGCAATATACCTTTCCTTCTTGTGCCTTTGATAGCGTAGTTCAGGGCTTGTTTCATTATTTTTCCGCTATCTTTCCTTAGCGTGTGCCATATCCATCTCCATTTTCTTTGTTTAATTCATATCTCTACAATTTCTTGCTTACATTTTCTCCATAGCTCTTTATTTGTTATTCTGTTTGGACAGTATATTCCCAGTATCTTGCAAAGGCAAAAACCTTTGGTGCTGTATCTCGCTTATTTCTTATCCGATTTTAATAAATAAAACATCAATTTGAAAAAAAAAGTTGATCGTCTTTTGTCAAAAACTGGATGCAAGAAAAAATATCAGTACAGTTCATATTAAAGTCTTTTAAAAATCATTTAATTTGATGTTTTATTTATTCAAATCGGATCAAAAATAAGCGAGATACAGCACCAAAGGTTTTTCGTCAGTCACCCTGTATAAACAGTAAACTTAAAATACATTCTACTTTATAACTTAATGTAATGCGGAAACGAGCTTTTCTTCGTGAATCCTGCGGCAGATCTATCAACTTATGGGACTTGTCACCAGTTCTTCTAGGATACTTGAGATGTTATTGTTCCATGTTTGTCTCGGCCTTCCTGTCCGTCTTTTTGTAGTTATTCGGGCTTCCCATACTTGTTTTACTGGTCTACTATCAGGCATTCTTTGTAGATGTCCAAACCAACCGAGTTGTCTTTTCTTAATAAATTCAAGGGTTGATTCAATGGACAGGTCTTCTCCGATTTTTGTGTTTTTTATCCGATTTATTTTTGTAACTCCCTTTGCACCTCTAAGGTACTTCATTTCAACCGCTTGCATTTTGCTTTTATGTTCTTTGTCTAGTGTCTATGTTTCACAGCCAAATGTTAGCATTGGTCTATATAGAGATTTGAAAACTTTCACTTTGGTCTGTTTTGATATTTCTCGGTTCCAGATGAAATGTCTCATTGTGTGATATAGTTTCATTGTGTTGTCTATTTCTATGTTTTGTTTCCCATTGTCTTGTATTGTAATTCCTAAATATGTATATATTTTTGTTTGTTTTAATGTTTCTTTGTTCAGTTCAATATCTATATTTTGATCGTCTTCGCGTATGCACATTGTTTTAATTTTTTCAGATTTATTTTCATACAAAAGTCTTCTAGGTTTCTTCCGATATGAGAACTGGTTTTACTTTATTATGTCCAATAAGTATTTTTTTAGTTTTTCTGCTACATTTCCTTGCTATCCCATTTATAAAAATTATAAACAATAATGGGCTGAGGATTATGATTATTTTTGAATTATATATAACGTGATTCTCAGTGTTGGAATATATTTGTTTTATGTCTTATTATTTTAAGGTCGATGTTATGTCGTCCTAGAATATTCCATAGTATATTTCTATTCACTCTGTCAAATGCCTTTTCTAAACCAATAAAAGTTAAAACCATTATTTTCTGTTGTTGTTGAAACTTTTCGCTTATTTGCCTTATTGTGAAGATGTGGTCTTTGTCCGTTTCTAAATCCACATTGTGTTTCTTCCAACTTATGTTCTATTTTTCCTAATTATGATTGCTATTATTTCAATATTTTCATGGTGGTGTTTTAGTAGGTTTATTCCTCTGTAGTTTTTGCAATCATCTCTATTTCCGGATTTATAGATTGGTACTATTAAGGTTTTACGCCAACTTTCAGGTATTTTTCCATACTGTATTTATAATATATAGTAGTAGATTTTTTCCTGTTTCTTCTAGGTTTTTAACATTTCTGCTGTATTTTATCTGCGCCAGGTGATTTTCCATTTTTAATTTCTTTATTATTTCCATCATCTCTTTCATTGATATTTTTTTCTCTGTTGTGATTCCATTAAATTCTTCCTCGCGGTTGTCTGTACATGTATCTGTAGTTTTTAATAAGTCTTGGAAATATTCTCGCCATTTATCTAATATTTCATTTGTCTTAAGTAATATTTTATTGTTTTTATTTCTGATTTGTTGTAGGGTTGGTTTGTTTGTTGTATTTTTTGATTTCTTAAGTGTGTTATAGAATAATTTTTGGTTTTCTCTAGATTTTTTTTTCCATTTTTTCATCCATCACTGTTTTTGATTTTCTAATTAGTTTTTTAAGTTCTTTTCTGCAATTTGTATAATATGTATAGTTTTCTTCTGTCTTATTACTTAAATATTTCTTCCAGAGAGATTTCTTCTTACTTATGTTTTCTTTTATTGTGTTATTCCACCATCCAGTTTGTTTCCTCGTTTTATCTTTCTTGTTTATACCGCATACCTCTTTTGCCGTAGTTCTTATATTATTTTCAAACGTTGCCCATAATTTATCTATATGTGTCTCTTCTGTTATGCCAGTCCATTTAATCGAGAGTTGTTCTTGAAATTTCTTTGCAATTACACAGTCTTTTAGTCTGATGGCTTTTATCGAATCAATATTCTTATTTTATGTTAGATTCTGTTTTACATTTTTAGTTTTCAGTATTAGTAGAAAGTGATCACTTCCAATTTCGGCTCCTCTTTTTACTCTAATGTTTTTTACTTTGTTGATTTTATATGTACAGGGTGACTGACGAAAAACCTTTGTTGCTGTATCTCGCTTATTTTTTATCCGATTTTAATAAATAAAACATCAAATTAAACCATTTTTAAAAGACTTTAATAGGATCTGAACTGTTATTTTTTCTCGCACCCAGTTTTTGACAAAATACGATCAACATTTTTTTTTAATTGCACTGTATATATATTTTTATTGATTCGCAAGGAGATTTTTTTTCTGAATATAAAATTGTAGACAAATTTATTCATACATCAAACTTAAGTCGAGAAATTGAGGATTAAAAAAATAAATAAAAAGTCAAGTATCCATTGTAAACAATATACAGACCCTATTTTAAATGTAAAAAGTGACAGTGACAGCCATTGATACAATACTGCAACAATTTTTAATTATTTCATAATTAAAATGTTGCAATATTTCAAACACTGTACTAGAATTTTGTGCTTCTACAGAAATCGTTTTTCAGTTTTTGAAATCTTGCAACATTTTTATTATGAAATTATTAAAAATCATTGCAGTATTGTACCAATGACTGACACTGTCACTTTTGACATTTGGAATAGGCTCTGTATATTGTTTACTATGGGTATTTGATTTTTATTTATTTTTTTAATCCTCAATTTCTCGACTTTGGTTTGATGAATGGATAAAATCGTTTACAAATTTAGATTCAGAAAAAAATCTCCTTGCGGATCAGTACAAAATATATATACAGTGCAATTTGAAAAAAAAAAGTTGATCGTCTTTTGTCAAAAACTAAATGCAAGAAAAAAATATCAGTACAGTTTATATTAAAGTCTTTTAAAAATCATTTAATTTGATGTTTTATTTATTCAAATCTGATCAAAAATAAGCGAGATACAGCACCAAAGGTTTTTCGTCAGTCACCCTGTATATATATAATCTACAATGGATCTCTCCGTTCTTCTTATAATCTCGCATGTCTATTTATGTATATTTTTGTGTTGAAAAAATGCGTTTGTTATAAGTAAATTATTCATTTGACAGTATTCGAGAAATCTCTTCCATTGTTCGTTTCTACATAATTCGCCATATTTCCCAATTGTTTCTTTATGCCGTTGATCTTTTCTTCCTACCCGTGCATTTAAAGCCCCCATTACAATCACTTCATTTTTAAGTTCTTCTGCGATTCTATTTAGTTCTTCCCAATATTTATTTTTTATTTTTTTTAGAAAAGTTTTAGTACTGTGTTTAAATTTTATAAGTAAAACTCATACATTGGCATTCTGTCATGTTTCCTACGATGTTTTTATTAATAATACAAGCTACTTCACATGCCGCTATAGCATTTTCCTCTACCCCACTATACAAGGTGTCCCCGTTAATCACTATTGGTCATAATAACTAAAATTATATATTTTATTGTGACAGTTATTAATAATAAATTTCATTCAAATCAAATAAAGCGTTCAAGTGTTATAAACAAAAAAATAAAATATTTTGGAACTTTGAAGACAAATTCCGACTTAACCGTAAACTTTTGGATATAGATATGTTGCGTTAAATCATCATATTTTGGCCCTAAGAATCTGTGGTCCAGCCATTTCCCCACATTAACGCGACACACTGTATACAGGGTGAGTTTTTTTCGATGTTCTCTATGGGGATCTCGGAAACTATAAGAGATAGAGAAACGGTTAAATGGGGAAAGAAGTGTAGATTAACGAGACGAATAAAATTCCACTTTCAAATTTTTCAAAAAAGTCAAGGGTAACTAGATATTTTGAAAAAAGTAAAAAGTGTCAATTTTTTCAAATCAATATATCTCGGTTATTATAATAGATAGAAAAAAACTGTAAAGGACAAAGTTTTAGATAATTTTATGTAGATTAATAAAAAATAATCGCCATTATTTTCCGAGATATGATGCAAACTTACATTTTTTTAAATGGAAACCATAGTTGGCTATGACCTCATTCAAAAGGTATTTTTTTTCTCTTTAATCCAATATGACATACGACATAGTTATTTCTAAAAATAAGTGAGTTATAGTCATTTTAAATTTTATTATAAATAAAAAATGGATAGCCGTGAAAAAGATGAAAGTAAAACAATTGCAGTTGTTTATAATAATAGCAATATTGTAATTATTAGTTCTACAAAGTTAAATAAAAATGGAAAAGAAGGATAAGTATAATAATTTTGTAATTATCAAATGGCCTTCTGTATGTGGTATAAATGCATTTGTCAAGAGGATAATACGTTTCTGACAAAAATATAATGAACAGATGAATCGCGATTCACTAATTGTGGTATTTTTAATCGCCACAATGAACATAGATGAGCTTAAGAGAATCCACGAGAAGTTTCACAGAGAAAACTACAAATTAAATTTGGGTTTAATCCATGGTGTGTTTGGATTAATAATTCTCGGTCCATATATTTTTGAGAGCTCACTAAGTGAAACTGATTACTTTCAATTTCTTCAGAAAACATTTGAAGATACGCTCGATTGTTTAAATTTATCATTACAAGCAAGATTAAAATGGTTCCCATATGACGGTGCTCCACCTAATAACATGTTGGCTTTACAAATTATTTAAATGATGCTTTTTCTAACTCATAAGTGGGAAGAAATAAACCAATCCCAGGGCCACCTAGATCTCTCGATCTGCGCGTTTTAGAATTGTTTCTGTGGGGTTATGTAAAAAACAAACTATATGAAAAATCATATCAATCTGTGGAGGATCATAAACTAGTTGTTATTGAAACATTTAATTTAATTTACATGCGAATAGTCAAAAAGCCATAAGTTCAATTTTAAATAGATATAATTTATGTCATACGACTCTTTGACCATATTTTTTAAAAATTAAAATTTCTCTCCCATTGATATATTGATAATTGCAGAATTACTTTATGCAGTTGTTTCATTTTTGTTTATCTCTGTAAAACTAATAATTACAATATTGCTAATATTATAAACAACTGCAATTGTTTTACTTTCACTTTTTTCATGGCTACCCATTTTTTATTTATAATAAAAGTTAAAATGACTATAACTCACTCATTTTTAGAAATAACTATGTCATATGCCATATTGGATTAAACAGAAAAAAATTACCTTTTGAATGAGGTCACAGCCAACTATGGTTTCTATTTAAAAAAATGTAAGTTTGCGTCATATCTCGGAAAATAATGGCGATACAAATTTTCTGAGTATTTTATATTAATGTGCATAAAATTATCTAAAACTTTATCCTTTACAGTTTTTTTCTATCTGTTATAATAACCGAGATATATTGATTTGAAAAAATTGACACTTTTTACTTTTTTCAAAAAATCTAGTTACCCTTGACTTTTTTGAAAACTTTGAAAGTGGAATTTTATTCGTCTCGTAAATCTACACTTCTTTCCCCATTTAACCGTTTCTCTATATCTTATGGTTTCCGAGATCCCCATAGAGAACATCGAAAAAAACTCACCCTGTATAATTAGATGTCCATTATTTGTTTTGTCCTTTCTTTTTTGTCTCTGTCAGTCCTAGTACGTTTATTCCCATTTTATCAAATTCCAGTTCTATTTCTTTCTCTTTATTATTAATTTTTCTGATATTCCAAGTTCTAATAAGTCTTTTATCTCTCTTTTAGGAATGTTTCAACTCCAGTTTTCACACTTTCATTTTCTAGTTGCAGACCTGTTATAATTATTCTTTCCTCTTTTTCTGCGTTTTCCTCTAAGATTCCTTTTATTAATTTTCTTAGTTCCACTTTTCATCATTTTTCTTGTTTAGGCTTTTCAATTCTTGTATTTCCGCTTTTAGTTCTAGTGTTTTTTTCCATTTGTGTTTAGTAATTTTAATTCTTCTATGTTGTCCTTTTCCATACCCTGCATGTATTTACACATGACATTTTCTTTGTAGTTTATGATTCGCTTCCGTGCAGCAGCACACTAATAAAATTGCTGCCAAAATGTTTAGTTTTTAGTTTTGTTTTTTGCGATATCAGAGACGATTTCCACACTTTATTTCTTCTTTATATATTTACCCGACCTTCTATTACTGTCAATTATACTTACTAGGTAACTGAATGCTTCTGTTGATGTTATTGTTCCTCCTCTGAATTTAATTTTTTTGTTGGATTGTGTATTTATTCCCATCTTATTACACTTTTTCACATTTATTTTTAGGTTGACTTTTGCTGCTTCGTGGATTAGTTTTTTGGTTATTTCCTTCATGTTTTTATTGTTTTCTTCAAGTAGACAAATGTCGTCTGCAAGTTCGATTATTATTTTCTGTCACTGTCTTCATAACGTCATCGATGACTACTAAGAACAAGAGAGGTGATAGGATGCAGCCTTGTCTGACGCCGGTTTCTATTTTGATCACCTTTTATCTCTATTTTTCCAGAATTGTTTTCGTAAAATATTTGTATCACTTTTATTAGTTTTTTTGGCATGCCAAAGCTTTTTAGAATTCCTTTCCTGTTTATCTTATCAAAGGCTTTCTCAAAGTCTATGAAGTTAATTACAATTTCTTTTTGCCATTCTATAGCCTGGTCCACAATTATTCTCAAGGTCGTTGTATTGCCTATGTATGATCTTTTCGGCCTGAACCCTGCTTGGTTACCTCCCAGTTTAGGTTGCATTTTCTTTATTCTTTCGGGGATGATTCTAGTCTTGCTCGCGACGAGTATAGTGATATTGTTTATAGGTTATAGGTTATAGGTTGTAGATTACATAGGGTCCTAGTGAGGTATGTTAGCCTCTCGTGAACTGCGACCTAACAGATCTATTGTTCTACCCTTAACCAATTATATTGTTAAACGAAATAAAATATAGAGTGTTATACAAACAAAGTTGAAGTGTTTTATTAACCTTAACCAATTACTTCCCAAGCAGTCCCACATCCACCATGAACCTGGTAACTTTCTTGGGGGTTATACTGCTTATTTCTTCGGTGGATAATCGGTCCCTGCCGAAGCGTGAAAGACGCTAGTGAACAATCGCTTGTGAACAATCGCAACATAATCGGTAGTTTCCACTTTCCTCTTTTCCCATTTTCTACAAATGGTATCGGAAGGCACTGTCATGAGTCCGGTAAAAGTTCTTAGCTCGTTACTTGTGAGTTCAAGCACCTTGTAGCTGTGGTCGAGTTTAATGAGTCGTTTTGATTGACGTATGTCTGATAGATTGTTCCAGTGCTTGCGTCTTCTGTCCTCTACCCATTTTTGCACCACCCCTCTTCTGTGCGCCATGGGGAGTCCGCAAAACGGCTCAGGTCCTATAGGAGTGGCATTTGGACATCTTTTTGCGAGTTCATCTGCCACTTCGTTAATACCCCCATGCCCTGGGACTCACATGAGGGTCAACGAGTTTTTCTTCGCCGCCAGTTGCGAATACGAGTAGTAATATTGTTTAAACTGCTTAAACCAAAATGCGCACACATCGTACAATACAAGACTTTCTCCGAGAGAGGAACAAATAGATTGGCACGTTCCTGCAGTTATTTTTCTTGTTGGAATTCGTAAAGAATGCATCCGACGCTACAGATTATCTGCTGCCATTTTCTAATCAATTGATTTTCAAATTAAAATAATTTGGATTATTTTATTAAAATTCTCGCAGTTCTCATATTTGTCCAGCTCTGAAACAACAATCGAAAGTGTGTTTATTGCGCGGACTTCATGGGCCATAAACTTTTGCATAAACAAATGATATTTTGAAACATTATTGTGTCCGAAACAGCTGCGCGGCGCTGTTTAAATTTCACTTAACACGTGACGATTCTATTTTTGCCCATCTCGATAGACACGTCTATTTTTGATAACCTATTTACTTTTATTATATACTTTAATGAATTTATAAGCGTGACCGAAGATGAGGAGGGCGCTTGGAATTTCAATCAAAGGAAATTGTGATATAATTCAACAGTTAATGTTTATCTGCTAATACAATATTAACCAAATAATTATTTGAAGTCATAGAACAACAGGTAAATTTAAAAAAAAACATTTAATTTTATTGATGCTTGGTGTTAGGTATTATTTATCTTATCCAATATGCTAACAAAAAGATTCTAATATTCTTACAGAAATTTTTGATCGCATTTAGAAAGGCTTGAATTTACAAAATATGTGTTTTTCCATTCCCGCCCTCTATTCTTCTGCTGGCAGTTGCTCCTAGAAGACTCTATTGATGAGGACTCAACAAATATTTTGCCAAATATGACCTAGAAAGGAATATTTATTTGACACTACCTTAATGGAATCAGAAATATAAATTTAATGAAGGATATTTATTTCATTTTCAGTCATCGATTATTGCTGATCATTTTCAAAGTACAATCTATTTGCTTCTTGAAAATGGTCAGCAATGATTAAAACACGTGTCACGCGTCTAAAAATAAAAATAAATAGTGTGTCTATATTAAACCATTTCCATTCTGCATCTTCTAATAACTGAAATATGAATAAGTAAACACTTCAACTTGTAAATTGAATAAAACACATTAACTCTGTTTGTATAACTTGAAAGTTAACAAAGCTTTCGTGTTTTATTCAATTTAAAAAAGTATAACGAAGTAGAAGCTTCTTATATTCAAAATGAAATATGAATGGTTAAGTTTGGAAAGTGAACACACTGTATTTATACATTTTTAACGAATTTATATATGTACGGCGTCAATATTATTATTTGATTGTTGTTATGAAAAACTCGATAAGTTATCCAAATTTAGAACCACATCCGGTCCCACCTCACTCCCCCGTGATTATTAATACGACTTTTCTAAAATATTTCTCGTTACTATATTATGTTAATATATTAATTGTCGGAGCTGTTATTGTTAAAAAAATGCATCTTCACTTTTTAAACCTTTAACGTTCAAAAAGTGAAGATTATTTATATTATATAAACTAACTTACACAGTTTCAAAATTTCTTTTACAGACAGATTCGAACCTTTAACGTTCAAAAAGTGAAGATGAATTGTATTATGTATTATATAATCCAACTATCTCATTTTTAAAATTTCTTTTACAGACAGATTCGAGTTAAAGGTTTACCTAGCAAGAAGAAGGACACGAAGAGGTTTATTTATTACAACATTTACGGCTTTAGCATTCCGATCATCATCTCCCTCACGACGTACACCATGTATAAAACGAGATGCCTGCCCGAATATTTAGTTCCGCATATCGGGAAGATCAAGTGCTTCTTCGACAAAAGTAAGATAATTATTTTGATTTTGATTTTAATAAAAAAAAAAGGTGAACATTTTTTGTTCGATGTGACAATCATTGAAAATCGGCGATTGACACGAAGGGATTTTCTCTACTTGTCCTAATAGCAAAACTATTAATATAATAGTAATACTAAATACTTTTTCCAGTTATACAGAAAAAGTATTAAGTATTATTATTATATAATAACATGCATAACGATGTAGATGCCTCAGGAATCAACGATAAAATTAATCATTATTAATGTAGCTGAAAATTGGATTATTCATTTGTACACCCAATATTTAGACCAAAAACATTTAACATAAAATTTTATCCAGTTTCAACAATATGCACATCATTATCTAAAAAATTTTGTTGCCCAGTTTGATAATAATTTTTCACGTGCTTCTTATAAATACGCGTATTTATAGAAATTCGTGCAATGTCAGGAATACTTTGGAAAATGGGGTTTCCCTGGAATAAATTATTGCGTTGTTTATCTAATACGGTATGTACACCACGGATTATTTTCACAGACAACAGAAATATTATTGCGTTTAATAATAAGTAAATGTAAAACTTTGTTATGTACACAAATAAACATTATTATTATTATTATTATACTAAATTGAAAAATTCACTATGTTTTAATTATTTGTGGTTAAAACATAGTGAATTTTTCAATTCAGTGTAAGTATGGATTACCACGTAGTAACGGTCGCAACCATTCTCTTTATTATTATTATAATAAATGTACACCTAATAAAACTGATTATTCAGATCACATTTTAAACGAGCTGCAATTTTTTTTTTCTAAAAATTTCTTCAAAATCCATCGATTAATCTTTTTTTAATTCTTTAATTTTATCAAAATTCCACCATCAGGCCTTCCTGTATGTGTGTGGCGGTATTCAAAAATAAATATCTGCGACACGAAAACAAGTGTGCTCTATTTCATGATATTTTCAACATCAGCCCATAAATCTTACTACTTGGTTACTTTTCGACAAGCACTAATAATTTAAATGTAACGTAATAATGCGACAAGACTTTAAAACTATTTGTTACGCCGTTTCCAATTGCATTTTCACATCATCGACTATTTATAAACGTCCGGCGATATGAAAATTGCGTTATTGAAACACTAACATTTTCAAAATAATTACTAGGAACTTATTATTGTTTACTGTATATAAATATTTCGATTTTATATACAAAATAATAGAAGAAGGAATTAAATATTATTTACTGTATAATTTGTTTTTATTTTGATGTTATACAGGGTGACTGACGAAAAACCTTTGGTGCTGTATCTCGCTTATTTTTTATCCGATTTTAATAAATAAAACATCAAATTGAACCATTTTTAAAGACTTTAATAGGATCTGAACTGTTATTTTTTCTCGCACCCAGTTTTTGACAAAATACGATCAACATTTTTTTTTAAATTGTACTGTATATATATTTTTATTAATAATAATAATAATAGTCTTTATTTCTATCTTAAATTACAATAAGTACAATAAGAAAGAAAGTGCGTCACAATAAAGAAAAAATACAAGGAAAATAAAATCATATGTATACATTACTAATCAAAATATTCTTCTAAACTATATAATTCTTTGTATTGTATTGATTCGCAAGGAGATTTTTTTTCTGAATATACAATTGTAGACAAATTTATCCATAAATCAAACTTAAGTCGAGAAATTGAGGATTGAAAAAATAAATAAAAAGTCAAGTATCCATTGTAAACAATATACAGACCCTATTTTAAATGTCAAAAGTGACAGTGACAGCCATTGATACAATACTGCAACGATTTTTAATTATTTCATAATTAAAATGTTGCAATATTTCAAACACTGTACTAGAATTTTGTGCTTCTACAGAAATCGTTTTTCAGTTTTTGAAATCTTGCAACATTTTTATTATGAAATTATTAAAAATCATTGCAGTATTATACCAATGACTGACACTGTCACTTTTGACACTTGGAATAGGCTCTGTATATTGTTTACTATGGGTATTTGATTTTTAATTTTTTTTTAATCCTCAATTTCTCGACTTTGGTTTGATGAATGGATAAAATCGTTTACAAATTTAGATTCAGAAAAAAATCTCCTTGCGGATCAGTACAACATATATATACAATGCAATTTGAAAAAAAAAAGTTGATCGTCTTTTGTCAAAAACTGGATGCAAGAAAAAATATCAGTACAGTTCATATTAAAGTCTTTTAAAAATCATTTAAATTGATGTTTTATTTATTCAAATCAGATCAAAAATAAGCGAGATACAGCACCAAAGGTTTTTCGTCAGTCACCCTGTATATGTAATTATATACTTAACTTTTATAATAAACTTCTAATACAATAAAGAAAACTCTTTTCCTGTACGAACACTTTCCAATACTTAAGTTCGTGATTTTTTCAATTGTTTTTTCGAATTGAGTTCCTTACTTGAGAACAGATTTTTGTTAGTTATTATAGACCCACAGTTCTGAATTGCCATTATAGACTCCGAAATAAATCAAGGAATGACCTTCTCCTTTTAATTTTAATTAATTGGATGTATATTTATTAAAAATTAAAAAAATCCCTAAAACTATTTCTGTCGGGCAAACCCAGGAAGTAATTACTAAGGACGTGGGAAAAACTTTCCGTTGCAGGAAACAACAAAATCCATGCAATTATTCTCCACAAACCTTGAATGACATAACCGGCGCAAAACAATAGGATATGATGTATATAAATATTATATGAGTTATAATATTATTTTAAAACACATTCAAATTATTATTTTTTAATTCACTTAATTATTATAGTGAATAGCACATTCATATATAAATATTTATGAGTTATTAAATTATTGTTTATATACAGGGTGACTGACGAAAAACCTTTGGTGCTGTATCTCGCTTATTTTTGATCCGATTTGAATAAATAAAACATCAAATTAAATGATTTTTAAAAGACTTTAATATGAACTATACCGATATTTTTTCTTGCATCCAGTTTTTGACAAAAGACGATCAAATTTTGTTTTCAAATTGCACTGTATATATATTTTGTATTGATCCGCAAGGAGATTTTTTTCTGAATCTAAATTTGTAAACGATTTTATCCATTCATCAAACCAAAGTCGAGAAATTGAGGATTAAAAAATTAAAAATCAAATACCCATAGTAAACAATATACAGAGCCTATTCCAAATGTCAAAAGTGACAGTGTCAGTCATTGGTACAATACTGCAATGATTTTTAATAATTTCATAATAAAAATGTTGCAAGATTTCAAAAACTGAAAAACTATTTCTGTAGAAGCACAAAATTCTAGTACAGTGTTTGAAATATTGCAACATTTTAATTATGAAATAATTAAAAATCGTTGCAGTATTGTATCAATGGCTGTCACTGTCACTTTTGACATTTAAAATAGGGTCTGTATATTGTTTACAATGGATACTGGATTTTTTATTTATTTTTTTAATCCTCAATTTCTCGACTTAAGTTTGATGTATGGATAAATTTGTCTACAGTTTTATATTCAGAAAAAAAATCTCCTTGCGAATCAATAAGAATATATATACAGTGCAATTTAAAAAAAATGTTGATCGTATTTTGTCAAAAACTGAGTGCGAGAAAAAATAACAGTTCAGATCCTATTAAAGTCTTTTAAAAATGGTTTAATTTAATGTTTTATTTATTAAAATCGGATAAAAAATAAGTGAGATACAGCACCAAAGGTTTTTCGTCAGTCACCCTGTATACATTTAATTTATTTCTATTAATTTACTTAATTATTATAGTGGATGACACATACGACCATTTGCTCTTCTTCGTCGGCCCGTTGACCATTTTGATCGTGGCGAATTTGGTGCTGTTCCTGAAGACCATCATTTACTGCTTCAAGGTGAAGGATCAAATCAACAGGATGAAGGCGAGTCCTAGTAACGACAAGGCGAAGAGGTCACAGAAATTGAATGCCGATATTGAGAAGTGAGTCTAATTATAATATTTCGCGATAATTGAAAATTGCGAATAAATAACGTCAAGAAATTGATATTATTAAAAATATCAGTATTGCCAAGTTACAATGTGAAGGGTAATTCATAGTGATTCCTTTTGAAATAAATTTCTAAAAATATTCTAAAACTTACAATAACTTTTATACCTTTTTTTTTAAATAACTCTAATATTTCTCATCGTTTCTCTTCTTGGATTACCAGAGATCATAATTAAAATGTTTGACGTTGATACAAAATTTAAAAGCAAAATTTAGTTAAAGTAAAAATAAACAGTCTACTCGATTTTTTATCATTGTCTTGGAAACTAAACAAGGGTTTGTAGGTTAAGTTAAAAAACTTATGTAGGGTGGGTGGGTGGCCTCTATCCCATCCTCCAATCAGTAAAACATCAACAAAGTATGCATGAATGAATTATTATATTATAATATAATAAATACATTTTGTTTAAGTGAATGCATTGTTAATTTCGTATTGTTTTATTTTTGTATTATAATAATAGGAATGTAAATTTGATAAACTCATCGATCATTCAGAAATATTTTTCCTTCTTTCAAGGTGCTGTTTTCAATTCCGCGATGGTATTAATTATATTTCATTTTTTCTAAACTAAACAATAATAAAACCTTAAACTACAAATATGCATGTGTAAATATGTGTTTATTAACGCTCCCTTCTATTGATTTAATATTTGAACAAATATTTGCAATGAAAGTGTGCAAAGCAAATAAAATTTACAGTATTTTCACTTGTAATGTTTAATGCTTGATTTATCAAACCCTTGTCTATGTACTATCGATTGGAGGGTGGGATAGTGGCCACTCACCCACCCTACATATATTGTTTAAATTTCATCATCAACCCTCGTTTTCGATTATCAGAAATCATAATTAGAATATTTGATTTACATATATAAATTAAAAACAGAATTTTGCTAAAGTTAGTGTAATTAAAACTGACGCTATTTTCATTTTGTATAATTCTTTTACACCTTGAAAATAAATATTATTATTATTTTATCTCCACTCAATTGTTCCTTATTGTCTCGGAAATAAAATGACCGTTTGTAGGTTTTTAAACAATTTTATTTGTTTTCTTTTGAGTAACTTATTGCATAACCGATTAACATGAATATATTTTTTAAAATTTTTGGGAAATCATTTTTTCTAGAATTGGATAAGATTATTTCTTGCCAAGTTTTTTTATTGGCAAAAAAATCAATTGTTTTTATTGCAAACATTTTAATTTGTTTCTTTATTTGTTTACTTAATTTTTTTCTAGAAAAATTGTTCTTACTGTTTTTTGTAGAAGTTTTCCACTGCGTTTAGAAAAAAAATTATGCTGCAATTTAAAACGTTTTCAAAATATGTATTTCTTTTATAAGCAAATATTTCTATAAAATCGTTAATTGTTTTTTTTATATTTTTTGCACCGATTAAAAAAAAATTCGTGGTAAATTTCAATTGTACAGGATTTTATTTATTTTTTGAGGAAATAAATTATTTTTTGTGAAAGTATTACTATAATTTTTTTTAGATCATAAGTTTATTTTTTTTATAAGTTTTGGCTATGTAAAACTCAATTGTTTTCAATTTTTGGTAAAATTTTCTTTAATTTCCTAGTTTCATTTTATGAGAAGTTTTCTATTGAAATCTTGTTTTAAATTTCTAGTTTTTGAAAAGTTTTTCACTGTTAAAAAAATAATTGTTTTTTTAACCAACTTTTTTATTGAGAAAGTTATTATTTTTGCAAAATCGCTTACACTCGCTTGTTTTTTTGTAAGTATTTATTTTGAGAAGTTTTTACTGTTTTTAGAAAGCAAATTCAATTGTTTTTTTTGCTAAAATTTCGACTGCCTAAAATAATACTACTATTATTTGTTTATACAAGTTTTTTTTTTGTAAAAAGTGAATAACTTTTTTAATTATTAACGTTCAATTTTTTAAACTGTTTTTAGAATAACATAATTTTTTCTTTAAATTTCAATTGTTTTAAACAATTTGATTTGTTTTTTTAAGAAAATTCTTTTTTTTTTTGAAATTTTTCAAAGAAAACGTAAATATTTTCTATATCCTAACTTAATTTTTTGTTTTCGACTTTTAAAACAAAAATCAATTTTTATAAAATCTTAAGTTTACTTTGTTTTTCTTAATTTTAATTGTTTTAAATTTTTTTACTTCTTGTGAGCAAATTATTATTTTTTGTAAAATAATTACTTCCAATTATTATCTTTTTTTTTATAGAAAAAATTACATTTCTTTAAATATTTTAAGTTTAATTTTTGAAGTTATCCATAGTTTTCAAAGAAGAATATTTTTACTTCCTGTAAATAATAATAATAATAATATTTATTGTGATCATACAATAAAGTTTACACAAGTCATACAATTTCAGAAAGTTATTTGCACATATAAGTAAGTAGGTGATATACATAAAAATTTACATTTACATAACACATATAAACTTAACAAATGCTAATAACCATTAATATAAATAAAAAGAATATACTGATTACAAATTAACATTGTACATTGGAATTACACTTTAATAAATAAATAAATAAACTTTCCAATTGTTTCTTCTGTTTTGCTAAAATTTCAATTGTTAAACAAATAAAAAGATTTTTCTGGGAAAATCATTTTTTTGGAATGATAAAAAAATATTTATTTAGCCGCTTACTCTCAATTGTTTTCCTTTTTTGATAAAACATTATTTTTTTAACTTTTTACTGCTTAAAGAAAACAATGAATTTTCTCTATAATTTCAACACTTTTATTTGTTTTCTGAGCAAATTATTATTTTTATAAAATAGCTTAATCTCAATTGTCATCTTTTCTTTGAAAAACAAAACAATTTTTTAATTACCTGCTTATTATTATTTTTATTTGACAGATTTTGCACAGTTTAAACATTTTTTTCATTCGTTTCATTTAGCATTTAGTTTCAAAGTGTTTGCATCAATATGAATTCATTTTAAGTGATTTTAATTGGTTTTCTTTAATTATCATAATTGTTGCATTTTTGTAAAAGCTTTTGTTAGAAATTTTGCACTGTTTTTAGAAAAAATATCAATTGTTTTCTTTTGTTTAAATTTCAAACGTTTTAAACAATTTCACTTGTTTTTTTTAATAAGTTCAATTGTTTTAGTAAAATCCCTTACTTACTATTAATAGTTTGCTTTTTTTGGGTACAATTTCATAAGTCTATTTTTTGAGAAGTTTTTCTTTACTGTTGAAAAATTTAAATTGTTCCTTTGAATATATTTATTTCTTTTTTGATCAAATGATTATTATTAATTTTTAAATTGTTTCTTTTTTTGATGAAACTCTCATTTAAAAAACATATCTTAAGGTTAATTTTTAAAAAACTTTGCACCGTTGAAAAATGTAATTGTTTTTTTCAACCGTTTGAAACAATTTGAATTGGTTTATGTTCAAAATATTATTTTTTATTTAGTTAATTAGTTAACTATTAATTGTTCATTTTTTAAATTCCACTGTTTTTGAAACACCTGTCATTGTTTTTTCGATAAAGAAACTCTTTAAGGCAATTTTGTTTTCAATTTTTTTTTTTTTTGAGATATAGCAATTGTTTTGCATTTGTTTTATAAATATATTAATTTTAAATGGCATCTGAAAATTTTAAACTAATTCCTTCAGTGGTTAATTTTTAATAACTATTCAAAATGCTGAATGTAATTTTTATTCTTCATTCGAATTCTGACTGTTGCTATTTTGTTTCTACCTAATATATAGCAATTGTTTTCGATTTATGTTAAAAATATGTTCATTTTCGATGGATTCTGTAAATTTTAAACTAATTCCGTTTTTATAATTTTTCAAAACGCTTAATGCAATTTTTATTCTTTCATTAGAATTTCGACGGTTGTAATTTTGTTTTCAACCGATATATAGCAATTGTTTTGAAAAATCTGTAAAATCTCTTATTGTCAATTGTTTGTTATCTTTTGTCTTTGTTGTTATTATGTCAATTATATTTTACCTTTTAACCTTCTGTCTTTTGTTTACTCTTGTTTTCTGTCTCTTGTCTTCCATATCTATTCATCTATTATTAGTATACATCCTTAGGTCTGTAGTTTTTTATCTTTGTTTACTTTGACATTTTCTTAATTTACCTTCTGTCTTCTATTTATAAGTTCTAAATTGTTGTTTTGTCTTCTGGTATTATTATTTCATTCTAATGTCCCTTATGCATTCAGTCTTCTGTTGTCAGTCTTCATCTAATTTTTATCTACTGTCTTGAATCTTTTTTTCTGTTTTTGTCTTCAGTCTATATATTTTCTGTCTTATTACTTTTACTTTCTGTTTTCTGCATCCTTTTGTCTCCTGTCTTAAGTTTAATGTTTTATTTTCGGCCTTTTTGCTTTATTATTTTTTTATTTTACTTTCTTTTTCCGTCAACAAGAGTCACGTGCTGGTTTCGATCTATTTTGGATTTCATCAAGGTAGCGTAATTGAAATTAAGGAAACGGAACTTACTGTGGAGTTCTTAACTCCAGATATTCGTTACACATATAAAAAAATAATAACTTAATCTCTGCGTCTAACAAAAAATATATATTTTATTTATATTATATTTTTTTTTTCTATCAAGTTAACTTAATGTTTACTTTTTTCAATCTAACGTACATTAAACTTGACACAATAAATTGAAAATTGAGCGAGCGTACTCTTGACCTACCTCAACCTACTAAACATTAACCTAGCGTAACCTTGACCTATCCTAAGAAACGATCAGTTGCGGTAGGTCAAGAGTACGCTAGACGGTGCCACGGTTTTATTTGATAGGGCGATGGGTCAACGTATATTATTTGAGGTAGGTCATGTATTGACTTGGTCAATTTACAGTTTATTGTGATAGGTCAAGAGTACGCTAGATAAGAAAAATAGTTGATGTAAAAGAAAAAAATTATAATATAATAGACGAAATAATCCAAATCAAGTGATTTGAGAAAGTGCTCTCATTTAAAAAAAAAAACATAAAAATTATTGTAAATGAATTGTTTTTATTAACTCTTATGTTATCGCTTAATTTATTATATTAAAATAAATTACAATTCTTTTTGAAATAATTTTTAAGGTAATTATTAATTGAATTTCACGAAAATTTTCAATCTCCTTTTAGTTTTCTGCTGTTTTCTTTTCGTGCGAAGTTTTCACTGATTTTTTCAAGTTACCAACTGTTTTTCTTTATTAAATTTACAAAAAGCAATTAAAAAAGACGAACAAGATTTATTATAATTAAGCTTTTATTTGTTTTTGCTTCTGCTTCTAAACAAGTTTTATTTCTTTTAAATATTCTAATTGTTATTTAGCAAATTTGAAAATGTTTTTAGGTACTATTGTAACTGTTTAAAGAAAAAGACGGTTAATTTTGTTAGTTTTCAATTTTATTAATTTATATTTGTACAATTCTAATGGTTTTAGAGTAAATTATAAACGAACAAATTAATTAATTAGTTTGTTCATTTTAAATCGATAATATTGGGGTTGAATCACCGTTCGATAAGCAATGGAGAAAATAAGAAGAAAAGAAGCATAGTACTTGTCCTATAAAGGGATGTAATACTATCTTCAAATAAAGATGTTTATCTCTCTCTCTCGATAATATTGATTAACTTTTTAACAACTCTACTGATATAGCCTCTATTTAATACAATTATCTTTAAATGACAATAATAGTAAATAAAGTAGTAAAAGACTTTTTTGTAATTAAAAAAATTGGTTATTTATATCTATGTACTATTTCAGATTGGTGATGCTTTTGAAGCTGTGCCTCATCATGGGAATCTCGTGGCTTTTCGAAGTCGTCTCGTCCATCGTGTCTTTCAAGGGCAATCGAACCACAGAAGTGATAGAAGCAGTTTGGGACGTTTTTAACTGCTTACAAGGTGAGAAATTTACGTTGTTAGAATTAAAACATAACAGTAATACAGGCGAACGTAACATCTGCATCTTCACTAAATTTATGTTGTGGATCTATCGTATCTCAGTGGCTAGAGCGTCCGCGAAGGTCACGAGAGGTCAATTCCCATCAACAAACATGCCTTTTTCTTTCGGAAAAAAAAACTGCTCACTCATGGCTTAGTAGGAAGTTTTCGGCTTAACATTTAAAGGTCGTAATAATTTATTATTTGCAAAAATTAACATATTATTTCTAAAACTATTCGTTTGTAAATGTACGAAAAAATAAAAAAAAACGCTTATCTGTATTTTATACAGTAGTAAAATATCGGATTTTATTTCTTCCTACATTTAAAAATGCAATGCCATATAGTAACGGTCACCAACATCATGTTCTTGTTAATTTGTAATTAATATTCGTTGTCGAAGAACTGATTTATCAAAAATATATACAGGGTGACTGACGAAAAACCTTTGGTGCTGTATCTCGCTTATTTTTTATCCGATTTTAATAAATAAAACATCAAATTAAACCATTTTAAAAGACTTTAATAGGATCTGAACTGTTATTTTTTCTCGCACCCAGTTTTTGACAAAATACGATCAACATTTTTTTTTTAAATTGCACTGTATATATATTTTTATTGATTCGCAAGGAGATTTTTTTTCTGAATATAAAATTGTAGACAAATTTATCCATACATCAAACTTAAGTCGAGAAATTGAGGATTAAAAAAATAAATAAAAAGTCAAGTATCCATTGTAAACAATATACAGACCCTATTTTAAATGTCAAAAGTGACAGTGACAGCCACTGATACAATACTGCAACGATTTTTAATTATTTCATAATTAAAATGTTGCAATATTTCAAACACTGTACTAGAATTTTGTGCTTCTACAGAAATCGTTTTTCAGTTTTTGAAATCTTGCAACATTTTTATTATGAAATTATTAAAAATCATTGCAGTATTGTACCAATGACTGACACTGTCACTTTTGACAGTTGGAATAGGCTCTGTATATTGTTTACTATGGGTATTTGACTTTTTTTTTAAATCCTCAATTTCTCGACTTTGGTTTGATGAATGGATAAAATCGTCTACAAATTTAGATTCAGAAAAAAATCTCCTTGCGGATCAGTACAAAATATATATACAGTGCAATTTGAAAAAAAAAAGTTGATCGTCTTTTGTCAAAAACTGGATGCAAGAAAAAATATCAGTACAGTTCATATTAAAGTCTTTTAAAAATCATTTAATTTGATGTTTTATTTATTCAAATGGGATAAAAAATAAGCGAGATACAGCACCAAAGGTTTTTCGTCAGTCACCCTGTATAGTTTTATTTATATAAAAGTGAAAATATATTATTTGATAAACAAACTAATTGTTTGTTTATATCTTTTTAGGCGTATTTATCTTCTGCATCTTTATCCTGAAAAAGAACGTGCTGACATCACTGAAGAACAAACTGTCGCCGTCCAGTACGATCAGAAGGTCGTCGGAAACGAGCACGGCCATGACGAGTGTTTCTGCGCATGGCAAAACTAAAGACGCCGTCAATGGCAGAAAGATATCTGGCACTAAGATGATAAGTGCAGCTTGAAATTAAGGATATTTTATATTTAAGGATTTTAATGTATTTCGTTCCTTTGATTTGATAAGAAAATCTCACATTGATTCCGAACGTAATGAAAGGTAATTGATACGATTTTTTTATATTGTGAATGCAAATTAGTGAGATTATGGCTGAAATATGCATTCTTAAATAAAATTGCGTTCACTAGTGATAGATGAAAATAGGCGTGGTTTAAATAAGAGCTTAGCGTTGATGTTATTATCATCTACTACAGTAATCTTAAGGCATTTAAGATATTTTTTCTTTAGAGTGCTTATAGTGTTTTATTTAATTACATTATTTATCTAATATTTTGAGAGTTTAAACACATACAGAAAAAATAAAATATTGTTAGTTTTGTCAATGATAATATTTTGAATATAAAGAAAAAATAAATAAATATTGTCAGTTTGGGTTTTAAAAAAATTAATCAAAGCACTCTAGAGAAGAAAACTTAAGAGTTTACACTCGATGGTATTATCTATTACAGTAATCTTATAATAAATATAAGTGTATGATATGATTTAAGAAATTTCCGCTTTACGAGGGTAGATTGAAAAGTTTCCGGAATAGGCAAGAGATGGCGCGCGTATCGTGAAATTGTTATGACGGTTGTCAAGGCTAACCTATTTTAGGTAAGCTGTCAAATTTTCAGACACGTGCGTCGTTCCGTTTTTGTTTTCTAGGATATCTTGTGAAGCAAGTCACAGGCACTTTTGCAAAAATTGATAAAAACGAAATTCGTCAAACATTTCTGGATGGATGGGTCGCACGGGGCCAGGTCTGGAGAGTACGGGGGATGCGGCACCACCTCGTAACTCAATTCAACCAATTTAGCATTGGCGATTCGATGACTGCACGAAATTCGTTTTTATCCATTTTTGCAAAAGTGCCTGACTTGCTTCACAAGATATCCTAGTAAACAAAAACGGAACGACGCACGTATCTGAATATTTGACAGCTTACCTAAAATAGGGTAGCCTTGACGACCATCATAACAATTTCACGATACGCGCGCCATCTCTTGCCCATTCCGGAAACTTTTCAATCTTCCCTCGTATAATGTTTAGAGTGTGTGAACTAATGATATCTTTGATTCCTAACGCATCTACATCGTTATACATTTTGTAATATACAATAAAAACATTTAATAACTTATAAAAACAAGTTATTAAGTGTTTTTATGTTTTGATAGTATAAACATGTAGAGAAAAAGGAAAATGATCACCACTTTTAGTTATAAATCAAAGTACTCTAGAGAAGAAAACTTTCTGCTCATATCGTACTTAAATTTTCAATGTGATATTAAATTATTATTACTAATTAATACTTCTAATGCGTTTATAAAAAAAAATCATAATACATAAGCTAAGTGTCTAGAAAAATTTTGTTTAAATATTTTCTAATGAAGCAATTAATTTTTTATAGTAAAGTATTTCCTACATAAATGTTTTAAAATTGCGATTAAACAAAAAAAAAAACAAGAGACACAACATTTATGAGTTATTTAATAAATGTTATTTCTCTACACAGTATCCAGGGTGCACTGCGAACATATTTTTTTGTTAATTAAAAGACTAATTAAACACTTTGTTTTGTTTCACTATTTTTTGTTTTCAATACCTTTGAAACGAAGATTGCTTTTAATTAATTTAACGTAAAGGATTTTCTATTAAAATGTTTTAAAATAACGAATTAGCCAAATCAAACTAAATATTTAAAAATATTCTTGAGTATCAAAAACTTATGACTTTAAGCATCCAACACATTCTTGAGTTATGTTTAAAAATTGTAAGAGTTATGGTTAATTAAATCCATTGAAAAGTTTTATTATACACCCTGTATATTAAGAAATGTCCAGCAAGAATTTTATTACAAATTTTCCTTAATATGATTGAATTTACATTAATATTAAAATCTTATTATAGATGTTATGAATGTAATTTACTTAATTTTAAATATTTTTTACGTTACAAAATTGAGTTATTAATACAGCGTTGATCTGATTATAAATTCTCGATGCATTAGTTATAAATTAGTTAATTAAGGTAACTAAAGTAACGTAGCATTTGTATTTTTATAATTATTATGATATAAATGTGGACTATTACATACACCCCTCTCGTCTATTATATCCTATGATATGTATAAGTAACTATGTAATCAATTAAATGCGCACCACAATTTTGTTTGCCATTTAAATTAAAATTTATAAAAAAACTCGTTATAAAATGTTAGGCAACCAAATATACTACTATAAGAATAATATAGATTTATAGTGTACATTATTTTTAAGCCTTAATTTTTTCAAATTGTGCCATATTATGCATGTAAATCTATTGATTAAATAAAAAAATATATTAAAATTTGATTCCTATAGATTATTATTACATCAGGTTCATCTAATAGGTAAATTTAGGAGTATCGATAAGATAAAAAATGGTTTAAAGTAAACATGAATTTATTTGTGAATGTGTAAATATCACCATGAATTAATGTAGGCTTGTTATATAATTTCTCATTATAAATTTTAGTAGAAATTGTATACTGCCTTATAATTGAATTTGTTTGAATTTTGAAAATGATTTACAATGATCGAAACAACTGAAAATTAGAATAATATTGAATATGGTGTTTCCCCGAAAGAAAAATAACATATTTTACTATTTTTCCACTACCATACAAAATTTGCCGTAATTATTCAACATTGTCTGAAGATAAGTTTATACCCCTAATCAATTTAAGCAATATCTGCAAATATTTAGAATATTTAGTACGAGCTGAAATTATTCAAAGTTTGACTTTCTTTATATCATTACGCTCCTATTATATACCATATTTACACAAATATATCATACAATAGTGTTTAAGATTGTAAATCAAGTAATGTAAATTAAATAATTAAGAAATTTATTCTGTCAGCAACGATTAATTCATAGATACATATTTGTGCTTTTCCTTACAGATTTGTATGTTTGGTTGCATATTTACGCAAGTAAACTATTTTAAAAATAAAGAGAATGGTTGCGACCGTTACTACGTGGTAATCCATACTTACACTGAATTGTAAAATTCACTATGTTTTAACCACAAATAATTATTGTAAAAATATTATATAACGTGTAGGCACAATTATATAAATCTAAACAACACAGCACGACTCGAGTTTCGACGTTTTATCGTCATTATCACTTGATAAATACGATAAAACGTCGAAACTCGAGTCGTGCTGTGTTGTTTAGATTTATAGTAATTGTGCCTACACGTTATATAATATTTTTACAATAATTATTTGTGGTTAAAACATAGTGAATTTTTCAATTCAGTGTATTTTAAAAATTATTATTATTATTTTAAATTAATTACTCTAAATGTACAAAATTGAAAGTGAATGTGATCAGTTCGGTTTAATAACTAGACATGTGCATACATTTTTTTAGGAAGTTTTTTCTATCTTAAAATTGATTATAAAGAATATGATGTGATTAGAAAGTATTAAAAGCAGTAACTCATTTAAATATTTAATATAGAAATTAAATTGTATAGATTATTGTATTTATTAGTATAATTTCCCTATATAGTATATATAGGGGAAGTATTGTTTTCGTGCGTGAAAATGTCTGTGGTCGCTGTATCTCAAAAACGAATGATCAGATTGAGATGAAACTTTAAACTTAAGGTTTTGCCATTAAAAACTCGAACTGAAAAGCTTTTGGTCAACATTCAAAAACCGGAAATGGATGTTTACTCGAGGACGTGTTTTGTTTTTTTCCGATATTTAAAAAAATATGAAATATATTACAAAACCTTTCAAACAAAAGTTAAAGGAAATGAAAAACTAAACAAGTTTTATTGAAATATATTTTTCATAAAATTCTTAACTTTCGAGAAAAACTAATAAAAATTGAAAATTTTGATATTTTCTGTAAATTGCTAATAAACTATTGGAGTCACATAAAATTTACATAACAAATAATTGTAGAGAATCCAAAACTGAACAAATTAGTAAGGATTGCTTTTTTCCGTAAACCTCATAGTTTTCGAGTAAAATATAGGGAAATTATTATAATGGCCACATCACCATTTGTGAAAAGTATTGTTTTCGTGAATGAGAATGTCTGTGGACTGTTTATGTTTTATCATTAAAAACTGGAACTGAAAAGCTTTTGATGAACATTCATAAACCGGAAGTGGATGTTTATTCGAGGCGTTTTTTATTTTGTTTTTTCTCAATATTTAAAATCTAAATTTAAAAAATATTACATAACATTTCAAACAAAAGTTAAAGGGAATGAGAAACTGAACAAGTTTTATACATGTTTTTCGTAAAGTTCTTAATTTGTGAGAAAAATAATTAACTTTAGAATATTTCAGACATTTTTTTAGATTTTTCTTTAAAGATTCTTGAAATTTCAGTAGTTTGTCCTCCATACTTGCAATTTCCTTTCCAATAAATTTTCATCGAAAATTCTAGAAATTTTTACAGGTTTAGCAAAGATTTTTTTCAATAGTTTCAAAAAGTCATTATTTATATTTATTTATAAAAATATTTTCGTGGTTTTTATACAAGATTTTGTTCAACTTTTTCTGTTAGAAAGTTTTCTTATAAATTTCTATAATTTTCTCAGAAGATCCATACTTTTAGTTTTTCTGTTACATTGAGGTTTTTAGAATTTTTCACAAGCTTTCATTTTAGGTTTATAAAACTTTTTTTTGAAGATTCTAAAAGTGTACAGTAATTTCTTTTTCTTATCTAATAAATAAATAGAATTTTTAGCAAAGATTTTATTCGAGAGTTTTACAGTTTATTAGGAAAATTTCTTCTAATTTTCTAGAACTTATTTAGAGGCTTCTAAAAGTTTCAGGAATTTTTTGCATCTTCCTTTCCAAAGAATTTTGATCAAGGATTCTAGAATTTTTTACAAGTTTTCCTTGTAGATTTCTAGAACTTATTTGGAAGATTCTGGAAGTTAACAGTAATTTATTATTCATATTTCCAGAATTTTTAGCAAAGGGGAGTTCTAGATGTTTTATAAACTTCGTTTTAAAATTTTTTAGAATTTACTTGATGCTGTTTTCAGTAATTTCTCTTCTAGATTTTAATATTGTCTTATAAATTGCAAAGATTTTCCTTAGGGGTCAAAAAATTAAAAAAAATCTTTTCCAGAATTCGACACTTTTTTTTTCGAGAGTTCAGAAATATCCAATAATTCATATTCAGATTTGGAGGCTATAGATTTTTCTAGGAAATCTGTTCCCAGAAATTTCCAACATTTTCTTTTGTAGAGTTCTAGAAATTTCTCCAAGGAGTCTACTATCTAATTTTTCTTAAATGTTATTATTTGTTGTATATTTAGGTTGTAGCATTTCATTAATGATTTTAGAATTTGCTATAAATATCTTCTCAAAAATTTTAGTATCTTCCGTTAATTATTTAAATAAAGAAATAATTTTGTTGTTTTTTTCTCAAAAAGGTCTTTAAATTCTAGTATTTTTGAGCAATTTGTTTTTGATATAGCAAAGCAATTTTTCGATAGTTGTTTTTTAGAATGTTTTTGCAATATTTCTGGAAATTTACATCGAAATTTTAGGAATTTCTTATCTAAATTGCGCAACAAAAATTCAAGATTTTTAGTCCATCAATTTGTATTTGATGTTAGAAATCATTTCGTAAAAGATTTTTTTTAAATCGTCCTTGCTATGAAAAGTTATTTTAAAAATACTGAAAAAATCGAATGTCTAGTTTTTAGCATTTTTACTTCTCTTCGTTGCTGGTAATTTATTAGTGAAAGAATTTTCTTAATTTCATTATTATTTAAAGAATTATAGCTAAAATAGCAAAAAAATAATAAAGAATTTTTTATTTTTATTGTATCAATTTGAATTTGTAAAATTTAGGAAATTTCCAGTAAATTGCGAAGATTTAAATGAAGAATTTTTAAAAAAATCCAAACTCAGGAAATTTCTAGTAATTTCTTCTCCATATTTCAAGATTTTTTCAACTTGTCTTTTAAATCGCAAAGATTTTCTTTAAGGCTGTAGAATTTTTAGAATTTTCTAGAAATCAGATTATTTTCTCGACGGTTCAGGAAATTTCTAGCAATTTATTCTCCAGAGTTCAAGATTTTTTTTGAAGTCGTCTTTTAAATTGCAAAGATTTTCCTTGAGGCATTTTAGATTATTTTTCTAAAAGTTTATAGTTTAGAAAATGGCCAATAACTTCCCCAAATTATTATTTTTTTCAACTTCTTATAAATTGCGAAGATTTTCATTCCTCTTTTTTTAGAGAATTCAGGTGAATTTTAGTAATTACTTCTCTAGAATTCAACATTTTGTTTCAACTATAAAATTATTTAGAAAGTTCTAAATTGCGGAAATTTTCTTGGAGGGTCTAGAATTTTTTAGAAAATTTTCCCCTACAAATATTTTCTTTTTTCCGAGAAAGTTTAAGGAATTTTCCGTAATTTCTCTTCCCGATTTCAATTTATTTTTTAACTGGTCTTCTAAATTTCTAGGAGGCTATAGAATTTTTTAGAAAATGTTCATTTAGAAGTCTAGACTTTTTTCTAAGGGTTCAAAAAATTTCCAGAAATTGCTCCTCCAGATTTCAAGGTTATTTTTTTTCAACTTTTCTTATAAATTGCGAAGATTTTCTTTCCTCTTTTTTTTCGAGAATTCAGGTGAATTTCAGTAATTACTTCTCAAGAATTCAACATTTTGTTTCAACTATAAAATTATTTAGAAAGTTCTAAATTGCGGAATTTTTCTTGGAGGGTCTAGAATTTTTTAGAAAATTTTCCCCTACAAATATTTTCTTTTTTCCGCGAAAGTTTAAGGAATTTTCCGTGATTTCTCTTCCCGATTTCAATTTATTTTTTAACTGGTCTTCTAAATTTCTAGGAGGCTATAGAATTTTTTAGAAAATTTACATTTAGAAGTCTAGACTTTTTTCCAAAGGTTCAGGAAATTTCCAGAAATTTCTCCTCCAGATTTCAAGGTTATCTTCTTATCTTTTAAATTGGAAAGATTTTCTTGGAGGGCCTAGAACTTTTAAGAAAATTTGTTTGTAGATTTTTTTTGAGGCGCTAGATTTTTTAGAATTTGTTTTTCTAAAATCTAGACTTACTGTTTCAAGAATTCAAGAAATTTCCACTAATTTCTTCTCTAGGTTTCAAGATTTTTTATTCAACCTGCTTTCTAAATTGTGAAGATTTTATTGGAAGCAATAAAATTTTAATAATTTGTATAGATTACCACGTAGTAACGGTCGCAACCATTTTCTGTATCAAAAAATTTACTTCTGACAATTTTTTTTAAATCAAATTTTGTAATTAAAGTTATTGCAAACCGCGAGTTGATCAGTAATTAAAGTTAATATGTATATGTAGGGTGGGTGGCCTCTAACCCACCCTCCAATCAGTAAAACGTACGCGAGGGTTTTAATTAAAAGTAAAACGTAAATAAACTCAACATTTTTGCAAAGTTTAATAGATTTATTCAAACAAATTTTGAAATTTAAGAAATTTTTAAAAATAAGACATAACTTTTCAAACAAATGTTAAAGAGAATGAAAAACTGAAAAAGTTACATTGAAAGATTTTTTTTTGTAAAGTTCTTAATTTAAAATTTGTTACAATTTTTTGCTTATTGCTAATAAACTATAGGAACTAAATGAAATTTATATAACAAGTAATTGTGGAGAATTCAAAATTGAGCAAATTATTAAGAATAACCTCATGGCTTTCGTGAAAAATATAGGGAAAGTATTATGATGGCCACATCACCATTTTTGTTTTGTAAACCCGTTTACTATTAAATAATACTTAATTATTAAATTACCAATGAAATACAAATAATCAGACACTGACAATCAATAAATAAAATGTATGCAACCCAATATTCACCTTCCATTAATAATGAATTACACCTTACTTAGGTCTTCAAGCTTTGTCATTAGTTAACCGCTGCAATGATACACTCTGTATGTTATCCAGGTATTATTTATCTTTCTTAACAATTATTGATCTTACTTTTACTTTTATTTAGTTTTACATAACATCTCTATCGTTTTACTTTCAGCATTTTTTTCGTAACATGCCTTCAACATTTCTATACTATTCTCCTCTCCACTTTCTTTTTCATTTCTTTATTCTCTCAATTAATTATAATTTTACCTTATTCTTTTCTCCATACTCATATTGTTTTATTTTCTTATATTTCTCTCAATATCTTCTTTAATTTATTTTTTATAGTCTTACTCTTCTAGTAGTAGTAGTAGTAGTAGTAGTGGTGTTTGGCTATCGACCACGTGGTCCTTCCGCCGTGTGATTTGTGTATTTTGTGTAAATGAGCTTGTTACTTTAAACTTACTCTTCTATTTTTCCTCACTAAAATATTTGAATAATTTAAAACGTCTATAACATAATTAATAATATCTTACATTATTATACCTCCACCCTACATAAGATCCGTATTAAAATTTATTGTAATAATTGTTCTTCAATGTGTAAAAAAAAAAATTAGAGTTTTAATTCCCACCCCCTCTACTTCCAGCAGGAACGCGTTATTGCACACACAAACACACTCTCTACACGCGCTTCAGTCAGTCATCCTGAAACACCGCGTGAAAATGCGTGCAATGAACACCTTCTCCACAACAGTAATACTCGCGTTGCAAATTTTAAACACGCTCGCCGTAAACGTGGATTACTACAAAAACGAACTTTTCCCAAAATGCTGCAGAAAGGGGAGCCACTACGTACTTGAAAATGATAAGCTGGTATGCGCCGACATGTACACCAACCACGTCTACTACCAAGAACCTTTGGTACTGAAGAATAGTACAGCGAATTGTACCGCCTGTGCTGAAGTCATGATGAACGGAACGACTGCCGGATTGATAAAACTCGATTGTGACGGGGAGACGTATACGAGTTTGAAACACCGCTACTATCCGAAATGCTGCCCCCCTCATCACAGGTACGACCCGAACGAGCACAAGTGCGTAGAGTCTTTCGTCACTTTTGAAGGGTACATGCGTTTCGATTTGTCTAATTGTAAAGGTGTTATCGTTGACTATTTGGATTTACGTAATTACACCATCGATGCTTCGTTGGCCGTCACAGTGGACGTGGAGCCTGGAAGGGTTTTTCGTTACGGTGATTATTGTTGGGATAAGGATTTTTATACCGGAGCCAAAGTGTTGCGTGCCTGTGCACCCAGAAGTGTTTGTAAAACGAAGGAAAATTTTAATGGAATCACATGTCTGCCGAAATGTTGTTTTGATGGGCACTACATGGTAGGATCTTGTAAACCGACGCATTCGCACGGAATCAATACGAGTCGACTAAATTTTGGTTAGTATTTATCAACTCTATTTGCTGAAAAAAATATATTAGCTTTGAATATTTTGGAAATGATCAAATTAGAGCTTTAGAAAATAGTACATATCTACTTTAATGATTTTTAAACGATAAGGAATGTTTTACTCCAATAGATACTGAATACTGATATTGGATCGATGAGGCTGTCGCTTGATGAAACTCCATGATATCATTTATAAAACTCTTGTCTACAAATATACATTTATCATCTACTTGAAGAAGCCACTGTGCGGTGAAACAATTGTTGTAGAGCAATAAAAACAACTTTTTGAAACCTTACATCCAATCAGTATACTGAATTTGAACTTTTTTCTGAGGGGAGTAAACGTTTTTCTAAATTATTATATCCGTACAACTATCTGTTTATCTGAAAATTTGAAAATTATCATCTATTAAATTATTTGAATTTGAATTTATGTTTATAATATATTTAGTTTCAATTGTCTTCTTTATGTGTCATCTAAGTTATCAACTGTCAACGGCCATCTCCCATTGTCATCTGTCAAATTATTATACGTTACATTTTTAATAGATATTGTGTCTTTTTAGATATTTATTTAAGTAAAATTTGATGATGATTGCAAATAAGAAAAACATTAAAATAAGATTCTAACTTGTTTTCTAAATTTATATTAGTTCTGCTAATTTGAGATTTATGTTTTCTGATAATTTTCATTTGACTATAAAGATGTTAAACATTTATTAATAACTTTCTTATATTTTTTTAAAATTTTTATTTTCAATTTTTTCAATTTTCTTCTGATAAATCGAGGTTTTTTTTTCAGGCAATTTTAATTAATTATTCAAAGACGGTAAACAATTTTTAGCCTTCAATTGTTTTTTCTCTGTCATTTTAAGTTAATTTACTTACACCATTGTAATATTCTTCATTTTTATTTTTTTATTCGTCTATAATTTGTTCCTTCATCATATTCTCGGTCATCTGTAGTTTGCCAAATATCAATTATCATTTGTAATCTGTCACCTGTCATGTAACCTGTCATTTATCTTCTATCATATGTCATCTCATCTGTCATTTGGCATTTGTCATTTGCCATCTATAATCTGCCATTAGTCATCATACATCTGTCATCTGTCAAATTATTAGCTCATCAATTTTAGATAGATTTTGGTTTATTCCTTCAAATTTTTATCTTTCATTACATTCAATTTACTTCTGATAAACTTGTTCTTCTCCGTTGTTTTTTTAGTCATTTTCAGTTATTTTCTAGAACCTTATATGATACAACGTTAATGTTTGTCATTTGAATTGTATTGTCAGTCATTTGTCATCTATCATCTGGCATCTGTTAGCTGTCATCTGTCATCTATCAACTGTCACTTGACATTTATCATTTGTCTTCTATAATATTTCATCTTTGATTTTTCATCTTAAATCTTTTAACTGTCATCAGTCATCAGACATCTGTCAAATGTTAATTTAGATTTAGATTTTTTGTAAATATTTATTTAGGCCGATTTTTGCAACTCTTAATCAATGATGATTTTCTTAATTTTTTTTTTCTGTTCTAACGTCTTTGAATTTCTAGTCATTTTCAGTTATTTTCTAGAATATTTTAATATTAACGAATTATATAATACAATGTTAATGTTTATTATTTGAATTGTTTTATTCGATAGACGAATAAAACAATTCAAATGTTAAACATTAACATTGTATTATATCTCTTCTTATTAATTAAAAAGCACTAAAAAATCTTTCTTCACAATTTTATTTAAATTCCCAGATATATATTTCGGACACAAAGTGACCATTATCAATGTTTTAATTAAAACGTAACTCACAAAAATCAAACTATCTCTTCTTATATGATATTTTCTGTCATCTGTCATTTGTTATTTGTCATCTGTCATCTGTCATCTGTCATCTGCCATTTATCATTTGTTATTATTCATTTGACATCTGTCAGCTGTCATCTGTCATTTATCTTCCGCCATCTGTCTATCTGTCATCTATTATTTGACATTTATCATTTGTCGTTTGTCATTTGTCTTCTATAATCTGTCATCTTTCATCTTAAATCTCTCAACTGTCATCAGTCATTAGACATCTGTCATCTGTCAAATTATTAGCTCATAAATTTTAGGCAGATTTTGTCCTTTTTTTTAAAATATTTATTTAGGCCAATTTTTTAACTCTTAATTGACGATGATTTTCTTATTTTTTCCTTCAAATTTTTATTTTCCATTACATTCAATTTTCTTCCGATAAATTGAGATTTTTTTTCTCACAATTTTCAACAATTGCAAACTGTTTAACGTCTTTGAATTCAACTTTTTCTTCTCTGTTGTTTTTAGTCATTTTTACTTGTTTTTTTAGAATATTTTGATATTAATAAATTATCGAATACAACTTTAATGTTTGTCATTTAAAGTGTTTCATTCATCTATAATCTCTTCTTAGATCATATTTTCTTTCATCTGCCATCTGGCATCTGTCATGTGAGCTGCCATACTGTCATTTATCATCTGTCATCTGTTATTTATCTTCCGCCATCTGATCAACTCTCATTTGTCATATGTCATTTTTCATCTGTCATTTGTCATTTTGACACCTTGCATTTTAAATTTTTCAACTATCATCAGTCATTAGACATCTGTCATTTGTCAGATTATTAGCTCGTAAGTTTTAGATAGATTTTGTTGTCATTTATCATCTGTGACCTGTCATCTGTCATTTATTTTCCGCCATCTGCTCAACTCTCATTTGTCATATGTCATTTTTCATCTGTTATCTGCCATCTGACATCTATCATGTCAGCTGTCATTTGTCATTTATCATCTGTGATCTGTCATCTGTCATTTATCTTCCGCCATCTGCTTAACTCTCATTTGTCATATGTCATTTTTCATCTGTTATCTACCATCTGACATCTGTCATGACAGCTGTCATTTGTCATTTATCATCATCTGTCATCTGTCATTTACCTTCTGTCATCTGTTCAACTCTCATTTGTCATATGTCATTTTTCATCTGTCATTTTGACACCCTGCATTTAAAATTTTTCAACTATCATCAGTCATTAGACATCTGTCATTTGTCAGGTTATTAGCTCATAAGTTTTAGATAGATTTTGTCCCTTTTTAAATATTTATTCAGGCGAACGATGATTTTCTTGTTTTTATTTTCAAAATTTTATTTTCAACATCTGTCACCTGTCATCTGTCAAATGTCATCTCTCATTTACCTTCTGTCATCTGTCATTTGTTATCATCTGTCATCTCTCTTTTGTCATTCATCATTTTTCATCTGCCATTTATTATCTTTCATTTGTTATACATACATACAAATGAAAGATAATAAATTCTAATATTTTTTTAAATTACAATATATATTCTTATTGTTACAATTCTTCATCATCTGTCATCTGTTATTTGCCATCAATCAGCTGTTATTAACTGTCTGTCAAATGATCTAATACAATTTTGATAGTTTTTTTTTTTTTAATTTGTATTTGTATTATTTTGCATTTTTTATAATTTCATATTAAGTTGCTTTCTGATTGTTTTATTTTTTATTTTCCATTTGACTTTATTTTGTGATAAATTTTTAATATATTTTGTTTGAATTGTTCTTTTTATTCATCATCTGATATCTTTCATGTGTGATTTATTAACTGTCATCTATCATCTGCTTTTAGTCATTTTGAGTTACTTTCTAGTGTATTTTAAATGTAGTTTATTTTCTAATAATTAAATTGTTCTTTTTATCTACGAATTATTTATATATTTTTTATCATTTGCCACCTGTCATCTATTATCTGTCAATTGTCATCTGTCATATCTCACCTGTCATCAGTCAACAGTCATTAGACATCTGAATTTTCGAACTCGATTTTAATATTCGTTATTTAAATTATTCTGTTCATTTGTCATTTGTTCTTTTATTATATGTCTGTCATCTGTCATTTCTCATTTGTCAATTGTCATTTGTCAATTGTCATTTGTCAATTGTCAATTGTCAATTGTCAATTGTCAATTGTCATTTGTCAATTGTCATTTGTCATTTGTCATTTGTCATTTGTCATGTGTTATTTGTCATTAGTCATTTATCATCTGTCGCATATCGTCTGTCGTCTGTCGTCTGTCATCTGTTATCTGTCAATTGTCATTTTTCAACTGCCTGTCATCTGTTCATCTGTCATCTGCCATTAGTTATTTAATAAGTAGCTTAATTTCAATTAATTTTTTTAAATATATTTGGTTTTAATTTTTTTTTCCCGACATTTGTCGCCTGTAACCTGTCACTTGTCATATGTCATTTGCATTTGTTATCAGTTGTCTGTCATGAATCGCCTGTACAGTTATCTGTCATCTATGATCTGAAGATTTATCTGCTAATATTTTGATAGATTCTTTAAAAACTAATTCCTTCGAACAATTTTTAAAAACTTTTTTGATTTGTTTTATGATAATTTTTTATTATATTAGGTTTCAATTTTTCTTTGAATCTTGCTATTTAATTTTTGTCATTTATCATTTAACATATGTCACCTGTCATTTATTATCTGTGAGATGATATGATCTATAAAATATGATACGTATTTGTTATCAGTCATCTGTTATCTGTCTTGTATTATGTGTTCGTCTGTCACCTGGTCGCTGTTATCTGTCATATGCCATCAGATATCTGTAATTTATCATTTGTAATTTGTGCATTGATCATGTGATATCTGTCAATTTGGAATAGAATTTGGTGTTGATGATGATGCGAATGTTTTGTCAACCGTTATTTGTTCCTATATTATCTGTCACCTGTCATTCTGTTTAATTTATGTTTCAATAGTTTTGTAATATATATTCTTTCAATTCTTTATCATCTGTCATCTATCTTCTGTCGTCTGTCATTTGTCATTTTTCATCTGTCATCGGTCTTCTGTCATTTGTCATTTGTCATTGTTCATCTGTCATCATCTATTCAATTTTTAAATGCTTTTCTTCAAATGTTCTGTTCATCAATCAGCTGTTAATTTGACATTCGTCATCAGGCTTCTAAGAATTATTATTTTCGAATAATTTTGCAATATATATTGTTTCAATTCTTTATCATCTGTCATCTGTCATCTGTCATATGTCGTTTGTCATTTATCATCTGTCATCTGTCATCTGTCATCTGTCATCTGTCATCTGTCATCTGTCATCTGTCATCTGTCATCTGTCATCTGTCATCTGTCATCTGTCATCTGTCATCTGTCATCTGTCATCTGTCATCTGTCATCTGTCATCTGTCATCTGTCATCTGTCATCTGTCATCTGTCATCTGTCATCTGTCATCTGTCATCTGTCATCTGTCATCTGTCATCTGTCATCTGTCATCTGTCATCTGTCATCTGTCATCTGTCATCTGTCATCTGTCATCTGTCATCTGTCATCTGTCATCTGTCATCTGTCATCTGTCATCTGTCATCTGTCATCTGTCATCTGTCATCTGTCATCTGTCATCTGTCATCTGTCATCTGTCATCCATCATATGCCATCTGTCATCAGTAAGCTTTTATAAATCATTAGTCAAATGATCAAATAATATTTTGGTAGATTTCGTTTTTTTTTTCTTAACATTACATTGTATAAAATTTTTACTGAAGATAGGTTATTTTTTTTTCAAATCTGAATTTGTTTTTTTTTTTGCTTTTTTATATTTTTATATTGAGTTGCTTTCTGATTGGTTTATATTTTTTATTTTCATTGCACCTTATTTTATGATACATTTTTAATATATTTTGTTTGAATTGTTTTTTTCATCCATTATTTGATATCTTTCCTTTATTAACTGTCATTTATCATCCGCCATCTGTCAACTGTTTTTAGTAATTTTCAGTTACTTTCAAATGTATTTTAAAAATCTATTTCCTAATAATTATATTATTCTTTTTATCTACTACTTATTTATATGTCACTTATCATCTGTCATCTGTCATTTCTCATCGGTTTTCAGTCATCACACATCTGCCAACTGTCAAATTAATAGCTCATCATAAATTTTAGATAGATTTTGTTGTCTTATAATAATTTATTTAGGCCGATTTTGATATGTCTTTAACGACGCGGATTTTCTTATTTTTTTCTTCAAATTTGTCAATTTTTAGTATTCAGTTATTTTCTAGAACCTATTAATATTTTCTAACACAATTTTAATATTCGTCATTATCGAAATTGTTCTGTTCGTCTATCATCTGTTCTTTTGTCATATTTTCTGTCATTTTATATTCGTCATTTGTAATTTGTCACTTTTGTCATTTGTCATTTGTTATTTATTATTTGTCATTTGTCATTTGTCATCTGTAATCTGTTATTTGTCATTTATCTTCTGCCATTTGTTATCAGTCATTTTTCATCTGTCATTTGTCATCTGTCATATATCATTTGACATCTGTTATCTGTCATATTTCATTTTTAACTACCATCAGTAATAAATTTTGGATAGAATTTAATTTTTTTGAATGTTTATTTAAACAGATTTTTTAACTCTTATTATTTTAAATATTTAAATTCATGTTTCAATATCTGTCGCCTATCGTTATCTGTCAATTGTCATTTTCCATGTGTCATATGTCATCTAGCATCTATTATCTGTCACCTGTCATTTATTATCAGTCTGATATCATCTATTCAATATTATTCGTATATGTTACCAGTCAATTATCATCTCTATTTTGTGTTCATCTGTATCTATCAATCTATCATTTACCTTCTGTCATCTGTGATTGGTCATTTGTCATTTGTTATTTGTTATTTGTCATTTGTCATTTGTCATTAGTCATTTGTCATTTGGCATTTGTCATTTGGCATTTGGCATTTGTCATTTGTCATTTGTCATTTGTCATCTATCATCTGTTATTTGTCATCTGTCATCTGTTATTTGTCATCTGTCAGTTGTCATCTGTCATTTATCATTTTTGCATTTGTCATCTGATAACTGTCATCTGACATCTTTCATTTTTAACTGTAATTTGTAATAATTTTTGGATAGAATTTGTTCTTTTTTAAATATTTATTTTAATATTATTATTATTTTTTAATTTTTAATCCAGTTGTTTTCTTGTGATAAATTGAGCTTTAATTTGTATCAGCTACTTTCATTTGCTTTTTAAGATGCTAATATTTTGATTTTTTGTGTATTTTTTAATAATTATTTTTTTATATTCGTTACATAAAATAGTCTATTCATCAATCATCTGTTAGTTTAACATTTATCATCCGTCTACTGTCAACCATTATCGGTCACCTGTGAACTGTCATCTGTCGTTTGTTATTTTATAAGATATTTTAATTTTAATTTATATTCCATAAATTTTATAATATATTTTTTATTCTTCATCATCTGTTATTTTTCATCTCTCATCAGTTATTTTTCATTTGAAATCTGCCACCTATCATCTGTCATCTGTCATCTGTCATCTGTCATCTGTCATCTGTCATCTGTCATCTGTCATCTGTCATCTGTCATCTGTCATCTGTCATCTGTCATCTGTCATCTGTCATCTGTCATCTGTCATCTGTCATCTGTCATCTGTCATCTGTCATCTGTCATCTGTCATCTGTCATCTGTCATCTGTCATCTGTCATCTGTCATCTGTCATCTGTCATCTGTCATCTGTCATCTGTCATCTGTCATCTGTCATCTGTCATCTGTCATCTGTCATCTGTCATCTGTCATCTGTCATCTGTCATCTGTCATCTGTCATCTGCCATCTGTCATCTGTCATCTGTCATCCATCATATGCCATCTGTCATCTGTCATCTGTCATCTGTCATCTGTCATCTGTCGTCTGTCGTCTGTCATCTGTCATCTGTCATTTGTTTAGTTTCTTTCTCTAGTATATTTTAATTACAGTTTTAGTGAAAATTGTTTCACTAGCTGATTTTATTATTTAATTTTCGTTTTTTGTCCGTTTTTACGCTTTAGCGCGGAATTTACAAATGCATTAATCGGATCCTGTAGTATAATAATCGTAAAAAAGAACAGTTAAATCTATTAATAGCCCAACACCTAATAGCTTTATTCTAGAAAAAAAGCAGTGTAGCTTTTAAGTTGCGAATAAATGGAACGATGGATTTTTATAGCTACAACAATAACTTCATTAGGAAACGAAAAATATGTATTTGTTTTGTGTTTTGTGTATTTTTTTTAATCACATTAGCCACATACTGACTGGTGGTAATTAATTAGGAGGACGCAATGTTTTTTTTTCAGAATCTCTCTACATTCCATGATTAAACAGTTTGCATACATCACGCCAAACTAACTTTTCCTCGGTGGCCGGCTTTCCGTAAAAATTAATCACTTCGAGGCGGAGACCTACTCATCAATTTTATTAGAATGATTGCAGAGATATATAGGGTGTTGAATTTAATTTAAGTTTGCTACCACAAAAAAAAAATCGTAAATTATTTGCTGAAAAAATTCTAAATAAATAAATACGTAAATATTAGGGAAGTTGTTATCATCACTTTTATCAGAAGGATTACGATAGTTACTATTGTACGTAGCAATCCATATTTACATTGAATTGCACAAATAATTTGTGGTTAAAACATAATGAAGTGTTTTGTAAATAAATCATTTACAAAAACACTTCACGCAAACTCAAACCAACAATAATAGCAAATAATTTTATTGTACTATTCGCAACATACAGTTTTGACAAAAATCATTGCCTAACAACTAGCTATTAAAGTTATCTTCTGTGTCAAACATAAATCTGAATGCATCCCCTCGTTAAATTCAGCAAATTCTTATTGCAAGAAAAATATTGGAAAAACAAAAATTTTAGCTACAGCACACCTGTTAATCAATTATTATCTTACTTCAAAGCAAATCTTATCAATTGAATCAATTTAATGATTAGTACAGCTATCAATAAATTATATCAAAAAATACGCGACTGGTTAATTAATATTTTATTAAAATTAAAACATCCAATTTAGATAAATACAATTTGCAATCGCCGATTTAAAAATTTCTAAAAGTAATCAGAAAAAGACGAATCAATCTAAAATTTTGCAATTCTACTTAGAATTTGTGTACTTTCAACACACCAAAAACTGATTAGTCTATGTTAACTTAAAACAAAATAACAACACTTGAAACATGAAATTAAATAAATTCAATTTGCAGTCAGTGATTTAAATAATTCTAAAAGGAACACCAAAATTGAAATCAAGTTTTAATTTTCCAATTCAACTTAGAATTAATGTGTTTTTAAGTCAATAAAAAATAATCAGTTTATCTTCACTAAAAACAAAACAAACTTAAAACTTTGAAATAAATAAAATCAATTTACAATCGCTGATTGAAATTCTTAAATTAATCATTATGAAGATTTTTTTTAATTTACAGCCAAACCACCACCTCGATTTTCATGAAATTTCATGACGACACTTCTAGAATCATCAGTTGTAAAATTTATTAATAAACACTAACATTATTATTGTTAAATTCATCATAAATGCACTTTAAAAAATGTTGAAATTCATAAATTAAACATTCTGAAGATTTTTTTAGATTTACGGCCAAACCACCACCTCGATCTTCATCAAATTTCATGACGTCACTTCTAGAATCATCAGTTGTTAAATTTAACAACAAACACTAACATTATTATTGTTAAATTCATCAGAATTACACTTTGAAAAATATTGAAATTCATAAATTAATCAATCCGAAGATTTTTTTAAATTTACAGCCAAACCACCACCTTGGTTTTCATGAAATTTCATGAAGACACTTCTAGAATCATCATTTGTAAAATTTATTAATAAACACTAACATTATTATTGTTAAATTCATCAGAATTGCACTTTGAAAAATGTTGCAATTCATAAATTAATCATTCTGAAGATTTTTTTAAATTTTCAGCCAAACCACCACCTCGATTTTCATGAAATTTCATTACGGCACTTCTAGAATCATCAGTTATAAAATTTATTAACAAACACTAACATTATTATTGTTAAATTCATCATAATTGCACTTTGAAAAATGTTGAAATTCATAAATTAATCATTCCGAAGATTTTTTTTAATTTACAGCCAAACCACCACCTCGATTTTCATGAAATTTCATGACGACACTTCTAAAATCATCAGTTGTAAAATTTATCAACAAACACTAACATGATTATTGTTAAATTCATCATAATTGCACTTTGAAAAATGTTGAAATTCATAAATTAATCATTCCGAAGATTTTTTAAAATTTACAGCCAAACCACCACCTTGATTTTCATGAAATTTCATGACATCACTTCTAGAATCATCAGTTGTTAAATTTAACAACAAACACTAACATTATTATTGTTAAATTTATCAGAATTACACCTTTAAAAATATTAAAATTCATCAATTAATCATCCCAAGGATTTTTTTAAATTTTCAGTCTTACCATCACCTCGATTTTCATGAAATTTCATGACGACACTTCCAGAATCATCATTTGTAAAACTTATTAACGAACACTAACAATATTATTGTTATAATCGTCATAATTACACTTTTAAAAATGTTGAAATTCATAAATTAAATATTCTGAAGATTTTTTTAAATTTTCAGCCAAACCACCACCTCGATTTTCATGAAATTTCATGACGACACTTCTAAAATCATCAGTTGTAAAATTTATCAACAAACACTGACATTATTATTGTTAAATTCATCAGAATTGCACTTTGAAAAATGTTGAAATTCATAAATTAATCATTCTGAAGATTTTTTTAAATTTACAGCCAAACCACCACCTCGATTTTCATGAAATTTCATGACGGCACTTTTAGAATCATCAGTTGTGAAATTTATTAACAAACACTAATATTATTATTGTTAAATTCAACAGAATTTCACTTTGAAAAATGTTGGAATTCATAAACTAATCATTCTAATTTTTTTTAAATTTACAGCCAAACCACCACCTCGGTTTTCATGAAATTTCATGACGACACTTCTAGAATCATCAGTTGTTAAATTTATTAATGAGCACTTACATTATTATTGTTAAATTCATCAGAATTGCACTTTTAAAAATGTTGAAATTCATAAATTAAATATTCTGAAGATTTTTTTAAATTTTCAGCCAAACCACCACCTCGATTTTCATGAAATTTCATGACGACACTTCTAAAATCATCAGTTGTAAAATTTATCAATAAACACTAACATTATTATTGTTAAATTCATCAGAATTGCACTTTGAAAATGTTGAAATTCATAAATTAATCATTCCGAAGATTTTTTTTAATTTACAGCCAAACCACCACCTCGATTTTCATGAAATTTCATGAAGACACTTCTAGAATCATCAGTTGTTACATTTATTAATAAGCACTTACATTATTATTGTTAAATTCATCATAATTTCTCTTTGAAAAATGTTGAAATTCATAAATTAAACATTCTGAAGATTTTTTTAAATTTACAGCCAAACCACCACCTCGATTTTCATGAAATTTCATGACGACACTTCTAAAATCATCAGTTGTAAAATTTATCAACAAACACTAACATTATTATTGGTAAATTCATCAGAATTGCACTTTGAAAAATGTTGAAATTCATAAATTAAACATTCTGAAGATTTTTTTAAATTTTCAGCCAAACCACCACCTCGATTTTCATGAAATTTTATTACGACACTTCTAAAATCATCAGTTGTAAAATTTATCAACAAACACTAACATTATTATTGTTAAATTCATCAGAATTGCACTTTGAAAAATGTTGAAATTCATAAATTAATCATTCTGAAGATTTTTTTAAATTTTCAGCCAAACCACCACCTCGATTTTCATGAAATTTCATGACGACACTTCTAGAATCATCAGTTGTAAAATTTATTAATAAACACTAACATTATTATTGTTAAATTCATCATAATTGCACTTTGAAAAATGTTGAAATTCATAAATTAATCGTTCCGAAGATTTTTTTAAATTTACAGCCAAACCACCACCTCGGTTTAGATGAAATTTCATGACGACACTTCTAGAATCATCAGTTGTAAAATTTATCAACAAACACTAACATTATTATTGTTAAATTCATCAGAATTGCACTTTGAAAAATGTTGAAATTCATAAATTAATCATTCTGAAGATTTTTTTAAATTTACAGCTAAACCACCACCTCGGTTTAGATGAAATTTCATGACGACACTTCTAGAATCATCAGTTGTGGAATTTATTAATAAACACTAACATTATTATTGTTAAATTCATCAGAATTTCACTTTTAAAAATGTTGAAATTCATAAATTAAACATACTGAAGATTTTTTTAAATTTTCAGCCAAACCACCGCCCTTAATATATTTTTAATGTCCTTGATGTAATTACCATATTTATTACTGATAATACTTTTAATTAGAAGGTTAATTAACATAAAAATGTTTCACCACGTGTTAAGTAAGAATTTTATTCTCCGTTAATATTTTTGTTTTAAATTTACAGACGACAAGTTTGCCCTGATCCCTGCAAAACGTGGCGGTAAAGCAATCGCTGAAACAAAACCGACCAAGATCGACCAATTCGGAGTGTTGTATCATGGAACGAAGACTTACACACCGGACAAATACTGTCTGGAACATTACAGCACGCACGGTTTAGAGATCTTCTTCTTTTTCGCCGAGCCCGCCGTGGAGACGGTGAAATTCAACTTCAGGAAAGTCCTGGTGACCATCTCCTGCATATTCTTCTTCCTGACGCTCGCCTCCTACATGCTTCTGCCGGAGATGCGCGAGAATCTGTACGGGAAATGCGTGATGATCTACTGCTCGATATTCCTCTTCGGCTTCTCCATACTGACCTACCTCAATTTTCACGGGGAACAGGTGCGCGGAACGCCGTGCGTCGTTATCGGTAAGATTCTGTTGTACAGATAATAATATTACATTGCAGTTTGTAAAAAAAACAGTGGTAAAAACATCATGTTTTATTTCATCCAAGATTTGTAGTTTGTATTTGTTGTCGTTAAGGCAATAAGAAAACAAGTTTTTACTTATAAATGAGACACAATAACTCTGTTTTATCACTATATGGTACATCGCAAAACAAAGTTATTGTGTCTCATTTACAAATCATTCAAGATATACCACGAAGTAAACAAATATTTTTATTTGTATTTCAAACAAGTCTTCCACTGTTAAAAAATGTTGGTCTTGTTTTTAGTTCTTGCAGTACTATGTAAAATAATTCATAGTGATTTTGTTTTATCAATATTCGTTTTTAGTATAGTTAATGAAATTTATTTTTTTGTTTTAAGTTTTAAGTTAGTGTGTGTAAATTACAGTTTGTCCTTCATTTATTTTCAGGATTCTTTCTGGTGTTCGCTTTCTTGGCCACGTTCTCCTGGTTGAATATTATCTGTTTTGATATGTGGATGGCTTTTGGGTAAGTTGTTAGCATAAGAACAACATTAAATGTTACAGTACATACTTTATATAATTATATTCCTTCTACCCTTCAAAAAAAAATTTGATGCGTTTGATATGAAACTCGGCTAAAATAATGGTTTCAAGTGAATTGTAGAAAAAAATCAATTATTAAATTACACAAATTAGAGTGGTAGGTTTCAATATTGAAGAAGATTGGACCATTTTCGTCAATTTCCGGCTTGTGAAAGTTTCACTTGAATCTACAACGCGTGGCAATTAATTACTCCATGAGATATTTATTTATTCTCCACCAGCATCGAATCACGCCTCTCGTGGTTTTGTTTTACGAAAGTGATCTCATCGCCTCGACCGGCTGAGACTATTTTAGAAGAAATGATTTAATGCAGAAACTAATATTTATGCGGAATGTGGGACACAGATACGTTTACTATTGCCTCAATAACTAGTTTTGCTTAATTTCATCCATGCAGATTATTGCTTTGTTATAATTGAAAAAAAAGAAGTTGCATCGTGCCTTTCATCTCTGAGAGATGAAGTGAGAGGTACCTGTGTTTTTCTTCCATACTCGTTTCAATCTTAACAATATCGAAAATCTTATTGTTATAAGAAAAAACGTTTGTTTTGTGTAGTAATTTGTATTATTATTAGTTGTAATAATATTGTACGGTCTGCCTGAACGTTTTTTTTTCAGTCTGAGTCACTTTGGATTCTTTTACAATAATTTTTCGTCGACTAGCTTCTTTGGTTTAATTTCCTTTAGAAAGCAAATCTCGATATCAAATCAGGATTATCCTGGTACTAGTAATTCCGGTAATTACAGACAGGGAAGGAGAGATCGAGAAGAGGTGATGTTCCAGCAAAACTATAACAGTGAGCACCAAAAGTGTTCACACGGTTATATGTAGGGCATTTGCCTTTTCTTTTGTGATGAAAAATCACGTTGAAAGAGAATCAAGTTTTTTAAAAGATTTTATTTTTACATGTGTAGTCGGAGAGTATATTTTTTTTCTGGGAGTTCATTAAGGTTGATTTGTCTATAGCTTCAAACCAAAACCCGCTTGTTTAACTGTAACTCAGTGAATCGAATAAACAGTTTTGGACATTACGCTTCTTTCCCGAGCTACAGCACCACGACAAGGTGAGACACTGATCACTGGAGTAAAGCACCAAGCATCCTAGAATTATGGGCGAGAAAGGGGAAATCGAGAAGAAACTAAGAGGTGATGTTTCGGCAAAACTATAACATTGAGCACCAAAAGTGTTGACAGGGTTATATATACGCGGCACTAGGCACTACTCTAATTATTGGCACAAGGCTGGACTAGACTTCAAAAAAATATGTAGGGCGTATGCCAAGGAGGCGTTAACAAGTGTTGTTCTCTGATTTGTGTTCAATTTTACAAGTGCGGTTTTCATTTACAGGACCTTGTACTGTGAGAGAATTTGTTATTCAATTTTGTTGTTGAGTTTGTGCAGATCAAAACGAGAATTCTTATAATTAGGAGATTAGTTTTGTTCTTTACTTTAATAGTGAACCGAAACCAAGTGTTTTGATGAATCTTCTAATTATCATAAAAATGTTTCATCACGGATTAAGTGAGAATTTAATTAATCGTGGGAATTCTTATGTTGTCGTCGCTGTGTTCCATGGTGATCCATGTGCAGTGAAGCCATTACTTGTCGCAGTGATGAGTAGCACGGTTGACTAAACGAGTATTTGCACAATCCTCGATCTTTACTTATCTTCTGTCGATCTTGGACACTATATCCACTGTACGTTCGACACTGATAAATACCAAGTGTTCAATAACATATTTCACATCGTTTGCTAAGTTTAGGTTAGGTTAGGTTGGGTAGGCCCGGTTTTTCGGTCGGGGCTTAAGAGCTTACATTGGGGTCGCATCGAGCGCCCTAAGCGGTTTACTTAGCCTTACATGAGGAGACTCTTATCTTTTCTTCCTGCAGGGAGACGCGATTGAGTAGTCAGGGGCGTTAGTACGTAGTGTCCACACAGGGTATAGGGTGCAGAAGCGGTGGGATGATTTTTGATGTTTCATGGAACCATTTACGGAAACCTGGTTCCGGGCCACTTAACCAGGATCTTAGGCAGCCACCTAGACGAGAGGGAACTGCTAGTGGAAGAGGAGAGAAGATTTACGGGGTGCTGCAGTTGGCCGGGGTGGAAGTAATAGGCTTCGCGGTCGATCTCCTAGTCATAGCCAGGAGGTGGAAGATCCTGGAGACCAAGCAAGACGAGTGAATGGCGAAGGAAAATCAGGGCAGATTGTCTGGACAGAAGGAGAGCAAAAAGGGCGAAGGGCGAGACGTTAACCATGCTAGGGCAAGAAGTGGGTATTCAACCTATTATGAAGTACCTGGGGGTGGTGGTAGAGGCAAACTCAAACGACAGCAGGCAAGTCCTGGAGACGGCGGCTTAAGTCGCCAGGGCGGTCGTAAGGCCAATGTCACAACTAACGTGTTTTTATTTTATAAAGTTCATAATGGAATTTCACCAAGTATCAGCCCGATCCATTGAAAATTTAGTGTTCTTATGAAAACAAGGGTTAAGTGGAAGAATATAGTGCAATGTTAGCTTTGTCTGTAAAGCCTGAAGGCCAAATTTATTGTGTAGATAGAAGAAGATTAAAGTGGAAGAATACAGTGCAATCTGCAAATTCTGTGTACTAATTTATAGTTCTGACGAAAATGGCAGTGGATATGAGCTTCGCTTGAAATTCATTAAGACCAAATATAAAATATAAAATAACTTGTAATCACTTTCTCCATAGTTTAGTTTTATTTTCCTAAATGGAAATTTCATTTATGATGTAAACATTTTAAACAGTACAGAGCACAGTAAAAAGAAGACTCATGTGAAAGAATTCAGGGCTGTATAAGTTCTGTTTGTAAATCTCGTCTGCCAATGTATTGTTCTGACGAAAAGAAGGAACCCAGAGAGTCGTATGTGGTTCAGCTAAAAACCAATCATTCATGGTTGTAGTTACATTGCGCACGAATCAGAATGCAAATCTTATACTAGTGTAGTGGTAGGATCCAGTGGAACGTGAGCTCGTTCTATAGTAACTATAGGCCAAATTTTCTGTGCAGTTAAAAAAGGAGACCCGAGGGGAAAAGTAAAGTGCAATGTAAGATCCGTACGCAAAATCCGTGAGTCAATTTATTGTTCTGAAAGTGGAAGAGCATAGTGCAATGTGAGTTTCGCCTGAAAATCCTTAAGGCCAAATTTATCGTGCAGACAAAAAGAATACCTGAGTGGAAGAATACAGTGCAATGCAAGACACGTTTGCAAATTATGTGAGTAAATTTTATTGTTCTGGAAGTGGAAGAGCATAGTGCCATATGAGCTTCCCCTGACAATCCCGAAGACCAAATTTATTGTGCTGATAAAAAGGAAGAATATATAAGACCCGTTTGTAAATCCCGTCAGCCAATGTATTGTTCTGATGAAAACAAGGGCTAAATGAAAAACACAATGCAATATGATCTTCGCCTTTGACAAAAATGTCTAGATCATGCCTATATTTAACGCTAAAATTTATAAAGTCAACATTTTTAGTTGATGGATACAATGAACATGGCTAAAATTTCTTGATTATTGCTATAATTAAGACAATTTTTTAGATAATACATATATTCAAAGCCAACATCTGTAGACTATAGCTATATTTAAGGTAAAAATTCAATAAAGCCAAAAATTCTAAATCATAAGTATATTCAGGACCAAAATCTCCATAATTAAACTCAAAATATCTAGATTATGGATATAGGTGAGGAGTACGCAGAGGCCGTTAAAAAATTCGGAGTAAGTCAACGCGGAGACGGTTGGGGCAGGTCAGGGATAGGCTAGGCCAATGCGTAGACTATTGGGGTAGGTCAAGAGTACGCTAGTTTCTTGCATAAATGATTTTAGAATGCGGACAACAGAAGTGGGTCAATGTGTAGACGGTTGAGGCAGGTCAGGGATACGCTTGGCAAATATGTAGTGGGGTAGGTCAAGAGAACGCTAGGTTTTTGCATTTTGAGGAGACGGACGAATGTAGGTCAATGCGAAGACTGTTGGGGCAGGTCAGGGAGACGCTTTGCCAATATTTAGACTATTGGGACAGGTTAAGAGTACGATAGGTTCTTGCATAAATGATTTAAGGATTTAAGTGGGTCAATGTGTATTAAAGAATGTCGAGTACTATCTTTCGTCTAGAACTATTAGAAAAAGTCAGAAAGTCAGAAGTTCTTTTGGTTGTATATTTATTAATGTGAAGTAAATGTGAAGACTTTTGGATTGTGCCAGAAGTAAGTATGTCGATGCCGAAAAAAAATTAATAACAAAAAATCTGCTAAAACGGTTAGTACTAAATGATAATAATGCTACATAATCATAAAAACATCAAAAGTGTTCACAGGGTATGTGTCAAGGACACGTTAACAGGGCCACTTCTTTTGTGACGAAAAATCACTTCGAAAAAGAATCAAGTTTTAAATGATCAAACGGCGAGGTCAATGGGGATTCTGAAAGCTCGTTAAGGTTAATTTGTGGGGAGCTTCCAACCAAAACGCTCTCTTGAACTGTTACACGGCAAACGACTCCAAATTTGCTGTTCATGCCGAAGTTGTTCACCGCAATTAACTTTCTCATTGTCTTCTGTACTCAATTGTGTTAGAACGAGCACGTTTGAAATCGGGGAAACCCGGCAATGAAGAGCTTTGGGTACTGATCCAATTATTGACACGAGGCTGAGCAAGATTTCATGGTTAAGAAAGGATGTAGGGCATTTGGTAAAAAGGTGTTAATAAGTGTTGTTCCTTGATTTGTGTTCAGTTTGACAAGTGTACAAAATTGAAGACATGTTACCCACTAACAAGTCTTCAATTTTAGGACCTTGTACTGAATGATCATTTGTTGTTATATTTTATTGCTGTGGTTTATCCTGATCGGGACAAGGATTCCTATGATCCATGTGTGGTGTAGTGTGATGGTAGCCATTACCATGTTCGGCATCGCAATGATGCGTAGATGAGCAGAAGATAGAAAAAGACTGGAAGAGGTGGAAGATTGGTCGACCACATGTTGGCAAGCGAGGAAAAGTGGGAAGCCGTGAAAGAGTTAGCCGCGATGGTGCTCAGAAGGAAGGACACAAGAGAGATCAAGAACACGAGGGAACGAAGTAGAAGTTGGGGAGGACAGCCCAGCTGACTAAGACAAGTGGATGCTGTTGAATAATATCGAAAGATGTTGCCGGCAATATCTCAAAGGGGGAGAGGTAGAGGGTTTTTAGTGGATAGACGGTAAAGAACAAACTACCGGGAGTCCTACACTATCTATTATAAATGATTCTTGAATGATGTCGGCGTTAACTTGGTGGTACATTTTAATAAGATAATTAAAACACTTTAACTTTGTTTTACCACATAAAATATTTATTGCTGTGACTATAGTTGAATGTTCGAAACTATAGTCACAGCAATAAATATTTTATGTGGTAAAACAAAGTTAAAGTGTTTTAATTATCTTATTATAAATGAGTATAATAGGTGTTCATGTAGAATTTCCCCTCCTCTTAAAAAAAAAGGTTAGGTTAGGTCAGGTAAGGTTAAATTAGGTGAAGTTAAGTTCGCGACCTTTCTCTGGTTGCCACGACCAAACTAGAGGAGGAGCTGATGAGCAAGGCCAACCATGCTCTAGTTTCCATACATAAAGACAATTATTAAATAAAAACACGACTGTTTAGAGTTTTGCTTTATTTGTAGATACACTTCTACAATTGTTTCACCACACTGTGGCTTCATCAGGCAGTTAAGTAATGAATAATGGTGAAGCCATAGTGTGGTGAAAAAATTGTAGCAGTGTATCTACAAATAAAGCAAAACTCTAAACAGTCGTCTTTTTATTTAATAATTGCAAAATGGAGTTTCGCTAATTATCAGCCTCATCAATCTAATAGATGGAGAAGACATGGTGCCGGCTGGGACTTCACACTATCGTCCCATAAAAGAGCCTTAAGTGCCTGGGGGACGTTTTAGCGTCCTCGGCCCACTTAGAAGCGACTACAGCTAGGGTCTCATGCGTAATACGCAGGCTTAGTTAGCCCCTGCCCAACGTGGGAGGGCCAGGGCAGTCTAATCAAAAGTTTGCTTTGGTAGGCAGCGCGCTCTATATTTCTTTAAAGAGTCAAGATCTGGGCTAGGAACCGGACCAGGCTCTTGACAGTATAGAGCAGAGATGCACAGACTTATTAAGACTAGGGGCCACTCGGGCAAATCATGAACTGATGGCGGGCCGCCAGAAGTGTAGGTAATTAAAGACAATAAATAATTGATAATAATGTATTAAAATTAAAAAGGAATTTATTAATTTGAAGCGTGGCACTGCATAGTGCTTACAATCTTTTTTATATTTGGCTCAAATTTACTTGTAGCAACACGTAAAACTGCTTCCAAACTTTCATTTGCAAGGCGGTTTCTATTTTTGGTTTTATTATTATTAAGTATTGAAAAAGTTTGTTCACATATATAGGTAGAACCAAATAAGCTGGCACATTTCAGAGCGTTTATGCGCAACTCTTTGTACATATTTTTATCAATGCAGCGGTAAAATTTCAGCAAGTCTCCTTCGTTGAATTTGTTGCGTAAATCTTCGTCGTTTTGAATGTCGATAATTTCTAACTGCATTGACTCTGGCGCATTTTCAACTGAAATCGTGAAAGGATTGCTGAATATGTCCAACAGAGGTTTCACTTTTTTAAACTCCGAAAATCTGTCTTGAAAAGATTGAATCAAAATATCTAGCTTTTCTACATAACTGAAATTAATCGCAGTTTTGTTGAATTTTTCAGCCATTTTCTTAGAATTCGGAAAATGATTGTAATTTCCAGAATTCAATTGCGATCTGAAAAGTGTCAGCTTGCATTGAAAGGATGATACATGAGCGTAGAGCTGGGATATCAGTTGTTTTTTGCCTTGAAGCCGTGTGTTCAAGACATTCAAATGATTTGTAATGTCAACTAAAAAAGCCAAATCACACAACCAATCAGGATTTTTAAGTTCCGGGACATCCCTTTGCTTTTCCGCCAGAAATATTCCAATTTCTTCTATTAAATTTAGAAATCGTTCCAGTGTCAATCCACGACTTAGCCACCTTACTTCTGTATAATACAGTAAATCTCCATATTCGCTTTCGATGTCATCAAGGAATTGTTTGAATTGCCTGTGATTGAGTCCTCGTGATTTTATGAAATTTACAGTCGAAACTACCACTTTCATGACATTTTGAAATTCAATTTGTTTAGCACAGAGGGCTTCTTGGTGTATAATGCAGTGAAACTGCATGAGATCTTCAGCCTTTATGTTTTTTTCTTGCAGATGCTTTTTCAGCAAAGTAACTAGCCCGGAATTGACACCAATCATCGAAGGAGCACCGTCAGTCGCAACTCCCGATAATTTTGATAAGTCCAAATCAGTTTTTGAACGCTCATCCAAAAGTACATTGAGTATATCAACTCCTTTGGTTTGACCTTTCAATGAACACATTCCTAATAACTCTTCTACGACTTCAAAATCTTGAGTAACACCTCGTATGAATATTAGAAGTTGAGCTGTGGAACTAATATCAGTGGATTCGTCGAGTGCTAATGAAAAAAATTCAATGATCTTAGTTTTTTCAGTTAATTGTTCCGCAATATTACCTGACAAAGACATAATTCGTCTTTGGATGGTCATACGATTCAGTTGAATTTTCTCAAACTTTTTTGCTGCTTCTGGACACATTTTCTTAGCGGCAATTTCTATGCATTCTTTTACAAAATCCCCATCATTGAAGGGGCGACTTCGCTTTGCTATCATTCGAGAAATTTCATAACTAACTTCTGGAGCTGTTTCTGAATCTTCAATGGGTTTTCTAAACATAGCTTGCTGACCCGTAAGCTCCCGTTTTAAAGACAACATTTTTTGCTTTCTTAATTCGCCTGTAAACTTGGTAAAAGAAGGATGCTGCGTTTCATAGTGCCTTTTTACATTATATTCCTTTGCAATTGCAACAGAATTCTTGCAAATTAAACAAACGACTTTGTTATGCGACCATACAAAAAAGTATTTCTCAGTCCAAATTTCTTGAAATTGCCGATTTTCATCTTTAACCTTACGTTTTTTACTAGGTCCTGGCTTGTCCATGTTGCGTTCTAATCCTGGCTAGGATTAACACAGCACCTAAAAACAATTACAGTACCTACTTAAATTACCCATCCTTTTTAAATTATCAAAAATAATTGATTAAATAGGTAGGGAAACACTTATTAATAATAGAGTTTTACTTACGATTTCACAACACAATTATACACGGCACTTGACGGTTAACACTGCAACAGGAAATCTACGTTGAATGTGGATCAAAATATATGACACCGGCTAGTGGAGTACAACTATTGCCTTCCAAAACCTCTATTAAACTCACAGAACACTAATACACCTAGCGGCGATTAAACGTGGCTTTTATACCGCGCGTATAGAGTCGAAAACTGTCTGGAGAAATCTCGAAACCGACTCTGGAAGCTTCGAGTCGTGTACTATCTACGCGAGCGATCGTCATCGCGCCGCCGGCCGCCGCGCTTCTTCAAGCAAACGAATTTAACCGAGATCAGCACGAACATTACCGGCCGCTGTTACCGACGACGCACGTACGGCGCACCGTAATAACGCGCGCGCGAGATTCAAATTACTTTTCGAACATATTTTTTTTGGTTTTATTCTGGAATAGAATTCAATATTTTTAGAATGTACGAGAGTATTATTTTTGCTGTCGGCGGGCCACCGGTATTCGACCGGCGGGCCGCATGCGGCCCGCGGGCCGCGGTCTGTGCATCCATGGTATAGAGGAAGGCGGACCTGCGCATCTGAACCACCTCTACTGTAGCAGCTCTCGTGATCGTCGGGCTAATCCCAATCGACCTCCTAGCCAAGCAGATGGCCCAATCATACCGAGACAGGAAGAAGAACCCGCTAGTTCCAAAGGTAGCGGTCAAGAAAGCTGTCTGCGAGGCCACAATTAACGAGTGCAGGGCAGATGCTCGGCCACCCCAATTCCCAACGTGCTTCCCTGGCACGACAGGCGGTACGGTGAGGTGGGGTATCACCTAGCCCAAATCTTGACAGGACGCGGATGCTTTAGAGCCTATATCAATCGGATGGGAAGAGCGAGCGATAATAAATGCCCCTAGTGTGATCCGAGGATCAGTCGTTGGGGGCACATAAGGAGAGTTGGGGGTAGAGATCTAGTCGGGAAATCTGGGGGAATTACTGCCGGAGTCCCAGGAGAATTGATGGATCCTGGAGAGGTCCGCGGTCCATCTAGTGAGCTCCAAAGAGAGAGAGAGGGAAAAGCGTCAGGCGGCGACTCATTAATCAATCGTCTGAGTGTCTTATGTCTAAATGTAAATATTGTAAAAATTTTAAAACTCTGTCTATTGTATGTTTATTATGCAAATAAATAAATAAATGTGTCGTTTTTTTTTACCAATGGACAGGTATGATATCACCCGCGTTCATGTTTCTTAAGGATCACTGCTGCTCCGCTCGCGAACAGCACACCCCCGCGAGAAAAAGTTTCGCGTTAAGGAGCAGCAAGATGGTGGTCTGAAAAAAATCGTGGTGACCCTTGGGGCCAAGCCATACAGAATCGTGGCAAGGAAGTTGAGACAGCCCCATTGGAATCCCAACATGCTTATGCCATTCAGGGGAATTAAGGTGGTCGCTTGCGCCCTTTTCGCCGGAAATGTCGACCACGCGATCCCTAGAAGTCCTGCCGCTCGATGGAATGACCAAACTGACTGCCTGAAGATAAGGCAATTTCAAGACGCGGAGCACCCGAATTCGACGGAAAAGCAAACGAGGTGCTCAAGGAGTGAGTTCGCCCTATGCAACCCCACCACTGACACATTAGGCATGAACACCTGGCTAAAGGAAAGAACCTTCACTGCCAGAAGGTGGTCACCTAATTTGTTTCATGAATAACACGTTTGTTGTCGACAAGATTTGTAATTTATTGATGTAGAAGTAAAGAATACAGCTTGGAAATACAACCTAATAAATTATATGTTCAATAGGTAAACAGAAGTTTTCGGACTCTTTTTATCCTTTTTCGTTTAATTATTCTATCTACCTTATTTTTGTTGTAACAGTTGTTTGTGGCTATTTGGTAAATTGTATTTAGTTCTCGTTTAAACTCTTCTTTCTTAAGTGGTAGATTGACTACACGATTTTAATGCCGAAGATTTGATCAGTTCAGATTGCCGCCCGATAGGACGACATCACCGACTGCTTGAAGGAGTGCTGAAATCTTAGAACATAGAGCACCCGGACCTGACGGAAGACTGAATGCATCGCTTAATTAGATCGCCCTATTAAACCCTATTACCGTCACATTGGCCATGAATAGTTGGCTAAAGGAAGAAACGTTTCCAAAACGTTATAAGAGGGCTCGACTAGTCTTGCTGCCGAAAAAAGGCAAGCTCCCACCGAACGCCGGAGACTACAGACCACTGAACATTAAAGCCAATCAAGGACAGACTAATCAAGTGGTTGAAAAAAACAGGCCGCCAATATAGCAACGGGTCCGCTAAGAGGGAAACGACATTGCTTGGAAAAAACCGTGATCGTCAAGAACGCCTTAAACTCAATTCCCTGCTTCACCACAGTGAAGGCACTAACGGAGACGAGGACCCCAGAATACCTAGTGGCCGTAATTGGGTTCGATTCAATTCGAAGGGAGCAACGGCGTTCCGAAATGTGGGAAGTGAAGCGAGGGCACCCTCAGGGTGCAATCCTTTGCCCTAATTGTGGGACCTGGCATACGACAGCGTCTTGGAAGTGACTATACCGCACGGGATGGATGTCAACGCATTCGTTGAAGATATCATGATAGGTGTCAGAAGCAGAAGGATCGAGTTCAGGATGATGACGAGGGAGGCGGTCAACAAGATCTCGGAGTGGATAACAGAAGCCTGGCTAAAAGTAGTGGCCTTGTGGTTTTCGAGATGTCGTGCCGACAGAGGAAGAATAAAAAGCAACATTGAGATCTTGGGCCATGAAGACCCAGTACCTGAGGGTCATTACCGAGACGAAGCTCTTGTGCAGCATGTATGTAGTAGAGGAACGGCTGGAGCGACCCGATCCACTAGGGTCATCTCGGATTTGTTGGCGAACATCGGAGAGCATGAGAAAGCTGCTGCTGGGAGCCGCGCGTACCAAGCTGATTACGCCGCACCAGCATCGTCGACATTGGTGGTATACTGATTAGTCCTACTTGTTGGAGAATATATTATTTAGTAGTTGGTACTAATGTAACCGTGTGAGTGACGTCAAGTTACTGTTAAGAACGTTGTTATAGACAATATACATATTTGTTAATCGTTGCTCGTCTACGTTAGTTACCCCCTTAAGCTTCCTGACAAAACCTCATCCCAACAGGTTATGGGCCCAGGCAGGTAAATAGGGAGCTAATAGGCGTAGACTTAAAAACGCGTGTGTCGCGAAATTCGAGGTTAGAAGCACGTGGTGAAGCCGGTATAAAAAGGCGCGTACATACGTTGTCGTGCGGACATTAGTTGTCGAAAATGGCTACCAGTGATAACTCGATTGAAAAACTAAAGGGCAGTAAAAAATACCACACATGGAAATTCGCTATAAGAACGGTGCTGGAATTTCACGGACTCGATTAGTGCATCAGTACACCATGTACAGAAGAAGATGCGGATAAACTTAAAAAGGCGAAAGTTCGCATAGTGATGTCGATACATGAGTCGTTATTCGTGCACATACAAACATTAAAAACATCAGCAGATATTTGGAATGCTCTTGAAAATCTTTTCGATGACAAAGGGTTAAGTCGACAAATTGGATTGCTACGCAAACTCATCACATTCAGGCTGGAAAGTTTTAACACCATGGCCGAATATGTAAACAATGTCATAGGAACGGCAAACAAACTAAAAGGTGTTGGATTTGCAATCACAGAAGAATGGATTGGTGCAATACTTTTAGCAGGGATCACAGATAATTTCAAACCACTGATCATAGGAATAGAAAGCAGTAACACCAAAATAACTGGTGATTTAATAAAATCAAAACTATTGGAAACTGATTATACCAATAAATCCAACAGTGCTTTTCTAAGTGGAAATAAGAAGTTCAATAAAAATGTACCATTTAAAAAAATCATAAAGTGTTACAACTGTGGTAAAAAGAACCATAAATCATCAGAATGTCGAGAGAAGTTTAAAGGCAAAACAGAAGATACAAAAGCACACAACAACGGTGCATTTACAGCTAGGTTTTGTTCGCAACAGAATAAAACAAATGAGTGGTTCATAGACAGTGGCGCAACACATCATATGACTTCAATGCCAGGCTGCATAACAACAAAAGAAAACTGCGACATTGAAAATATCATGATCGCAAATAATTCTAAATTGTCTGTTACGGGTATTGGAAAAACTACATTACAAGTAAATGATAGTGAAATAAGCGTTGAAAAGGTGCTGGTTGTACCTGAACTCAGTGTAAATTTACTTTCTGTTGCAAAAATTGTTGAAAAAGGCAACAAAGTAATATTTGAAAGAAATGGGTGTAAAATATACAATAAAAAGAATGAACTGTTGCTACACTCAAGTTGCAAATCAGGAGTGTATAAAGTTGAAGATAAATCTGCTAGATGTATGGTGGCTGGAACAGGAGATGGCATCGTCGGTTTGGTCACATCAATTATAACGATCTACAAAAGATGGGCAAAGGAGTTGTCGATGGCATGGACATTAAGGGTGAGATAACCAAATTTAATTGTGAAGTATGTTTAGAAGGAAAGCAAGTTCCAGCACCATTTAAACCTTCAAAGACAAAAACAGTTGACGTTCTTGATCTAATCCTCTCAGATTTATGTGGACCAATGGAAAATAATTCAATAGGAGGTGGAAAATACTTTTTAACCTCCATAGACGATTACTCCCATAAAATATTCGTCTACTTCTTAAAGCATAAGAGTGAAGTATTTGAAACATTCAAGCAGTTTAAAGAGCTGGTGGAAACACAAACTGGAAAGAAAATCAAGATTTTACGTAATGACAATGGAAAGGAATACTGTAACAAGGATCTTGAAGAATTCTGCAAAAAAAAAAGCATAATTCACCAGACATCAAATGTGTATACTCCACAGCAAAATGGGAAAGCAGAACGAGCGAATCGTACAATAGTGGAAAAAGCTAATTGTATGTTATTTGACTCAAAGTTAGACAAAAGTGATTGGGCAGAAGCAGTCAATACTGCAGTTTATATTATAAACAGATCTATATCTACTAGCCTAGTAGATGACCAACCAGAAGGAAAATGGTCTGGCCAAAAAGTAAATGTTAAACACATGAGAACCTTCGGCTGTCCAACCATGGTTCATATTCCTAAGGAGAAGAGATTGAAGCTAGATAAAAAATCAATGAAGTTGCTATTCATGGGTTATAGTGACGAATGTAAGGAATATAGGTGTATTGATCCCATATCAAAAAGAATTCGAATTAGCAGAGATGTAATCTTTCTAGAATCGAACCCAGATACAAAGGTATTAAATTCATTTGATCAAGAAAATGACAATTCAGTGGGAGAAAATGATCAAGAAAATGAAACGTCTAAAGAAGTTGAGAATTCAACAGATGGACATGAAGAACTGAGCACATCAGATTATGAAGATTCAAGCGATGAAGACTACATTCTTCAGTTACATCAACAATGTTCAATGAAACGAGGCGATCTGCACGTACACCAAAACCTGCGAAGAAGATGGAGGATTTTGTGTATGCTACAAAAGCAACTCAAGGGGAAGGAATTCCTTCTACCATTCAAGAAGCATTAGCGGGTCAAGAATCAGATAAATGGAGAGAAGCCATTAAAAATAAACTTAAATCTTTAGAAGAAAACAATACCTGGAATATTACAGACCTACCGATAAATAGGAAGACTGTAAAATGTAAATGGATTTTCAAAAAGAAAGGTGACAAAGAATCACCAAAATACAAAGCGAGATTAGTTGCAAAGGGATGTTCACAGATACCAGGCATCGACTATACAGAGACATATTCTCCGGTAATTCGATATACATCAATAAGGTTTCTAATAGCATTAGCTGTGAAATATAAACTAAACATTGACCAAATGGACGCTACCACAGCATTTCTACAGGGAGAACTAAAAGAAGAAATTTATATGGAACAACCTGAATTGTACAACGATGGATCAAAACGAGTATGCAAATTAAACAAGGCTAACTATGGACTGAAGCAAAGCGGAAGGGATTGGAATATCAAGCTATCAAAAACGTTAGAGGTATTCGGTCTAAAAAAGTCAAAAGTGGATCCATGCATATTCTACAGTAAAGATAAAAAAGTAATAACTGCAATATATGTAGATGACCTATTAATTTTTTGGAATGATGTAACAGCATAAAGCACAAATTAAATCGTGAATTTAAAATGAAAGATTTAGGAGTTGCAAAAAATATCGTCGGATTAAATATTTCTTACAAAGGCAACGGAATATCTTTGGACCAAACAAATTTTATAAAAGAAGTGTTAGCAAGGTTTGGAATGTCTGACTGCAATGCAATGAGCACACCAAGTGACCCAAATTCAAAGCTATCAGCTGAAATGGCAGGCACAAAAAACTTAGTTGGAAAAATCCCATATCAAGAAGTCGTGGGATGCTTATTATTGGGTTGTCCGGAAAGTTCGTGCCGATTTTTAAGAAAAATTGAAACGCAGCTCAATTAAATTTTGGTATAGATTTATTAAATTATATAGGTACCATTCTGTTCCACAACTTTTCTCCATCTTTCATGCAACTTGAGAATTCCGTCCTTCCAGAACCTCTTAGGTTTTTCAGCAAAAAAATGTCTAAAGAAATTTTTTATCTAAACCAAAGAGTTGACATTTTTCCCATTAAGGGAATTTTGTAATGATTGGAAAGGGTGGAAATCCGAGGGTCAGAGGTCTAGAGAATACGGTGGATAGGGTCAAACATCCCAACAAAACTCCAACAATTTTTTTCGAGTTGTCTAAGATACATGAGGCAGGGCATTGTCCTGACGAAACACGACGCTCTTTCGATTCGCTATTTCTGGACATTTTTTTTCGATAACTGTCTTCAATTTCTCTAAATGAGAGCAATACTTTTCCGAATTTTTTGTTTTATTATTTGGTAAAAGCTCATAATAAAGGTTTTCTTTCCAATCCCACCAGACACAGAGCATTACGTTCTTCGAATGAAGAACGGCTTTTGTGGTGATTGAAGGTGGTTTATCACGCTTTTCCCAACACCTTTTACGCTAAACGTTTTTATAAATTATCCATTTTCATCCCCCGTTACTAATTGCTTCAGAATTGGTGTCTTCTCGTTGCGTTTGTAAAGCATATCTCAAATAGAGATGCTAACCAACAGATTTTTCTCCATTAAACATTCGGAACCCATACATCAAGACGGTTTACGTAGCCACGCTTCACAATATGGTCGTGGATGGTTGATTTTCATTTATTTAGCATTCCTGCTATTTGATGTAATGTTGAGTGTGGGTTATTCTCGATTTCTGCTTTAATCATATTGTCCTCTATAGTGTAAGGCCTACCCGCGCGTTCTTGATCTTCAAGGTCACAATTTCCAGCTTTGAATCGAGCGAACCACTTCCGCACAGTTCTTTCGGCAACAGCACCTTCACTATAAACAGTGCATATCTTATTTGCCGCTTCTGTAGCATTTTTGTTCTTTTGAAAAAAGAAATGCATTAAATGCATATAATGCACTTTATTTGCTGCCATATTCTAAGGCGTATAAAACTGATAAAAATTAACGATTCGTAACCAATTTTTTTTTCCAAATATGGCCTGAAGTTATATCTTTTAGAATATGTACATATGTCATTTGTTTTCAATAAGTGTGCTATATTCAGGTCTGCTCTCATGCTACCTACTGAAAATCGGCACGAACTTTCCGGACAACCTATTATATATAGCTCAAGGAACTCGACCTGACATTGTATTTGCTGTAAATGATGTCAGTCGATTCAACAACAACCATGGTGAGGCACATTGGAAGGCTGTTAAACGCATTTGTCGTTATCTAAAAGGTACAGCCGAATACAAACTACATTACACTACGCAGGATGAACTGGCCGGATATTGTGATGCAGACTGGGCATCAGATATTGACAAAAGGAGGTCGTGTACTGGCTATGTTTTCAAATGTTCGGGCGGAGCAATGTCATGGGCATCAAGAAGGCAGCAATACATGTCGTTAGCTTTTACGACTCAAGAAGCAATCTGGTTGAAGCAATTGAGAGATGAATTTTACAAAACTGAATCATCGTGCATCAACATCAAGTGTGACAACAATGGTGCAATAAAACTAGCCGAATCAGATGGATACCGAGCAAGAACGAAGCACATAGATGTCCGCCACCACTATGTTCGAGATCGAGTTGAAGATGGAACCATTCAAATTGAACACGTCTCAACTCATGAGATGATTGCTGACAACCTTACAAAAGCAGTCACTAGTGAAAAACAAAACTATTGCCGACTAAATATGGGGATATATTAAGTAATGTTAAAATAAAACTTGTATTTTTTCCATTAAGTGGGAGTGTTGGAGAATATATTATTTAGTGGTTGGTACCAATGTAACCATGTGAGTGACGTCAAGTTACTGTTAAGAACGTTGTTATAGACAATATACATATTTGTTAATCGTTGCTCGTCTACGTTTGTTACCCCCTTAAGCTTCCTGACAAAACCTCATCCCAACACTACTCTGTTCTTTAGATAGGTAACGTTTCTCTAAGAAGATAAAGGCATTTCTTGTGGATTTCAAGATACTAATTATATATAGCTGATAGGTTTGGCAGCCCCGTTTTCGGACTATTAGTCTACCCATCAAAAGGTCACATATGCCATGTTATCCAACATTTGTAGGAATTCTTTTGTGGTATTATGAAGGCTCTTAAATTAGCTCGCTGATTTAAGTTTACATATTCACGTTGAGAGATGTTTTATGAGATTGGCTGGTTCACAACTTTCATTCCCTTTTAAGAATTTAAATTCAAACAATTTAATGTTTCTGTGAATCACATTTTGAAAAATTTTGTTGAGTGCTATAAATTTACTGTTTTGACTGTTTCCTGGTCAGTTCGGACACCTTTAACTTTTCAATGTGTGTTTTGGCTTCAATTTTTCTTGAAATACACTGCTACAAATTCATCATGGTTGAAAGGTCCTGTTTCCATTCGTCATCCCTTGCTTTTTTAAATGTTTGAATGTAGAGTCGATGCAATCTAATATGAAATTCCGAATTTATCGAGACGCCATTTTGTTTCTGAGTTTCCAACAGCAAAGATAACTATAAAAATTTGAAACAATGTTATTCCTTTACTTACATCATAAATTTAAAGTTAATTACATAAGAGATTATTGTTTTACAGTTTTTCAATCCAGCGAATGCATTTTCTCCCCAAAATTTCGAATTTCTCGAGGCGCCATTTTGTTTCTGTGTTTCTGACAACGAAGATAACGATAAAAAATTGAAATTGTATTATTCCTTAACTCATAACATAAATTTAAAGTCAAATCCTTAAGAGATTAATTTTTTACAATTTTTCAATCCCTCGAATGCATTTTCTCTTCGAAATTTCGAGGTGCCATTTTGTTTTCGAGTTTTCGAGAAAATTATAAATAATCAAAACTGTATTATTCCTTCACTCTTTCATAAATTTAAAAGTTAATTTCATAAGAGATTATTGTTTTATAATTAAAAAAATGAAATTTCGAATTTTTCAATGAGCAATTTTTAAGGAAATAAAAATGTCCAGAAGAGATACGTTTTTTTTTCATTTATTAATATAAAGGACAATAAGAAAACAATTACAGTTAACGTTTCTGATGCTGCACTCGTTGCGCGGCGCTAATAAATTTCATCAAAACTCCAAAAACAACCAATAAAACTCAATTAATCCCCGCACCATCATCTCGGTGTACACTTGCAGCACCTTCACATCGTCATAAAACCGTAATTTCCTCATAATAAATTGCAACGCTTTTACGAGAGAGCCTCTCTCGCCGGGGCACTAACGTTAAAATTTTATTAGCGAACGCGCGGAGCCCGGGGGGAGGCCGGCGGCGGCCGGGGGTTGCAGCGCGGGGGCAGGCCTTTTAATAAAATGACATAAATTACTTTTTATGCAACGGCCATTTACGTAAACAAACCCAAAAATAAAATGAATTAATACGGATCATTTCCGAAGCGGAGCGTAAACACCGGAAATTTATACTCGGCCGTAAAAATTAAATGCTTCCATAACGTGTACACCTATTATACACACTTATATATATATATATATATATATATATATATATATATATATATATATATATACATATTTAATAAAGACTAACGCTGCGTTTATTAATATTGCGCGTTAACGTTGCGTTTTTTTATTGGTCGATTGATGACGTGATAAGTAATGGAACTTCAAAGATGTTAAAAATAAAAGCGTTATACTTATAACAGATGGGATGGGAGGATTTCGATTCTTTAATCTTTTTAAAATGCTGGAATTATTATGAAAAGGATGGCAGATATCAGATATTCTTATATCAGCTTAATTAATTAATTTGTCCTAGAGAATTTTTTGCAGATTGGAAATCTAAAATGGTTACATTTTTATATATTTTTCGTTTTATCAATTTGGAGGGTGGGATCGAGATCTCTTGTACATATATAGGGTAGGTGGTAGATTCTAATAAACCCTGCCTGCCTCTGAACATTTTTGCAATTTGTACAACTAAAATGAAATTATGTACAGAAAGTTACCAAATGAATTAATTTTGATATATTTTTAAAAAACGTAAATTTTGTTTTATGCATTTGAAGGGTAGCATATAGGCCAGCTGTATTTATATATAGGGTAGGTGGGTGGCTTCTCATATACCTTTCTTCGTTTCCTTCAGTTTCAGTATGTGTTTATTTAATTAATTCATTAAATTAAATTAATGAATGAAAATATTTATGAACTTTTAATTGCTGTTTTCCCTATCCGCAAATTGAACGTGTATATTGTGAAAGCTCAAAAAAACTGTCCATTCACTTAACGACCACTTAAACTGGTAATTGCTGTGTGAAGATTAATTTATCCGGCTTAATGCGATTTTGATTGACATATTTGAGAAGCCATTTACGGTAATAGATCACCTGTTATCGATGCCATTCGATACGCAAAGAGTGTAATAAGTGTTAACAAGTCCAACAGTACAGACGATTAATATCAGATATCGTCTACGTTTAGAAAAAAAAAACAATAGTTTCCTTCAATTATATTTCAATTATAAGTAACGGATTAATTTTTATGTAATTGATTTGAAACTGTATTAAATAATCACTATTGATGGTTTGAGTTTACACTATTTATTTTAGTAAAAAAAAATATTTAATACAACTTGTTATTGATAATATTTACCTGAACGAAATGTACATTTAGCGCCTAATAAACAAGTGAAGTAAGGAAACTTGTGTATTAGGTTTTAAATGTATATTTCATTCACAAGGTAAATATTATCAATAAAAAATTGTATTAAATAATATTTTTACTAAAATAAAATAATTATAACAGACTAACATCCTAACATATCATCATAAATGTATTATATTGGTCTTATCTGTATTTTTTTGTCTGTTAATAAAGATTTTGTATATATATATATAAAATAATTAAACTTTTATTTCTTGCATTAAAAAAATTCCAAGTAGAATTGTTTTGGCATTTACGCTCTCTCACAATTTTTTTTTTCATTGTGTGCGAAATGTAAACGACCAGAGCGTTAGGATCCTTGGTGGAACATGCCATTTATAATAAAATTTGTTTATAATCCGAGTGAAATACGTGTGGATGTTTGCGTTTGATATTATCCAAATAAACATATTATGATATGAAACAACTGTCTTCTCCGATATTTTTAACCGCGAAAATATGTATAATTCGCAACGAAATTCTCAGCAACGCATTCAATAAATTGTAATTGTTTTACTGGACTCGTTTTATTTATTTGAAGGATAAATCAGGGTTTTTGACGCACTGCAAACGGTTACAATTATCGGCGGCACGCTAATTCGGTTGTAATGATTAATGTATTCAATTAACGTTACTTGCAGACGTGCGAATATTTTTCAGTTGATTCACCTTTTACAAAAATATAAATAATATAAACAAAAAAATTATTTTATTATTCTTCATTTAAAATTTTCAACATTATATCATTTAATTTTAAAGTTAAAACTTGGTACATCTTATAATAATATAAATGGAAAATAATAATTTCTTACCATTCTACCCACAACTTTACTCAGAAAGTTGTATTAGATTTGTATTGTCATATCTTTCGAATCGAATGCAATCCCTTCTATTTCTAATGTGTTATCAATTATACACGGGGTACCCCAAGGCTCCATTCTGGGTCCATTACTATTTTCGGTACTTATTAATGACCTACCTGATACTACGGTTATAAATAGGTCGAGTAGTCCGGATGTGGTTAATGTCGTACACAAGAAAGCACAGTCGATAGTGTAAAAATTTAATCAAAATGACATTTTCTATCAGAAGTCGTGACAGTCCAATTGAATCAACAAAATTTTTGGCAATGCATTTTGCAAACAATCTGTCATGGGATGTACATAATGATATTCTTGTGCGAAAATTATGTTCTAGCATATTCGCTTTTTGTTCACTCTCAAATCAAATGTCCATTGATATCTTATACGTTGCTTATTTTTCACGTTTTCAGTCACATATTATTATATGGGTTAATTCTCTATCTGGTTTTCCACTCTTTTTAGCATCTCAGTTCATGCGAGTACTCATGCGAGTACGCCAACATCCATACTTTCTTACTCCCAATCACTACGAAGCGCCGCTCGCTTGCCATTTCCTCAAGTTCACTTATAAACAGCAGATGGCTCCCATCCACGTTCTAAATCTCTCCGATAGCCTTCTCTTCACCTAGGCTACACATCCTTCTCTCAAACTCAATCATCCCCTCACTCACCACTCTTCTCTTCAAACATTCCACCAATCTTCCCCTCGGTATCGAATCATATGCCTCTTTCAAATCGATAAACACTGCATACGTACTTCCTTTCTCTTCCATTATCCTCTCTACCATCCTGACCAGAGTAAAGATCTGATCACTCGTTTCTCTCCCCTTCCTGAACCCTCCCTGCGTTTCTGACACTAACCTCTTCTCCTTGACTTCCTTTACCAGTTTTACTCATTCCTTTACCAGCTTATTTTTCACTATCGTCATCCTTATTTTGTAGCCCACGTTCGTCACCGTTATCCCTTTATAGTTCTCTACCTTATCTTCCATGACTATGCTATTTCATCCTCCCCACTCTATATGTGGTTCAATATCTTCCCGAACATTCCTTTCCCCTCTTCTTTACCTTCAGACCATCGGGTCTTGCCACATTTCCCTCATTAAACGCTCTCCCCACTTCCTCCTCTGTGCCGCATCTCACTATCACGTCTTCTAATTCCTCCACCGTCCTCACCATCCCCCACTTCACTTCCTCCAGCTTTGCCATCTTTTCTCTCATCGCCTTTTATCCGCCGTCCAGTTCTCTCCTGTTTCCCTTCTCTATCTCTATCTCTATCTTCATCGACAAGTGGTCCGATCCCCCCATTTCTTCCACCATCGTTTTTCCCACACCCCTTCACCACCACATAGTCTATCACCGATCTTTTCCGGGTCCCTACATATTGTTTCTTTCCTATCTCCTTGAGTGCATCCGTTCAGAATCTCACACCCCTCTTCTATCACCAACTCTTGCTCCCTCTTTGCCTCAGCATTTCCACATTTATTCTGTAATTTCCTCTCGATCCTTCTTCTTTCCTTACTGATTCCGACTCTAAATTCCCCATCTTTGCAATGAAATCTCACGTCGACCTACCTTCCAATTTCCTTCGTCCTCTCCTCCAACTCCTTTCTTATCTCCCTCAAGTTTTTATTCATATAAACCACTAAACCACCTCCACTGTTTTTGCATGAACGCAACAAATTCAAGGGGCGTCAAATGGTGGTCTGGCACGTAGGAATTAATTAACTGTCAAATATGACATAACTAATATAATTGAAGTCCTCTCTTCAGAGGAATGTAAGCCAACTTTGGCAAGAAAATGGTGTAATAACCTCCACCAAAGAAACCTCATGTGGCAGTAGAATCATCAAGGCAACAGTAGGCAAGAGTGGAAGATCACATTTTTATGAACTCGAGCCTTTCCATGTGCAATCAAAATTTTTGTAAGAAAGTATTGCTATATAGGTATTTTGAATTTTATTTTTTAAGTACAATGGATAATTAAATACTATGTATCTATCTAATTCGCTATGGAACGTTTACAAAATTTGTGACTGCGACGCGTAGAAGATTCTGCAATATTTGAAGATTTCACCACATAAATAAGGCAGCTAGTATACCTCTCATTCGAAAATAAGAAGAAGAAGAATTGGAAAGCTTAAAAAGGATCGACCAAAATCATCAAGAACGGCAGAGGACGTGTTTGTGAATATCCGAAACGTTCAACGTTTTAAATATGCCTAGATCATCAGTTTACCGTATTATACACAATGATTTAGAGCTGCACTGCTACAAAATTCAATTGCTACAAGAATTAAAGATGCAGGATACCGATTGAACTAAAAATTCTCTGCTAAATTGACTTCTATGAGAGGTGACACGTAAATTAGTTTTCACGCGGTTCTGATTTAGTCCCTACGCACTTTTTCCTATGGGATTATCTCAAATATAATGTTTAAACCAATAGAACGACTTCTCTGTCGCCTTTAAAAAAAAGTCGCCATAAGAAATTTTTGTTCCAATAAATGAGTACCATGACCTCAAAGGTCTACATCTAGACGATAATATTTTTAAAAGTTGTATAGTTTAGCAAATAGTAATAACATTTTCATTGGATGGCTTTCCTCTTTTATATTGGTCCATAAATAGAAACATTCTTTTGGGACACAATGTTTTATAATTACTACATCAATATCAATCTTATAGATTTTGATGAAGTTATCTTCCAAAGTACAATCTAAAAATTTTTACCAAGTTCTCTTCCTAAAATTTTCTTCAAAAGTTCTCGCATTTTTTAACGATTCTAACGATCTTTTTATAGAAACTTTTTTCAAGGCTTTTCAATAGCATCTTTCCCAGATCAATTAAATTTACATTGAAGGTTCTATATATAAAAAAAACCTGTATTAAAGCTTTCACATATAAAAACAACCTTCTATTCGACTTGACATTAAAAAAACATCAAAACACTCTATTCTACTACTTTTCTCTTTACTTTCCTCTCACACTCTAAAACCTTAACACTAGCTCCATCATCTCTTAGCCATTCTGTTACCTTCCTGTCTCTCCCCACCACTTCTCATACATCCCTTCACACTTTTCTCTCCAAAAGGACTCTATGTATCCATTACAATCATGCACAGCACACACCTACCATATCTTTTCCCCATCCAAATCTTCCTTCCTCTCTCTCCTGATCCACATCTAGCTCGCGCCATGGTTAGCTTGTCTTCATTTGAGAATACACTATTAGTTAAATATCCTGGCATCCTCCCATACACCTGCCACTTTTCATACCTTGGATTTGTATGAGCTCCTCCCGATACACTTTTGCCTCTCCTGCATCTCAACCTCCTTCCACTTCTCTTTCTTCCATGCCAGCGCATTTATCCCATTATTTAACTTAAGGAGAAGTAAAACTCCTGTTATGTTCCATTACTTTATTTTCAGATAAGTGACACTTAGCACTAATATCAGTTTTAACTTTGATAATGATCCGCAAGGACCGAAACACGTGTCAGTTATCTGAAAATAAATTAATGGAACATAACAAGAGTTTTACTTCTCCTAATTTGAAAATTTGGTTTCATCAAGAGAGCAGAAGAACCATTATTTAATTCTAACCATTCACACTAATAAATTTGTTTGTATAACACGAAATTTATTTCTGTGACTCAGGTTTCTGTAACTGCACGTACCATTTCAATTCATGTTTGAAAATGGTACTTGCAGTTACCGAAACTCAGTCACAGAAATAAATTTCGTGTTATACAAACAAAGTTATTAGTGTGTTTCATTTCTATTCAACATGTATAACGAAGTAGAAGCCTTCAAGATCAACAATATTCAAAACATTCACATCATTCACAATATTCATACAATTTTCATCGTTCCATCCTTCATTCATTCAACGTTATTCCCATGCACGTTCTCCATAACTCTTTCAACAATTTCTTGTTCAAGCCACACAACTTCATCTCATACTTCATCACTCTCTTTATTACCTCCCTATGCACACTCATTCCATTTGTTTCCTGTTGCAGAATGTACCATTTTTTTATCTTTCAACCCCCAGAATTTGCTTCAGAAACAACTACTGCTCTCTTCCAATGCATTCACACTTCCTTATTCCCCATGTTTCTACAACATACAGAAAAATGGGCTCTACACACGCAGCTCACAGCTTGGTAATTGGAAGTTGCCTGAAAACCATTTTCCCCACTATTTCGTCACCATGTCTCGTACTTTTCTGGCTTTTCCCTGTACCCATTTGGCGTGCTTATTGTATCCACTTATGCATTTAAATATGAAGCCAAAGTGTTTAAATTCCTTCACTCTCTCAATCACACCCTTCTTCCATTCCAGTTCAGCCACTCTGACTTCCCTTCCACTATTCTTAAATCATTCACTTGCAGTCCTCTCCAAAAGACTCTCCACTTTCTGCATCACCTCTTTTATCTCTTCCAAGACTCTCTCCAAAGACATTATATCATCCTCATTCGCCAGCTTCCATAGGTGGACGACAGTCCTCATCGAACCATGCGCATCTCTTCCCATCGATCTTTTTTATTTTTCTTCCGCATCCCGCATTGATCTCTTCTATTTATTTTACTTCAGTCCAGTCAATCTTCTCTAAACGCCTTCCCATATTCTTAATGGCACCACACTATTATCTACCTTCCATCATTTCTGTTCTTGTTCTTTTTCCTTTAATTTTCTTATCCGTATTTCCATTATTATTGGCAAATGGTCAGATCCCTTTTTCCACCTCCATTCTTCTAATTTCTTCCCTTTTTTACGGCATAATCAATTATTGTTCCACATACGTTTTCTTCCCTTCCCAATCATCATCAGTGCACTCGTTTAACATCTTCTATCTCCATTCTATTAACCCATCCCTTATCCTCCTCCCCTCCTTGTTTATCAATTTATCCTGAGACGTTCTTGCTATTAATTCACCCTGACGATTGACACCTCCCAACATATCTCGTTCCTTGGTTGCCTTTTTCATCTAGCATTTTCCTATACCGTCTACCTTCCATAAATTCTACTTCCCAATTTTTCAGACCACTTCGTTTCTACTATCATACCGCCTTTCCCCCATCCCTTTCGTTGCATCCTTCGTTGTCCCTTGCACCGACCCCTTCCGGAAATGAACCTCTTACATTTTCCCATTTTTCCTTCATCATACATGTTTCCACTAACCCCACCATAATAATCTTTTCCTGATAACCACTTCTTAAAATCATTGTGCCACCTTTCGTCTCTACACTTCGACTTTATCCCAGAAACGCTCCAGCTTTCAAATCTTTGGTATTCTTTGCAATCTCTATCATTATGTTTTTCATCATTTCTTTTAGCTCCTTTAATTTCTCTTTTATTACGTATTTAAAGTTCTGTATTATTCCAGCAATTTTTTTCTCCACATTTTCAAAATTTTCAACAATCGTTCACTCCAACAATTTACTTTCCAGATTTTTTAAAATTCTTCAACATTTTTATTTTTATCTTATTGTTATTTATCTTCTAGATTTCTGTATTTTCTTTTTACACTAGTGCTTCCACTTTCTTTCATGTATAGCTTTATTTTAACACATTTTTTTCAAGACTTTCTATGAATTACTTTAATTCTTTTCTTGGATTCTAAAATTTTCCAGGAATATCTCTTTTGGATGATTGGTATTTTCTTTGAGGTTTCTAGAATTTTTACAGGTTTATATGCATTGTTTTGAAGGTTATAGAATGTCTCAGAAATATTTCTTTGAGATTCCTATAAATTTATTTGCGGGTGCTTGAATTTTCCGGATATTTCTTTTGCAGATTCCTAAAAAAATCTTTAATAGAGCTAAAATATTCAAACAATTTCTCTGAATGATTATTAAATTTTTTTAAACTATTTTCTTTCTTTATTTACCTTCTATTCTCTTCCAGATTGATAGAATTTTCCGTGGACATTCTTTAATTTTACGGCAATTTTCTAAATATTTTTCTAGAGTTCTAGAGAGTTTTTCAACATTTTTATTCCAGATGTTTTTAGCATTTTTCTATAATATAGAAGATTTTTGAGTACTCTAGAATATTCCAGATTTTCGGAAAGATTACTTTAAGAGGTTTTAAAATATTCTTGCAATTTATTCTGCACATTTCTAAAATTTTCTTCAAGGGTTGTTAAATATTCCAACAGTTTCTCTCAAAGATTTTTTATTGCCTTATTTATCATTTCATTATCTATTTTAACGTAATTTTCTGGTAATTCTTTTTGTTCTCCTCAGCCAGATTTATAGAATTTTTCCTGAGAGTTTATTAAATTATTGATAATTTTTTTAGCAGATATGTAAAATTAATAACATTTTTTCGAAATTTTTTAACAATAAATCTTCTAAATTTCTACAATTTCTTTGGAGGTTTTAGAATTTTGTAGCAATTTCATCTTTGTTTCTTTGAGAGTTCCAGAGATTTTTTTCCCGATTCCTAGAAGATTCTTAGAGGATTTTAAAATCTTCCAGGTTCCTAGAATTTTCTTTGAGGGTCCTGAAATATGTCAACAATTTTCCTTTGATGATTATAACATTTTTTTTTAGTTCTTAGCATATTATTCTACAATTTTCAAAATTTTTTAACAATAAATCTTCTAGATTTCTAGAATTCCTTTGAAGGTTCTAGAATTTTGTAGCAATTTCAACTTTAAGTTTATAGAAGTTTCTTTGAGAGTTCCAGAGATTTTTTTCACGATTCCTAGAAGATTCTTTGAGGATTTTAAAATCTTTCAGGTTACTAGAATTTTCTTCGAGGGTCCTGAAATATTTCAACAATTTGACGATTATAACATTTTTTTCCAGTTCTTAGCATTTTTTCTACTGTTTTCCATATTTTTTAACAATAAATCTTCTGGATATCTACAATTCCTTTGAAGGTTCTAGGATTTTGTAGCAATTTCATCTTTAAGTTTATAGAAGTTGCTTTGAGAGTTCCAGAGATTTTTTTTCCCGATTCCTAGCAGATTCTTTGAGGATTTTAAAATCTTTCAGGTTCTTAGAATTTTCTTCGAGGGTCCTGAGATATTTAAAAAATTTGCCTTTGACCATTATAACATTTTTTCCAGTTCTTAGCATATTTTTCTACAATTTTCGAAATTTTTTAACAATAAATCTTCTAGATTTCTACAATTTCTTTGGAGGTTCTAGGATTTTGTAGCAATTTCATCTTTAAGTTTATAGAAGTTTCTTTGAGAGTTCCAGAGATTTTTTCCCGATTCTTAGAAGATTATTTGAAGATTTTAAAATCTTCCAGGTTCTTAGAATTTTCTTCGAGGTTCCTGAGATATTTCAAAAATTTGCCTTTGACGATTATAACATTTTTTCCAGTTCTTAGCATATTTTTCTACAATTTTCGAAATTTTTTAACAATAAATCTTCTAGATTTCTACAATTCTTTTGGAGGTTCTAGAATTTTGTAGCAATTTCATCTTTAAGTTTATAGAAGTTTCTTTGAGAATTCCAGAGATTTTTTTCCAGATTCCTAGAAGATTCTTTAAGGATTCTGAGGGTCCTGAAATATTTCAACAATTTCCCTTTAACGATTACTAGATTTTTTCGAGAATTTTTTTTATAATTCACCATTCCCTAGTTTCTAGTAATTTTTCTTGCTCCGCTCTTCCAAACTGATAAGATTATCTTTTAGCTAATTCTTCTACAGATGTTTAAAAACGTTTTAACAAATTTTTTCTTGAAACCGTTACATATCATTTTCAAAAATTTTCTAAGAATTTATCTTCTAGTTTTTTACAATTTTATTTAAGGATTCTAGAATTTATTGGAAATCTTTTCTTCTACATAATTCAAAGAAGTTTTTTCAAGAACTTTTCTTCCAGATTTATAGAAAGTTATTATAAAGTTTTAGAGGAAATTTCTTTTCCAGTATACAAGAATTTTAGAGTGTGCAAAATATCCTAACAATTTTCAACGATTAAATTTCTTTTCTAATTTATAATATCTTAATTTTTCTTAACATAATTTTCTTCTAATTTCAGTTGCATACTTTAAAAATACATCCATTAATTTCTGTATCTTAAAAATAGCTAAAGATTTTGATCTAAAACTCTAAATTTACGTTTTTCCTCTTTTTCCAATGATCTGTAAAACTGTTGGTGTAAATTACTTAATCAGAAGTAAGTTATTTTTATTTTTCTGGATTTTTCCTTATAAATACGAAAATTTGTACAAAGCTTTTCAAACAAAAATTAAAGATAATAAAACACTGAGTAACTTTTATTAAAACAAAATTTTCTTTCACTTATTTGTTTTGGAGAAAACCCATATAAAATATTAAATCGGAACATATCATAACTTCGTTTCATTAAGAGTGCAGTGAACAAATTATCTATCGTACCAAATAAAATAAATGATTTTGAAGATTTTTTAGTACTTATATTCGCCTTAACACTTTTATGAATGCTATATAAGAAATATTTGTATATCTTTATAGGCAAATTCGAGTGAGAACTCTACGCAGCAAGAAGAGCGACTGCAAGAAGTTGATTTACTATAATCTATACGGATGGGGAATCCCCACTCTTATAACCTTAATCATCTTGGGAATGCGAGAGGCGACTTGGCCCCAATATTTGTTACCCAGCGTCGGAAAGAAAGAATGCTTTTTGGAAAAAGGTTTGTGTAAATTAATTACTTAATTAAAAATTATTTTACAGGTCGTAACTTTCTTCTTAAAGATAAGTCTTTATTACTTTTTGAAATGTGTTAATGTTTTGAATTTAAAAAACTTCATTCGTATTTCTATGATTTCTAAAATGTATCTAGACCTGTGAACATCATGAAATTTGATCTGCTCCACCAATTAAGAATACATAATAATAAATAACAGAAAAACATTTGAAAAATGTACCACGAAGTGAACGCCTCCAAAATTTAAGACATAATAATAATTTATATTTCATGTGCAATTTGGTTTTAGTAGTTGGCAATCTTGTTATTTGAAGAAGTGCACAACTTCAAAGTTCGACAGTATAAAACCAACCAAATCAAAAACGTAATTTCTTTAAATTTGAATTATTTTTAAACATTTAATTCCTCACTCGAGGAACCTAAAATTAGATTTATTGCTAAATTAATATCCTGTGTATTAACTGTAATAAAATAAACTTTTTTTATTATAGAAAATGGAAATTACAGCCATTTAGTCTACTTCATCCTGCCGATTACAATATTGGTTGTAAGCAATTTCATTCTGTTCACAAAAACCATAATCTACTGTTTCCACGTGAAGGACGAAATCAACAAGATGAAGGACACGGTACCGAATGAAAAGGCCAAGAGGACCAAGTCCTTAAACGCTGACAAAGAGAAGTAAGTTGAATGGTTTATATTAATATTATAAACTTAAAGAGTAAGTTAAACTTATTCAAACAATAGGTAGAGTTTTGATAAACACTTGTTTTTTTCATAAATCAATTCTGTACCTATTGTTTCACCAAGAAATAAGTGAGAAAATTATTCAAGAAATTCTATTAAAACAGTTCCTTTATTTATTAAATATATAATTTTCAGAACCATAACAGCAACAGTATTATTAATAAACTAAAATTATGCTTATTACACAATAAATGGTTTAAACATTAAAGAGATTTTATCGTTACCAATTTGTTTTTCTAGATTGGGGATGATGATTAAGCTCTTCGTGATCATGGGTATTTCCTGGCTATTCGAAATGTTGGCTTCGTTTACATCATTCAAGGATAACATAATTCTATCATATATTGAGCTTATAGTTGATTGTCTTAATTGTCTGCAAGGTATGTAATATAATAACTATAATTACTCCAATTTGATTGCTACATAAGTACGACGTAAATGGAGTTGCATATAATACACATTTAAATCGTAATATAATTCCAATTATGAGTCGATAATATATGCAACCATATTTACACCACGGATGTAACTTTTAACCATTGATTGAAATATAGTACAATATTTTAATAAATGGTTTAACCATAATGATGATGATGATGATGGCGACTATTACTAAGTGGTAGTTGATTTACTGTTTAACAATTAAAATATTGTAAGCTACTAATAATATAGTAAAGTATACAATATTATATGTGTTATATTCAAATTTCAAATTTATTCAATCCAAGTAGATTTACATATATTTGTTTTTTTGACTTCTTATTAGCTAAGTTTTTGCGTCCAATGGTCAATATTTTAAGTACAAGTACTTGTTTCATGCTTTCCATTTTGTTTTTTCCTTTTAAATCTATTTGAACCTGCTTATTATTATTGTAATAATAATAATAAATGTATGAATTTTTATTGTAGGTTTTTTAATATTCTGCATTTTGGTGCTGAAAAAGAAGGTACTAAAATCATTGAAGAATAAAGTATTTAGACAGATCATCAGAAGACCCTCGAACTCCAGTACTACGATGACCTCTGTTTATTCCTACGTTAGAAATAAGGATCACGTCAACAGCAGAAATACTTCAGAGACTAGGCATTAAATAATAACTGAATTCATGTAGCTAGGCTTTATATATTCCCAGATGTATACTCGATAATAAAATATAATCTCTTTTAATTATTATGATGGTTACGACCGTAATTAATGTAATAAACATTAAATGATAAATGAAAATAACACACAGTTTATTCTTTACTTCACTTGTTTTCACAAACTGTTTGCTATTTTCATTTGCAAAACACTTCATGTAAACTCAAACCAACAATTGTGATTAAATTATAACACTGATAATTGATTATAAATCAAAAAAGTATATATTTTCATGTATTTGCAAATCAGTGCTTTAATTTCGTGATTATAATTTGATTTATTTTTTAATTCTAGCTGATTTGACTATATATTTTTTTAAATATGTATATTTCGCTATCACGTTCCAAATATTATTAATTTATGTATATGAATAAAAATATAGTTAATGATGAGCAGTGTTTAATTGTAAATTTAATTTATTTGGTTAACAATGAAGGGATTTTTCAATCATAGAAATCTCTTTTTTAAAATTATAATGATGGTTGCGTCCGTTACTACGTGGTAATTCATACTGAACACTGAATAAAACATCGTAAGTGTTTTATTCAGTGTTTTTTTTTATAATAAAATCAATTATTTACCCTTAGTGGAATGGATGAAAGAAGATGGGGCCAGTGAAAGGATCCTGAGAAGGCTGGGGTGGGAAGAAGAGAAGGGAGGAGGAATGTATGAACGAAAGAAAAGAAGAAAAAGAAGGGGATGTGAAATGTAATTTGTATTTTGAGTTTTTATGCCAATAAAGGTTTTTTTTTATTTACACTTAATACTTACGAAAAAATTACTCATTATCATTTAGCTAATACTATCATAATTAGGATGTTGAATATTACACTATAAGATTATTAAATATATTTTATTTTTCTTCAATAAACGAATATATGCATTATATATGTTTAAAATTTTATAATTACGATTTTGATGTTTTTTTTATACTTATAAAACCGTTGTATTGATTTCAAAGATTATTAAGATTCTTGTTAAATAATATTCTCTTTATTTTTTAAAGTGCTTTTAGTTCGTTTTTTATATTTAATTAAAGATTTGTACGATATTTAATCGAATTAATATTCAAATAAAATGTAATGGAGATATTCTTGGTGTAAATAGGGTTGCATATAGTTAAAATCCACTTTAAAATTTAATTATTAGGTTTATGGCTTAATTATCAGTTACTAGGTCTAATATCAATTGAATTAATATATGAATTGTCTAGAATTTGCATTAAAAAAAAACAACCCACCATTTATTAGTGTTTGTTTATTTTAAAGTAAAGTGTTTACTTCCTTGTTTATCACTTAAATAATCGCTTTAAAGTAAAATAATTACTTTATTTTTTACCACGTAAATAATCACGTTGTTTCATTATTATTTGTAAAAACTAATGTTTATGATATGAGAATTGGAGGTTGGGATAGTGGCCACCCACCCACCCTACATATACCATGATATTCAAACTGAAAACTAGGTTTTTATTCTTTAAAAATCATCAACATAAACACTGTTAGTTTTTTTTTTGACGAAAAAAAGCGAAATAGAGTGACGAAATGTTATTTGCATATGTAGGGTGGGTGGGTGGCATCTGACCTACCCTTCAGTCAGTAAAACATACGACGTAGAATTAATTAAAGTTAATTTACCTAAAGAAAAGTGATTACTTTATTGTTTATCATGTAAATAATTGTTTTGTTTGATTATTATCACTAAAAACTCTTATTTATGATATGAGGATAAGAGGGTAGGATAGTGGGCAACCACCCACCCTACATAGACAATGATATTTAAGCTAAAAACTAAGATTTTATTTTTTTAAACATCAACATAAACACTAAAATTATTTTTTAAAGAATATAAGGAAAGGAGATTGATGAAATTTCATTTGTATATGAAGGGTGGTTGGGTGTTCTCTTGTTCACTAGAAAACATACGTTCTAGTATTACTAATTGTTTGATTACTTTAAGAAACGTTATTATTTTATTATTTATCATGTAAATAATCCCACATTTTAGATTTTTATTTATGAAACCTTCTGTTTTTTATATGAGAATTGGAGGGTGGGATAGTGGTCACCCACCCACCCTACATATATAATGATATTTACACCCAAAAAGCAGATTATTATTTTTGCAAGAACATCAGCAGTAACTGTTTTAATTTTTTCCAGAAACAAGTTAAAGAGAGTGATGAAATGCCATTTGTATATGTAGGGTGGGTGGGTGGCCTCTGTCCTACCCTCCAATCAGTAAAACATACGACCTGGTATCAATGAATGTTTATTTATTTACAGAAAAGTAATTATTTTATTGTTTATCACGTAAATAATCGTTTTTTGTTTGATTATTATTTCTAAAATCTCTTGTTTATGATATGAGAATTGTAGGGTGGAATAGTGGCCACCCACCCACCCTACATATACAAAGAAATTCAAACCTATAAACTAGGTTTTTAGTGTATAAATGCATTAATACAGAGTTTGATTTTTTTGTAAAGAAAACAAATTAAAGAGAGTGATGAAATGTCATTTATATATGTAGGGTGGGTTGGTGGCCTCTGACTTACCCTTCAATCCGTAAAGCATGCAATCTAGAATTAATGTTAAGGTAATTACTTTATTATTTATCATGTAAATAATCGTTTTGTTTGATTATTATTTTTCAAGCGCTCGAAGACGAAAGCAACGTTTAATAAAAAAACGCGTAATTTTCTTACAATTATTTCGAAAATTAGCGAGGAATGGTTTCTAACTTTTACGTATGCGAGTGGAGAAATATATTTTGATTAAATTTGATTAATTTTAGTCGTACGGCTTTTGTCTTTCTATTATTTTCAAGCGCTTGAAAGCGAAAGCAATTTTTGACCAAAACCACGTTGATTCTGCTGCGATTATTGCGGAAATTAGAGAGGGTTGTTTTCTAATTTTTATAAATCAGTATGGAGAAATGTATTTTGATTGAATTTTAGTAATTTCAAGCATGTGGCAATTGTTTTTCTATATCTTTCAAGCGCTTGAAGACGAAAGCAACGTTTAATTAAAAAAAAGCGTTATATTGTTGCTATTATTTCAAAAATAGCAAGGGTTGTTTTCTAACTTTTACGTACGCGCATAGAGAAATGTATTTTGATTAAATTTGATTAATTTTAGCCGTACGGTTTTTGTCTATCTATTATTTTTAAGCGCTTGAAAGCGAAAGCAATTTTTGACCAAGAACACGTTGATTCTGCTGCGATTATTACGGAAATTCGAGAGGATTATTTTCTAATTTTTATAAATGAGTATGGAGAAATGTATTTTGATTGAATTTTAGTAATTTCAAGCATGTGGCAATTGTTTTTCTACATTTTTCAAACGCTAGAAGACGAAAGCAATGTTTAATAAGAAGGCGTTATTTTGTTGCAATTATTTTGAAACTTAGCGAGGGATGGTTTCTAACTTTTACGTATGCGAGTTGAGAAATGTATTTTGATTAAATCTAATTGATTTTAGGCGTACGGTTTTCGTCCTTCTACTATTTGAAGCCCTAGAAAGCGGAAGTATTTTTTCACTAAAAATTCGTTGATTCTGTTGCGATTATTAAGGAAATTAGAAAAGTAGTTATCTAATTTTTACAAATGAGTAATGAGAAATGTATTTTAATTGAATTTTAGTAATTTCAAGCAAGTGGCAATTGGAGGGTGGGATAGTGGCCACCCACCCACCCTACATATATAACGATATTTAAAACCAAACAATAGGTTTTTATTTTTGTATGAACATAAATTTGTTCAAATTTTTTCGAGAAACAAGTAAGCGAGAGTGATGAAATATCATTTGAATGTGTAGGGTGGGTGGGTGGCCTCTGACCTACCCTCCAGTCAGTAAAACATACGGCATAGTATTAATTGAAGTCAATTTTCTTAAAGAAAAGTAATTGCTTTATTGTTGATTCCGTAGATAATCGTTTTGCTTGATTTGTCGCCCATTATTGGACTATGGTTGTGCCCTCTATCCCAATCCCAACAATCCAACCTCCCACAATATCGAAGTTAGCGAGCGAGCATCCCTCCGTACCCTAACAAAACTCCGTCATCCTCTTAACCCCTTACACAATCCTTCTAACCAGCTCCTCTATGATACCACTTTAGTTATCCCCATCCTAGAACGTCTTCGATTCCTATCAGAAAAATTCTCCAAAAATCCTTTCAACTTTCACATATTATCCTTATATTGTATTCCTAGAAATCCTAGTGTAAACCCCAAATTTAAAAATCCTAATTCAACCATATTTGATTTCATCTCATCGTTTCATCCATCTACGCATTAACGACTGACGCCATATGACCGGACAAAACAAGGCAGAAAGACCTCTGGTCGATAGCCTTTTGACGAACTAACTCACTAACACATCATCCATTATTCATTATTTAAATGTAAATATGTATAGTTTGTCAATAAAAATGTGTATTATTATTCGTTTTGCTTGAATATTATTTCCAAAAACTTTTGTTTATGAGAATTGGAGGATAGGAAAGTGGCTACCCATCAACCTCATATATACGTTGATATTTAAACTAAACAATTTGGTTTTTAATCTTTAAAAATCGACTTAAACACTGTTATATTTTTTTAGACCAAAGAATCTAAAGAAAGTGATGAAATGTCATTTGTATATGTAAAATGGGTAGAAAAATTCTTATCTATCCCATAAATGGAGGGTGTGATAGTAGCCACCCACCCACCCTAAATAAACAATGATATTTCAACTCAAAACTAGCTTTTCATTTTTGAAAAAAATATTAACAAAACCAATGATTGATACTTTTAATAGAAAGTAAGCCAAAGACAGTAAATGACATTTGTAAATGTAGGGTGGGTGGGTGGCCTCTAATTTAAACTCCAATCAGTGAAAAATACAGTTGGTTTGAATAAATGTTTGATTATTTAAAGGAAAGTGATTATTATTTATTATGTAAATAATCGACTTGGGTAATTGCTATTTGTAAAAAATACTGTTTAGCATATAGGAACTGGAGGGTGGGATAGTGGCCACCCACCCACCCTACATATACAATGAAATTTAAACTCAAAATATTTTTATTTTTGTATGAACATCAGCAGTAACTCTGTTTTAATTTTTTCGAAAAACAAGTAAGAGAGAGTGATGAAATGTCATTTGTATATGTAGGGTGGGTGGGTGTCCACTATACCACCCTCCAATCAATAAAACATTAGATCTAGTATTAATTAATGTTTATTTATTTACAGAAAAGTAATAATTTAATAAATAAGTAAAAGACAGTAGATATTTATAATTGTAGGGCTTTCAAAATCAAAATTAAGAAATAGCGTTTTAGCATTTTTTTTGTTTAGTTTGTTTTTCCTCTCACTTCTTTCTACTTTTTCAGTTCCTCCTCCCCTCTACCTTTAACATCATTCAATGCCTATCTATTAAAAAATTTTAAAGTGGAATCAAAATGATCAAAATTTTCCAACAGCTTTAAAAATCTATTAGTAATAAACAATATTTTCAATCCAAATTTTCCAAAGCTTATCATATAATATAATGTAGGGTGGCTGGTTGGCCTCTAATCCACCAGTAAAACATACGTTCTATTGTCAGTAATTTTTTATTTACTTGAAGAAAAGTCATTATTTTATTAATAACCATGTATATAATCGCTTTTTAGATTATCACTTGTAAAACATAAAGGTTTTGATGTAACAATTTGTCTGTGTGATAGTGTCTACCCGCCCACCCTACATATACAATGATATTTAAATCTAATAACTAGGTTTTTAATATTGTAAGAACATCAGCAGTAACTTTGTTTTAATTTTTACAGAAACAAGTAAAAGAGAGTAATAAATGACACTTGTATATGTAGGGAGAGTGGGTGGCCTCTGACCTACCCTCCAATCGGTAAAACATATGACCTGGTATCAATGAATGTTAATTTATTTACAGAAAAGTAATTATTTTATTGTTTATCACGTAAATAATCGTTTTTGTTTGATTATTATTTCTAAAATCTCTTGTTTATGATATGAGAATTGTAAGGTAGAATACGGGACACCCACCCACCCTACATACACAAAGATATTTAAACCTATAAACTAGGTTTTTAATGTATAAATACATTAATACAAACAGAGTTAGATTTTTTGTAAAGAAAACAAGCTAAAGAGATTGACAAAATGTCATTAACATTTGTAGGATGGGTGGGTGGCCTCTGACCTACCTTTCAGTTCGTAAAGCATGCAATCTAAAATTAATGTTAATTTATTTAGAGAAAAGTATGTAATTACTTTATTGTTACTCATGGTAATAATGGTTTTGTTTGATTATTTTTTCTAAAAACTTTTGTTTATGAAATAAGAATTGGAGGGTAGAATAGTGGCCACCCACCCACCCTACATATTCAATGATATTTAAACCTAAAAACTAGATTTTTAATATATGAATAGATCAATACAAACCGAATTATATTTTTGATAAAGAAAATAAAGTAAAGAGGCTGATGAAATGTCATTTGCATATGTAGGGTGGGTGGGTGGCCTCTGACCCACCCTCCAGTCAGTAAAACATACGAAGTAGGATTAATTAATGTTAATTTACTTAAAGAAAAGTAATTACTTAATTGTTTATCATGTATAATAATCGTTTTTTTGATTTTTTTAAATTCTCGTTTATGACATGAGGATTGGAAGGTGGGATAGTGGCCACCGACCCACTCTACATATATAATGATATTTACACAAGAAACCTAAAGTTTTACTTTTTATAAACATTAATAAAAAACAGTGAGACCTTTTTAAACAAAACAATTCAAATAAAGTGGAGAAATGTCTTAAGCATAAGTGCGGTGGGTCGGTTGCCTCTGACCTATCGTTGTTTGATTATTATTTCTAAAAATTGCTATTTATGATATGGAGATTGGAGGTTAGGATAGTGGCCACCCACCCACCCTACATATACAAAATTATTTAATCTAAAAATCTAGGTTTTTATTGTTTAAAAAAAAAAACATTAACACAAACCCTGTGAGAATTATTTTTTAAACAAACAAGCCAACGAGCGTGATGAAATGTGTATAGCATAAGTAGGGTGAGTGGGTGGACTCTGACCCATCCTCCAATCAGTAAAACATACGATATAATATTACTGAATGTTTATTAATTTAAAGTAAAGTGATTACTTTGTTGTTTATCATGTAAATGATTGTTTTGTTTGATTATTATTTCTAAAAACTCCAATTTATGATATTGGGACTGGAGGGTGGGATAGTGGCCATCCTCCCACCCTACATATACAATGAAATTTAAACCCAAAAAGTATGATTTTATTTTATTTTTTCAGCATTAACTCTCGTTTAATTTTTTGAGAAACAAATAAGAGAGAGGGATGAAATGTCACTTGTATATGTAGGGTGGGTGGTGGCCTCTAACCTACCCTTCAATCAGTAAAACATACGACCTGGTATTAATGAAAGTTTATTTATATACAGACAATTATTTTATTGTTTATCTCGTAAATAATTGCCTTCTTCAATTAAAATTTTTTAAATCTCATGTTATGATGTGGGGATTGGATGATGGGATAGTGGCCACCCACCCACCCTACATATATAATAATATTTCAACTCAAAAACTAGGTTTTTATTTTTTATTTTAAGAAACGTGATTATTTTATTATTTACCATGGAAATAATAAATTTGTGTGATTGCCATTTGTAAAAATTACTGTTTATCATTTAGGAACTGGAGGGTGGGATAGTAGACACCCACCCACCTTACATTTGCGATTATATTTAAACCAAAACATTAGGTTTTTATTTTTTAAGAACACCACCAGTAACTCTGATTTAATTTTTTCTAGAAACAAGTAAGAGAGTGATGAAATGCCACCTGTATATGTAGGGTGGGTGGGTGGCCTCTGACCTACCCTTCAATCAGTAAAACATACGAGCTGGTATTAATGAATTTTTATTTATTTACAGAAAAGTAATAATTTTTTTGTTTATTACTTAAACAATGACCTTGTTTAATTATTATTTATTTAAACTTATGATTATGATATTGGAATTGAAGGGTGGGATAGTGGCCACCCATCCTTCTAATAAAATCGATTTTAACTCAAAAACTAGATTTTTATTTTTTTTTAAATATTAATAAAAACAATGATAGATATTTGTAAAAGTGAGAAAGATAAACACAGTAAGTGAGATTTACAAATGTAGGGTGGGTGGCCTCTAATCTATCATCCAATCAGTGAAACATATGTTTTGGTATGAATAAATGTTTGATTATTTGAAGAAATCTGATTATTTCATTATTTATCATGGAGATAATCAAATTTTGGGATCGTTATTTGCAAAAATTACTGTTTACCATTTAAGAACTGGAGGATGGGATAGTGGCCATCCACGCATCCTACATATACAATGATATTTTCACCCAAAAATCAGGTTTTTATTTTTGTGAGAACATTTTCAATTTTTTCGATAAACAAGCAAGAGAGAGTGATGAAACGATGTTAGTATATGTAGGGTGGGTGGGTGGTCTCTGTCCTAACCTCCAATCAGTAAAAAATACATCGTGGTATTAATGAATGTTTATTTATTTACAGAAAAGTAATAATTTTATTGTTAAATTAAACAATTACTTTGTTTAATTATTATTTGTTAAAAATCTTGTTTATCATATACAATAATATTATACTCAAAAACTAGGTTTTTCTTTTTTTAAATATTAACAAAACCAATGATGGATATTTTTAGAAGAAAGTAAGCTAAAGACAGTAAATGACATTTATAAATGTAGGGTGGGTGGTTAGCCTCTAATCTAACCGCCAATGAATTTGGTTTGAATAAATGTTTGATTATTTAAAGGAACGTGATTATTTTATTATTTATCATGTAAATAATTGAATTGTGTGATTGCAATATGTAAAAATTACTGTTTATCATTTAGGAATTAGAGGGTGGGATAGTGAACACCCACCCATCCTACATATAGAATGATATTTCAACTCAAAAACTAGGTTTTTATTTTTTGTTAATATTGACATAACCAATCATAAATATTTTTAAAAGAAAGCCAAAGATAGTAAATGACATTTGTAAATGTAGGGTGGGTGATTGGTTTCTAACCTATCCTCCAATCAGTGAAATATACGTTTTGGCATGAATAAATGTTTGATAATTTAAAAAACGTAAACATTTTATTATTTATCATGTAAATAATCGAGTTGTGTGATTGCTAGTTGTAAAAATTACTATTTATCATTTAGGAACTGGAGGGTGGGATAGTGACCACCCACCCACCCTACATATACAAATAAAATTTCCATCATTGTTACTTGATTATATATTTTGAAAAAGATAAGAGTTTTAATGATAGTGTTCATAATTTTAAAAACTATGTTTTATCTTGATTTTTTGAGTATATGTAGGGTGGGTGGGTGACCCTCCAATTATTTTAACATGTTCGATAGATTTCTAAGATGTTATGTATAAGAAAATATTTAAATAATTTATAAAATCAGCAAACTTTTATAATTTATCTGACATTCAGTAAAACCCTAATGTATGTTTTACCAATTGGAGGGTGGGATAGAGGCCACCCACCCACCCTACATATTTTTTTAACTTCAGTTACTGTTAGTGTATTACTTTCTTGAAAACAACAAAAGTGTTAGTTTTGATATTCCAGAATATTTAAACTAAAGTTTTGACTTTAAATTACCTATATATGTAGGGTGGGTGGGTGGCCTCTATCCAACCCTACAATTAATAAAACATACATGTGGGTTTTACTGAATGTCAGATAAATTATAAAAGTTTGCTGATTTTATAAATTATTTAACTGAATATAAGCTAAATTATAAGAGTATCTTAGATTGTTTTAATTGTGTAAATATTTTCTTAGGCACAATATTTTTTAGAGAAGCATTGAGTGTGTTAAAAGAATTGGAGGGTGGAATAGAGGACACCCACCTACCCTACATATACAAATTAAATTACCATTATTGTTACTTGATTATATATTTTAGAAAAGGTAAGAGTGTTAGTGATAATGTTCAAGATTTTAAAAGCCATGTTTTACCTTGAATTTTTGAGAATATGTAGGGTGGGTGGGTGGCCTCTATCCAGTTTCAATTCTTTTAACACACTCGATGGTTTTCTAAGAAATTATTGTGCCTGGGAAAAAATTAACACTATTTAAAAAAAATCAAAACACTCTTATAATTTAGCTTACATTCAGTATAACCCTCGCGTATGATTTATAAATTGGAGGGTGGGATAGAGGCCACCCACCCACCCTACATATTTGTTTTACCAGCAGTTACTGTTACTGAATTAGTTTCTTGAAAACTACAACAATGTTAGTGTTGATTTTCCATAATATTTAAACCAAAGTTTTGACTTTAAATTTCTAGGATATGTAGGGTGGGTGGGTGGCCTCTATTCCACCCTCCAATTAATAAATCATACGCGACGGTTTAACTGAATGTAAGCTAAATTATAGGAGTATCTTAGATTAGATTGTTTGGATTGTGTAAATATTTTCTTAGGCCTCTATCCCAAAATTTTCCTTCCTCTTCTCTTCTCACTTTTCCAACGTGTCTTTATTTTTTTCTAGATTCCTATTTTCTTCACACATTATCTCAAACCACGGTAAATTTTTATCAATGGTCTTCTTAATCTTTTATCCTCATTTGGTCTAACTTTTCCATAGCCTACTAATTTATTCACTAGTTTATTGCATTTAAAAGTCTACAATGCTCATGAGGATTGACCATGAAATCGTTTATATTTATCAGAGAAAAAATTTATATTTTGTTCCTATTTGTTTATTTATAAACGCCTATTTTTTGTATTTTTCAGGACCAAAACAGTTCTTCTTCAGAGGGCACAACTACTTCTACAGAAATAATCGCCTTGTTTAATTATTATTATAAACTCATGTTTATGATGTTGGTATTGGAGGGTGGAATAGTGGCCACCCACCCACCCTACATATACAATGATATTTAAACCCAAATAGTAGTTTTTATAAGAACATCAGCAGTAAGCCTGTTTTAATTTTTTTGACAAACAAGAAAGAGAGAGTGATGAAATGTCATTTGTATATGTAGGGTGGGTGGGTGGCCTCTGTCCTACCCTTCAATCAGTAAAACATACGATCTGGTATTAATTAATTTTTGTTTATTTTCAGAAAAGTAATTATTTTATTGTATTTATCACCTAAATAATCGCCTTGTTTAATTATTATTTGTCAAAACTCACGTTTATGGTATTGGTATTGGAGGGTGGGATAGTGGACACCCACCCACCCTACATATGGAATGTTATTTACACTTAAAATTAGTGTGTATTTTTATAAGAACATCAACATAAATTCTGTTTTCATATATATGAAAACAAGCTAGATAACGTGGTAAAATGTCATTTGCATATGTAGGGTGGGTGGGTGGTCTCTGACCTACCCTCTAATCATCAGTAAAACATAAGACCTAGTATTAATGAACGTTTATTTTAAAGGAAAGTTTTTGCTTTATTATTTATTACCTAAATAAACATATTGTTTGATAAGGAGGTGAAATTCAAAGTTTCTTCAAAGGTTGTAGCTTTATATTAATGTGGTCAAACAACATTCAAGTTGTTGATAATCAGTATAATAAAAGTATAATTTCTGTTTTCGAAGAGCTAAAAATAATATCAAGAGAAGAAATAGTCGTTGAAGAAAAAAATAGTTTTTGATCAGAACTATCAACCAAATGGAAGGCGATTTCTAATGTTTATCCATTTCTTTAAAACAGTATAATTCTAAAAGAAAGTTATAGGAGAAATTATATGTTATATAGAATTGCAAGAGCCTAGACCACACTGAGATCTTCCTTAGTTCTTCGATTTATTATTATCCACTTATTGTGTTATGTATGACCTTGAATTTCAGCAGACGTCAGTTTGAAATTCATTTGATATTAACACGCAGCAACCACTAACAGCCCACCGCACGAGTATTTAATATCGGCCACGTTTAAACGTGCAAATATTAGCGTTACATCAGAGTCCAATTTCTCGCCACACATAATCCAATTTAATTACGAAATTAGCGATGTTCAGTAGCTTTGTGGATTTTGAGATTTCAAAACGCTGTGGACATGCCTTCATCGCCCAGAGCCGTTTTCGGTTTCAGAGGTTTAATTAGCTCATCGGCTTCACCGGCACTAGGCGAGGTCGATATTTCACACAGTTCACAGTAATTGTTTATGGAAAAGTGGTTGAACCTCCACCACTCGGTGATTACAATGCTTCTGAATAGAGTGAAAAGGAAATAAAATAAAATAAAATGTATACGTTATAGAGTGTATTAGTTTTTGGATCAAAAATCTTATTTCCGCTTATAAAATATAAACACGTTTACATTCAGCACACAAATAACTACTGTGCACACAAAAAAATTAAACGAGTTAGCGTTCGATTTCTTGCTCGTTTGCCCCAACTTTCCTCGATGGCCCTTTTTCCTAGCTGTAAATGTGCGAACGTGACGTGAGTCTAGACCGAAATTTCGTATTAAACATTAAACAATAAACATTTAACACATGCACGGGCATGTTGATTCTATTATCAAATGTGCGACGTGTTTATCCTTGTAATTCAGATGGATAATTAAATTATTATACGGTATACATATTGTAGGTGGAACAATAATTCGGCGACTATAAATCATAGCGTGCAATACATAGCAAATATTACGAGTGGTTAACCGATTATATTGCTGTGTATTATTGTTAAATATTTACCAACCAAACATATAAACGTTTGTGGAAATTGTTGAAAATGAAACATAACCTGTCCCCCTCGCCCCACATCCACCCCTCGTCTCTAACTAACAGCTCCCGTGTATTTGCATGAGTTCGCCGTTTTATTGAGTTATGTGAAGTAGTGCTTGTTAATGCCAATAAAGGGGTTGGTGTAAGGGTAATAACTGTTTGTTGCGTCGCGGCGGCGATACTTTTCCCTAAAGATATATACGGGACTTGTTTGCCGCTTTTCTAGTTTCCCCGACTTCACTTAAAGATACTTTATAACTTCACTCTGCGTCAATTAGTCGAGATCGATATGACGGAAGTCGTCGTGGCCCCGGGGATGAGGGATGAGGTGCACGGAATTAAACATAAATCGTCCGACAAGTCGAGTTCGCCTCTCGAGGAGTTATCGTTGTTAACGTAGTGTTCTATTTGTCTCGTGAGATTTTATTTACTACCATCATGAATCTATCCTTTTAAGATTTTATAATCCCAGCTGAATAATAATAAAAATTTAATCTTAGATAAAATCACTCAACTTTAATAACTGTCGCAACTATTCTTTTAATAAGATTAACTTAAATTATATTAACTTATAGTAACCTAAATGATTTTTGTTTCCAAACGGTTAAACAACCCTAGAGGCTAACACACAGTGTAAACATAAGCACAGTGTAATAAATTCAGGAAGCATATAGATGGAATAGATGCCTAATTAACCCCTCGGTAATATTTGTTTTATGTAACCTCCCCCCGTGCTCACGAGGGACCGACTCTGCGTAATAAAGTATAAGGTGTCGGTGGATGTATAATTGGAAGCCGCCCCCCGTGGAGTGTTTCTTGGCGCGGCTTTACTATAAATCACCAGGGCACAGAACATTATTATTAAACGCCTCTATTAATTTGAAGATTATTGATTGTACATAAAGGCTCCTCAGATAATGCCGGCCTCCACCCGACCCCCCCACCCCTCTTGCTAAACTTTATTAATTGTTATAAATTATTATAAATGCCCCGGCTAAACGAAGCGTTAATTATTAATCGCATTTTCTGCAAATTTCACGCCGCACCGATTTCGGACAAACGGAATTCTGTTGTAGCACAAGAGACCCACAAAAACCTCAACGGCTTTTGATATTTTGTTGAGTGGTTTTCCATTCACAATTTTACTTCATGTTATTTATATACAATGTGACAAGTTTACTGCACTTGACAGATGAAACGATTTAAATTTCGTTTGATTAAGACTATTTAATTTAAATATTTATTTAAAATAGGTTGATACAAAAGCTCATCATTACGATGAATTAACTTCTCATTTAACCCGTGATGAAATATTTTTCATATTAATTAGAGGTTAATTAAACTCTTTCTTCGCCTGAAGAAGCCACAGTGTGGCGAAACAATTGTAGCGTCTTACAATATATTTTTGAAAGTACTTATATAGTTTTATTCATGTAAAGTGAAGATAAACTTTTAGTGTTATCTCACAATTCTTATATATTATATAACTAGTCGGAGATATATATATAGAAATTGTAAAAAAAACATCAAGAGTTTACTTAGCTTCTAATTAGCTCATCATTAGATTGAATTGAAAATAAGAATTTCTGTGCTTAGCGTAATTTATCCCACTACCAAACCAATAAATCATTAAGGGTTGTTTATAGAAAGGCACTTGGTTTATTTCACAATTATATAATTGTAAAAATTGTATTAAAAATGTTTCACCACGTGATAAACGTGGAATCAAATTCAACAAACAATAAATCATTATCATAAGTTTTAGAAAAAGAAATTTCCAGAAGAAGAGAATTTACATTTTATTTCTTATACAAATAATCATTTTTGTACACTTTTTTTTTTACTTAAGAAACCGTGGCATAAATAATACAAATTATAAGGCGAGGTAGTAAACAATCAACCTCACTGCATAGTCTATTAAACTTAAATTAAATCCCTGCTTAAATATTTTTTTTACATTAACACAAATCAATAATAATGACAATAATAATAGTAATAATATTCCCAAGAATTATAATAGAAACTATAGATCTGTCAACTGTCAGTTGTCATCTGTCATCTGTCAGCTGTCATCTGTCATCTATCATCTGTCAGCTGTTAGCTGTCATCTGTCAGCTCTCATCTGTCAGCTGTCTTCTATCAGATGCCATATCTGATATCTGTCTAAAATAATTTAAAAATTGCAAAATTTGTTTTCTTCACTGTTTTTTAACGTTTATTTGTTTTGTGGCAAAGTACAACATATTTTATTTTCTACAATAAGCAAATTTTCAACAAATTCTTTTAATCAATTTTATTTGTTTGTCAAATATTTCAACAATTCTAAACAATTTTTAGGAAATTTTTTAACAGTTTTTATTATAACTAAAAAATTATAATTGAGTTTTTTTTTTCGGCATATTTTCAACTTTTTTTTTCTTTTTAATTCCAACAGAGAAATTTTGATTTAATTATGTTTAACAGTCATTTATCATCTGTCATATATCATCTGTCATCTGTCATCTGTCACCTATCATTGGCCATCTGTAATCTATTAACTGTCATTTGTTATCTGCCATCTATTATTTTTCAATTGCACTGAATTTATTAATTGGTTTCTGTCCAACGTTAACTTTTTTTTAATATTCTAAGGTGGAATAAAATTTTAGGCTTCTAAAATTTAATCAAAGAAAATATTTGTATTTATAAAAAAAATAATTATAAGGTTTTGGGCTTGTACAAGATAAAGAAAAATAATTAATTTTCTGATCAAAATAATTGAAATCTCCCAAAAATTAAGAAATAAAATATTGTTTATTTTCTGTCAGATTTTAATTGTTTTTTTTTTAAATAAATTTTAGCATTAACTTTTTAAATTAATTTTTATTTGTTTTATTTTAAGAAACTTTTTCATCATAATTTTTTGCATCAACTAAATAATTTTTTTCTACTTTAAAAGTTTTCAACTATTTTAGAAAATTATCAATTGTTACAAAAAATAAGTTAGGATATTAAAAAACGTTTGTTAGATTTTTTTTGTAAAATTTGTTTTTAAGATATTTTTTGTATTTCAAGTCAAGTGTAGCATTTTTCTTTTGTCATTCGCCATTTATCTTTTGTCATCGGTCATTGTCATTTGTCCTCTGTCATATTTATTTGTCATTGGTCATTTGTTAGTTGTAATTTCTCATAATCATCTACCTTTTGTCATTTTCATTCGTCATTTGTCACCTGCCATTATTCATTTGTCAAATTTGTTATTTGTCATTTGTCATCAGTCATTTGTCTTGTGGCATTTTCATTTGCTCATTATTTATCATTGATTTGTCATTGGACAATTGTCATTTGTCATTGGTCATTAGACATTTGTCCATTCTCATTTTTCATTAATCAATAGTTATTAGTCATATGTAATTAGTTATTTACCATGCACCGTTTGTCGTTTGTTACTTTTCATTTATCATTAGTCATTTGTTAATTTCCATTGGTTATTAGTCATCTGTGTATTGTCATTTGTCTTTAAACATTAGTTAATAGTCATTTGTCATTGGTCATTTGCCATGTATCTTTTATCATTTGTCATTTGTATTTATCATTTGTCGCTTCTTATTTTCATTTTCATTTTTCATTTGTCATCAGTTACTTTTAGTTTAAATTTGTTTATGTATTTTTATTATATTTTTATTTTCTGTAAATATTGTTTAATGATATTACCCGTTAATAAATAAATAAAAAAAGTATCATTTGTCATTTGCTATTTGTAAAATTTCAATTGTTTTATGGAAATTAAAACTAAATTATTAAAAACATTCAATAAAAGATTACTTCTGCTCAAAAATAAATTTAATATTTTTTTCTTCATTGGTACTTTGTCATTTGTTATTTGTCGTTTCTCATTTAATTGAATTTTCTCTTTGGTTTTTTACCTTTACCTTGCATCATTTATCATTGATCATTTATCATTAATCATTAGTCAATTTTCATTGGTCATTGGTAGTCTGTCTATTGTCATTTGTGTTTAAACATTACTTAATAGACATTTGTCATTTTTCATTTACATGTGCCTTTTGTTATTTGTCATTGATTATTTGTCATTTGCAATTATCATTTGTCACTTGTCATTTGTTTTTCATATTTATCATTTGTTATTTGTCAAGTATCATTTGTCATTTGTAAAATTTCAATTGTTTAATAACAACTATAAACTAAATTTTTAAAATATTAAAAAACACTTCTGCTTGAAAAAAGTTTTGATATTTTCTTCTTCATGGGTAATTTGTCATTTATCATTTATTTGACTTTTTTCTTTTATCTTTTATATTTTGTCATTTATCCGTTGTCATTTGTCCATTGCCATTTATCATTGATCATTTGTCGTCTGTCATTTTCATTCGTCATTATTTATTACTAATTTGTCATTTGTTATTTATTATTTGTCATTTGTCATTAGCCATTTTTCATTTATTATTGGTCCTTTGTCAATTGTCATTGGTCATTGGTCATTTGTTTTTAATTATTAGTTATTAGTCATTTATCAATTATCACGTACCTTTTGTCACTTGTCATTTATTATTTGTCACTTGTCATTTGCCATTTATCATTTTTCATTTTTTATTTTTAAAGTGTCATTTGTCATTTCCCATTTGTAAAATTTCACTTGTTGTAACTATAAACTTCTTGTTCTAGAATTTTGTTTATTTTTTCTGTTTCTATTAGAATGTTTTCAAGTGTTTTATGACAAATATTTTTTTTTGCAATTTTGAAACAGTTTTCTTATTTAACAGTAATTTTTTTTGTATTTTAACTTTACATTTGTTTCATTTGTTATCTGTCATATGTCATTTGTAATTTGTCATTGATCATTTGTTTCTGTCATTTGACATTTGTCGTTGGTCATTATTTATTAATCATTTGTCATTAGTAATTAGTTATTTATTATTTGTCGTTTGTCATTTTCATTCGTCATTATTTATTAATCATTCCTCGTTGGTATTTTGTCATTTAATTTATAATAATTAAATAATAAAATTCACAAAACTCACAAAATCATATAGATTTTGTCAAATGCCATTTGTCATTTGATATTTATTATTTGTCATTAGTCATAAATTATTTGTCATTTGTCATTTGTCATTTGTCATTAGTCATTAATCATTAGTTATTAGTCATTGGTCATTTTCCATGGACCTTTCGTCATTTGTCACTTGTCATTTGTCATATGTTATTTGTTAAGTTTCATTTGTCATTTGTCATTTGCTATTTGTAAAATTTAAATTGTTGAAAAACTATAAACTAATTTTTTAATATTAAAATGTATTAAATTTCTTTAGTTCGTTGTAGAAAATTAAATAATAATTTTTTAAATCAATCAAAACAATTACTTCTGCTTTGGATATTCTAGAAAATTTTTATTTTTACTGTTGGAACTTCTTTTCTTTTAAAATATTGAAATGTTTGCAAAAATAATCTTTGGAAATTTGAAACATTTTCTTATTTAACTGTAAAAAGTCATTAATCATTAGTTATTAGTCATTGGTCATTAACCATGCACCTTTCGTCATTTGTCATTTATCATTTGTCATTTGTCATTTGTCATTTGTCATTTGTCATTTGTCATTTGTCATGTGTCGTTTGTCATTTGTCATTTGTCATTTGTCATTTGCATTTGCATTTGTTATTTGTTAAGTTTCATTTGTCATTTGCTATATGTCAAATTGAAATTGTTAAAAAAATATAAACTAATTTTTTAAATCAATCAAAAAATTTACTTCTGCTTAGGAAATTCTAGAAAATTTTTATTTTTTCTGTTAGAACTTTATTTTTTTTAAATATTAAATTGTTTGCCAAAAAAATACTTTGGAATTTTGAAATATTTTCTTATTTAACTGTAAAAATGTCAATTGTAAACTTTTTCATTTTGAGATTTATATTTCAAGTTTATATTGTTTCGTTTAGTTATTTGTCATTTATCATTTGTCATTTGCCATAATTTTTTAATCATTTGTCATTGGTAATTTATCATTTGTCAATTGTCATTTATCCATTGTAATTTGCCCGTTATCATTTGTCATTGGTCATTTGTTTTCTGTCAATTTCATTCGTCATTATTTATTAATCATTTAACATTGGTCATTTATCATTTGCCATTTGTTATTTATTATTTGTCAGTAGTCACTAGTCATTTGCCATTTTTCATTTAGTATTGGTCATTTATCAATTGTCATTGGTCATTTGTCATTTGTCCATTGCCATTTATCATTAATCATTAGTTATTAGTCATTAGTCATTGGTCACTTATCATGGACCCTTTGTCACTTGTCATTTTTCATTTGTAATTTGTCATTTTGTCCTTTGTGCCATTTTTCATTTGTCATTCGTCATTATTTATTAATCATTTGACATCAGTCATTTATCATTTTCCATTTGTTATTTATTATTTTTCAGTAGTCATTAGTCATTTGCCAATTTTTTATTTATCATTAGTCATTTATCAATTGTCATTGGTCATTTGTCCATTGCCATTTGTCATTAATCATTAGTTATTAGTCATTTGTCATTGGTCTTATATCAGGTACCCTTTGTCATTTATCATTTGTCATTTGTCATTTGTTATTTTGTCCTTTGTGCCATTTATCATGTGTCATTGGTCATTAGTCATTTGTCATTTTTATTTGTTATTTGTCATTATTTATTATTCATTTGACATTGGTCATTTATCATTTGCCATTTGTTATTTATTAATTGTCAGTAGTCATTAGTCATTTGCCAATTTGTTATTTATCATTAGTCATTTATCAATTGTCATTGGTCATTTGTCCATTGTCATTTGTCATTAATCATTAGTAATTAGACATTTGTCATTGGTCACCCTTTGTCATACCCTTTGTCATTTGTAATTTGTTCTTTGTGCCATTTATCATTTGTCAATTGCCAATTGTCAATTTCAATTGTTTTATGCAAACTATAAACCATTTTTTTTAAACATTAAAAAAAAGATTATAACTGCTTAAAAAAATTGCATTTTTTCGTCTAGAAATGTTTTCATTTGTAACAGTAAAAAAATGAATTATAAAATTTTTCATTTTTGAAATTTTTAATATTTCACGCTTGTATCGTTTCATTTGTTATCTGTCTTATATCATTTGTCACTTATTATTATTAGTAGTCATTAGTCATTTGTCATTTTTTATTTATCATTGGGCATTTGTCAATTGTCATTGGTCATTGGTCATTTGTTTTTAATTATTTTATTATAGTTATTAGTCATTTTTCATACCTTTTGTCATTTGACACTTGCCATTTATCATTTGTCATTTGCATGTGTCATTTTTTATTTGTCAACTATCATTTGTCATTTGTCAAATTTCAATCGTTTTACGAAAACTATAAACTAAACTTTTCAAAACATTTATGAAGAGATTACTTCTGTTTAAAAAAGATATTGTATTTTTTCGTCTAGAAAATTTTTATTTTTCCTGCTTCTGTTGGAATGTTTTCAAATGTTTTTTTTTTACAAATATTAAATTGTTTGTAAAAATCTTAAATTGTTTAACAGTCAAAGAAATCAAATCTAAAATTTTTCATTTTTGAGAATTTTTTTTGTATTTCAAGATTTTCTCGTTTGTCTATTGTCATTTTCCATCGGTCCTGAGTCATTTGTCTTCTGTTATTTTCATTGGCCACTATTTATTAATCATTTGTCATTTGTTATTTGTCAAGTATCATTTGTCATTTGTCAAATTTCGATTGTTTTATGCAAATTATAAACAAAATATTCTAAAACATTAAAAAAAGATTACATCTGTTTAAAATAATTGTATTGTTTCGTCTAGACATTTTTTATTTTTCCTGCTTCTGTTGGAATGTTTTCAACTGTTTTTATTTACAAATATTAAATTGTATACAAAACATTTCGCAATTATTTAACAGTAAGGAAATCAAATGTAAAATTTTTCATTCTTGAGATGTATTTTTCTTGTATTTCAAGATTTTGTCGTTTGTCTATTGTCACTTTTCATCGACCATGTGTCATTTGTCTTTTGTTATTTTCATTGGTCATTATTAATTAATCATTTGTCATTTGGCAGTTTTTATGTGTTATTTGTCATTTGTCATCGGTCCTTAGTTGTTTGGCATTTGTCACTTTTATGTGTCATTTTAAATTTTTCATTCGTCATTTTTCATTTGTCATTTGCCGAATGACATTTGTTAGTTGTAATGTGTTATTTGTCATTTGTCCATTGCCATTTGTGATCGATCATTGGTCATTTGTTATTTGTAATTTGTCATTCGTCATTTTTCATTTTTCATTTGCGGTATGTCATTTGTTAGTTGTCGTGTGTTATTTGTCATTTGTCCATTGCCATTTGTGATCGATCATTGGTCATTTGTTATATGTAATTAGTCATTTGTCATTTGTCAGTTTTTATGTGTTATTTGTCGTCGGTAATTAGTTGTTTGGCGTTTGTTCCTTTTATAGGTCATTTGTCATTCATTTTTCATTAGTCATTTGTTATTTGTAATTTGTCATTCGTCATTTTTCATTTTTCATTTGCGGTATGTCATTTGTTAGTTGTCATGTGTTATTTGTCATTTGTCCATGACTATTTGTCATCGATCATTTGTCGTTTGTCATATTCATTGGTCATTTGTCATTTATAATTAGTCATTGGCCGTTTTTCATTTGTCATTTGTTATTGGTCATTTCTAGTTTGTCATTTGTCATTGGTCATTTTTCCATTGCCATTTGCCATTAATCATTAGTTATTAGTCATATGTCATTGGTCACTTACCATGTACTTTTTGTCATTTGTCATTTATCATTTTTCATCTGTCATTTGTCAATTGTCTTTTGTCCATTGTTATTTTGATTGGATATTGGTCATTTGTCTTTGTCATTTTTAATCGGTCATTGAAAATTTGTCCTTTATCATTTATATTGGTCATTATTTATTAGTCATTTGTCATAGGTTATTTTTCATTTACTATTTTTCATTTAATACTTATTTGTCATTAATCATTTGTCGTTTGTAAATTGTCATTTATCATTGGTCATTTGTATGTATTTATCATAAGTTATTAGTCATTTGTCATTGGTCACTTACCATGTACTTTTTGTCACTTGTCACTTTTTCATCTGTCATTTGTCTATTGTCTCTTGTCCATTGTTACTTTGATTGGATATTGGTCATTTGTCTTTATCATTTTTAATTGGTCATCAAAAATTTGTTCTTTGTCATTTACATTGGTAATTATTTATTTATAATTTCTCATTGGTAATGTGTCATTTACCATTCGTCATTTACCATCTATCCACTGTCATTTGTTTATTGTCATTTGTAATTTTCATTATTTATTAGTCATTTGTCAAAGGTCATTTTTCATTTACTATTTATCGTGTATTACTTGTCATTTGTCATTTATTTTCAGTCATTTGTCATTAATCATTAGTTATTAGTCATTTACCATATACTCTTTGTCATTTGTAATTTATCATTTGCCATTTGTCACTTGTCATTAGTCATTTTCCCTTTAGTCATTTTCATACGTTAATATTTATTAATCATTTGTCTTTGGTTATTTCTCAATTACTCTCTGTCATTTATTAATTGTCATTTGCCATATATCATTGTCACTTTTTATTTATCATTGGTCCTTTGTCAATTGTCACTGGTCCATTGTCATTTGTCATTAAATATTAGTTTTTAGTCGTTTGTCATTTACCATTTGTCATTTTTCACTTATCATTTGTCGTTTGTCATCTTCATTAATCATTTGTCATTTGTAATTAGTCATTGGTCGTTTTTCATTTGTCATTTGTTATTGGTCACTTTTAAATTAGAATTTGTCATTGGTAATTTTTCCATTGTCATTTGCCATTAATCATTAGTTATTAGTCATCTGTCATTGGTCACTTACCATGTACTTTTTGTCAGTTGTCATTTGTCTATTGTCTTTGGTCCATTGTTACTTTGATTGGATATTATTGGTCATTTGTGTTTGTCATTTTTAATCGGTCATTGAAAATTTGTCCTTTGTCATTTACATTGGTCATTATTTATTTATCATTTGTCATTGGTAATGTATCATTTGTGTCATTTGTCGTTTATCTTCTATCCATTGTCATTTATCCTTTGTCATTTTCATACGTCATTATTTATTAGACATTTGTCAAAGGCCATTTTTCGTTTACTATTTGTCATGTATTACTTGTTATTTGTCATTTATTATTAGTCATTTGTCACTTTCTATTTATTGATCATTTGTCAATATTCATTGGTCATTTGTCATTTGTCATTAATCATTAGTTATTAGCCATTTGTCATTTACCACATACCCTTTGTCATTTATGATTTGCCATTTGTCACTTATCATTTGTCACTTGTCATTAGTCATATGTCATTTGTCACTTTTTATTTATCATTGGTCCTTTGTCAATTGTCATTGGTCATTTACCACGTATCCTTTGTCGTTTGTCATTTCTCATTTTTCTTTTGACATTTTTAATTTTTCACTTGTCACTTGCATTTGACATTTGTTATTTGTTAAGAATCAGTTGTCATTTGCCATTTCTAAAACTTCAATTGCTTTATGAAAATTATAAATTAATGTTTTTAAAACACTTAAAAAAATGATTACTACCGCTTAAAAAATATTGTTTTTTTTTCGTTTATATTTTCTGTTTCTGTTAGAATTCTTCAAATATATTTTTTAAATTAAAATTTAAATTAATCCAAAAAATATCTTTGAAATTTGAAACAGTTTTCTTATTTAACAGAAAAAAATAATCATTTGTAAAATTCCATTTGTATAAAGCTCTATATACTTTTATCTGTCATTTGTCAGATGTCGTTTGTCATTTGTCATTTGTCATTTGTCATTTGTCATTTGTCATTTGTCATTTGTCATTTGTCATTTGTCATTTGTCATTTATCATTTGTCCTTTGTCCTTTGTTCTTTATCATTTGTTTAATATAACGTTAACATTGAAAATTTTGTGCAATTTAAAAAAATTATTAGAAAAACGAATAAACTATTCTTACCTATTTAAAATGATTTTAGATTAATTCTGGAGATCTTAAAATCTTTTGGGTGGGTTAGTTGCCACCCATCCACCTTACATATACATTTTTTTAATCACTATGACTGCTTTTGTTTTCAACAATTATTAAAGTAAATTTACTGCTAAAATAAAGTTACGATTTAAAATAAAGTTGTTGTAGTTTAAGTTGAATTACACATATATTTAGGGTGGGTGTGTTTTCTCTAACCCAATCCACCATTCAATTAGTAAATTATAAGAAAACATTTATTCAATTTAATTATTTGTAAGAAATATACAGTTATTCTTAAGTATGTATGAATGTCATTTGTCATCTGTTCTTATTCACTTATAATTTGATATTTCGCATCTGTCATCTGTCATCTGTCATCTGTCATCTGTCATCTGTCACTTGTCACCTACTTATAATATTAAATTATATCTGATGGCGAAATAATATTAAAAAATGAAAAAAAATGTAAATTTCTTAGCATAATTTCATCTTATATTTTAAAAGGATAAAAATATTATGATTTTGTAACTAAATTTACATCCTGTTGTCTTTCAACGATAGTGACGTATGTAATTTATAATTAATGATCCATCACTCGTTGTCAATCAAATCATCTGTCAAATATTATCTTCCATTATTTTCCACTTGTTTTCCAACATTTACCATTTGTTTATTCAATGTTTGATATTGCAATGCTCGATTATAGGAAATTTATTTACGTTTGCCTATATTAATTAGCATTAAAACCTCTATAAGTGAATAATTAAATTGCTAATTGATAATTTATTGATAGACGCAATATTTTCCGGTCCGTTAAAACCCGACTGAAATATAAATGGAATAAAAAACCCTCGCCACTCCACTCGAAACAAAACGGCGGACTTTAATTTAACATCAGCGATTAAACCTTTGTTGTTTTTTTTATATATGTGTGTGTGTGTGTGTATAAATATATATATATCGTCCGGACATAATTTATCGAAATTTTAATATATTTACGCGTCCGGCCGTTCTAAATTTCGCGTCCATTAATTACTCTTTGTGCTTGTTAGATTTAAAAATGTGATTTCATTTACAAACGGGCTCCACATTTTTAGAGCCGCGGGGAGCTTTATTCGTGATCTGGTTTTTACAGCGATAACAATGGGATTTTTATAATCCCACCCCACACATATATTTACAGACACAATCATATACTGGAATATTTAATGAAAGCCATGCCTTTTCCGATAACGTAATATGTTAAATTTCATATACATTATTTTTTTTTTTGGAAATTATGCACCGTATAAAATATTGCTGACTGCATGCGTAAACTGACTTGTTTAGTTTTTAATTATTAATTGTGGAAGGTGAATAAGGTGGTAAAACAAAGTCATTATTGAAATTGATGTCTATTTTCTTTATAATGATATCAATTAATAATAGATGCTTGAATGTTGTCGTTATTTAATTAATAGATGCTTTTAGTTACGTGATTTTAGGTTATTAAGATTTAAGAGGACTATGGTATAGTAACCCTACTATTGATATTAATCTAAATCCAAGAGTAACAGTTGTATTATTGCGTTTTATATCCCGTTCGTTATCGAAAGATTATAACATAACTACGGAATTAAACCTAAAACATTTCCGTACAATAAATGACAAAATAACGAATAATATCCGAGTTTAGAGGTAATTCTGGACGGATTTACAATGGAGATTATTGCAAATCGATATTGTATACCGTTCCGGTTGTTCATTCCGCCAATAATCCTTATAAAGGTCAAATCGCCATAAATATCTGATGGACCCTCTCCGGGGTGGAACAATTCTCCTTTGAACGCTTTTGAATAAATTTGCTTTCATATGCATTTAATGCGTCGTTAATGGATCCGGACCGGCCCACCAAAACGTCCAATAACCTCTACACCACCACCCCCCCAAAAAACACGCACAAAACTGTGAACAAACGGGGAAATACAGAGGAACAAAAAAAAAACGCGATGATGGCGATAATTATTCATTTCGGGGGTGTCGATTTTCGCTGGGGTAATGTTCGAGTTCATTGAAACAAGAAAAATTAATGTGATTGCCAGTGTTGATTACACGTTGGCCTTAAAATGGATTTTGTTATTTATAGTAGCAGTACAGATTAATCATGTGTAATAATTCTATCAGATTTTTTTTTTAAATTTAATAAACTCAAACGCTCTACACATCATAAAACAATCATAAAATCATTCACAAAAATTAGTTGATTTTCAAATCTGAATTAAAAATTGTCTTGAAATAAAACTGCAAAAAATTCTACAAATTTTGACAAATATTCCGTTAATATGGATTTTAAATTACTCAAAAATTCGAGAACCCTTTAAGAAAATCATGGATTTGTAAAATCTAGCAATTTTTCCTAAAAGGAGAGCCTACGACCGAATTTGGAAATTGAATATTTTTAATTACTGAAATCCCAAGAATCCTTGTATAAATCCTAGACAATCTCGATAGAATAAAGCAAGTAAAGCAAAAAAAAAAACTCTTGTGGAATAATTACGATTTAAAGCGAAAATTCCTAAACGAAAAATTTCTAGAAATATAGCAAAATATGTTTGAAATTACCAGAAAAAATTTAAAACATGGAAAGTAAACCGTAACCAAAAATTACTAACATATTCTAGAAATTTAGGGGACAAATGCTTGGCTCTGAACTCTGAACCAAATTTGGTTTCAAAATTATTTGAAAATTAATTTTTTATTTATTAATTAATGTAAAAAAATAATTAACTCTTGATTAATTACGATGGGATAAGAAATGCTGATATGTCTCAAAAAAATATTTTTGGAAAAAAATTGTGAAAAAAAAAGATAGAAAAAAATGCAGAAAATTTTAAAACCCTTAGCAAAATTTCTACGAATTTGCACATTGATTCTGGAACCTATTTAGAATTTTACTAATTTCCAGAATTTTTAATTACAGACCCTTAATATTTTCCAGGATTTCTTGCTTTATTTGTTTATTGAAGATTTTTTAGAATTTATAATGGAAGAAATTCTGGAAAAATGCTAATATTTTTTAAACGAATTAAAATCTAAAAAAAAATAGTCTCGATAAAGTTTGTAAAAATAGGAACGCAAGATGAATTGAAATTTTCTAGAAATTTTCTAAAGAAAACAAGCAAATTTGAATAATATAATATTAGAAATGTTTAAAGTTTCTAAAAATTAAAAAAATACAGTGAATTATTGAAGAAAATTCTTCAATTAGGGTGAGAAGAAAATTTTCTAGTAAAGAAAGAAAAGCTGTGTAAAAAGTATACCACCCGATAATTTCTAAGAAACTTCATTAAAAAAAAAATTCTTCACGAATTGGTAATTTTCTATAAAATTAAAATCTAAAAAAAATATTTGACTCTGGACAAAGTTTCTAAAAATGAGGACGTTAAATTACTTGGAAGTTTCTAGAAGTTTTCTAAAAAATCAAGCAAATTTGAATAACATAAAACAAGAGTTTATAAAATAAAAAATTAAATGCGGAAAAATACAGAACTCTTGAAGAAAATTCTCCAGGTACAGATGATATCACAGCCAAAATGATGAAATATATGGGGGGAAAGAATTCCTGGAAATAGTAAATGATATCATCAAGAATCACAAGATACTCGAGGAATGGAATTTTGTAAAAACGAAGCAATATTTCCAAAAAATTCCGTTTAAATGATTAACATTAACTAATTAAATTGTCTAAAAATGTTTTTCAGACAAGTAATATTTAACATCCTTTTCCGTTTTTATGTACAGGATAGAGTACACTAAAGTATTATTTCGTTTCCATTTACAAATTAGTAATTACCCAATTACCCCCCCCAATTTACCGTTAATAAAGGTATTATATTATAAAAAAATCTAAAAAATCTAGGACCTCAAAAAAAAAAATGAAATCACTGAAAATTTCCTGAACCCTCGAGAAAAGATTTCTACAATCAAATTTTCTAAAAAGTTGTAGAGCCTTCAAGAAAATCTTTGCAATTTAGAAGATAACCTTGAAATCTGAAGGAAAAATATCTGGAAATTTCCTGAGCTCTAGTTTTCTAAATGAAAATTTTCTAAAAATTCTAGAATCTTCTAGAAAACCAGTTGAAAAAATAACTTGAAATCGGGAAGAGAAAATACTGAAAATTCCTTAAACATTCCTAGGAGAAAATTTTCTAAAAAATTCTAGACCTTCCATGAAAAATTCCGTTATTTAGAACTATCTAAATAATTTTATAGCCTCTAGTTGAAACAAAATGTTGAATTCTAGAAAAGCAATTACTAATATTTACCTGAATTCTCGAAAAGAAGACGAATTAAAAAACATTTAGAGTCTGAAAGAAAATCTTCGCAATTTATTAGAAAAGTTAAAAAAAAAAATTAATTTGGGGAAGAAGTTATTTACCTTTAGAACACACTACAATCAATAATTCTGAAATAATAGACAATTTTGGTAAACAAAATCTACAAGACCATTCTTTTAGAAAAAAAAAATTCTAGAAAATACTAATGCCGCAAAGAAAATCTTTGCAATTTAAAAATCTTGAACTCTGGAGAATAAATTTTTAGAAATTTCCTGGACCCTCGAGAAAATAATCTAGATTTCCAGAAGAAAATTCTAAAAAATTTAAAAGTTGGAAAAAAAATTTGAAATGTGGAGAAGAAATGACTTCAAATTTCCTGAATAAGTCTAGATTTTTAAAAATAAATTTTCTAAAAAAACTTTCATTTAAATCTTCGCAATTTACTGGAAGACAGCTTAAAAAAACAATCTTGATATCTGAAGGAGAAATAACTGAAAAGAGTCTAGATTTCTAGGAACAGATTTTCTAGAAAAGTTACTGGAAATATCTGAACTCTTTAAAAAAAGTGTAAAGTTCTGTAAGAAATTTTTTTTAAAATTTTTGAGCACTGAAGGAAATCTATGTAAATTATAAGACAATATTAAAATCTGGAAGAGAAATTACTGGAAATCCTAAAAGAAAATTCTATAAATATTGAAACGAACTAAAAAATCAAGAACTCCCGAATAGGAACTTTGATTAAAATTCTGGAAATATGAAGAAAAAATTACTGTAAACTTCTAGAATCCTCCAAAAAAGGTTTACAAATCTACAAAGAAAACTTGTGAAAAATTCTAGAATCCTCGATCAAAATTCTTTGAAAAGCAAGATAAAAAAAATGAAAATATGGAGGAGGAATTCCTGAAACTTCTAGAAGCCTCTAAATAAGTTCTAGAAATTTTGAATGAAATATCCTAATAAATTGTAAAGTTAAACAAAATCTAAATAATCTAGAGCTCTCGAAATCTTTGCTAAAAATTCTGGAAATATCTATTTATTTATTAGATAAGTAAAAGAAATCACTGTACACTTCTAGAATCCTTAAAAAAAGTTTTATAAATCTAAAATGAAATCTTGTGATAAATTTTAGAAACCTCAATGTAAGAAAACTAAAAGTATGGATTATAGAAATTTAGAAGAAAATTTTCTAATAGAAAAAGTTGAACAAAATCTTGTATAGAAACCACGAAGTAATTTCTTTAAATAAATATAAATAATGATTTTCTGAAAAATTTTGAAACTCTTGAATAAAATCTTTACTAAACTTGTAAAAATTTCGAGACTTCTCGATGAAAATTCTTTGGAACGGGAGTTGCAATAAAAAATAAAAGTAAGGAGGAGAAATTACTGAAATTTAAAGAAAAATCTAAAACATTTTCTAAAAAGTTATTTTTTTTTTCTTACAAATTAAGAACTTTACGAAAAACATGTCTTAATAAAACTTGTTCAGTTTCTTGTTCCCTTTAACATTTATTTGAAAAGTTTTGTAAAATTTTTTATATTTACAAAAATATCAGAAAAATGGTGATGTGGCCATCATAATACTTTCCCTATATTTTTCTCGAAAATCATGAGGTTATTCTTAATAATTAGCTCAATTTTGAATTCTTCACAATTACTTGTTATATAAATTTCATTTAGTTCCTATAGTTTATTAGCAATAAACAAAATATTGTAAAAAAATTTAAATTAAGAACTCTACAAAAAAAATGTTTCAATGTAAATTTTTCTGTTTTTCATTCTCTTTTGTTTGAAAAGTTATGTTTTATTTTTCAAAATTACTTAAATTTTAAAATTTGTTTGAATAAGTCTATTACAAAAATGCAAAAATGTTAAGTTTATTTACGTTTTACAACTTTTAATTAAAACCCTCGCTTATGTTTTCCGATTGGAGGGTGGGTTAGAGGCCACCCACCCACCCTACATATACATATTAACTTTAATTATTGATCGCCTCGCGGTTTGCAATAACCTTAATTACAAAATTTGAATAAAAGAAAATTGTAAGAAGTAAAATTTTTGATAAAGAAAATAGTTGCGACTGTTACTACGTGGTAATCCATACAAATTATTAAAATTTTAGAGCTTCCAATAAAATCTTCACAATTTAAAAAGCGGATAGAATTTAAAAATCTTGAAACCTAGAGAAGAAATTTGTGGAAATTTCTTGAATTCTTGAAAAAGTATGTCTAGATTCTAGAAAAAAAATTCTAAAAAATCTAGGGTCTCAAGAAAAATCTAGATTTCTACAAACAAATTTTTTAAAAAGTTCTAGAGCCTCCAAGAAAATCTTTGCAACTTATAAGATAAGAAGATAACCTGGATAATTTCTGGAAATTTCCTGAACCTTTGGAAAAAAGTCTAGATTTCTAAATGAAAATTTTCTAAAAAATTCTAGAGCCTCCTAGAAATTTAGAAGACCAGTTGAAAAAATATCTTGAAATCGGTAAGAGAAATTACGGAAAATTCCTTAAACTTTCTCGAAAATAAGAAAAGATTTCTAGGGGAAAATTTTCTAGACCCTTCAAGAAAAATTCCGCAATTTAGAACTTTCTAAATAATTTTATAGCCTCTAGTTGAAACAAAATGTTGAATTCTAGAGAAGTAATTACTGAAATTCATCTGAATTCTTGAAAAGGAGAGGAAATTAAAAAACATTTAGAGACTGAAAGAAAATCTTCGCAATTTATAAGAAAATTTGAAAAAAAAATTTAATTTGGGGAAGAAGTTATTGGCCATTTTCTAAACTTTAAACTTTTAGAAAAAAAATCTAGAATACCTCGAGGAAAAATCTTTGCAATTTAAAAGACGATTTAAAAAAAATGAACTCTGGAGAATAAATTGCTAGAAATTTCCTGAACCCTCGAGAAAATAATCTAGATTTCTAGAAGTAAATTCTAAAAATTCTAGAGCCTCAAAGAAAATCTTTGCGATTTAGAAGACAAGTTGAAAAAATCTTGAAATGTGGAGAAGAAATTACTAGAAATTTCCCGAGTCTAGATTTTTAAAAACAAGTTTTCTAAAAAAGTCTTCATTTAAATCTTCGCATTTTACTGAAAATTTCCTAAATTTTACACATCAACTTCAAATTGATACAATAAAAATCAAAAATTCGTTATTATTATTTTTTTACTATTTTAGCTATAATTCTTCTAAATAATAATGAAATTACAAAAATTCTTTTACTAATAAATTACCAACAACAAAGAGAAGTAAAAATGCTAAAAATTTAACTTTTTACAGCACAGATGGATTTAAAAATTCTTTCAGGAAATGATTTCTAACATCAAATACAAATTTATAGACAAAAAATTAAAAAAAATATTTTCAATTGTTTTTCAGTATTTTTACAATTGCTATTAACAGGATAAACGGATTGTAAAAATTCTTTTACGAAACGATTGCTGACATCCAATTTTGTTATTCAATTGTCTTTTTTTATATTTTAGTTATAATTCTTGAAATAATTATGAAATTACGAAATTTCTTTCACCAATAAATTACCAGCAAAGAAGAGAAGTAAAAATGCTAAAAAATAAACATTCGATTTTCAATTGTTTTTCAGTATTTTTAAAATAACGTTTCACGTCCTTGCTATGAAACGTTATTTTAAAAATACTGAAATACAATTGAAAATCGAATGTTTATTTTTTAGCATTTAGCTTAAAACAATTCTTTCACGAAATGATTCCTATCATCAAATACAAGTTGATGGACTAAAAATCTTGAATTTTTTTTTCGCAATTCAGATAAGAAATTGCTAAAACTTCGATATAACGATACAAGAAATTTTGTAAATTTCCAGAAATATTGCAAAAACATTCTGAAAACAACTCTCGAAAAATTGCTTTGCTATATCCAAAACAAATTACTCAAAAATACTAGAATTTACAGACCTTTTTGAGAAAAAACCCAACAAAATAGGAAATAAATCTAAACAATTAACGGAAGATACTAAAATTTTTGAAAGGATATTTATAGCAAATTCTAAAATCATTAATGAAATGCTACAACCTAAAAATACAACAAATAATAAAATTTAAGAAAAAAAAAATAGTAGACTCCTTGGAGAAATTTCTAGAACTCTACTAAAAGAAAATGTTGGAAATTTCTAGAAACCTTTAAAAAATCTACATTTCTAGAAAAAAAAATTCTTGAAATTTCTAAAAACTTTGCAATTTAAAAGATAGCTAGAAACAAACAATCTTGATATCTAGAGGAGAAATGACTGAAAAGAGTTCTAGTAACAGATTTTCTAGAAAAATCTATAGCCTCCAAATCTGAAATGGGTTATTGGAAATTTCTGAACTCTCGAAAAACAGTGTAAAATTCTGGAAAAGATTTGCAATGACAACACATGTCATGAAAATATGTCTATTGAGAGACTAAAATATGCTTTATTCAAGCAATAAAATATATAAAGATACTGCAGCAGGTATTCTGAAGCAGAATGGATGATTAAATAATCATGGGTTTGAGTGGAAGATCTTTCAATGAAGAGGACTCCGCCCGTCCTCCTTTCGACTAAAATTTTAAGTATATTTACATATTTTATATTATAAATTTTGTATTATTTTGTAAGAAAGGAGTGCAAAGATATTAATAATAAATAATAATAATAATATTAAGACAATATTAAAATTTGGAAGAGAAATTACTGAAAACAGCCTCAAAAAAAATTCTAAAAATATTGAAACGAACTTTCTAAAAAATCTAGAACTCCCGAATGCTAAGAATTCTGGAAATATGAAGAAGAAATGACTGTTAACTCCTAATAAATTGTAAAACTATCGAATAAAATCTTTGCTAAAAATAATTCTGGAAATATCTATTTATTTATTAGATAAGAAAAAGAAATTAATTAAAAATTTATAAACCTAAAATGAAATAAATGAAAAAGTATGGATCATCTGAGAAAATTATAGAAATTTAGAAGAAAATTTTCGAACTTGTCCCATTCTCATTCCCTTTAACTTTTGTTTGAAAAGTTATGTAATAAAAAGAACGCCTCGAGTAAACATCCAATTACGGTTTATGAATGTTCATCAAAAGCTTTTTAGTTCCAGGTTTTAATGATAAAACATTAAGTTTACAGTTTTATCTCAATAGGATAATTCGTTTTTGAGATACAGAGTCCACAGACATTCTTATTCATGAAAACAATACTTTCCAAATGGTGATGTGGCCATCATAGTACTTTCCCTATATTTTTCTCTAAAACTATGAAATTTATACAAAAAAGTTATTCTTAATAATTAGTTCAATTTTAGATTATTTACAAATACTAGTTATATAAATTTCCTTTTTATCGTATAGTTGTTAGCAATATGCCAAAAATGTCAATTGCTTTTATACTTCATTTCACGTCTTCGAAATTTTGAAATCTTTTCACAAGTACGACTGCAATCAGAAACGATTATCCCAAAAACTGTAACTGGAAAGATTCTAATGTTACCAAGATTTGAAATTTTGAGTGTGTTTTTGGTTGATTTAGAAAGTTTCAAGTCGATGGCAATTGTTTCTATATGTCATTCACGTCTTTAAAGATTTTAGAAATTTTTTTACAAATTAAGATTTAGAAAATTTCAAGTTGATGAGAAATGTTTTTATAATTATTTTACGCCGTTGAATTATTCAGAAACTTTTCTAAAACTAAAACTATTATTACAAAGAATTATCCCAAAAAAAAACTGTATCAACAATTAAATTTTTTTAAAGTTTTTTTTTAATAGATCTATAAAATTGAAAGTCAGCAATTATTTTTATATTGTTTTCACATTGACGAAATATTTAGAAAGTCTTCCAAAAGTAAGGCTATAATAATGTGAGATTATCATACAAACTGTAATTCGAGAGATTCTAAAATTATAAAATTGTTTTCAGTATAAAATTGGTAAATTTAAAAAGTCTTAGGTCGATGGAAATGTTTTCGTATGTGTTTGTCACACTGTTTAGAAAATTTTAGAAAACTAGGGGTGTAATTACATGGGATTAACCCAAAATCTGCAAATAGGATTATAAAATTACTGTATTTAGAGTTTTGAGCAGTTTTTTGATAAATTTTTAAATCGATAGCAATTGTTTTTCATATTTTTTCACGTTTTCAAATCAATTATAATTAATTCTTAAATAAGGGTGTAATCACATTGGATTATCCCATTTTCAAAGGTGTACAAATCCACCCATGTAATTATGTTACATCAAGAATGTAGCAGCGAAAGTATTAATTTTACCTTAGGGATTTGTAAATCACTAGAATTGATATTTTTATGGATCTAGAAAGTGTAAAGTCGATGGCAATTGTTTTAATTTTTTTTTCGCATCATCAAAATGCTCGACACTCAAGCTTGCCATGGTGATTTGGGGTTATATACTGAACAAATGACAGCTCTACCTCGAACAACATGGCCGCACCCTTCCGGCAAACTTCGCGCGTCCCTATTGGCGGACCCTTTATTTAGAATATTTTCGAAAGTGAGATTATAATGAGATGGGATTATCCCAAAACCTGTAACCAGATGGATTCTAAAATTATTAAAATTAGAATTTTGAGTACGTGCTTGATAGATTTAGGAATTTTTTGCCATTTTATATTTTTTCACGTCGTCAATTTTATAAAAAGAAATTATATTACAGGTTTGTAATACCATTAATTAACTTCAACTAGAGGGATTGTAAAATTAGTAAAATTAGAATTTTAAGTAATTTTTTGGTAGATTTTGAATGTTTCAAGTTGTCAGCAATTGTTTTTATATTTATTTCATATCGTCAAAAGATTTTCAAAATCACGTGAGATTATCTCAAAAAACTGTAATGCGGAGGATTATAAAAATTAAAACTTTGTGTATGTTTTTGGTGGATTTAGAAAGTTTTAAGTCGATAGCAATTCTTTTTACGTCGTCAAAATATTGAGAAATTTTCCAAAATAAAGGCTGTATTAACGTTGGATTATCTAAAACAAAAACTGCAACTTGAGGTAATATAAAATTATTAAAATTGAAATGTTAGTTATGTTTGGTATATTTTGAAATTATTGAGATGACTGCCATTGCTTCTATGTTTGATTCACCATCAAATCAGTAAATTATAAACGAAAATTTTAATTAAAAGTTGTAAAACGTAAATAAACATAATTTGATTGCAAATTTTAATAGATTTATTCAAACAAAATTTTCAAATAATTTTTGTTTTACTGATTGGAGGTTGTGATAGAGGCCACCCACCCACCATACATATACATATAAACTTTAATTCCTTATCATCTCGCGGTTTCCAGTCAAATTAATTGCATAATGTTTTGAATACAAAAAAAAAATTAAAAAGGTAAAATTTTTGAGTGAGTAAATTAGTAAAAATTTGATGCATGATTTGTGGGCAGGCTTTAAATCTAAATTAGATAAGATAAGCTATAGAAAATCATTTAATTTTAAATTATTAAAGTTATCATGTATATGTAGGGTGGGTGGGTGACCTCTATTCCACCCTCCAATCAGTAAAATATAAGTGAGGGTTTTAATTAAAAGTTATAAAATGTAAACAAACACAAAATAATTGCAATTGATGTATTCATACAAATATTTCAAATCATTTTTGATGTTTTACTGACTGGAAGGTAGGATAGAGGACACCCACCCACCCTACATATACATATTAACTTTAATTACTGATCGCCTCGTGGTTTGCAATAACTTCAATTACAAAATTTGAATAAAAGAAATTGACAAAGTAAAATTTTTAAGTGTATAAATTAATAAAAATTATATACATAATACTTGGAAAGGCTTTAAATCAAGCTTAGATAAGATTACCTATAGAAGGTTATTTATATTTAAACTTAAATTTGAATTATGCTTTATTTTTTATTACATACGAGGTTTTATTGTATTTTAAGCACCAAAATCATAAACAATTAGTATTTGAAGTTATCATGTTTATGTAGGGTGGGTGGGTGTGCTCTATCCCACCCTCCAATCAGTAAAACATAAGCGAAGGTTTGAATTAAAAGCTGTAAAATGTAAAGAAACATAAAAATATGGTGATGTGGCGATCATAGTAATTTCCTTACATTTTTCTCGAAAACTATGAGGTTTACGAAAAAATGCTATTCTAAATAATTTTCTCAATATTGGATTCTTTACAATTTCTTGTTTTAAAACATTTCTATAGTTTATTAGCAATAGGCAAAAAATGTCAAAATTTTCAATTTTTACTCTTTTTTTCTCGCAAGAATTATATGAAAAACATGTTTTAATAAAACTTGTTCAATTTCTCATTATCTTTAACTTTAACTTTTGTTTAAATAGTTTTGTAATATTTACATTTAAAAAAAAATATATCGAGAAAAAACAAATAACGCCTCGAGTAAACTCCACTTCCGGTTTATGGATGTTCACCAAAAGCTTTTCAGTTCCAGTTTTTAACGATAAAACCTTAAGTTTAAAGTTTCATCCTAATCGGATCATTCGTTTTTGAGATACAATTATTTATTACAATTATTTAAAACACTTGAGAAACTTGAAGCAATTAAATTAATGTGTGACAATAAAGGTGGAGAATTTATAGAATAATTCAGTATATTATGTAATGTGCATAGGTCAGAAATTGATCTATGGACATCCAGGGTATGCATCTTCAAAAGAGTCATTACGAAATCGTAGGAACTTTGAAAATGTTTAATATTGTATTTAAATTCAAAAGATCGCAAAAACTTCTTCTGTACATTCTCAATTCTTTTAATATCCACTAGTAGATAAGGTGGCCAGACAAGAGATGCAAGGTGACATCTTACAAGTGAGCAGTATAATACCTTAAGACATTCAGAATTTAACTCCCTAGACAGATGCCATATAAAACCCCACATTTGTCTAGCTTTATCGCAGTTTGAAATTATATGATTTATGAATGTAATCAAATAAAACACCCAAATCTTTAATGGTATCTATTCTTGCCAAAGGAACCGAGTCTAATAAATACTCAAAATTTATCTTGGTTTCAGTTCTAAAAAATGATATAACATTACATTTCGATTTCAACTGATAGTGGATGTAGTGTACTCTGGATTGTAGTTAGCTCACTTTCTTCACAATTAATGGGTGCATAGTACCCGAAATGTACATCTAGCGAAATAAAAATTAATTGTGAAGAAAGTTTTTAATTATATCTTCTCGTAATTCAACAACAAATTTCTATATCAGTTTGAAATGCAAACAATAAGTTGCTGAAACATGACAATGTTAGTTTGTTGTAATAGATTTTTCTCATTGAAAAATCTAACCGTTGAAAACCTATTTTCCCATCATTGCAGCCAGAGATTTTATAAATAAAAATGGTGATGTGGCCATCATAGTAATTTCCCTATATTTTACTCGAAAACTATGAGGTTTACGTAAAAATGTTATTCTTAATAATTTGTGCACTTTTGAATTCTCTACAATTATTTGTTATATAAATTTTATGTAACTCCAATAGTTTATTAGCAATTGGCAAAAAATGTCAAAATTTTCAATTTTTTTTTTCTCAAAAGTTAGGAATTTTATGAAAAACATGTTCGAATAAAACTTGTTCAGTTTTTTATTCTCTTTAACTTTTGTTTGAACCGTTTTTTAAATTTTTTTATATTTAGAAGAATATCACGAAAAAACAAAAAAACGCCTCGAGTAAACATCCACTTCCGGTTTATGAATGTTTACCAAAAGCTTTTCAGTTCCAGTTTTTAATGATAAAACCTTAAGTTTAAAGTTTCATCCCATTCGGATCATGTGTTTTTGAGATACAGCGCCCACCGACAGACAGACACACAGACAGACAGACAGACAGACACACACACAGACACACAATTTTTTTTTCCAGAAATTAGTGGAATGGACTCAGGGGACCTCAAAACGGATATTTCCGCAAAAAAAAATTTTCAAAAAAAAATCACGATCGCAATACTTCCCCTATATTTCATATAGGGAAAGTAAAAAACAAAAAACGGCCTCGAATAAACATCCACTTCCGGTTTTTGAATGTTCACCAAAAGCTTTTCAGTTTCAGTTTTTAACGATTAAACATTAAGTTTAAAGTTTCATCCCGATCGGATCATTCGTTTTTGAGATACAGCGCCCACAGCCATTTTCACGCACGAAAACAATACTTCCCCTATATATACTATATAGGGAAAGTAACTATATATACTATATAGGGAAAGTAAAAATTAAAAAAAAAATTTAAACTAAAATTATGTAAATTATAAGGCCGTAAAAATTACCATGTACCATTTAAGCTAATGTGTACGTAGAGGATTTAAATACCGAAACGCTTATCATGCGGATTAGCATTTAATTTCACGCGCGCGACCCCTTAAAACACCCCCCCACACCCTCGAACGATAATTAGCGCAAACACAGCGCGATGTGCGTTTTATTTGGCCGGAATTCGTCATCGTTAACTTAATTTTAATTAAAACTATGCTTTAAGGCAAAAAGCTAACAGGCCGAAGCAATTACTGAGCTCTTCAGCATATTAGGTTACAATTTTTTTAATGTGTATTTTTCTTGTCCAACTCCCTCGGGGGGACAATTAAATTACACTAACTACGTCCGCGTAATTTTCATTTTTATATGGGCGCTTTAATTTAAAACTACTTTTACCTCTTAAAACAATAAAATACTAAACGTAAATTTTCATTACATTAATTTATTTCCCTACTCGGAATGTATTCCTTTTAAATGCGCAGGCGCGGGGTTTTAAAAGATGGCGAAGGAAAGGGGGAAAGAATTTGATCAACCTTGGACGCGGAGACATTTCATTACACCTATCCTCCTTGACAGTTTTATTGGCTAATCCATTGGGCATTCGTTTACTGTTCGGGACAGCTTTCAATCCGATACTTAGCACAGCTTTCAACAGACATTTCCCCGGCAAACATAAACGTCCTGTTTATTCCTCCACGCTACGTTACTGCGGACCTCTTATTTATTATTTATGACGCCGCAGAATATTAACAGAGGTCGCAGGATAATAAGATTACTACGGTGGCAATAATTTAATGCGAAACGAGCCATTCCTCCAGTTAGGTAAACAAATTTAATACACCGAAGTTTGCAAAGGACATGTTTAATAACAATACTATCCGTACGTTTGTGCGGAATCTATGTATTTAGAAGAGCGTTATACAAATTGTATTAATTACATAAAAAGCCACTTCGTTTCCAATCGATATTCCGAAAAAAATCATGATTTGATCTCCCCGTTCAAAAGTTATATCTAAAAATGTGAAAAACAATTGAAAATCGAAAATGTTTTTATTGCATTAATTTAAAGTAATTTCAATCCTAATCAATAATCTAAAAAAAGATTTCCGATGTGGCATTTAGTTTAAAAGTTATGAGCGAAAATATGAAAAACAATAGAACATCAAAAACCTTTTTTTGTATATTTTAAAAGCTGGTTAAAATCTAAGCAATAATCCGAATCAATTTTTTTGATATGACATTTCGTTCAAAAGTAATAGCCAAAAATGTGAAAAACAATTGAGAATCGAAAATGTTTTTATTACATAATTTTAAAGTTATCTCAATTTGGATCAATAATCCGAAAAGAAAATTTCGATTTGACGTTTTATTTAAAAGTTATGATCAAAAATATGAAAAAACAATTGAACATCGAAAACTTTTTTTTTTATATTTTAAAAGCTATTTAAATTCTAATCAATAATCCGAATCAATTTTTTTGATATGACATTTCATTCAAAATTTATAGGAAAAAATGTGAAAAACAATTGAGAATCGAAAGTGTTTTTATTACATAATTTTAAAGTTATCTCAATTTTGATCAATAATCCGAAAAGAAAATTTCGTTTTGACATTTCGTTAAAAAGTTATAATCAAAAATATAAAAAACAATTGAACCCCGAAAACCTTTATTTGAATATTTTAAAAGCTATTTAAATTCTAATCAATAATCCGAATCAATTTTTTTGATATGACACTTCGTTCAAAAGTTATAGTAAAAAAATGTGAAAAACAATTGAGAATCGAAAAATTTTTTATTACATAATTTTAAAGTTATCTCAATTTTGATCAATAATTCGAAAAGAAAATTTCGATTTGACGTTTTGTTTAAAACTTATAATCAAAAATATAAAAAACAATTGAACATCGAAAACTTGTTTTTTTGTATAGTTTAAAAGCTATTTAAATTATAATCAATAATTCCTATCAATTTCTCTGATATGACATTTCGATCAAAAGTTATAGTAAAAAATGTGAAAAACAATTTAGAATCCAATTTTTTTTTATTATATAATTTTAAAGTTATCTCAATTTTGATCAATAATCCGAAAAGAAAATTTCGATTTGACGTTTTGTTTAAAAGTTATAATCGAAAATATGAAAAACAATTGAACATCGAAAATGTGTTTTTGTATAATTTAAAAGCTATTTAAATTCTAATCAATAATTCGAATAAATTTTTTTGATATGACATTTCGTTCAAAAGTTGTAGTAAAAAATGTGAAAAACAATTGAGAATCGAAAATGTTTTTATTACATAATTTTAAAGTTATCTCAATTTTGATCAATAATACGAAAAGAAAATTTCCATTTGACGTTTCGTTTAAAAGCTATGACAGAAAATTTGAAAAACAATTAAATATCGAAAACCTGTTTTTTGTATAATTTAAAAGCTATTTAAATTTTAATCAATAATCCCAATCATTTTTTCGATTTGACATTTCGTTCAAAAGTTATAGCCAAAAATGTGAAAAACAATTGAGAATGGAAATTTTTTTTATTACATAATTTTAAAGTCATCTCAATTTTGTTCAATAATACGAAAAAAAAATTTCGATTTGACGTTTTGTTTAAAAGTTATTATCAAAAATATGTAAACAATTGAATATCGAAAACCTGTTTTTTTGTATATTTTAAAAGCTATTTAAATTCTAATCAATAATCCGAATCAATTTCTCTGATATGACATTTCGTTCAAAAGTTATAGTAAAAAATGTGAAAAACAATTGAGAATCGAAAATGTTTTTATTACATAATTTTAAAGTCATCTCAATTTTGATCAATAATCCGAAAAGAAAATTTCGATTTGACATTTTGTTTAAACGTTATCATCGAAAATATGAAAAACAATTGAGCATCGAAAACCTTTTTTTGTATAATTTAAAAGCTATTTAAATTCTAATCGCTAATCCGAATCAATTTTTTTGATATAACATTTCGATCAAAAGTTATAGTAAAAAAATGTGAAAAACAATTGAGAATTGAAAAATTTTTTATTACATAATTTTAAAGTTATCTCAATTATGATCAATAATCCGAAAAGAAAATTTCCATTTGACGTTTTGTTTAAAAGTTATCATCAAAAAAATGTAAACAATTGAATATCGAAAACGTTTTTTTTGTTTAATTTAAAAGCTATTTAAATTATAATAAATAATCCGTATCAATTTTTTTGATACGACATTTCGTTCAAAAGTTATGGTAAAATGTAAAAAAACAATTGAGAATCGAAATTTTTTTTATTACATAATTTTAAAGTTATTTCAATTTTGATCAATAATACGAAAAGAAAATTTCTATTTGACGTTTCGTTTAAAAGCTATGACAGAAAATTTGAAAAACAATTAAATATCGAAAACCTTTTTTTTGTTTAATTTAAAAGCTATTTAAATTCTAATTAATAATCCGAATCAATTTTTTTGATATGAAATTTTGACCAAAAGTTAAAGCCAAAAATATGAAAAACAATTGTCGACCAAAGCGTCTTTAAAGGTATCACATTATATCCATATAATTTATGTAAAAACATAAAAACAATTGAAATACCGCGATGAGAAACAAAATGGCAGCACTCGAAACAGAATTGATGATCTTCAGAGATTTGAGAATTTTTAAAGAGAAACGCCAAGTAGAAATGGTTTTAAAATCTCTAAACATCATCACAGAATCCTAGTTTATGAGAAAACGTTAAAACAATTGAAATACTGCGATGGAAAACAAAATGGCAGCACTCGAAACTGAATTGATGGAAATGGGAATTACATTCTGAGATTTGAGAATTTATTTAAGAACAATGCCAAATAGAAAAAGTATCAAAATCTCTAAACGTCATCAAAAAAGGATAGTTTATGTGAAATCATTAAAACAATTGAAATACCGCGATGGAAAACAAAATGGCAGCACTCGAAACTGAATTGATGGAAATGGGAATTACATTATGAAATTTGAGAATTTTTTAAAGAACAACACCAAATAGAAATCGTTTCAAAATCACTAAACGTCATCAAAAAATCCTAATTTATGTGAAAATATTAAAACAATTGAAATACCGCGATGGAAAACAAAATGGCGGCACTCTAAACTGAATTGATGGAAATGAGAATTACATTCTGAGATTTGAGAATTTTTTAAAGATCAACGCCAAGTAGAAATAGTTTCAAAATCTCTAAATGTCATCACAAAATCCTACTTTATGTGAAAAAATTAAGACAATTGAAATACCGCAATGGAAAACAAAATTACGGCACTCGAAACTGAATTGATGGAAATGGAAATTACATTCTGAGATTTGAGAATTTTTTAAAAAGAAACGCCAAGTAAAAATAGTTTCAAAATCTCTAAACGTTATCACAAAATTCTGATTTATGTGAAAATGTTAAAACAATTGAAATACCGCGATTTAAAACAAAATGGCAGCACCCGAATTTGAATTGATGTAATTTCAAGCAGAATTATACTAGATTTTGCAAGAAAACTCCTTTTATTAATATCTTCTTTATAAGAAAACCGTTGCGTATAATTTAAAACTGTCGAGTGAGATATGTAGGGTGGGTGGGTGGCCTCCATCCCACCCTTCATCCTGTATACCACACACGAATATTGTTTTAAATACCAATATAATTACAAGTAGATTTATAATAGATTTAGCATGAAAACTCTTCTTATTAATTTTTTTCTTTATACGAAAATCGTTATGTATAATTTAAGACTGGAGTGTGGGATAGTGGACACCCACCCACCCTACATAAATAATGAGACTTAAGGTACAACAATGCTTATGAAGTCCTTAACAAAACCCATAGAATTTCTGTTTGTGTTTCATGTAATTCAAACATTTACAGTGGTGAAAGTACCAATATGTATGTAGGGTGGGTGGGTGGCCTCTATCCCACCCTCTATGCTGAATAATACACACGAGGGTTTTGTTAAATATCAACATAATTACAAGTAGATTTATAATAAATTTTGCATGAAAACTCTTGATTGTATTTTATTTATAAGAAAACAGTTGAGTACTATTTTAATCTGGAGGGTGGGATAGTGGCCACCCACCCACCCTGCATATATAATAAGACTTAAGCTACAACAGTGCTTATGAAATCCTTAATAAGATCCACATAATTTCTGTTTTTGCTTTATGGCATTCTAACAATTACAGTGGTAAAAGTATTAATGTATATATAGGGTGGGTGGGTGTTAGTTATAAGCAACATCGTTAAAAATATGAAAAAGGTGATGTTAAATACTTTCCCTAATGTTGACGGAAAACGTATAAAAAGAGGCCATATTGATGGGGTTGGTGAAATATTTAACACACTTTTTGGGACTATTTCTGAATCAGACAGTATATCTGTTCGAAAACATCTTATTAGACTTAGAAAATTCATCTAAATAAGAACTAAATTTGATGTATGAGGAAACTAGCCTAGCTAAACAAACAACAAAATCAAGATGATTTAAAATTATCATTAGATAATTTAATCTTTTATATAAATGAATTAGAAAGTTGAATCCTAATCCCATTGGAATTTGAAACAAAAATCGCGGAAGTTTTATCACTATTGTCTCCTTAAGTAGTTTAAAAGATGTAAAACTGCGAAATGATGAAGTTTTTCCTCTTAACCTTACTTTAAGCAGCTTTAAAATGATTAGGAAAATTTGGCAGGTTAATTTCTATAAAAGTAAACACTTTATTTCAATTAAAGGACTAATAGTTCTTAAATTTCAATATTACCTGATTAGAACCGATCAAATATAGTCAAAATACATAAATAATTTATATTTCTTTGTAACTCTACATTATTTTTTAATTAATAATCTAAATTATGAACTGTCCAGAGAAACCTTTAATCAATGTAAAGTAGTCGAAAAGAAATCTATAATTTGCAAAATTAATAACATGATAGCTATTCAGAGTTCTCAAAATTCTATGAAATGAACATATTTCGGAGCCAAAATCTCTGGCTGCGATATAGAATTTATTTTATTAGAGTGCTTTTTTCTTAGTCTTGTTTTTGTAGATAATTGGGTTTATGTAACTCCCTATCAACAAGATGCTGTTATATCTTGTGGGAAAAAGAATAACCATTTTCAACTAATCGGTTCAGGAAAAATATCTATTTCGAAAGGGTGTACCTTACATACAAAGGGGGCTACATTACTGCCACAACATAATGAAATCAACGATATGTCTGACTTATTTATAACATTTTCAACTGTGGTAATGCCCCTGAACATTACAGAAGAATCAATTAACTTTAAGAGCCTAAAATCAATACCATCAATGGAATTCGACTTCGACCGGATATCCATACGTGACAATATGTAGGATGGGTGGGTGGTCTCTATCCCAGCCTTCATCCTGTATATCACACACGTGTTTTTTGTTGAATATCAATGTAAGTATAAGTAAATCTATTATAAATATAATAGATTTACTATGGAAACTTTTCTTATTAATTGTTTTTTTATAAGAAAACCGTTGCATATAATTTAAAACTGGAGGGTGGGATAGTGGACACCCACCCTACATATATAATTAGACTTAAGCTACAACCGTGCTGTTCAAATCCTTAATAACATCCACGTAATTTCTGTTTTTGTTATTTAGAATTCAAACATTTATAGTGGTGAAAGTACATATATATATATGTGGGGTGGGTGGGTGGTCTCTATCCGACCCTCCATATTGTATCCCACATATGAGTGTTTTGTTGAATACCAATAAAATTACAATAGATTTATAATAGATTTAGCGTGAAAACTTTGCTTATTAAATGTTTGTTTTAATAAAAAACAGTTGCGTATGATTTAAAGCTAGAGGGTGGGATAGTAGTTTCCCACCCACCCTGCATATATAATGGGATTTAAACTACAACAGTGCTTATGAAACACCTAACAACATCTAAACAATTTCTGTTTTGTTTCATGGAATTTAAACATTTACAGAGGTGTAAGTTTCAATACATATGTAGGATGGGTGGGAGACCTCTATTCCACCCTCTATCCTCTACGCCAAAAACGAGTATATAATTGAATACCAATGTAATTACAAGCAGATTTATATTAAATTAAGCATGAAAATTCCTCTTATTATTTTTTCTAGAAAACCGCTGTGGATAATTTACAACTGGAGGTTGGGATATTAGACACCCACCCACCCTACATATATAATGTAACTTAAGTTACAACAATGATTATGAAATTCTTAGAAACATCAACAAATTTTATGATTTTTATTCAGGGAATTTAAACATTTAATGTGATGAAAGTACTTAATATATATGTAGGATGGGTGGGTGTCCTCTATCCCACCCTTTATCCTGTGTACAACATATGAGTATTTTGTTAAATACCAGTATAATTAAAAGTAGTTATGCTAGATTTATCCATGAAAGCTTTTCTTATTAATTGTTTTTTAAACAAAAAAATAGTTGCGTATAATTTGAAACTGGAGGGTGGGATAGTGGCCACCCATCTACCCTACATATATAATGAGATTTAAGCTATTACAGTGCTTAAGAAATCCTTAAAATCACCTACAAAATTTTGGTTTTTGATTCATGGAATTCAAACATTTAAATTGTTGAAAGTACCAATATATATATATATATATATATATATATATATATATATGTAGGGTGGGTGGGTAGCCTCTATCCCGCCTCCCATCCTGTATACCCTGTATACACACGAGTATTTTGTTGAAAATAAATATAATTACAGGTATATTTATACTAGATTTACCATGAAACACTTCTTATTAATTGTATTTTTAATAAGGAAATAGTTGCGTATAATTTAAAACTGAAGGGTGGGATAGTGGCCACACACCCACCCTACATATTTAATGAGACTTAAGTCAAAGAATGATTATGAAATTCTGAACATCATCTACAATATTTCTGCGTTTATTTCATGGAATTCAAACATTTACAGTGGCGAGATTACAAAAATAAATGTAGGGTGGATGGGTGGCCTTTATCCCAACCTCCATCCAGTATACCACACACGAGTGTTTTGTTAAATACCAATATAAGTACAAGCAGATTTATAATAAATTTAGCATGAAAACTGTTCTTATTGATTTTTTTAAATAAAAAAACAGTTTCTTACAATTTAAAACTGGAGGGAGGGATAGTGGCCACCCATGAAGCCTACATATATAATGGGACACAAGCTACAATAATGCATATGAAATCCTTAACAAATCCACATACTTTTTGTATTTATTTTATGGAATTTAAACATTTATTCTGACGGAAGTACCAATATATATATGTAAGGTGGGTGGGTGGCCACTACATATGTAATCCGACTTACAATTCTTATGAAATTCTTAACATCCACATAATTTTTGTTTTTGTTTAATGGAATTCAAACATTTATAGTGGTGAAAGTATTAATATATATGTAGGGTGGGTGGGTGGCCTCTATCTCACTGTCCATCCTGTAGATCACTCGCGAGTATGTTATTAAATACCAATATAATTACAAGTAGTTTTATATTTTATTTAGCATGAAAACTCTTCTTTAACAGTACCTCTTATACGTGGGGCGATCTGTAATTGATTTTTCTTTTTAATAAGAAAACCGTTGCATATAATTAGAAACTGGAGGGTGGGATGGTGGCCAATCATCCACCCTACATATATAAAAAGACTTAAGCAACAATGAGTATGAAATCCTTAACAACATCAATAGAATTTCTGTTTTTGTTTCATGAAATTCAAACATTGACATTGATGAGAGTTCCAATATATGTAGGGCGGGTGGGTGGCCTTTATCCCACCCTCCATCCTGCACAACACACTCGAGTATTTTGTTGAATACCAAAATAATTGCAAGTGGATTTATTATAGATTTAACATAAATATTCTTCTTATTAATTATTTTTATAAGAAAACGGTTGCGTATAATTTAAAACTGGAGGGTGGGATAGTGATCACCCACCCTACATATACAGAGTGTCCCATTTTACATTACCGTCTCGAATAACTTGAAAACAATGGGTCGTAACGAAAAATGTGCCGAATGGAAACTTTCATAGTTTTGGGTGATATTTTGCAGTTTTGAGTATGCGTTGAGTTGTCTGTTTCGAAATTCCGAGTTCCTCTTCGATACCTCACAGACTTATGTATGGATCGTTATGCACCAATCATAAAACAGCCAGCGCTCTTGGATTCGGATTGCCGCCATCCATCCTGTCAACTTTTTCGCGTTGTTGGTGTCCGCATTTAATATTCTTAAGTTGACCCCCTTTCCCGACTCCATCAAGGGTTTAGAGGGAGGCGAGGGTCAGATTCCGATGTGTCCCTCAAAATTATGTGTGTGTGTGTGTGTGGATTTTGTCTTAAATAAGACCCTTTTTTCCATCTAAAACTGTTGAAACATTTTTCCAATAAAAAACGAACTTTTACGATTCTAGCGCCATCTGTCCGAATCTGCAATAAAAATAGGGGTTTTCAATTAAGATTTTCAAGTTGACCCCCTTCCCCCCCCTTGGGGTCTGGTGGACCAATTTTGTCCGGATTCGATGTCCCCCTCGAAATTATGAAAGTTTCTATTAGGCACAATTGGTTTTAAGTTATTCGAGACCGTAATGTAAAATGGGACACCCTGTATAATGAGATATAAGCTAAAACAAATCGTATAGAATCTTTAACAACATCCACGTAATAGTGGTGAAAGTATGTATATGTGAGGTGGGTGGGTGGCCTCCATCCCACCCTTCAACATGTATACTATAAACGAGTATTTTGTTGAATACTAATATAATACAAGTAGATTTATAATGGATTTAATATCTTCTCTTCTAATTGATTGTTTTTTTGACAGTGTTTTACATTTCTCCCAGCACGTCGCATTATTTCTTATCAGCATAGGGAACCTTATTTTACGAACCTTATCATATTTCTCAGGAAATCCTCATTTTTCAACGATTTTTGTCAATTTTGAATTTTGTCGATTATAGCGTCACGAATACAAAAAAAAATCCAGATAAAACTTTCTCATTTTTTCCCGGAGTATTAAAATCCGTACAAAAAAATGGGGGTTCCTATTTAACTTTTTATTTCTCACCCCTCAAGGGTAGTGGGTCGAGTTTCGTATCATTAGATGTCCCCCTCCGAGGCGAACAAATTTTAATTATATATTTTTTTTATCGATGTTTAGTTTTCGAGATATTTCAATGTCTTCACTTAAATTGAACACCCTGTATATCAAATGTGATCAATACTCCGAATAAAATTTTCCAATTTGACGTTTTGTTTAAAAGTTACGATCGAAAATCGAAAAATAAAAACAATTGAACACCGAAAACCTTAACTAAAAACACAGTTATATTCCTTTCTTCACTTTTTATTTTTTCACAGCTATATGTACATTTTGGGCACTATATACCCATTATCAATAGCTAACGAAAACCTGTTTTTTATATATTTTAAGAGCCATTTAAATTCTTATCAATAATCCGATTAAAGTTTTTCAATATGAGTTTTCGTTTCAAAGTTATAGCGAAAAATGTGAAAAACAATTTACGATCAAAAACGTCTTTAAAGGTATCTTAATATATATGATTAATAATCTTAATAAATTTTTCAAATTTAACGATGGTTAGATTCGATTTAACATAACAACTCTTCTTATTAATTGTTTCTTTGCGAAAAAACCGTTGCGTATAATCATAAACTTGAGGGTGGGATAGTGGCCACCCACCTAGCCTATATATATATATATATATATATATATATATATATATATATATTTATAATGATACTTAAACTAAAATAATGGTTATGAAGTCCTTAACAACATCTACATAATTTCTGTTTTTGGTCTATAAAATTCAAACATTTTCAGTGGCGAAAGTATAAATATATGTATGTAGGGTGGGTGGGTGGCCTCTATCCTACATTTCAACCTGCAAACCATACCCAAGTATATTGTTGAATACCAATGTAATTAGAAGTAGATTTATGTTGGATTTAGCATTAATTGTTTTTTTATAAGAAAACATTCATTTAATTTAAAACTGGAGGATGGAATAGTAGCCATCCATCCACCCTACATATATACTGATACTTTCACCACTGAAAATGATAGTGGCAACCCATCCCATAGTCCAATTTTAAAGTATACTCAACTGTTTTCTTATTACAAAACAATTAATAAGAAGAGAGGGATAGTGGGCACCCACCCACCCAACATATATAATGAGTCTTAAGCTACAATTGTGCTTATGAAACCTTTAAAAACATCGTCATCATTTCTGTTTTTGTTTCATGGAATTTAAATATTGTCAGTGGTGAAAGTATCAATATATATGTAGGTGAAGTGTTTCTTTAGGTCTCGTACAAATTGTGTATTATCGTAGGTTCCGTACTAGATCTCTCTGCATTGCGGGTATACGCAATGTGGTACCAAAAACTAACTCCGCGCTCGAACATTGAAGGTCTTCTTTTATTGTGTTACGTAAGCTTAAGAGCACTCCTGGTAATTGTCTCGGCCAGTCGTTCCTACCTCCTCTCGCAATCAGGGATGTCTAAATGTGTTTGTTCAATCTCTTTACCAGACCATTAGTACACGGATGATACAAGGTCGTTTTTATCGATTTAATTCCCAGGAATTTACATAACTCGTTGTATAATTCCGAAGTGAATTTTGCTCCTCTATCGGAAACTATATGCGTTGGCAAATCCAAATCTCGCCATCTACTCTGAATATAACGTTCTAACTATTGTATTTGTGTTTGCATCTCGCAAGGAGTATGCCTCCGGCCACCTTGTAAATCTGTCCACGACTGTTAGCAGGTTTGAAAATCCATCAACTGTGGGCATCTTAACTAAGTCGATGTGAATATTCCCGAACCGGTGATCGGGCTTTAAAAAATTCACAACGGGGCTTATAGTATGTTGTTGAATTTTTGCTTGTTGGCAGTCTGGGCAGTGGATTGTGAATTGTTTCACATCTTTATGCATTCCAGGCCAAACGAAATATTTTTTATCATATGTTTGGATGCTCGGATCCCTGGGTGGGCTATGTTATGCAACGTTTTGAAAACTCGTTGCCTTAAAGGTTGAGGCACAAACGGTCTGGGAATTTTCGTTGAGAAATCGTAGTATAAAACTAACGAAGAGTTAGGTAATTTGGAAACTTGTAAAAATAAAGACAAAGTGTTTCAGTTACTTAAAAAACGCTATAATTCCTTGTCGTTCTTTTGTGCTTTGGCTATATCTATAGGGTCCACACTGGTAAAAATTGGGTTCGTTCGACTGATATGAGAAATTCTAGAGAGTGCATCCGGTACTACATTATTCCTTCTTGCAACATGTCGTATGTCCGCGATAAATTGAGAAATATAGTCCATTTGACGGAGTTCTCGCGGATTTAATACACTTGTTCCTTTCTTCAAAGAGAAGACGAGAGGTTTATGGTCGGTCAAAATGTAAAAAGATCGCCCTTCGAGGTAGTATCGGAAGTGCTTCAGTGACGTGAACGTTGCCAATATATCACGTCCAAAAACGCTATAGTTTGATTCTCTTATAGTGAATTTTCTAGAATAAAAGACGATGGGTTGGTTAGCGTCATCCAATTCTTGTTGTAGACACGCCTCCATGGCTATGTTAGATGCATCCACGGCCAAACAGAGTGGTGCTCCAATTCTTGGATGCGTTAATAGTGTAGCATGAGCCAAAGCTGTTTTAATATCGTTGAACGCGTTTAGCTGTTCCGAATTGAGCGATAGCGGTTGTTTCTTTGGGATTGAGTTATCAATTAAGGCGTTGAGAGGTCGTAAAATTTTTGCACAATCCGGTACGAAGCGATGATAAAAAATAATCATTCCTAAAAACAACCTTAAATCCTTCTGGCATTTAGGAGGGGAAAAGGACATGATAACTTCTGTTCAAGTAAAGGTAAAATTCCTTTACTGTCAACCACGTGTCCTAAAAACTCCACTGATATTTTAACAAATTTACATTTATCAACGTTTATGACCATACCATACTTTGTCAGCCTACCAAAAATTATGTGGAGATGTTGTTTATGTTCAAACGATGTTTTACTAAAAGTTAAGAAATCGTCTATGTAAACGAAACAAAACTTTAATCCAAAAAATACTTCGTTCATAAATCTCTGGAATGTTTGCGCTGCATTTCTTAACCCAAAAGGCATCTTTACATATTTAAATAGTCTGAAGGGTGTTGTTATTGCTGTTTTTTGAATTGCGCTCTCCTCGATTGGAATTTGGTGGTAAGCTTTAGCAAGGTCTTTTTTTGAAAAAACTGTAGCACCGTCCAGGAGAGACGTGAAGTCTTGTATGTGCTGGATCTGTCAGGTTGAGTTACCAAATTTAGTGCACGATAATCCCCACAGGGTCTCCAAGATCTATCTTTCTTTTTTACCATGTGTAATGGTGAAAACAGGGGCTTGAAGACGGTCTAAGCACTCCCAATCTCAATAATTCGGCAAATTCCCGTTTTGTCACAATTAGTTTTTCGAGCGATAGTCGTCATTATTTGCGAAAAATTTTTGAATACGTTTAGATTCTGACACTGACATCCGGTTGATGAGTTGCTCTTTTAATATGTTATACGGGTTCTCCGTCGGTGGGTTGAGCAGTATGTCCCTTATAGTCGTTATGATTTCTGGGGAAAGGGATGATATGACATAGTGGTATTGCTGTCTTTGTTGCGTCACTCTTCTACTTTGAAAAATGGATTCTACCTGAGCAAAACATAGCTCCACCTCTATGGGCCAGAACTCCGGAAGCTTTATATTAAGGGTTACTTGAGTTACTTGTTGTGGCTCCATTTGTAGATCCATCGTACTACCGAGTTGTAGCAATTTCTTTATTTATTTTAAGTAATAAAAATTATTTAATTATGTCCGTTGCCCCAACTATCAAAAAGTTCTAAGCCTCTGCTATTTATTACACTTATTTTAAATTCGTTTTCAGGAACGAATAAACTTGGAAGAGTTAATATTCGGTAATGTACAAAGGCTGCATGACAGTATTATCTATAATTAATGTAGCTCTAGCCCAAATAGTCGATGCATTATTCTTGAACGGCCCCAAACCAATATACCATAGTCCAGCTGACTTTAACATAATGCAAAGTATGCTGACCTTATAGCATACTGGGGTAATTCATTCTTCAGATTTCGCAGTAAATATATCTTGGAACAAACTCTCTGATTATACTGATAATTGATTGTCAATGTAAATACCAATGAATTTTGCGCATTTACCTGTTGTATTCTGTTTCAATGAGAAAATGACACTCGTTGATTTCTCTGGATTTACTCTTATTCTATTAGCAGTAAACCAATCCGTCGCTTTTTTGACGCTACGTGAGTTCTTTAGTACTGCAAGGTCTTTTTGGTCAGAAGTATTTATTATGGTTGTATCATCAGCAAATAATGTAATGGATGACGTGGCCATTATATTGGGAAGATCGTTTATATACAAGAAAAACAATAGTGCTCCAAGGATAGATCCTTGCGGAACACCACGCTTTAATAGAGTACCCGACGATATAGTATTTTTAAATGTTGCTCTCTGAATGCGATTGTTTAGATAAGATATCAAAATGCGGCAACTATTTGGTCATTTAATCAATTCTCGCATAACATAACATAAACAATGAATGGTATTTATTAGAAATCCTAGAATTTCACTTAATTTGTTTCTCACGCAGAAAATATATATTAATGACAGTCAATCTTTTTATTAATTAGCTGATTAAGATTTCCTTAGATGAAGGCTGTCCCGTTTAAAAATATAACGGTTTAAAACAATCCCGTCCGGCCAATATAACATCATCCACGTATTTTCTGATTTTCTTTCATAGAATTTAAACATTTACAATGGTGAAAGTATTAATAAATATGTAGGGTGGGTGGGTAGCCTCTATCCCAGTATTATATTGAATAGCAATGTAATTATAAGTACATTTATAATAGATTTAGCTTGAAAACTCTTCTTATTAATTGTTTTTTTATATAAGAGAATCGTTACGTATAATTTAAATCTGGAGGGTGGAATAATACTATTAAATATTCATTGAGAAATAAATGGTATACAATTATTGGCTTTTACCGTGTAAATGTATTTAATGAATGAATATTTAATCGTTGGAATTATTACACCCTATTTCTTGGATGATAATTAAATGTCTATAATCTCTAATAAATTTCACAAACAATACGCGTTTCGCAAATAAGCATGGGTAAGATGTAAGATTAATTTGCATTAAAATCGATCGCGTGTTAAGTGATGAGGTTAAATTTTTCCTTTTTTTTTTTCGTTAGATCATTTCACAAAAATGCCATGAATGTAAAGAGTCTCGTTGCGGGATGATTGAATTAAAAGGAAGACGGCGTTCATTAAAATCTCCTTATGTAAATGCCGGCGAGGGGTGTGTGTGTGCTGAGCGTCCCAACATCTACGACTTTCCCTCCGGCGTCGATCTTAACCTCAAAAATTTGCCCCCCGCAAGAGAATAGGATCGGATAGCGCGTGTCTTCCACTTCGCGTGGGCTCAACTGGATCGTTGTACACCACACTATCCTCTCTCTATAGCGCTGTAGCTATATAGCTATAGCTGATAATATCGATTGATGTGGTGCGTCTGCGTCGCGACGGAGGATGTGCGGTACACACAGCATCTCCTGGTGATCAGCCCGGGCTCTGCTGCAGTAGTCAGCTTTCGGGCCTGAGCCAGGACGCACCGGAAGTGGCTGTGACGTGGCACACGCGCGGGAACGCACGTAAAGCCGCGACACGTTTCCGTCATCCGCGCGAATAAATAAATTTAACAAATACGAAAAAAAACAACAATAAAAGAAAAAGTTAAACGCGTGCGAAAACTTTTTTTTTGTATTTTTAAATCACCAACAAGAACTATCGAAAAAAAAAAAAAAAACAAGAATTGTGGATTTAATTAGGACTAATAAATTCCCGACGAGTAATGGATTACAACCTGCAAAAGGTAAGGGCGGCCGCAAAAAAATAATTAGATGATGTTGAAAGCGCTTGAAAGTTTAAATTACTTTCGCCCCCGCGGCTAATTAAAAAATAAAACTATGAAAACGCGGGGCGGGCCGGAATTACCGGAAAAAAATTGCGCGCCGCTGCGGACCTTGTACATCGGGGAAGAGGATTTCTGTGCAGATTTTAATCCCTCGGCTTAATCGAGCTGCGCCATTTTTTTTTCTCTCATTCATTCATATTTTTTTAGTTCTGTTCGGCCTTATCTCTTCAACTGCTATGTTTGCACTAAGGATTTATTATTTCTACACAATGTTACGCCATAAAAATTCAAATATGGGAATATGTGATGATTATATTTTTACTGAATTGAATTGTAAATTATTTAATACAATTAAAATTAATTATTACAAGTGCAGTTATAGTGTAAATGGTTAGAGATGGCCTCGTAAGGAAATTTACTTTGTAATGCCAGTAGGGGTGGGTTACTAATATCAAACACTGGGTGTTTGCTAATGGCAAGTTTAATTATCTACATTTGATAATGTTAGTGTTTAATGCTTGCATAATGTAATATTGTAATAATTTCACATCAAATCTAACTTAATAAAAATATGGATGTATAAATATATCTCAATATTATATCAGAAGGTTTTTGTTAATTATGTTTTCTCGTGAGAACGATGGGTTTAAAAAATCAAATTTATTTGATTACATATTATTACCAACTATTACAGAATGAAAAAACATTGAATACGGACTCCAATCAAAACGAGGAAAGTTATATACAATTATTTAAGTTAAAATAAACTGAATTTTACATTGCTTTACATCATATACTCGTTTCTCATTAATCACTTGATAAAACATTATGTTATTATATGGGCTTTATAATTAAATTCACTTGATTTGTTTCACAATATATATTATGCATTTTTAATTAAATAATATATCCTGCAGATGATAAACGCAATTATAATAATATTATAAAGAAAATGCACTTCACTACACTCTTGATGAACATCAGTGTTAATAAAACAATATGTAGGATATGAATTACATAGTTTCATTAACATTAAGAGGGCACTTTTAATTGAGAATATAATTGTTTGCACTCATTTACTTTTATTAACATAAAGTACTATAATATATACATATATACATATAATTATAATAATACACAATCTAATAGTCTAAATCTTAATAAAATGTTTTAACTTCAAGGACTTTAATACATTTTTATTAATAAAATGTTTTAAGTCTTACGAAAACAAGAATTTTCTTATAAAAACAGTTGAAACCTCTAATTTTTGATTGAAACATTTAAAGATATATAATAAGTTAAAAGCTGCTTATAAAATTGCTGATATCTAAAGGCAAAAATGAAAATTTCCTTAAAAAAATTATTTAAAGAAAAGGTTAAAACAACGAATATTTCATTAGAATTTAGCAACAAATTATACAGAAAAAAAACAATATTCAAATAAATAAAAAGCGCTTTCCTTAAATTACAAATTTTTGAAAATAATTATAACATATTTTTTAGTGATAAATTATTTTCTTCCTTCGGTGGTTTAAAAGAATTTCAAAATAGATTGAAATTCAAGTTTTACAGTTTTGGCGAGGATTAACAGAAGAAGTTTTACAATGAATTAAAATTTATTTTCAAATTAAAAACAGTTTAAATACAAAAGCTGAAAATTTCGTTTGAAAATTTGATTTTAATTAGTTAAAAACAATAAAAATTTCAATAAAATTCAACAACAAAAATTTAAAGAAAAAAACAATTCATCTTTAAAAACTTGGGAAAAGAAATAAAACTTCAAATTATTTTTCTTCTACAAATATTACTTACTGGCTGAATGGCTTTTAATTCAAAACCAATAAAAAAATATTGCAAATTCTTATTTTCCTTTTTTCGGAAAATCTCTAGTCTTTTTAAAAATATTTTTTAATGATTAAAAAATTCTTTCTTAGATAAAAAATAATTTTAAACGATTGAAATATAACTTTAAAAATGAAATTTTCTTCACAAAAAAAAAGTAGTTGAAATGTTTAGATTATGATTAAAACAATTAAAATTTTACAATAAGTTCAAATTTACTTCAAAAACAGCTTAAATCTAAAAGCAAAAATGGAAATTTACAATAAAAGTGATTTTAAATAAAGTTAAAAATAAAGTAAATTTGATTAAAATTAAAAGACAACAAAAAATTAGAAAATCATATTCAAAATAAAAATTTAAAACTTTCGTTATTTTTTTTTAATTCGCCTTGAAAATTTTGCAATTCTCATTTTCTTGAATAATTTTCTAACTTATTTCTTGGTGAAACATTGTGACATAATATGATTCAGTGAATTTGATTAAAATTTAATGAAAATTAAATACGTTTTTTTATTTTCCCTGAAATCGTTTTTAAAATTACAAATTCCCATTTTCTTGAATAATTTAATTTAATAATCCTGGTGATACACTGGGAAATAATGTGAACCAGTTAAATAAACCAAGTGTTTACCTGTTATTGGAAATTCCAAATTCCCATCTATTTTTTTTTAAATCCCAACTGTTTTGTAATATTTCTTTTTTAAATGATTTAATTTTTCTTTCTTTTCTAGATAAAAAGTAGTTTAATAAAGATAATGGTTGCGACCGTTACTACGTGTTAATCCATACTTACACTGAATCTAAGCAACTGTTTTTAAACAGTTGTTTCGATTTCTATAATTGTGCCTACACGTTTTTATTTATTTATTTATTTATTTATTTAATAACGGGAAACCCCTTTTACAATAAAGATATAATTATAAATATTATTACACTAAATGTATATACTAAAATAAAACTAATAAACTTAACTAACCTACATGTACATGCCTCTTTATAATATTTTTACAATAATTATTTGTGGTTAAAACATAGTGAATTTTTAAATTCAGTGTAAAATGTAGTTCATCAAAGGGTTCAAATTTTACATAAAAAATGAAAATTTAAAACGCAATAATTGAACGGTTCAAATTTTTAATAAAACAATTGAAGTTTTACAATAATAAAATATATAAGTCCTTACGTTGTAGAAAATTCACTAATAATTAGAAAAAACACGAAAAATATTTCGTAAAATCTACAACAAATGAGTCTTTTTTACAATAAGTTAAAATTTACTTCAAATGCAACGGAAATCTAAATTTCCTTAAAAAAATGAATAATTTAATGAAAGTTAAAAAACAGTGCAAATCTCATTAATTCATTTAAAATCAACGACGAAAAATAGAAACAAATTGTTAATATCAAAAAAAACCTTATTAAATTTAAATTGCAAATTCTCATTTTTGAAAAATATTTTTTTAAGAGTAAAGAAAAATTATTAAACAAATAATTTAAGAAGAGTTTAAACCAATGAAAATTTTATTTTAAAAGCCAACAGAACCATTTGAAAAAAATATATTAAAAAAAATCGCTCCAAAAAATATTTAAAAATAAGATTTGTATTTAGAGAATTTATGAGAATTTAAACATTTACAAAAAAGCAGGTGAAAATCATTTTAAAACTTTTAAACCGTATTTTTTAACTTTACTTTACAAAAAAATGAAATCTAAAAGTAAAAATCTAAATTTCCTAAAAAAAAAGTTAAAAACAATTTAAATTTTTATTAAAAAAACAACAAAAACATATCAGAAATTAATATTTGAATAATATTAAAAACGAAAATGAAATTTTGTTAGAGACAATATTAAAAGAAAACTAGTTAAAAAAGAATTTAACAATTTTACGTTAAAAACAGAATTTTCTTTAATAATAATAATAATGTTTATTTCGTGCAAGGAACATAAAGCTTTGCACAAGTCAAGTTTAAAAAAAACAGAGGAATATTGGTTAAAACAATTGAAGTATTACTCACAGATTACTATTTTTCCATTTATAATGGAAATTTCATTCTTATAGTTTCAGCAATTCGTTTCAAACCATGTGCTAAATTTGTACAATGTATAAAATGCATTAGTAAACTTTTGTAACTTGGTAATGCCTACGGTAAAAATAAGCTAGTTAATCCATTATTTATAAATTTTGCTAGTGTTATTATTAGTTTTCTTCAATTCTTTTGAATATATCAAAATACTGTTGGTCGGGATGTCTTCATGCAAAACACCTATTATTAAATTAAATAAGCGTCTGTGGTTTCATCTACACCAAACCACATATAATTATTGTTAATAATATCTTAATTTTTTTTATGCGCATTTTATAATACTACTACTAAACATCTTTATTCACAGAATGAAAATAAAATATAATACTTGTAATGTATAAAATAAAATAAATTCTAACATAATTGGTCTTCTGTTTCATGGCTATCGACCAGTGGTCTTTCAGCCCTTTTATAATATTTTTCCAAGAAAGATTTAAATGCATTATTTTGTAATTTTCTTAAAGGGATATTCGAATTTAAAAGTGTTTTACATAAATCTAAATTATACTTAAATTTTCCATCGTTTGTTGAAGATGACGCTAAAGATTGAGAAATTTTTTGCTGTTTTTTTTAATTTAGCTTTGAACTTTCAATATGAAAATTAACGAAAACGATATACACAGTCGTCTATTCGTATTTTTACCCAGAGTAAAAAATTGATACGGTTGTAAACACCTAAATCTTGGCTATCACTTAAATTTGTTTACATTTAATATTTACTTCAACACCTATTTGGGTCTAGTATAAACAAAATTTACTTCACTGCACTCTTGATGAATATCAATGTTAAGTAATAAATAAAAGATTATTATTATTAATTAATCAATATGTAACTCATATCCTCTGTACTCTTAACACTATTAGTTGAGAATATAATTGTTTACGCCCATTTGATTTTATTAACATAAAGTACAATAATATATAAACGTAATTATAATAATTCACAATATAAATAGTTTACATATTAATAAAATGTTTTAACTAATAATTAGGCAAACGCGTTTGTCGTAAAGGATTTTAATACATTTTTATTATTAAAATGTTTTAAATCTTAAAAATCGAGAATTTTCTTATAAAAATTGTTGAAACCTCCAATCTTTGATTAAAACATTTAAAGGCAACAAAAGAAATTTTCTTAAAGAAAAGTGATTTTAATAAAAGTAAAAGCAATGAAAATTCCATTAAAATTTAACAACAAATAATTCAAAAAGAAAACAATAATAAAATAAATGAAAACCTGTTTTTTAAATTACAAATTCTCATTTTTCGAAAAATTTAAAAAATATCATTCCGCTCCGAGAATTCACAGCGTTCGGACGTGCCGAATTATCCTCCGAGCAATTAGGAAAGTTTAAAGTGAAAATCGAAGTTATAAACAACGTGTGTGTTAATAACAAGAGTATATATCTACAACACACTTCCGGACCCGTCCTTCATAGGACGTCTTCCTGGAAAAAATGAGTGGAGAAGAAGAAGACGACAGCGAATACATCGAAATGGAAACAGACACAGAATACAATCCACGCTCACAGCCAACGACCTCGGGATATCAAACCGCTGGTAAGAAAAGAGGTCGGCCGAAAAAATCGGTTAGTTTTAACACAAAAAAATCTAACATAAACAATACGAACGTAGCAAATATCGCGACTACAAACCGTACACTACAAAATATACTTAAAAAAATCCACGCTACGAATTCACAAAATATTGAAGACGACACTTTCATAATTACTACACGATCACAACAACAATTAAATCCAACTAAAATAAATCAACCAACACAACCAAACACAATTAAAACACCACAACCCGCACAAAACACACCACAAACAACACAACATACAATTATAAATCATAACCCACAAGTAAAACCGATAACTTCACAGTATAAATATACATATACATTTAAAACAATTAAAGAATTATCAAGAATCCAAATAGCAACATTGTGGGCAGAATTAAACTTCAGTACAGACTTGGAAATTATCAAAACAAAATTTGGATTTCTGATTAAGTCTAACATAGATAAGAAAACTCTTGAAGGCTATTTAAACCATTTAAAAACTATCAACATTATTGCGACATATTCTGAAACTCAAAATACTCCACGCCAAAAAACGTATCCGGCTCCCACGTATTGTTGTGTTATAAGAAGTGTAGAGCCAGAAATAGAAGATGCCTTAATTAGCGCCCAATTAACAAAAAATCAAATCGAACATCGTTATTGTAAGAGAATTATTTCCAAAGCTACAAACGAAAAAACACGCATCATCCGTATAATCACAGGATCACATGAATCATATACAAAACTCTTACACGACGGTTTCAAATATATGTTTAAATCATACCCGGTTGAAGAAAGTTTTGCTCCAAATCCAATCCCCCTACCATGTAATAAATGCTCGAAATACGACCACAAAACAGCCGACTGCAAGGAAATCACTACATGTGCAAAATGTTCCGGAAATCACGAGTTCCTGCCAGACCACCCTACCAGAGAAATGCAAGGCCTGCGGAGACACTACACATGGTGCGTGGTCTACAAAATGCCCTAAACGTCCAATGCAGCCTATAGATGGTATCCCTAACATCAAAATCCACAACACAAACAAGAAGACAACAGAAATGGACCAGACATTGACAAAGACATCTCGCGTTCATCAACCACTCACAATTCATGACTTCATACTGGACTGTTATACCACAGAAATAAATTCACCTAACAACAATAACCGACAGGACTTATTAAAAAAACTTCGAGAACGATTTATACGATCATTTAATATAGACACTCACGCATCATTTTCAGGCAATAGAATGTTCATCGTAATGTTCGACATAGAACAACCGCACATCATCCCTCCAGTCGCCCCAAAGGATGGAGTCCACATAGGTAATACTATCGTAACTAAAAATGGCTAGTGTACGCTTCTTATACTCCAACATTAATTCCCTAACGAACAAATCCCATCTACTCTCCCATTACCTGTCCAACAATCCTATTCATATAAACTTAATGGTAGAAACCAAACACAAAACACCATACACCTTTAAAAACTGGTCCACAATTCAGAATCTATCTTCCATCCACAATGATAACCATAGGGGAGGATCTGTGATAGCAGTACATCCTTCTTTAAACCTCGGCAAAGCAAATTCCCCAAAAATAAACAATCCGTTAAATGAATGTATTCACTGTACCTTAGTGTTCCCTTCTTATACTATCCACCTATTTCTTATATATATCCATCCACACTCCCAGATAGAAGATAGCATATTCACCAAAGCATCGCTGTATGATAATGTAATTATTGTAGGTGATTTTAATATCAATAAAACCAAAGCTCGCCACCTATCTTCCTTCCTATCCCAATCTAATTTTACTCAAATTAAAACACCTCCCACCTTCATTATGAACAATAATCCACCATCAACTCCCGATATCTTATTATGTACAAAAAACCTAAGTCACTTAATAACACCTGTATCCCTCATTCCTGATTTGTGTTCCGACCATCTTTCAATCCAATTTGACCTAAATATTCAACAACATATCCCATTGCCCACTCCTGTTAGTATCTATAATTTTCAAAAATGCAATACAGATAAGGTTAATGATGATATGGAGACGTTTATTAAGAACAATCCTTCCCCAAATCCCGATGTTATAACCAAATTTAATAACCTGCTTTCATCCACAATCCTTAAACACACTCCTAAACAAACTAAGCAAACATACAAATATCCTCTACCTAACTATATCCTAAGACTTATTAAATTCAAAAGACAATTATATCGTGATATTAAAATAACAGACACAATAGAACTTAGACAAAAATTTAACAAACTGAACAAAGACATACACCGACTAATAGACGAATACAAGAAAGAGACATGGATAAACGCTTGTGAAAACATAAATAGCATGAAAGGGAAGACTTACTGGACGGAAATTAAGAAGTTAACAAAATATAGAAAGAGTGACAAGATTCAATACATTCTCGATCCAACCACGAATACTTTAACTAACGATTCCGAACAAATCGCAGACATATTTAAGAATTATTTCAAAGACACCTTCTTATTTTCGCAAGACGACTCATTTGACAACACACTACTTGAGACAGTTAATTCCTGGTACGACACATTTCCCATTCACCCCTCACTTCCACCAGACGATGATATTTTAGACGAGACGGACTATTATGACATCCTAAATAAAGGAAAAAACACAGCTCCAGGACATGACAATATCCATCGACGTATAATAAAATCCCTTAATGACAATATCCACCAATATATCCTTAAAATATTTAACCATAATTACCGCCACCAATATTTCCCTACAGAATGGAAACATGGTATTATAACATGTATTCCAAAACCAAATCTAGATCCTTCCTTAACTTCCAGCTACCGCCCCATCACACTTCTCCCTGTTCTTGGTAAGCTCTTCGAATCTCTTATTAAACGCAAACTTATGTCAACCATTAGCCAATATATCCCAACATACCAATTTGGTTTCTTACCCAATCGTTCCACAACCCTTCCCCTCACAATTCTTACATCAAACTGCGAGACAGCCCATCTGGAGGGTAGAAAATCATCTATGCTTTTTTTAGATATTAAAAAAGCCTTTGACTCCGTATGGCATCGAGGGCTTTTATATAAATGCTACATTCTTAATCTACCCAAGCACCTCATTATCCTAATAGCCAACTTCCTACAAAATAGATCCTTACAAATTAGAATACATAACAATCTTTCCACTACCTTTACTCCAGAGCAAGGTGTCCCTCAAGGATCCCCTCTCTCCCCCATCCTATATAACTTATACTGCCACGATATTTACCACCCAAACCCTGACCACTTTAATCCTTTAGCATACCCTCTCCAATTTGCAGATGATACTGTTCTCATTGTCCACTCTAATAACATACAAAATTCCATTTCCTCCCTCCAGCAATTTTCCAACAAAATTGAATCATGGTTTAACAAATGGAGAATCAAAATAAATCCATTAAAATCCAAACTTATAATACCTTTCCATCACATTCCACCTACTCCTCATTCAATTACCATCAACAATACCCGCATTACATCATCCCCAACCTGCAAATATCTCGGCGTATTATTTGACCCAAAATTTAATTTCAAGAAGCATACACTGGCCATTAAAAACAAAATCCGTGCTAGAGCAAAACACTTTAGATGCCTCACTTATAGAGGAAAAGGTATAAATATAAACACCGCCACACATATTTATAAAATGATATGTAGACCTATGCTGGACTATGGAGCCGTTCTTCTATCCCAATCCCGCCCCTCCGTATTAAAACATATCCAAATTGCTGAACGATCATCCCTCCGCATTTTAACTAAAATACGACATCCACATAACCCCTTATATAATCCATCGAACGTCCTACTCTACAATAGCACCGGAATTACACCTATCCAAGACCGCCTATTAGCCCTCTCCCAAAAATTCTCCACGAATCCTAAAAATCTAGAGCTCCTAAATAAACTATGTATTTCCAGAAATCCCGAAATCCCTCCCAAATACAAACACCCATCTGAAACCACATATGAATTCATCAAACATTTCACCTCGTTAGACAATGACAGTTAACAATCATGACGAAAACTAAAGATACGACAAACCAGGGTAGAAAGACCTACGGTCGATAACCCTTTGGTCATTTTATAAAGTTAAGAATATATATATATTATGTAATATTATTTTATACAACCAATAAAGATTTATTTATTATATATATTAAAAAATATTTTTTAGTGATAAATTATCTTCTTCCTTTGTTGGTTTATAAATAATTTCAAAAACGATTAAAATTTTACGGGAATGTTCTTTAAACAATCAGTTGAACTGTTTAAATTTAAGCTAAAATAATCGAAGTTTTACAATTAATTAAAAACTGCTTTAAAATTTAAATACAAATGCTGAAAATAACCTTTAAAAATTCGATTTTAATCAGTGAAAAATAATGGTAATTTTATTAAAATTCAACAACAACCAAAAACGAAGAGAAAATAATTAATCTTAAAGGAATGAAAAAACAAAATTAAAATTGCAAATTCTCATTTTTATTTTGGAAAATCTCAATTTTTTTAAAAATATTTTTTAATGATTCAAAATGTCTTTATTTCTTGGATAAAAAATAATTTTAATCGATTGAAATATAACGTTAAAAATGAGAATTTTCTTTAAATTACGATTAAAACAATTCAAATTTTACATCTAAAATTTACTTCAAAAACAGCTTAAAACTAAAAGCAAAAATGAAAATTTACAATAAAAGTGATCTAAAGTAAAGTTACAAACAAAGTTAATTTGATTAAAATTCAAAAACGAAAAATAACAAGAACAAAGAAATAATATTCAAAATAAAAATTGAAAACTCATTTCTTTTTCTTTTTAAAATTATTCTTACATTTTTTTTAAAGTGGCAAAATCTAATTCTCTTGAATAATTTTCTCATTTATCTCTTGGCCGAACACTGTGATATAATGTGATATAGTGAATTTAAACAAATAATATTTAAAATAAAAATTAAATACTTGTTTTTGAATTTTCTTGAAATTTCCATTTTCTTTAATATTTTCTCACTTATCTCTTAGTAAAACATTGTGAAATCATGTGAATCAGTGATTAACAATTCTTAACTTATTATTGCAAATTGCCATTTTTCAAAAACGGCCAACTGTTTTTTTAAATTTTTTTGTAGTGATTTAAACTTTCTTTTTTCTCTAGGTAAAAAGTAGTTTATAAAATTTTACACAACAAAAAAGAATTTAAAACGAAATAATTGAACGGTTTAAATTTTTGATGAAACAATTGAAGTTTTACAATAAATCAATTTTTTTTTTCAAATGCAGCTGAAATTTGAAAGATTTTTCATCCATAGTAATTTTTCAGAAATTTCTCAACTAAATTTCCAAAATGTTTCATCACTTATTTATTTATTTTAAATTGCTAAAAGTTTCTTTTTTTCTGATTTTTTTTTCAAAATATCTAAAATTTTCCAATAATGTTTCTTCTAAATTCTCAGAACTTTCTTTAAGAGCATCAGATTTTTTTAGAGAACTTTAGAATTCTTAAAAAATTGTAGATTTCTTAGAATTTTTCAGGAATTTCTCTTTAAAATTGCTACATTTTAAATTAAAGGTTTTAGAATTTTTTTTAGAAATTTGTAGAATGTTTCAAAATTCGTTTCCCAGATATACATGAAACTTTCAAGGAATTTTTCTTCAAAGTTTTTACAATTTTATTTGGAGATTTCTGCAGGTTTTCATAAAATTTTCTTTTAAATTTCTAAAATTTTCAAGAATTTCTTCTTGTTTCTAGAATTCTTAGGAATTTATCTTCTAAATTACTTAAATTTTCTGTGAATAAAATTTTTGGAAAAATGTATCATTCATACTTCTAGAAATTCATTATTTATTTATTTTCTAAATTGTTGGAATTATCATCAAATTTCCCGAAATTTCTCAACTAAATTTCCATCAGTTTTTTTAATCAGAGTTTTGGTTTCTTTCTTCTGAATTACTAAAATTCTTAAACTATTTCTTTTTTTTCAAATTTCTAAAAGTTCTTTTAAGAATTTTAAAATTTTCCGAAAATTTCAAGAATTCTCTAATAATGTAGATATCTTAGAATTTTCCAAGAATGTGCCTTTAAATTTGCTACAATTTAATATAAAAGTTTATTAATTTTTTAAAAATTTGTAGAATATTTCAAAAACATTTTTCTAGGTATCTAGATTTTTCAAGGAATTTTTCCTCTAAGTTCTACAGTTTTTAAATAAAATTTAAAATTCTAGAAATAAAATATTTAGTTTTTCTTCCAAATCTCTAGAATTTTACTTTTTAAGTGTTTCTCCAAAAAAAGAGATTAATCTAATGAAAGTTAGAAACAATGCAAATTTCATTAATTCATTAAAATTTAACAACAAAAAAAAACACAGAACAAAATATTGTTTATATAAGAAAAATTTAAACCTTTTTTAAATTGTTTATTTTAATTTTTTTTTAATATCAGTTGTTTGTTTTAATGTCTTTAAGCGTAAAGCAAAAGTAAAAAATTGTTAAAAAAAGTGATTTTAAAAAGAGTTTGAAACAATATAAATTTCATTTAAAAAAACAACAAAACCATTAAATTTAAAAAATTGATAAAAAGCAATAAAAAATCTTAATTGCAAAAAATATTTAAAAAAAACATTTGTATTTGGCAAAAAAATGGGAATTGAAAATTTTACAAAAAAAATCATTTTAGAACTTTTTAAAAATAATTTTCAAATTTGCTTTATAAATAGCAGAAATGAAAACTTCTTTATAAAAAAAGTATAAAAAGTTAAAAACAATGTAAATTTTATTTAAAAAATTAAAAACAAGAAAATATCAGAAATTAAAATTTGAAGAAAATGAACAACATTAAGAAAAATTTTGCCACAAAATATATTAAAAGAAAAAGCAGTTCAAAAACATAAAAATTAATTTAGTTTTGAGACCATGTTCTCTGTCAGTATTTTATTAGGTGATATAAACATTTGTGAAAAAATTAGTATTTAACAGTATAAAAATTGGTTAAAATATTATTTTTTTTCTTGAAAAAATAACAGAGGAATTTTTGTTAAAACAATTGAATCATTGAAGTCTAATTTAAAATTTGTTTTCAAAAACCAATTTTCTAAAAAAACTGATTGAAAAAAGTGAAATAAATTGAAAATTTCATTAAAAATCAACAATGAAAAATTAAAAGGAAAATAATAAATATTATAATAACAGTAAGACAATTTTTTTGTAATCAAACTCTAAAAATAAAACTGAAAAGAAAATGATTAAAAACAATGCAAATTTCAATACAAAAAAAAAACAATAAAATTAGAGAGAAAACTGGCTCCTACAATTTCAATCGAGTGAAATTCGAGGCGTTGAATTCCAGAGTTTTTGTTAACAAAAAGCAAGGAATATCGGAGGTCCAAAAATACCCTCTTGAGGTGTACCCACATCAATACATGTGAAAAATGTGAAAAAATCCGGAAGATTGACCAAAAAAAAAGAGAGATAAAATTTTTATTCATTAATATTCTTTAATAATAAAATATATAAGTCCTTTACGTTGTAGAAAATTCACGAATAAATAGAAAAAAACACGAAAATATTCTTCTTAATTCGATTCCCCTGACGTTGGCAATCATCATAGAAAGTGTATCCCTATCTTGTGCTATGTGCATCAGTTAACCTGCAGATATTATGACAGTTTAATCAAGATTGCTGCTTAATTCCAGGTCCTTTACATTATTATTAATTGGAGTATTTGGTATTTTTAGCCCCTTAGTACATGTCCCAGGTAGGCTATTTTAGGACTTGCCTTTCAGTTTTGGCTCATCGAAGATCTTCAGGGTTTCTTAGTGGTCTACTCATGGTATACGCAGCATCAATCTATGCAGCCACATCTTATATTCTTCTGTTGAAAACATGCCTTTTTCGTATAACTTATTAAATAACTTTATTATCAGATCTATGTTTCATTCATATATTAGATTTAGTACCCCAATTGGTACTCCGTCCGGACCGCTCACTTTTTTTATTTTTGGAAACTGAGAACACATGTATAACTTCGAATTTTAATATCTCAGGCTCTTCTTGCTATTCCAACACAGTGATATCTGCTCTGATATCTGCAAAGGTTTCTGTGTTATATATTTCCAAAGATTTCTGCTTCATCCAGAATCAGTTTATTATTTTAATCCATCAGTGTCACGGGAACTCTTTTTTTGTGAAACGTGAATTCATCATGCCATTCATTCAGCTCCTCTATTTCCTTGCATTGCTCCATTTACGACTTTAATTTCTTTCCTGATAATCTTTTGCAATTATTTATATCTGAGGATGTTATTTTTTTATCTCCTACGTTGTTCTATTAGGTATAAAATTACTTTACCCTTTCGTGCCGTCCTGTTAGTTTTAAGATGCTATGTACACGTTCTGAATTTATTTGCTTATGTCTCCTGATACTAATTGTTTGATGTTACCACCTTGAAGTTTAGTTATATCAAAAGGTCTAGCGAAGGGTTTTAGTTATGTAATTTGGAGGTTCAGTTTTATTTTACTAATTATTGGATTATAGTCTAAGCCTGGGTAGTTTTTAATTTTATTTATAGCATTGCGAAAGCGCTTCTTAATTAGTAAATCATCTATTTGGTTCTTAACTGATTCTTTATTATCCTGGTCAGCTTCGTACAGACTTCCTACGTTCCATGTACTACTTATCAATTGAGATTTCACCACTTTGAGCTTCTTCGCACCCCTTGCACACTAAAGTTCCTATTTATGGTGATAAATTCAATACGTAATGAAATAGATGAATTTGATGTGTTTGTATCAGATTTACAGTATAATTACATTTGTGTTGTTGAACACTGGCCTTTTAAAGATACATGTCTAACTTACATTATATTTTCCTACAAAAATTGCAAAAAAAAATTATTCAAAATGAATGTGGTTTAATAATGATCTTAAAAAATGCGCGATGAGTTAAGTATGATTGATAATATTGCAAGTAGTACCCATCACCTTAAGAAATAATTATCGTAATAAATACAGGTCAGTACACAAAACTACACAAAAACAGATAACGGGGAAGTTTGTAAGTCAGCCTTCAAAGACGCCAAAAGCAATGTGGAAATTAATAAACAATGCAAGACAAAATGTGAACTGTAACATTTCTTGCGACGAATTGAATGATTTCTTTAGCAGCATTGCAAAAAATCTTTAAAAAAAACTATCAAACACTCCTTATAACCATAACATGAAAACTTACTTCATGTTTACTGAGGCAAAACCAACATGCGATAAAAAGTTTAAAAACCAGATATGTATCAAATATCTTCAGTTCGTATATAAAACATTATCACATCAACGTGTAGGCAGAATAAATCGAACAGTCAACGAGTAAATTAACATTGGTCCTTCGAAACACATTTAACATTGGGTCCAGACCAATTCAGTACTTGATCAAGATTTTGCAATGCTATCTGAACATCAGACAAATTAATATTAGATTTCAATTCTATATTGAATTGAAACGTACGTTGGCCATTATACACAACATGTTTAACGAATGCACTTCTGCCGTCATCTGCTTGAGCACTGTCCAAGTGCATACTAGACGGAATTTTACTGGAGTACGAGTTTGGTTTTACAAAGTTCCAAAAATATGCTGGATTCTGAATTACCGACTTTTCTGCATGAGAAAACTGTCATAACAAAGTTTTGTTTTTAATTTACATTGTTTCAATTATTTCAGACTGAAGTCACGTTACAGGAGTGAGTAATAAAATAGGATACTCCACTGAGATAACAGAACAATAAAAGTCATGCATTTAGTTCTGAGCCCCTTAAATTTTAATAATAAACCACAAAATTTATTAAATATTTCGATTTGAGGCCTTTTTTTTTCGAAAAAATTTCAGTAGCAGATAGTTTAAATCCACATCGAAGAAAACATTAATTCACCATCAAACCAACAGGCCACAAAGTTGCATCTAACAAACTCTTTACAAGTCTATTATATATTAACATATATCATCATTCTTAGCTAGTTCAAAGCATTCATAATCCTTAATATTCTAAGTGTTTTGAACGTAATCGATAACATCAGGACTACATATACCAATATAGATCCATTGCCTTTTCTCGAAAGATATGAATTTATTTGTATCACTACCAGTAATATTATCATTCATATTTCTTTTGCCAATAATCATTTTCTGGATGGGTTCAGAACTTTTTCTAGACGATTTTCTACTTCGTACTTTTTTTGGACGATTTTCTACTTCGTACTTAGTAATTACGGCGAAACTATTGCAGACTTTTTATGTAAAACTTTTAAAAACATTAGTGAAAAATTTTCTACTGACAAATATTGTGAGGTTTCTTATATTTTTGTACCAACTAATAATTGTATTGTACGTATACAACATATGGGAAACTTTTTTAATATTAATTTTTCAGAAAATTTTATTCTTTATAAAAGTTCTTAAACATACAAAAAAGACAAAACAAATGACATATGGTTTTAATCAGTAAAAAAAATAATTTCTTAATTAAATAACAATCACTAGGCTGAAAGACCACTGGTCGATAGCCATGAAACAGAAGACCAATTATGTTAGAATTTATTTTATTTTATACATTACAAGTATTATATTTTATTTTATTTTTTAACAATCACTAGATGTGATCCCCTTCCCTCTCAATACATAAATTTGTTCTTCTGTTAAAATCTCTGATTAAACTTTCAAGAATATTGGGATGATTATTTAAATATCTTACATCATTTTTAATTTTATTTTCCAAATTCTTTAAATTTCCATAAGGCCTCTCAGAATAAACTCTGTTTTATAACTACCCCCATAACAAGTAATCAACTTGATTTAGATCGGGTGATCGAGCAGGCCATGGAAATCTTGAATATCTTCCATTACATTTCATTAAATTGTTCATTTAAATAAGCTTTTGGTAAACATTCATTAACCGGAAGTGGATGTTTACTCAAAGCGATATTTTTCCAAATTTGAAAAATATTACATAACTTTTCAAATGTTAAAGGAAGTGAGAAACTGAAGAAGTTTTATTGAGACATTTTATTCGTAAAATTTTTAATTTGTGCAAAATAAATTTAACTTTAGAATTTTGCAGAAAATTTTTTAAATTTTCATCGAGAATTCTACAAATTTTTACAAGTTTAGCAAAGATTTTATTCAAGAGTTTCAAAATTTTTCAGAAAGTCATTATTTATATTTATTTATAGAAATTTCTTCGTATTTTTTGTAAAATATTTTGTTCAACTTTTTCTATAATTTTCCATACTTTTAATTTTTTTTTATATTGAGGTTTCTAGAATTTTTCATAAAATTTCATTTTAAATTTATAAAACTTTTTTTGAGAATTCTAGAAGTGTACAGTAATTTCTTTTTCTTATCTAATAAATAAATAGATATTTTCAGAATTTTTAGCAAAGATTTTATTCGAGAGTTCTAGATTTTTCAGAAAGTTCTTTCAAGATTTTGTTTAACTTTACAATTAATTAGGAAATTTATTTCTAAATTTCTAGAACTTACTTAGAGGTTACTGGAAGTTTCAGGAATTTCTTCTTCATATTTTCAGTTATTTACATTTTCCTTTCCAAAGAATTTTGATCGAGGATTCTAGAATTTTTCACAAGTTTTCCTTTTTTGGAGGATTCTAAAAGTGTGCAGTAATTTCTTCTTCATATTTTTATAATTTTAAGGTTTTATTCGGGAGTTTTTTTAGAAAGTTCGTTTCAATATTTATAGAATTTTCTTTGAGGCTGTTTCCATGTAATTTCTCTTCCAGATTACAATATTGTGTTATAAATTGCAAAGGGGCTCAAAAGTTTTAAAAAAAAGTTCAGAAATTTCCTGTAACTTTCATTCAGATTTGGAGGTCATAGATTTTTCTATAAAATCTGTTCCTAGGAATCTAGACTCCTTTTAGTCATTTCTCCAGGTATCAAGATTGTTTTTTTCAAGCTGTCTTTTAAATTGCGAAGTTTTTAGAACTAAAACAAAAATTCTAGAAATGCAGATTTTTTTGTAGAATTCAGAGAATTTATTCTTCTAAATCGCAAAGATTTTCTTTGAGGCTCTAGAATGTTTAGAATTTTCTTCTAGAAATCTAGATTATTTTCTCGAGGGCTCAGGAAATTTCTAGCAATTTATTCTTCAAGTTCAAGCGTTTTTTTTGAAGTCGTCTATAAAATTGCAAAGATTTTCCATGAGGCATTAGGATTTTCTAGATTTTTTTTTTCTAAAAGTTTAGAGTCAACATTTTGTTTCAACTAGTGGCTATAAACTTATTTAGAAAGTTCTAAATTGCGGAATTTTTCTTGGAGGGTCTAGATTTATTTAAAAATTTTTCCCTTGAAATTTTTTCTTATTTTCGAGGAAGTTTAAAGAATTTTCAGTAATTTCTTCTCCCGATTTCAAGATATTTTTTCAACTGATCTTCTAAATTCCTAGAATTTTTAGAAAATTTCGATTTAGAAATCTAGACTTTTTTTCCAAGGGTTGAGGAAATTTCCATAAATTTCTCCTCCAGATTTCAAGGTTATATTCTTATCTACAGGGTGAGTTTTTTTCGATGTTCTTTATGGGGATCTCGGAAACTATAAGAGTTAGAGGAACGGTTAAATGGGGAAAGAAGTGTAGATTTACGAGACGAATAAAATGCCACTTTCAAAGTTTTCAAAAAAGTCAAGGGTAACTAGATATTTTGAAAAAAGTAAAAAGTGTCAAATTTTTCAAATCAATATATCTCGGTTATTATAACAGATAGAAAAAAACTGTAAAGGACAAAGTTTTAGATAATTTTATGCAGATTAATAAAAAATAATTTTTATCCCCATTATTTTCCGAGATATGACGCAAACTTACATTTTTTTAAATGGAAACCATAGTTGGCTGTGACCTCATTCAAAAGGTAATTGTTTTCTCTTTAATCCAATATGGCATACGACATAGTTATTTCTAAAAATGAGTGAGTTATAGTCATTTTAAATTTCATTATAAATAAAAAATGGGTAGCCATGAAAAAGATGAAAGTAAAACAATTGCAGTTGTTTATAATATTAGCAATATTGTAATTATTAGTTATACAGAGATAAGCCAACATGAAACAACTGCATAAAGTAATTCTGTAATTATCAATATATCAATGGGAGAGAAATTTTAATATTAAAAAAATATGGTCAAAGAGTCCACTATTAATACTATTATGACATAAATTATATCTTTTCAAAATTGAATTTATGGCTTTTTGACTATTCTCATGTAAATTGAATAAAATGTTTCAATAACAACTAGTTTATGATCCTCCACAGATTGATATGATTTTTCATATACTTTGTTTTTTACATAACCCCACAGAAACTATTCTAAAACGCGCAGATCGGGAGATCTAGGTGGCCCTGGGATTGGTTTATTTCTTCCCACTTATGAGTTAGGAAAAGCATTATTTTAATAATTTGTAAAGCCAACATGTTATGAGATGGAACACCGTCATATTGGAACCATTTTAATCTTGCTTGTAATGATACATTTAAACAATCGAGCGTATCTTCAAATGTTTACTGAAGAAAATGAAAGGAATCAGTTTCACTTAGTGAGCTTTCAAAAATATATGGACCGAAAATTATTAATCCAAACACACCATGGATTAAACCCAAATTTAATTTGTAGTTTTCTCTGTGAAACTTCTCGTGGATTTTCTTAAGTTCATCTATGTTCATTGTGGGGATTAAAAATACCACAATTAGTTAATCGCGATTCATCTGTTCATAATAGTTTTGTAAGAAAGTATTATCCTCTTGACAAATGGGTTTATACCACATACAGAAGGCCATTTGATAATAACAAAATTATTATTCTTATGCTGGTTTTTAGTTTTATTTAACTTTGTAGAACTAATAATTACAATATTGCTATTATTATAAACAACTGCAATTGTTTTTCTTTCATCTTTTTCATGGCTACCCATTTTTTATTTATAATAAAATTTAAAATGACTATAACTCACTTATTTTTAGAAATAACTATGTCGTATGCCATATTGGATTAAAGAGAAAACAATTACCTTTTGAATAAGGCCATAGCCAACTATGGTTTCCATTTAAAAAATGTAAGTTTGCATCATATCTCGGAAAATAATGGCGATAAAAATTTTCTGATTATTTTTTATTAATCTACATAAAATTATCTAAAACTTTGTCCTTTACAGTTTTTTCTATCTGTTATAATAACCGAGATATATTGATTTGAAAAAATTGACCCTTTTTACTTTTTTCAAAATATCTAGTTACCCTTGACTTTTTTGAAAACTTTGAAAGTTGAGTTTAATTCGTCTCGCAAATCTACACTTCTTTCCCCATTGAACCGTTTCTCTATCTCTTATAGTTTCCGAGATCCCCATAGAGAACATCGATAAAAACTCACCCTGTATATACAGGGTGAGTTCGATGTTGGAATTATGTTCTCATTTTTTCTAAGACTTGTTGCGGTGACCCCAGTATATGTTGTTTGTTTTTATCTTTTTGCCTTTAATTTCATTAATTACGCTCGAGACATACTTTGCTGAATTGCCTGAGCTCTCAATTTTTGATTTGTAGTAGTCGAATCGTTGCTTATTTAATAATCTATTATGTTGTTTTGGTTTAGGTATGAATTGTCATTTCTTCTGTGGGAGTGAATTTTAATGAATTTTTTTTTTGTTAATTAATTTTTGACGAAAGCAACTGTTAAAAGCAATGCCAATAGTATCGTTAAAATAATTTCATTATGCATTTCCAATTGTATTGGATAGGTAAAGGTATTTCCAATCAATGTTCTGCATAGAACATCTGATTGTTTGAAACGTTTTATTATTCAATATTCTTTTGCATATTTTCTGGTTTTGGGCTTCATTTTTGAAAGATACATCTATTTTTTGCCTAAAAGATCTGATACATGTATATTTATAATATTGTCAGTGCATAAGTCTATCCTACTAAAATTAAGAGTTTTGCAAAAGAGTCTTCTATACGGGCATTCGAGGGTTTATAAATTACAACAGCAATAAAGCTATTAAAACTATTTTGAATATTAATGACAGAACATTAGAAAATATAGGGTTTACTAATGTTAGTTACTTGGCAGAATTCCTTAGTATCTAGTCCTTTGTGAGTGTAGATTGCAACGCCACCATATTGATTATAATTTCGGTAGTAATTTGCTGATAGTACAAGATTTTCCATTGCTATAGTCTGTAGATATTCTTTGTTTTTCCAGTATTCCGTAATGCATACGACATTGCAGTTGATTTTTTTTTAATGAATCGCTCAGAATATATTTACAGTTTTCAATTGATTGTACATTTTGATGAACGAGGAATTACTTTGAAGATTTGTTTAATTTGTTTAGATGTCCAGGTTTTGACTGCTCTTTTGATGGAATAAAAAATTATCGATAAATACATTGTTTGGCCATAGGTTTGGATTAAATAAATCGTTAGATTTTTCCGCTCAGATTGATATTCTAAAGGAATTTATCTTTTCACATTTTATATTTTCAAAATTATTGCTCTAAAAATATGAAATTAGTGCCTCTTCATTTAATTTCGGATCCAGTTTGCATGCGTGAAAAAGTGCATATTTGGTTACTCATTTTTTTTCATGTACACTTTAATTTATCCCTTGAACTCTATTCGATTGTTTTCGCTTATATTTTTTTGTTTTCCATCCATTATTAGGTTTCTCTCCAGCAAGGCGATGTTCCGAGTACTTTCTTCTTCTCTAGAGGTGGTCTCAAAATTCTTTTCGAAGGCAGTATTATCACTTTTTGTACTATTTTCATAATAACTTGATTTGACTGGTCAGTTTTATCTTCCTTTGTATTACCAGAATTTAAGTTGTTGATATAACTCACTTATTTCACTTCTTAGTTTAACAATTTCGCTACACGTTTGTCCTGTACATTTTTTAATCGTTTTTTTTTAAATTGTTTCAAAAGTCTGCACTTTTCAGGTAAGCAATGATATCGTCACTGTTCAAACGCAGGTCAGGGGCCATTTTATTACTCGTTTTATGGCGGTTTTTTCAGCCCGTTTCAGGTACGCTAAACTAAACCTCCAATTAAACTTAAATAATAACTCTAGATGGTGCTCTGAATATCATTAAACTCTGGACGTCAAAAACGTGCAAAACCTTGTCTTTCTCTAGTAGTAATAAAATACACTTATCTAAATATTATCTTGACAACAACGAGCTAGAACTTGAAATAAATGGTTTGGGTATAATATTCAATAGCAAACTGTCATTTACTGTCCACATACGATATATTGTTAAACGATCTCTGAAAATGTTAGGATATTTAGTCAGGATAGGATCTCAGTTTTCAATATACACATAGTAGATAAAGTCGACATTTTCTTTATCAGAGAGAAAGCTAACTAACCAGCCGACAACAAAATCTTTAAAACCCATTAATTTTAATTTATGTGAGAAAAACTTAACGCTTAGAAAAGTTGGTATAAACTACATCTACTTGTTACCCATTTTATATGTCATATATAATTATTATTATTATTAATTAATTATGTAAATAAATATTTTCATTTGGTGGTGATTAAGAATATTAAAAAAAATTCAAAGAAGCGCGAAAAGAAAAACTGCAATGCGTAGAGTTATGTTACATGATTAATTTAGCAAACCCTTGTTTGTGTGTGATAGTGGCCACCCACCCTACATATATTTTTAAACTTATTTCACTAACCATCGTTCTCGTTTTCGAGATATCATAATTAAAATATTTGATGTTGATGCAAAATTTAAAAGCAAAATTTGGTTAATGTAAAAGTATACACTCTACTCAATTGTTTATTATTATCTTGGAAATTAAACAAGGGTTTGTAGCTTAAGTTAACAAACATATGAAGGGTGGGTGGGTGGCCTCTATCCCACCCTACAATCAGTAAAACATCAAAAAGTGTTGACCTAATAAATTTTTATAATAAAGGGTTTTCTAATAGGGACTTCGGAACTTTGACAGTGGATAGCCACCATATTTTTGAAGCTACGTTTGTCGATTTGACTCTTATTTATTTCGTTTATTTTGACGTATCACCGTGGATTGATATAGCGTTTAACAGCACGTGCAAATGATGAAATTATTTTATCAAAATGGATGTTCTGTTTGAAAAACGTTCTGAGCTCTTCGTCTATTTTAAAGTCACCATAATTGTTCTAAAGAGAGGTGTGGTGGATAAATTTGAATCCACTGGTACAGTACGACGATGAAACGAAAGGTTTACCGAAAACGTAGCAGCTGTCCGTACATAATTCATATAGGCAAGGGCCTAGAGCAGTAGGAAACTGTCCATCGGTTATTTTTTTAAAATTTAAATAACAACTTCAGTGATGCGACCCATTTTTGGATGAATGAATATGTCAAAAAGCAATTTGGGATGATATACGATATCAATCGACTAACGATATGTGGTTTTAACAAGACTAGGGGCTACTTGTCATACAGCTGGTGCTACATTGAACATTCATCATCTCACGTGGAGGTTATGCGAACTGGCCACTGAGATCGTGCAATTTGACAACGTTAGACTTTTTTCTGTGGGTTTTCTTAAGTCGCATATCTATACAACAGAGTCATGTAAAATTGGTCATTTTGGTTCCTATCCCAACTCTACATTTGCATGATGTTATATTCCATACATAATGGTTTCGATAGGCCTTTTAAAACAATAAAAAAAATTGACGACATCTGACACACACTTTATTTTATTTAGATTTATCTTAAATTAAGACTCAACAGTACCTCAATGGTTAATGGTACTGATCACTCTTCTAAATACTGACCCGGACTAAGAATCTGCACTCTCGCTATCACAATTTCGGCCACAACCATAAGCACCCACTACCCAACTTTTGGCATTTAGTTGGTGTTCCTTAAGGATCAATTTTATCGACCCTGATCATTAAAATTGACTTAAAAAAAGTATAAATTGTACTGCCATCACCATGTTTATCGACAATACCTACGTTTCACTCAATAACACATCGATTTCAGTATTTAAAATTTGCAAATATTCATTAAAACCTACGTTTAATAACGTAACCGATACGATTGCCCCACGTCAAATATGAATGACGAATTTCGCGTGTTCGCAAATTGTTTTCGTGCATTCGGAATTGTTTAACGGTCTAATGGACGGGTCGGCGGCGGCAACAATATCATAATTGAACTGCAGGACCGACCGGCGCGTGACTATTTCGGTCGGGGGGCATTATCCTGAATGCGAATTAATTGTTAACGCACCTCCACCGATTCCGATGATAATTGAATAATTCGCCGGGAAATAATCGTCGCGCGTGGGCGGCGGCCGGATTTTATATTGGAAACTCGTAAATATGTAAATTCCAAGTGTTTTACTCTTTTTTCCACCATGAAGTTTATCGCTTTTTTATGCATTTATGTATTGAGTGTGTTTTATTGCCCCTCAAATGAAATTGTTGATCGTCGACGGTCCAAACTGAACTACCCGCGAGAGAGTTTCGTAGTCAATAATAGAAATAAAACACTTATACAATCTTTTCATTTAAAATAAGTGCGACTAGCACTAAAATTAGGTTTATCAATGAAAACCAACTTAAAAAAATTACTAAATTTATTAAAATGTTGAAATTCGTACGAGAAGATTTAATTCATAAATTTATTTATTAATTAAAACTTGCTTACTTTCCTTGTATTAACAATGGAAAATTTTTGATGGTGTTTATTTTCATTCGAGAAATCCTAGTTTTGTGTTTTAATAATTGGAGGGTGGGATAGTGGCCACCCACCCACCCTACATATATATTTAAAACTAAAACCAAAACTTGGTTTAATATATTTAAATATTAACAGCAGTAAATCTGCTTTTATTAAAAAAAATTAAAGAAAAAAATGATTGAAGTAAAACTTTATTAAAATCTATAATCATTTTTGAAAGAATTTATTAATTTTTAATCATATGCCAATTGTTTTTCTATTTTTTTTAATGGATAAATGTGAATGTGCAGAGATTCGAACTGTTATCCTAAAACGTGTAAATTTTACCTGAATTTAAAGAGAATTTGGTGATTTATCTTGATTTTATCTTAATCTACAATTGATTATGATTGAATTAAATAATAATCAATCTCATGTCAATTGTTTTTTATAATAATAACAAGGGATAAACGTGAAGGTTTAGAAATGCAAACTGGTATGTAAAAAAGTATGTTTTTGCAATTTTAAACACAATTTAATTATTTTGTTTTATTTTATCTTAATCTATAATCGATTTTGAATATATTTTTTAATATTCAACCTTATATAAATTGTTTATTTATTTATATTGAAAGGATAAATGTGAAGGTGTAATCATACAAACTTCTATCTTAAAAAGTTTATTTTTTCCAAATTTAAATAAAATTTGATTATTTATTTTAATGTTTTCTTAATCTACAATTAATTCTGAATAAATTTACTCATATTTAAACTCACGTCAATTGTTTTTTTTTTCAATTTTTTCAAAAGGTAAATGTGAAGGTGCAGATATACAAATTGCTATTTCAAAAAAGGTAATTTTTTTAAATTTAAAAGAGAATTTAATTAACCTTCATTACTTTATCTTAATTTTCATTCAATTTCAAACAAAATTACTAAATTTCAACCTTGTATCAATTGTTTTACCATTGTTTTCTAAATGTTTATTATGAAGGTGGAAAGATGCAAAATGCTATCCATTAAAGTGTATTTTTTTGAATTTTAAGAATAGTTTTATTAGTTATTTATACTTTTTAATAATCTATAATCTATTCTAAATAAATTTACTTAAATTCAAACATATGTCAATTGTTTTTCTAATTTTTTCTAAAGGCTAAATATGAAATTAAAGAAATGCAAGCCCCTCTCCCAAAAAGTGAAATTTTTCCTAATTAAAAAACGAATTAATTCCTTTTTGTTATTTTGCCTTAACCTACAATAAATTTTGAATGAATTTAGTAATTTTTAACCTTACGTCAATTGTTTTTTCTATAATTTTTTAATGGATGAATGCGGATGTGCAGAGATTCAAACTGTTTAAGGAAAAATTGGTGATTTATCTTGACTTTGACGTAATCTACAATTGATTCTAATTGAATTAACTAATATTCAACCTTATATCAATTGTTTTTCTATTTTTTCTAAAGGCTAAATATGAAAGTGCAGAGATTCGAACTGCCATCTTAAAAAGTGTAAATTTTACCCGAATTTAAAGAGAATTTAATGATTTATTTTGACTTTGTCTTAATCTACAATTGATTTTAATTGAATTAACTATTATTGAACCTTATGTCAATTGTTTTTCTATTTTTTCTAAAGGCTAAATGTGAAAGTGCAGATATTCGAACTGCCATCTTAAAAAGTGTAAATTTTACCTGAATTTAAAGAGAATTTAATGAATTATCTTGACTTTATCGTAATCTACAATTGGTTTTGAATGAATTAACTAATATTTAACTTTATGTCAATTCTTTTTCTATTTTTTTTTTAAGGATAAATATGAAAGTGCAGAGATTCGAACTGCCATTTTAAAAAGTGTAAATTTTACCTGAATTTAAACAGAATTTGATGATTTATCTCGATTTTATCGTAATCTACAATTGATTTTGATTGAATTATCTAATATTCAACCCTCTATCAATTGTTTTTCTATTTTTTTTAAAGGCTAAATGTGAATGTGCAGAGATTCGAACGGCGATCTTAAAAAGTGTAAATTTTACCTGAATTTAAAGAGAATTTAATGATTTATCTTGATTTTATCGTAATCTATAATTGATTTTGATTGAATTATCTAATATTTAACCTTATATCAATTGTTTTTATATTTTTTCTAAAGGCTAATTGTGAAAGTGCAGAGATTCGAACTGTTATCTTAAAAATTGTAAATTTTACCTGAATTTAAAGAGAATTTGATGATTTATCTTGATTTTGTCGTAATCTACAATTGATTTTGATTGAATTATCTAATATTCAACCTTATGTCAATTGTTTTTCTATTTTTTCTAAAGGCTAAATATGAAAGTGCAGAGATTCGAACTGCCATCTTAAAAAGTGTAAATTTTACCGGAATTTAAAGGGAATTTTATGATTCATCTTGACTTTGTCGTAATCTACAATTGATTTTGATTGAATTATCTAATATTAAACCTTATATCAATTGTTTTTATATTTTTTCTAAAGGTTAAATGTGAAAGTGCAGAGATTCAAACTGCCATCTTAAAAAGTGTAAATTTTACCTGAATTTAAAGAGAATTTAATGATTCATCTTGACTTTGTCGCAATCTACAATTGATTTTGATTAAATTATCTAATATTCAACCCTATATCAATTGTTTTTCTATTTTTTCTAGAGGCTAAATATGAAAGTGCAGAGATTCGAACTGCCATCTTAAAAAGTGTAAATTTTACCTGAATTTAAAGAGAATTTAATGATTTATCTTCACTTTGTCGTAATCTACAATTGATTTTGATTGAATTAACTTATATTCAACCTTATGTCAATTGTTTTTCTATTTTTTCTAAAGGCTAAATGTGAAAATGCAGAGATTCGAACTGCCATCTTAAAAAGTGTAAATTTTAACTGAATTTAAAGATAATTTGATGATTTATCTTGACTTTGTCGTAATCTACAATTAATTTTGATTAATTAACTAATATTCAACCTTATGTAAATTGTTTTTCTATTTTTGCTAAAGGCTAAATGTGAAAGTGCAGAGATTCGAACTGTCATCTTAAAAAGTGTAAATTTTACCTTAATTTAAAGAGAATTTGATGATTTATCTCGACTTTGTCGTAATCTACAATTGATTTTGATTGAATTAACTAATATTCAACCTTATGTCAATTGTTTTTTTATTTTTTCTAAAGGCCAAATATGAAAGTGCAGAGATTCGAACTGCCATCTTAAAAAGTGTAAATTTTACCTGAATTTAAACAGAATTTGATGATTTATTTTGACTTTGTTGTAATCTACAATTGACTTTGATTGAATTAACTAATATTCAACCTTATGTCAATTGTTTTTCTATTTTTTCTTAAGGCTAAATATGAAAGTGTAGAGATTCGAACTGCCATCTTAAAAAGTGTAAATTTTACCTGAATTTAAAGAGAATTTGATGATTTATCTTGACTTTGACGTAATATACAATTGATTTTGATTGAATTATCTAATATTAAACCTTGTATCAATTGTTTTTCTATTTTTTCTAAAGGCTAAATTTGAAAGTGCAGAGATTCGAACTGCCATCTTAAAAGTGTAAATTTTACCTGAATTTAAAGCGAATTTGATGATTTATCTTGACTTTATCGTAATCTACAATTGATTTTGATTGAATTATCTAATATTCAACCTTCTGTCAATTGTTTTTCTATTGTTTCTAAAGGCTAAATATGAAAGTGCAGAGATTCAAACTGCCATCTTAAAAGTGTAAATTGTACCTGAATTTTAAGAGAATTTCATGATTTATCTTGATTTTGTCGTAATCAACAATTGTTTTTAATTGAATTAATCAATATTCAACCTTATGTCAATTGTTTTTCTATTTTTTCTAAAGGCTAAATGTGAAAGTGCAGAGATTCAAACTGCCATCTTAAAAAGTGTTAATTTTACCTGAATTTAAAGCGAATTTCATAATTTATCTTGACTTTGTCGTAATCTACAATTGATTTTGATTGAATTAACCAATATTCAACCTTATGTCAATTGTTTTTCTATTTTTTCTAAAGGCTAAATGTGAAAGTGCAGAGATTCGAACTGACATCTTAAAAAGTGTAAATTTTACCTGAATTTAAAGAGAATTTAATGATTTATCTTGACTATGTCGAAATCTACAATTGATTTTGATTGAATTAACTAATATTCAATCTTATGTCAATTGTTTTTCTAATTTTTCTAAAGGCTAAATATGAAAGTGCAGAGATTCGAACTGACATCTTAAAAAGTGTAAATCTTACCTGAATTTAAAGAGAACTTAATGATTTATCTTGACTTTTTCGCAATCTAAAATTTATTTTGATTGAATTTACTAATATTTAATCTTATATCAATTGTTTTTCTATTTTTTTTCTAGAGGCTAAATGTGAAAGTGCAGAGATTCGAACTGCCATCTTAAAAAGTGTAAATTTTACCTGAATTTAAAGAGAATTTAATGATTTATCTTGACTTTGTCTTAATCTACAATTGATTTTGATTAATTAATTAATATTCAACCTTATGTCAATTGTTTTTCTATTTTTTCTAAAGGTTAAATGTGAATGTGCAGAGATTCAAACTGCCATCTTAATAAGTGTAAATTTTACCTGAATTTAAAGAGAATTTAATGATTTATTTTGACTTTGTCGTAATCTACAATTGATTTTGATTGAATTAACTAATATTCAACATTGTGTCAATTGTTTTTTTATTTTTTCTAAAGGCTAAATGTGAAAGTGCAGAGATTCGAACTGCCATCTTAAAAAGTGTAAATTCTACCTGAATTTAAAGAGAATTTAATGATTTATCTTGACTTTGTCGTAATCTACAATTGGTTTTGATTGAATTAACTAATATTCAACCTTATGTCAATTGTTTTTATCTTTTTTCTAAAGGCTAAATGTGAAAGTGCAGAGATTCGAACTGCCATCTTAAAAAGTGTAAATTCTACCTGAATTTAAAGAGAATTTAATGATTTATCTTGACTTTGTCGTAATCTACAATTGATTTTGATTGAATTAACTAATATTCAACCTTATGTCAATTGTTTTTCTATTTTTTCTAATGGATAAATGTGAAAGTGCAGAGATTCGAACTGCCATCTTAAAAAGTGTAAATTTTACCTAAATTTAAAGAGAATTTAATGATTTATCTTGACTTTGTAGTAATCTACAATTGATTTTGATTGAATTAACTAATATTCAACTTTATGTCAATTGTTTTTCTATTTTTTCTAAAGGCTAAATGTGAAAGTGCAGAGATTCAAACTGCATCTTAAAAAGTGTAAATTTTACCTGAATTTAAGGAGAATTTGATAATTTATCTTAATCTACAATCGATTATGATTAAATTAACTATTATTTAACCGTATGTCAATTGTTTTACTGTCAATTTCTCAAAGGATGAATGAGAATGTGTGGATATAAAATCTACTGTTTCTATAAGGGCGAATTTCTGGTAACTAAATATTCTAATAAGCTAAACCGGCTTACCAAAAAAGAAAGTAATATTTGCATATTCGCATACGTTCATTTTCCACCTCACTAATTCTCCAGATTACACTGTGCTTACAACGTGCGAATCAACCTACTACTCCCAGCCAATTAGCATATCAACTTCGTTCACTAACAGTAATCCTTTGATAATATTTCCCCACTTTCCTTACCAGATTGCTGAATGATTAATTCACACCAGTCGCCTCCAATTCCCCTCACCTCATTCGGGCCATCCATTTAAAACTCGTAAAAGAGACATAATGCATCTTTCAAAAAAACGGTGTAATCCAATCAGCGGACCCTCCTCAAAGACGGAATAATGACTAAAGCAGTATTTAAATCCGAAAATGGTGAATTTACGCGAAAATCCGTTGTCCGGAGAAGAGTAAACAGCGTGCGCCTCCCTTAATCCATTCGACATTTCGAATACTCCAGAGGGTCCGAAATCGAATTTGGCCCGCGCTAAAAAACACACCCGTCCGCCCGAGAATAAACAAAGGTCGATGGGAGGGGTTGTTTGTTATTTTCGGGGCCTTCGCCCGTTCGCGTAATTAATTTTCCCGGATTAGGGCCGGAATGAGCGCCGTGAAAGGTAAAAAGTATTTTAATAATATCGCGAACGCTCGGGGATTTCAACTGGTAACTTCGGGTAAGCCGTGGAGTTTCAACAATCGTGAAAATATAAAAATGATTTCTTTAGATCATTTAATTCTCCTCCTTTCTATAATTCCAATTTAACTCATCATTTCGTCACTAATAACTACTTACCCTGTAATTGACCTAGAGGCATGAGGTGTCAGCTTTTTTTGAGTGGCGTTATCACTACTATATATTTATGTTGACATAATAAAATATTTAGATGTAAATTTAAAAATCCATCTGTACTGATTTCCCTTAACAAAACACGTTATTCAACACATGTCTTCGTGCCGGTTTCGAAAGCGAACGTCGGCGTGTTTAGTGATTACCCGGCGACACGGATCCGATATCCGTTTACCCGAACATCCGGTTAATACTTGTCTATCACCAAGAACTTCCCCCGATCTATTTCCACTTCCACGCATGAAATTTCCATCATAACCGTGGTCCGCATATTTCCCTTCGCAAATATGGCGTCAAGGGTCGCCCGTCGTGTTCCGTGTGTTAAGCGTTTTTAATAAGAAAATAAAATATTCATCCGTTCGAAGGGCCGCACCGGGACGGGGTCGAATTGACGGAAGGGTAGTTATATCCACTTTCTCTTAAATTGTTTCTGCGCGAAGTATTCTGATGTGTGGCCGTGCGCCATCCGTCCGTCCCGACGAGGAGGATGAAACGAAAGAGGAGAAAAAAACGTATGTGTCAATATAATTTTCCTCTTAGAGGAAAGAATGGATGCGTGAGGTGAATTTAATCGTGCACGATGAGAACTGTGGTGGAAAGATGAAGAAGGGGGAGGGATATATATTTTTTTCTGTAAGCGAATTACGAATCAAAACGAAAGATAATGTCATTTCTAATAAATAGGTTTTGATTAAGTTTACGAAATAAAATCATTAATTATTTAGTTGTATTAAATTTATCCTCAATATTATGGTTTTATTACTCAGTGACATAAAAATCGCAACTAGAAGAAAGCATAAATTTTAAACTATTAATGTTAAAAAGTAATTAGTTAAAAGAGCAAAATTAAATAGATTTTTTATTAATAATGGGTTGGTTATCTCGTTTGCAAACGCTATAAGCTCTCCAGAACGAATTAGATTAAAGATTGTTTGGTATACAATACCACACAATTCTTGAGGTATTGTCTACCAAAAAATCTTCGTCTTTTGCATGTCAAAGTCATATGAAGGTCAAGGTCAAGGACATCCTCTAACCTTTAACTAGCCGCTTCTAGAACCTTCTTACGACCCCTCAAGGTCAGAGGAGGTTTTAGAATCGGATAGTTCTAACTAGTTAATTGTACTAATCTCTAATTCATATTGAAGAGCTTGCAGCATCTGCGTAGTACTATCTCTATAATAAAGTCATATACAGTCTTAATAGGCGACCATAGCAAGATTTTGCTATTATCCTTAGCGAATTGGTCCATAAAAACGCTCGCATTGTCTTGCTGAAAATGTGGGTTTTCCAACTGCTGAAGAAATGAAAGAATATGGGGTTCTATCACCTCATCAACATATCACTGAGTGATTCTTTTTATGAATAAGAAACAAGACAATTGCTGCCAACAATTACTGCTATACCCGGCGCATCCACCATAAGTAAAATTTCAATTAATCTACATTGATTAATTTTAAACTGTCTATAATCTCTACATTTTAATTGATTTACGCGAATGTTATAATTATTAGAGGGTGGAATAGTGGCCACCCACCCACCCTACATATATAAAAAAATACAAACGAAAACACTACTTTTCAATTTTGTTTTAACATCAACACTAACATTGAAGTTATTTTTTGGAAATGAAATACAGTGATTTTTTTAAACAAAATTATATATGTAGTTTTCGTCGGTATCCACTATTCCACCCTTCATTTTTAATAATTTAATTATCAGTTTTATGCAAAATAATTATTACAGAAAGAATATTTTTGTAATACATAACATACAACATTTTGTATAATCAAAATATTAATTAAATAAAAATTACGCTAATGTTTTAATGATTGGAGGGTGGGATAGTGGCCACCCACCCACCCTACATATACAATTGTATTATAATCACTATCACTCGTTTCGTTTCCAACAAATAACTCCAATATTAGTGTTGATGTTCAGAAATTTTAACGTAAATTTTTAGTTTGAATTTCCTTGTTTATTTAGGGTGTGTAGGTGTCCACTATCGCATCCTTAATTTTTAATAAGATAATCTTCAGTTTAGTGATGAATAAATTGTCAAAAATATAATATTTTTGTAATAACTAAAATATTATTATTTGTACGAATAAAAGTTGTTTTTGCAAGATTTACGCGAATGTTATAATAGTTGGAGGATGATATAGTGATCACCCACCCACCTCACGTCAACTGTTTTGTTGGGGTGTTAAAGATACGTCATTTATGCAGGTATTTTGAAATATTCAGAGCAATCCAATTGGTAATTATTATTTTAAAAGGATTAAAACTCTCGAATGCATTTTTTAATCCCTTCATTTCAATTCTAACCACCGCCATTTTGTTTCTAAATGCGATACATCAATTGTTTTAGTGAGGGGTTAAAGATACGTCACTTGTGTATGTATTTTGAAATTTTCAAACCAATCCCACTTGTAATTAGTATTTTAGGAGTGAAATTATCTAATGCATTTTTGATTTCCTTCATATCAATTTTAACCGCTGCCATTTTGTTTCTAACTATGACACTTTAAGTGTTTGAGTGGGGTGTTGAAGATACATTAATTCTGTATGCATTTTAAAATTTTCAAACCAATCCCACTGGTAATTATTATTTTAGAGGCATTCAAACCCTCGAATGCATTTTTCAATTCCTTTATTTAAATTTAAACCGTCGCCATTTTGTTTCTAACCGCGATACATCAATTGTTTTAGTTGAACGTTAAAGATATGTTAATTCTGTATGTAATTTGAAATTTTTAAACCAATCCCACTGGTTATTACTATTTTAGAAGTATTCAAACCCTCGATTGAATTTTGTAATTCTTTAATTCCAAATTTTACCGTCACCATTTTCTTTTTGACTACGATACATCAATTATCTTAGTGAAATATTAAAGATACGACAATTTTGTATATATTTTGGTATTTTAAAACGAATCCCACTATTAATTATTATTTTATAAGGATTCAAACTCTCGAATGCATTTATTAATTCCTTCATTTCAATTCTAACCGTTGCCATTTTGTTTCTAACTGCGATATATCAATTGTTTTAGTGCAATGTTAATGATACGTTAATTCTGTCTGTATTTTAAAATTTTTAAACCAATCCCACTGATAATTGTTATTTTAGAAGTATACAAACACTCGAGTGCATTTGTTAATTCCTTCTTTTTAATTTTAATCGTTGCCATTTTGTTTCTAACTATAATACATGCATTTTCTTAATTTCGGGTTAAAGATACATCAATTCTGTATATACTTTATAATCTACAAAGCAATCCCACAAGTGATTATTATTTCAAAAGCATTTAAACGCTCAAATGCATTTTTAATTCCTTCATTTCAATTTTAACAGCCTCCATTTTGTTTTTAACTATGATATATCAATTGTTTTAATAAGGAGTTAAAGATTATGTATGTTTTTTAAAATTATGTATGTTTTTAAAATTTTTTAAACCAATCCTACTGGAAATTATTATTTTGTTGGGATTAAAACCATCAAATGTATTTTTTAATTCCTTCATTTCAAATTCTAACCACCGCCATTTTGTTTCTAACAGCGATACTTCGATTGTTTTAGTTGGTTGTTAAAGACCCTTTCATTCTGTATATGTTTTAAAGTTTTTAAACCAATCCCATTGGTAATTATTATTTTGGAACCCTCGAATGCATTTTTTAATTCCTTCATTTTAATTTTATCCTCCGCCATTTTGTTTCTAACTGCGATATATCAATTGTTTTAGTGGATTGTTAAAGATAGGTCAATTCTGTATGTACTTTTAAATTTTCAAATCTATCCCACTGGTAATTATTATTTTAGAGGGATTCAAACCCTCGAATGCATTTTTCAATTCCATTATTTAAATTTAAACCGTCGCCATTTTGTTTCTAACCGCGCTACATCAATTGTTCTAGTAGGGTGTTAAAGATACGTTAATTCTGTATGTACTTTGAAATTTTCAGACCAATCCTACTGGTAATTATTATTTTAGGAGGATTCAAATGCAATTTTTAATTCCTTCATTTCAATTTCTACCGCCGCCATTTTGTTTCTAATTGCGATACATAAATTGTTTTAATGTGATGTTAAAGATACGTCAATTTTGTAAGTATTTTAAAATGATCAAACCAATCCCACTGGTAATTATTATTTTACAAGGATTTAAAACCTCTAATGCATTATTTAATTAATTCATTTGAATACTAAACGTCGCCATTTTGTTTCAAACTAAAATGCATCAATTATTTTGGTGGGGTGTTAAATATACGTCAATTACGTATGTAATTTGAAATTTTCAAACCAATCCCACCGGTACATATCATTTTAGAAAGGTTCAAACCCTCGAGTGCATTTTTCAATTCCTTCATTTCAATTTTACCTATCGCCATTTTGTTTCTAATTGCGAAAGATCAATTGTTTTAGTGGAATATTAAAGATATGTCATTTATATAGGCATTTTTAAATTTGCAAGCGAATCACACTGGTAATGATTATTTTAGAAGGATTCAAACTCTCGAATGCATTTCTTAATTTGTTCATTTAAATTTTAACTGTCGCCATTTTCTTCCAAGTACCACACATCAATTGTTTTACATGGAGTATTAAAGATATGTCATTTCTATATGTATTTTTAAATTTTCAAACCAATCCCACTTGTAATTATTATTTTAGAAGGATTGAAACCATCGAATGCATGTTTTAGTTCCTTCATTTCAATTCTAACCGCCGCCATTTTGTTTATAACTGCGATACATCAATTATTTTAGTAGGGTAATAAAGATACGTCAATTCTGTATGTAATTTGAAATTTTAAAACCAATCCCACTTGTAATTAGTACTTTAGGATTGAAATTCTCTAATGCATTTTTTATTTACTTCATTTCAATTTTAACCGCTGCCATTTTGTTTCTAACTATGACACTTCAATTGTTTGCATGGAGTGTTAAAGACACGTTAATTTTGTATGCATTTTGAAATTGTCAAATCAATACCACTGGTAATTATTATTTTAAAGGGATTCAAACCCTTAAATGCATTTTTTTTAATTCCTTCATTTCAATTTTAACCGTCGCCATTTTATTTCTAATTACGATACATCAATTGTTTTAGTTGTGTGTTAACGATGCATTAATTCTGTATGTTTTTTAAAATTTTCAAACTAATCCCATTGGTAATTACTAATTTAGGATGATTGAAACACTCTAATGCATTTTTTATTTACTTCATTTCAATTTTAGCCGCTGCCAATTTGTTTCTAACTAATAAAAATCAATTGTTTTAGTGGAATATTAAAGACACATCATTTCTCTATACATTTTGAAATTTTCAAGTCACTCCCACTACTAGTTTTTATTTTGGAAACATTCAAACTCTCAAATGCATATTTAATTCATTCATTTTAATTTTGATTGCAGCCATTTTGTTGTCAATTGCTATACATGAATTGTTTTTATGAGGTGTTAAAGATAGATCGATTATGTGTGTATTTTAAAATTTTCAAACCAATCCCACTGGTAATTATTATTTTATAAGGATTTAAACCCTCGAATGCATTTCTAAATTTCTTCATTTCAATTTCAACCGCCACCCTTTTGTTTCTAACTGCGATACATCAATTTTTCAAGTAGGGTATTAAAGATAAATAAATTATGTATGTATTTTAAAATTTTGATACCAATTACACTAGTAATTATTATATTACAAGGATTAAAACTCTCAAATACATATTTTTTTCCTTCATTTCAAATTTAACCGCCGCCATTTTGTTTCTAACTGCGATATATGGATTACATTAGTAGGGTGTGAAAAATACATCAATTCTGTATGCATTTTAAAAATTTTAAACCAATCCCACTATTAATTATTATTTTAGAATGATTTAGAACTTCCGAATGCATTTATTAATTCCTTGGTTTTAATTCTAACCGTTGTCATTTTGTTTCTAACTGTGATATATCAATTGTTTTAGTGGAGTGTTAAAGATACGTCAATTCTATATGTACTTTTAAATTTTCAAACCAATTCCACTAGTAATTCTTATTCTAGGAGGATTCAAACTCTCGACTGCATTTTTTAATTCCTTAATTAAAATTTTAACTGTCGCCATTTTATTTCTAACTAAGATAGGTGCATTATTATTTTAGTAGGTTGTTAAGGATACGTTAATTATGTATGCATTTAAAAAAATTTTTAACAAGTTTCAACGGGTAATTATTATTTTAGAAGGATTTAAACCCTCGAATGCATTTTTTTATTTACTTCATTTCAATTTTAACCGTCGCCATTTTGTTTCTAACTACGAAACATCAGCTGTTTTAGTGGGGTGTTGAAGATACATCAACTCTATATATTTTTAAATTTTCAACCCAACCCCACTGGTAATAATTATTTTAAATGTAATAAAACCCTCGAATGCATTTTTTAATTCCTTAAATTCAGTTTTAACCGCTGCCATTTTGTTTCTAACTGCGATACATCAATTGTTTTAATGGGAAGTTAAAGACACGTTAAATCTGTATGGGCTTTGAAATTTTCAAACAGATCCCACGGGTAATTATTATTTAAAATAAATTCAAGCCCTCGAATGCATTTTCTTAATTTCTTCACTTCAATTTAAACCATCGCCATTTTGTTTCTTACTACCAAACATCAATTGGCTTATTATTAATTCAATTTTAACCACCACACATCAGTTGTTTTAGTGGGATGTTAAAGACACTTCAATTTTGAATGTATTTTGAAATTTTCGTAATTATTATTTTACAAGGTTTCAAACAATAGAGTACATTTTAAATTAATTCATATTTATTTTGCTGCCGATACATCAATTTTTTATAGGAGGATCTGAGATACATCAATTAAGTGTGAATTTTAAGAATTTTAAAATTTTCAATTGGTAATTATTATCTTAGAAGGATTGAAACCCGTGAATACATTGTTTAATTATTTCATTTCAGTTTTAACCGCCGCCATTTTGTTTATAACTGCGATACATCAATTGTTTTAGTGAAGTGTTAAAGATACGTCAATTTTGTATGTATTTTGAAATTTTTAAGTCAATCCCACTGGTAATTATTATTTTAGAAGGATTCAAACCCTCGAATGCATATTTTAATTCCTTAATTTTTATTTTTACAGGCGCCATTTTATTTCTAAATATGATACATCAATTGTTTTAATGGGATGTTAAAGATATGTTAATTCTGTATATATTTTGAAATTTTTGAACGAATCCCAATGGTAATTATTATTTTACAAGGATTCAAACCATAGAATGCAATTTTTAATTCCTTCATTCCAATTCTAACCGCCGCCATTTTGTTTGTAATTGCAATACATAAATTGTTTTAATGTAATGTTAAAGATACGCCAATTTTGTAAGTATTTTGAAATGATCAAACCAATCCCACTGGTAATTATTATTTTACAAGGATTTAAAACCTCTAATGCATTATTTAATTAATTCATTTCAATACTAAACGTCGCCATTTTGTTTCAAACTAAAATGCATCAATTATTTTAGTGGGGTGTTAAATATACGTCAATTACGTATGTAATTTGAAATTTTCAAACCAATCTCACTGGTACATATCATTTTAGAAAGGTTCAAACCCTCGAGTGCATTTTTCAATTTCTTCATTTTAATTTCACCTATCGTTATTTTGTTCCTAATTGCGATACATCAATTGTTTTAGTGGAATATTAGTGATATGTCATTTCTATATGTATTTTTATGTTTTCAAACCAATCTCACTGGTAATTATTAAATTAGAATGATTCAAACTCTTGAATGCATTTTTTAATTTTTTCATTTAAATTTTAACTGTCGCCATTTCCTTCCAAGTACTACACATCAATTGTTTTTAATGGAATGTTAAAGATATGTCATTTCTATATGGATTTTTAATTTTCAAACTAATCCCACTGGTAATTATTATTTTAGAAGGATTGCAACTCTAAAATGCATTTTTTAATTCCTTCATTTCAATTCTAACCGCCGCCATTTTGTTTATAAGTGCGATACATCAATTATTTTAGTAGGGTAATAAAGATACGTCAATTCTGTATGTAATTTGAAATTTTAAAATCAATCCCACTTGTAATTAGTACTTTAGGATTGAAATTCTCTAATGCATTTTTTATTTACTTCATTTCAATTTTAACCGCTGCCATTTTGTTTCTAACTATGAAACTTCAATTGTTTGCATGGAGTGTTAAAGACACGTCAATTTTGTATGCATTTTGAAATTGTCAAATCAATACCACTGGTAATTATTATTTTAAAGGGATTCAAACCCTTAAAAGCATTTTTTTAATTCCTTCATTTCAATTTTAACCGTCGCCATTTTATTTATAATTACGATACATCAATTGTTTTAGTTGTGTGTTAACTATGCATTAATTCTGTATGTTTTTTGAAATTTTCAAACTAATCCCATTGGTAATTACTAATTTAGGGTGATTGAAACACTCTAATGCATTTTTTCTTTACTTCATTTCAATTTTAGCCGCTGCCGTTTTGTTTTTAACTAATAAAAATCAATTGTTTTAGTGGAATATTAAAGACACATCAGTTCTCTATACATTTTGAAATTTTTAAACAAATCCCACTGGCAATTTTTATTTTACAAGAATTCAAACTCTCAAATGCATTTTTAATTTATTTATTTTAATTTTGACGGCAACCATTTGGTTTTCAACAGCGATACATGAATTGTCTTAGTAGGGTGTTAGAGATAGATCAATTCTGTGTGTATTTTAAAATTTTCAAACTAATCCCACTATTAATTATTATTTTAGAAGGATTTAAACCCTCGAATGCATTTCTAAATTCATACATTTCAATTTCAACCGTCATCCTTTTGTTTCTAACTTCGATACTCAATTGTTTAATTGTGATTTTAAAGATTTATCAATTCTGTATGTATCTTGAAATTTTTAAACCAATCCCACAGGTAATTATTATTTTAGAAGGATTTAAACCCTCAAATGCATTTCTTAATTCCTTCATTTCAATTTCAACCGCCATTATTTTGTTTCTAACTGCGATTGATGTATCGCAGTTAGATGTTCTAGTGAGATGTTAAAGATAAATAAATTATGTATGTGTTTTGAAATTTTTATACCAATTCCACTGGTAATTATTATATTACAAGGATTTAAACTCTCAAATACATATTTTATTTCTTTCATTTGAATTTTAACCGCCGCCATTTTGTATCTAACTGCGATACATCAATTGTTTTAATGGGAAGTTAAAGACACGTTAAATCTGTATTGGTTTTGAAATTTTCAAACAGATCCCATGGGTAATTATTATTTAAAATAAATTCAAACCCTCGAATGCATTTTCTTAATTTCTTCACATCGATTTAAACCATCGCCATTTTGTTTCTTACTACCAAACATCAATTGTCTTATTATTAATTCAATTTTAACTACCGCCATTTTATTTCTACATACATATAAAGATACTTCAATTTTGAATATATTTTGAAATTTTCGTAATTATTATTTTACAAGGTTTCAAACTATAGAGTACATTTTAAATTAATTCATATTTATTTTGCTGCCGATACATCAATTTTTTATAGGAGGATTAAAGATACATCAATTAAGTGTGAATTTTAAAACTTTCAATTGGTAATTATTATCTTAGAAGGATTGAAACCCGTGAATACATTGTTTAATTGTTTCATTTCAGTTTTAACCGCCGCCATTTTGTTTCTAACTGCGATACATCAATTGTTTTAGTGAAGTGTTAAAGATACGTCAATTTTGTATGTATTTTGAAATTTTTAAGTCAATCCCACGAGTAATGATTATTCTAGAAGTATTCAAACCCTCGATTGCATTTTTTAATTCCTTCATTTCAATTTTAACCGTCGGCATTTTATTTTCAATTACGATACATCAATTGTTTTAGTGAAGTGTTTCAGATACGTCAATTTTGTACGTATTTTAAAATTTTCAAACTAATCTCGTTGGTAATTAATAATTTAGGACGATTGAAACACTCTAATGCATTTTTTATTTTATTCATTATAATTTTAACCGCCGCCATTTTGTTTCTAACTAAGAAATATCAATTGTTTTAGTGGAATGTTAAAGACACATTATTTCTGTATATATTTTGAATTTTTTAAGCCAATCCCACTGGCAATTTTTATTTTACAAGGATTCAAACTCTCAAATGCATTTTTAATGCATTCATTTTAATTTTGACCGCAGTTATTTTGTTTCTAACTATGATACATCAATTGTTCTAGTGAAGTGTTAAAGATAAATAAATTATGTATATATTTTGAAATTTTCAAACCAATCGCACTGGTAAATATTATTTCAGAAGGATACTATCAAATGAATTTTTCAATTCCAAAATTTCAATTTTAACCGTCGCCATTTTGTTTCTAACTAAAATACATCAATTATTTTGGTTGGGTGCTAAAGACAGATTATTTATATATATATTTTGTAATTTTTAAAGTAATCCCATTAGTAATTATTTTTTTTATATAGATTCAAACCCTCGAATAGATGTTTTATTGATTCCTACATTTCAATTTTAACCGTCGCCATTTTGTTTCTTAATAAGATGCACACATTATTTTAGTGGGATGTTAAAGATACGTCAATTCTATATGTATTCTGAAATTTTTTAACCAATCCCACTGGTTATTATTATTATTTTAGAAGGATTCAAACCCTCGAATGCATTTTTTAATTCCTTCATTTCAATTTTACCGCCGCCATATTGTTTCTAATTACGATACATCAATTGTTTTAATAGTGTGTTAAAGTTACGTCAAATCTGTATGTATATTGAAATTTTCAAACCAATCTCACTGGTAATTATTATTTTAGAAGGACTCAAACTCTCAAGTGTATTTTTTAATTCCTTCATTTCAATTTTAACCGTTGTCATTTTGTTTTTATCTGTGATATTTCAATTGTTTTAGTGGAATGTTAAAATACGGTAATTCTGTTTGTATTTAGAAATTTTTAAACTAATCCCATTGGTAATTATTATTTTAGAAGAATACTAACCTTCGAATACAATTTTTAATTTCAATTTTGAACGTCTCCATTTTGTTTATAACAACGATACATAAATTGTTTTAGTAGGGTATTAAAGATACCTCATTTCTGTATCTATTTTAGAAATTTCAAGCTAATCCAACTAGTAATTATTACTTAAAAAGGATTCAAAACAACAAATGCATTTTTTAAATGCTTAATTTCAATTTTAACTGCCGCCATTTTGTTTTTTGACTACGATACATCAATTATCTTAGTGAAATATCAAAGATACATCAATTCTGTATATATTTTAAAATTCTAAAACCTATCCCAATATTAATTATTATTTTACAAAGATTCAAACTCTCAAATACTTATTTTATTTCTTTCATTTGAATTTTAACCGCCGCCATTTTGTTTCTAACTGCGATATATTGATTACATTATTAGACTATAAAATATACATCAATTATGTATGCATTTTGAAATTTTTAAACCAATCCCAATGGTAATCATTTTTTAGAAGGATTCAAACTCTCGAATGCATTTATTAATTCCTTCATGTTAATTCTAACCGTTGCCATTTTGTTTCTAACTGCGATATATCAATTGTTTTAGTAGAGTGTTAAAGATACGTCAATTCTGTATGCATTTTTAAATTTTCAAACCAATCCCATTAGGTATTATTATTCTAGAAGGTTTCAAACCCTCGATTGCATTTTTTAATTCCTACATTGCAAGTTTAACCGTCGCTATTTTATTTATAATTACGAAACATCAATTGTTTTATTTAAGTGTTGAAGATGCGTCAATTCTGTATGTATTTTGAAATTTTCAAGCTAATCCCATTGGTAATTACAAATTTAAGATGATTGGAACACTCTAATGCATTTTTTATTTTCTTCATTTCAATTTTAACCGCTGCCATTTTGTTTCTAACTAGAAAATATCAATTGTTTTAGTAGAATGTTAAAGAGACGTCATTTCTATATATATTTTGAAATTTTCAAACCAATCCCACTGGTAATTTTTATTTTACAAGGATTCAAACTCTCAAATGCATTTTTAATTCATTAATTTTAATTTCAACCGGAGCCATTTTGTTTTCAACTGCGATACATGAAATATTTTAGTGATAGATAAAGATAGATCACTTTTGTGTGTATTTTAGAATTTTCAAACCAATCCAATTAGTAATTATTATTTTAGAAGGATTTAAACACTGGAATGCATTTCTAAATTCTTTAATTTCCATTTTAACCGCCACCCTTTTGTTTCTAACTGCGTTACATCAATTTTTCTAGTGTGGTGTTGAAGATAAATAAATTATGTATGTATTTTGAAGTTTTCATAGCAATTCCACTGGTAATTATTATATTACAAGGATTTAAACTCTCGAATGCATTTATTAATTCCTTCATTTTAATTTTAACCGCCGCCATTTTGTTTCTAACTGCGAAATATTGATTACATTAGTAGGCTGTAAAATATACATCAATTCTGTATGCATTTGAAAATTTTTGAACCAATCCCACTATTAATTATTATTTTAGAATGATTTAAATCTCTCGAATGCATTTATTAATTCCTTGGTTTTAATTCTAACCGTTGCCATTTTGTTTCTAACTGTGATATATCAATTGTTTTAATGGGAAGTTAAAGACACGTTAAATCTGTATGGGCTTTGAAATTTTCAAACAGATCCCACGGATATTTAAAATAAATTCAAGCCCTCGAATGCATTTTCTTAATTTCTTCACTTCAATTTAAACCATCGCCATTTTGTTTCTTACTACCAAACATCAATTGTCTTATTATTAATTCAATTTTAACCACCGTCATTTTATTTCTACATCAGTTGTTTCAGTGGTATGTTAAAGATACTTCAATTTTGAATGTATTTTGAAATTTTCGTAATTATTATTTTACAAGGTTTCAAACTATAGAGTACATTTTAAATTAATTCATATTTATTTTGCTGCCGATACATCAATTTTTTATAGGAGGATTAAAGATACATCAATTAAGTGTGAATTTTAAAATTTTCAATTGGTAATTATTATGTTAGAAGGATTGAAACCAGTGAATACATTGTTTAATTATTTCATTTCAGTTTTAACCGCCGCCATTTTGTTTCTAACTGCGATACATGAATTGTTTTAGTGAAGTGTTAAAGATACGTCAATTTTGTATGTATTTTGAAATTTTTAAGTCAATCCCACGAGTAATGATTATTCTAGAAGAATTCAAACCCTCTAATGCATTTTTTAATTCCTTTATTTCAATTTTAACCGTCGCCATGTTACTTCTAATTACGATACATTAATTGTTTTAGTTGTGTATTGAAGATGCGTCAATTCTGTATGTATTTTGAAATTTCCAAACTAATCTCATTAGTAATTACTATTTTAGGATGATTGAAACACTCTAATGTATTTTTTATTTTCTTCATATCAATTCTAACCGTTGCAATTTTGTTTCTAAGTACGAAAAATCAATTGTTTTAGTGGAATGTTAAAAAAAACGTCATTTCTGAATACATTTTGAAATTTTCAATCCAATCCCACTGGTAATTTTTATTTTACAAGGATTAAAACTCTCAAATGCATTTTTAATTCATTCATTTTAATTTTGACCGCAGCCATTTTGTTTTCAAATGTGATACATGAATTGTTTTAGTAGGGTGTTAAAGATACATCAATTCTGTGTACATTTTAAAATTTTTAAACCAATCCCACTGGTAATTATTATTTTAGAAGGATTTAAACTTCTAAATTCCTACATTTCAATTTCAACCGCCACCCTTTATTTCTAACTGCGATACATTAATTTTTCAAGTGGAGTGTTAAAGATAAATAAATTATGTATGTATTTTGAAATTTTAACACCAATTCCACTTGTAATAATTATTTTACAAGGATCCAAACCTTCGAATGCATTTTTTTAGTTTCTTCATTTAAGTTTTAACCGCCGCCATTTTGTTTTTAACTACGATACATCAATTATTTTAGTGGGGTGTTAAAAATACATCAATTCTGTATGCATTTTGAAATTTTCAAACCAATCCTACTGGTTATTATTATTTTAAGAGGATTTAAACCCTCAAATGCATTTTTAATTCCTTCATTTCAATTTTATTTGCCGCCATTTTGTTTCTAACTACGATACATCAATTGTTTTAGTTGCGTGTTAAAGATACATCAATTCTGTATATATTTTTAAATTTTTAAACCAATCCTTACTGATAATTATTATTTTAGAAAGATTTAAACACTAAAATGCATTTTTTAAATCCTTCATTTCAATTCTAACCGTCGCCATTTTGTTTATAACTACAATACATCAATTGTTTTAGTGAGGTGTTAAAAATACATTAATTCTGTATCTATTTGAAAATATACAAACTAATCGAACTAGTAATTATTATTTTAGAAGGATTCAAAACCACACATGCATTTTTTATATCCTTCATTTTAATTCTAATTGCCCCCATTTTGTTTTTAACTGCGATTCCAATTGTTTTAGTATGATTTTAAAGATACGTCAATTCTGTATGTATTTTGAAATTTTTAAACCAATCCCACTAGTAATTATTATTTTAAAATGATTCAAACCCTCTAATGCATTTTTTAATTCCTTCATTTCAATTCCAACCGCTGCCATTTTGTTTCTAACTGCGATACATCAATTATTTTAGTGGGATGTTAAAGATACAATAATTGTGTATCTATTTTGAAATTTTCGAACAAATTCCGGTGGTGATTAATATTTTAGAAGGATTCAAACCCTCGAATGCATTTTTTTAATTTCCTAATTTCAATTTTAACCAATTTTAATCACGTTAATATTTTATTTTAAAATCCACTTAATCTCTTTCTTCATCGGCCAGAAACCGTCGCATTCATTGTGTGGAATACTGGACAATGTCCAGTCCCCCGACTGGACTGTTTTGTTCTTAGTTGATAACGAAAGCTCATTACGGGAGGAAACTGCGCAAATTGGAAATTGTCGGGACCGTATCGGGGTGTACGTGCTAAGGGGTAATTCCGTGTAGATGTAAGTTGAAAATATAATTACGGAGTGTATTACGGAATAATTGCGTGTGCGCTAAACTAATGTGATGTTAAAACGTTTCAATTACACGCCGAGCGCCAGATGAAAAACACGATTAGTTAACGCGAATTTCAGTTTTCTTCAATTATGCTCAACAGGTGTTTTAATAATGTTTAACATTAATTTTTTTATTATACAAATAGAGGCTTTCATGTAATAATAATTGAATATTTTTGCTGCAAGTTGAATCACCGCATCACGTTTCCGGCGAAGACATCAAAGCAAACAGGGCTCGAACAATAATAACCGTAAAATTTGCCGGGGCTCATTAAACTCGATATTTTATCCACACTAGCGGTCGTCGCGTTGCGCTGCCTGGCGATAAGGGAATTACATTATTACATGGAACATTAAATTATCTTATTACGTCCCTAATAAACATATGTCGGCGGTAAGTAGCGCCACCGCGGGTTTCGAAGCGCAATAAAAAATCGTTATTCAAATCGGGATGGAAATGGTGTATTTGTAATTGCGATATAAAATCCCGCCCACGGTGAACGGGGGGACGAGGGATGGGACATTTTGTAGCGGCATGTGCTACAAACGGATTAACATCATTATCTCGTTTCGCGCCCTCGACTTTCATATTCGGCGTGTAATCTCTTTTTAAATAATCAACAAGCGTCGTTTGAATGTTCACTCGACTGAATTGCACAACGGTGTAATGGTAAATACATTTGATTCGCTTTTAAATTAATGCCTCGCGTTAAAACGGAGTTAAAACGTGTATGTCGTTAATAAATTACGCCTAGCCTTGGGGGATACCATAAAACACGAACATAAATTAGTTGTTTTGGTAGAAAATTACTGTATAGGTAAATATAAACACCAACATAACGAAGATTATGTTTCAAAAGAAGAGGAGGTTGTGAAACCGTATCAAGGCTGTCGAAGTAAGAACAAAAGTAGCAAATTACAAATTACTTGAATTAGTACAAGCCCCTGTAATGAATAGAAGGTTCGAAATGGACTTTTTTGATCACTCCCAGAAGGCCTAAATAAAGAGACATGGATGCTCATCATAGAAGATACAGTCTCTAAATTGATCAAGCTTTTCCTGTTAATTAAAACCAATACGGCAACCTAGGATTAAACGCTGATTAATGAAGTGTTCCACCAAAGTACTTCCTTGAAGCAATAATCATCGATAATCGCACCCAATTTATCAGTTGAATCCACCAAGATAGCTTTCCATCAAAACTTTTAACTGAAGTCCAACCAGCACATCTAATCTTTGGACGTGAACTCCAAACACCTACTGACATCCAACATGATATTAGAAGTCAAGAAAGATAACATTCACATCCTAAAGATCAAGTACAAACAAAAAGAAATGGTCAATTTGTTTTTACAAAACTTGAGAACAAAAAATCCAGTTATTCAAACAGCAGAAACTTACCAGCCAGGATATTTGGTATAAGTCACCTCGCACAATTTGAGCAAAGCCTATATATACAGTTTGTGGCAATTGTTTTTCCTATATATTTAATCGAATCAAAAAATTATTTAAAAATTCCACATTTTTAGTCTGCGTTTAATTAAAACTATCACATAATCTGGTGACTATATGGATGTAAATTTTTAGAAGAATAATATACAATTATTTATGAATAGATTTAATAAATTTTCATTTGATGGCAATTGTATTTATATTTTTAATCGATTTTAAAATTGACTTAAATTTTCATTAATTTCATTCCACGTTTAAATGAAATTATCACAAAATTTCGTGATGGTATGTATGTATTTTTTCAAACAATTCATCTACAATGATTAGCTTAATTTCCAGTTGATGATAAATGTTTTTTAATACTTTTAATTGAGTCGAAAAATGATTTCAACATTCCACAATTTCAATCTACGTTTAAATAAAATTATCATCACATAATCTGGTGATGATGTGGATGTAAACTATTAGACGAATAATCTACAATTATTTATGAATAGATTTAATAAATTTTCATTTAATGGCAATTGTTTTTATATTTTTAATCGATTTTAAAATTGACTTAAATTTTCATTAATTTCATTCCACGTTTAAATGAAATTATCACTAAATTTGGTGATGACATGTATGTATTTTTTATACAATTAATCTAAAATGATTAAGTAGTAGTACAACTAAATTTTCAGTTGGTGGCAATAGTTTTTTTATATTTTTAATCGAGGTGAAAAATGATTTTCAACATTCCACAATTTCTAATTCTACGTTTAAATGAAATCGTCATAAAATCTGATGATTATATGGATATATGGATATAAATTTTTAGCAGAATAATCTACAATTATTTACAAATAGATTTACAGTTGATGATAATTGTTTTTATATTTTCAATCGATTTTAAAAGTGATTTAAATTTTCATTAATTTTACTCGACGTTTAAATGAAATTATCACAAAATTTAGTGATTTTATGTATGTAATTTTTTCACACAATTAATCTACAATTATTAAATAGTAGAACAACTAAATTTCCAGTTGGTGGCAATTGTTTTTTATATTTTTAATCAAGTCGAAAAATGATTTCAACATTCCACAATTTCAATCTACATTTAAATGAAATTATCACAAAATTAGGTGATGATATAGATGTAATATTTTCACATAATTAATCTACAATGATTAGATACTAGAATAAATAAATTTCAAGTTGGTGGAAATTGTTTATTTTTAATTTTTAATCGAATCGAAAAATGATTTCATTTTTCCACAATTTCATTCTACGTTTAATTGAAAATATCATATAATTTGGTGATGATATGGATATAGTTTTTTAGAAGAATAATTTAAAATAATTTACGAATAGATTTTACAAATTTTCAGTTGATAGCAATTGTTTTTATATTTTTAATCGATTTTTAAAGTGATTTAAATTTTCATTAATTTCATTCCACGTTTAAATAAAATTATCACAAAATATAGTGATGATATGTATGTAATTTTTTCACACAATTAATCTATTATGATTAACAAGTAGTAAAACTAAATTTCCAGTTAGTGGCAATTGTTTTTTTATTTTTTTTAACCGATTTTAAAAGTGATTTAAATTTTTATTAAATTCATTCCACATTTAAACAAAATTATCACTAAATCTAGTGATGATATGTATTTCATGTTTTCACACAATTAATCTACAATGATTAAGTTATAGTAAAACTGAATTTTCAGTGAGTAGCAATTGTTTTTTTTATATATTTAATCGAGTTTAAAAATGATTTCAACATTCTACAATTTCTAAATCTAGGTTTAAATGAAATTGTCACAAAATTTGGTGATGATATAGATGTAATTTTTTAAAGAAATAATCTGAAATTATTTACAAATAGATTTAATGAATTTTCAGTTGATGGCAATTGTTTTTATATTTTTTATCGATATTAAAAATGATTTAAATTTTCATTAAATTCATCCCACGTTTAAATGAAATTATCACAAAAATTAGTGATGATATGTATGTTACTTTTTCACACAATTAATGTACAATGATTGAGCAATAGTACAAATAAATTTCCAGTTGGTCGAAATTGCTTTTTATGTTTTAATCGAGTTGGAAATGATTGCATTTTTCTTACAATGTAAATGTAGATTTAAATAAAATTATCACAAAATATAGTGCTAATATGTATGTGATTTTTTACACAATTAATCTACAATGATTAAGCAGTAGTAAAAATAAATTTTCAGTTGGTGGGAACTGTTTTTTTTATATTACAATCGAGTTGAAATATGATTTTTACAATTTCAATCTAGGTTTAAATGAAATTTAAATTAAGTTATCACAAAATATAGTGATGATATGTATGTGATTTTTTCACATAATTAATCTACAATGATTAAACAGTAATACAAATAAATTTGCAGTTAGTGGCAATTGTTTTTTATGTTTTAATCGAGTTGAAAATTGATTGCAAGTTTCTACAATTTAAATTGTAGATTTAAATAAAATTATCACAAAAATAGTGATGATATGTATGTAATTTTTTCATACAATTAATATTAAATGATTAGGCAGTAGTACAAATAAATTTCCAGTTGGTGGCAATTGTTTTTTTCTATTAGAATCGAGTTGAGAAATGATTGCAACTTTCTACAATTTCAATCTATGTTTAAATGAAATTATCACAAAATCTTGTGATAATATGGATGCAAATTTTTGGAAGAACAATTTAAAATTATTTACAAATATATGTAACAAATTTTGAGTTTATAGCAGTTGTTTTTATATTTTTTAATCGATTATAAAAGAGAATTAAATTTTCATTATTTTCATTCCACGTTTAAACGAAATTATCATTAAATCTAGTGATAATATGTATGTATTGCTTCACACATTCATCTACAATAATTAAATAGTAGAACAACAAATTTCCAGTTGGTGGCAATTGTTTTTTATATTTTGAATCGAGGCGAAAATTGATTTCAATATTCCACAATTACAATCTAGGTTTAATTGAAATTATCATCACATAATCTGTTGAAGATGTGGATGTAAATTATTAGAGGAATAATCTACAATTATTTATGAGTAGATTTAATAAATTTTCAGTTGATAGCAATTGTTTTTATATTTTTTAATCGATTTTAAAATTATTTAGATTTTTATTAATTTCATTCCACATCTAAATGAAATTATCACAAAATTTAGTGATGATATGTATGTAGTTTTTTTAACAAAATTAATCTACAATGATTAAGCAGTAGTACAAATAAATTTTCAGTTGGTGGAAATTGTTTTTTTATGTTTTAATCGAGTTGAAAAATGATTGCTAATTTCTACAAATTCAATCTAGGTTTAAATGAAATTATCACAAAATTTAGTGATGATATGTATGTAATTTTTTCACAAAATTAATCTACAGTAATTAAGCAGTAGTACAAATTAATTTCCAGTTGGTGGCAATTGTTTTTTTATATTATAATCGAGTTGAAATAGATTGCAACTTTTAACAATCTAAGTTTAAATGAAATTATCACTAAATATAGTAATGATATGCATGTAATTTTTTCACACAATTAATCTAAAATAATAAAGTAGTAGTATAACCCAATTTTTAGTTAGTGGCAATTGTTTTTCTATATTTTTAATCGAGTCGAAAAATGGTTTCAACATTTTACAATTTCAATCTACGTTTAAATGAAATTATCACAAAATCCCGTGATGATGTGGATGTAAATTTTTAGAAAAATAATCTACAATTATTTATGAATAGATTTAATACATTTATAGCTGATGGCAATTGTTTTTTTTATATTTTTAATCGGTTTTAATATTGATTTAAATTTTCATTAATTTCAATCCACGTTTAAATGAAATTACCACTAAATATAGTGATGATATGTATATAAATTTTTTACACAATTAATCTACAATGATTAAGTAGTAGTTCAAGCTAATATTAAGTTAGTGGCAATTGTTTTTTAATATTTTTAATCGAGTCGAAAAATGATTTCAACATTCCACAGTTTCAATCTACGTTTAAATGAAATTATAACAAAATCTGGTGATCATGTAGATGTTAACTATTAGAAGAATAATCTACGATTATTTGTGAATAGATTGAATACATTTATAGCTGATAGCAATTGTTTTTTATATTTTTAATCGGTTTTAAAACTGATTTAAATTTTCATTAATTTTATTCTAAGTTTAAATGAAATTATCACAAAATCTGGTGATGATGTGGATGTAATTTTTCAGAAGAATAATCAACGATTATTTACGAATAGATTTAATACATTTATAGCTGATGGCAATTGTTTTTTATATTTTTAATCGATTTTAAAATTAATTTGAATTTTCATTAACTTCAATCCACGTTTAAATGATATTATCACTAAATATAGTGATGATATGTATATAATTTTTAACACTATTAATTTACAATATTTAGGCAGTAGCACAATTAAGTTTCAAGTTGGCAATTCTTTTTTTTTCTATTATTAATCGAGTTGAGAAATGATTTCAACACACCACAATTTCAATCTCGTTTAAATAAAATTATCACAAACTCTGGTAATGATGTGGATGTAAATTTTTATAAAAGTAATCTACGATTATTTACAAATAAATTTAATATACTTTTAGCTGATGGCAATTGTTTTTTATAGTTTTTAATCGGTTTTAAAATTTATTAAAATTTTCATTAACTTCATTCCCCGTTTAAATTAAATTATCACTAAATATAGTGTTGATATGTATGAAATCTATTCACATAATTAATCTACAATAATTAGATAGTAGTATAACCGAATTTTCAGTTGGTGGCAATTGTTTTTTTATATTTTTAATCGAGTCGAAAAATGGTTTCAACGTTCCACAATTTCAATCTACGTTTAAATGAAATTATCACAAAATCTAGTGATCTAGCGGATGTGAATTTTTAGAAGAATAATCTACGATTATTTACGAATAGATTTAATGCATTTATAGCTTCTGGCAATTGTTTTTTTTATATTTTTAATCAATTTTAAGATTGATTTAAATTTCTATTAATTTCATTCCACGTTTAAATAAAATTATCACTAAATATAGGGATGATGGATATATAATTTTTTCACGCAATTAATCTACAATGATTAAGTAATAGTACTACTAAATTTTTAGTTGGTGTCAATTGTCTTTTTATATTTTTAATCGAGTCGAAAAATGATTTTAACATTCTACACTTTGAATCTATGTTTAAATGTAATTATCACAAAATCTGGTAATGATGTGGATGTAAATTTTTAGAAGAATAATTATTGGTTATTTACACATAGATTTAATACATTTATAGCTGATGGCAATTGTTTTTTTATGTTTTTAATCAACTTTAAAATTAATTTAAATTTTCATTAAATTAATTCCACGTTTAAATAAAATTATCACTAAATATAGTAATGATATGTATATAATTTTTTCACACAATTAATCTACAATGATTAGTAGTAGTTCAAGCTAACATTTAGTTAGTGGAAATTGTTTCTAATATTTTTAATCGAGTCGAAAAATGATTTCAACATTCCACAGTTTCAATCTAGGTTTAAATGAAATTATAACAAAATCTGGTGATCATGTGGATGTTAACTATTAGAAGAATAATCTACGATTATTTGTGAATAGATTTAATACATTTATAGCTGATAGCAATTGTTTTTTATATTTTTAATCGGTTTTAAAACTGATTTAAATTTTCATTAATTTTATTCTACTTTTAAATTAAATTATCACAAAATCTGGCGATGATGTGGATGTAATTTTTCAGAAGAATAATCAACGATTATTTACGAATAGATGAGATACATTTATAGCTGATGGTAATTGTTTTTTATATTTTTATTCGATTTTAAAAATAATTTGAATTTTCATTAACTTCAATCCACGTTTAAATGAAATTATCACTAAATATAGTGATGATATGAATATAATTTTTAACACTATTAATCTACAATATTTAGGCAGTAGCACAATTAAATTTCAAGTTGGCAATTGTTTTTTTCTATTATTAATCGAGTTGAGAAATGATTTCAACACACCACAAACTCTGGTGATGATGTGGATGTAAATTTTTATAAAAGTAATCTACGATTATTTACAAATAAATTTAATACACTTTTAGCTGATGGCAATTGTTTTTTATATTTTTTAATCGGTTTTAAAATTTATTTAAATTTTCATTAACTTCATCCCCGTTTAAATTAAATTATCACTAAATATAGTGTTGATATGTATGAAATCTATTTACACAATTAATCTACGATAATTAGATAGTAGTATAACTAAATTTTTAGTTGTTGGCAATTGTTTTTTTATATTTTTAATCGAGTCGAAAAATGGTTTCAACATTCCACAATTTCAATCTACGTTTAAATGAAATTATCACAAAATCTAGTGATGATGCGGATGTGAATTTTTAGAAGAATAATCTACGATTATTTACGAATAGATTTAACGCATTTATAGCTTCTGGCAATTGTTTTTTATATTTTTAATCAATTTTAAGATTGATTTAAATTTGTATTAATTTCATTTCACGTTTAAATGAAATTATCACAAAAAATAGTGATGATATGTATGTAATTTTTTCATAAAATTAATCTAAAATGATTAGGTAGTAGTACAAATAAATTTCCAGTTGGTAGCAATACTTTTTTTTCTATTAGAATCGAGTTGAGAAATGATTGCAACTTTCTAAAATTTCAATCTTGGTTTAAATGAAATTATCACAAAATATAGTATATGATTTTTTCAAAAAATTAATTTACAATGAATAGGAAGTAGTACAAATAAATTTCCAGCTAGTAGCAATTGTTTTTTTATGTTTTAATCGAGTTGAAAAATTATTGCAATTTTCTAAAATTACAATTTAGGTTTAAATGGAATTATTCCAAAAAATAGTGATGATATGTATGCGATTTTTTCACACAATTAATCTACAATGATTAAGTAGTAGCATAAAAGAAATGTAGTTGGTCGCAATTGTTTTTTTTATGTTTTTAATCAAGTCGAAAAATTATTTCAACATTTCACTATTTAAATCTACGTTTAAATGAAATTATAACAAAATCTGGTGATGATGTGGATGTAAATTTTTATAAAAATAATCTACAAATATTTACGAATTTATTTGATACGTTTTTAGCTGATGGCAATTGTTTTTTTTTAAGTAACTAATTGTTGAAAGTAGTTGAATATATTAAAGTTCTTTGTGTCAATATTAAATCTATACTAATCTTAAAGATTTAAATACATGTTTGCAAGTTGTTTAGGTTTTATACAATTATAGTGTACAAATTTATTTTAACTACATTTTATTTCCCTTTGTAGACGTCGAAATGCTGGAAACAAACAAGTAAAAGCAATTTTTCCCTCGTGCCTGATACGTTTCGTGTTTGCCTCGTCGTCTCCTCTCTCTAGATAGATAATATAAAAAATATACGTTTTTGTCCATTTTTCACACCCCCTTGTTGATTCAAGAGGACGTGAGGGTTGCGTGCATGGGAAAGAGAGGTCACGGCAACAGCAGCAGCAGCAGCAGGAAAAAAAATGATGTGAATGGGAATGCATGAATCATGATTTGTCAGGGGCGGTACATTATCTGACAGTTTATTTGGTGCGGGAAAAATCCGTCGGGAAGGAGAGAAAAAAAAACGCGCGCCGGAGAAAGGGGTGGAGGGATTCCCTAGTCCGCCCTTCAATAATGCAACCCCGGTTTCGATTGAGGGCGTTTAACGCGCAGTTAACCCGCATTAAAACATTAGCGGACGATTGCCACGTAATATCATCAATTATTACCGTTGCGGGATTGTAAACTGGTAATTGATGGGTTATGGGGTATTAATTTTTTTAAATATGACCAATGGTGGGATCATCAAGGGTGGTGGCTAGGACAGATTGTTCGGTGGTGGAAAGCCAGCAAACTGACACGGATCCCGACCACTTCACGTAATAACCTACTCCACGTCCTTTGTCCTTACAACAACACACGATCATTTATCAAAAGCTCTCACATATGCTCTCATTTACTACGAGAAGAAAAAAAAAAGCTGCACCAAGTGCGAACAAAGCATCTATCAGCTCGACCGGTTACAACTGACATCTGACCAATCAGCTTCCTGCGTGGGGAAACGGAACTTACTTTATCCAGCGGGGTCTTTAGTTTTTCTCAATTTGTTATCCCGCACATTTGTAACCAGACATAATAGAATGAGGTGGGATTTTTTTTAACTAATCCACAAACTGATTGTGAAGGCTTAGAATACGTAATACTTTTTGAATAATTCACATGTTTAAATCATTTTTCTTAAATGACGTTATTACATTTCTCATCTCATTAAACCAATGATTAACTTGTTTTTCTTTAACACTAAAGTATCTTAATATATGTAGATTGTGATATTTTCTAAATAATCCATAAAGTGTTATTAAAATTTTAACTGAAAACGATTAAAATATATGAAGTGCATTTACCAAATCAAATGAACCGTAAATTGCCGTCGATGAATAAACGGCAAATGGTGTATTTATTTTGAGAAAATTGAAATGTTGAAATGACGAACGTAAATATTTAAAAAGCAGGATGATATTCCTATGTAGGGAATACATAATACAAACAAGACGTCAAGTGACTCGGAAATTCCCGCTTAATCTGTATATTTACCCGTGTTTCATATTCAGGATGTAAAATTCATCGTGCAAATTGAATGAGAGCATTATTAGGAAGGGAATTTATTACGTTTGATAATAAATTGCTAACGAATTTAATGCCGTCCCGAAGATGTATTCAAATTGGTGTAATTAATTAGTTCGCCGCCCCCCGAATATTCATCATTTCGATGTGTGATAAATATTCAAATCGTACACAGGCATTTCCGTTGCATATGCATGGTTGTTTATTAACGCGGAAAATTCCCCGAATTATCTCTAATATTCAACACTGCTTGTAAATTGCGAAATTCTTGTACGATAATGATTTCGTTTTGTTTGTTGCACGAACTGAACGAACGAATCGTCGATAAAGTCGAGTAAAGCTGGAGATATTTATTTCAATTATTTCGAAAATAGAAAGGAACTTGATCTCCTCGAGTCCTCGTCTAATGAATGTCCTTAAGTACTACCCTTATTACTTTAATGATAAATGAAAAATACGTATCGATATTATTTAGTATTAAATATTTTCCTTAAACTTTAGATTTAAAATTTTATCGCTGTATAAATATTCTTTCTACATTTTCAGGCTTAACCGAGCCTTTTAAATATTTTACTCATTTATTTATACATTAAAAAAGAACGTTTCAAACCTTCTAAAATAATAATTATCAGTGGGATTGGTTTGAAAATGTTTATACATTAAAAAGGAAGTGTTGAGGCAATTGATTTCCTTAAAACCAACCCCGCGTTCAAGTTTTAACGTAATTACATCAAAGAAGCGGCTGCACGGGGAATGGGGATAATTAATCACCGCGGTTTCGGCCCCGATATTATTGCAGCGCGGGGGTGGACCGGCCCCAGCGGCCCTCGGCCAAACACCGCTCCTGTTTTGTCCCTGTAAATCCGTTTTTATTGTCGGATTAATGGAAACTTTCGCAATATATTACACATCAAATTGAATAACATTCCGATTTTTTTTAGTGTGTTTGTGTGTGTGTGTGTGTGTGTGTGCACGGTCCGGATAACGGGGATGTAAATCACGAGGGCGCGGTGTTTATTCGTCAAATCAGAGTGGCGCGATAAAAATATTTTTTCAAAGAGTAAATTTAATAGAATGTACGGGTTTACAAATAAAAAGCGTAATCGTATTTATTTTATTTGTGGTTGAATAGGGTAGAAAATTATTATTTGTTTTAATAAAAAAAATCTTTTTTCGAATTATTAAAATTGATACCATCCATCATAAACCTTAATTAATTTATAAATTTTAATGCTTTAGAAATTTTTTCCTATCTGTTAAATTTTTTGAGATATTAAATTTTGAAAATATAATCTAGTAGCCTTGAAAAATACATTAACACTCATAACTTTTTTATTTCTAAAGATAACATAGCGGTGTTTGGTATCAAATATTATGTATTTTTCGGCGAATAAGTATATGTATTTTAATCTTATTGCTGAATAACGTACAAACAAATTTTATAGAAAATTTAGGTAAAAAATAATAATTTTCTTTAATTTGGACTACATTTATGTATCAAGTGGGTTTAAATTATATACGTTATGCATAAAAATGACTAAAAATCATTTTCCATAGAATTAAAAAATAATTTTTCAATCGTGCGACGTTGCCATTTTAATTTTTTTGGAATAATTAAAATTGACAGTGCCTATTATAAACCTCAATTAATTTATAAATTTTAATGCTTTAGAAAATTTTTCCTATCTGTTTAATTTTTTGAGATATTTAATTTTGAAAATATAATCTAGTAGCCTTGAAAAAATACATTCACACTCATAACTTTTTAATTTTTAAAGATAACATAGCCGTGTTTGGTATCAAATGTTATGTACTTTTTCAGGGAATAAGAATATGTATTTTAAACTTTTATCTGAATAACGCACAAGAAGATTTTGTATTAAATTCAGGTTAAAAATATTAATTTTCTTTAATTTTAACTACATTCATGTATTAAATGGTTTTAAAGTATATAAGTTATGCATAAAAATGACTCAAGGTCATTCTCCTTAGAATTGAAAAATAATTTTTTAACAATAAGACGTTGTCATTTTAATTTTTTTGTAATTATTTAAATTGACAGCGACCATTATAAACTTTTATTAATTTATAAGTTTTAATGCTTTAGAAAATTTTCCCTATCTATTCAATTTCTTGAGATATTTAATTTTGAAAATATAATCTAGTAGCCTTCAAAAAAATACATTAACACTCACAACTTTTTTATTTTTAAAGATAACATAGCGCTGTTTGGTATCAAATATTATGTGCTTTTTCAGGGAATAAGAATATGTATTTTAAACTTTTATCTGAATAACGCACAAGAAGATTTTGTATTAAATTCAGGTTAAAAATAATAATTTTCTTTAATTTTGACCATATTTGTTTATAAAATGGGTTTAAAGCATATAAGTTAGGCATACAAATTACTCAAAATCATCTTACATTGAATTAAAAAAATAAGTTCTAGATCGTGCGACGTTGCCATTTTAATTTTTTTGGAATTACTAAAATTGACAGGGTTCATTGCAAACCTTCAAATAATTTATAAATTTTAATGCTTTAGAATTTTTTTCCTATTTGTTCAATGTTTTGAGATATTTAATTTTGAAAATATAATCTAGTAACCTTGAAAAAATACATTAACACTCACAACTTTTTTATTTTTAAAGATAACATAGCGCTGTTTGGTATCAAATATTATGTGCTTTTTCAGGGAATAAAAATATGTGTTTTAAACTTTTATCTGAATAACGCACCAGAAGATTTTGTAATAAATTCAGGTTGAAAATTATAATTTTCTTTAATTTTGACCATATTTGTTTATTAAATGGGTTTAAAGCATATAAGTTAGGCATAAAAATTACTCAAAATCATCTTACATTGAATTGAAAAATAAGTTCTAGATCGTGCGACGTTGCCATTTTAATTTTTTTGGAATTATTAAAATTGACACGATCCATCATAAACCCTAATTAATTTATAAATTTTAATGCTCTAAAAATTTTTCCCTATCTGTTAAATTTTTTGAGTTATTTAATTTTAAAAATGTAATCTAGTAGCCTTGAAAAAAATACATTAACACTCACAACTTTTTTATTTTTAAAGATAACACAGCGGTGTTTGGTATCAAATGTTATGTATTTTTTCGGCGAATAAGAATATGTATTTTATACTTTTATCTAAACAACGCATAAGAAGATTTTGTATTAAATTCAGGATAAAAATTATAATTTTCTTTAATTTTGACTAGATTTGTGAATTAAATGAGTGTAAAGCATATAAGTTATGCATACAAATTATTATCATTTTCCATCGAATTGAAAAATAAATATTAAATCGTGCGACGTTGCCATTTTAATTTTTTTGGAATTATTAAAATTGACACCATTCATCATAAACCCTAATTAATTTATAAATTTTAATGCTTTAGAATTTTTTCCCTATCAGGTCAATTTTTTGAGATATTTAATTTTAAAAATACAATCTAGTAGCCTTGAAAATTACATTAACACTCACAACTTTTTTATTTTTAAAGATAATATAGCGGTGTTTGGTATCAAATATTATGTATTTTTTCGGGGAATAAGAATATGTATTTTAATCTTTTAGATGAATAACGTACAAGAAAATTTTGCTTAACAATTATAATTTTCTTTAATTTTGACTACATGTATGTATTAAATGTATCTAAAATATATAGGTTATGCATACAAATTATTAAATATCATTTTCCATTGAATTGAAAAATAATTTTTAAGTCGTGCGACGTTGCCATTTTCATTTTTTTGGAATTATTAAAATTGATGACACCCATTATAAACATTGATTGATTTATAAATATTAATGCTGTATAAATTTTTTGCTATATATTCAATTTCTTGAGATATTTAATTTAAAAAAATATAATCTAGTAGCCTTAAAAAAATACATTAACACTCACAACTTTTTTATTTTTAAAGATAACATAGCGGTGTTTGGTATCAAATATTTTGTACTTTTTCGGCGAATAAGAATATGTATTTTAATCTTTTAGATGAATAACGTACAAAAAAATTTTGTTTAAAAATAATAATTTCCATTAATTTTGACTACATTTATGTATTAAATTGTTTTAAAGTATATACGTTATGCACAAAAATTATTAAAGATCATTTTCCATTGAATTGAAAAATAATTTTTAAATCGTACGACGTTGCCATTTTATTTTTTTTTGGAAATATTAAAATTGACATAGCCCGTTGTAAACCTTGATTAATTTATAAATTTTAATGTTTTAGAAATTTTTCCCTATCTATTCAATTTTTTGAGATATTTAATTTTAAATATATAATGTAGTAGCCTTGAAAAAATACAATAACACTCACAAATGTTTTATTTTTAAAGATAACGTAGCGATGTTTGGTATCAAATTTTATGTAATTTTTCGGCGAATAAGAATATGCACTTTAATCTTTTAGATGAATAACGTACAAGAAAATTTTGCTTAAAAATTATAATTTTCCTTAATTTCGACTACATTTATGTATTAAATAATTTTAAAATATATACGTTATGCATAAAAATTACTCAAGATTATTTTACATTGAATTGAAAAATAATTTTTAAATCGTGCGACGTTGCCAGTTTTAATTTTTTGGAATTATCAAAATTGCTAGCATCCATTGTAAACTTTAATTAATTTATAAATTTTAATGCTTCAAAAATGTTTCCCTATCTCTTTAATTTTTTGAGATATTTAATTTTGAAAATATAATCTAGTAGCATTGAAAAAATACATTAACACTCACAACTTTTTTATTTTTAAAGATAACACAGCGGTGTTTGGTATCAAATGTTATGTAATTTTTCGTCGAATAAGAATATACATTTTAATCTTTTATCTGAATAACGTACAAGAAAGTTTTCTTATCAATTAATAATATCTCTGGAGTGGAATAAAATTATTGATATTTTCTTGCGAAAATTAATTGCACATCATTTTTTTCCTCCCGATACACAAAAATAGACTCGAGACGGATTAATTTCATTTGCGAGTTTTATTGTCAGGCGAGAGCAGGAGCGATTTATCAGCGACTGTCAGTGCTGAAGATGTTTCATTAAAAATATATAAGGGGAGGGTAGAGCAATAAAACATATCTCTCGGACGCGGATTAAAAATGAAAATTCCGAATGGCGGACGTCAACCCATTCCTCCCCCATCGGCAGTTACTAAATTATACTTGTGAATTTCCCTCAATAACAGAATGGAATGATCATTTATTATTATATATATATCGATGGATGAAAAGGGAAAAAAATGTTGCTGTGATGTATTTATTAAATTTTTTCGGGTCGTTTGTTGATTTCGTGATTTATCATTATTTAGTTTTTTTTTTTAATGGAACCAATCAACAATTTTTGTTCCTTAAAAGTAGTTTTTTGCACGTGTAATTTTAGACAATGACGTGTTTAAATAAAGATATAGTTTTTTTCTGATCGTGTTAAATTATTTTTTTTATTGATTGATGAATTATAAGCACTAAAAAATAAAGTTTAGGCATTTCTGACCGTTCGGAAAATTTATTCGCAACCAAGAATGAAAGAAAAAATATTCCACTGCAGTTAAGTGTGCGTTGCCTGGCAACTGGTTGAGTTGTAAGAATAAGATATTTTACGTGCGGTAGAAAAAAAATGACACAAAATCTATAAATTTTCTCCTCCGGATCGAGAAAAACAAAATCGTGAATCCTAAGATGTTGAAAGTTCTATAGTTGTATACTTAATGTGCATATATAACACATCCATACCGATTATTTATTACAGTTTTAAACATTTTGAGGCAAATAAATAATAATAATCATGTTGTCGTTAGAGAAACAATCATTGTTATTAAAAATTGTCATTATTAACAATTTTCTTTGCTCAGTTAAGTTAAAACACGAATGTAGAGTACTTTAACAAAACATTAAAATAAAACCGCATAGTTAAGAGTGTTTCACATTTATATTTCCGTCTTGTCAATTCAACTTTAACAATAAATTTATTTTTATATATATATATTATAATAACATAAATCAGAATTTTCCATCTGCATTAAAATAAAGTGGTTTCGGGAATCAGTTATAACTTTCCATTTCCCGTACGGTTATCGCGTTGATGTTTAAATGTATTTCTAAACTTTCAAACTATAACTAAACCCGCGCACTGTATCGAACTTTAAACTGCGAATTTACCAACTTTCTCACGTTGTAAATTGTAAAGTAGTTACTGTGAATTGGGCGTCAGTTTTGAAATATGTTAATACGCTGAGAATATAGAGTGCATTTTTCCGGCGACGACGTCCAACTTTCGTTTTATGCGAGGTATGAATTTTTTCTTTTTTTTGAAGTTGTAACCTCACATCAAAGGAAACGTATAGGAAGTGCAGGACTAACATCTAACGTAATGGTGATGATGACAGGTAAAAAATTGCAGGTGAAAGATGACAGATGACAAATGACAGATAGATGACAGTTAAAATATGACAGTTGACAGATGACAGATGACAGATGAAAGATGACATATAACAGGTGATAGATGACAGATGATAGTTGATAGTGGGCAGATGACAGGTGACAAATAGCAAATCACAAATGACAGTTAACAGATGACAGTTGGCAGATTACAAAAAGCAATGACAAATGACACTTGACAAATAACAGTTGTTTCTGAAAGGCAGACAGATGACAGATAATAGTTGACAGTTGACAATAGAAAATGAAAAATGACAATTAACAGATGATAGCAGTCAAGTGACAGTTGACAGATAGCAAAATGACAAATATTACTTGACAAGTAACAGTTGTTTCATAAATTTTTTTAGAATTTCATCAAAAATGTTCAGCAATATTCTCTCCATATCCATGGTATTTTTCAGTATCATTTTTTTTGTTTGTTTTCTTTTTAGAAATTTGAACGACTTTTTCCTCCGAATTGAGAGCTCTTTTCTAATTGTGCTTCCATTTATTTTCTCTTTAATATCTACAGTGGTTTTTAACATTTCTCGTTCTATTCGATTGAATCGTTTAACAATTTTGTGTTAAGATTTCTAGAATTTTTCAATTTTTAATTCTTTTTGCTTTTGAGAAATTTTCCTTCTAACGTATATAAATGATAAATGACAGATGACAGGTAGTGAAAGATAGATATTAGATGATAGATGACAGTGGAAATATGACAGTTAACAGATGTCAGTTGACAAATAACAGATAGCAAGTGACAAATGGCAGTTAAAAGTTATTGTAAATTATGTTATTTTGTATATTTTTTTGTAGGATAGTCAAAAAATTAAACTAAATTAAAAGATGATAGTAGGTAGATGACAGGTGACAGATAACAAATAGCAAATGACAGTTGACAGATAACAGTTGATAGGTGATAGTTGACAGATAACATTTATCAAATGACAGTTGACAGAAGACAGGTGACAAATCACAGTTGATGGATGTTTGTTAACAGATAACACTTGACAAATAACATATGATCGTAGGAAAATAATAATTGACAGATGACATATAGCAATTGATAAATGACAGTTGATAACGGATGACGGTTGACAAATAACAGTAGACAAATAACAGATAATTGTAGACAGACGGCAGTTGGTAGATGACAGGGAGCAAATAATAAATGACAGTTGATCGAAGACAGTTGACAGATGAAAGTAAGTTAATAGATGACAGTTGGTAGTTTATAATTGACGGATGACAGATTTTCCATTTCTAATTCTTTTTATTGTTAAGAAATTTGAAAGATGACTGATGTCAGTTGACAAATGACAGTTACAAGTTATTCTAAATTATGTTCGTTTGTATATTATTTGTAGAACTTGTAAAGTCAATAAACTAAACTGAATTAAAACTAACACAGGATAGTAGACAGATGACAGTTGACAGATAACAAATAGCAAATAATAGTTGACAGATAACAGTTGATAGGTGATAGTTGACAGGTAACATTTGACAAATGACAATTGACAGAAGACAGATGCCAAATAACATATGACAGTTACAGTTCATAGTTGACAAATGAGAGTTGGCAATTTACAGTTGACAGATGTTTGTTAACACATAATACTAGACAAATAACAGATGATCGTAGACAAGTGAAAATTGACAGAAGACAGATAGCAAATGATAAATGACAGTTGATAACATAAAAGAGTAGACAAATAACAGATAACTGTAAACAGATGGTATTCGATAAATGACAGAGAGCAAATGATAAATGACAGTTGACAGACAACAGATGATAGATGATAGCTGATAGATAAAAGCTAATAGATGGCAGTTGGCAGTTCATAATTGAAAGATGACCTCTAGTAGTTCCCATTTGACAGATGACAGATGACTGATGACAGATGACAGATGACAGATGACTGATGACAGATGACAGATGACAGATGACAGATGACAGATGACAGATGACAGATGACAGATGACAGATGACAGATGACAGATGACAGATGACAGATGACAGATGACAGATGACAGATGACAGATGACAGATGACAGATGACAGATGACAGATGACAGATGACAGATGACAGATGACAGGTGACCGATGAGAGATGACAGATGACAGATGACAGATGACAGATGACAGATGACAGATGACAGATGACAGATGACAGATGACAGATGACAGATGACAGATGACAGATGACAGATGACAGATGACAGATGACAGATGACAGATGACAGATGACAGATGACAGATGACAGATGACAGATGACAGATGACAATTAACACATAACAGTTGACCGTAGACAGATGAGGGTTGACAGATGACATATAGCAAATGGTAAATGACAGTTTATAACATATAACATTTGACAGATAACAGTTGATAGGTGATAGTTGACAGAAAACATTGGACAAATGACAATCGACAGATGACAAATAGCAAATGATAAATGACAGTTGATAACATATAACAGTTGATAAACAACAGATAACTGTAGACAGATGGCAGTCGATATAGGACGGAGAGCAAATGATAAATGATAGCTGACAGACAACAGTTGATAGATGATAGTTTACAGATAACAGCTGACAGATAAAAGCTAATAGATGGCAGTTGGCAGTTCATAATTGACAGTTAGATCATTTGAAAGATGACAGATGATAGATGAGAGTTGAGAGTTGACAGATAACAATTGACACATAACAGACGACCGTAGACAGATGACAGTTGACAGATGACAGATAGCAAATAATAAATGACAGATGACAGTTGACAGATAGCAAATGACAATTGACTGATGATAGTAGACGGATGACAGTTGATAGGTTATCTAATGCAAATGATAAATGATAATTGACATAGAGCAGTTGATAGTTGAGAGTTGACAAATAACAGTTGGCAGATAATAGATGACAGTTACCAGATAACAGATAGCAAATGATAAATTATAATTGACAGACAAAAACTAATAGATGACAGTTGACAGAAACAACTGAGAGATGATAGTTGATATATGACAGTAGACCGATACCACTTGACATTTGACAGAAAGTAGGGCAGATAACTGAAGACAGATGACAGTTGACAGATAACAAATAACACATAATAGATGGTCGTAGACAGATGACAGTTGATAGATGACAGATAGCAAATAATAAATGACAGTTGACAGATGACACATAGCAAATAATAAATGACAGATGACAGTTGACAGATAGCAAATGAAAATTGACAGTTGACAGATGATAGTAGACAGATGATAGTTGATAGATTACTTAATGCAAATGATAATTGTGAATTGACAGAGAGCAGTTGATAGATGAGAGTTGACAGATAACATAACATTTGACTAATAATAATAGGCACATAACAGATGACAGTTGAAAGATGGAAGATAGCAAATGATTAATGATAGTTGATAGACAAAAACTGATAGATGACAGTTGACAGATAACAGCTGAGCGATGATAGTTAATATATGACAGTTCACATATGATAGTTGATAGATGACAGATGACAGTTGACAGATACCATTTGACAGTTGACAGAAGGTAGGGCAGATAACAGATGATAGTTGGCAGTTTATAGTTAACAGATAACAGATAACATTTGAAAGAAAATAGTTAATAGATGACAGTTGAAATATGACAGTTGACAAATCACCAATTGCAAATGACAAATGATACTTGACAGATAACATTTAACAAATAACAGTTGACAGTTCATAGTTGACAGATGCTAGTTTAGTTTAGTTTAGTTTAGTTTATTATTATTAACGGGTACCCCCTTTTTAAAACAATTAAAATTTCTACATACAGTTGTTAGATAACAGATGACAGATGGCAAATGATAAATGACAGTTGACAGACAGCAAATGATAGGGAAGAGTTGGCAGATAACAGCTGACAGATGAAAGTGGCAGTTAGCAGTTCCCATTTGACAGATGACAGTTGACAGAAAACAATTTACACAGAACAGATGACCGTAGAGAGATGACAGGTAGCAAATAATAAATGACAGATGGCAGTTGACAGATAGCAAATGACAATTGACAGTTGACAGATGATAGTAGACAGATGACAGTTGATAGATTACCTAATGCAAATGATAGATCTTAGTTGACAGATAACATTTGACCAATAACGGCTTGCAGATAACAGATGGCAGATAGCAAATGATAAATGATAGTTGACAGATAAAAACTGATAGATGACAGTTGACAGATAACAGTTGAGCGATGATAGTTGATATATAACTGTTGACATATGATAGTTGATAGATGACAGATGACAGTTTACAGATAGTAGTTGACAGTTGACAGAAGGCAGGGCAGATAACAGATCATAGTTGGCAGTTCATAGTTGACAGAAAATAGTTAATAGATGGCAGTTGACAAATCACCTATCGCAAATGACAAACGATAGTTGACAGATAACATTTGACAAACAACAGTTCATAGTTGACAGATGCTAGTTTCTAGATAACAGATGACTGATGGTAAATGATAAATGACAGTTGACAGACAACAGCTAGATGATAGGTAAACGTTGACAGATTACAGCTGACAGATGAAAGTGGCAGTTAGCAGTTCCCATTTGGCAGATGAAAGTGGCAGTTAGCAGTTACCATTTGACAGATCACAGATGACAGTTGATAGATAACAATTTACAAATACCAGATCGCCGTAAACAGATGACAGTTGACAGATAGCAAATAATAAATGACAGATGACAGTTGACAGACAGCAAATGACAATTGGCAGTTGACAGATAATAGTATATAGATGACAGTTGATAGATTATCTAATGCAAATGATAAATGATAATTGACATAGAGCAGTTGATAGATGAGAGTTGACAGATAACATTTGACAAATAACAGATGACAGTCGACAGATAGCAAATGATTAATGATAGTTGACAACAGCTGAGCGATGTTAGTTGATATATGACAGTTGACAGATACCAGTTGACAGTTGACAAACGGCAGGGCAGATAACAGATGATAGTTGGCAGTTCATAGTTGACAGATGACAGATAACATTTGACAGAAAATAGTAAATAGATGACAGTTGACAAATCACCTATCGCAAATGACAAATGATAGTTGACAGTTAATATTTGACAAATAACAGTTGGCAGTTCATAGTTGACCAATGTTAGTTGCTAGATAACAGATGACAGATGGCAAATGATAAATGACAGTTGACAGACAAGAGATGATAGGTAAGTGTTGACAGGTGAAAAGTGGAGGTTAGCAGTTCCCATTTGATGACAGATGAGAGTTGACAGATAATTGACACATAACAGATGGCCGCAGACAGATGGCAGTTGACAGATGACAGATAGCAAATAATAAATTACAGATGACAGTTGACAGATAGCAAATGACAATTGACAGTTGACAGATGTTAGTATATAGATGACAGTTGATAGATTACCTTATGCAAATAATAATTGATAGTTGAGAGAGAGAGAGCAGTTGACAGATGAGAGTTGACAGATAACATTTGACAAACACAAGTTGCTAGTTCATAGTTGACATATAACAGATGGCAATTAAAAGATGACAAATAGAAATATGATAAATGATAGTTGACAGACAAAAACTGATAGATGACAGTTGACAGATAACAGCTGACATATGATAGTTCATAGATGAGAGTTGACAAATACCAGTTGACAGTTGAGAGTTGACAGAAAGCAGGGCAGACAACAGATGATACTTGGTAGTTTATAGTTGTCAGATAACATTTGACAGAAAATAGTTAATAGATGACAGTTGAAATATGACAGTTGATAGATCACTTATTGCAAATGATAAATGGGAGTTGACAGATAGTAGTTGATAGATGAGAGTTGACACATAACAGTTGGCAGTTCATAGTTGACAGATGCTAGTTGATAGATAACAGATGATACATGGCAAATGATAAATGACAGTTGACAGACAATAAATGACAGTTGATAGATAACAGTTGACAAATAAAAGATGGCTATTGACAGATAACAAATAGCAAATGATAAATGACACCCTACATATATATTTCTATTTTTTATCTTTTTAACTTTTTTGAAGTAGTGGACAGAAGACGTAAGTAGCTAACAGTTGACAAATAACATATAACTGTAGATAGATGGTAGTTTATAAATGACAGAAAGAAAATGACAAATGATAGTTGACAGACAACAGTTGATGACAGTTGACAGATATCAACTGATACGTGAAAGTTAATAGATGGCGGTTGACAATTCATAATTGACAGATGACATATGACAGTAGACAGATAACAATTGACACATATCAGGTGACCGTAGACAGATGACAGTTGACAGATGACAGATAGCAATTAATTAATGACAGTTGGCAGTTGACAGATAGCAAGTGACAATTGACAGTTGTCATATCGTAGTAGACATATGACAATTGATAGACGACCTAATGCAAATCACAGTTTTTATTTATTTATTAGTACTTTATTACACCTGCTTTATAAAAATTATTCGAAATTCATAAAACAGTAAACAAAACCATACAAATAATTTTGTTGACAGAGAGCAGTTGATAGATGAGAGTTGACAGATAACACTTGGCAAATAACAATTGGCAGTTTATAGTTAACAGATAGTAAATGATAAATGATAGTTGACAGCCAAAAACTGCTAGGCGACAGTTGACAGATAACAGCTGGCATGTGATAGTTGATAGATGACAGTTGACAGATGATAGTTGATAGATGATAGTTGACAGATACCAGTTGACAGACATCAGTTGACAGTTGACAAAAGGTAGGGCAGATAACAGATGATAGTTGGCAGTTCATAGTTGACAGATGATAGATGACAGTTGACAGATAACATCTGTCAGAAAATAGTTAATAGACGACCGTTGAAACATGGCAGTTGATAGATCACCTATTGATAGTTGACAGGTAGCAGTTGATAGATGTAAGTTGACAGATAACATTTGATAACAGTTCATAGTTGACAGATGCTAGTTGATTGATAACAGATAACAATTGACAGATGACAGATAGCAAATTAAAAATGATAGGTGAATAACTGACAGATGATAAATGATACATGAACAGTTGACAGATAATAGTTGATTGATGACAGTTGACAGATACCATTTGGTAGATCACCTATTGATAAATGATAGTTGACATATAGCAGTTGATAGTTGAGAGTTGCCAGATAACATTTGACAAATAACAGTTGGCAGTTCATAGTTGATAGGTAACAGATGATAAGTAGCAAATAATAAATGAGAGGCAATAGATGACAACAGATAACAGTTGACAAATCAAAGATCACTGTTGACAGATAACAAATACCAAATAATAAATAACACTCCCGCCCTACATATATATACCTATTTTCAATCTTTTAATTTTTTTTGAGAAAGAGGACAGAAGACGTAAGTACTGGACCAATGTCCAAGACCTACGGCAATCAAAAGGACTCATCAAATTCGATCACAGCTATAAGGTGCTTGAACTCACAAGAGGACACGAAGTTTCTTAGAAAAAAAAAATTAGTTAGTTATTTGTGTATTAAAAGCAGTTGAGTTTCAAATTTTTGTTTCTACACCATTAATAAATATTTGATATTTAAAATCGTATAATAAAAGAATTTTCAAGATCCATCCGTTAATTAAAAAGTTATTGAAACTACAATCAAAAACAATTGAACATTTAAATTTACTTTTTTACACTGTTATCTAGTATTTGATAATTGAAATCGATATGTGAAGGAATTTTTGAAATTCGTTCATTTAATTAAGAGTTGAAAAACAATTGATAATCGAATTTTTGTTTTTAACGCCATTAATAGATATTTAATATTTAGAATCAAATAGTGATGAAATTTTTAAAATCCATGCGTTTATTAAAATGTTATTGCAAAAACAATCAAAAACAATTAGAGATTAAAATTTAGTTATTTACACTAATATCATTTTTTTGATAATTCAAATCTGATTGTGATGGAAGCCCTGCATCTCGCGCAATTTGTCGGTTTGTCCCTCCTCTTCTGAATTTGCAATTTAAAAATCCTATTGGGATGTTCCGGATTAGGAACAGCCTTCTAATCACCTCGATGGTGCCTTCCACAAAGGCGATTCTTAAGTTGGTGGCGTATTGTCTTAGCCATATGACTTTGACCGCTTCTACCTTTTTCAGGACCCTGTTAATGTCAGTTATGAATTCCTTCTCCATGTCTTTGTCCAGCTCCTTAATTTCTGCACAATCTACCTGTAATGAACTTAACAGCGTCGTCGCCCCTCATGATTTTGTTGAATTCCTTTGCACCACAAGCCAATGGTCCGGTTCTTTCTTCAGCTTGAGAATCAGGTCATTGGTATTATTTCTCCTGCTAGCGAGTTCTTCCTGGTCTAGCTCTCTCTTGAGCAATGACAGTATCACAAGGTAGGAGAGGTTGACTGTCTTGACTAGCAGTGTCTTGGTAATGGAGATTATCTTTCAAGCTGCTTTAGGGTTTGGAGTGTTAGCCTCCTCAACCTCCGTTTTATCGGTGCTAGTCTGCTGGCCGCTGTCTGCTTTCTTCTTATTTTTCCTTGCTACCTTAACTCAGTGGCCTGTTACCTTCGCTCTAGCGGCTTGTAGACAGGAAGTTTGAAGATATCGTCGTCAGATGTCGTTATTGTCGTATCCGCACATATGGTTTAGTTGTTTGTTGTTTTCCTTCCCTTTGCAGTTCCACTGGTTGGTGCTCTTTCCGTTGCAATAGATTCCAGCCTTGCCTGAATACCTGTAATTGCTTGATTGAACTCTGCCAGGTCCTCGGTTTGGAAATTAGCCTCTTTTGTTTCCCGTGGACAGGTGTCATAACTGTTTTCCATTAAGATAGCCTCACGTCCGAATGGGATGTAGAGCATCTCCTTCTTCGTATTATTGGACGATCGAACTGATGAGAACAGCTCTCTTTCGATTTCTACCCCGATCTTCTCGAGGTGCTCTGTCCTCCTCCGATGATCGCAAATTGCCGATTGTTTCCACTGAAGTTTAATCTTATATCTTTAGCGACCGATTTTGGAGATCGTAAAATTATTAACTAAATCGTTGTATTTCATATTGTCCTAAATAGAGTTCGTAAATATAATAACAATTTTTGTTTAGCGGCTATAATCGTCTGATGTTTCGAAGAAAACGCGGATTCGGAACAATTAACGCAATCCTTTGAGGGCCACAAAAACGTCGTCGGCGAGTGCTTTCGCCCCCGCCGCCCCCCGCGGATAAAATTAATTACGTGCCGATCTGAAAATGAAGCTTTATAAATTGTTGTTCGGCGAAAACTTTAAAGCGAAACGCTGCGTCCATTATTCTTAATTTGAAGTCGTTAAGCGACGTTTAAAGGAATAACCGTGACCTTTAAATATTTCCATTGGTAAGTAAGAGAAAATAATTACAATAAATTATTTATAATGATAATAAAATGGTAAATATAATAAAGAAAATGGGTTGTGTGCAAGATCCCCAGCATAAATATTGATTATATCAATTTATCTCCAAGGATGTATTAAATTTGATTACACACCCATTAAATCTTAAATAGTTACAACACAGATTGCGCTATAGGTATAATTAAGTCGTATACCGTCGCGATGATTCCTCATCAGGAGTAACGACCCTCGCTCCTCGCGCCCCTCCCTTAAGCATTCGCCGAAACGTACTACACGCGACATAATAACGAAGTTCTTCATTAAGAGATATTTAAAGTTACCTGCACATCCAGAGCCCGAACGAAATAATGGCGACACTGAGGGGTGACGATTTAGCCCCAATAAGATATAAAAGACGGGCCGACGTAAATTAAGAGGGAGCACGTACCGCAGTATACTTAATTGGTAAACAAAACGAAGCCGACTGTGTGCATGTCCCAATTAGACCTCGTCTTTGTGTGCCGGTCCCCGAACGGGAAAAACGGCGCAGGCGGCTTGTATTCTTCGGACGGATCCTGCCGAAATAATTAGCCAGGTTAATGGGACGTTAAGGGCGGCAGTAAATTAAAAGTCTAATTCTAATACGAGATGCGGATCTTAATGGCGGTGATGTGAAGGAATTCGCAATGGAGCTTTGATAATTTCTATATAGGATGTGTAAGGTTGTTCAAATAAAGATTACGTCTAAAGTGGAATTGTTAATTAAGTTCAACATTGTGCAGGTTTGATGATGATGCAAATAACTTCGGTGTAGGAGATAATTTCAAGTACCAGAAAAGAAAAACAAGACTGGGAAAAAGACAACAGGCAAATGAGATAGAAAGGAAGACTAAGGTTAAGGTGAAGAGGTAAAGGATGAAGAAGAATCGTAAAGATAAAGAAGGAGGAATACTATTATCTTATAATCGATACTTGTTCTCCTACTCTCTTGATGGAACCAAATTTTCAAATTTTTCCAATTTTCTCTTGCTATTTGTTTTACTTCTCCTTATTATCTTATTTTAAGCTATTCATATGTTTTATATATCTATAATTATTGCCTGTATGTTTTTCAATACAGAAACAAATCGTAAACTTATGTGAACATTAATATTTTCACGTCGGCAATAATCGTTTCCGGCTGCGATGAATAAAAACGGTAATTCCTTTTATGATGGAGTTGCGCAAAAACCGCTGACGGATGTTTCGTATATTGCACACTGCAATCGTTTTGTTTCTTCGCAGTAAGGGGATGGGGGTGCACACGCGTATGCCCCTCTGTTTCTGCCAACTGGAAACACGTCGGATTTAAAGTAGAGCAACACGATAACATGAAATTCCTCGTTAGTCCGGCGACACGACGAACGAGTGGAAGAAAGAAGGCAACAAAATAAGAGGAGGGACGAGGGAAAAGGCGGAAAGGACTGTTCAATTATTGATTGCGGTCGGCTTGGATTGGAATTGCCTTCATGTTTCACATGTATTCCAATGATGTGAATTATTTAATTGATATTAAATATAGGCTAAATAAACAATTAATTTTTTATTGATAATAATGTCAATTTCCTGCACATTAACGATTAATGTCGCATTTCCGTTCTCGGTATAACTGTTGTGGTAATAATTCAGCGTGTGCTGATATAAACCTATTAGGGGTTAACAGATACCGTGAAATAATACGCTCGGTGTAAATAGCTAATGGTTAGATTTCCATTTGGAAATTGCGCGTAATTAACGGATTTCATGCGATTCATCGTGGTGGCGAGGGTGACGACGTGTCCGAAGAGTGGTCAGGGGGTGGAGGCAATCGACGTGTCCGAGCCATGGAGTCCGCATCTGCATAAAACGATTACTCTCGGTGCACCTCCAGCACTGGAGTGGTTAAAGCGAATTAAGTTTAATGATCTGAGCCAGCTCTGGACGACGTACCCCGGCCCGGATTACGAATCTCTAGCTGAAAACACAACGTTTAATGCTGAAACTACTAAAGTTAATGCTGAATTCAGTTTAAATACGATTTAATTGATAATAAATTTGAGTAGTTTGAGGTTCGTTCCTCAAGAAATGTTTATTTTCAATATATTCCATATTTCTTCAGTATTATAGCCCTTTATGTTTTCATCATACTGTCGTAACCTTTCTTCCATCCAGTTCTCACATTTATTTTGTGTTTCCTCTTCTCTTAATCTGTATCCTTTGATTTTATATTTGCTTTTCTCTCCCCTCATTTTTTTTAAATTTTAATCTTTGAGATCACCATATGATGATCACTTCCTATTTCATAACCTCTTCTTACTCTTGTATCTATTATTCTGTTGCTTAGATTCTTGGAGACTATTAAAGGTCTATTATAGTCTTTTCTTTTCTATTATTGTGTACCCTGGTATATTTTTGGATTTCCTTATGTTTAAATATTGCATTTGTGATTATGAGGCTATTTAATAAGTTTCTTCCCGTTTCTGTTCATTGTTCCTTCACCATTTTTCCCGATTACTGGTGCGAATCTTTCTCCTTGTTTCCCCACTCTTGCATTCGTATCTCCCAATATTATTACTTCTTTATTTGTGTTCTCAAGTGCATCTGTGAGTTTTTCATAAAATCGTTCTACCTCTTCTGTTCGGTCCATATATTATAATGAAATCTATTTCTTCTTTCTTGTCCATTTTTATTCTTACTTTTATGATCCAATCTGTTCCCGCTCCACTATCTTGTCTTTCCATTCTTTATGTATAATTATTGCTACTCCTCCTTTTGCTCTTTCCTCTTCCTCCACTCGCTTTTTATTAGTATATGCTTATTTATCGTCTTCATTCCTTTCCCTTTTACTTTTGTTTCCGTTACTGCTAGTAATAGAAAACAAATAGTTTATTTTAATAATAGTTTTTCTGACTCCTTGCCAATAGCACATGGTGTCCCACAAGGATCCACATCAGAACCATTACTATTTCTTATATTTACTAATGATTTTCCTAATTATATTAAAGAGGCTGACGTTGTCCAGTTTGCAGACGATACAACGTTAATTGTGTCTCGGAAAAACTTTGATGAAGCCAATATATTCAATAACGTAGCGATGACTAGAGCAGCAAATTGGTTTGTTTACAATAAATTCAGCTTAAATAAGGGAAAAAACTGTTACTAAAGTATTCACATTGAATAAATCAATAAATATTAGTCACTCGCCTAATGTAAAATTTCTTGGTCTGGTCACTAATCATGCACTATTATAGGATGGGCATGATGATGGAAATTAAACAAAACTGTATTTCTTCTTAGAAACATTAACGATAGCCTTCCAACAGCTATGATTAGAACGACATACCATTTTTTAAAAGTAGATGTTTACTCGTTGACTGTTCGGTTTATTCTCATCAAATATTTACAAGTTTGATATTTACAAAAGTGGGAAGGACACATTTTATTGGCTAGATTTAACGGATAATAAAAATTGTCATAATTTTGGAGTTACACCACTAAATCTTTAATTGCAATTTGAGATTCATTCCTCAAGAAATCAATTTTCCTAAAATTCTTAATTCAACCTTCAACAATTCGTTTTTCAGTCAGGACACGATCATTACTTTGAGGTGTTTTAGAGAACCATTCTTCGGTAATACATTTGAGGAATTTGAGGTATTCCTCAAGAAATTATTTTTTTACGAATTTTTAAAATCTTTAAATACAATTTTTGTTAAATTCTTAATTAAACCTTCAACAACTTGTTTTCCAATGATGATACAATCATTAATTCAAGGTGCTTTAAAGAAACATTCTTTGGTAATACATCTGAGTAATTTGAGGTTCATTCCTCAAGAAGTTATTTTTTTACGAATTTTTTAAATCTTCAATTGTAATTTTTGTTAAATTTCTAATTCAACCTTTAATTACTGGCTTTTTAGCCATTATTCAACTATTACTTTAAAGTGTGTTAAAAAATGGTTCTTTACTAATATACTTGAGATATTTGAGGTTTATTCCTCAATAAATTAATTTTTTACGATTTTTTTAAACCTATAATTGCAATTTTTGATAAATTCTGAATTCAACCTTTAATTACTGGCTTTTTAGCAATGATATAACTATTACTTTGAGGTGTGTAAAAGAATGGTTCTTCAGTAATAAAATTAAGGAATTTGAGGTTTATTCCTCAAGAAATTAATTTTTTACATTTTTTTTAAACCTTTTATTGCAATTTTTGTTAAATTCTGAATTCAACCTTTAATTACTGGCTTTTTAGCCATGATATAACTATTACTTTGAGGTGTGTAAAAGAATGGTTCTTCAGTAATAAAATTGAGGAATTTGAGGTTTATTTCTTAAGAAATTAATTTTTTACGATTTTTTTTAAACCTTTTATTGCAATTTTTGTTAAATTCTGAATTCAACCTTTAATTACTGGCTTTTTAGCCATGATACAACTATTACTTTGAGGTATGTTAAAGAGTGGTTCTTCGCTAATACATTTGAGGAATTTGAGGTTCATTCTTTAAGAAATTGATTATTTACGATTTTTTTAAATTTATAATTGCAATTTTTGTAAAATTCCGAATTCAATCTTTAATTATTGGCTTTTTAGCCATGATACAATTATTATTTTGAAGTGCGTTAAAAAATTGTTTTTCACTAATACACTTGAGGAATTTGGGGTTCATTCCTTAAGAAATTAATTTTTTACGAATATTTTAAATCTTCAATTGCAATTTTTGCTAAATTCCTAATTCAACCTTTAATTGCTGGTTGTTTTGATAAGATACAACTATTACTTTGAAGTGTGTTAAAGAATGGTCCTTCATTAATATATTTAAGGAATTTGAGGTTCATTCCTCAAGAAATTAATTTTTTACGATTTTTTTAAATCATTAATTGCAATTTTAATTAAATTCTTAATTAAACCTTAAACAATTTGTTTTCCAATGATGATACAATCATTACTTTGTGGTGTTTTAAAAAAAACATTTTTTGGTAATACATTTGAGGAATTTGAGGTTCATTTCTCAAGAAATTAATTTATTACGATTTTTTTAAATCTGTAATTGCAATTTTTGTTAAATTCCTAATTCAACCTTTAATTACTATCTTTCTAGACATGATACAACTATTGCTTTGAAGTGTGTTAAAGAATTGTTCTTCACTAATACATTTAAGGAATTTGAGGTTCATCCCTCAAGAAATTGAAGTTTTACGATTTTTTAAAATCTTTCATTGCAATTTTTGTTAAATTCCTAATTCAACCTTTAATTACTGGCTTTTTAGCTATGATACAACTATTACTTTAAAGTGTGTTAAAGAATAGTTCTTCGCTAATACATTTGAGGAATTTGAGGTTTATTCCTCAAGAAATTAATTTTTTACAATTTTTTTAAATCTTTAATTCCAATTTCTGTTAAACTCTTAATTCAACCTTTAATAATTAGTTGTTCAGTCATGATATAATTATTACTTTGAGGTATTTTAAAGAACCATTATTTGGTAATATATTTGAGGAATTTGAGGTTCATTCCTCAAGAAATTATTTTTTTTACGATTTTTTTAAAATCTTTAATCTTTAATTTAAATTAAATTCGTAATTAAACCTTTAACAATTTGTTTTCCAATGATGATATAATCATTACTTTGAAGTGTTTTAAAGAACCATTTTTTGGTAATACATTTGAGGAATTTGAGGTTCATTCCTCAAGAAATTATTTTTTTACGAATTTTTAAAATCTTTAAATACAATTTTTATTAAATTCTTAATTAAACCTTTAACAATTTATTTTCCAAAGATGATACGATCACTAATTTGAGGTACGTTAAAGAACCATTCTTTGGTGATACATTTGAGGATTTTGAGGTTCATTACTCAAGAAATTAATTTTTACGAATTTTTAAATATTTAATTGCAATTTAAATTAAGTTCTTAATTAAACCTTTAACAATTTGTTCTCCAATGATGATACAATCACTAATTTGAGGTGCGTTAAAGAACCATTCTTTAGTAATACTTTTGAGTAATTTGAGGTTCATTCCTCAAATAATTAATTTTTTACGAATTTTTAAATCTTCAATTGCAAATTTTGTTAAATTCTTAATTCAACTTTTAACAATTCGTTTTTCAGTCCTCACACAATTATTATTTTGAGGTGTGTTAAAGAATGGTTCTTTGCCAATACATTTGAGTAATTTGAAGTTCATTCCTCAAAGAAATTAATTATTTACGATTTTTTTTAATCTTTAATTGCAATTTTAATTAAATTCTTAATTCAACCTACAACAATTCCTTTTCCAGCTATGATACAATCATTACTTTGAGGTGTTTGAAATAAACCATTTCTTGGTAATATATTTGATAAATTTGAGGTTCATTACTCAAGAAATTAATTATTTACGATTTTTTTAAATCTTTAATTGCAATTTTTATTAAATTCTTAATTCAAACTTTAACTATTCGTTTTCTCATCAAAATAGAATCATTATTTCGAGGTGTGTTAAAGAATGGTTTTTTGCTAATACATTCGAGTAATTTGAGGTTCATTTCTTTAGAAATTAATTTTTTACGATTTTTTTAAATCTTTAATTGCAATTTTAATTAAATTATTCATTGAATCTTTAACAATTTGTTTTCTAATGGTGATACAATCATTAATTTGAGGTGTTTTAAAGAACCATTCTTTGGTAATACATTTAAGGAATTTGAGGTTCATTCCTCAAGAAATTATTTTTTTTCGAATTTTTAAAATCTTTAATTACAATTTTTGTAAAATTTTTAATTAAACCTTTAACAATTTATTTTCCAAAGATGATACGATCACTAATTTGAGGTACGTTAAAGAACCATTCTTTGGTGATACATTTGAGGAATTTGAGGTTCATTCCTCAAGAAATTATTTTTTTAAGAATTTTTAAAATCTTTAAATACAATTTTTGTTAAATTTTTAATTAAACCTTTAACAATTTGTTTCTCAGTCATGATACAATCATTACTTTAAAGTGTTTTAAAGAACCATTCTTTGGTAATACATTTGAGGAATTCGAGGCTCATTCCTCAAGAAATTAATTTTTTACAAATTTTTAAAATCTTTAAATACAATATTTGTTAAATTCTTAATTAAACCTTTAACAATTTGTTTTCCAATGATTATACAATCAATAATTTGAGGTGCGTTAAAGAACCATTCTTTGGTAATACATTTGAGGAATTTGAGGTTAATTCCTCAAAAATCTTTAATTGCAATTTATGTTAAAGTCCTAATTCAACCTTTAATTATTGGCTTTTTAGCCACGACATAACTATTACTTTGAAGTGTGTTAGGAATGGTTCTTCACTAATACATTTGAGGAATTTGACGTTCATTCCTCAAGAAATTAATTTTTTACGATTTTTTTAAATCTTTAATTGCAATTTTTGTTAAAGTCTAAATTCAACCTTTAATTATTGGCTTTTTAGTCATGATACTATTATCACTTTGAGGTGTGTTAAAGAATGGCTCTTCTCTAATACATTTGAGGAATTTGAGGTTAATTCCTCAAGAAATACATTTTTTACGATTTTTTAAAATCTTTAATTACAATTTTTGTGAAATTCCTAAATCAACCTTTAATTACTAGCTTTTTAGCCATGATACAACTATTATTTTGAGGTATATTAAAGAACAGTTTTTCACTAATATATTTGAAGAATTTGAGGATCATGCCTCAAGAAACTAATTTTTACGTTTTTTTTAAATATTTCATTGCAATTTTTGTTAAATTTCTAATTCAACCTTTAATTATTGGCTTTTTAGCCATGATACAACTATTACTTTGAGGCGTGTTAAAGAATGGTTCTTTACTAATATATTTGAGGAATTTGAGGTTCATTCCTGAAGAAATTAATTTTTTACGATTTTTTAAAATCTTTAATTGCAATTTTTGTTAAATTCCTAATTCAACCTTTAATTACTGGATTTTTAGCCATGATACAATTATTGCTTCAAAGCGTGTTAAAGCATGGCTCTTCACTAATACATTTGACAAATTTGAGGTTCATTCCTCAAGAAATTATTTTTTTACAATTGTTTTAAAATCTTTAATTTAAATTTTTGTTAAATTCTTAATTTGAACTCTAACAATTCGTTTTCCAGTCATGATACAATTATTGCTTTGAGGTGTGTTAAAGAATGGTGCTTCACTAATAAAGTTTGGAATTTGAGGTTGATTCCTCAAGAAATGAATTTGTTACGATTTTTTTAAATCTTTAATTACAATTTTTTGTTAAATTCCTAATTCAACCTTTAATTATTTCCTTTTTAGCCATGATACAACTATTACTTTGAGATGTGTTAAAGAATGGTTCTTCACTAATACCTTTGAGCAATTTGAGGTTCATTCCTCATGAAATTAATTTTTTACGATTTTTTTAAATCCTCAATTGTAAATTTTTGTTAAATTCCTAATTCAACCTTTAATTACTGGCTTTTTAGGCATGATACAACTATTACTTTGAAGTATGATAAAGAATGGTTCTTTGCTAATACATTTGAGGAATTTGAGGTTCATTCCTTAAGAAATTAATTTTTTACAATTTTTTAAATTTTTAATTGCATTTTTACTTAAATTCTTAATTCAACATTTAATTATTAGTAATTTAGCCACGATACAACTATTACTTTGAGGTGTATTAAAGAACGGTTCTTCACTAATATATTTGAAGAATTTGAGGATCATGCCTCAAGAAACTAATTTTTCCTTTTTATTTTTAAATATTTCATTGCAATTTTTGTTAAATTCCTAATTCAACCTTTAATTACTGGATTTTTAGCCATGATACAATTATTGCTTCAAAGTGTGTTAAAGCATGGCTCTTCACTAATACATTTGACAAATTTGAGGTTCATTCCTCAAGAAATTAATTTTTTACAATTGTTTTAAAATCTTTAATTTCAATTTTTGTTAAATTCTTAATTCAAACTTTAACAATTCGTTTTCCAGTCATGATACAATTATTGCTTTGAGGTGTGTTAAAGAATGGTGCTTCACCAATAAAGTTTGGAATTTGAGGTTGATTCCTCAAGAAATGAATTTTTTACGATTTTTAAAAATCTTTAATTGCAATATTTGTTAAATTTTTAATTCAACCTTGAATTATTGGCTTTTTAGCCATAATACAACCATTACTTTGAAGTGTGTTAAAGAATGATTCTTCACTAATACATTTGAGGAATTTGAGGTTCATTCCCCAAGAAATAAATTTTTTAACAACAACAATGAAGTTTCTATACATTGAATTTTGTAAACACAAAGTTTTATGAATATTGAATTTTCTAAAGAAATAATTTTCTATACATCGAAATTTCTAATTTCTTTATAAGACCAGAAAATTCTCCTTACAACAAATATTCTAAACATAACTGTTTATGAATGATATATAGAACATTCTATTTAGAACATTCAACTTAATAGAATTTTCTATACATCGAATCGGAGGTTTTTGAATATTGAATTTTTTTAACTTAAATTATAAAATATAAAATTTTCGGAATATTTAATTTTCCAAACATAGAATTTTCTGCAGAGGGAAATTATAAATATACATTTTTTATCTATTAAAATTTTTGAATAGAGAATTATTTGAATTTTTTTAAACAAAAAAATTATGTACATTGAATTTTCTAAACAAAGGATTTTTAATACATCGATTTTTTTTAGTATTGAATATTCTAAACAAGTTTTCTTTAAATCGAATTTTCTTAACAAAGAATTTTTTGTACATCGAATTTTCTAAACAATGAATTTTCCGTACATCGAATTTTCTAAACAAAGATTTTTCAAAGCGTAAATATTTTTTGAGTATTGATTTCTCTTAACAAAGAATTTTCTTTAAATCGAATTTTCTTAACAAAGAATTTTTTGTACATCAAATTTTCTAAACAGTGAATTTTCTTTACATCGAATTTTCTAAATAAAGATTTTTCGAAGCATAACTATTTTTTTTGAGTATAGATTTTTCTTAACAAAGAATTTTTTTGAATCGAATTTTCTTAACAAAGAATTTTTTGTACATCGAATTTTCTAAACGAAGAATTTTCTATACATCGAATATTTTAAATAACAAAGTTTCTAAACGACGAATTTTCTTAACATATACCTTTATTGAGTATTGAATTTTCTAAACAAAGAATTTTCAATGCATCGAATTATCCAAACAAATAATTTTCTGTACATCTAATTTTCTATACATTGACTTTTCTAAACATATTTTTTTTGAGTAATAAATTTTCTAAACAAAGAATTTTCTGTACATCTAATTTTCCAAACTAAGAATTTTTTATACATCGAATTTTCTGAAAAAAAATTCTATACATTAAATGTGCTAAACATAAAGTTTTATAAGTGTTGAATTTTCTAAACAAAGAATTTTCTATACATCGAATTTTCTAAACATAGACTTTTCTATACATCGAATTTTCTAAACAAATTTTTTTCTGTACAACATAATGATGGTTACCACCGTTACTACGCGGCAATTCATAATGAACACTGAATAAAACACATAGTAAGTGTTTTTATTCAGTGTTTATTTCTGTACATCGAATTTTCTAAAAAAAGAATGTTCTATACGTTGAATTATCTAAACATACAATTTTATAAGTATTGAATTTTCTAAACAAAGAATTTTCTATGCACTGAATTTTCTAAACAAATAATTTTCTGTATATCGAATTTTCTAAATAAAGATTTTTTTATACATCGAATTTTCTAAACAAAACATTTTCGATATATTTTCTTAAAGAATGGTTCTTCACTAATACATTTGAGGAATTTGAGGTTCATTCCTCATAAAATTATTTTTTTACAATTTTTTTACAATCTTTAATTGCATTTTTTTATTAAATTCATAATTCAACCATTAAGTATTTTCTTTTTTGCAATGATTCACATAATATTTTGAGATGTGTTAAAGAATGGTTCTTCAGTAATACACTTGAGAAATTTGAGGTCCATTCCTTAAGAAATTAATTATCTACGATTTTTTTAAATCTTTAATTGAAATTTTTGTTAAAGTCTTAATTCAACCTTTAATTTTGGTTTTTAGCAATGATACAACTATTACTTTGAGGTGTGTCAAAGAATGGTTCTTTACTAATACATTTGAGGAATTTGAGGTTCATTACTCAAGAAATTAATTTTTTACGATTTTTTTAAATCTTTAATTGCAATTTTAATTACATTCTTAATTCAACTTTTAACAATTCATTTTTCAGTCATGATACAATCATTACTTTGAGATGTTTTAAAGAACAATTTTTTGATAATATATTTGAGGAATTTGAGGTTAATTTCTTAAGAAATTATTTTTTTGCGATTTTTTTAAATCTTTAATTGCGAATTTTTGTTAAATTTCTAATTCAACCTTTAATTACTGACTTTTTAGCCATGATACAACTATTACTTTAAGGTGTGTTAAAGAATGGTTCTTCGCTAATACATTTGAGGAATTTGAGATTCATTCCTCAAGAAATGAATTTTTTTACGATTTTTTAATCAATACTTGCAATTTTGGTTAAATTTCGAATTCAACCTTTAATTACTGGCTTTTTAGCCACGATACAACAATTACTTTGAGGTGTGTTAAAGAATGGTTTTTCAGTAATATAATTGAGAAATTTGAGGTTTATTCCTCAAGAAATTAATTTTTTACAATTTTTTAAAATCTTTAATTGCAATTTTAATTAAATTCTTATTTCAACCTTCAGCAATTCGTTTTCCAGTCATGATACAATCATTACTTTGAGGTGTTTTGAAGAACCATTCTTTGGTAATACATTTGAGGAATTTGAGGTTTATTCTTCAAGAAATTATTTTTTTACGATTTTTTTAAATTTTTAATTACAATTTTTGTTAAATGCTCAATTAAACATTTAACAATTTATTTTCCAATGATGATACAATCATCAATTTGAGGTACGTTGAATAACCATTATTTGGTAATACATTTGAGGAATTTGAGGTTCATTCCTTTAGAAATTAATTTGTTATGATTTTTTTAATCATTAATTGCAATTTTTGTTAAATTCCGAATTCAAACTTTAATTATTGGCTTTTTAGCCATGATATAACTATTACTTTGAAGTATGTTAAAGAATGGTTCCTCGCTAATATATTTGAGGAATTTGAGGTTCATTCCTCAAGAAATTAATTTTTTACAATTTTTTAAAATCTTTAATTACAATTTTAGTTAAATTCTTAATTAAACCTTCAACAATTTGTTTTCCAATGATGATACAATCATTAATTTAAGGTTCGTTAAAGAACCATTCCTTAGTAATACATTTGAGGAATTTGAGGTTCATTACTGAAGAAATTAATTTTTTACAATTTTTTAAAATCTTTAAATACAATTTTTGTTAAATTCTTAATTAAACCTTTAACAATTTGTTTTCCAGTCCAGGGTATGTTAAAGAATGGCTCTTCACTAATATATTTGAGGAATTTGAGGTTCATTTCTCAAGAAATTATTTTTTTACGTTTTTTTAAATTTTTAATTGCAATTTTAATTAAATACTATTTTAACTTTCAACAATTCGTTTTTCAGTCATGATACTATCATTACTTTGAGGTGTTTTAAAGAACGATTTTTTGGGAATACATTTGAGGAATTTAAGGTTCATTCCTCAACAAGTTAATTTTTTACGAATTTTTAAAATCTTTAATTACAATTTCAGTTAAATTCTTAATTAAACCTTTAAGAATTTGTTTTCTAATGATAATACAATCATTAATTTGAGGTGCGTTAAAGAACCATTCTTTGTTAATATATTTGAGGAATTTGAGGTTCATTCCTCAAGAAATTAATTTTTTACGATTTTTTAAATCTTTAATTGCAATTTTAATTAAATTTTTAATTAAACCTTTAACAATTTGTTTTCCAGTCATGATACAATCATAACTTTAGGGTATGTTAAAGAATGGCTCTTCACTAATATATTTAAGGAATTTGAGGTTCATTCCTCAAGTAATTAATTTTTTACGATTTTTTTAAATCTTTAATTGCAATTCTAATTAACTTTTTATTTCAACCTTTAACAATTCGTTTTCCAGTCATGATACAATTATTACTTTGAAATGTTTTAAAGAATCATTTTTTGGTAATACATTTGAGAAATTTGAGTTTCATTCCACAAGAAATTAATTTTTTACAATTTTTTTAATTCTTTAATTGCAATTTTTCTTAAATGCCATGATACAACTATTACTTTAAAGTTTGTTAATGCATGGTTCTTCACTAATACATTTGAGGATTTTGAGGTTAATTCCTCAAGTAATTACTTTTTTACGAATTTTTAAATCTTTAATTGCAATTTTTATTAAATTCATAATTCAATCTTTAAATATTTTCTTTATAGCAATGATACAACTTTTATTTTGAGGTGTGTTAAAGAATGGTTTTTCACTAAAGCATTTGAGGAATTTGAGGTTCGTTCCTCAAGAAATTAATGTTTTACGATTTTTTTTATATCTTTAATTTTAATTTTTGTTAAATTCTTAATTCAACCCAATAAACATTGGCTTTTTACCCATGATAAAATCATTACTCTGAGGTGTGTTAAAGAATGGTTCTTGACTAATACATTTGAGTTATTTGAGATTCATTCCTCAAGAAATTAATTTTTTACGATTTTCTTAAATCTTTAATTGCAATTTTAATTAAATTCTTAATTAAACCTTCAACAATTCGTTTTTCAGTCATGATACAATCATTACTTTGAGGTGTTTTAAAGAATCATTTTTTGGGAATATATTTGAGGAATTTGAGGTTTATTCCTCAAAAAATTAATTTTTTACGAATTTTTAAAATCTTTAATTACAATTTTTGTTAAATTCTTAATTAAACCTTTAACAATTTGTTTTCCAATGATGATACAATCATTAATTTAAGGTGCGTTAAAGAACCATTCTTTGGTAATACATTTGAGGAATTTGAGATTCATTCCTCAAAAAATTAATTTTTTACGATTTTTTTAAATCTTTAATTGCAATTTTCGTCGAATTATTAATTATATCTTTCATTCGTGATAAAAAAAATCAGAACCATTTTTTTTATCTTACTTATTTTTTAAAGCTTTCATAGAAAAGTTATTTCGTAATAAAAAAAAATCTGCACACATTTATATTGGCTACAACGCGCTCATAAAATCCAACTTAGCCACATTGTCAGTTCGCATGCAAATTTATTTGGTGATCATCATCGGTGAACGGTGGTGCGAGGCGGCGAACTTTACGATCTTGATAATATGAGTCGGGGGGTGGCCGGTGAGGGGTTGTGGTAGGGGGCGCATAAAAGAATTCCGTCTTGTTTTATTAAAATTATACTTTATAGTCGCATAAAAATGGCTCCACGCAGGAACGTTCTCCGTTCCGGAATAATAATTATATGAGCACTGTAATATATGTCGGTCTGGTGGGGAATTTCATAAATTTCAAGAGGTATTTACAAATAGTTGGCGATATTAAAACCGGCCCCCCGGGCGGGATGATTTATTTATACGGACGAACGCGGTGCCCGGCGCGTCCACCAGAAGGAGACGCTAATTCGATTACATTAGTGGGACGTGAGGGCGGATTTTTTTTCTCTCTTGTGCTCCTTTTAAGGAGCACTGGGAGACATATAAGCTTGTTTTATACTTTGTCATATTTTCTGATGACGCCGCCATAAGTTGGCCGACGCTGGTCGGGTTATTTACGAGCGAAGTTTAGAAAAAGTTTAAATATGCGAAATTTTTTTTTTTGCAAAAAAAAAATATTTTCCAGGTGCTTATTAGGATGATAAAATATGCATTTTATACTAAGGAAGTCATAAAGCATAATTTATTATTATATTTTAAGTTTAATTCATGTTAAATTTTTATTAAATCTGGTTAAAGTTCTTAATTACAAAATTTTAACAAACTATAAATATAAAAAAAAATATAAAAATTCTCTGTATATTTAAAAATACTGAATAGTCTCAATCCATGAATCAATTAGTTGATTAAGAATTACTAAAAATAAACAGAATTATGTTGAGATTAAAACATTTTCAACATAATTGTTATTTCTGTAAAATTAATTTTTAGAAAATGATTTGAATATTATAAAAAAATTAGAAGATGTATTAGAGTTAACTTTACAGGGTAAATTATAAAAGTAATGAGCATTTTCTGGGAATAATACATTTATTGATCGTACCGGTACAAATACATTTGTGTAATCATATCTCGCATGCCTGAAAGGCGCCCTAAAACTTCTTGACAAGAATGTATCTTATTAACGTTGTAACATAGTTTTTAAATGTTGCCAATACTTTGCTTTAAGCTCTCCCTTCAATCAGGGAAACAAAATAGTCGCACGGTGCAATGTTGGGATGGTAAGAAGGTTTGAAGACCACAGGGGATTGCTCTGAGAAAGGGAAACGGTAACGACAAAGACTGTGTGGGTGGAGGCATTGTCATGAACGAGCCTGACTATTTCTTTAAAGTCAGAAATCTGAAATATTTCGGTTGCAGTCTTTTTAAACCGCACACAAAACTTGATTGATTGTCCAAACGAACGCTCCACACATTTCCTGACCCGTTTTACCTCGAAGCGATGGATAATCCCTTCGCAATAAAATCGTGGTCATTACTTTCATAATAGACCCTATATATATTTACACACTGAACATAATTTGGACTCAAGTTTGCTCACGCAAAGACAAATGGAAATATTCTAATAACATCCAGTGGTCATTCAAAGTTATTCAATGGATAATCAAAGGTGATATAAGGACATCAGTAATTTAAGATTAAATTAGGTCATTTAATAATATTCGAATCAGTTGTGTCATTCAGAGTTATTTAAGATTAAACGATTATCGAAAATTTGCGATGATTCGAGGTCATTTAAAACCAATCAACGAACGTTTGAGGTCATTCAAAATTAAAATTCAAGCAGTCATTAAGTCATTAAATGGTCACGCAAGGTTATTAAATGTTTACATTTTATTTAAGATTATCTAAGGTAATCGAAGGTCATTTAATGCTGTCTAACGATAATTGGAAATTATTGATGTTTCAATGTTACTTAAGGTCATACAACTATCCTCCAAAGTCATTAAATCATCATTAAAGAGTATAACAATCATTATATATAATGCTTAATCAATAAGTGGCCATTTAGGGTTATTTAACAAAGTCCAATATTACTTTCGTTCTTAGTAACCACTTAAAATCAATTATAGCAATCGACTGTTATTGAATATGGCACAATAGTCACTCAAGGTCATTCATTTTTGAATAGACTATCATTCAAGAACGCCTAACGGTTATTTAATTTGATTTAAGGTCATCCTAAGATCTATTAAGATGTTTTAAGATTATTCTAAGTTATCAAACCACAACTTAGTCATTAAACAACTAGTCAAGGTCGTCTAATGACTATTCAAGCTAATTTGTTGACATTTAAAAACCATTCAACATCACTTAGAGTAATCGACGGTTTTTGAACATCAACCAGTAGTCATTAAGGTCATTCAATGGCCAATAAACTAAACATCTCTTAGAGTAGTCGACGGTTATTATCAACCACTACTCATTAAGGTAATTCAATTTATTGGCCATAGAATGACTATCATCTATGAATGTTAAATGAATATTTAATTTAATTTAGGGTAATTCATAATTCATTTAAGATCAATAATGTTTCAAGGTTATTCCAGGTCATTTAACTATCTCCTAGTCAACATTTTAGTTGAGGTCATTTAAAATGATTGATTATTGAAGGTAACTTAATGTCATTCAACTATTAATAAAAGTCATTAAATAGTTATTCATTTATTTATGTATAAAGTCAATTAATGGTCATTCAAGGTCATTCATTATAGTCAATTGATTATTCAAAATAGTTTATTGTTGTTTATCAACCATTTAATTTAAATTATGGCAATTGACTGTTATTTCTCTGTAGTCATTCAAGGTCTTTCATTTGACAATTGGCAATCATTCAGGAAGGCTAAACGGTTATTTAATTTTATTTAAGGTAATCCTAAGAGCATTTATTATGTTTTAAGATTCTTTCAGGCTATCCATCATCGCTTAGTCATCTATTCAAGGTCATTTAATGTAATACAATGATTATTTAGTTAATTATTTATTTCTTGTCGTCCAAAAACCATGACCGACAGTAATTGAACAATTGAACATCATCAATTGATCTTTCAAGGTCATGCAAGGTCATTCAATGACCGATAGACCATTTAGCAGGAACGATAAACGCTTATTTAAATCAATTAATTAACTAATTTCAAGGTCAGTTAATCATCGCTTTATCATAACTTTAGTTGAAGTCATTTAAAGTTCATCTAAGATCAATTTTATTTCAATATTATTTAAGGTCATTCAACCATTAAGTTATTAAACATCATCTAGTGCACATTTTAGGTCATTCAATGGATAATAGACTATCATCCAGCCACGATAAATAATTAATTCATTTAATTTAAGGTCATTTAAATTTCACCTAAAATCAACAATGTTTTAAGATCAGTTAAACATCGCTTAATCATAACTTTAATTGAGGTCATTCAAAGTTCATCTAGGATCAATTTTGTTTCAAGATTATTTAAGGTCATTCCACCGTCAAGTCATTAAACATAATCTAGTGGTCATTTAAGGTTATTAAATGACTTATAGACTATCATTTAGAAACGCTAAATGGTTATTTAAATTCATTTAAGGTCATTCATATTTCACCTAAATATAAAAATGTTTTGAAGTCAGTTAACCATCGCTTAGTGATAACTTTAGTTGAGGTCATTCAACGTTCATCTAAGATTAATTTTGTTGTAAGATTATTTAAGGTCATTCAACCATCAAGTCATTAAACATCATCTAATGGTAATTTAAGGTTATTAAATGGCCAATAGGCTATAATTTAGCAACGATAAGCGGGTTTTTCATTTAATTTAAGGTCATTCAAAGTTCACCTAAAATCAACAATGTTTCAAGGTCACTTAACCATCGCTTAATTATAACTTTAATTGAGGTCATTCAAAGTTCATCTAGGATCAATTTTGTTTCAAGATTATTTAAGGTCATACAACCGTCAAGTCATTAAATATAATCTAGTGGTCATTTAAGGTCATTCAATGGCCAATAGGCTATAATTCAACAACGATAAATAATTATTTAATTTAATTTAAGGTCATTTAAATTTCACCTAAAATCAGTAATGCTTTAAGGTCAGTTTGATTTCACCTAAATTAAAAAAAATGTTTCAAGGTCAATTAACTATCGCTTAGTCATAAATTTAGTAGAGTTCATCTGAAATCAGTTTTGTTTTAAGATTATTTAAGGTCATTCAACCATTATGTTAATAATCATCTAGTGATCATTTAAGGTCATTCAATGGCTAATTGATTATTATTCAGGAACGCTTATTAAAGCTTATTATATTCAGTTTAAGGTCATTCAAAGTTTATCTAAAATCAACAATGTTTTAAGGTCAGTTAAGGTCATTAAAAGGTTATATCATCATTTATGAACGTTAAACGATTTTTTAAATTTAAATTGAGGACATCCAAAGGTTATCCGAAATTAATAATGTTTCAAAATTATTCAAGGTCATTTAACCATCGCTTAATTAATTAAACGGCCATTCAAGGTAATCTAATGATTATTTAAGATAATTTATTCTTTAAGGTGGTGCAAGATTATTTAAGCTCATCAACCCAGGGCTTAATCAATAAAAGGCCATTCAAGTTTATTGAAGGTAATCGAATGATTATTTAAGATTAAGAAAATCGACGGGTGCTAAACATAATTTAGCGGTCATTCCAGGTCATTAAATGGTCAATATATCATAACTTAAAAACTCAAAATGGCTCTATAATTTTATATAATGTCATCCAAAGTTCATCTAAGGTCATTAAAGTTTCAAGGTTTTTTTAAGGTCATCAAATTATGACTTAGTCATTGAAGGTTATTTAAGGCAATCGTACGATCATCTAAGATTATTTATTGTCCTACAACAATCCTTCCAGAGAATTAATTGTTATTTAAGGTCATCTGATGATCTATTAAAGTCATTCAACAGTCATTTATGATCGTCGAACAATTGTTAAAGATAATTGAATGATTACTTAAGGTTGTTTAAGGTAACCTAACTATCTTTGAAGGTCATTGAAAGTCATTTAGTTGACACAATAATTGCTATAGGTTATTCAAGGTTATTGTGCGTCATATGATGATAGATTAAAGTCATTAAACAGTCATTTAAGATTATTTATGATCGTCGAACGATAAAAAATAATCCCATACAATGATTCATGGCTATTTAAGGTGACCTAACGATTCTTGAAAGTCATACAATGTCATTTAAATTGACACAATAATTGGCATTAGTTATTGTGCATCTGTCGATCAAAGTGATTAAAGTCATTTAAAATGCATTTAAGATTATTTATGATAATTCAAGGCTATTTAAGGTGACCTAAAGGTGATACGTGAATGTATTGAAACCATTGGTCACAATATAAATAAATAACTGTTATACAAAACAAAGTAATTATTGTGTTTAATTTGTGACCTAAAGATCTTTAAAGGTTATTCAAAATGATTTTAATTAACACAATAATTTCTATAAGTTATTCAAGGTTATTGTGCGTCATCTGATGGTAGATTGAAGTCATTCAACAGTCATTATAGATTACTTATGATCGTCTAACGATTGTTGAAGATAATCTAATGATGATTCAAGGTTATTTAAGGTGACCTAATGATCGTTAAAGGTTATTCAAAGCCATTTAAGTTGACACAATAATTTCTATAAGCTAGCCAATGTTATTGTGTGTCATTTTATTATTATCCCATTCAGGGATACCAATTGTTATTATCTGATCATTTAAGGTCATTAAACTCTCAATGAATGACGATTCAAGAACGGTAAATAGTTATTTCATTTTATTTAAGGTCATCAAAGATCATCTGAGATTTATAAAATATCAATACTATTCAAATTCATTCAATGGATAATTCAAGGGCATTAAGTAAACATTTCACGGTTATTGAGGTCATTTAAAAATCACTCTAAATCATTTAAGGGAAATTATCCAACAGTCATTCAGGATTACATAAAATCATTCAACGTTCTTTCAAGGTCAAATTGAGGTTAGTTTACGTTATCCACGCAGCACTTAAGATTATTTATGGTCATTAATTATTTCCTATGAACTAACACAATTTTACATTATCATTTAAGCCAGTATAAATGTTTATTTATTAAATCCACTAGCAATATACTAAATGTATTGATTAATAACGTCAATATTTTACTTATTAATTAATGTTCTTACGTTTCTATAATTGTATAATGTATTTTTAAAACGGGATTCATCACAGAAGCAATTAACCTCCATTCAAATTACGTTGTTAATTTATTTGAGGTATGTGAATAGAGTGGAGCCCCTGTAGGCCTGTGGCCATCCACATAATCACTTATTACAGGACCACAGAGCAGGGTGTTTTATTATTTATAACGTCATTAAATCAAGGATTCAATAATTTACGCAATGTGTAACAGTTATTATTGTTATTAATAAAGGGGTTAATATTTATTCGTATATATTAAAGATTAATTCTATTATTAGTGGAATGCGGAGCTTATTAAGTCCTTGAAAATTAATTATTGAGGATTCCAACACTCTCACTTATTTGCACAAACATATGTGTTTGAGCAGAGACCACTACCCTCGACGCCCCTACAGAAGAAACGCCTAAAGGATACCTTATATAGTCAGCCTCCGCCCCCTAGAGATGGCAATCTATTAGCGCTCCTCTTCTCATCTTAAGCTTAATAGCTTAAGAAAAACGTGAAGTATGACTACAATAACGTCGTGATGATGAAACAACACTTCCAGGCTCTAATGAATTGGTCGCTGGAAATAAAAGTCCAAGAACAGCCACAACAGAAAGGAAGCTACTCAAAATGCAGGGAGAAACAAATGCTCAAATCACTGAAGAAGATGCCATCACGGGATTTCAGCTACCCTACATCTAGTAGGAGGGTATCAAGGACGAAATCGAAATTCGCTCAAATGTTGCCAAATTATAAAATATTTTCCTTAATTTATGAAGAAAAACAATACAGGCCCGCAAAAACACATCAATTTATAATTAAAATTCATTCGAGCACTCCTCAGCAAACTGAGCCCAGCAATAGTAGCTGAATTGCAAGTGGACATCTAGACATAGGGATCAGGAACTAGGATAGTCAGGAATTTAGTGAACTCGTACGACGAACTCTTAACCAAGGCTAGAGAATCCAACAATATTATTAGGGAAGAGAATCGAGCCACGAAGCCCAATGGTCCCAATTTGGTAGCGACGAGCTCCTTGATGTAATTTATATCTTAGCGACAGAGTGTTCCCAGTATTGCTCTTGATGCAAATGTTCAAGGCATTGCCGTTCGTCGCCCTGCCAAACTAGAACAGCTGCAGCCTACTGCAAGAACAGCGGTCCGCGAATAGAGGAAGCCCGCAGGAAACATTGAGAAACCAACAATTTCCAATGTTACAGCTGCAGAAAACCAAATACAATTAGAAGCCGCTGTTCGAAAGTTGCAACGCCCAACCATAATCCACGCAAATTTCCACCGTTGACACATCCATGGATACGAAGAGAATTTACACTCGATCTAGGCCAAAAGACTTGGACATATTCCGGTGGATTACACCCAAAATATGACGCAAAGAGGCCGAAAATGAAAAAAACTAAAAATTTGCCTGCAATATAAACCTATGATGATCAGCGACTTTATATTTTACAAACCAGTGAAGATAATTTGTTTCGAAGAAGTCCAGTTCCTCCATATTCAGAAATCATGGTAATCACTAGCGGTAAAACTATGCAAAGATCAATAGAGTAACCTATCGACGTATGAGCGACATGCTTTCAATAAATTATCAGAAAAAGGAGCGAAAGGTCATTATAACAGATGGATGTGTTAATGTCATCAACACCATGACATACGCTGATCTCAGCACGAAACCGTATCACCGAGAAAGGAAAATATGCATCAACAAATCAAATAACTTCTGGAGGTTAACATTCATTCTACAGGTACAGACCTGTCGTCACATGCAAGGACGCCCAGAAATGCATCCCACAAAATAAGATTCTGGATTCTTATCATATCTATGAGCTGTATCGGTGGTAATGAAGCCCTAGAAGGATGGCACTTTCCAGCTCTGTGTAAATTATCGCGCCATCAACGTCGCCATTATACCAGGCCTATACCCACTCCCAAAGATGGATGATTTATTGCAACATAGGTGTTCAGGAAAGTTCGTTTCTACTAGCAATTTGCGCAGTGGATATTTGCTTGCCCGTTCGGTCTATACGAATTCTAACGGATGCCCTTTGGACTACGCAATATCTCGGCCACGATCCAGCGAGCGATGGACCTTCTGCATGCAAGAATTTCACACATTCAAATGCTTAGATAACTAGAAAATTAAAGCCAAAGCTTGTACGGTGTGAAAGACGTCCTTAGCTTTCTGAATCAGAACTTCCTCGCTGCAAATAGTGAAAACCAACGTTTTGCCTAAAACTAGGAGGGAATCACTACAGATACAGCTACGTTCCTGTGAACGATAGACCTTCTGTCACGATAACATCAGCACGATGATGTCCTACAATTTCAGGCAACACCTACATGATGTGGAAGACGCCCTTTGCCTTCTGAACCAGAAATCTCTGGGTGCAAATCCAGAAAAAACAACATTTTGTCCAGAACGCGTTAAAATTCTCGGCCACATTATAACGCAGGAGGATATCACTACAGACCAATGGCGAGTACAAGCAATCGCCTCCTGGATGAGCCCCAAAGACTGCAAGGAGACCATTTTCTTCATATATCCATATGTCTTGGTACTAGCGGTTTATATTCATAACATTTTTTTTAAGAAAACCATCAGTTGAAGATGGGTTTAGCAGCAGCAAGAGACACTGAATACCCTTAAGAAAGCAGTCGACTTCAGTTCTAAAAACCGCTACATCCGTGGAGCTATTTAATATATTTTATTAATCAAATTTAATATTAGAAGTATGCAATTGGCGCCAGCATCATGTAGCATATAGGCAACATGGCGGTGAAGCACGATACTGTAGTTAAAGTCATTAATACTGAGATAGCATGGCTGAAATATTAAATTTTAATTTAATCAGTTTCTCATTGATTCAATATGTACGCAAAATAATGAAAATTTGTGCAATTTTCGTAGGAATATTTATCATGAAAATTTTAATGACATTTTTTAATCAATTACTATGTTTGCAAAATTATCTAATACAATTATTAGATATTTTAAAAGCTATTTTCCAAGAGTGATCAACAAAAGGAATGCTAAATACAGATTTGCAGTTCAACCTCAAATAGATCAATGTAGGAATGAATTAGTTTTATTGGAAACTGCTTTAAATATTAATTTTAACTCAAATGAAGAATACAGAGAGAAACAAAAGCAATATAATCTAACATTAGAAATTAATCAATTAGAAATAAATTGCAAATAGTAGATCAACAAGAACAAACCGAACTTTGGGTTTGAAAATGATACGCTGATGTATTGAAACCATTGGTCACCATATAAATAAATAATGGTTATACAAAACAAACAAAACAAAAGTGATTATTGTGTTTAATTTTGTGATTTAATATGTATAACGAAGCAAAAGCCTCCACCGTCAAGAACAACACACTTCAGAAAACCGAGTGAACACAAATCCTCGCCAATAAGTTTTAATAACAATATTTCCTTTAATACCAAAGCATATAATTTGATTTCAAACTCAAAAACCAATGATGATATTGAAATATTTAATGTCAAAGAAGATATTCCATCCCGTAACTGAACTGAGTTAATACGTGTGGTACAAACGTTTTCAAAATTCAATAATTATTCATACACATTAAAAACCCTTTCCTTAGATATTCTATAAAGCGAAAGTTAAAAAGGAAATTCAGAAGATATTGAGACTTATTCAAAAATTATTTTGCCTTGCGAAAATATTTCAAAAACTTATTGTTATCCGAAATTTTTAATAAACATAAACTCTTTGAGTCTTGAATCGGTATTGATTCATATTAGGAAACTAACTATAAGATACATCTCTGGAAGGTCAACTTACGACACGTATGTCTTCGACTCTGAGTAATGAAGCTCTGGAAATTTAAACGATTCAGATGGACACACCTCGATGAATAGTCGCAGATAAGCACACCGCAGGCGGAAGAGGAGTAACAGGGGTACCTACTCTACAGTTACTGGACCGGTGAGGATGTCCAGTAATGCATCCCACGAAGTGAGGTTTCGGATCTGCTGAAAAAATTCACGACAGCCTCACTGCAGATCATTATGTATTCTATCCGCAAGAGAGGATTCTGCATGTTTAAATGCTTGCATACCTAAACGACATGTTCGTACTATTCGATATTTCTGGCAACACCTGCGCGATTTGGAGGGCGTCCTTGGAATTCTCAACCAAGAGTCCCTCGTGACATCATTTTGCCCAGAATGTAGTAATGCAATCCATTCCACGACGCGAGGTTCCGGATCTGCCGAGAAAGTTTCTGCATCTGCACTGTAGGCCTCTACTTTCGGTAAAAGATACGAGGCGACATGCCATTTACAAAACTGCGTTTAGTACGAAAGAAAGGAAGGATTTAGGCAAGCAAGGAGAGAAGCAAACACACTCTGCAGAGTAATGAAACGGAAATATGAAGATGAACAAGTACCACAGATGGACACAGATTTCCAGACAAACATAAGGAAAGGGTTCAAATACCTTAAACAAACAATGCAAGGGTTTATACCACGCACAACACTTTATAGAGATAGGACAGGAATAATGACTAGCGATCAAAAGATAATAGACAAGACAGGGAGAAACTTTTCCAAGAGTTATTTAAAAAAACGAAAGAAGAAAAAACAGAGAACGCAACCGAAACACTTTAGCGCTGACGTAGCGGTGGTTAAAATAAATATTGAGCTTAAAGCCACACTAGAAGAAGTAATAAAGAGAATCGTTGTGGCCGTTACTACGTGGTTCATTGTGAGTAGGAGAAGTAAAAGAAGCCTTTATCTTTATCTTTATATCTTTATTTAATCTTTTTCAAACATGGTTACAATATATACAAATAAAATATCGAGACATTCACAATATCGAAGGAATAAAAAACATACATAAAATTTTGACACCATGCTGATGGGCGAAGTTCACGCTTCCAGGTGATCTTCTACTCAAACCCTTATCCTCTCATCCACTTCAGGTACATATATTTAGCATTTACATGCTTATTTTCCCTTTATTGGGCGATTAAGACAATAAGGCGCCAGGGATATACAAGAACAACGCCGTAATACTGAATTATGTATACCTTGACGTTCTAATAGTTAAAATCAGGAGAGAAAATTAAATGAAAAATAAGTATTATATGCCAATCTGCAAGGAAGGCAATAAACTAACATGCACAAACTTCATAGGCATATCACTGTTAAGTAACCCCTACAAAATCGTCACAAATATTATAAATAACCGATTAACGATTGATAAAGAATATATTTGGATAATACCAGGGCATCTACAGGCCAGGAAAATCAACAACAGATCAGCTGTTTACGATTGTTGTGGACACACAACGACGATGTGTACAACACTTTTGTATATTTCAAGCAAACATATGACTCGATAAATGGAGGAAAACTGTTTGCAGTGCTACAAGAAGTAACAATATCAGGATAACTGGTAAGAATAATACGAACCACAATAACTGATACCACAGCACAAGTACAAGTACAAGGAAAACTCACCGATCATTTTACATACAACAAGGGCTTGAAGCAGAGAAATCAATAGCTATACACCATCCTTAAGGACCACCCTGTAACAGAAATTGTGAAGCTATAGTGACTTCAAAAGGAATGTCGGAAGATGCCACAAAGAGCGCACAAGTACAAGATGGAAGGCAAAAGGCCAATTTGAAGGCGAAGAAAGTGTTTTGAGAATGCTGTCGAAGAAGACGCCAAAATAGTCTTAAAATTTAGGGGTGACGATGGACCGTACATCATTAAGGAATAAATTAAGAGAGACTAGGGCTGTAAAATTGAATTATTCAGTGTGAAAGTTATAAACCCAAAAATCTGAAAACTATCGGCCTGGCATAAACATCACCTTCAATTCAGCGGTTCAAATCAACTTCAATTAATTTCATTGTTCTCTAGAAACCATTCTAATTGTCAAAAACTTAGCCAGTCAATGGATGGATGGTGGAATCCAAGCACCAATATACATCAAAATTAGCACCCAGACGCGATGGGCTCTACATAATTTTACAACGTCCAAAATTGCTACTCTAGAGGATCTAGGCTCCTCGATAGAAACGTTCCACGCATCTACAAGTCTTCCTCTTCAATTTAAATTGAAAGGTTCAAACTTAAATGTGGAAGACCGGAAAAACAGACCGGAGAAATCAAATGAGAAAGTGACATAACTCTTTCTACGAGTATATCTCTTCCATACATGTTTTAAGGATTAATGTAAATGTGTAAGATCTGGAAAAGTATATCAGAGAGAAAAATAGAGCGAGAACTGCTTTGTTGGAAGAACACAAGCAGATGAGGCAGACCTGTAGACAGCAATTCAAAATGAAAGTGAGAGAGAACTGCTTGAGGAAGGCGCACTTAAATATGAAAGATCTGCAAAAGTAGATCAAAGACAGAGAGAGAAAGAGAAAAAAAGAACTGTTTTTGCAAGCACTCACCTTCCATTTTTGACGAAAGAATTAAAACAAATGTAGAAAACATGTAGAAGCAGATTAGAAAGATAAATAGAGAAAGAGAGAAAGTGATTCTATAATAAAATGTATAACGATGTAAATGCCTCAGGAATCAACGATCAAAAGTGATTCTAGAGTTTCTTCTACTGAAAAAGCAAATCAGAAAATGAGAGAGCGAGAGACAGAACTATTTCATAAGCCATTTTTCATTGACTATGGAGGCTTCTACTTCGTTATACATTTTAATCACAAATTAAACACAATAATTACTTTGTTTTGTATAAGTAATTGTTGTGTTTATTTTGTAAGCCATTTTTGTTCATATACTTAAAAGAATGCACCTAAATGTATATGACAAAAAAAAACAGACTAGGAGGAAAGAGAAAGAATGAGAGAGAAAGAGCTATAGAGAGAGAGCAAGAGAGACAACTACTTCTACAAACCTTCCTGAGCTAATTTCAATGGATGGACTAACTTTAATGTAGAAGACCTACAGAAATAGATCTAAGAGAAATATAGTTAACAGAAACTACTTCGAACAAACAAACATAAATATGAAGGATCTCAAGAATCAGATCAGCAGCCTTAGTGTAAAAGGCCTACAAATTAAAGGTTATTCCTGGTAGTTAAATTTTATTTAAGGTCATCCCAGAAATGCTTAAAATCATTTATTGTCATTCGATGATGATTAAAGATCATTAATGATAATTAAACATAATACAGAAGTCATTGGATATTTAAAGGTCATCCAATGTTTTAGATTTTTCAAGTTCCTTCAGTATTATTTAAAGTTATCCAACAGTCATCTAAGGTTATTTAAGATCATTAAGAAACCATTAAAGATCTGTGATGACTCAAGGTTATCCATGGTCATTCAAAACTATTTGAGGTCATCCAACAAATTATTAAAGCCATTTGAGGTCATCCAATAATAACTAAAGACGATTCATGATTATTTAAGATCATCCAATTGCCGTTAGATATTTCAAGGTCATCCAATTACTATATATGTTTTTTAGAGTCATACGACGAATGTTCAATGTTATTTGAGTGGCGATTCATTGGTCATTCAAAGTCAATCAATAATTATTTGTAATGGTTATTCATGGTCATTCAAGTTTATTTAAGGTCATCCAAAAAATGCTTAAAATCATTTATTGTCATTCCATGATGATTAAAGATCATTGAGGATTATTAACTATAATACAAAACTCATTGGATATACACGGTGACTGACGAAAAACCTTTGGTGCTGTATCTCGCTTATTTTTGATCCGATTTGAATAAATAAAACATCAAATTAAATAATTTTTAAGAGACTTTAATATGAACTGTACTAATATTTTTTCTTGCATCCAGTTTCTGACAAAATACGATCAACTTTTTTTTTCAAATTGCACCGTATATATATTTTGTACTGATCCGCAAGGAGATTTTTTTCTGAATCTAAATTTGTAAACGATTTTATCCATTCATCAAACCAAAGTCGAGAAATTGAGGATTAAAAAAAAATTAAAAATCCAATACCCATAGTAAACAATATACAGAGCCTATTCCAAATGTCAAAAGTGACAGTGTCAGTCATTGGTACAATACTGCAATGATTTTTAATAATTTCATAATAAAAATGTTGCAAGATTTCAAAAACTTAAAAACGATTTCTGTAGAAGCACAAAATTCTAATACAGTGTTTGAAATATTGCAACATTTTAATTATGACATAATTAAAAATCGTTGCAGTATTGTATCAATGGCTGTCACTGTCACTTTTGAAATTTAAAATAGGGTCTGTATATTGTTTACAATGGATACTTGACTTTTTATTTATTTTTTTAATCCTCAATTTCTCGACTTAAGTTTGATGTATGGATAAATTTGTCTACATTTTTATATTCAGAAAAAAAAAATCTCCTTGCGAATCAATAAAAATATATATACAGTTAGTTTATGACCGACAATCGGATTATAATCAGTGATCATATCCTCATTTCATCATTTGCTACAATGTGGATCAGTTGAATCCCCACTGAATTTTGACAGATTAATACACTAACACATCATTCATTATTTATCATTTTAATGTAAATATGTACAAAATTTGTCAATAAATATATGTTACTACTATATATACAGTGCAATTAAAAAAAAAAAAATGTTGATCGTATTTTGTCAAAAACTGGGTGCGAGAAAAAATAACAGTTCAGATCCTATTAAAGTCTTTTAAAAATGGTTTAATTTAATGTTTTATTTATTAAAATCGGATAAAAAATAAGCGAGATACAGCAACAAAGGTTTTTCGTCAGTCACCCTGTATAAAGGTCATACAATGTTTAAGGTTTTCAATTTTCTTCAATGATCCTTCAGCATTATTTAAGGTTATCCAACAGTCATACAAGGTTATTTAAGATCATTAAGAAACCATTAAAGATCTGTGATGAATCAAGGTTATTCATGGTCATTCTAGATTATTTAAGGTCATCCAACAAATGATTAAAGACATTTGAGGTCATCCAATAATAACTAAAGACGATTCATGATTATTTAAGATCATCCAATTGCCGTTAGATATTTGAAGATCATCCAATTACTCATATAACGATCGTTCAAGTTTATTTGAGTGGCGATTCAAAGTCAATCAATAATTATTTATAACCATCCACCTATCTTTCAAGGAGTCATAACAAGGTCATCCAACTATCATTGAAGATTATCTAAGGTAATCTTATTTAGATCATTCAGAGACAATTGTAGATCAGTGATGCTCTGCACGAACAAATCATTTAGGGTGAGAAAACTGCTTCTACAAGATTCTTCTTTCACTTCTATTCGCAAATCAGAAAGAGAGGGAAAGAAATACTTCTAGAAGTCTTTTTTTAAACCAAAAGTGTAAGATCTGCAGAAGCAAAGCAATGTAAGTAAAAGAATAGCTGTTCATACAAGCTTCCTTTTCCACTTTCATTGGATTAACAAACGAAAATGTAGAAGAGCGGCAAAAGCTTGTCAGAAAGAGTGATATAATTGCTTCGAAGAGTCTTTATTTCTAATTTTTGCTGTAACTCAAACTTAAACAAATCATAAAGAGAAAGAAAGAAATGTTTATTGAAAGACTTTCTTTTCTAATTACATTGGAAGGACACATCTGAATATAGAGGACAATCGGAAAAAGAGAGAGAAAAAAAACTGTTTCTAGAAGTCTTCCTCTTTCACTTTTTTTGAAAGATGAAACTAAATATAGAAGATCTGCAGATGAATATTAGAGAATAAATAAAGCACAAAGCGAAAACTGCTTTTACAAACCTCTCCTAAATTCATTGGAAGAACAAAGTTTATAATGTAGAAGATCTACAGAAACAGATCAAAGAGAAATATAGAGAAATAACTGCTTCTGCAAGTCTTCCATTTAAGGTGAAAGGACCAACGTAAATGTGAAAGATCTAAGGATGCAAAGCACGGATAGAGAAAGGAAGATATAGAACTGTTTTTACTAGTCATTTTCTTTTATACAGGTTACGAGGATGGAAGTAAATGTGTACAACCTGTAAAATCAGGCTAGGGATAGAAAAAAGGGCAGAACTGAAGAAAACAAGTTTCCTCTTTCACTTTCATTGGACGAACAAACGTAAATTTAGAAGGTCAGCAGAAGCAGATCATAGAAGAGGAAAAGAGAAAGGTTTTTTTCGATAAGTCTTTCCTTTCTATTTCAGCTGAAACTTGCATTTGGAAGAGAGTTGTCTTTGTCTTCTATTTTCATTGTAAGAACGCATCTAAAAAATATATCTTGAATTTTGGAGGCGTTCACTTCATAGTAAATTTTTAATGAATAACAGAAAAACGTGTAACTTTTTTATACTACTTTTCATTTTTATACATACAATACTTTGTGACTAGTTTCGAATTACAAAGTAATTAGTAAACTAGCCACAAAGTGTTGTATACAAATATAAAGTAGTATAAAAAAGTTAAACGTTTTTCTGTTATGCATCGAAAAAACTTTAGAATCGTATTAGAAAATGAAAGAGCGAACGAATAGTTTTTAGAAGAGACAACATTTTTCTTTCTGTTTAATTGTGGAGGCGTTTACTTTGTGGTACATCTTTATTTTTCTTTCTCTATTTCTCTGATTTTCTTTTTTAGGTCTTTCACATTTGGGTTCGTTAGAAACTTAAATGTAGAAGATCTACAGAAGCTGCTCAGAGAAAGAGAAAACTGCTTTTGCACACCTTTCTCTTTTAATATCATTAGGAAAATTAACTTGATGAAGTAGAAGACCTAGAGAAATAGATTAAAGAGATATTTAGAGGAAAAATCTGCTTCTACAAGTCTTATTCTTTCATTTACTTTGGAAGGATTAAAACCTATTTGTGGATGATAGGAGAAATCAAAAGAGAAAGTGGAAAGATCTGCTTCTACAAGTCTTCCTCTTCCATTAACCTTAAAAGGATCAAACCTAAATGTGCAATTGAAAGAAAAAGTGACAGAACTCTTTCTACGAGTATTTCTCTTCCATACACGATGTAAGGATGAATATGAATGTGTAAAACCTGGAAAATCACACCATTTATTGGTGGTACTGAGGATTTGTAGCCGATCCACTCCATGCTCAAGAAACGACCCTAAAATCCTGACTGCTTCATCAGGACGCTCGCAGCACCAGAGAGTACCTTAGCCGCATCTTGAAGCTCCATTATCTACCACGAATTACCACTATCCTCGCGACCACCATCCTTCAAGAGCCTAAAGTATACCCTACATAACTAGCCTCCCCTTTTAGACTCGGCTCGTCTTCTCGGCCCAATAGCTCTCCTCCTATTAATTGGATACATTCTTCATTATGCATTCCACAACTTAAAGCTTACTGTCTCTCTCACCACAAGCCTAGACTACATTGCTGGCTGAGCTGGCACCCCAGCTCCAGCCTAGACGTACCATCTCGACCTGCCTAATTGATGCTCACAGTGAAGACCAGTCTTATCGTCCATTCAAAACGAATTCCACACTGTATACACTTTTATTAATAAAAGCCTTATTTATAACTCACTCAACTCAAATGTTGTAGGATTTTATTATTAAAATATCTTCTAAATTATTATGTGACGATAAACACCAGGATGCACTTTTTATTTCTCGAATATATCAGCGCACCAATAAAATCCGAATGGAAAAATAGAGGAGTGCTCGTCTAAAGGAAAAACATTTTCCTGTGACGTAATAGACTTTCCTTTCTGATCGTGAAGCAGTGCCGAGAGTGTATGCCGGGCAAAAAAAAGTGCGGAGGAGAGCACACTGGGGCAACATCAAACAGGACCACGATAATATAACGCAATTTCATCTATAAAGTGGATGATGCACAGAGACTTTCGAAAACCCTCTGGCGGTATATGTGCATTTAAGAATATGTGAAAACCGTCCTTTACAGATTTTAATCTCGTTAACATACATTTTTTTTTCGTTAACTTATCATTCAATAATTATTATTAATTATTATAATTTTCAATATATGATATAAGACAAGACTAATTTTTTTGAAAGCGTTAATCCATCACCCCGTATCACAATAAATATTTATTTATTGAGAGACAGTAACAGGATGCAGATGACGCTTTTGATCAATCAATCAAAGTCTGCCGCTGGGGAATAATTACAGTCTTCCCATCTGATCTGGGTCGATGGGATGAGGAACATGTACGGCAGTGTAAAGGGCACTTAACAGATCGGCGGCCGATCAATTGGCACCGACAATGCAGAAACCCCCGGATTCCGCTTTATAATGCACCGCGGCGTTAAACAAACGCCCTCAAGAACAATGCAAGTTACGACTCATTTATTCCCTTTTAGGCGTCCCGACGGTTTACACACAAAACACACGAGCTCACCGCCATTTATTAGCGAACCTTGTGTCTCGTCCGCATTGATAAATTCCCCCCAGACGTAAATAAGTTCGGCCATTTAACAGTAAATTTATTTCACGCTGATCGCCCGATTATTAATGCAACGCGCTTCAATCAAAAACGGGCCATTACTGACGGTAAATTGTGTCAATTCAATAATACACAAGTGAGTAAACTTTAACACAATGGGGAATAAATCATCTCGCGGTGACGTCTGCTATTATCACGCAAATTTATATATTTATTTCACAATACGATGTGCACGTGCATAAATTTCGAAAATTCAATGGACGCACGGTGATAATTTCCGTTATTCATTAATCCAACGATAAAATGAAGCGTGCTAACAGCGCTCGTACCAGCGAACAAATATTGCAAAAAATAACGACAGCAAAACTAAAAAGCAAAATTGTTTGCTTTTTATGAATTTAATTACCAACAACTTTGGATAACTTTACAAAACCTTTAATGACCTTGAATAGGAAGACTCCTCTCTCCAAAATACAAGTTTCAGCTAAAAAAGAAAAGAAAGACTTCTCCAAGCTATTCCCTTACACTTTTTTTCCCTGATCTGCTTCTGCTGACCTTCTACAATTACGTTTGTTCGTCTAATGAAAGTGAAAGAGGAAACTAGTAAAAGCAGTTTTTCCGCCCTTTTTATCTAGAAGCAATTCTGCTCTTATTTTCTATCCCTGATCTGATTTTGAAGATCGTACACATTTACTTTCTTCCCCTCAACGTGTATAAAAGAAATAGACTTTTAAAAATAGTTCTGTATCTTTCTTTCGTTATCCCTATTTCTCTGATCTGTATCTTCAGATCTTTCACACGTACGTTTATCCTTTTAACCTAAATGGAAGAGGAAGGCTTGTAGAAGCACTTCTTTCTCTATATATCTCTTTGATTTAATAATAATAATAATAATAATCTTTATTCATGCTGACACCCAAAGGTTTACATACGTCATAATAAGTATATTAATACATATATAAAGTAAAGATAACAAATTTTAAAACTTAAATTGATTAAATTCTTCCTAGTCATAAAAAGCATTTATAAGTAAAATCTCCTTAATTACGGTTTTAAATTGCTTCGAGGGCAATTTTTTAATCTGGTCTGGTATTTTATTATAAAAGTAAATGCCATAGTAATTGATTCCATTTCTTGACCTATTAAGCCTTAGTGCTTCTGGACAGATATCGCTTTTAGTCCTGGTATTATGGCTATGTATGGATTGATGGTCTTGGTACATATTAATGTTATCCTTAACATATAATACACAATTTAAGATGTAGAGACATGGAAGTGTTAATATTTTTAATTCTATAAACTTGTTTCTGCAATCATCTCTATAATTTAAGCCAGTCGTTGCTCTAATTGCCCTCCGTTATATACCAAACAGGCGGTGGCAAATAGCAGAGTGGCCCCACACTAAAATACCGTATGAAATATGGCTATTAAAAAAGGAGAAGTAAGCTATTCGTACTATCCTTATAGAATTGGACTTAATAAAGATTTCTTAGCAAGAAAATAGTTTTATTAAGTTTGGCGGCAATTCCATTACCATTTTTTTCCCAAATGAGCTTCTGATCCAGATAAAAACCTAAATAATCTGTCATATTGACAGATATTACAGTTATTAAAATTGTTCCATGTAAAATGGACATAAGAATGCCAGGAATGGCCAATATATTACCCAATTGGTAAAAATACGTTGCAGAGAATGAATATCTTCATCTGAAGCAGAAGGGTCCTGAGTGGAAGAACACATGGTGAACTCCGCCCGCAAGTCCTGTGCCCTAAATTTTTGTATTTTTTAATGTACGTATCTCAATTTGTTTACTATATTTTAACAGGATATTGTAAAGTAAAAAAGAATAAATGAATAAATAAATGAATAAATATTTTGCATAACTATCATTCATTTCAAGAGTATGTTCTTTTAATGTAAATAAAATAGTTACAGTTTTCTCCACATTAAGGCACAATCTATTACTTACTAACCAATCATGGATCAGATTCATTCCCATATCCTTCAATAATACGGTTTCGGATAGGCTCTCATGTTTTGAAATTAATGTGGTATCATCAGCGAACAAGATGCAATCAGTACAAATGTTATGTGGAAGATCATTTACATATAATAAGAACAATAGTGGACCCAATATGGATCCCTGTGGTACACCATGTTGTATTGTTAGAAAGTCCGACATTTCATTGTTGTGGTATATAGCTTGTTTTCTGTTCGATAAGAATGACAGAATAAGTCTACAGCTATTTGGGTGAAAATTATACATATAAAGTTTTCTTAGTAAAATTGAATGTGAAATGCAATCAAATGCTTTGGATAAATGTAGCCATTGCATAGCTTCCATCTTCAAATGCTTTTACTAATTTAGATACAAGTTCAATGGTAGCTGAAACTGTGGATTTGCCATGTCTGAAGCCATATTGGTTACTTGATAGTAGATTATTATCCTCAAGGTGATTTATCATTTGAATATGCAGAAGCTTTTCGATTATCTTCGAGAACAGTGATAGCAAATATATAGGCCTATAGTTATCTAACTCATTAGGACCACCTTTCTTAAAAATTGGTATCACTTTAGATATTTTTAATGCATTTGGGTAAATATTTGACATGATAATGTTATTAATTAGCCTAGTCAATGGTTCAACAATTAAATCTGTTACTGTTATAATTAATTCCATTGATAGGCCGTATATATCAAGGCCTTTCCTATTTGACAAACTGGTAATAACATCTCTCACCTCAACACAGGAGACACATCTAAATGAAAACAAGGGTACATTATCGGAAGTAAAACTGCAAACTTGTATAACTGGGTCATTATTAGACTTAGGTATATTATTGATAATTTCATTTGCCACATTAGAAAAGTCCTTAACAAACTGTTGAGCTGTTAGATTGCAATTATTTTCTAGTTTTCGACTGGATTGGTTTCTGATTATATTCCAGATAGCTTTTGAAGTGTTAGCTGAAGACGTAATACAATTGTCATTTGCAGATATTGCCTTCCTATATTTAACTCGTAGCTCGTACTTTAATCCCTTTAATGATTCAGAATTACATTGTTTGCTTAATTCATAAACAAGTTGAATGTTTTCACGCATTAATCGAATATCATTAGTGAAACAGTTGATGTTTTTAAACCCTTTAACATTGCCTCTTTTCAGTTTGGTAAGAAAAGCACCTTCTAGGTTATCTGTCATAACATTTAAAAATATATTCCATTGTTCATTAATGTCCCCCAGGATTTCCCAATTTACTTTAGCCAGCAGTTGATAAAATATAAATTTACCGTACTTAGTTATGGGTCGAACTAAGCGATCTTTAGGACTGAGATTACTGCCACTAACATTTAGTAGGAAATGGATTGCATCATGGTCTGAGAATGGAATCAATACCTGCTTCACACTAAAATAACTTGCGTGTAAATTAGTAAAAATATTATCTATACAGGATGATTTTCTGGTGGGAAACTGAACTGAGTGATAAAGGTTAAAAGTATTAAAACAGTCCTTAAGTTTTTGTAAACTACATCTATCATTAATATTAATGAAGTTAACATTGAAATCACCACATTCTAGAACCGTATTGTTCCAATTTAATTGCTCTAGAATGTCATTTAATGTATTTAAAAAAATGTTAAGGTCACCCGATGGACTACGATTAACATTGATGATGGTGCAGTTAAAATCCAGTAGATGGATTTCACACACTTCACAATGGAATTCAATAGATAAACTATTGAATGGTAAAATTTTATAATTTAAATTATTTTTCACAGCGATCAAAACACCACCATGAATGTGCTGATCACGGCAGTAATAAGTTGCAATGGTAAAATTCTCTATAAAGTATGGCTCAATTTCGAGTCCATTAAGCCAATGTTCAGATATATACAGTACATTATAATTGAAATCGTTTATATGGGCTTCTAATTCCAGGGTGGATTCCCTAGTTGATTGGATATTTAATAGAAATAAATCTATCTGTTGGTTTTGTTGTTCACTTGCATCAATCCTGGAATTTACACTGGACTGTTGCTTCTTCTCCTTAGATTTAAAAAATGATTAACGATCACTCCTTTTGGCCACTTGTTGACGTCCATGGCTATATCCCTAAATTCACTTGGTACTGCTACTTTGAAGGAGCTTCTCTGTTTGTCTCGCCTTGTTAGCATTTTATCACATAAGCCATTTTCCCCAAAACCATTAGTTTTCAAATATTTCTTTATTTCATCCGGATCAGTATCAGGTGAAAATCCAGATAAAAAGAGCCATGCGTACTTTGGAGCAATTTCTAGGGATCCGATGTCAACATTGGTCCCTTGTAGGGGTGTTGGTCTTGGTGTCTTTATTTGCATGTATGTGTGATTTATTTCTGTAGGTCCTCTACATTATAAAGTTCATTGAATTTGAAAGAAAAGTTTGTAAGAGCAGTTTTCTCTTTTTGCTTTCTCTTATCTTCCTCTGCGAAACTTCCATATTCACTTTTGTCCTTCAAATAAAAGCGGAAGGGAAAGACTTCTAGAAACAGTTCTTCCTCTCACTTTTTTTTTATACGTTTCCAAAGATCCTCCATATTTAGACTCGTCCTTCCAATGTAATTGGAAGAGGAAAAAACTTAAAACTTTAGAAGCAGTTCTTTCTTTATATTTTTCTTTGATAGGTTTTTGTAGATTTTCAACATTATAAAGTCAATAAAATCAATTGTACATGTTTTCAGAGTTTCAGCGAAAATATATATTAAAAAAAAGACTTGTAAAAGGAATTCTCTTACTCGTTCCGATTTAAATTGGTTGTTTGAGTTACGTGAAGATCAAATTAATTTGACGAATAAAGCAGTGGTAATCCATTGATAATGGTCACTTTGTGTCCGAAATGTACATTTGGTAAATCAAATAAAATTGTGAAGAAAGGTTATTAGTGCTTTATTCGTCAAATTCGTTCCGATCTGCTTCTACTGATCTTCAACATTCACGTTTTGTTGGTCGTATAGTAGTGAAGGAAGAAACTTGCAGAAGCAGTTTTCCCACTCTAAATAATTTGTTTCTTCATATCCTAACAGATCTACAACGGTTTCTGAATGATCTAAATAAGATTGTCTCAAATAATCTTCAATGATTGTTGGATGACCTTATTATCCTTGAAAGATAAACGAATTGCTTTAAATAATGATTAATTAACTATTTAATGACATTAAATTACTACAATTACTACTAAATAACTTTAAATATGTTTGAACGATCGTTGAAAAGTTTTGATTTGGTGGTTTTAAATATCCAACGACGTTTTGATTTGATTTTGATGATGTGTTATTATTTTAAACAATCCTGAATGATCTTTCATCATTCTTATTTGATAAACACAAATGACTTTAATCATTTATTGAATAACTTTGAATTATCACACATCAGTGCTCTTAAATATGTTTGAATTACTGTTGGATAACGACTACTTTTATGATTATCTAAAGTCATTCAAAAATCATTAAAGTTCAAGATTGTTGAATGACTTTAGTTAATCATAAAGGAGAACTTTTAGATGAATAGTAATCTTTACTCAATATTTAACAACCACAAATGAGTTTAATCATTTATTGGATCATGTTAAATAATCTTTAATCGCCTTGAATGATTTCTGAATGATCTTGAGTAACCTAAAATGACTGTTAAATTACCTTAAACGGTTGTCGATTGCCTTAAAAGTTCTTGAAAGATTATTTGATGGCATAAATTAATCTGAAAAGGTACTTAGATGACCTTAATTGATAATTGATTAACTATTAAATGATCTTAAATTAACAAAGACCATTAAATAAGTTTAAACAATCGTTTGGAAGACGTTAAAAAACAATTGAACAATTATTGTATATCCCATGACTATTCTATAATCTTAAATAATGCTGAACGATCTTTAATCATTATTTGATAACCACAAATTACTTTAATCATTTATTGGGTGACCTTAAATAATCTTAAATGCTATCTGTATGATCTTAAATAATTCTTGAGTGAACCTTAAATGATCATCGATTGTCTTAGAAGATGTTAAATGATTGTTGGATGGCTTCAATTTAATCTTAAATGATCGTTGATCAAACTATTTAATGATTAATTAATCTTGAAGACCTTAAATAATTTTAAATATTCTCAAACGATTGTTGTATGACCTTGAAAAACCTTCAATAATTACTGGATGAGCTTATAATTATTGTAAGAGTTTTAATAATCTTTAAATACTATTGGATGACCACAAATGTCTTTAGTCATTTCTTCGTTGTCCTTAGATAATCATAAATGACCATAGTAATAGTAATAGTAATAGTAATAGTAATTTATTCGTGCTAGCACAATAAGTTTACACACGTCAATACATATATTAGGAAGTACATAGGAGATAATATATAAGTTTGATAACAACATATGGAATATAAGTGAACAATCAGTATACAATCAGTATACAGAGCATAAATAACCTTGACTCAGCAGTGATCTTTAATAGTCTCTGAATGATCTTAAATAACCTTGAATGGCCGTTGTTTAACTTTGCATGTTCACCAATTGCCTTGAATGATCTTGAATGAACTATTGGATGACTTTGAATGACCACTGGAGCACCATTAAATAATTTTAAATAACCGCTGTATGTTCCTAAAAATTCTAATAATTATTGGATGACCTTGAAATATCTTATAATTATTATAGATTTTTAATAATCCCGAATGATCTTTAATTAATATTGGATGGCCACAAATGACTTTAATTATTTATTGGATGACCTTAAATAATCTTAAATGACCTTGAATATTCTCTAAATGATTGACTGTTGGATAATCTTGAATGGTAATCAATTGGCTGAAATGATTTTGAATTAATTATTAACTAAATAAGCGAACGCGGATGACCTTCAAATATCTTTTTTTTAAATAATCATGAATTATTTATAATTATTATTTAATGACCAGAAGTAATTTTAATCATTTCTTGGATGACCTTGAATAACTTTAAATGATCATGAATAACCCTTAACCATCACTGATCTTTAATGGTCTCTGGATGATCTAAAATAACCTTGAATTTTTGTTAGATAACCTTGAATGATTTTCGAATGCTTTACATGATCTTCAATTATTGTTACATAGCCTTATTATACTTGATAAACTATTTAATAACTTATGGTTCACCATAAATAAATTTGAACAATCTTGAAGGATCATTGAAACACCTGGAATAATTATTAGATGACCTTCAACTATCTCATGATTGTTGTATGATCTTTAATCATCCTGAATGATCTTTAATTATTGTTGGATGACCATAAGTGACTTAAATCATTTAAGGTCCATAATCATCACAGATCTCTAAGGTTCTTTAATAACCTTGAATGATTGTTGGATAATTTGAATGATTATCGATTGCCTTAAATGATCTTGAATGATTGTTACATGACCTTATTATTCTGGAAAAAAAAAATTAACGACCACTGGATCACCCTAAATGAATTTAAATAACCTTGAATGATCAATTTATGACCTTGAAACACCTGGAATAATTATTTGATGACCTTCAACTATCTCATGTTGTATGATCTTTAATAATCTTGAATGATCTTTAATTATTATTGGATTTATATTGTTAAATGACCATGAATAACCTTTAATCATCACTGATCTTTAATGATCTCTGAATGGTCTTAAATAATTTTGAATGATTATCGATTACCTTAAATTATCATGAATTATTGTTGCATGATCTTAATATGAAAAACACGATTGTTTTGAGTTTAGCTTTTATTTAAAATTCATTATTCATCTGCCTGATGAAGCCACTGTGTGGTGAAACAATTGTAGCAGTATCTACAAAATAAAAGCTATACTCAAAACAATCGTTTTTTTCATTATAAGTTTATGCTTCATTGATTTCATCAAGCTTTTCAAAAATTTTCTTAGAGATTTCTAGAATTTTCTTTAATTTCTTTTTGAAGGTTTGTAAAACTTTTCTTCATTCCATTTTTCCACAATCCTATGTAATTATCAAATCTATCGTCACTAAACTCTCAAAAACCAGGTTACTTGAATTGTGATTCCTAGAATTTTTTAGAAAATTTCATTCAGTTTATCAGGAATTTTCCTGGAGAGTTCTAGAATTTTCTTGTTTTTTTATTTTTATAGATTACAAAAACTTTCCAGTAATTTTCATTCCATTCTACTTTCTTTGTAGATTTTTAGAAAATTTCAGTAACTTTTATTAAATTTTTTGATAGGTTTGAATTTTCCTGATTTTTCAGGAATTTTCTTATAGTTCTAATTCTTTTATGATTCCATATTTCAATAATATTCTTATTAAGAATATTTTTCCTTAATAACTAAGGGTATTTGGTAAAATGTGGATAAATTAAAATGTGACCTGAAAGTATGGCCCCTTGCCATAGAGGATTAAGTACAACGATTGTTGTACGACCTTGAATAGTTTTGATTTGATTTTGATGATGTTTTGTGATCTTAAACAATCCTAATCATTATTATTTAATAACCACAAATGACTTTGATCATTTATTGAATAACCTTGAATCATCACTTATCAATGCTCTTAAATAGCTTTGAATGACTGTTGGATAACTTTGAATGATCAACGATTGCCTTTATGATTAACTAAAGTCATTTAAAAATCATTCAAGATCAAGTTGAATGACTTTACTTAATCATAAAGGAGAATATTTAGAATTTAGAATAATAAGTTGTATTCAATATTTAACAACCACAAATGACTTAAATCATTTGTTGGATCACCTTAACTAATCTTTAATCGCCTTGAATGATCTCTGAATGATTTTGAATAACCTAAAATTACTGTTAAATAACCTTAGACGGTTGCCGATTGCTTTAAAAGATATTGAAAGATTATTGGATGTCATAAATTAATCTGAAAAGATACTTAGATGACATTGAATGATCATTGATTAACTATTAAAAGATTTTAAGTGACCATTGGATCGCCACCATTAAATAAGCTTGAACTAACGTTGGAAGATCTTAAACCTTGAACAGTTATTGTATGACCTCGAAGTATAATATTAAATAATCCTGAATGATCTTTAATCATTTTTTGATAACCACAAACGAATTTAATCATTTATTGGGCGACCTAAAATAATCTTAAACGCAATGAGTAACCTTGTAACATCACCGACCTGAATGATCTTAAAAAACCTTGAATGACTGCTCGGTAACATTATATTTGAATGTTTGTTGGCTGACTTTAATTAATCTTAAATTAGGTGACCTTAAATGATCGTTGATGACTCTGAATAGTTGGGAAGATCTTAAATAACTAAAATTTTCTAGAACGATTGTTGTATAACCTTGAAAGACCTTGAATAATTAACCTTAAATGATCGTTGATTAACTATTTAATAACTTTAAATAATCTCAACGACCTTAAGTAACTTTAAGTATTCTCGAACGATTGTTGTACGACCTTGAAAAAGTTTTGAATCATTACTGGATCACCTTATGATTATTGTAAGAATTTTAATAATCCTGAATGATCTTTAATTACAATTGGATGACCACAAATGCTTTGAATCATTTGTTGGACGACGTCAAATAATCTTAAATGACGATGCATAACCTTGAATCCTTCACAGATCTTTAATGGTCTCTGGATGATCTTAAATAACCTTGAATTGCTGTTGGTTAACTTTGGATTTTCATCAATTATCTTAAATGATCTTAAATAAAATATTTAATGACTTTGAATGATGTTAAATAATCTTGAATGGCTGTTGGTTAACTTTGGATTTTCATCACTTGCCTTAAATGATCTTGAATGAATTATCGGATGACTTTGAATGGCCACTGGAGCGCCACAAATCAGTTTGAATAACCTTGAACAATCGTTGTACTATCCTTAAAAACTAATAATTATTGGATGACCTTAAAATATATTATAATTATTGTATGATTTTTAATCATCCCGAATGATTTTAAATTTATATTGAATGATCACAAATGACTTTAATCATTTATTGGATGACCTTGTATAATCTTAAATGACCTTGAACATTCTCTAAATGATCTTAATAACCTAGATTGTATGTTGGATAACCTTGGAAGTTCATCAATTGTCTTAAATGATCTTGAATGATTAGTGATCAACAATTGATTGATTGATTTTGAGTGACCAATGGAGCACTTAAAAAAAAATAACTTAAACTTGAGCAACCGTTGTATGACCTTAAAAAAACATGAATAATTATTAGATGACCTTCAAATATCTTATGATTATTATCTGATTCGTAATAATCCCGAATAATTTTTAATTATTATTTGATGACCACAAGTGATTTTAATTATTTCTTGAATGACCTTGAATAATCTTAAATGGCCATGAATAAACTTGACTCATCACTGATTTTTAATAGTCTTTGAATGATCTAAAATAACCTTGAATGACAGTCGGATAATTTTGGATTTTCATCGATTGCCTTAAATGATCTTGAATGATTTTTAGATGAGCTTATTAACGTCGATTAACTATTTAATGACCACTGGTTTACCCTAAATTTATGTAAATAACCGTGAAAGATCGTTGTATGACCTTGAAACACCTAGAATAATTATTGGATGACCTGCAATTATCTCATGATTGTTGTATGATCCTTAATAATACTGAATAATCTTTAATTCAACTGTTAAATGACTTTGAATGACCACTGGAGCACTTTAAATAAATTTAAATAACCTTGAAGATCGTTGTATGACCTTAAAAAAACATGAATAATTATTGGATGACTTACAATTATTTGGTGATTAGTATATGATTTTTAATAATCATTAATTATTTTTAATTATTATTTGATGACCACAAGTGATTTTAATTATTTCTTGGATGACCTTGAATAATCTTAAATGACCACGAATAACCTTGACTCATCACTGATATTTAATAGTCTCTGAATGATCTAAAATAACCTTGAATGACTGCTGGATAACTTTGGAAGTTCACCAATTGTCTTAAATGATCTTTAACATATTGATCAACTATTAAATGACTTTGAGTCACCTTGAATAAATTTAAATTTAAATAACCTTGAACGATCGTTGTATGACCTTGAAAAACATGAATAATTATTAGATCACCTTCAAAAATCTTATGATTATAATATGGCTTTTAATAATCACGAATGATTTTCAATTAATATTCGATGACCTTAAGTGATTTTAATCATTTCCTAGGTGACCTTCAATAATCTTAAATGATTAAATCATCACTGACTTTTAATGATCTCTGAATGATCTTAAATAAACATGAATTACTGTTGGATAACCTTGAATGAGCATCAATTGCCTTAAATGTTTTTGAATGAATATTGATCTATTGGATGACTTTGAATGACCACTGGAGCATCTTTAATTAATTTAAATAAACTTGAGCGATCGTTATATGACCTTAAAAAACATGAATTTTGAATGACCTTAAATATGATCTTATGATATGATTAATAATAATATTGATTGATTTTTAATGAATATTTGATGACCACAAGTCATTTCTTGGATGACCTTGAATAATTTTAAATGGCTACGAATAACCTTTAAACATCACTGATCTTTAATGATCTCTGAATGGTCTTAAATAATCTTGAATGATTGTTGGATGACCTTGAATGATTATCGATTGCCTTAAATGATCAAATATCCTTGACAAAGTATTTAATGACTATGAATAACCACTGTTTCACCTTAAATTAATTTAAATAACCTTGTGAGATCATTGTATGACCTTGAACCGCTTGTAATAATTATTGGTTGACCTTCAACTGTCTCATGATTGTTGTATGGTCTTTAATAACACTGAATGTTTTTTTAATTATTAGTGGATGACCAAAAACGATTAAATTATTTCTTAATTTCTTGGATGACCTTAAATAATCTTAAATTACATCTAATAACATTTTATCATCACTGATCTTTAATGATCTATGAATGACCTTAAATAACCTTTAATGATTTTTTGGATAATCTTGAATGATTATTGATTGTTCTAAATGTTCTTGAATAATTGTTACATGACCTTATTATCCCTGAAAAAACTATTTAGCGACCACTGGATCACTTTAAATTAATTCAAATAACCTTGAATGATCAAGGTACGACCTTGAAACACCTGGAATAATTATTATGAAATATGAATATGAACTTATTATCCTTGATTAACTATTTAATAACTTTGAATGACCACTGGATTGCCCTAAATTAATTTAAAAAACCTTGAAAGATCGTAAAATGACCTTGAAAAACCTGGATTACTTATTAGACGACCTTCAATGATTTTTAATAATCCTGTATGATCTTTAATTATTATTTGATATGAATCATTTATTGGGTGACCTTAAATAATCTTAAATGACCTCTAATAACCTTTAATCATCACTGATCTTTAATGATTTTTCAATGATCTTAAATAACCTTCAATGATTTTTTGGATAACCTTGAATGAATATCGACTGCCCTAAATGATCTTGAATGATGGTTATTATTATCCTCGATTAGCTATTTAATAACTTTTAATGGACACTGGATTGCCCTAATTTAATTTAAATAACCTTGGAAGATCGTTGTATGACCTTGAAACACCCGCAATAATTATTGGATGACCTGCAACTATCTCATGATTGTTGTATGATCTTTAATAATCCTGAATGATCTTTAATTATTGATGGATGACCTCAAATGACTTAAAACCTTTTATTTAATGATCTTTAACGTTAAATGATTGTTGGATAACCTTGAATGATTATCGATTGCCTTAATCTTGAATGATGGTTAGATGACCTTGATAAACTTTGAATGACTATTGGTTTACATTAAATTAACCTTAAAAGATCGTTGTATGACCTTGAAACACCTGGAATAATTATTGGATGACCTTCAACTATCTCATGATTGTTTTATGATATTTAATAATCCTGAATGATCTTTAATTATTATTGGATCAGCAAAAATTACTTTAATCATCTGTTGGATAACCTTATGCAATCCTAAATGACCTCGAACCACCGTTGATTGACCTTAAATAATCTTGAATCATACTTATATATTAAATGAACTTGAGGTGATCTTGAGTAACCTTGAATTATCATCGATTGCCTTAAATAAAAGTTTGATAACCTTTGATTAAATACCAAATGATTAAACATTGAATGATATTAAACACCTGCATAAACCAAAATGACTCAATGAATAACCATACCACTAAATGGTCATTGGATAATCGTGAAAAATTTTAAACATGATTCGATGATGTTAAATTAATTTCTATTAAATATTCCTTAATTGAAATGAATATTTTTAAATGTTTGTTAGATAATCTGAAATAATATTGAATGACAGGTAAATGACCTTGAACACTCGTTAGTTAATCTTGATTTAACCTTGAATCCTCATGATCTCGAATAATTTAAATGTTTTAAATGATGTAACCTGAAATAACCGTTCAATTGCAATTGGATGATCGTTGATGGCCTTAAATAATTTTGAGTGACCTTGATCTTAAATCTTCGCTGATCTTCAGTGATTCTGGGATGTTCTAAAAAAACTTTGAATCACCGTCTGTTCTAATAATTATTGCATGATAAAAAATGTTGCGGATTAATGATTTTTAATGATCGTTCTGTCAATTTAAATTTCTTGAATGATTGACCTTAATTGTAGCTGATCTTAAATTATCTTTTAATGATTGTAAATAACTTTTAATAAATACTTGTTGATACTTTAAATCATTGATGATCTTCAATGAATAAACTTAAATAACTTGGAATCACTATGACCTTGAATAATTGTTAAAACATCAATGAAACATACTTTTAAAGTATTGGTAGATAAAACGCTTCGTTTGTTTCACTAAATTTTATATTCACTCGACTAGTTTCGCTTTTTACAGCATTTTCAAGAGTGAGCTCATTATAAGATTATGAATTATGATATATTGATCAAAATAGACTTGCATCATTAATTGCAATTAGAAATATTTTGATTAAAAAAATAATAAATAAACTATTAGTAAAACACATTTTTCCACTCTCCGATTCAGGGCAATACGCTGATTAATTTATGCGACGGGGGTGTCACGTGTAAAATAGAAAGTTACAGCCCGGGACACATTAGCATGATGATATATGCTCGCAAAATCAGTGTTCCGCCCTTTTTTCTTCCTGACAGGACAAATTAACTCTGATAAAACGCGGAAAATCAATCATCGATGGCCGGAGCGAAAAAGCTCACCGCCGCGTACGTCCATCCCCATTAGCTTTATTTAGAACGCACGAACATGGGGTATAAAAAAAGAAGGTGGTTTTAATTACCTAATTACCTGAGGAGGAGTAATTAATGGTGAAGAAAGTGAGAATTAATTAAAAATAAATACACGACCGTAGAGAAAACAATAGCGGGAATTTATTTGGTTTTAATTACATGGGGGATTCAATTGTAATCCCCCTTCCCCTTTTTTCCCCATGCGTTGGGTAAACACATATTTTTGGATTTAATTGTTAACACTGCTTCATTATATTTGGTTAGGAATTAATTATGATTTATTCGTTTGAACAACGTGGGGATCGTAATTAATTGTACAATCTTTGATTAAACACAGCCGTATTTAAAATTCTTCAATAGTTTATTTATTAGTGAAATGTGTAGTATTGAATAAAAAAAAATAATAATTTAATTATATATAACTTACATTAAATCAAGTAAAATTATAATTAAAGATTTAATTATAATTTCACTTGATTTAATGTAAGTTATATATAATTAAACTATAAATTATTTCTTGAATAACTTTCTCATTTATTACATTATGAAATATTCATCAAAATTTGGTTTGTTTTACTGATTTTATAAAAAAATCAAGTGCTGATCAATTCTTTACGTAATAATCTTTAAATTATTTATATATTTAATTAAATAGTTATTTAATCATTCTTGAATGTATCGTTATTATTCAACTGAGTAAATATATTAAATCAGTGAAACAAATCAAAATTATTTACCTATACAATGAAAACTTGTTTCTATAACTAATCCAGCTATACAAACAAGTTATAAAGTGTTTTCATTGTATACTACAAAATATATTACGAAGTTAGATAAATATTTTATGCTTTTAATTACTTTTTTCTAAAAACCTAAGTTATATTATTAATTATTTCAAACTTGCAAAAAGACAATTACTTTCCAACACAATTCATCATCGCCACGCAACCAAACGTTAATTATATTTACTCGTGCGAATTGGAAGTTTTTTAACAAATTACAACGGTGGTTTCAGAAGAGTTCCCTTTCTTTCCTTACTAGTAGAGTGTGTGTTTTTTGCGAGCGCACGAAACTTCCCCCCTCGGTTTCCCGATAAGGGTTCACCAAATATTTACGCACGATAATGGCGTGTTTATGCATTCCGCCAGATTCAAAATCAATTTCTTAATAAAACCACGCCGAGAGGAGCTTCCTTCCTGCACACATTCTCCGTCGGCGTGTTTGCGCGCCTCGCCGACGAAGAATCGAGTTTTGGGGAAACTGCCGAACGGCTTTTGAGCCACGTGATTATAACGAAATTCCCCCCCATTTGAAATTAACAAAAAAATAATAAAGGTGATATTTTATTCGTTATTTGTTCAAAATATGTAACAGATAAGAATTTTAATTTGTCTAAGCTAAGAATATCAAGGATATAAAGAATTTCCTACTAATGTAAATAAAAGTCTTTATGTCATTATAATTTTGATGGAGACTTGGTTATTTGTTGAATTTCTAAATAGTTACCTACTTATAACGAATTACAACATTTTTCAAGTCGACAGATCTTTCAGTAGAAAGTAAGTAGTAAGAGACTGTGTGAGAATTTCAAAGTTTACAGTAATTAATTATTAAAAAATTATTTGGGAATTTCTAAATATTATTCAATAATTTTAAGAATTAATAAAAAATATTTCTAAAATTTTTCAGGTTTTTTCTAAAAAAATTGGTTTAATATTTATTATAATTTGAAAGTTTGCGTTTAACTTCTCTAGCAGATTTCCAGAGATTCAAGCATTTTTTACTATGCAATATTTTTTTTAGTAAGTTTTCTTTAAAATTTAGAGAACTCTATCAATTGATTTTAAGAATTCCACAATTTTCAGATTACCAAAATATTCAGTCAAAACATTGCTAAAACAGTTTTAGTCTAAAAATTTTGTCCAATTGATTTAACTTTTATTTAGTGATTAAATTAAGCATTTATATTCCGTCATTTGCCAACTGTCATTATTTATCAACAGACATTTACATACTGTCATTTATCAACTGTCCTCTATTAATTATCAAATGTCGTCTGTCAAGTACTATTTATTAACAGTCATCTACAAACTGTCATTTATTAATTGTCAACCAATATTTATCAACATTCATCTCTCAATTATTGTTTTTGTTAACTGCTATTAGTCAATTATCATATTAATTGTTACTTATAACTGTCATTCGTCAACTATCATTTGTTGACCATGATTTGCTAACTGTCATCTTATATTTGTTAACTATCATTTGTCCACCATTATCAAGGAACTTTCATCTCTCAACTACTTTCTGGTAACTGCTTTTCGTCAATTGTCATATCAATTGGTATTTACCACTGTCATTTGTCAACAATCATTTGTTGGCTATTATTTGCTAACTATCATCTGTCATATTTTGTTTGTTAACTGCCATTTGTTAATCGTCATCTGTTGATTCTCAACTGTCGTCTGTCAATCACTATTTATCAATAGTCATCTACAAACTGTCATTTGTCAATTATCAAACATTATTAATGAACTCTCATCTCTCAACATTTTTTTTTGTAAACTGCTATTTGTCAACGGTCATATCAATTGTTATTTATAACTGTCATCTGTCAGCAATCATTTGTTGACTGATATTTACTAACTGTCATCTGTCAACTATTATATTTTATTTATTAACTGTCTTTTATCAATTGTTATCTGTTAATTGTCAACTGTTGATTGTTAATTGTCGTCTGTCAATCACTATTTATCAAGAGTCATCTACAAACTGTCACTTGTTAATTGTGAACCATTAAATGAACTCTCATCACTCAACATTTTTTTTGTTAAGTGTCATTTGTCAATTATCATCTGTTAATTGTCAACTGTCATCTGTCAATTACTATTTATAAACATCTATGAACCTTAATTTGTCAATTGTCCTCTGTTAATTGTCGACCATTATCAAGGAACTTTCATCTCTCAACTACTTTTCTTTTGTTAACTGCTTTTCGTCAATTGTCATATCAATTGTTATTTGAACTGTTATTTGTCGACAATCATTTGTTGACTATTATTTGCTAACTATCATTTGTCAACTGTCATCTTGTATCTGTTAACTGTCATTTGTCAATTATCATTTGTTAATTGTCAACTGTCATCAGTCAATTATTATTCATGAACAGTCATCTATAAACTGTCATTTGTCAATTGTCATCTGTTAATTGCCAACCATTATTAAGAACTTTCATCTCTCAACTATTATTTTGTTAACTGCTATTTGTCAATTGTCATATAAATTGTTATTCATAACTGTCATTTGTCAACTATCATTTGTTGACTATTATTTGCTAACTATTATCTGTCAACTGTCATATATTATTTGTTAACTGTCATTTGTTAATATCATCTATTTATTGTCAACTGTCATTTGTCATCTGCTAATTGTCAACCATTAGTTATTAACTTTTATCTCTCATCTATTTTTCTCTTGTTAACTGCTATTTGTCAATTGTCATATCAATTTTTATTTATAACTGTCATTTGTCAACAATCATTGGTTGATTATTATTTTCTAATTATCATTACTGTCATCTTGTATTTGTTAACTGTCATTTGTCAATTATCATTTGGTAATTGTCAACTGTCATCACTAAATTATTATTCATCAACAGTCATCCTCAAACTGTCATTTGACAACAACAAACTGTTATTTTGACAATTGTCATCTGTTAATTGTCAACCATTATTTATGAACTTTCATCTCTCATCTATTTTTTTTTGTTAACTGCTATTTGTCAATTGTCATATCAATTATTATTCATAACTGTCATTTGTCAACTATCAATTGTTAACTATTATTTGCTAAATATTATCTGCCAACTGGCATCTATTATTTGTTAACTGTCATTTGTTAATATCACTATTTATTTTTAACTGTCATCTGTCAATTATAATTGATCAACTGCCACCTACCAATTGTCATTTGTCAATTGTCATCTGCTAATTGTCAACCATTATTTATAAAGTGCTATTTGTCAATTGTTATTTATAACTATCATTTGTCAACAATCATTTGTTGACTATTATTTGCTAACCATCATATGTCAACTGTCATATTTTATTTGTTGACTGTCATTTGTCAATTGCCATCTGTTAATTGCCAACTGTCATCTGTCAATTTATCAACAATCATCTACAAACTGTAATTTGTCAACTGTCATCTGTTAATTGTCAACTATTATTTATGAACTTTCATCTCTCAACTATATTTTTGTTAACTGCTTTTTGTCAATTGTCATATAAATTATTATTTTTTAACTGTCATTTGTCAACTATCAATTGTTATTATTATTTGCTAACTAACATCTGTCAACTGTCATCTTTTATTTGTTAACTGACATTCGTCAATTGTCATCTGTTAATTGTCAACTGTCATCTATCAATTACTATTTATCAACAGTCATCTACAAACTGTAATTTATCAATTGTTTTCTGCTAATTATCAAACATTATTAATGAACTCTCATCACTCAATATTTTTGTTTTGTAAACTGCTATTTGTCAGTTGTCATATCAATTGTTGTTTATAACTGTCACTTGTCAACTATTATTTTCTAAGTATCATCTGTCAGCTGTCAACTTTTATTTGTCAATTGTTATATGTTAATTGTCAATTATCATCTGTCAAATTTTATTTATCAACAGTTATTTACAAACTGTCATTAGTCAATTGTCATATGTTAACTGTCAACCATTATTAATTAACTCTCATCTTGCAACAATATTTTTGTTTGTTAACTACTATTTGTCAATTGTCATATCAATTGATATTTATAACTGTCATTTGTCAAGAATTATATGTTAACTATAATTTGTTAACATCTGTCAACTGTCATCTTTTACTACTTTTACTAGTTATCAACAGTCGACTAAAAACTGTCATCTGTTAATTGTTAATCATTATTAATTAAATTTCATCACTCAATTATTTTTGTTTTGTTAACTACTATTTTTCAGTTGTCATATCAATTGTTATTTATAACTGTCATTTGACAACAATTATATGTTAACTATTATTTGCTATCATCTGTCAACTGTCACCTTTTATTTGTTAACTGTCATTTGTCAATTGTCGTCTGTTAATTGTCAACTGTCATCTGTTAATTGTCAACTGCCATCTGTCAATTACTATTTATCAACAAATCTACAAACTGTCATTTGTCAATTGTCATCTGTCAATTGTCAAACATTATTAATGAACTCTCATCACTCAATAGTTTTTTTTTGTAAATTGCTATTTGTCAATTGTCATATCAATTGTTATTTATAACTGTCACTTGTCAACTATTATTTGCTAAGTATCATCTGTCAGCTGTCAACTTTTATTTGTTAACTGTTATTTGTCAATTGTTATATGTAATTGTCAATTGTCACCTGCCAATTAATATTTATCAAGAGTTATCTACAAACTGTCATTAGTCAATTGTCATCTGTTAACTGTCAACCATTTTCTCTTAATGCACATCTCTCAACAATTTGTTTGTTTGTTAACTACTATTTGTCATATAATTTTTTATTTACAGCTGTCAGTTGCTAATAATTATTTGTTAATTATTATTTGCTATCATCTGTCAACTGCCATATTTTATTTGTTAACTGTCATTTGTCAATTGTCATCTGTTGATTGTCAACTGTCATCTGTCAATTACTATTAATCAACAGTCATCAACAAACTGTAATTTATCAACTGTCATCTGTCATTTTTGAACTTTTTTTTTGTTAACTACTATTTGACAATTGTCATATCAATTGTCATTTATAACTGTCATTAGACAACAATTATATGTTAACTATTACTGTCATCTTTTATTTGTTAACTGTAATTTGTCAATTGTCATATGTTAATTGTCAACTGTCATCTGTCAATTACTAGTCATCTAAAAACTGTCCTTTGTCAACTGTCATCTGTTAATTGTTATTAATGAACTTTCATCACTCAACTATTTTTTGTTTGTTGGCTGCTATTTGTCATATCAATTGTTATTTTTAAATGTCATTTCAAAACTATCATTTGTTGACTATTATTTGTTAAGTATTACCTGTCAACTGCCATCTTTTATTTGTTAACTGTCATTTGTTAATATCACCCGTTTATTTTCAACTATCATATGTCAATTACTATTTATCAACAGTTATCTGCAAGCTGTAATTTGTCAATTGTCATATGTTAATTATCAACCATTAATTATGAACTTTCATCTCTCAACTATTTTTTGTTTGTTAACTACTATTTGTCAATTGTCATATCAATTTTTATTTATAACTGTCATTTGTCAGCAGTAATTTGTTAACTATTATTTGCTATCTAACAACTGTCAACTGTCATCTTTTATTTCTTAAATGTCATTTGTCAATTGTCATCTGTTAATTGTCACTATAATCTATCAATTACAATTTTAAATTGTCATATCAATTGTTATTTATAGCTGTCATTTATGAACTATCATTTGTTGACTATTATTTGCTAACTATTATCTAATAACTCTATTATTTGTTAACTGTCATTTGTAAATATCATCTGTTTATTGTCAACTGTCAATTATAATTGATCAACTGTCATCTACCAACTGTCACTTGTCAATAGTTAATTGTCAACCATTATTTATTAACTTTCATCTCTCATCTATTTTTTGTTTGTTAAGTGCTATTTGACAATTTTCATATCAATTGTTATTTATAGCTGTCAATTGTCAACTATCATTTGTTGACTATTATTTGCTATCATTTGCCAACTGTCTACTTTAATTTGTTAGCTGTCATTTGTAAATTGTCATCTGTTAATTGTCAATATTGCATTATTATTGTAAATGTTGAAAACGAAAATTCGTTCTTTTATCATTATTCTTAAATAAAAAATCGTATTTTGTACAAACTGTAATTTGTCAACTGTCATCTGTTAATTGTCAATTATTAGTTATGAACAGTCATCTTTCAACTATTTTTTTCAAATTATTATTTTATTTAGTTATTAGTAATTCTTTAAGATCTTGAAGGTTTTAAAAAAGTTAAGTGTTTTCTTTATTTAAAAATCGAAAATGTACCACGAAGTAAAGGCCTCCAAAATTCAAGAATTTAAGATTTTGGTTGATATTCGTCGATTGATTTTGAAGTGAATTTGTGTTGTGTTTTCAAAAATTTCATACAAGACATTTCCAAGAATTTTACAATTTGTCAGAATTTTTCTAAAGAATTCGAAAGTTTCTATTCTTCATTCGTTTTTGTTTGTTTTTCAACAAATTTTATTAGAAAAGACGGATCCACAAATTTTCGTTTTATATTTACTTCAATTTTTTGAGAATCGTTTTTTAAATCTGTTTTGATTTAACTTTGAGATTTTTTAATTCTTTCAGTTTGTGTTTTATTTATTTATTTATTATAATTAACGGAGAAACCATTTAACAGGATTTTACAAATATAAACACAAATACATTAATAAATACAAAACTTTTTCAAAAAGACATTTTTAAGAATTTTTCAATTTATCAGAATTTTTTTAAAGATTTTTCCTAAAGTTTCCAATGTTTCATTTTTTTACTTATCCTTTATTTAAAAATTATTTTCAACAGTGTATCTTCTTAATTCTTAAAGTTCATCAGCAAATTTTACTATAAAAGACGATTCTAATTTTTTTTTTTTAAATTTACATTATTTTTTTTGAGAATATTTTATCATTTCTCTTTGAATTTAATTTCGACATTTTTAAACATTTCCAATATAAATTTTTCTAAAAATTTTGCTACATACGATTTGTTTTCAAAATTTAGAAAGTTCTAAAATTTTCTAGCAAGTTTTTCTATATATTTCAATTTTCTAGCAAGTTTTTCTATATATTTTCTAGAATATTCTTTAATGGTACTCAAACGTTCTCAATATATATAAAATTTTCCAGCATCATTTTAATTAGTTTATTTTTTCAAAAATTACCAAAATTACATTTTTAGAATTTATTGTTCTTTAATTTTAAAACTTTACAGAAACTGTTTTAACCTTTCACTCATTTTTTTCTTTCAGAAACTCTACTTTTATTTTCTTTTAAATTCTTCCTCATTTATTTTTCAATTTATCAAAGTTTCCTTAAAATTTTCTTGATTATTTTTGAATATTATTATGTTGTCAGCAATTGTTTTTGAAAATGTTTCATCATATAAATTAGTTTATCTTCCAAAAAAGTTTCACTATATTAATTGTCCAAAAATGTTTCTTAAAAATTCAAAGAATTTTCCAGAAATTTATCTTTAATTTTTAAACTCGTCTAGTAGATTCTTCTTTAAGAAAATTCACTATAATAATTGTCGAAAAATTGTCCTTAAAAATCTAAAGAATTTTATTCTAAGGTTCTGGGATTTTCAGCAATTCTTCCTTAAACATTTTCAGACTTATTTATTTGATTCATGATTTTATGAATTTATTAACAGTTTCTTTTCTGGATTTCTAGAATATTCTTTGCAAAATTTACCAAATGCTGTCTTAAATAATTTATCTAAGAAGGAACAGGTAAATATTTTTAGCAAACAACAGTTTAAAAATGGTTGTAATTGTCAGAAGAAAAATATTGAAAAAGATTTTGGACTAAAAAAAATAAATAATTGAAAATGTACTTAAAAATTAATTAGAATATTATTTTTAGGAGTTATACGTTTAAAAAAAAAACGAAAATTTGATTTAAAAAAATATAATGCAATATATTAAGAAAAAGCTTATCAATATTTTTTTAAGCAAAAACTATAAACTATTGGAAATATATTTTCAAACGGGTTTAAAAACAGATTAAAATTTATAAAAAAGCAAACAATTAAATTCCGATAAGAAAAAAAAACAATAGATATATTGCAAAAATTATAAATAGTAGAAAAAAATATTGCATTTTTTTAAGTGAAAAAGATTTTCATAGAAAAAGTAATTGATTTTTCATATTTTTTTAGAGTGAAGTACTTCATTCCAAAAATTAAATATTTCTCTGCAATTTTTCTTGCCATTTTGTTCCAATTTTCCAATACTACTTCATTTCAAAACTAAACATTTTCGTTGCAGTTTCCCTTTTAGATTTCTAGAGTTTTATTTCCAAAATTATTACCTTATAAGAATGTACCAGAATTTTTTCTTTAAATTTTAGAGACTTAATATTTTTATATCATTAGTTTGTAAAAATCGTTTCTAATTTTATTTCATCCAAATTTACCTGGAATTACGTTTTCACCTTTTTGAATTCAGTTTATTATTTACGTTTTATTTAATTACAATATTTTAAAGATTAAAATAGTATCTCTTTTAGATTTTTTGAGATATCCGTTAGGAGAATAAACGCGGCTTTAAGTAACCTAGCGTACTCCTGACTTTCCGCAATAAATTATAAATTAACCGTACTCCTCATCTCTCACAATGAAATATATTTTAACCTAGCGTACTCCTGACCTACCCCACAATAAATTTATCGAGCGTATACAACTCTGACCTAAATTACGTATAGATTAATGAGGTAGGTCAGAAATACGCTAATTTAATTGTTAATTTTTGACCGAATCAATATTATTACTAGTAATTAGAATAAAAATGTTATTTACCATATTTTATGATGGATAATTAATTAAATAAATTATATTACGTCCTGTACATTTCAGTGGAGGTTTTAAAATATGAATTTATTAAATTGAATGTGGCATTCCACCAAGCCCCATTCAAATGTCCGTGACGCGACGTGTGCGCTGCGCACTTAATTAAACGTTAATCTTGCGAATCTAATCAATCATTTACGTATTTAATTATTTGGCAATCACGACCGCTGAATATTAAATTTGGATGATGGTAATTAGAGGTGAATGTTGCACAATTAAAATTAAACATTCAAACGGTGGCGGTGTTCAATTAAAATTGCATAATCTAGAAGTGATTATGCGCAAACATAATGTGAAATCAAAATTAATGCAATCGACGATTCATTCGGGTGTTCGGGGGGTGGGTGAGTTTTTTAGTGTGTATGTGTGTGGGTGGGTGGGTTATTGTGTGCGCGCCACAAATGTGCTCCCTTTTTTCCCGCTCCTGTCCATTCGAAATGTAAAACTCGTCGCTTTTTGTGCTATGCTAATATTTTCCATCGGCGGTATTGTGTTTCGGCGTACAATTCCGAAATTCGTTTATGCATGCACGCTTAAATTTTTACGCAAATACACAAATCTCGTTTGTTATTGGTTAATTCCATTGTGGGAATTATTGGTGATTGATTGCTTTATTCTTTAACTGTTTTATTGCGGTCGGTGTAATATTTTTAAAAGGCAACTAATTGATTGCACTTTCATAAACGAAAATTAATATTCAATAAATAAATATTTTTCAATTTAAACGTAACACAATAATATTTATTATTTTTTTTAAAGTGATTTGAAAAATTGTTAATTGGTGATTTATCTCTTTTCATAAGGTATATGTAGATTTATTTATGTAAAATATCATTTCTATAGACATTATTTTATTGAGGAATGAAATTACTGCAACGTTGGTCTAAAAACATCGTTTCTATTCAACCACTGAAATTCAAACAAATCCCAGACAGGTATTCCACGAGACCGTTATTTAATCATACATAATGTGTGTTATCCCAACGTCGGGATATATATTATTCATCACAGAAACAAATATTATATCTGCAGACTTCTGGCGGTGAAACTTTATCATATCATATTATTTCAGCGAATTGTAACATTCAAAATAATTAAACCTCTGTGTATGGATGAAACTTATAATTATAATTACTCGTCTGGATTAGATGATTTATTAGTGCACAGTTGTATATTTGTGAAGTTTCACTATTATTTCACTGAAAGGAACAACGAATTCGTACATCAAGACTTGGCTACCTCATGAAATTCTCAAGCATTTAAAAAGGAACACGTTTATGTTAGTAAAGTATTAACAGTACTCAATTCCAGATGGACTTACAGGCTGGATTATAAGTTCTATAATCAAAATAAATCTCGAAAGAGCTCTATTAAGAGGTGGTAAACCAAAGAGTATGTCATGAGCATATAATGCAAGAGATGTTTAATTTTTAGATCGTTGAGATGGTTGGTTGTCAATAGCAAACAGGCATAACTATAGATACTACTTAGATCTTAATTCATGAGGGTCTTATAAAATATGATGAAGAAGATGGTAGTTCTGTGATAACAAGGCAAGGTTCCCAGTTTTTACTCCTGAAGAGCGCAAGTATGGCACTTTATTCTGCATTAATTTGATACAGAGAAGAGCAAAAGTTTAGACCTGGCTGAATATTTGACATTCCTTTTTCAGTTGAGCTTTAGCACGTTAGGCAAAGATTATAGTACTGAAGGAATTAGACAAAAAGGTCTGCTAGTGTTTCTGCAGTACGTCAGAGAATTTTTTGGACTGGTATATCAAAGAAAGAGGAAAGCCGGACCTTTCTGGTGCTTCTAAGGGGTACAACGTTGAAGAAAGAAATTATAGGGTGTGCGCGTACACGGATTCTAACCTTCAAGTCCATACATCGATTTTTCTATATTTTGAACTTTCTATACGTCTAATTATATAAATAGTAATTTTACTATACATCAAATTTTCCAACAATTGAAATTTCTATACATGGAATTTTCTAAATATTGATTTTTCTATTCATCGAAGTTTCTATACGTCGTATTTTCTATACATCGAATTTTCTAAATACTGAAGTTTCTATAGGTATAGTTTTCTAAATACTGAATTTTCTATAAATCGAATTTTCTAAATATTAACATTTCTCCACATAAACATTTCTATACATCGAATTTTATATGCAACGAATTTTCAAAATATTGAATTTATTTTATTATTTACTATAGAACCAATATTCTAAATTTTAAAATTTCTGGACATCGATTTTTTAAGTATGAATTTTTTGTATACCGAATTTCCTAAATATTAAAGTATCTATACAACGAATTTTATAAGACAATTTTAATAATTGAAATTTTGTTTACAAATTTTCTTCTAAATATTTATGCTTTTATAAATAAAATTTTCTAACTATTAATTATTTATGTTTTTATAAATCAAATTTTCTAACTATTGAATATTCTATATATCGAGTTTTCTATACAACGACATTTCTAAATATTAAAGTATCTGTACAAGAAATTTTCCAATTATTAAAGTATCTATACAAGGAATTTTCTAAAAAAAATCCAAAATCTAAATATTGATTTTTTTACATGGAGTTTTCTAAATACGAAACTTTCTATTCGTCATATTTCTAAATATTGAATTTTCTATGTATTGAATTTTCTACCCAACAAAGTTTCTAAATATTAACGTTTTTATACATCAATTTTTCTATTCATAGAATTTTCTAAATATTGAATATTCTATATATCGAATATTCTATTCAACGAATTTTCAAAATATTCAATTTACTTTATATAAAAATTTTCTACATAAACAATTTTCTAAATAATAAAATTTCTTGATTTCGATTTTTTTAAATTGAATTTTCTATATATAGAATTTTCTAAATATTATCTATTTATCGAATTTTCTAAATATTGAATGTTCTATATATCGAATTTTCTAAATGTTAAAGTATCTGTACAACGAAATTCCTAAAAAAATTCAAAAAATTGAAATTACTATTAATAGAGTTTTCTAAATATCGATTTTTCTTTACATTGAGGTTTTTAAATGCTAAAGTTTCTATTCGTCGTATTTCTAAATATTTAATTTTCTATGTATCAAATTTTCCAAACAACAAATTTTCTGAATATTTACGTTTTTATACATCAAAATTTTTATTCATAGAGTTTTCTAAATATTGATTTTTCTTTAGATTGGGTTTTCTATACGTCGAATTTTTAAATGTTGAATTATCTATGTATCGAATTAAATATTAAAATTTCTGGACGTTTTTTAAGTATTGAACTTTCTATAAATCAAATTTTCTAAATATTAAAGTATCTATACAATACATTTTCAAAAAAAAAATTCTAAAAATTGAAATTTCTATTCATAGAGTTTTCTAAATTTCGATTTTTCTTTACATTGACGTTTCTAAATGCTAAAGTTTCTATTCGTCGTATTTCTAAATATTTAATTTTCTATGTATCAAATTTTCTAAACAACAAATTTTCTGAATATTTACGTTTTTATACATCAAATTTTTTATTCATAGAGTTTTCTAAATATTGATTTTTCTTTATATTGACTTTTCTAAATACGAAAGTTTCTATTCGACGAGTTTCTAAATATTATTTTTCTATGTATCTAATTTTCTATACAATAAAGTTTCTAAATACTTATGTTTTTTTTATACATCAAATTTTGTATTCATCGAATTTTCTAAATATTGAATATTCCATATATCGAATTTCCTACACAACGAATTTTCAAAATATTGAATTTACTGTCTATAAAATTTTCTAAGCATTGAATTTTCTCTATATCGAATTTTCTAAATATTAAAGTATCTATACTAAGAATTTTTTAAAAAAATTCTAAAAATTGAAATTTCTATTTATAGAATTTTTCAAATATTGATTTTTTACATTGAGTTTTCTAAATACTAAAGTTTCTATTCGCCGTATTTCTAAATATTTAATTTTCTATGTATCGAATTTTCTATACAAATATTTACGTTTTTATAGGTCAAATTTTCTATACATCGAATTTTCTAAATATTAAATATTATATATATCGAATTTTCTATACAACGAATTTTTAAAATATTGCATTTACTTTGTATAAGAATTTTCTAAGCATTGTATTTTCAAAACAAACAATTTTTTAAATATTAAAACTTCTGGACGTCGATTTTTAGATATTGAATTTCCTATATATCGAATTTTCTAAATAATAAACCATCTATACAACAAATTTTCTGAATACAATGAATTTTCTAAATATTAAATTATCTCTACAACGAATCTAAAAAATTCCCTTCAATTGAAATTTCTATTCATAGAGTTTTCTAAATTTTGATTTTTCTTTACATTGAGTTTTCTAAATACTAAAGTTTCTATTTGTCAAGTATTAACGTTTTTATACATCAAATTTTATATTCACCGAATTTTCTACATATAGAATATTCTATATATAAAATATTCTATACAACGAATTTTCAAAATATTGTTTTTACTTTGTATAAAATTTTCTAAACATTAAATTTTCTACAGAACCAATTTTTTAAATTATAAAATTTCTCGACGTCCATTTATTAACTATTGCATTTTCTATATATATCGATTTTTTTTTTAATATTAAACTATATATACAAAGAATTTTCCAAATATTAAAATATCTATACAATGAATTTTCAAAAAAAAAAATCCAACAATTGAAATTTCTATTTATAGAGTTTTCTAAATATTGATTTTTCTTTACATTGACTTTTCTAAATACGAAAGTTTCTATATGTCGAATTTCTAAATATTGAATTTTCTATGTATCGAATTTTCTATACAACAAATCTTCTAAATATAAAGGTTTGTATACAACAAATTTTCTATTTATAGAATTTTCTAAATATTGAATATTCTATATATCGAATTTTCTAGATGTTAAAGTATCTATACAACGAATTTTCTAAAAAATTTCCAAAAATTTAAAGTTTCTATACGTTGAATTTCTAAATATTGAAATTTCTATGTATCAAATTTTCTATACAACAAATTTTCTTAATATTTACGTTTTTATACGTCAAATTTTCAATACATCGAATTTTCTAAATGTTGAATATTCTATATATCGAATTTTCTATACAACGAATTTTCAAATTATTAAATTCACTGTCTATAAAATTTTCGAAGCATTGAATTTTCTACACAACCAATTTTTTAAATATTCAAATTTCTGGACGGTTATTTTTTAAATATAGAATTTTCTAAAGATTAAAGTATGTATGCAACGAATTTGCTAAGAAAATGCTAAAATTAAAATTTATATTCATAGAGTTTTCTAAATATTGATTTTTCTCTACATAGAGTTTTCTAAATTCGAAAGTTTCTATTCGTCGTATTTAGAAATATTGAATTTTCTATGTATCGAATTTTCTACAGAACAATTTTTCTAAATATTTACATTTTTATGCATCAAATTTTCTATTAATCGAATTTTCTAAATATTGGATATTCTTTTTATCGAATTTTCCATACAACGAATTTTCAAAATGTTGAATTTACTAAGCATTGTATTTTCTACATAATCAATTTTCTAAATATTAAAATTTCTGGACGCCGATGATTTAAACACATATTTAATTTTCTACATGTCGAATTTTCTAAAAATTAAAGTATCTATATAACGAATTTTCTACAAAATTTTCAAAATTTGAGTTTTCTATTCATAGAGTTTTCTAAAGGTTGATTTTTTTTTACATTGAGTTTTCTAAATACTAAAGTTTCTATACAACGAATTTCTAAATATTGAATTTTCTATCTATAGAACTTTCTATACAACAAATTTTCTAAAAATTAACCTTTTTATAGATCAAATTTTCTATTCATAGAATATTCTAAATATTAAATATTCTATATATCGAATTTTCTATACAACGAATTTTCAAATTATTGAATTTACTGTCTATAAAATTTTCTAAGCATTAAATTTTCTACACAACCAATTTTCTAAATATTCAAATTTCTGGACGTCGATTTTTTAAATATTAAAATTTCTATATATCGAATTTTCTAAATATTAAAGTATCTATACAACGAATTTTCAACAAAAAATTTACAAAATTTGAATTTTCTATTCATAGAGTTTTCTAAATATTGATTTTTCTTTACATTGAGTTTTCTAACTACGAAAATTTCTATTAGTCGTATTTCTAAATATTGAATTATCTAAGTATCAATATTTCTAAATATTAACGTTTTTATATATCAAATTTTTTATTTATCGAATTTTCTAAATAGTGAATATTCTCTATATCGAATTTTCTATACAACGAATTTTTAAAATATTGGATTTACTTTGTATAAAAATATTCTAAGCGCTGAATTTTATACACAAACAATTTTCGAAATATTAATATTTCTGAATGTCAATTTTTTAAATATTGAATTTCTTTTTTTTCGAATTTTCTAAATATTAAAGTATCTGTACAACGATTTTTTTGAATATTAAAGTATCTATACAACGAATTTTCTAAAACGAATTCCAAAAATTGAAGTTTCTTACATGGAATTTTCTAAACATTAATTTTTCTATAAATCGAATTTTCTAAATATTAAAATTTCACTTTTTAAGTATGGAAATTTCTACTTAAAATATTGAATTTTCTATAATTCAAAAATTTTAAATATTAAACTTTCTATACATCGAATTTTCTAAATATTAAATTTTGTATACATCTATTTTAAATATTGATGGTACTATACATCAAATTTTCCAAAAATTTAAATTTCTATTCATAGAGTTTTCCAAATATTGATTTTTCTTTACATTGAGTATTCTAAGTACTAAAGTTTCTATACGTCGAATTTCTATGTATCGAATTTTCTATACAACAAATTTTCTAAATATTAACGTTTCTATATATCAAATTTTCTATTCTTCGAATATTTATACTCTATATATCATACTTTTTATATAATATTGAATATACTTTGTATACAATTTTCTAAGCATTGAATTTTCTAGACAATCAATTTTCTAAATATTAAAATTTCTGGACGTCGATTCTTTAAATATTGAATTTTCTAAATAATGAAGTATCTGTACAACGAATTTTCAAAAAATATTCCAAAAATTGTAAATACTATTACATAGAGTTTCTTACTGCAAGGTAAATATTAACTTCAGTGCGACGTTTAAAAATTGTTTGGGGATGAGGATTAGAAGAAAAACAGTTTCTCTTCAGATAATTCTAAAATAATAAATAAAAATATGTTTTTGATAAATATAAAGTAAAATAGTCTTTGATGCAAAAACTATTGTTCTTAAAATTCTTTTGCAACTAGAAAAACATTATAATTGTTAATCTTCTGAATTTTTTTTTGAAATCGCCTAATAATCTTCAAAAAAAAAACATTATTAGATTATCGAAATCGAAATCTATTAGAAAATATTAAATCATTTGAATTACATATTACATTTTTTTCTTCTCAAAAAATATATAAAATATACTTTTAATTGGATTTGTCGTAGGACTATTAATATTTTCAAAAGAATAATTTTGAATGGGCTCGAAACTATTTCAAGTTAATACGTGTGTTTATATTGCCGAAAGAAATTTGTAGTTTAAGTTTAGATTGTGCAATGTGAACGAAACTCTTATGTTCGCCATAACGAAACCCAATGACCATATTTATATTTTTCTCCGTTGGCCAGGGGTTATTTGCACGGACACACGTTATTAACTGGAGTTTCCGAAAACTACGAACAGCTATAATATTAAAATACGAATTATTAGTCGTAAAACTTTTCAATTTCTGTGTAGAGCCAAGTCGGGAGCCATATATCAAAAGGATAGCGACAAACCGCAGTTGTGATGTCAGTGTGCAGTGAATAAACGTAAATATTGCAAGGGTGTATCTAACGTGCACACGATAAAACTGAATGAAAAATGGGCCCCGAATAAGGTTAAATATTTAATGCCGGGGGCGGTGCAGATTCATCAAAGTCCAAAACCTAATTAAAATACGTTTTGTGCGCGTCTATTATTATGTAGACGATGTAATGCGATACTCTTGTACGAACTCACGCCGCAAATATTGGCATTGTGTTGCTGCTCGGTTTTTATTTCCACCCCCCTCGACCCTCCGGGATGTTAATGGATTGCGTTCGAATCGATCTCGCGGAGTTTTTGGCCGCCACTCTTATTTACTTGTTTATGTCGGTGCTGCAACGGCGGCAAAGGCGAAGATATCGCAGACGATAAATTTCTGGTCTGTACAAATAACTTCCTCGTGGAGCATACGCCGGCCAGTTTATCGTCATATCTTCATTATAAAGAGAATTACGACCTTAAAGCCTTAAGTTACTTCAACGTGAGATTTTTACTCGCGAGAGAATGTTTAGTGGATGAAGATGTAAGGTATTGTAATATTTGTTACAAAGAATGTTAGAAAAGTAGTTTAATATAAATTTGTAAAAGATGAGAAGTTAATATCAAACTTAATTTACAACGGAAATGTTGTTTTAATGGACTGCATTAGAAGTAATGAAACAAGAACAAACAAACAAGTTAGCATCGATTGAAAATATAAGGAGTATATTTAGAATAGATAGGGCTTGATTAACCACTAAAAATGTACAAATGTTACAGTTTTAGTTTTAAAAATAATTAATCGAAATCAGATTGGTGAATTTTTAGAGTTTATAATTATCGAGTGGATTATAGGTTTAAAAACAATTGCCGTCGATGTAAAATATACGGAGTATAATTATAATAGATAAGGGTTGGTCAACGACTAAAAATTTCCATATATTTCAGCTCTAGATTTGAAAATAATCTCGCAATCAAAGAGTGTTACATTTTGTGAATTTGCGGATTATAGAGTGGATTATAAGGGTAATAAAAATTTCCATCGATGTGAAATATACGAAATATATTTAGAATAGATAAGGATTAATGAACGTCTAAACATTCTTAGCTATTTAACTCTAGACTTAAAAATATTTCATCGAAATCAAGGTGTTGTGTATTTTTTGAATTTGCGGATAATCGAGTGGATTATAAATAAAAAACAATTGCCATCGATGTAAAATATACGCAGCATATTGAGAATAGTTAAGGGTTAATGAACCAGTGACAATTTCAAGATATTTTAGCCCCAAGTTAATCGAACTCAAAGAGTTTTGAATTTTTTGCTTTTGTTGATTATCGAGTGGATTTGAAGTGTAAAAACAGTTGTTTTCGATGTAAAATATTCAGAATAGACAAGGATCGATGAATAAGTAAATTTATTTAGATATTTTAGCTCTAGATTTAAAAAAAAATCAATTAAAATCAAAGAGTGGTGCATTTTTTGCATTTGTTGATTATCGAGTATATTATAAATGTAAAAACAAAAGCCATCGACTTGAAGTACATTAGAACAACTCAAAAGTCTTTCGAAAAGGTGTCTGTTTAAGAAAACTGTAAATTTTGATTGAAAATTTTGAGATATTTTCATATCAACCTAGCGTATTGCAAAAATAATATTAAAATTTTAGTAATACCAAAAAAAAAAAATAAAACAAAAGCCATCGACTTGAAATACCTCCAAATAATTCAAAAGGGTATATATTTTAGAAAACTGTCAATTTTAAATGCCAATTTTCAAATATTTTGATGTCAACCTATCGTATTTTGAAAATAATTTTTAAACTTTATTAAAACTAAAAAAAAATATATAAAAACAAAAGCTGTCTGCTTGAAGTACCTTAAAATAACTCCAAAGACTTTCAAAAGAGTGTCGATGATAGAAAACAGTAAATTTCAAAAAACAATTTTAAGATATTTTCATGTTAACACAGCGTATTGTGAAAATAATATTTAAATTTTAGTAAGACTGAAAAAAATATATAAAAACAAAGCCACCGATTTTAAAATTTACAAAACAAGTCCAAAATACGTTCAAATTTATGATAATCTAAAAAAAATTGAAAATTTTAAACTCCAATTTTTGATTATTTAAACGTAAATTTCGAGTAATGTGGAAATAATTGTTGAAATTTTAAAAGCCTGAAAAAATATAAAAACAAAAGCTATCGACTTGAAATACACTAAAACGACCTCATAAATTTTCAGAAGGGAGTCCATTTTAGAATATGGTAAATTTAAAACGCCAATTTTGAGATATTTTCATGTCTATTGAGAAAATAATATTTAAATTTTAGTGAGGCTGAAAAAATTATAAAAACAAAAGCCGCCGATTTGAAAATTCCCAAAACAACTTAAAATACGTTCAAAATTATTATAATTTATAAAAAAAATAAAATTTGAAACTCAAATTTTTGGTTATTTGGACGTAAACTCAGTGTAATGTGAAAATAATTGTTGAAATTTGATTAAGACTAAAATTATATAAAAACAAATGCTATCGACTTGAAATACCTTGAAACAACTCCAAAAGGTGTCTATTTTAGAACGCTGTAAATTTTAGACGCCAATTTTGAGATATTTCGATGTCAACACTGCGTTTTGTGAAAATAATTTTTAGATTTTAGTAAGACTGAAAAAAAATATATAAAAACAAAAGCTATCGACTTTAAAATTCGCAATGCAACTAATACGTTGAAATTTATGATAATTAAAATTATTGAAAATTTTAAACTCCAATTTTTGGTCAGTTGGACGTAAAGTCAGTGTAATGTGAAAATAAGTGTTGAAATTTTATTAAACCTTAAAAATATATAAAAACAAAAGCTATCGATTTGAAAATCCGCAAATAAACTCTAATGACTTTCTAAAGGATGTCTATTTTAGAAAACTGCAAATTTTCGACGGCAATTTTGAGATATTTTGATGTCAAAACGGCGTATTTTGAAAATAATATTGAAATTTTATTCAGATTGAAAAAAATATTAAAGCAAAAGTCACCGATTTGAAAATTCACAAAATAACTCTAAATATGCTAAAAAATATCATAATTTAAAACAAATGGAAATTTTAAACTCCAATGTTTGGTTATTTGGATGTAAATGTAAGAATATTTATTGAAATTTTATTAAGCCTGAAAAAAATATAAAAACAAAAGCTATCGATTTGAAAATCCGCTAATAAACTCTAAAGACTTTCAAAAAGATGTTCATTTTAGAAAATTGAAAATATTGAATGTCAATTTTGACATATTTTAATGTTAACACAGCGAATTGTGTAAATAATATTAAAATTTTAGTTAGACCGAAAAAGAATTAAAAACAAAAGCCATCGATCTGAAAACCCGCAAAACAATTCCAAATATGTTTAGAATTATTATAATTTAAGAAAATTGGAAATTTTAAACTAAACTTTTTTGTTATTTGGACGTAAACTCGGAGTAATGTGAAAATAATTGTTGAAATTTTATTAAACCTGAAAAAAATATAAAAACAAAAGCTATCGATTTGAAAATCCGCAGAGAAACTCTACAGACTTTTGAAATGATTTCTATATTAGAAAACCGCAAATTTCAAACACCGATTATGAGATATTATGATAACAACGTAGCGTATTGTGAAAATAATTTTTAGATTTTAGTAAGATTGAAGAAATATAAAAACAAAAGCCATCGACTAGAAATACCTTAAAATAACTGGAAAGACTTTTAAAAGTGTGTCTATTAGAGAAAACTATAAATATTAAACACTAATTATGAGATATTTTGGTATGAACCTAGCGTATTTTGAAAATAAGTTTCAAACTTTATTAAGACTGAAGAAAATATAAAAACAAAAGCCATCGACTTGCAATAACTCCAAAAGACTTTCAGAAGTGTGTCTATTTGAGAAAATTGTAAATTTTAAACTCAATATCGAATATGCAAATAAAAAACAGGAGCATAAGGGATCTGTAAAAAAGAAAGAAAGGAAATTAGAATACTGTAGACCATTAGAACTTAAATTTCATATATACAAATTGAAACAAGTACGTCCAAAATAATACAATGTCTGGATTATAGTTTTCCCCCCGGCAATAACTCACAACCCCGACGACTGAAAACATCCCCCCAACCTCCACAATTCGTAAAAAAATGATATTCCCTTCAGATACGATGGGCGAACCGCTCGCTGAATTGTTTGTGCAGTTAAGTGGCGTAAATTCATCGTTTGAATCCCGGGGACTTGGAAATGGGGGGCGTCGCGTCCGAAGGATATATAAGTGGGCAGTGAAATACGAGAGGCTGCAGCGGCTTCGAATTCCTCCACACTGTTCGCATGGCCGAGTGAGTGAGCGCGGATCCGTGACTTACTTAACAATACAAATATTCAGAGTTTACATCGGGGCTCACGATATTGCGGTCGTGAACCCCTTAATAGGGCCCCGGGACCTTACCCTCGTGCGGCCCTTTCCTAATGACACATTATCTAGTTTCACCTTTCATACTGGTCGGCCGAATATGAGAGAGGCCGGCCGCCCCCCCTTCCCCCTTTAATTAATTATAATTAAATTGTTAACTGCGTCTTATTGCCAACTTCAACGTCTATTTGCATAATTTCTGGAGCGCAGCTCCCGCCCAGAGGATATAAACAAGTCCGCATTATTGAAATACCGAGGACGTATTTTATTCTCATATTAATTAGCAAAAATAAGAACACAATAATTAGTCTTCTTTAATAAATTCATATTAAGAGTGTAGCGCAATATAAATCAATTATCTCTTAAGAGGCAATTAGAGATCTTACAGCCTTATACAATAATTGACCCTTGATCATATGAAGTATAAAAACTAAATATTATCAATGATAATCTACTTCTGGATATTAGGTAGTATAAAAAAATATGCGTAATATTATATGAAGAAGAAAACTATTATAGGGCGACATATGTAAGGTGAGTGCTTATAGGGGAATTAGAGTTATAATATCAATTTGTGAAATCGTTCGGGGTAGTAGACCCTTTCGTGGGTTTTATTTTCTATAAAGCTTACATAAAATCTATAATAGATTAGGGATCCTTTTATGTTATGGTGTATAAATTGTCGGTAGGGCTAGTAGATACATTTCAATTTTATTTTATTTATTTATTTATTTTTTTGACATATATATGCCATTCAGTCACGACATATTTGTATTTAAATAAGAGAAACTATATAAATATTTATATACACACATGCACAATTCCGAGTGAATTTAGTTTCTAACGGTCAAGCCAGTTGTCTTAGCCCTTGGGCTACATTTAAAGATAGAGTTGAGAGTTTGATGTTCAGCATATTATCTATATAGATTGATATTATATTTTTGTTTCCGTGTCTAAAATAAATTTATAAAGGGCACAATAGATCTCGAGTCTGTCCGAAGCTAAGAGATGGGATATATTGACGGGAAATGTTGTATATTTACCAATTGTGCCTAAGAAAGTATTAGTGTGATTTTTGTTTATTCTACAACCTAAAAATATGTGATTCCAGTCCCCTTCCTGCCCACAAGCACATAGGGGATCTTCTTTCAGTCCAATTTTATATAGATGTTTTGGAAATTGACCGTGGTTAATCTTCAGTCTCGTGATAGTTGTTAATAAAAGACGAGGAATATCAAATTTGGTAACATGGGTCATGTGAGGCAATGTTGGTGTATTAGTTTATAGTTTGTGTTAGGTTTATTTAAATAGATGTTTTTCGCTTCTTGTTTTAGCATTCTCATACTGTAAGACAATACATCTTGAACTGGGGGATCTACATTACCATTAAAGGAAGATTGGCTTTTTGCAAGTTTATCCGCAATTTCATTCCCACTGATTTGGGAATGTCCCTTTACCCACAGGAAACTAATTGAGTGTGCATCACTCAATGTGGTCAAAGTTTGCTTGATTTTTGTTTTGTAGACATTTATGTTAGTGGTATTAACATATGGTGTAGAGATTGCCTTTAAAACCGATTGGGAATCAGAGACAATTAATGCGTTCTTATTTGTACTTGTAGAAATCCATTCCAGGGCTTTGTATATAGCTATTGCTTCAGCGGTGAATATAGAGCATATGCTATTTATTTTCTCAGAATGTGTGTATTTTAGTTCTGGAATATAGAAAGAGTAGCCCACATCAGTATTGGTTTTTGATCCATCTGTGAATATAATTAAGTAATTAGAGAATGTATTATCTATAATACGATTGAAGATATTTATATTGATGTAATAAAACTCTGTGAGTTTTGGGAAGATTGGTTTTATAGTATGGGTGATTGTATTGTATGAGAATCAAAAAGGAGTATCAGTTTTTCCAACTTTGATGTTGCTTGTTTCTATAAAAGCTGTTGTTAGTGGTGGAGCATTTTTCTTACACCAGTATCTATTTGTTAATACATCCTTATTTAGTTCACTAATTTGTAGTGTGGTTTTATTAGCCTGTGCTGATATATACTTGAGCATCTGTTTTGTAGCCAACTGGTTGCGCCTTATAAATAAATAAATAAATAAGCTCTTTATTTCTCTCTTCAATTAAAACACTAATATATAAAAAAGAAAGTGCGTCAAACAAAAAAGAAAATTAAACAAAATTAACTAAAATAGTCATCTAAACTATACAATTCCTTTTCACATAAGAACCTAAATAAATGTATTTTAAATTTCTTGAGAGTTTCAATGGTTTTCAAATCATTATATAATTATATAACCTAAAAGCTTTTCTGAACTAGTTAATCGATGTTTAGGTATATTATAATTATTTTTGCGTCATGTAGACTAAACATGGTTAATTTTATGTTCCTCGAATAAATATTTATGTTTGTAAAAAAATTCTAGACATTCATAAATATATATTGAATATACCGTAAGAAGGTTATATTTTTTGAACGTGCTTCTACATGATGCATTGAAGTCTGAATCAAAAAGTATTCTAATAATTCTTTTCTGAATAACAAAAATATGTGTAGCATATTTGCTTTGTCCCCAAAAACATATTCCATAGCGCATATTAGCAACGAATACATTGTTGTAGACTGTTTTAAGGGCGTGTTGATTTAAAATAGTTTTAAGTTTCCTAGTATTGTAGCATAATTCCACTTAATGTTTTACATAAATTGTCTATATGCTTATGCCATTTAAGAAACTCATCGAGTTCAATTCCTAGTAGTTTCACGGATGAACTAAGAGTGAAATTTTCATTGTTTATTGTTAAGTATTCAGGTGTTGGTATGCTTTTATTTGTTTTAAATATAACACATTTTGTTTTTGAGGGGTTTAAAGTTAATTTATTGACGGTGAACCAGTTTTGCAATTTGCTAAAATAAGTTCCGTATTCAAATTGTAACTGAAGATAGTTTTCTGCACTGATAATAATGGATGTGTCATCAGCGTATGTTATAATATTATGTTTACTATCAAACGTATTATATGTAATGTCATTTATATAAACAATGAAAAGAAATGGCCCTAAAACACTACCCTGAGGAATTCCTCGGATTGTGTAGTCAGAGCATGAGTAAATATTGGAACCCTTAATACTTAATTTTACTATTTGCTGCCTATTATTTAAATATGATTGGAACCATTGAAGTGCAGTTCCTCGAATTCCATAGCGCTCAAGTTTAGTTATGAGTATATTGTGATCTACACAATCGAATGCTTTCGATAGGTCCAAAAACATACCGCAAGCTAAGTCTTTATTTTCCAACACTGACATTATATTATTCACACATTCAAAAAGTGCAGTATCAACACTTTTTCCAGGAAGGAAGCCATGTTGATGACAATTTAACAAATTACATTTGATAAAAAAATTTAGTATACGTTTGAAAACTAATGATTCTATATTGGATTGATGAGGCTTTTACTTGGTGAAATTCCATTATATAGGTGATAAATAAAACACTTGGGTTTTGAGAATTTACACAATTTAATGTCGATGCACTGCGACAATTGTTTCGCCACACAGTGGCTTCATCAGGCATTCGCACTGTGTGGCGAAACAATTGTCGCAGTGCATCCACATTAAATTGTGTAAATTCTCAAAACCCGAGTGTTTTATTTATCACCTATATAATGATTCTATTATTTTCGCAAAGGTTGTTAGTAAACTAATAGGCCGATAATTATTCATATAATTTTGATCACCTTTTTTATATATTGGCAATACTAGTGCTGTCTTAAGCATTTCTGGGAAAATGCCTGAACATAATGACTCATTTATAATTTTCAACATTGGACAGGCAAGGTACTCAAAAAGAATTGTAAATAACATAGATAGGTATGCCATCCAAACCCGAACCGAATTTGTTTTTATTTTTCATATCAGTAATAGTATTTAGTAATTCATTATATGTGACTGGATATAGAAAAAATGAAACATTATTAGAAGGGAAAGAAAATTGAACTTTTTGTGTATCACTCAATAATGTCTGTAGATTGTTAGAGATGTTAATGAAGAAACTATTAAAGCTATTTGCTAGATCAACGGCGTTATTATATAATGGTAATTTTTGAGGTTTTGACTTATTTCTTTCACTATTGATTACTTTCCACACTTCCTTTGATGTGTTTCTTGCTGTCTTAATTTTTTATTATAATGTTCTTTTCTTGCAGACACTAGAACTGTTTTATATTTCTTCTGATAATCCACATAAAGTGGATTATATGCCGCATCAAAAGATGATAAAAATTGAAGCATGGATACTTCTTGTTTAAGTTGATTTATTTCAGGCGTAATCCAATTTTTTGCATTGGTATTTTTAATTTTCCTTTTCATTAGAGGAAAATGTGCATTAAAATGAATATTTACCTTATTTAGGAAGTTATTACATAAAGTATTTACATCAGCGCTGTTATTCATGTCATGCCAGCTTTCATCAGTTAATGATTTAATAAAACCAACCATGTTTTCATTATTGTAGCATCTAGAAGTGCTGTAATCATTCTTCAGTCTGCCTATGCATGTATTTAATTTTAGCGTAAGCGAAAACCCTTGAAACAATACACTACTTTGACATTCATATTCCTGATATATTTGATCACAAACTATAAAATTATCGATACATGTACTAGTTACAGGTGTAATCCTAGTTGGCTCTTTAACAAGTAAATGAGATCCATAAGATTTAATTAAATTACTGAAACTTGTTACATTGTTACTTGGAGCAAGGATATTAATATTGAAATCTCCGCATATTATATATGAATAATTTTGTTTATTTAACGTATTTAATAATTCATCTAATTTATGTATAAATTCTGATATATCACTTGTAGGCGTCCGATATAAACAGGTAAAAACACATTTTTTGTGACCAATTTTCGTCCAACCCGCACAATACTCAAATATTGAACACTCAGCCATAATATTTAAATTAAGTGGACCGTAATTACATAAAGACTTATGGAAATAGATAGCTGAACCGCCACGTTGAGCTGATAATCTACAGTAAGCATCAATTAATATGTAATTTTCAATGTTCGTATTACAGATTTCTTCTTTACTAAGCCAGTGCTCAGTTAGACATATTATTTTACTGTTTAAATGTTGCACTGTTGCTGTAAGTTCCAAAACACTGGTTTTTAAACATTGAACATTATGATAATATATACTGAACATATTTTCTTCACAAGTATTATTTACCTTAATTAGTTTTTTGGTGTTTCCTTAGGACGGTTAAAAAATTTAGAAATGCAAACACCTTCAGGCCAGATTTCTGGATTTTTTACTTTATTTAATTCAATAATGCACCACTTTCACATTTTACATACCTTACATCTAAAGGAGGTTCTTGATATTCAGCGAGTATCGTAAATGTAGGAAAAGAAGACATTGCACCTATGGCTATTCGTAAAGCTTTGTACTGAATAGTATCTAATCGCCTTAAATTACTGTTCGATGCGGAACCATATAACGTACTTCCATAATCAATAATGGGTCTAATAAAGGCTTGGTAGAAACGAATTCCAGATGTAGGGTTTGCTCCCCATCGTGTTTTACAGAGTGTTCTGATTATGTTGATACCCTTTTCGCACCTACCTTCTATATGCTTTATATGTTGTGACCATAGCAATTTTATGTCAAGTACAACTCCTAGATATTTATATTCCCTTTTTATTGGAAATCTGATACCACAAATTTGAATATACTCAGTCAAGCTAGGATGATGTCTAGAAAACATAACGATGGCTGATTTTTCGCCCGATATTGCAAACCCGTTCTCTATAGCCCACTTTTTTGTGATTTCAACTATTTTTCGGCATTTAGTTTTACATTGGTTCATCGTCTTGCAGGATGAGTGCAAAAAAAATGCAGATGATTGCATATTGAACACAAGATATATTAGCTGGAATCAGATTATGAATATCAGCTGTATATATATTAAACAAGATAGGTGAGAGCACAGACCGTTGCAGTAACCTATTGGTTTACCGTTTAAACAATCCAGCGTGTAAACTTGTCTATGTTTATATAAAGATACTATATTAAATGCCACCTTTGAGGGAATATCGAGATTAATCATTTTTTGCTCTAGTATATCTAATTTAACAGAATTGGTTAATGCATCTACAATTCCAAGGCCACGACGGAATCCATATTGATTTTGTGGGAGCTTTTTATTGTGCCCTAACCACCACTCTAGCCTGAGCTTGATTAATAAATTTAAAAATACGAAAACATTTCGTGAATCTACAACATTGAGTCTTACTAAGACTACAAAACAAATTAATTTGAAACAACTACTTCTCTGGCTAGTACCTCGACAGACGTTGAATAAAACCAAGTTAATTTGCGTGTTACGAATAGTACAACTATCAAAGCAACACTAATTTGAATGAAATTATTTCTGTTGAATAAACTAATAAATGATAAAATGTATTTTAGATTGTTTAAATATGACTATAACATGAAAAATTATGCACAAAAATGAATTTAAACTTCACTTAAATATTATACCCACTTTCATCTCATTTTCCGCATTTACATCAAATTATATAAATTTGTATGAATTATAAACGAAATTATTACTAATTAATATTTCACTGCGAGGCAATTATATTTTAATTACGTTCCATTGATCGAGCCTGATATATGAGCGAAAATTATTTTCACTCCCTCTGGGGTTCTGCAATAAAATTTGACGGACGTGTTTTTAATTAGCAACGAAGCAATTACACGTAAAAATTTACACACACAAAAAATATGAAATATTTAAATGGGAAAATATCAACATAAAATCTCTCCCCATTTTTTTTTTGCTAAATATTGAAATTTTTAAATGGGAAAATATCAAGAATTTTGTTGTTGTTAAATATAGAAAATTACAAATTTCGAATCAGAGAATACGGAATACAGTTTAAGCAGATGCAATTACCCAATCCCCGTAAAATCCACCATTACGAAGGCTAGGGCGAGGGAGAGTAAATTACGTTCTGTATCGAGTTATCCAATCCGGCACAAAAGCCGTTCTCTCGATAAATATTCAAATGTTCGCGTTTTCCGTTAAAAGGTAATTAGGAATTAATCAGGAGGGCCGTGGGGGGAGGGGGGGCGAGTTTTCAGTATTGCCCCGGCCTGAAATTGTGTTACGCCGAGCAAACATCGCCGCCGGTGAGGGGGTGCAATTAGGGCTTTCTCGAGGGCGATTTTGTGAATATCAAAGATGCCGAACGTTATGGAAACGCGCCCTTTACGTTTGATCTGAACGTCGCCGGACCTTCGGGCAAGGTGAACCGAGGGCGAGGGTTTCTATTCTGTGCGAAACAAAAAGAAAAGGTAAATAAATAAATGTACGTGCGCCTCATGGTGATTTCGTTCGTTTGAACTGAATTTAAAAATTCGACGTCGATTTAAATTCACATCAATTTTCAGTTTAAAGTAAATTGAAACCTTAAAAAGTACGAAGATTGTTATCTGCTAAAATATACTTCAGATTATAGTATAAATAATTGCACACAGTGTGTTTATTAAATACACAACGAAAATTCAAGAGATTACCCTCTGGATTATTATAAATAGTTACTTGAATAACTTTTTTACTTATCTCTTAGTAAAACAATATGATTTACTAATCAGTAAAACAAATCAAGTGTTTAGTTAAGTTTAGATTACTTTACGAGATCTATAGAAAATAAATATAACGCAAAAATACGTACATAAATATAATTATTCACTTTTAGATCTTGAAGACAAAGTTCACAGTTTTTCCTGTTTTTCCACTCGACCCAATACACTTCTTAGCTGCTGATGATGCTTATAAAGTGATTATAACCACTGAGACAATATTTTAGCCATTTCTGGCACATTTAGGATTAATTTTTGTAGATATTTATTATTTTACTGGCTTGATTAATTCTTTACCTAATAATCTAAATAGGTTTACCGTCACCTTATCAATTACACAGGACGAGCAAGGAATAAAATCAGTAAAAAAAAGGTCCAAATGTGTAATTTACCATTTGAACTGCCAAGACTGCGATTGCAAACTTATTATTAAACATTAGTTCTAGAAAAATGTAGCTTAGAAAATATAAATTTTATATAACCTAATTAGGTCAAAATATAGAATTTACCAATTGCACTGTCAAGACTGCGATTGCAAATTTATTAAACATTGATTTCATCAAGAATGTAGCTTGCGAAGTATAATTTTTATAAAACCGAATTAATTTTTTTAAATTAATTAATTAAGCTCATCAAAATTTTAAATAGGAAAACCCGCAAATTGAACCTTTCAATCTTTTCCTTTAATATAACGCTCCTTTGATTTATTTTATGAATAATTAAGCCCCTCATTATAACAAATCAATGTAAACCGAATGATGAATTAATTGTATCTATACGAATTAATTCATCACGAACAATTTAAGTTACGTTATTACATTTTTGATACGTTATTACCGGATGTAGTGAGGGTTGATATGGAAATCGCGAATACGTACTACGTATGTGTTCGGAATGGGAAAACTTTAATTGAGAATTTGAAGGCGGCATTTTAAACCCTATTAAAATGTATATTTTACGAAATGAATTAAACCGGCAGAAGAACTTGTTACATCGTCCTCTGTTCATTTTGACTCCGGCTCCGGCCTGTGCGTCGAGGGTAGTTTGAGTTTCCGGTTAAATATTAACTTTGTGAAAAAATTTCGCCGGCGTTCTCGTGTTTGATTACGCCGTCGTCTTCTTGCACTGGAAAAGTTATTCAAATTATGTCCGCGATTATGCATGGCGGGGATTAGAGTGGTGATCAAAAATTCAGTCGTTTTAACCGACCCGAAAGATTATATTGGCTCGTCCTCTTATTTCCTAAAAAGAAAAATGTTTATAAGTAAAATAATTGTGAATTAAATTTCATACTGAATAAGTGTGTAAGTGCATTCGATGGTTTAAAACCATTGTAAATACTCCATTTTCATTGCGATTAGTTTCAGAATTTCAAAATTTATCCTCAATAAATGTAGTTTTAATATCCAATTAAAATAATTGAGGTAGAGCTGATGTAAACAAAATGGCGATACTCAAAACTCGAAACTATGGAAAATTAAATTGCATTCGATGGTTTCAAACAATTGTGAAAACGCCATTTTCACTGGGACTAGTTTCAGAATTTTAAAATGTATCCTCAATAAATGTAGTTTTAATATCGCAGTGAAATAATTTTGGTAAAGCTGATGTAAACAAAATGGCGACACTGTAAACCTAAATTGTGAGAAGTAAAATTGCTTTTGGTGGTTTAAAACAATTGTAAAAACTCCATTTTTATTGCGATTAGTTTGAGAATTCAAAAATGTATCCCCAATGAATGTAGTTTTGATATCGCAGTTAAATAATTTTGGTAGAGCTGATGTAAACAAAATGGCGACACTGTAAACCTAAATTGTGAGAAGTAAAATTGCTTTTGGTAGTTTAAAACAATTGTAAAAAGTCCATTTTCATTGCAATTAGTTTCAGAATTCAAAAATCTATCCTCAATGAATGTAGTTTTGATATCGCAGTGATATAATTTTGGAAGAGCTGATGTAAACACAATGGCGGTACTCAAAACTCAAATTGTGGAAAATAAAATTACATTCGGTGGTTTAAAACAATTGTAAAAACTCTATTTTCTCTGCGATTAGTTTTAAAATCTTAAAAATTATCTTCAATGAACGTAGTTTTAATTTCGTAGTAAAATAATGGAGGTATAGCTAATGTAAACAAAATGGCGACACTGAAAACTCGAATTGTGAGGATGAAAATTGCTTTTGGTGGTTTAAAACAATTGTAAAAACTCCATTTTTATTGCGATTAGTTTCAGAATCTCAAAATTTATCTTCAATGAAGGTAGTTTTAATATCGTAGTAAAATAATTGAGGTATAGCTGATGTAAACAAAATGGCGACACTGAAAACTCGAATTGTGAGAAGTAAAATTGCTCTTGGTGGTTTAAAACAATTGTAAAAACTCCATTTTCATTGTGATTAGTTTCAGAATCTCAAAATTTATCTTCAATGAAGGTAGTTTTAATATCGTAGTAAAATAATTAAGTTATAGTTGATGTAAACAACATGGTGACACTGAAAACTCGAATTGTGAGAAGGAAAATTGCTTTTGGTGGTTTAAAACAATTGTAAAAACTTCATTTTTATTGCGATTAGTTTCAGAATCTCAAAATTTATCTTTAATGATGGTAGTTTTAATATCGTAGTAAAATAATTAAGGTATAGCTAATGTAAACAAAATGGCGACACTGAAAACTCGAATTGTGAGAAGTAAAATTGCTTTTGGTGGTTTAAAACTATTGTAAAACCTCCATTTTTATTGCGATTAGTTTCAGAATCTCAAAATTTATTTTTAATGATGGTAGTTTTAATATCGTAATAAAATAATTAAGGTATAGCTGATGTAAACAAAATGTCGACACTGAAAACTCGAATTGTGAGAAGTAAAATTGCTTTTGGTGGTTTAAAACTATTGTAAAACCTCCATTTTTATTGCGATTAGTTTCAGAATCTTAAAATTTATCTTTAATGAAGGTAGTTTTAATATTGTAGTAAAATAAATAAGGTATAACTGATGTAAACAAAATGGCGACACTGAAAACTCGAATTGTGAAAAGTAAAATTGCTTTTGGTGGTTTAAAACAATTGTAAAAACTCTATTTTCATTGTGATTAGTTTCAGAATCTCAAAATTTATCTTCAATGAAGGTAGTTTTAATATCGTAGTAAAATAATTAAGGTATAGCTGATGTAAACAAAATGGCGACACTGATAACTCGAATTGTGAGAAGGAAAATTGCTTTTGGTGGTTTAAAACAATTGTAAAAACTCCATTTTCATTGCGATTAGTTTCAGAATCTCAAAATTTATCTTCAATGAAAGTAGTTTTAATATTGTAGTAAAATAATTAAGGTATAGCTGATGTAAACAAAATGGCGACACTGATAACTCGAATTGTGAGAAGGAAAATTGCTTTTGGTGGTTTAAAACAATTGTGAAAACTGCAGTTTCATTGCGATTAGTTTCAGAATTACAAAATTTATCCTCAAAGGATGTAGTTTTAATATTGTAGTAAAATAATGGAGGTATAGCTGATGTAAACAAAATGGCGACACTGAAAACTCGAATTGTGAGAAGTAAAATTGCTTTTGGTGGTTTAAAACAATTGTAAAACTCCATTTTTATTGCGATTAGTTTCAGAATCTCAAAATTTATCTTCAATGAAGGTAGTTTTAATATCGTAGTAAAATAATTGAGGTATAGCTGATGTAAACAAAATGGCGACACTGAAAACTCGAATTGTGAGAAGTAAAATTGCTTTTGGTGGTTTAAAACAATTGTAAAAACTCCATTTTCTTTGCGATTAGTTTCAGAGTCTTAAAATTTACCTTCAATGAACGTAGTTTTAATATCCTAGTAAAATAATTGAGGTATAGCTGATGTAAACAAAATGGCGGCACTGAAAACTCGAATTGTGAGAAATAAAATTGCATTCGATGGATTAAAACAATTGTGAAAACTCCATTTTCAATGCGATTAGTTTCAGAATTCAAAAATGTATCCTCAATAAATGTAGTTTCAATTTCGTAGCAAAATAATTGAGGTATAGCTGATGTAAACAAAATGGCGACACTGAAAACTCGAATTGTGAGAAGTAAAATTGCTTTTGGTGGTTTAAAACAATTGTAAAAATTCAATTTTTATTGCGATTAGTTTCAGAATCTCAAAATTTATCTTCAATGAAAGTAGTTTTAATATTGTAGTAAAATAATTAAGGTATAGCTAATGTAAACAAAATGGCGACACTGAAAACTCGAATTGTGAGAGGGAAAATTGCTCTTGGTGGTTTAAAACAATTGTGAAAACTCCATTTTTATTGCGATTAGTTTCAGAATCTCAAAATTTATCTTCAATGATGGTAGTTTTAATATCGTAGTAAAATAAGTAAGGTATAGCTAATGTAAACAAATTGGCGACACTGAAAACTCGAATTGTGAGAAGGAAAATTGCTTTTGGTGGTTTAAAACAATTGTAAAAACTCCATTTTTATTGCGATTAGTTTCAGAATATCAAAATTTATCTTCAATGAAGGTAGTTTTAATGTCGTAGTAAAATAATTGAGGTATAGCTGATGTAAACAAAATGGCGACACTGAAAACTCGAATTGTGAGAAGTAAAATTGCTTCTGGTGGTTTAAAACAATTGTAAAAACTCCATTTTTATTGCGATTAGTTTCAGAATCTCAAAATTTATCTTCAATGAAGGTAGTTTTAATATCGTAGTAAAATAATTGAGGTATAGCTGATGTAACCAGAATGGCGACGCTGAAAACTCGAATTGTGAGAAGGAAAATTGCTTTTGGTGGTTTAAAACAATTGTAAAAACTCCAGTTTTATTGCGATTAGTTTCAGAATCTCAAAATTTATCTTCAATGAAGGTAGTTTTAATATCGTAGTGAAATAATTAAGGTATAGCTGATGTAAACAAAATGGCGACACTGAAAACTCGAATTGTGAGAAGAAAAATTGCTTTTGGTGGTTTAAAACAATTGTAAAAACTCCAGTTTTATTGCGATTAGTTTCAGAATTTTAAAATTTATCTTCAATGAAGGTAGTTTTAATATCGTAGTGAAATAATTAAGGTATAGCTGATGTAAACAAAATGGCGACACTGAAAACTCGAATTGTGAGAAGAAAAATTGCTTTTGGTGGTTTAAAACAATTGTAAAAACTCCAGTTTTATTGCGATTAGTTTCAGAATTTTAAAATTTATCTTCAATGAAGGTAGTTTTAATATCGTAGTGAAATAATTAAGGTATAGCTGATGTAAACAAAATGGCGACACTGAAAACTCGAATTGTGAGAAGTAAAATTGCTTTTGGTGGTTTAAAACAATTGTAAAACTCCATTTTTATTGCGATTAGTTTCAGAATCTCAAAATTTATCTTCAATGAATGTAGTTTTGATATCGTAGTAAAATAATTAAGGTATGGCTGATGTAAACAAAATGGCGACACTGAAAACTGGAATTGTGAGAAAAAAAATTGCTTTTGGTGGTTTAAAACAATTGTAAAAACTCCATTTTTATTGCGATTAGTTTCAGAATCTCAAAATTTATCTTCAATGAAGGTAGTTTTAATATCGTAGTAAAGTAATTAAGTTATAGCTGATGTAAACAACATGGTGACACTGAAAACTCGAATTGTGAGAAGTAAAATTGCTCTTGGTGGTTTAAAACAATTGTAAAAACTCCATTTTTATTGCGATTAGTTTCAGAATCTCAAAATTTATCTTCAATTAAGGTAGTTTTAATATCGTAATAAAATAATTAAGGTATAGCAGATGTAAACAAAATGGCGACACTGAAAACTCGAATTGTGAGAAGTAAAATTGCTTTTGGTGGTTTAAAACAATTGTAAAAACTCCATTTTTATTGCGATTAGTTTCAGAATCTCAAAATTTATCTTCAATGAAGGTAGTTTTAATATCGTAGTAAAATAATTGAGGTATAGCTGATGTAAACAAAATGGCGACACTGAAAACTGGAATTGTGAGAAAAAAAATTGCTTTTGGTGGTTTAAAACAATTGTAAAAACTCCATTTTTATTGCGATTAGTTTCAGAATCTCAAAATTTATCTTCAATGAAGGTAGTTTTAATATCGTAGTAAAGTAATTAAGTTATAGCTGATGTAAACAACATGGTGACACTGAAAACTCGAATTGTGAGAAGTAAAATTGCTCTTGGTGGTTTAAAACAATTGTAAAAACTCCATTTTTATTGCGATTAGTTTCAAAATCTCAAAATTTATCTTCAATTAAGGTAGTTTTAATATCGTAATAAAATAATTAAGGTATAGCTGATGTAAACAAAATGGCGACACTGAAAACTCGAATTGTGAGAAGTAAAATTGCTTTTGGTGGTTTAAAACAATTGTAAAAACTCCATTTTTATTGCGATTAGTTTCAGAATCTCAAAATTTATATTCAATTAAGGTAGTTTTAATATTGTAGTAAAATAATTAAGGTATAGCTGATGTAAACAAAATGACGACACTGAAAACTCGAATTGTGAGAAGGAAAATTGCTTTTGGTGGTTTAAAACAATTGTAAAAACATCATTTTTATTGCGATTAGTTTCAGAAACTCAACAATTATCTTCAATGAAGGTAGTTTTAATATTGTAGTAAAATAAATAAGGTATAGCTGATGTAAACAAAATAGCGACACTGAAAACTCGAATTGTGAGAAGTAAAATTGCTTTTGGTGGTTTAAAACAATTGTAAAAACTCCATTTTCATTGCGATTAGTTTCAGAATTCTAAAATTTATCTTCAATGAAGGTAGTTTTAATATCGTAGTCAAATAATTGAGGTATAGCTGGTGTAAACAAAATGGCGACACTGAAAATTCGATTTGTGAGAAATAAAATTGCATTCGGTGATTTAAAACAATCATGAAATCTGCAGTTTCATTGCGATTAGTTTCAGAATTACAAAATTTATCCTCAAAGGATGTAGTTTTAATATTGTAGTAAAATAATGGAGGTAGGGCTGATGTAAACAAAATGGCGACACTGTAAATTTAAATTGTGAGAAGTAAAATTGCTTTTGGTGGTTTAAAACAATTGTAAAAACTCCATTTTCATTGTGATTAGTTTCAGAATTTTAAAATTTTTCCTTAAAGAATGTAGTTTTAATATCGTATTAAAATAATTGAAGTACAGCTGATGTAAACAAAATGGCGACACTGAAAGCTCGAATTGTGAGAAATAAAATTGCATTCGGTGGTTTAAAACAGTTGTGAAATCTCTAGTTTCATAGCGATTAGTTTCAGAATTACAAAATTTATCCTCAAAGGATGTAGTTTTAATATTGTAGTAAAATAATGGAGGTATAGCTGATGTAAACAAAATGGCGACACTGAAAACTCGAATTGTGAGAAGTAAAATTGCTTTTGGTGGTTTAAAACAATTGTAAAAACTCCATTTTTATTGTGATTAGTTTCAGAATCTCAAAATTTATCTTCAATGAAGGTAGTTTTAATATCGTAGTAAAATAATTGAGGTATAGCTGATGTAAACAGAATGGCGACGCTGAAAACTCGAATTGTGAGAAGGAAAATTGCTTTTGGTGGTTTAAAACAATTGTAAAAACTCCATTTTTATTGCGATTAGTTTCAGAATATCAAAATTTATCTTCAATGAAGGTAGTTTTAATGTCGTAGTAAAATAATTGAGGTATAGCTGATGTAAACAAAATGGCGACACTGAAAACTCGAATTGTGAGAAGTAAAATTGCTTCTGGTGGTTTAAAACAATTGTAAAAACTCCATTTTTATTGCGATTAGTTTCAGAATCTCAAAATTTATCTTCAATGAAGGTAGTTTTAATATCGTAGTAAAATAATTGAGGTATAGCTGATGTAACCAGAATGGCGACGCTGAAAACTCGAATTGTGAGAAGGAAAATTGCTTTTGGTGGTTTAAAACAATTGTAAAAACTCCAGTTTTATTGCGATTAGTTTCAGAATCTCAAAATTTATCTTCAATGAAGGTAGTTTTAATATCGTAGTGAAATAATTAAGGTATAGCTGATGTAAACAAAATGGCGACACTGAAAACTCGAATTGTGAGAAGAAAAATTGCTTTTGGTGGTTTAAAACAATTGTAAAAACTCCAGTTTTATTGCGATTAGTTTCAGAATTTTAAAATTTATCTTCAATGAAGGTAGTTTTAATATCGTAGTGAAATAATTAAGGTATAGCTGATGTAAACAAAATGGCGACACTGAAAACTCGAATTGTGAGAAGAAAAATTGCTTTTGGTGGTTTAAAACAATTGTAAAAACTCCAGTTTTATTGCGATTAGTTTCAGAATTTTAAAATTTATCTTCAATGAAGGTAGTTTTAATATCGTAGTGAAATAATTAAGGTATAGCTGATGTAAACAAAATGGCGACACTGAAAACTCGAATTGTGAGAAGTAAAATTGCTTTTGGTGGTTTAAAACAATTGTAAAACTCCATTTTTATTGCGATTAGTTTCAGAATCTCAAAATTTATCTTCAATGAATGTAGTTTTGATATCGTAGTAAAATAATTAAGGTATGGCTGATGTCAACAAAATGGCGACACTGAAAACTGGAATTGTGAGAAAAAAAATTGCTTTTGGTGGTTTAAAACAATTGTAAAAACTCCATTTTTATTGCGATTAGTTTCAGAATCTCAAAATTTATCTTCAATGAAGGTAGTTTTAATATCGTAGTAAAGTAATTAAGTTATAGCTGATGTAAACAACATGGTGACACTGAAAACTCGAATTGTGAGAAGTAAAATTGCTCTTGGTGGTTTAAAACAATTGTAAAAACTCCATTTTTATTGCGATTAGTTTCAGAATCTCAAAATTTATCTTCAATTAAGGTAGTTTTAATATCGTAATAAAATAATTAAGGTATAGCTGATGTAAACAAAATGGCGACACTGAAAACTCGAATTGTGAGAAGTAAAATTGCTTTTGGTGGTTTAAAACAATTGTAAAAACTCCATTTTTATTGCGATTAGTTTCAGAATCTCAAAATTTATCTTCAATGAAGGTAGTTTTAATATCGTAGTAAAATAATTGAGGTATAGCTGATGTAAACAAAATGGCGACACTGAAAACTGGAATTGTGAGAAAAAAAATTGCTTTTGGTGGTTTAAAACAATTGTAAAAACTCCATTTTTATTGCGATTAGTTTCAGAATCTCAAAATTTATCTTCAATGAAGGTAGTTTTAATATCGTAGTAAAGTAATTAAGTTATAGCTGATGTAAACAACATGGTGACACTGAAAACTCGAATTGTGAGAAGTAAAATTGCTCTTGGTGGTTTAAAACAATTGTAAAAACTCCATTTTTATTGCGATTAGTTTCAGAATCTCAAAATTTATCTTCAATTAAGGTAGTTTTAATATCGTAATAAAATAATTAAGGTATAGCTGATGTAAACAAAATGGCGACACTGAAAACTCGAATTGTGAGAAGTAAAATTGCTTTTGGTGGTTTAAAACAATTGTAAAAACTCCATTTTTATTGCGATTAGTTTCAGAATCTCAAAATTTATCTTCAATGAAGGTAGTTTTAATATCGTAGTAAAATAATTGAGGTATAGCTGATGTAAACAAAATGGCGACACTGAAAACTCGAATTGTGAGAAGTAAAATTGCTTTTGGTGGTTTAAAACAATTGTAAAAACTCCATTTTTATTGCGATTAGTTTCAGAATCTCAAAATTTATCTTCAATGATGGTAGTTTTAATATCGTAGTAAAATAATTAAGGTATAGCTAATGTAAACAAAATGGCGACACTGAAAACTCGAATTGTGAGAAGGAAAATTGCTTTTGGTGCATTAAAACAATTGTAAAAACTCCATTTTCTTTGCGATTAGTTTCAGAATCTTAAAATTTATCTTAAATGAACGTAGTTTTAATATCGTAGTAAAATAATTGAGGTATAGCTGATGTAAACAAAATGGCGACACTGAAAACTCGAATTGTGAGAAGGAAAATTGCTTTTGGTGGTTTAAAACAATTGTAAAAACTCCATTTTCTTTGCGATTAGTTTCAGAATCTTAAAATTTATCTTAAATGAACGTAGTTTTAATATCGTAGTAAAATAATTGAGGTATAGCTGATGTAAACAGAATGGCGACACTGAAAACTCGAATTGTGAGAAGTAAAATTGCTTTTGGTGGTTTAAAACAATTGTAAAAACTCCATTTTTATTGCGATTAGTTTCAGAATCTCAAAATTTATCTTCAATGATGGTAGTTTTAATATCGTAGTAAAATAATTAAGGTATAGCTAATGTAAACAAAATGGCGACACTGAAAACTCGAATTGTGAGAAGGAAAATTGCTTTTGGTGGTTTAAAACAATTGTAAAAACTCCATTTTCTTTGCGATTAGTTTCAGAATCTCAAAATTTATCTTCAATGAAGGTAGTTTTAATATCGTAGTAAAATAATTGAGGTATAGCTAATGTAAACAAAATGGCGACACTGAAAACTCGAATTGTGAGAAGGAAAATTGCTTTTGGTGGTTTAAAACAATTGTAAAAACTCCATTTTTATTGAGATTAGTTTCAGAATCTTAAAATTTATCTTCAATGAAGGTAGTTTTAATATCGTAGTAAAATAATTAAGGTATAGCTAATGTAAACAAAATGGCGACACTGAAAACTCGAATTGTGAGAAGGAAAATTGCTTTTGGTGGTTTAAAACAATTGTAAAAACTTCATTTTTATTGCGATTAGTTTCAGAATCTCAAAATTTATCTTCAATGATGGTAGTTTTAATATCGTAGTAAAATAATTAAGGTATAGCTAATGTAAACAAAATGGCGACACTGAAAACTCGAATTGTGAGAAGGAAAATTGCTTTTGGTGGTTTAAAACAATTGTAAAAACTCCATTTTCATTGCGATTAGTTTCAAAATTCAAAAATGTATCTTCAATGAATGTAGTTTTGATATCGCAGTGAAATAATTTTAGTAGAGCTGATGTTAACAAAATGGCGACACAGTAAACTAAAAATGTGGAAGATAAAATTGCATTTGATGGTTTAAAACAGTTGTAAAAACTCCATTTTTATTGCGATTAGTTTCAGAATCTCAAAATTTATCTTCAATGACGGTAGTTTTAATATTGTAGTAAAATAATTAAGGTATAGCTGATGTAAACAAAATGGCGACACTGAAAACTCGAATTGTGAGAAGGAAAATTGCTTTTGGTGGTTTAAAACAATTGTAAAAACTCCATTTTTATTGTGATTAGTTTCAGAATCTCAAAATTTATCTTCAATGACGGTAGTTTTAATATTGTAGTAAAATAATTAAGGTATAGCTGATGTAAACAAAATGGCGACACTGAAAACTCGAATTGTGAGAAGTAAAATTGCTTTTGGTGGTTTAAAACAATTGTAAAAACTCCATTTTCTTTGCGATTAGTTTTAGAATCTTAAAAATTATTTTTAATGAACGTAGTTTTAATTTCGTAGTAAAATAATTAAGGTAGACCTGATGTAAACACAATGACGACACTCAAAACTCAAACTGTGGAAAATAAAATTGCATTCGGTGGTTTAAAACAGTTGTGAAATCTCCAGTTTCATTGCGATTAGTTCCAGAATTCTAAAATTTATCCTCAATAAATGTAGTTTTAATATCCAATTAAAATAATTGAGGTAGAGCTCATGTAAACAAAATGGCGATACTCAAAACTCGAAACTATGGAAAATAAAATGCAATTTTCCTCTCTTGCAACTTTAAGTTTGAAAATTAATTACTTGTTATAGGCAAAAAATTAATGAAGAAACCCTCGCTAATATTATAAAGACTGAAAAGTAGAATAGAGGCCACCCACCCACCCTACATATATATGATTATTATAGTTACTGACTGTCGTTAAGTTTCCAGCAATACAAATCATTAAGATGTTGATGTGATTCCGCAAAAACCATCGACAATCTTTTAATTTAGGTTAAAATATATATGTACGGTGGGTGGGTGGCCACTATACAACCCTTCAATTTATAAAACATACGCACAAATTGCACTGATTAAATTTTTAATTAGATTAAAGTCAATGTTGAATTTTGTTTTTTTTTCAAACTTTCAAGTTTGCACATTTGACATAGATTAATAATCAAAAACTGTATATTAATTTTTTATTACATTAAAAAATATATCAATTCTGAGTATAGCAAGACATTTTAAGATGCTTTTTTATGTTTGATGTAATTTTTATAATTGTTCAAACTGAGATTTACAATTTTCGATTTTTATAATATTGAGTTTACAGTGTTGCCATTTTATTTGTAGTTAAAATTACTATAGTATTTTTACATTTTATTAAAACTGTTTTAATTGTGAGTGTATTTAGCAATTTTGAATGAATTTCCATGATTCGTGTAATTGATAGAATGTTTTAAACTGTGAATTGCAGTTTTCGTTTCTTGTAACTTTAAGTTTGAAAATTAATAACTTGTTATAGGCAAAAAATTAATGAAGAAACCCTCGCTCATATTATAAAGACTGAAAAGTAGAACAGAGGCCACCCACCCACCCTACATATATACGATTATTATAGTTACTGATTGTCGTTAAGTTTCCAGCAATATAAATCATTAGGATGTTGATGTGATTCCCCAAAAACCATCGACACTGTTTTAATTTAGGTTAAAATATATATGTAGGGTGGGTGGGTGGCCACTATCACACCCTTCAATTCATAAAATATAGGCACAAATTGCACTGATTAAATTTTTAATTAGATTAAAGTCAGTGTTGAATTTTGGTTTCTTTCAAACTTTCAAGTTTGCACTTTTGACATACATTAATAATCAAAAACTGAATATTAATTTTTTTATTACATTAAAAAATATATCAATTCTGACTATAGCAAGCCATTTTTAAAGTGGTTTTTATGTTTGATGTAATTTTTATAATTGTTCAAACTGAGATTTACAATTTTCGATTTTTATAATATTGAGTTTACAGTGTTGCCATTTTATTTGTAGCTAAAATGACCATAAAATTTTTACATTTTATTAAAACTGCTTTAATTGTAAGTGTATTTAGCAATTTTGAATCAATTTCCATGATTCGTGTAATTGTTAGAATGTTTTAAACTGTGAATTGCAATTTTCGTTTCTTGTAACTTTAAGTTTGAAAATTAATTACTTGTTATAGGCAAAAAATTCGTAAAGGAACCCTTGTTAATATTATAAAGACTGAAAAGTAGAATAGAGGCCACCCACCCACCCTACATATATATGATTATTATAGTTACTGATTGTCGCTGAGTTTCCAGCAATACAAATCATTAAGATATTGATGTGTTTACTCAAAACCATCGACACTGTTTTAATTTTTAGTTAAATTGTATATGTAGAGTGGGTGGGTGTCCACTATCCCACCCTTCAATTAATAAAACATACGCACAATTTGCACTGATTAAATTTTTAATTAGATAAAAGTCAATGTTGAATTGTGGTTCCTTTCAAACTTTCAAGTTTGCACTTTTGACATAGATTAATAATCAAAAACTAAATATTATTTTTTTATTACATTAAAAATATATCAATTCTGACTATAGCAAGCCATTTTTAAGGTGGTTTTTATGTTTGATGTAATTTTTATACTTGCTCGAACTGAGATTTACAATTTTCAATTTTTATAATATTGAGTTTACAGTGTTGCCATTTTATTTGTAGTCAAAATTGCAATAATATTTTTACATTTTATTAAAACTACTTTAATTGTGAGTGTATTTAGCAATTTTGAATCAATTTCCATGATTTGTGTAATTGTTAGAAAGTTTTAAACTGTGAATTGCAATTTTCATTTCTTGTAACTTTAAGTTTGAAAATTAATTACTTGTTATAGGCAAAAAATTAATGAAGAAACCCTCGTTAATATTATAAAGACTGAAAACTAGAATATAGGCCATCCACCCACCCTACATATGATATGATTATTATAGTTACTGATTGTCGTTAAGTTTCCAGCAATACAAATCATTAAGATGTTGATGTGATTACCCAAAAACCATCGACACTGTTTTAATTTAAGTTAAAATGTATATGTAGGGTGGGTGGGTGGCCACTATCCCACCCTTCAATTCATAAAACATACGCATAAATTGCACTGATTAAATTTTTAATTAGATTAAAGTTAGTTTTGAATTTTAGTTTCTTGTACATCTATCTTAAAAATTACATTTAAAAACAGATAAATTAGAAAAATACATACATACAATTTTGGACGTAATACGCACGGGTAGAGGTTATATTAAAATACGTTCTTCCACTCAAACCCTCCTTTTACCGTCATGTAAGAAGCTGGCAATAAATATACAATACTCGCCTGCTGATATTTAATCCATGCTCAGACCTTCTCCACCCTCCGTGAACTCCACCTTGTTTTCTTTCATACTCTCTCTCATTCCTACTATTATTTCACCCTTCACCTTTCGCCCTTCCGGTCGCTGCAGACTTTGTTGTCTCTTTCGTTGACCACCGCCTATATTTTTTATTTCCCCACTTTCATTAAATCCATTCCAGTTACTCAATTCCCTGAAATCCTTGAAAATTTTTAATCTGAGGATTCCTCTTGATATTTTTCAGATACACTTTTTTCAGATTCATATTTGTTTTTTGTTTGTTTCAGGTTGGTACACTAAGTTGAAAATAATCAGACCAATAAGCTGTGATAGTGAATGAAGAGTAAGTTTTAATTTGTAATTTTCCTGTTGCGATTCGTTAGACCCTCTGGTGATATTATGCATTGAAATTATTCATAATCTTTTATTAACCGTTGAAACGAACGAATTAGAGCTATAACTCGTCCAGGGATGATTTTTAAGAGATCCTACCGACTGCGCCAGTTACATGGATTTTAGACACAGAAAAAATATCATATACAAATAATTATAATTGGCAATAAATGCTTAATTATTAATAAATCAATGAATTAGACTAGTTTTATTTAAACATAAACTACGATTTAATATACAAAAGGTATTTCCATCAAATTCAAAATTATATTTACTCGCCTTCGAACAGAATGAAGTCTAAAGAAATAAGGTGAATAAAAACACACCTTATTTCCTACAGTTTTCAATAAGCTTAAAATACAAATATCCTTCGTAAAAGGACGCGAACGCATATATAATATATATATATATATATATATATATATATATATATATATATATATGTTATATTTCAAATAAAGCAATAAAAAATATTGAAGGGAATTCATGTACTTTCACAATATGAAAAAAACATATACATCTAATACAAAACGGGAGGTTCGGAATGAAAGAATGTAAAATGTATATTTCCTTACGCAGACACGTTGGGTAAGTTTTCACCTGTGTTAGGAATAAATATAAAAAGAAGCGGAATAAATTGCAATTGCGGTATTTTTGTTCTTAAAGAAAAATCGCACTATTCCGTTCCTATTTATTTAATACAATAAAGAGCGGCCACTAAGTGGATTAAACAGAGCGTCGAGGACAGCTGATGTAAATCTACACCACGAGAGGGAATATAGCAAATAAAAGGAAATCTGCACTGTTAAGGATGACTGTATCAATCTCTCCAGAGAAACAAAGAGACGCCCTGGTGTTAGTAAAACGGCGGGGGTGGCGCGCTGGATTGGGGATTACGACGACTGATTCAATTTAAAAATTCTGCTTTATATATATATATATATATATATGTATATATATACAGTGATTTGATCTGATTAAGTTTGTCACTACGCCTGGGATAAAACCGTTTTGTACAGGATCTTTATCGAAGGCAGCCCAAAGGGCTTTAGATAAATATGCTTATAATTCTGCCTCGATTATTACGCGCCATCAAGATAATAAATATCGACTGTCGTTCAATTTTTACAGCATGTTACAAAGAAAAGCCTTCTTAAGGGATATTTCCCAACAGATACATAGATCTAATAACAGGGAAAAGTTATCAAACATAGAGTCATATATAATAACTTTTAAAATACTTATGTAAGTAGTCCCAATAATGCGGATGACGACCACGAGATGGAATTAAACGCGTTCTTCGCGTCAAGTGTTATATTCAGACACCTTCTATTCCTCAACTTCCCGTGGTTCACCTCATCTGCCAGCCTTCTGACCTCCCTCAGAGGGTCCATGTTATGAAACGCAAATTTCCATAAATGTAATTCAAATTTTATAGCGTCGCCATTTTGTTTTTAGACAAGCTACATTATTTATCTTGAAGTATGTTAAAAATACATCTCTTCTAAACACATCTACAGATTTTCAACAAAATTGCATGCTCAGCTCACTTTTTAGAATATTTCAAACTACGAAACGCAAATTTCAATAATTGTAAAGCAAACTTTTTAGCGTCGCCATTTTGTTTCTAGCCAACTTGCTTTATTTATCTCTTGATATGCTAAAACTATATAGATTCTAACCACATCTACTGATTTTGAGCTTAATTGCATGCTCAGATTATTTTTTAGAATATTTCAAAATACGAAAAGCAAATTTCAATAATTATAAATCAATGTTTTCATCGTCGCCATTTTGTTCCTAGCCAACATGCTTTATTTATCTCTTGGTATGCTAAAACTACATAGATTCTAAACACATGTACTGATTTTGAGCTTAATTGCATGCACAGATTATTTTTAAGAATATTTCAAATTACGAAACGCAAATTTTAATAATTGTACATCAAATTTTGAAGCGTTTCCATTTCATTTTGAGACCAGTTTTGTTATTTATCTTGTAGTATACTAAAAATACATTTATTTTAAACACACCTACTGATTTTGAACAAAATTTCTTGCTCAGATTGTTTTTGAAAATATTTTAAAGTACGAAACGCAAATGGTAATAATTGAAAATCATTTCTATTGGCGTTGCCATTTTCTTTCTAGCCAACTTGCTTTATTTATCTTTTAGTATGCTAAAAGTACATATATTCTAAACAAATATACTGATTCTGAGCTTAATTGCTTGTTCAGATCATTTTTTAGAATATTTCAAATTACGAAAGGCAAATTTCAATAATTGTAAATCAATTTCTATACCGTCACTATTTTGTTTTTAGGAAAGTTTTGCTATTTATCTTGTAGTATGAAACAAAATACATTTATTTTAAACACATCTGCTGATTTTAAACAAAATTAATTTCGCGCTCAGATTATTTTTTAGAATTTTTCAAATTACGAAACGCAAATTTCAATAATTGTAAATCAATTTTTTTATCGTTTCCACTTTGTTTTTAGACCACTTGCTGTATTTATCTCATAGTATGCTAAAAGTACATCGATTATAAGTACATCTACTGATTTTAAGCCAAATTGCCTGCTCAGATTATTTTTGAGAATTTTTCAAATTACTGAACGCAAATTTAAATGTAAATCAAATATTATAGCTTCGCCATTTTGTTTTTAGACGGCTTATTTTGTTTATCTTTTAATGTGCTAAAACTAAATCGATTCTAAACACATGTACTGATTTTGAGCTTAATTGCATGTTCAGATTATTTTTTAGAATATTTCAAATTACGAAAAGCAAATTTCGATAATTGTAAATCAAATTTGATGTCATCACTATTTTGTTTTTAGACAAAGCTTGTCCTTTCTCTTGTGGTATAATAAAAATATATTTATTTTAAACATATATGCTGATTTAAATCATAATTTCGCGACCAGATTATTTTTAAGAATTTTTCAAATTACGAAACGCAAACTTCAATAATTGTAAATCAAATTTTTTAGCGGCGGAATTTTTTTATCCGGCAACTTGCATTATTTACCTTATAGTATGCTAAAAATACATTTATTCTAAATACATCCACTGACTTTGAGCACAATTTGAAGCTCCAATTATTTTTGAATATTTTTCGAAAGTACGAAACGCAAATTTTAATAATTGTAAATCAATTTTTTAGCGTCGCCATTTTGTTCCTAGCCAACATGCTTTATTTATCTCTTGGTATGCTAAAACTATATAGATTCTAAACATATCTACTGATTTTGAACTAAATTGCGTTCTCAGATTATTTTTTAGAATATTTCAAATTACGAAAAGCAAATTTCAATAATTGTAAATCAAATTTCATCTCGTCACTGTTTTGTTTTTAGACAAGGTTTGTCATTTGTATTGTGGTATAGTAAGAATACATTTATTTTAAATACATCAACTGATTTTAAACAACATTTTGGGCTCAGATTATTTTTAAGAATTTTTCAAATTATTAAACGCAAATTTCAATAATTGTAAATCAAAGTTTATAGTGTCGGCAAATTGGTTTTTAGTCAACTTACTTCATTTATCTCACAGTATGCTAAACCTATATCGATTCTAAACATATCTAGTAATATTGAGCTTAATTGCATGCTCAAGTTATTTTTGAGAATTTTTCAAATTACGAAACACAAACTTCAATAATTGTAAATCCAAATTTATAGTGTTACCATTTAGTTTTTAGACAAGTTTCGTCATTCGTCTTATGGTATATCAAAAATATATTTATTTTAAACACATCTGCTGATTTTAAACAAAATTACTCTCTCTGATTATTTTTGAGAATTTTTTAAATTACGAAACACAAATTTCAAGAATTGTAGAGCGATCCTTCTACCGTCGCCATTTTGTTTCTAGCCAACTTGCTTTATTTATCTCATAGTATGCTAAAAGTACATTAATTATAAACATATCTACTGATTTTAAGCTTAATTGCATACTCAGATTATTTTTGAGAATTTTTTAAATTACGGACCGCAAATTTTAATAATTGTAAATCAAATTTTATATCTCAGCCGTTTTATTATTAAACAAGTTGTATTATTCATCATGTAGTATATAGTAAATATATATATTCTAAACATATGTACTGATTTTGAGCAAAATTTGACTTTAAGATTATTTTTGAGAATTTTTCAAATTACTAAACGAAAATTTCAATAATTGTAAATCAAATGTTTTCCCGTCGCCATTTTGTATTTAGACAACTTGTATTATTTTCCTTCTAGTGTGCTAAAATTAAATTGATTTTTAATATATCTACTGATTTTGAACTTAATCGTAAGCTCAGTTTATTGTTTAGAATTTTTCAAATTACGGAACGCAAGTTTTAATAATTGTAAATCAAGTTTTTAGCGTCACTCTTTTGTTTTTGGACAAGTTTCGTCATTCATCTTGTGGTATACTAAAAATACATTTATTTTAAACACACCTACTGATTTAAAAAAAAATTCTTGATCAGATTATTTTTGAGAGTTTTTCAAGTTACGAAAGGCAAATTTGAATTATTTGTAAATCAATTTTTTAGGGTCGCCGTTTTGTTCCTAACCAACTGGCTTCATAAATCTCTTGGTATGCTGAAACTACATTAATTATAAACACATGTACTGATTTTGAGCTTAATTGCATTTTCGGATTATTTTTTAGAATATTCCAAATTACGAAAAGCAAATTGTGATAATTGTAAATCAAATTTGATGTCATCACTATTTTGTTTTTAGACAAAGCTTGTCCTTTATCTTGTGGTCTAATAAAAATATATTTATTTTAAACATATATGCTGATTTAAATCATAATTTCGCGACCAGATTATTTTTAAGAATTTTTCAAATTACGAAACGCAAACTTCAATAATTGTAAATCAAAAATCTTTGCGTCGTTATTTTGTTTTTAGACAACTTGCAATATTTATCTTACAGTATGCTAAAAAAACAATCATTCTAAACACATCTACTGATTTTAAGCAATATTGCATTCTCAGATTATTTTTCAGAATGTTTCAAGTTACGAAACGCAAATTTCAATAATTGTAAATCAAATTTTATAGCGTCGCCATTTTGTTTATAGCCAACTTGCTCCATTATTCTCTTGGTGTGCTAAACTTACATCGATTCTAAGCACATGTATTGATTTTGAGCTTAATTGCAACTTCAGATTATTTTTGAGAATTTTTCAAATTACGAAACGCAAATTTCAATAATTGTTAATCAATGTTTTTATCGTCGCCATTTTGTTCCTAGCCAATTTGCTTTATTTGTCTCTTGGTATGCTAAAACTACATTGATTCTAAACACATTTACTGATTTTGGGATTAATCACATGCTCAGATTATTTTTGAGAATTTTTTAAATTACGGAACGCAAATTTCAATAATTGTAATTCAAATTTTATAGCGTCGCCATTTTGTGTCTAGTCAACTTACTTTATTTATCTCATAGTATGCTAAAACTACATCGATTTTAAACATATTAACTGATTTTGAGCTTAATTGCACGGACAGATTATTTGTAACAATTTATCAAATTACGAAACGCAAATTTCAATAATTGTAAATCAATGTTTTTATCGTTGCCATTTTGTTCCTAGCCAACATGCTTTATTTATCTCTCGGTATGCTAAAACTATATAAATTCTAAACACATCTACTGATTTTGAGCTTAATTACGTGCTTAAATTATTTTTTAGAATATTTTAAAATACGAAACGCAAATTTCAATAATTGTAAATCAAATTTTATGTCGTCAATGTTTTGTTTCTAGACAAGGTTTGTCATTTATATTGTGGCATAGTAAGAATACATTAATTTTAAATACATCAACTGATTTTAAGCAAAATTTTACGCTTAGATTATTTTTAAGAATTTTTAAAATTACGAAACGTAAATTTCAATAATTGTAAATCATATTTTATAGCGTCGCCATTTTGTTTATAGCAAACTTGTTTTATTTATCTCTTGGAATTATAAAATTTTACATCAATTTTAAACACATCTACTGATTTTGAGCTTAATAACATGCTCAGTTTATTTTTGAGAATTTTTCAAATTACGGAACGCAAATTTCAATAATTGTAAATCAAATTTTATAGTGTCGCCATCTTGTTTTTAGATGACTTACTATATTTATCTTATAGTATGATAAAACTACCTATATTCTAAACAGATGTACTGATTTTGAGCTTAATTGCATGTTCGGATTATTTTTTAGAATATTTCAAATTACAAAAAGCAAATTTCTATAATTGTAAATCATAATTTATGTCATCGCTATTTTGATTTTAGACGAGGTTTGTTATTTATCTTGTGGTATATTAAAAATATATTTTTTTAAACACACCTACTGATTTTAAACGTAATTTCTTGATTAAATAATTTTTAAGAATTTTTCAAATTACGAAACGCAAATTTCAATAATTGTAAATCAATTTTTTTAGTGTTGCCATTTCGTTTTTATCCAACTGTCTTTATTTATCTTATAGTATGGTAAAACTACATCGATTCTAAACAGACCTACATATTTTGAACTAAATCGCATGCTCAGTTTATTTTTGAGAATTTTTTAAATTACGGAAAAAATTCAACAATTGTAAATTAAACTTTTTATCCTTACTATTTTGTTTTTTGACAAGTTTCATCATTCATTTTGTAGTATACTAAAAATACATTTAGTTTAAACACACCTACTGATTTTAAGCAAAATTCCTCGATCAGATTATTTTTGAGAATTTTTTAAGTTACGAAACGCAAATTTCAATAATTGTAAATCAATGTTTTTATCGTCGCCATTTTGTTTTCGGACAACTTGCATTATTTATCTTGCAGTATATTAAAACCACATCTATTCTAAATACATCTACTGATTTTTAGCAGCATTGCATGCTCAGATTATTTTTGACAATATTTCAAATTACAAAACGCAAATTTTAATAATTATAAATCAATTTTTTGGCGTCGCCATTTTGTTTTTAGCCAACTTGATTTATTTATCTCATAGTATGCTAAAATTACATCGATTCGAAACGCATCTATTGATTTTGATACAATGAATACAACAATTTAGACCAAAAAAAAATTAAAACCGACAAAAACTGTTTACACATTTAACGAAAAAAATTTGACACAAAAAAAGCGACAAGAATATGAATTTTATAAAAGAAACAATTGAAATTCGATTAAATAACGTCTAAAAAGAGCAATCTAAAAATGGATCTAACTTAAAAAACAATTGAAAGTCGAGACAAACGAATTTTCTTTATAAAAAAGGCAATTGAAAATTGAAAAAAAATTAAGAAAAATTGAATATCGAAAGCAACTATTAGAAAAATAAACAAAAATTTTGACAAAAAAAGCGACAGGTTTGTTATTAAAAAAAAAATAATTTGAAATTCGATTGAATAAACTGCAAACGAATAAAAGCAACTGAAAAATGAAAATAGTTAAAACGTTTTTACCAAAAAAAGCGACACGTTTGTAATAAAAAAAATTAATTGAAATTAGATCGAAAAAACAATCGAAAACTGCGAATAGTGCATAATTTAATAAAATAATTAAAATCGAGAAAAACTTTTATTAATTGAAAATAAATCAATAGAAAAGTGATTAAAATCGTAAATAATAATTTAAAAAAAAACAAATGAACATCGAATAAAAAAGAAACTAGTTGAAAAATAAACATAGCGATTTTGATACAAAAATAAAACACTTGAAATCAACAAAAAAAACAGTTAAATTTAGACCAAACAAAAAAATATAATTGAAAATAATTGTTGGCGGAAATAAATATAACAATTTAGACCAAAAAAAAAATTAGTTGAAACCGACAAGAAAATTTAACCGAAAAGTTTTAACCAAAATATGGTATGCAATGAGAGAAAAAAAAACAATTAAAATTCGATTAAATAAACTACAGAAGAGACAATTGAAAACTGTGAAAAAGTGCCTAAATAGAAAATCGAGAAAAACTTTTTTAAATTTTGGATGAAATAAAAATAAAATTGTATAGAAAAAAAAAACAATTGAACATCGAAACAAAGTGACAAGTTTGTAACAGAAAAAAGCTATTGAACTTTGATTAAAAACTCTTTTTTTTATTAACAATTGAACATTAAAAGTAGGTGACAAGTTTATAAAAAAAATAATTGAAATTCGATTAAATAAACTGTAAAAGAAAAAAAAAACAATTGAAAACTGCGAATGAATTGATAATAATTAATGAATATCCAAACAAAAGAAAAAAAAACAGCTGATAACTATATAAAGTGTTTTAACACGGAAGTTGGTTTTTGATGCAAAAAAGGAAAATTATTCTAAATTTATTAAAATTTGTAAAAAGGAAACGATTGAACAAAAAACAATATAATAATAAATAAACAATAATTTTGACGAAAAACAAGTGTAAAAATTTTGATTAAAAAAAAGCGACAAGTTTGTTAATAATTGAATAAATTCTAAACAAGTAAAAAAGTGCAAAAACTTAAAAAACGAGAAAAAACGATTATTATTATTTAAAAAAATTGAAAAGTTGATAAAATATAGAAAAGAAAACAATTTAACCTTAAAAAAAACTATTATAAAAAATAAAGAATCATTTTAACGACAAAAAAAAACCAAGAAGTAATAAAAAACAATTAAAATTCGATTGAACTGTAATCAAGTAAAAACAATTGAAAACTACGAAATAATGCACAACTTAGAAAAATAGAATTGAAAATCGAAAATGACTTCTTGTTTGTAATTCACTCAAATAAAACAAACAAAACAAAAAAACAGTAAACAGCGACTGAAAGTTATGATAAAAAAGCAATTGACAAACAATAGAAATTATTTATAAATCCATTAAATCAATTTTGGGTGAAAAAAACGTGGACAGAAGAGAGAGAGAGAATAACATCTTTATTCGAACACTTTTTTACAAACATAGTTTATATGGAAATACAAGTAATGATCTACAATATGGTTAGTCTGTCCTTTTGGGCTATCGACCATCGGTCTTTCTGCCCTGTCTTGACTCTAAGTTTTGTGTGAAAAATAAATATCTTTGCTAGCTAGCTTAACCGTCTGGATGATTCGAACTAATGAATTGATGTAGTGTGAGTGATGGGTGTTTATGTTTGGGGGGGATATTCGGGTTTCGGGGAATGCAAAATTTATTGAGTAGGGTTACATTGAAGGGGTTATTGGCAAATTTGGTATTTAGGCTATTTATACGTTGGGATATTGGGGTGACTTGGGTGGTTTCATAGAGGAGCGCATTAGAAGGATTGTGTAGGGGATTAATAGGGTGTCTTAGTTTAGTGAGGGAACGTAGGGCTGACCTTTCGGCGACATTTAAGTGTTGGAGAGTGGAAGGACGGATTTGGTTAAATAGGATCGCACTGTAATCAATAAGAGGTCGGCAAATCGATGTATAAATGTTTACGGCTGTTTTAATGGAGATGCCTTTGTTCTTATATGTGAGTGCACGGAAATGCCGAGCTCTTATCTTAATTTTTGACTTAATTGATTGTGCGTGGGTCGTAAAGGAAAGTTTGGAATCGAAAAGGACGCCTAGGTATTTACAGGGGTTGGAGGGGTGGATGTTGGAGTTGTTGATATTAATAGAAGGGGAATTCGGTGTGATTTTATGGTGAGGGATAAATAATTTGGATTTGGAAGGGTTTACTTTCATACGCCATTTGGAACACCAGGTTTGTATTGCATCGAATGATGATTGAAGGGATAATTGGGCGGCTTGGAGAGTTGGGGCGTGGGTAACCAGGGCAGTGTCGTCGGCAAAGAGGAGGGCGTATCTAGAGGGATGGAAATATGATGGGTTGGGGTCAAATATATCATGACAGAAGATATTGTACAGAAGGGGGGAAAGAGGGGAACCTTGTGGAACCCCCTGGTGGATGGGAAACGGATCGGAATAGGTTTGTTTGATTCTAATTTTACAGGTTCTGTTGGTGAGGAAGTTGTAGATAATGATGATTAAATGGCGAGGGATATTAAGCAGGAAACATTTATATATGAGGCCAATATGCCAAACCGAATCAAAAGCCTTTTGTATATCAAGGAAAAGAATTGTTGTTTTATGTCCTTCGAGGTGATTGGTTTGGATATTGGAGGTTAAAATGGATAGAGGATGTAAAGTTGACTTTTGTGGCAGGAAACCAAACTGGTATTCAGGGATGTGGATGTTGGCGGATTGAAGGAGTTTTTGTTTAATGAGGGATTCGTAGAGTTTACCTATGACGGGGAGGAGAGTAATGGGGCGGTAACTGGATACTAGGGTGGGATCGTTGTCAGGTTTGGGAATACAGATTACAATACCTTCCTTCCATTCTGTGGGTGGACAGAAGATTTTAATTAATAAAATAAAATTTTTGATTAAAACAATTGGAAACTGCAAAAAAATGGAGAAAATACGTAACACAAAAACAATTGAAACTTGATTGTAAAGTAAATCATATATCAAGGTTATGAAAAGAACAATTGATTTTCGAAAAGAGCAACTATTACAAAAATAAACAGTTTCGACAAAAAAACAAAAACATTTAATATCAACAAAAACTTGACAAAAAAATGAATATGAAGATCGAATAAAAGAAGAAAACAATTGAAATTCGATTAAATAAACCCTAAAAGAAAAAAAAACTGCAAAAAATGCATATCTTAAAAAACAATTAAAAATCGAGAAATCAAAAAATAATTGAATAATTATTAAAAACAAAACATTGAACATCGAAAAAGAAAATCTATTAAAAACACAAATAATAATTTTGACGATAAAAATATTAAAAAGTTTAAACCGAAAAAAAGCCATAAGTTCATAATAAAAAAAAACAATTGAAATTCGAGTAAGAAAACTATAAACAAATAAAAACAATTTGAAACTGAAAAAAATGCAAGACTTATGACAAAAAAAGAAGTGTAAAAGTTTTGACAAAAAAAAACGACAAGTTTGTAATAAGAAAAAAAGAAATTCGAATGAATAAACAAATAAAAACGATTGACAGCTACGAAAACAATTGAAAATCTGGAAAGACCTTTTGCAATTCATTACATGAATATCCAAACAAAACAAAAAAAAAAATAGCTGGCAATGAAAGAAAGTATTAAAGGATAAGTTATGATGAAAAAAACAAAACCATTGACAAACCATGGAAATTGTTTGTATACGCATTAAATTAAATAAGGATGGATAAATAAAAATAAAAACAATTGAACGTCGACAGGCGGTTTTAATAAGTAAGATATACAATTTTTGATTAAAACAATTGAAAACTGCAAAAAGTGTGATGAAAAATGAATGACACAAAAAAATTGAAAATTGATTTTAAAAAATGTAAAGAAAATCAAACTGGAAGGTTTAAAAAATCACAATTGAACATCGAACTATTAGAAAAACAAAACACTCGTATGTGGTGTACAGGATGGAGGGTGGGATAGTGGCCATCCACCCTATATATAAATATTAGTACGTTTACCATATTAAAGGTTTGAATTCCATTAAATAAAAACAGAAATGATGTGGATGTTGTTAAGGGTTTCATAAGCGTTGTTGTAGCTTAAGTCTCATCATATATGTAGGGTGGGTGGGTGGCCACTATCCCACCCTCCAATTTTAAATTATAACCAACGGGTTTTTTATTAAAAAAAATCAATTAACAAGATAAACCTAAAAACTTCTGAAGAGCTACGTAAGGAATTAAATTCAATATGTAACACAAAGTAATAGCTTCAACAATCAATCACACTGAAGAGTATTGATGGCCTGTGGAATAATTTCAGTTGTAGTTTATTAGATAAAAACGTGACTGTTATAAATCATTTCGTTCGGGATTTAAAATAAATCGCTTAGAAATTTTAAAATAAGTTTAATAACATTGTGGGCGTGAAAAATAATGAGAACGTAATTGATTGGAGGGGATTTACTGGCGTGCCTGAATAATTCATCCTCATACAAAATGGGAGTTTTAAGGGTAATCTATCGGGATTGAAAGATACGGAAACCGAAGAAAATTACACCAATATAATCTAATACAAAATGGATTCGGTCCGTGGCCGAGATAAATAAAGATGAATGCGGGCGACAGGAGGGAAAAAAATTGCATTATTAATCATGCAGGGACGGGGGCAACCGCAATAAAAGTGCGTACCTTCGTGTGAAATTATTATTTCGATAGAAATAAGAGTGTATAACGTAATTTACAGGCACGCGAAAAAAGGAATGGCTTAAATTATCTTTTGACGTAAATAATTATTAACTTCTGTAGCGTGGAAAACGAAAAAAAAGGGGAAGTTAATGGATTTACTTTATATGTTATATATATAAATAAAAACGCTTATTCTTTTATGTCACTGATGACCAACTCTATGGGGTTATGTAATTTTTCATGCTTCGCCTAAGAGAATAGACTAATGCGTCGAGGAGTAGAAGGGGGGACAAGATTTAAAATAGAAAGTTATATAAGTTATGTAAGTCGCTTGAACGTCGCAAACTTCACAGACGAGTTTGATATCTTTTTGGGTGATGTGCCGGGATGGTGAAGGGGGGTTGAAGGGCTTAGGGCGGGCAATTGCGAATGGAAAATGAGATTTTCAAAGATTCCGGAGATAGAAACTAGGGAGGGGCGGTAATATTTTGCGACTTGGCCCGCTATCAACAAATGCCGCATGATGGAATCTATGCCCTTGATGCGTATCTTATTACCAGCGAATTTCTCTACTTGTTCATTGATTAATAATTATAATTCTCTACAAATTCGTCATAAAAAATTTCAGTTGAAAGTTATTCAAGTTAATTATTATTTTATTGAACAACCTGAATTTAGAAAGAAAGTTAAAAATATTCTCCAAGAATATTTACGAAAAAGGCTTAAAACTTTTTCCTACAAACTGATTTCTACAAATAAAAGATGATGTAACCTAATCTTTTAAAAAAACCTTTGAACAATTTCAATAATTATTCTATAAACTGTCAGAATATTCCAACAAAATCAATTTTATTATTCCCTGTCAACAACAATCACGGACCGGTTTCGATGTATTTTAAATCTCGTCAGCGTAGCGCATTTGAAGACAGTGAAACGAGTTTTACTGTCGAGTATTTAACTCTATGGATAAACTATCAAATGCAAATAGATGGCAGCTTAAAGGTAATATCTAAGAATAATTTTTAATTAATATTTATCCACTTGATACATTTGTAAATATTTTGAGTAGAATGTAATATTTATTTAAGCATTGTCATTAATATTATCTCATCCATAAAGAGTTTCATTTACACAAAACTAAAATACGTTAATTAACGCTCTAACTTAATTAAGAATTTGTTTCGTTCTGATGAAGACACGAAAGCAGACAATAAGCAAAAACTTTCAATCGACTCACTTTAATAAACTCGTTAAAAACTTTCAAAATTTCAATACCTGTCGCATTTGTAGCGTTGTCGGATGGATTCCTTTTTAGGGCGTTAACGTGTTTAGTCACTAAACTACAAAACTCGAGTAATTTCTAAGGAAAATGTTGACTTTATCGATTGCAGGAGTGCACTCGGATGCTGTTGCAGCTGCACCGTTTTAAATCAACACATGCACTTTATTTTTTTGTATTTCGACGCAAGACGCGGTTTCTAAATTTATTTTATATTCTGCGGGCGGTTTAACTGGAAAATATTGACACAGAGCTGGAGAAAACTGTTAATTGGTCGGTGATCCGGTTGAAGTAACATAATTACACGTCAGATTAAACTTTATAGTTCTTAAAAATACATGAGGAATATTTTAAATTAATACGAACATGTATTTCTTAAAATAATGAAGTAAGGAATAAGAATATCACAGAAGATCTTCTGGATTAAAAAATCCTAAGGTAAAGATTTATATTGCATCATCGATTTTTCGATTAAATTTTTCAGTTTATTTTTCTGAAAAATTTAGAATCCTCAAAGAAAATTCATGAAATCACAAGAAACTTTTGAAAACAATAACGCTGGAAGAATTAAGAAAGAATTTACTGGGAAATTTCAAGGGAATTTTTCAATAAGTAAATAAATCAGATTGTTAAAATTTTTTAAGAATTTTTTTTTCTATAATTCTATAATTCTTGAAGGATATTCTAGAGAAGAAACTTCTCTGAAAAATAGAATTTAAGATAATACATTGCTGAAGAAATATAGTTACTCCCAAAATATTCTATTTTTTTTAAAAAAGGTTACTAAAATTAACTATTTTTTTGAAAAAAAATGTGCTGCAAAAATTGATGAAGAAATTACTTAAAATTTTTTAGAAACTTCAAAAGCAATTCTAAAAAATATGAAATAATTTGTTGACAGACCATTTCAGTAAGAATTATTTGAATTTGCTGAGAAGTTCTAATAATTATTGCAAAATTTCTAGAATAGCTTTCGAAGATTCTAAAAGTTTTCCAGTAGGTTCAAATTTTTCTTTACTGAAAAAAATCAGATTGGGTATAGTAAAACACTTGTTTTGTTCCATAAATAATAAAAAAAAAATATGGAACAAAACAAGTGTTTTACTATACCCAATCTGAAAATTTGGTTCCATCAAGAAAGTAGCATTAAAAGTGTTGAATATATGAAAAAATTCAGTTTAAAAAAAATGTTGCGAAAAATTGATTGAGAAATTACTGGTAAATTTCTGGAAACTTCGAAGGCAATTCTATTAATTATGAAGCAATTTTTCTACTGAATTATTTCAGTTATTTTGTCTATGAATTTTTTTTGTGTTAAATTTTGATGATAAATTTTAGAAGCCTTGACTGAAATTTTAGAAAGCAGAAGAAACATCGAATATAATGCTTATTATCAAAAATTGTGGTGGCAGATGACCAAGTAGTCGACGCCAAAAATAAAAAAAAGGAGAAACATTTCTAGAAAAGAGAAATTCAGATGGCACATTGCTTGAGAAATTACCTTAAAGAAATTCTAAAAGTATTTGTTTAATTTACCTCATGCATTCATAATAATATATCATACAATATTAAAATTAAAAAAAAATAAATAAGTTACCTAAAATCTTTTTAATTTAAAAATATTCTCGAAAAATTTTTGGAAAATGTCTAAAAACTAAAAACTGTCAAATAATTTTTTAATCGGATTATTTCAGTTTTTCTTTCCTCGAAATTATTTTTTTTACTGAAATTTTCTAGAAATCTAAAGGAAATTCTATATATCTTAAGAAACATGTTTGAAGAAGAGGTGATACATTGCTGGGCAATTCTAGATACATCCAAGAAATTCTAAAAACAAGTTACTAAAAACTAAAAATATATTGAATGCTTGAAGCCATAGCTTTATGTGTGATATTAACAAAGTAATAATTTTATTTATCATTTGATAAAGTTCCTGATTCAGAAACTAAAAATTTTAAAAATCTTCATGCGGGAAAAATCTGATTATTCGAATGTTCTAGAATTATCTTCAAGGTTTCTAAACAATTTCCAGTTATTTCTCTATTAGTTTTTTGCTAACAAGTTCAAAAGATATGATAGGAATTTCTAGAAAATTTAAAACTGCTCGAAAACTGGAAGAGAATATTCTGGCAAATTCTTTAACCCATAAAAAAAGAAAATATTGAAAGTCTGCTAAACTAGAATAGAAATTCAATCCTCAAGGATGATTCTAGAAAACTGTAAGGGAAATTTCTGAACAATTCAAATTCGAAGAAGATATTAAAATTCTAAAAAAGAACTCTCTGTAAACTTCTAGAAAGATAATTAGAGATATTTAAAAAAAAATAATTTTATTCTGTTATTGGATTTTAAGATGTTGGGTAAAAAATAAATAAATAAATAAATAATTGTTGACAAGTCGTAGAAATACATAGAAAATTTGAAAACCCTTAAAGGTAAACTATTAAATCTGAATTATTTCAAAACCTTAAAACCTTAAACTAATACGGAAATTGCGGACAAAAATGTAGAACTTTCAAAAATAATTTTAAAATCTTAAAAATACCCAAACTCTTAAAGAAAATTAATTAATAAAGCACTATAAACCTTTCTTCACAATTTTATTTAAATTCTCAGATATATATTAGTATAATTTAAACTTTAAAACAATGTGAAGAAAGGTTTTTAATGCTTTATTAATTAGTCACTTTACGTAACTCACAAAATTTAAGCTTTCAAAGAAACATTTTGAAATTTGGAAATCTGTAGCAATTACAGAACCATTTTAAAAATCACAAAGAAAATTTTAATATCCTGGAGAAGATAATTGCTGGAAAATTATAGAATTTTCGAAACGAATTTGGAAATTTCTTGTCCTCACGTAAAATCACTAGACATTTTAAAGGTACATTTTGGAGGTATTTTTTAAAATCCTGAAAAAAATAAATCTAGAATATAAATTCATGGAATGTTTTAGAATTCTTTAAAGTAATTCCTAAATATTATGACAAAAAATGTCCAGAAGTCTGTAAGTAATATTAATCCTTAGAGAAAAATCTAGAAATCTGCAGAACTTGAAGATTATTGAATGAAAATGATGGTAGCGACCGTTACTATGTGGTAGTTCATTTTAAAAAAGGTTAAATGAAAATCATTTTTAAGTTTTTATACCACTATTTATTGTATAATATACACAAACAAAGTTTACAATATATTATCAATTTTGACACAACTATAGTTTCGACCTTTGCAGGTGTTGAATTCAACATTCAACACTTGATAATGACCTGCAAAGGTCGAAACTATAGTTGTGTCAAAATTGATAATATATTGTAAATTATGTTTGTGTATATTATACAATAAATAGTGGTATAAAAACTTAAAAATTATTTTCATTTAACCTTTTTTTTTTGAAGATTATTGAATTCTTTCTGCACAATTTTAATTAAAAGACTATAAGTTATAGAATCCTCGAAAATAATTCCAAACATTTCAAAATTTCTGAAATTCGTGAAAAATAAAAAATGATCAGAAATTTAGAAGAGATATTTAGCTGGCAGTCTTTGAAAACCTCAAAAAATTAATATAAAATTCTAGTAGAGAAATTTCTGCGAAACTTTAGAACAATTTATTTAAACTTTATTAACGTAAGACTTTTTATACAGAAATAATAAATACAGTTAGACATAACGACAACAATTCAAGATAATTCTAAAAATATATAAAAGAAATTTCTATAAAATTCAAGAACCCACAAAATCTGAAAAAGATGTAGTAGTAGTAGTAATCTTTATTCATAATAGCCACTATACACAAACATTTACATTTAGTTGGTAAACATTAGAGCATGTTTTTGTCAATGTCTTTTACCTTTGAAGACAATTTTGGAAAATAATAAAAATTTAATCAGTACAATTCATGCGTATGTTTAGTGAATTGGAGGGTGGGATAGTGGCCACCCACCCACCCTACATATATAATGGGACATTAATTACAACGATGTTTATGAAATCTTTAACATCTACATAATTTCTGTTTTTATTTCATGGAATTTCAAACAATTAAAGTAGTGAAAGTACGAATATATATGTAGGGTGGGAGGGTGGCCTCTATCCTACCCTCTAAAAGCAGATTTATACTAGTTTTTGCAAGAAAACTCTTCTTATTAATTGTTTTTTTACAAGGAAACTTTCGCGTATAACTTAAACCTGGAGGGTGGATAGTGGCCACTCACACACCTTACAAATATATAATGAGACTTAAACTACAACGAAACTTATGAAGTACTTAACAACATCCACATAATTTCTGTTTTTGATTCATGGAAGTCAATCATTTACAGTGGTGAAAATACCAATGTATATGTAGGGTGGGTGGGTATTATCTGTCATCATATTATTTAATTTTTGTAATCTACCATCTGTTAGTTAGCACCTGTCATCTATTCAAATATAATTGTGTTGGTTAAATGTAACATTAAAAATTATGGATGATTTCTCGGAAAATTTAAAGTATTTAAACAAAACAAGATTTCGTGGAAAATGTATAAAATATGTTTAAAAAAAAACTTACTGTGAAATTATTGAAACACCGAAGATTATTCTAGAATATCAAGGAAGAATAAAACACACTCAATTAGAATTCTAGAACTCAAAGCACGGTGAAATAATATTTTTTTATGTTTATTGATATTACTATTTATTATTCGTCATCTGTCTTCTCTCATTTGTTATCTATTATCTGTCAATTGTTTTTTTTAATCTGCCGAATGGCAGATAATAACTTACAGATGACAGAGGTCAGGTATTAAATGAAAGTTGATAGAAAATAGATAATAGATTTGAAGCAACATATAATATTTTTGTTCGAAATTTTTTCCTGGTTAATATTCTCCGTTTAGTGTTATTAAATCTTACAGTAATTTTCTTTTGGGGTCTCTAAAATTTTCCACAATTATTGTAATTATTTCGTGACCAACATCAAATCAAAATGTATATCGATAGGAGGTTGATATAAAATAATGTATAACAAATAATCGATTACAGATGACAGCTGGCAGATTACAGATAACACATTACAAATGACAGATGACAAATAACAGATGACAGATCACATATGACAGATGACAGATGACAGATGACAGATGACAGATGACAGATGACAGATGACAGATGACAGATGACAGATGACAGATGACAGATGACAGATGACAGATGGCAGATGACAGATGACAGATGATACCAATAAATGATTTAATTTCTCGGTGAGAAAAGGTGGATGATGATTGATAGATGTCAGATAACAAATTGTATATAACAAATGGCATTTAATAGACCAAAGTCGACAGATAACAATTGACAGATAATATTCAACATATAACAAATTTCTTTTTTTAATTCTTCGAGGTTACTAGATATAACTTAAATATTCTAGCAATTTCTAATCTGATTTTTTAGAATTTTTCAGGTTGATTCAATCTGTAACGTACGTAACGGATGCATGATAAATGATATAAGATAGATGTCAAATAATAAATAACAAATAACACATAACAGGTTACAGATTGTAGGTGACAGATAGCAGATGGCATTAGTTATTAAAATAGTGAAGCAAAACCAAGAATTTTATTTTGTTGCAGAAAAAGGAGACACGAAGTGGTAAAACAAAGTCATCGTGTCTCATTCTTCATTATATTCAAGATGTACCACAAAGTGAACGTTTCGTCTCCAGAATGAAATTATATTTTTGGATTAATATTGGTTATAACTCAATATTAATTAACTATAAAGAAAAATGATAATAAATCTGAAGAAGAATCTTGATAACTCAAACGCAAATTTTGTTGGTCATCTAAGGTCTGTACATCTTTAATTTTTATGATTTAATATCTGACACATATCTTTTATTATTTACCATTTATCATGTGTCATCTATTACTAAATATCATCTATTATCTGTAATCTTCCATCTATTACCTACAAATCAAGTCTGTCATTTATTATTTATTTATTTATTTACAGAAGGGCATTACAACATAAGAATGTAACTGTACAATAACATTAAAATATTAAAAAGTGTACAAATTAAAACAACAATACAAATTATCTTTCAAATTGTATCTGTAATACAATAATTTATTATTTGTCATTATTTAGATTATTATTTAGCATTTGTTACTTACTATCTATTATTTATAATCTGCCATCTGTTATTTGACCTGTGTCATTCATCCAGCTACAATTTTCATTAATCATAAATAAATAAATCATCTGTCATTTGTCGTCTGTAATCTGTCACCTGTCGTCTATCGCTTGTCGCTTATCACTTGACGTCTGTCGTCTGTCATCTGACTTCTACCATCTGTCAACTGTCATCTATCATCTGTCATCTGTCATCTGTCATTTGTCATCTGCTATCTGTCATCTGTCATTTGTTATCTGTCATCTGTCATTTGTCATCTATCATCTATTATATGTCATGTATCAACTGTCATGTGTAAACTGCTGTCTTCTATTATATATGAATTATTATCTTTCATCTATCATTTCTTATTTGCCTTTTGTCATCTGCATTTTGTCACTTGTTATTTATACGAGGCTGATTATTATTTATCGTTTGTAATTTATCCATAATCTGTCATCTGTCACGTTTATTTGTAATCGGTAATCTGCTATTTATTATCTGCCATCTGTTATGTCTCTTGGTATTCCTTCAAATGCGTCTAGAATTTCCACCAATTTGTTTTGATGATTTTAAGAATTTTTGAAGAATTTTAAAGTTTAAAATGTTTGACAATTATTTTTCGTTTTTTTCATAATTTTCAGGGATATTAAAATTGGAAAAAATCCTGTTTTCGAAATTCACAGACATCTGGGATATTCCCTTTCAAATTGTTATATAATTCCTGGCAAGTTTTTAAGCTGCTTAGTTTCAAGAAATTTCTCTTTCTAGACTGGAAATTCCTTTTTTGAGACTATTAGAATTCTATAAACATTTTTTTGCCAATTTATAAAATTTCACGCTGATTTTACACTTTTTATATATTTTTAGAAATATCTCTTTCATTTTGCACGATTTTATTATACAGTTATAGCTTTTTTTCCACATTCTTTCCTAAATCATATTTTTTGTATATTCTGAAAAGGGGTAAATGAACTACCATATAGTCATTATCATTTTGTATATTATATACAGCCTAAAAACTCAAAATTAATTGTTTTCTTTTCTTTTAGATTTCTGGATCTTTCTTACGAGTTTTTTAATTACATTTGTACGATTCTTGTTCCGATTCACAAAATTGCTACCCGTTCTCCCAATCCAACGACTTGGTGTCCTGCAGAATGTATAGGGATAGAAGGTGACAATGTAAGTCGAGAAATCTTTCGGCTGGAGCATCGCCCAACTCCTGGTACTTCTTTTGGCTCCTGTATGGATCATCTTTTTCCTCTATTTTAGTGCTGTTTACTGTTTGAATAAAGCACCACAAGCAATTTTCCAGCAATGCGACAGCTCATATAGTTCCCGTCAACACGGTCAAATCGACGTGATCAAAAGCTTCTTGAGTTATTTAGTCTATGCAGATCTTTTAATAATTCATCATGATTTTCGAATCACAAAACGAGCTTGATGATCACGAATGAAGTTAACCTTGAAAATCCAAACGACCAATCATTATTCCAAGACTTTCTTGTAATATAAATATGTTCTTTTTGACAGTCATAATCCCATGTCTAAAGAGATTGAAAGTAAGGCCAAATTAAGGCAAATCTTAATATATCTTAATGGGAATAGAAAGGCAGAGGGACTCTTACTGCCTGCCAGAAACCAGTGTTATAGTGGAAGATCGTCGTAGATGGATGAATTTCGACCAGCTTCATACATCCAATATTTTTTACAATAGTTTTGTATATTCATATGTATTTTTTTTTAAAAGAAAGCTAAAGCTTAATAAATATAAACATAAACTGTTTGCTTGCTAGAGTAATATTCTATTTAGCGTTTAAACAAAATAATGACCTTAACCATAAGATTACTATTTTCTCCTTATATGATTTCTCTTAAGATAAAGTACTTTGATTGGTATGTAATATTGTAATAAGTTTTTATCATTTGCCTTCTTCAAAGAGATAACTAAGCCTAAGCTAAATTGGCTAACTAAGGGCTCTGGAATACTCTCTGTCTCTGCATCATTTCACTTCTTTCGTAAGGAGAAGAAGGTTCAAAAAACACTCTACACCCGTTTTTCTCGTCGGTTGCCTCTTTCTATAATTTTCTAGATATAATTGGTTATTTTCTCTCCGATGGAAAGAGATGGTTCTACAATCGGTTGTCTCTTCTCTGATAAGAAGAGGAGATTCTATTTTTACCTTTATTCCTCTCATACATAAGCCGATTCTACAATCTTCGAAAGAAAAAAGTTTAAGTATCCTTTGCTATGGTCTGAGAAGGCCTTTTCTCCTCCGATTGTAGAATCTCTTTTTCAATATGAGAAGGAGATTCTAAAATCCCTCTACTTTGATAGTATTTGCCTCTCTTTCATGTATAATTATAATAACCGATTTTACAACCTCCGATTGAATGAAGTTTTATTGTCGATCCCATAGGAAGAAGCTGCATTTTCCACGATAAGTGGAGAAGATTCTTCAATCCTTCAACTTTATTTCCTTATCATTTTCTACTTTAAAAAGACAGTCGATTGTGTCCTTGAGATAGGAGGAGGAGTTTTTAGAATTTCCAATCTCTCTTTATTAATTAGGATTTTTTTTTTTGATAACATTTATTTTTTACAAACACTTTCGTAAATTACCTCTGTGTACCGCAACGTAGTACACGAGCACTATATAATTAGTTTCATAAAGAACGCACTGAATTAGTAACGACAAACAAGGGTCGGAGTGTTGCAGAAAGAAAGGTAAACATTTCACCCCGGGAGATGATGGAATTCCCGGTTTCAACGGATAATACGTAATGCGAGTTGTTGTGTAGCGGTGGTGAAATGTCGCTGTCCGTATAATATTTACGCTCTGCACAAACAACATGCACACACGTGTATTGTACCATGCATAAACTCCACTCGCAGCGGGCTCTTATTTACAATACATTTTTCCTTCAGCGCTCGCACACGAAATACGAAATACAACCCCCTGCTGGTGTGTTCTTTACGTCGGGCAATCCGACTGGAAATTTACTGTACGCCATACAACGGCACATCTCGATTAGCGATCGCCAAACAACTTAATAACCCCATCGATGGAGGGAAGGACCCTTTAAAAGCTGCTACAGAGTATCGATGCGGTCATGCGCAGATCGTAAGGGTTGCGTGGGTGATGATGGTGGACAATTAATAAAAAAAATTCAGTAGGACGTCCGGTTTATTAGACGGTCCCTGCTGGCGCATTATTCTGCGAGAAGCGAGATTTACTATTCAAACCTGATATAAATATGAATCGCTCCTGCACCGGGTTTAATCAATAATAAATTCTCCCCCGAGTTCTTTAAATATTTTACTCTTAACTTACGTCTTTTCATACGGAATATTTCAGCAAATAGTATTATTCGGATGTTCGTGCTTCTCCTTCAGTATTACTTAAAATTAAAAAAAAAATTAATAAAAAGTATACCTAAAAATAACAGTTCTTATTAATTTGATGTTAATTAAACACTTGGTGTTCTTTCACGGGTTAATTTATCGTAACAGTTCTCACCTTTCGTAGATAATTTTAAAACAGCCAGACAGTTAAACTATATTATACCAAATGTGGGTGTTTGTCTGTGCGAGCTATCGATCCAAGTTTTTTTTTTGTCGCGTCTCGGCTTTAATAGATGCAGGAGAGGTACGAGAAAAAAAGTAAGCCCGCCAGAATTGTCCTCAAGAATTGATGTATTATAGCCAGAGGATGATGGTTCATTGGAGAACGTAAAATGTGCTTGAAATGCGTACGCTGGTGGGATTATTTAGAAACTAAACGCCAGGGTGGAGGGGAATAGGGGCTAGGGGTGACTTTTGTGGTTTCGTACGAGAGATCAATTAAGGGATTATAGAGTGGATTATTGGTGTGTCTTAATGTGATAAGGGTCTTTAAGGTTAATCGTGTGGTGCGGGATCGATGGAATGTGTTTAGATTATATTTCAGTAGAATATTTGAGTTTCTCCACTCTTATAATTAGAAGAAAAAAATAAACATGGAAAACTTTTCGTAAATCTACAACAATAAATGTTACTAAGACTACAAAACAAATTACTTAACTGGTTAATAACTCCACAGATATTGAATTATACAAAAATAATTTTAATTCTAACCAAGATTGTATAGGTTCTTCCGTTAGTTAAAGTATTTTTATTAAAAATTAAATCTGTAACAACTGATTTTGAATCTAATTTCAAACGTAAAACGTAAAACTGCAGAAACAAAACAAACTTTCTTTCGCGAGTAAATTTTTCACAAATTTGTAAAAAAGTTTCTCTACTTTCCCATCTTTTAAAATACGTTATAGTATAATCGATACTTGTTCTGATATTTTTCTTAATGGATCCAAATTTTCAAATTGGGTTGCTGTTCTCAGCAAACAAGAGTTTTACTTCTCCCAATTTGAATTTAAGTATAGTCACTATAATTGGATTTTGCAGAAATTGCGTCGCTATTTAATTATAAACGTAGAATGTGAAGTCGGAAAATGAAACCAAAACTTTCGCCCTCGATAAAAATGTACACAAATATTTCAGTGGAGTTTTTTCTAAATTCATCATTATGTGGCAAAATAATTGTTGCAGAGTTTTTCCAACATTAAATCTGTGTAATCTGTAATTTTGTCAAGTTTATAATTGAGTTTTGCCAGCTCGATTAATCCCCACTATCGCATTTCCATGTTCTATTGTCTATCCACTTTAAAATTCTTAAATAGACAACAGAATAAGACCAAAAATTTAAATTTTTGAGCACTCGAAACGTAAATTAAGTTTTTGATTAGACAATAAACGACAAAGTAGATTACGATATATTCTATTATCTATCCTTTGTCTATCTTCCATCCACCTGAATTCTGTAATAGATAATAGAATAAGACGAACTTTAATTCATGGATATAATCCAAAGAAACTTTTTAATGAATTCTATGATTATTTTACTCGAAACCTTATATAAACAATTATAGACTAAGCAGATCATCCTTTTCCTATCTTCTATTGTCTATTCTTAAGTTCTTGGATAGACAATAGAATTAGAATAAAGGCGTACATTTTTGAGCACTCTAAAAGAAAGTTTCTCATAAGAGAGAAAAAAGTTTTGTTTCAATTTAATTCCCTTAATTTTTTTTAATAAACTCATGATTTTGCATCAAAGTGCTTGGATAGACAATAAAAGACAAATCTTCTATTATCTACCTTCTATTGTTTATCCACTTATATTCTTCAACAGATAATAGAAAAGAAACAAGAATTTAAGTTGTTAGATAGATTCCAATAAATCTTGTTAACGAAATCCATAATGCTTCTACTTTAGTTCTTAGATCGACAATAAAAGTAAATTAATTTCTTTTTTATACATAACTTTTAATTTAAGTTCTTGGATGGATCATAGAACAAGGGCAAAATTAAATATTTCGGTAGAACAAGAGGGATATAGTAAATATAAAAAACAATTTTAATTTCGGTTAACACACTTAGAAGAATCAATTGTTGATTATGAGAATGTCAAAAAAACAAATAAACTCTTACTTGAATTAAAAAAAATGAGTCTATTAAAAATGTTAGTTTTCATATTCTACGTTTAGAAATCAATATAAAAACAATTGTTACTAACTTAAATCTGAGTAAATATATTTAAAATCGATTGTAGATGATGAAAAAGGTAAGGAATTTAAACAAAATTCTCTTTAAACAAAGAAGAAAAATTATCCAGATACAGGCTTGTTAACATTTTAAGTCTAGAAATAAATTTAAAAACAAAAACATTTGTAAAGAATTTATTCAAGTATACTTAGAATTTATTGTAAATTATAAAAAAGTGGAGAAGTTTTAAGAAACTATTTTTAATATTATTAAAAAAATACGTTAAAAGGAAATTTGGTTTAGGTTTTGCAGCTTCTCTGTTATTGGTCAGTAAGCAGTTGTCAACTATCTGACTAATCATTTATCAACTGTCAAATGCCACTTACAAACTAGAAATTGCACTTGGATTCTCTTAATTCGTCAAGTGTTAAATATTAACTGTAAATCTAAAAACTATCAATTATACATGAATTCCTATTGTTGGTCAACATTCAACTGTCAAATATTAACTGTCTTACATCAAATGTCAGTTGTCATTTATTATTCTCAATCGACGTCTGCCATATGTTATCTTTCATCTGCAATTTGTTACTAGTAATATGTTATGAATCAAATGCCATTGATGAACTGTCAATTGTCAAGTGTCATTTGTTAACTGTCACCTGTCAAATACTTTTTCATCTATTATTCTATAATTGTCATCTGTCATCTATTATTTTACACGTGTGACTTGTCATTTTTAAAGTATAAAATCAGACAAAATTATTTAATTAATAACAAAGATTACAGATTTCTTTTAAATAATAATAATAATAATAAATTTGTTTATTTGTAACTCAAATTAAATACAACTTTAAAAAACATAATAATAAGTATAAACGTAATATTACAGAAAATGTAGTAGAGAATTTAGTTACAAATTTACAAATCTAATTAAACATTTTTTCTTAGAATTCTAGAAATTAAAAAAAAATCTAAGGGAAATGGATAAAATTAAATTAAAATTAAAAATTATGAATGATAGATATATTAAATGAATTGAGAAAATTAGTTTTAACAAAAAAATCTGTCGAACATAAAAATTTGTCCAGATGATAAACCCCTGGAGAATTTTCGAAAAAAAAAATGAATTACAATTAAAAAGCGGTTATAAATAATATGGAAAATTGTTAATGCCTGAAAGAAAAATTTCAAGGAAATTCAATACATTTTCATTAAAATTCTCGCAATTATGAAAATGAATTTCTGAAAAAAACAACTTTAAAAAATGAAACAAAAAATATGCTGAAAAAATTGGTAGAAGATTTGGGAAAACTCGAATTTCGTAATATGAACATAATTTGCTTCAAAAGGTAAGCATAAAAAAATGTAAATTGTAATCGAAATTTCCAGAACAAATGAAAATAAAGAATTTATGCAGAATTAAAAAAAAAATTGATACCTCTAGAAGTATTGTAGTAAAGGCTGAATTATTTTTTTCATAATTTAGATAGATAAATTGTTAAAAAAAATAGAGATAAAAAGTAAAAGTCGAAAAAATTTCATAATTCAGAAGAGAAATTTGTAAAAATTTCTACAAACTATCAAAAGTATAAAAGTAATCTTGAACCCTCGAACCCTTGAAGGAAATTATTGCAACTTATAAGGAGAAGGTCATTAAAGTTTCTAAAAAGTTGAGGAAAAAATGATCGAAATTTCTGTATAAAATTTTCGCTAGAATTTGACCAACAATTTGCTCAAAAAATCCAAAATTCTCAAGAAAAAATTTCAAATATTTTTTTTATATAAATTGCATACAAACATTAGAAATTCTTGAATGTTGGCGGTGTTTACTTCTATTTTCTAGAAACTTTAATGAAGTAATAATTTCTTTCAAGTGTTCAAGTGTAATTTTATACTTTTCTGTAGAAATTTTTAAAAACGTATCTTCTGAAATATCCAAATTTTCTTCGACTTTTCCTTTCCATCTCTATTTTTTAACAATAAATCTATCTAAATTATGAACAAATAATTTTGGCCTTATTGGATTATACATTTCTAGAATTTTCATTTTTTTAAAATTCCTGCAATAATTCTTTATTTTGTTTTCTTCTGGAAATTTCGATATTATTATCAACATTTTCAGAAGCGTCATTTCCAACTTGAAAACTTTTTTATTAAGTGCTCTGGAATTTTTTGGCAAATTAAAATTGAAATTTATAACATTTGTTTTTATATTTATTTCCAGACGTTTAATGGGAAACTGCAAACAAAACCGACTTTCTTCTTGGATTGGATTTTACAAAATTTTTAGACGAGTTTGCTCAGGAGTCGTTACTTTTCCATCATCTACAATTGATTTTAAATGTATTTACTGAGATTTAAAACTTATTTTATATTTATTTCTAAGCATAGAATGAAAAGCTGTAGAATCAAAACTATCTTTAATTTTCTACAAATTTTCAAGTTTCTGAGATATTAAATAAAATTTCAAAATCAATTTTAATAATATTTACTAATTTTTAAATGTTTCTTATATGTTTTCAAATTGATTTTGAAATGTAGAATGTGAAGCTGCAAAACCAAAACTAGTTTTCTACATATACAAAATTTTAAAAAAATATTGAGAAAAGTTTGTTTTATTTTTTTTGTTAATTTCTGTTAGTTATGATGGATTTTAAGAATATTTACCAAGATTTAAATTGGTGGCAATTGTTTTTATATTCAATTCCTAAACGTAAAATTTAAAGTTGCAGAACCAAAACACTTTCTGGAGAAAATTTTTGTAAATTTTGAAAAATATATATTTAATTAATAATAAATGTTTTTTTTTTTAAATTTAACTCACAATTGTTTTACTACACTGTGTATCGAAACAATTGTTGCAAGTTAAATAGAAAATTTGAAAATCAAGCACTTATTATTAATTCAATCAGTTCATTAAAAGATTCTAGTTTGGTTTCTTTACTTCTTCACAATTTACAATCAATTTAAAGTATAATAACAGAGATTTAAAATTGTAACCATTGTTTTTTTTAAATTATTTATTTCCAAATGTAGATATTGAAACTAACTTTCATTCTGGAGTAAAGTTTTTAAAATTTTAAGAAAAGATTGTTGAAGTTTCATTGTTTTTTTTATGATTCACAATTGATTTTAAGTAAATTCACTATGATTAAAAAATTGGCAATTGTTTTTTAGTTTATTTTGAAATGTAGATTGGGAAGCTGCAGACGCAAAATAAACTTTATTATTTTTGCATTGAATTTATCAAAATTTGGATAAAAATGTTTCAACTTTTCTTTAATTTTTTATGGTTTAAAATCTCTTCAATTGAAGAAAATTGTTTATGAACACTATGAGAAATTGCGTTTCAAAATGCTTAAAAGTTTAATCGTGTTTTATTGCCTATCAAAAAAAATAAATTTTTTTATACGATCTACATATGATTCGTACATACCTTAAAAACGATTTTAATTTTATATAAAATTTCTTACTAGTGTTGGTGTAGACTCAATAAACATGGTGCTAAGCGATTCGTAAGTTTTATTAAGTTTTTATTTGATTTCTTTCAGTTCCAAATTCAACAGCCACCATTTTGTTTTTAATTAAGATACATCGATTATTTTTATTGGGAATGAAGGAGACGTTAATTTTGTACAAATTTTGAATATCTTACGTTAATCCTAATGGTAGTTTTCATTTTACAGTTTTTCAAAACGTCGAAAACAATTTGATTTCTTTCAATTCCAAATTCAACAGCCACCATTTTGTTTGTAATTAGGATACGTCAATTATTTTTATGGGGAATGAAGGAAACTATAATTTTTCACAAATTTTGAATATCTTACATTAATCCTAATGGTAATTTTTATTTTGCAGTTTTTTAAAACGTCAAAAACAATTTGATTTCTTTCAACTTGAAATTTAACAGCCACCATTTTGTTTATAATTAGGATACATCAATAATTTTTATAGGGAATGGAAGATACGTTAATTTTGTACAAATATTGAATATCTTACATTAATCCTAATGGCAGTTTCCATTTTACAGTTTTTTAAAACGTCGAAAACAATTTGATTTCTTTTAATTCCAAATTTAACAATCACCATTTTGTTTCTAATTAGGATACGTCAATTATTTTAATGGGGAATCAAGAAGATGTTAATTTTGTACAAATTTTGAATATCTTACGTTAATCCTAATTCCAGTTTTCATTTTACAGTTTTTCAAAACGTCTAAAACAATTTGATTTCTTTCAACTCGAAATTTAACAGTTAACATTTTGTTTATAATTAGGATACGTCAATTATTTTTGTGGGAAATGAAGGAGACAATAATTTTGTACAAATTTTGAATATTTTACATTAATCCTAATGGTAGTTTTCATTTTACAGTTTTTCAAAACGTCGAAAACAATTTGATTTCTTTCAATTCCAAATTAAACAGCCACCATTTTGTTTTTAATTAGGATACGTGCATTATTTTTATGGGAAATGAAGAAGACTATAATTTTGTACAAATTTTGAATATCTTACGTTAATCCTAATGGCAGTTTTCATTTTATAGTTTTTCAAACCGTCGAAAACAATTTGATTTCTTTTAATTCCAATTTCAACAGCCACCATTTTGTTTGTAATTAGGATACGTCAATTATTTTTATGGGGAATGAAGGGAACGTTAATTTTGTACAAATTTTGAATATCTTACATTAATCCTAATTTACAGTTTTTCAAAACGTCGAAAACAATTTGATTTCTTTCAACTCGAAATTTAACAGCCACCATTTTGTTTATAATTAGGATACGTCGATTATTTTTATGGGGAATGAAGGAGACGTTAATTTTGTAAAAATTTTGAATATCTTATGTTAATCCTAATGGTAGTTTTCATTTTACAGTTTTTCAAAACGTCGAAAACAATTTGATTTCTTTCAATTCCAAATTCAACAGCCACCATTTTATTTCTAATTAGAATACGTCAATTATTTTTATGGGGAATGAAGGAGACGTTAATTTTGTACAAATTTTGAATATCTTACATTAATCCTAATGGTAGTTTTCATTTTATAGTTTTTTAAAACGTCGAAAACAATTTGATTTCTTTCAATTCCAAATTCAACAGCCACCATTTTGTTTATAATTAGAACACGTCAATTAGTTTTATGGAGAATGAAGGAGACCTTAATTTTATACAAATTATGAATATCTTACGATAATCCTAATTGCAGTTTTCATTTTACAGTTTTTCAAAAAGTCGAAAACAATTTGATTTCTTTTAATTCCAAATTCAAAAGACACCATTTTGTTTATAATTAGGATACGTCAATTATTTTTATAGGGAATGAAGGAGATGTTAATTTTGTACAAATTTTGAATTTACGTTAATCCTAATGGTAGTTTTCATTTTACAGTTTTTCAAAACGTCGAAAACAAATTTGATTTCTTTCAATTCCAAATTCAACAGCCACCATTTTGTTTATAATTAGGATACGTCGATTATTTTTATGGGGAATGAAGGAGACGTTAATTTTGTACAAATTTTGAATATCTTACATTAATCCTAATTGCAGTTTTCATTTTACAGTTTTTCAAAACGTCGAATACAATCTGATTTCTTTCAACTTAAAATTTAACAGCCACCATTTTGTTTATAATTAGGATACGTCGATTATTTTTATGGGGAATAAAGGAGACATTAATTTTGTACAAATTTTGAATATCTTATGTTAATCCTAATTGCAGTTTTCATTTTACAGTTTTTCAAAACGTCGAAAACAATTTGATTTCTTTCAATTCCAAATTCAACAGCCACCATTTTGTTTATAATTAGGATACGTCAATTATTTTTATGGGGAATTAAGGAGACTATAATTTCGTACAAATTTTGAATATCTTACATTAATCCTAATGGCAGTTTTCATTTTACAGTTTTTCAAAACGCCGAAAACAGTTTGATTTCTTTCAATTCCAAATTCAAGAGCCACCATTTTGTTTATAATTAAGATATGTCAATTATTTTTATGGGGAATGAAGGAGACGTTAATTTCGTACAAATTTTGAATATCTTACATTAATCCTAATGGCAGTTTTCATTTTACAGTTTTTCAAAACGTCGAAAACAGTTTGATTTCTTTCAATTCCAAATTCAACAGCCACCATTTTGTTTATAATTAGGATACGTCAATTATTTTTATGGGAAATGAAGAAGACATTAATTTTGTTCAAATTTTGAATATCTTACGTTAATCCTAATGGTAGTTTTCATTTTACAGTTTTTCAAAACGTCGAAACAATTTGATTTCTTTCAACTCGAAATTTAACAGTTACCATTTTGTTTATAATTAGGATACGTCAATTATTTTTATGGGAAATGAAGGAGACATTAATTTTGTTCAAATTTTGAATATCTTACGTTAATCCTAATGGCAGTTTTCATTTTACAGTTTTTCAAAACGCCGAAAACAGTTTGATTTCTTTCAATTCCAAATTCAACAGCCACCATTTTGTTTATAATTAAGATATGTCAATTATTTTTATGGGGAATGAAGGAGACATTAATTTCGTACAAATTTTGAATATCTTACATTAATCCTAATGGCAGTTTTCATTTTACAGTTTTTCAAAACGTCGAAAACAGCTTGATTTCTTTCAATTCCAAATTCAACAGCCACCATTTTGTTTATAATTAGGATACGTCAATTATTTTTATGGGGAATGAAGGAGATGTTAATTTTGTACAAATTTTGAATATCTTACGGTAATCTTAATTGCAGTTTTCATTTTACAGTTTTTCAAAACGCCGAAAACAATTTGATTTCTTTCAATTCCAAATTCAACAGTCACCATTTTGTTTATAATTAGGATACGTCAACTATTTTAATGGGTAATAAAGAAGACATTAATTTTGTTCAAATTTTGAATATCTTACGTTAATCCTAATGGTAGTTCTCATTTTACAGTTTTTCAAAACGCCGAAAACAATTTGATTTCTTTCAATTCCAAATTCAACAGCCACCATTTTGTTTATAATTAGAATACGTCGATTATATTTAGAGGTTATGAAGAAAAGGTTATTTTTATACAAATATCTTACGTTAATCCTAATGGTGGTTTTCATTTTATAATTTTTCAAAACGCTGAAAACAATTTGATTTGATTTCTTTCAATTCCAAATTCAGCAGCCACCATTTTGTTCATATATACATATGTTTTATAGGGAATTAAAGACTGATTAATCTTGTGTAAATTTTGAATATTCTACGTTAATCCTAATGGTGGTTATCAATTTTACAATTTTTTAAAACGACGTTTAAGTTCACTTTGCCATTTGTATCTTCTCAACGTTTCCACGTTAGAGTAAATTAGTTAAATTAAATTAAATATGCTATAGGTATTAATTATCATAATCTCAAATAGTCTATTTATGGGAGAAACTTTGAAGAAGATAGTTACTCTGTAGCCTCTCATACTTTACTTTACTTTTCCTTAATGTGATGAATTGATCTCTAATGTCGTAAATATAGGCAATCATATGTTTAAAAACGACTATTAATTAATGGTATCCCACAAGGATCGATGCTAAAACATTCCTCTTTCGTAATTTCTATTAACCTTGCCACGCGATGTTTCAATTAATGTATTTGCCTTTTCTCTCTTTATAAATTAACAGCTATAGTGTCGAGAGATAATTTCACTTGTTAAACCAAATAAACGTTCAGAAAATAATTGAGAAATTAAAATAATTTATTCAAACATCAATTAATAACACTACTACAAAATACGCTCGTAAAATATTGAAAACGAATTGATTAAACACTTGATTGTAGAGGCTTTTAGAAGCATTGATTAAATTTTAATATTGTAAACGTTTACAAATGTTATCGTAATTCATATTCAAACACGAAATGTTATTTTTAAACAATTTTTTCCCCTCAGTTTTCCCAGTATCCCTTCATATTTTACGTGCCGCCAATACTTTCCGATACAATACATCTCCCGCAGCTGTAAACTTTTGATAACCGCAAACACATCCATCAATCAGGCAATAATTATAACGGCAACAACACAAAAAATGTATATAACCGAAACCTCTGTATCATTTAAGCAACATTACACCTTTCATCGATCCGTAGGTTCATTAATTTTCTGCAATAACCGATAATAATAAACGCTTCCTGTATTTTTTTTTTATTTAGTTAATAACGTGGGGTTGAGAGGGTTGTTGGGTTGTTAAGCATGCGCGGCGTTTCTTAGCAGGCGTCGCATTTAATTAGCCCGATAATTTAATATCAAGTGGGTCTTATACGTGATTAGCGAAAATCGAGTTAATTCCAGGACGCGCTTCTCAAACTATCGAATTTGCATGTAATGGCCGGCTAATGTGTATATATCCTCATTTCGCACAAGGGATATTACACCCGCATCCTTTCTGCCTTCGAGGATTAACACTCCTGTTATATGGCTACCGATACATTAGACGACGCTTAGTTATTCTAATTTGGGTAACGCTGCAACCGGACGTACAAACAAGGTCTAATTTACTAATTAGGGACGATCTAACATACAGTAATAACAATTTTTTGAAATATACAGTTATAAAGTAAATAAAGATGATGATGGTGACCATTACTAAGTGGCAGTTCATGGAAACATTATATTATTTTATTTTAGGGTCAACTAACTCCTGAAGAATTCATCTATCCTAAGGATCTGAGGTTTCTTCACCATCATCAGTTGGTAGCAAGAGAAGTGATGATCTGTTTGATAAAGTTCTTTGTTGGCTTCTGTCCTTGATAGTAATCTTGATCAGCCCTTCATGGCCAAACTCATTAATATACAAATTGAGAGAAGTAAAACTCTAGTTATTTAATTTAAACCAATAGAACAAAATCTAATAGACAAGAAATATTTCCTGGTCACTAATTATATATTATACTATTAAAACTGATTCAATTATAATCAATCAATTTTGAAGTTTTTCCATGATTCGTATAATTTTTAGAATGTTTCAAACTTTGAATTGCAATTTTCGTTTCTTGTAAATTTAAGTTTGAAAATTAATTACTTGTTACAGGCAGAAGATTTGTAAAGCAACCCTCGCGAATATTTTAAAGATTTAAAGGTAAAATAGAGGCCACCCACCCACCCTACATATACATGGTTATTTTAGTCACTGAGTGACGTTAAGTTTCCAGCAAAACAAATCATTAAGACATTGGTGTGTTTACCCAAAACCATCAACACTGTTTTAGTTTATGTTAAAAAAAATATGTAGGGTGGGTGGGTGGCCACTATCCTATCCTCCAATTCATAAAACATACGCCTAAATTGCACTTATTAAATGTTTAATTACATAAAATTAAAGGTTGAATTTTTTTTTTGTAACTTTTAAGTTTGCAGTTTTGAAATACAGTAATAATCAAAAATCGTATATTAATTTTTCATTTTATTAAAAAATATAAGAATCGAGAGTATTTTTAGCAATTTCAAAAGTAATTTTTATGATTGTTTTAATTTTTAACATTGTTCAAACTGAAAGTTGTAATTTTTGATGTTTGTATTCTTGAGTTAATAGTGTTGCCATTATATTTATAGCCAAAATCTGTATAATATTTTTACATTTTATTAAAACTGCTTCAATTCTGATTGCATCGAGCAATTTTTAAGCTATTTACATGATTCGTGTAATTTTTAGAATGTTTCAAATTTTGAATTGCAATTTTCGTTTCTTGTAACTTTAAGTTTGAAAATTCCTTACTTATTATAAGCAAAAAATTTATAATGGAACCCTCGCTAATATTTTAAAGATTAGAATGTAGAATAGAGGCCACCCACCCACCCTACATATACATGATTATTTTAGTTACTGATTGATGTTAAGTTTCTAGCAAAACAAATCAATAAGACATTGATGTGTTTTCCCAAAACCATCAACACTGTTTTAGTTTAGGTTAAAATATATATGTAGGGTGGGCGGGTGGCCACTATCCCACCCTCCAATTCATAAAAGATACGCCTAAATTGCACTGATTACATTTTTAATTACTTTAAAATCAATGTTGAATATTTGTTTTCTGCAACCCTCGAGATTACAACTTGACATGTAAGCAGAAGAGCTATTGACGTAAATTAATGCAGATAAATATAAGCAAATTTTGGATAACGTTTACATTTGTAAGTCATGTTTATCACTAAAAAACTAGAAACTCTACTCAAATAAGCTACTTATAAGTATCGTCTTTGAAATTATGACAAAATTAGGAAAACACACTGAATAAAATTGTTAAATTCCCATGCGAAATAAATAAAACACCGTCGATCGTTATTAAAAAGTCTACTTATTATTTCCTTGCATTAACATAAACAAACAATCCGCGGAATTCAATATTTAAAACTCTTGACTGCTTTTCAGGAGTTACCGCCTTTTTAAGAGGATCATAAAACAAATTGATTTTAAATGTCCTTTCAAAGTCTCCTTAAAATAAATTTACTGTAGGATTTCTCCCGATGTACTAACTGCGAAAACTTTGAAACTCTAAACTATACTTTTTATTTGGAGATAAAATTATGTCACACAGTAACTCTCCACCCAACACGTAACGAAATAACATGTTTACAGTTCGAATTTATTAAATAAAATATTTAACTATTTAAATTTGAAAAGAGAATAATAAAATTGAACAAAAATTATTACTCGAAATAAAACAACACAGTTGGGAGGGATTCACATTTATTGTTGTACATTGCAACATGTTTCGCCAAGCAGTGGCTTTATCAGATTGGCAGATGAATAATTATTCATCTGCCAAATTTTTTAAATTCAGGTTGAATTAACGTATTACAAAGTATTAAGTATTTTTATTATAAAAATAATAATTTTATTATTATTGTTATACAATAAGAAAATTTGTTATCCTATTTTTTTTTAAATTACCAACAGGTAAAATATTAAATAACGCAAACTATCATCGTAACGAATCTGTAGCTTTTAATAAATATTACAATTAGTTTCGAGTGTTGTAATTAAATGAAAATTAATTGAGTGAAACGTACACGAGGATATGAGGATTCCTGCATTTAGTTTGATCCCGATGGGGATTGCATAATTCATCGAGTTTTCAAATTTCTGCCGAAATTCTACAGAGACTTTCGACGAGGCTGATTTAGATGTACGTATGTAATTATTTTTAATGCAAAAACCTCAGAGTATTGATTCAATGTATTCTTTATGAGATATTAATTTAAATACTACAAATATGTAAGCAGCAGTCTTCATGTAATGGCCATACTGTCAAAATAAGCCCATATAAAACTTTACCTATTGTGTAAATTAATTACTGCACCTGTAAATCAATATTTAATTCACACTTTTATATGTCAAGAACAGGCTTTTTATGTGTGATGGTATTGTTTTTTTGAACGCGCCTTGATAATCGAACATCAAAGTTATGACATAGCTACACTGATGAGATGTGATTCAGCGAAACACGTGTGTGGATGGTCATATTATTTTTCGTGGCGTGGTTGGGAAACAATGATACGACAAAAATGTTTTATTGCGCTGAATGTAATATCAGACATGTAACGACAACTAACAGTTATGTAATTCAATGCCGAAAAGCTTTGATACGAAAAGTAGTTATTTTAACTGTTAGTTGGTAGTTTTACATTGTAATAATATAAAACTGTTGTGCAGAGACGCTCAAAATAATTAATTCTCATTATTACTCTTATTTACCTATTGTGGTTTTCACTGTAAGAATATTGGGAATAAAATTCGAAAATGCAATGATCTGTCATAAAGTTAAATTTATTTATTTAGAATTCATATATCCAAATTTCTACTTAGAGAATTTCTAAAACATTTCTTTTGTAATATTAAAAAAAATAAATATTTGTTGGATTTGTTCTCAAATCGATCTTTTCAAAACTTCTATTTTTACATTATTTTTAAGTTTGTGGAATCAGTAACAAGCAGGAAGAGGCATGAGAAAGGACATTGTTTAAATTCTTGAATTTTGGTACATTTTCGATTATTAAATAAAGAAAACACCTAACTTTTTTATACCACGTATATTTTTTATTTCTTGTGACTAGTTTCAATTACAAAGTAATCATTATCAAACATTATCACAGTTAGATAATGATTACCTTGTAATTGAAACTAGTCACGAGAAATAAAAAATATAAGTGGTATAAACAAGTTAAGTGTTTCCTTTATTTAATGACATTGTTTAAATGTTTCACAAAAAAACTGATGAGGCAATAAGATACCAGGCCCGCTTGATAATACTAGCCTCATTCTTTTAATTATGGGAATGCTTAATCAGCCCTTTATTAATCATAACCAATCAAATCTAGGAATTACTTACGACCATAATTGATTCGATCTGAAATTCGCCGCTATTACAAATACTAATCAGCACCATCTGGATAAAGGATCTGAGAATAAAGTGTCAATTGTCGGTGAGTATAGCAGTGGTTTGGAGATGGATTCCAATGAAAAAAAAACATGGCGATGAAGGCGTCGTTTTGACAAGAAGCTTTATAGCATCCATAAAGATAACAAACACTCGGATGAGATTGAAGAGTTGTTGGAGAGGGCTAGAGCGTTAAACTATGTGTTCGATGTGGAGAATGATGGGAGAAGAATTTGCAGATGCTCGAGATGAAGATTTTATATCAATTCATCAAAAACAATTACTAATGGTGGATCCAACGAATCCTAGGAACTGGCGAAAACTCCAAAGCATTACTAAACATCGCCGAAAAGGTCTTTAATCCTCTTCTGCATACAATATTCTACATAGGAAATAAGCCATTCGATCAGCTTTTAACTGGAGAATGGTCAGCAAATTGGCAAGAAATCTTCAGCAAGTCGATGGGTCTAACGCATTTCATCGCAGTAATTATCAATGTGGAAATTCAAGGGCCCACATTTCCAATCGACAACAGGCAGCAAAAAAATATAAACTTTCTTTTGAGACAACCTCTATAACCAACTCCACTTATTGGAAAAGAAACGGTCGATTCTTAAACCACCTTTATTTATTGAAAGAGAAATAATGGATTTTAAAATCTCGTCTGTCTACCTGAGGTTATAGAATATAGAATCGGCCATATTCTGGTACGATGCAATTGATGAGGATTTGAATAATGAATTTATTAAAAACAAATTAATTGATTTCTTGGTTTATAAATTTAATAATAGGTTGTTGAAAAATTTCACTTGGCTTGTTTAATTGTTTATTTTATAACGGAATAGTTGAGGCTATTAGTTGTTGAACATAAAAATTAATATTTATTTTGTATTCGACTAGTTTCGGCACTGGACCATTATCAAGAATCTTCAGTGGCTAAACTAGTCGAATATAAAATAAACAATTAAGTGAAACAAATCAAGTGATTTTTTTCAACAACCTTCTATTAACATAATGTTTTACAAAGTGAAAAATGAGAAACAAATACAAGATATATAAAATGAATTATTTTAACACAATCTTTTGCTAATTATTATGACATTGGAGGATATGATAGTGGCCACCCACTCACCCTACATAAACATTTATATTATCACTTCAGACAGTTTTTTTAGGCATTGAAATTCTAAACTCAAGTTTAAATGTATGTTTACTAAATTACAAATTAAAATTTAGTTTGAAGTTTCTTGAACAAAAACGTTATTTGTAGTTTTAGATTTTATATGTATATGTATATGTAAGGTAACCACTATCATACCCTTCAATTCATTCATCATTAACAAAGGTTTAATTTCAAATTATTAATAAATTAAAGCAAAATTTATTAATAGATCTTTTGGTTTATAAATTAAATTATTTAAACACAATCCTCTGCTACTGATTAACGAATTGGAGGATGTGATAGTGGCGACCCAACTACATATGTATGCATTTATATTTTTACCACAGACAGTTTTTCTATTGTTTGAAATTACAAACTGTAGCTTAATTTATTACAATTTACATTTTAATTTGAAAAGTTCTAAATAAACAAACGCTATTTGTAGTTTTGATTCTAAATTTATATGTAGGGTGGGTGGGTGTCTACGATAACACCCTCCAATTCACTTGTCATTAACATGGATTTAACTTCAAATGAATCTCAAATTAAAAAGAAATTTAATAATCAATTTTTCTTTTATAAATTAGATTATTTTAAGATAACTCTCTGCTAATGATTATCAAATTGAAGGGTGTGATAGTGGCCACCCTCACCCTACATTTACATTTATACTTTAAGTGCTGACAGGTTTTATGCCATTGAAATTCCAAACTGAAATCTAGATTTAAAAGTGTGTTTATTTAATTTTAATGCACAATTTAGTTTAAAACTTCTTAAATATAAAAAGCGTTTTTGTGCTTTTTATAGCTGTAGACTTTAAAAATAAATGTAGGGTTGGTGGGTACGCACCATCACGCTTTCCAATTTATTTGTCATTTACAAGAGTTTAATTTTCAATAATTAATAAATTTAAGAGAGATTTATTAATTGATTTTTTAGTTTATAAATCATAATATTTTAACAGAATCCTCTGCTAATGATTATATAATTGGAGGGTATGAAAGTGGTATGAAAATGGACAGTGGTTGCTCCTGTAACTTCAGAAGTTATATTTTCCTACTATATTTTTTAGAATGTCCATAGCGAATATATTTTTGGCCGGCGCTGATATCAAGCAAATGTATTAGAATTTGATCACGCACTAATAGTGGCAGAATTATTGTCACTCTAAAAATCACACAATATCTGATTGTCATTATCATTCGAAGACACATTTACATACTCATTAGTAGTTTCATTTTCCACTAAATAATTGTCCTGGTGGGTCGTGGTGGAGGTACAGGAATGCCCTTGCATTAAAAAGTAGAATGAATTGTTTTGACCTTTTTCGTTTTCTTTAAAATGTAATACTTGTTTAAGCAAGCCTGACGCCAATTCCCACATAGTCAGAGTTTTCATTTCTTCCGACCAAAACGACAGATGTCTATCAAACAAAACCCTCTTCTGAATGGAAAAAATTCCTGGTGGCTGTGGTTTTATCAAAACTTCTTCATTCCATGAAATATCCTCGTTAAAATAACCGCAGTATTTCTTCGCGCACTTTGCCCCCTAGAAGGTGTTTAACATCGTGTTTCAGATTCTACTCCTCAAATTAACTTTCCAATTGGCTGATGTATTTTCGCGGGTTACAACTATCAAATGTTTTTAAGAAAATATGTGATTTGATTCGTGGGCAATGAGTTGGTAGTGATTACTGCCGCTCATAATTTTGAAGGTGTCTCGTCTCTTCTTAAATGTATCTCCTGGACTAACATTTCTTTCCATGTGTATGTTTTTCTTGTCTGCTAAGCATCGACACCTCTTCTTCTTGTTGAAGTAATTCCTTCCGAAGTCTGCTGATTTTTTTCTAGATAAGCACAGTACTCTCTGGCTTTCCTTTCGTCCAATTCTTCGAGAGCTAATGACTCATTGGAAGCTCGCGATGTCGGACAATGTCGTGGATGCAAAATAATGTCTTCGTTCATTTGCAACACGATTTCATTTACAGATTTCCTGGAACTTGGTCTCTCAAAATCGATATCTTCAGTGCGGGAGCGAATGCGCATGCTGCGTGTACTCAAAGGTTTCGGCCAAAGGCAAAATACAAAAGTCTTCAGATAAACAGGATTTGCAAGAATCATCTAGTTTTGTGTCTACAATTCTCATATTCTGATAGTATACTGAAAGATCATTCACCAGCATCATCAAACATTCTTTTAAACATGTTTTGACTGGCTTGTGGCAAGATGGTAATGCCGCTTTTTTTGGACCTCGCAGAAAAAAAAAACTCCTTAACTATAATCCCAGGTTGTCATTGATTTGGATCAATAAGTTTGGGAGGGATGCATTTAGGGTTAATAATATTAAGTATATCAGTCATATATTTCAGAATGTCGGTGTCTTAAGTACCAAATTTAACTAGTGTCGAACATAAGAATGATGAGTTGTCAGTGACTGAATTTCCGGTAATGATGAGATTACGTAGTATTTCTGCTTTAACTACTTGAACAAAAATAGTATTTGGACTACTTACTGCTTCAGAATGTTTAGTAGTTTCTGATTTATCAGATAGTAATTGTCTAGCTGAAATATTTTTCCCTAGACACAGTGATTTGGGATCAGTGAAATCTATTAATGATGGCGAGCACTTAAATGCATAATATACCTTCTTTACCTGTGTGTACTATAGAGGCAATATTTATTTCCACAGAAATTAAATTCCCAATAGCCAGAATACCGATTGACAAGAAAATTTATATTTTTTTTAACTGCCTGTGTAAAAGGGTACCCCCCCAGATCACTAGAATTCGTTGCATTTACGCAGGCAGCTAAAAAATATAAATTTTCTTTTGGGACCACCTTTATAACCAACTTCACTTATTGGAAAATAAATGGGCGATTTTTAAACCTCTTTCTTCTTTCAGAAGGGATATAACCAATTTTAAAACCTCGTCTTTCCACCTGAACTTATAGAATACGCTATTTTTTGGTACGATATAACTAACGAGGATAAATAGAGTGAAGAGATTCTAGAACATACTTCTTTTATACTACTACAAAAGAAAAGAACGAAGATGGATTTTAAAACCTTTAGAGGTTCTAGAATTTAGAATTAATTATCTTGTGTAAGGAGGTAAATGACGAAAAGAAAAACATAAGCAGAATTAGCAGAGGTCAAATTATAACAACAAAAATCATTGAAAAAATACTTATCCAAGGATATTCTATCATCTACAAACTTCTACATCATCTCAATCGACTACAAAACAATTGAAAGGATGCCAATAGAAAAAACGTTACTTTCGAGTTAAAACTTTAAACTTAAGGTTTTATCGTTAAAAACTGGAACTAAAAAGCGTTTGGTAAATAATCATATACCATTTTTATATGTTATTAAAACTATTTCTATAATTCATGTAATGTTTCAAACAATTGAATTGCAATTTTCGTTTCTTGTAACTTTCAGTTTGATAATTAATTACTTGTTATGAGCAAAAAATTTATAATGGAAACCTCGCTAGTATTTTAAAGATTTAAAAGTAGAATAGAGGCCACCCACCCACCCTACATATACATGATTATTTTAGTCACTGATTGGCGTTAAGTTTCCAACAAAACAAATCATTAAGACATTGGTGTGTTTACCCAAAAACCATCGACACTGTTTTAATTTAGGTTAAAATATATATGTAGGGTGGGTGGGTGGCCTCTATCCCACCCTCCAATTCATAAAACATACGCATAAATTGCACTGATTAAATTTTTAATTATATAAAATTCAAAGTTGAATTTTGTTTTTTTGTAACTTTCAAGTTTGCCGTTTTGAAATACATTAATAATCAAAAATCGTATATTAGTTTTTCATTTTATTAAAAAATATAACAATTAAGAGTATATTTAGCAATTTTAAGGGTAATTTTTATGATTGGTGTAATTTTTAACAGTGTTCAAACTGAAAGTTGTAATTTTTGATGTTTGTATTCTTGAGTTAATAGTGTTGTCATTATGTTTATAGCTAAAATCTGTATAATATTTTTACATTATATTAAAACTGCTTTAATTATGATTGCATTTAGCAATTATGAAGCTATTTCTATAATTGGTGTAATTTTTAAAACGTTTCAAACTGCGAATTGCAATTTTCGTTTCTTGTAACTTTATGTTTGGAAATTAATTACTTGTTTAGAGCAAAAAATTTATTAAGGAACCCTTGCTAGTATTTTAAAGATTGAAAAGTAGGATAGAGGCCACCCACCCACCCTACATATACATGATTATTTTAGTCACTGATTGATGTTAAGTTTTCAGAAAAACAAATCATTAAGACATTGATGTGTTTACGCAAAACCATCGACAGTGTTTTGATTTAGATTAAAATATATATGTAGGGTGGGTGGGTGGCCACTATCCTACCCTTCAATTCATAAAACATACGCCTAAGTTGCACTGATTCAATTTTTAATTAGATAAAATTAAAGGTTGAATTTTGGTTTCTTGTAACTTTCAAGTTTGCAGTTTTGACATGATAGGATAGAGACCACCCACCCACCCTAAATGTACATGATTATTTTAATCACTGATTGACATTAAGTTTCCAACAAAACCAATCATTAAGGCATTGATGTGTTTACCCAAAACCATCGACACTGATTTGGTTTAGATTAAAATATATATGTAGGGTGGGTGGGTGGCCACTATCCCACCCTCCAATCCAAAAAACATACGCCTAAATTGTAATGATTTAATTTTTAATTAGATTAAAATCAATGTTTTAGTTTCCTTATTAATCCATATTAACATTTATATATTTTAAAGATTGAAAAATAAAATAGTGCGCCAAGGAATAATAATAAATGTCTCAGAGTAGAATAAATTGTAATTGCGTATAGTATAGCATGTACACGTTCAAGTGTAAGGAGAAAAGGGTAATAATATCGTATTTGATGTTCATCAGGCCATAGAACTGAGCAACTGTGCAGCGACAATAACACGTGTATCTGTGTTGAGATACAAAAGATTGAATCTTACAGAGATGACTGAATGCCGCTTTGATGAACGCTTCTATTCTTCAAGTGGCGCATTCTATTTACCCTTAAAACCCCCGGGGGAGAAACGATCTCGTCCCGGCGGTGTTCTATAAATAAATTCCACCCATTCATCCATGTAATTATATTTTAGCGACACAATGGACATTAATTCAAAATGTATTAAATGCAAATTTAAATAAATCATCCGATGTAGTAATTATCAACGCAACTAAGTTTATCTATTAATTAATGTGTTTACTAATAAGGTAACTGAGGTATTCCGAGGGAAACTACTTACGTAACTATTAAGTTAGCAGTGAGTTACGATTATCCGAATATTGACTAAAATTAATTAAGGCCTTTGCGGTGGGATCGATCCGCATCGAACATCGCCCGGTTAATTAAATTGAATTTAAAATGAGCATTTTCCTCCTTTACGTAGAGGGGTGGTCCGGATGAAATGTAGGTGAGCTTTAGTTCGAATGGGCCGCATAAAGTAGGACCAATGGTGGCGGCAGTTGATAGCACTCTCCGAGTCGAGCCCTTATTTATAAGCGGAAGTCAATTTTACATGGGCGCGCCCTTTTTCAGTCATTCAGTTAGCGAGATAGAAGCGAAAAAAAAATAAATAGATATAAAGAGAGAGAGGGAGAGCGGAAAAAGATTTATCCACTTGTTTTCATTTGTGCGAATGGCAATTAAGGCCGATTGAAGATATCCACGTCCTAAATGGCTTCCATCTTTAGATTTTATCGTTTTATATAGATTGCCGGGGCCCCCGGGAAAGTCGAAACGCCAGGATTGACGTTTCCTTGATTAAACGGAAAAGATGGATCTCGACAATTATATTTCCGGACACAAAACTCCTTACTTCGATTTTTCAATTATCTAGATAATTAAATCTAGAGATTATTTTGATTGAAAGAAAAGAACGTCAATTGTTTTATTTTTCTTCTAAAGGTTATTATACTAGACTATTATATTTAATATAAAAACTTGGGTTTAAAAACCAGACTACTATAAATATAAGGCGCATATTTGTTTTGCTCATATGGTGGATGCGCCGGGTTGTCATTAAAAATCGTATGCCTGAATTGATACCTTAAAGGTATATAAAGTTGTATTACTATGACAACTTTGTAAAAAAAATCAGTGTGGAGAGTATCCTATTCCGAACCTCTTCACAATTACATCCCATTGCCCAAACGCAAACAAAAGTCCGCAGTAAAGAACGTGGATGCTAGTTCAATATTTGATGGCGGAAACAAAACAAAAAATATAAAGCCGTTTTTATTTCCGCTGTCGTCGACGTCGTTGTCGTCGTCGTGGACCACGCCGCAAATAACGAACCGACAAATAATGAAAGTATAATTTCCCTGAGGGAATGCGCATTGTTGTTTAGATCGCGCTCTGTTTATTTATTTATTTCTTTTTTCTAGCAGGAGGTAAGGGGCGGAGGCAGATGGAATGAGATTCCCATTGGGGGCGCGCCTTATTCAGATTATTTAAGTGAGATAAGTTTGCTTTTTCAGATCAATGGAGTGAAAACTTTGAAAGAATATTCAGATAGGTCGTTGAAGGGGAAAAAAAAGAGTATTGACGTTCGAGACGTTGATTGTATCGACAGCATTATTTTACGAAAACAGAAATACCAATATTTAATCAAAATATCCATTAAATAATTATTTATATTAATTTGATACATCAACTTTCTAATAAACTTTTTGACGACACACTTTAGTACATATTAAATATTGGATTGATGAGGCTTTTATTTATTATATTTATTTTAATAATGACTTAAATTATCCATTAAGCTCTGTTTCTCTTGCTTCTCATCCTCGAAATTTTAGCTTCTCATCCATCGAGGAGGAATGCACGTACACATAACGTATGTGCCGGCATATTTCGAGCACAAAGAAATCTTGATAATAAATGATGAAACAAGCAGGCATCCATGGAAATCCTTTTGGAAATCCGAAATTTATCCGAACTCGTCTGGTTTGAAAGGCGGACGGCTTTAATCGTCGTGGGATGAAGTACATTCGTGCAGAGATCTAAACAAATGGTTATCCTTCTGGGAGCCGAACGGACGTGCGACGTTGCGACGTGTGGAATTTATCACACTAATCCTACCAGGGACGTTTTAATTGTCGCATTATCGACCTCACCCAGAACACGTTTATATACAGACACTCCGAATCCGTCTGTGGCCTCCTGGGGACGTCTATAAAGTTTCAAATTTAAAAATTTGACTTGGAAATTTGACATGAATATATCTCAACATTGACGATTAAAATGTACAGTTTTCTAAACTGGATACCCTATTGAAAGTCTTTGCAATTGTTTTTGGGTATTACAAGTCGATAGCTTTTGTTTTTATATATATTTGAGGCCTAATAAAATTTTAACAATTATTTTCACATTACTTCGAGTTTACGTCCAAATAACCAAAAATTTGAGTTTGAAATTTCTAATTTTTTTAAATGACCATAATTTTAAACATATTTGGAGTTGTTTTGAAAATATATACAAATTGGTAGCTTTTGTTTTTATATTTTTTCCAGTCTTGCTTAAATTTAAACATTATTTTCAAAATTCGCTGTATTGACATAAAAATATCTCAAAATTGGCGCTTAAAATTTGCAGTGTTTCAAAACAGACAACATCTCGAAAGTCTTTAGAGTTTTTCTTTGAATTTTCAAATCGATAGCTTTTGTTTTTATACTTTTTTCAGGCTTAATAAAATTTCAACAATTATTTTCACATCACTTCGAGTTTACGTCCAAATAACCAAAAAATTGGAGTTTGAAATTTCCAATTTTATTAAATTATCATAATTTTAAACATACTTGGAGTTATTTTGAGAATATTCAAATTTGTAGCTTTTGTTTTTATATTTTTTTCCGTCTTGCTAAAATTTAAATATTATTTTCATAATGCGCTAGGTTGACGTAAAAATATCTCAAAATTGGTGTTCAAAATTTACAATTTTCTAAAACAAACATCATTTTGAAAGTCTTTAAAGTTATTTTTCAGATTTTCAAATCGATGGCTTTTGTTTTTATATTGTTTTCAGTCTTGTTTAAATTTAAACATTATTTTTAAAATACGCTGTATTGACATCAAAATATCTCAAAATTGGCGTCTAAAATTTACAGTGTTCCAAAACAGACATCATCTCGATAAGTCTTTAGAGTTTTTTTGTGAATTTTCAAATCGATAGCTTTTGTTTTTTTTATATTTTTTTCAGGCTTTATAAAACTTCAACAATTATTTTCATATTACACTGAGTTAACGTCCAATTACCAAAAATTGGAGTTTAAAATTTCCAATTTTTTGTCATTATCACAATTACGAACATATTTGGAGTTATTTTGCGAATTTTCAAGTCGATGGCTTTTGTTTTTATATTCTTTTCAGCTTTAGTAAAATTTAAATATTATTTATAGAATACAAAGGGTTGAAATTAAAATATCTCAAAACTGGCGTTTCAAATTTACAGTTTTCTAAGATAAAAACCCTTTTGAAAGTCCTAAGAGTTGTTTTCAGGTATTTCAAGTAGATGGCTATTGTTTTTATATTTTTTTCAGTCTTAATTATATTTAAAATTTATTTTCACCATACGCTAAATTGACACTAAAATATTTCAAAATCGGGGTTTAAAATTTACAGTTTTCTAATATAGACACCCTTTAGAAAGTCTTTAGAGTTGTTTTAAGAAGTTTCAAGTCGATGGCTTTTGTTTTTATATTTTTTTTTCAGTCTTACTAAAATCTAAAAATTATTTTCACAAAACACATTGTTAACCCCAAAATATCTCAAAATTGGTGTCTAAAATTTACGGTTTTCTAAAATAGACACCATTTTGAAAGTCTTTTGAAGTTTTTTCAAGGTATTTCAAGTCGATAGCTTTTGTTTTTATATAATTTTAGTCTTAATCAAATTTCAACAATTATTTTCACATTACTCTGAGTTTAAGTTGAAATAACTAAAAATTGGAGTTTAAAATTTTCAATTTTCTTAAATTATAACAATTTTGAACGTATTTGGTGTTGTTTTGTCGATTTTCAGATCGGTGGCTTTTGTTTTTATATTTTTTCAGTCTTACTAAAATTTAAATATTATTTTTTTCAATAGACAGGGCTTACATGAAAACATCTCAAAATTGGCGTTTGAAATTTACCGTTTTCTAAAATGGACACCCTTCTGCAAATTTTTGGGGTTGTTTTACTGTATTTCAACAAGTCGATGGCTTTTGTTTTTAAATTTTTTCAGCCTTTTAAAATTCCAATAATTATTTTCATATTACTCTGAGTTTACGTTGAAATAATTAAAAATTGGAGTTTAAAATTGCCAATTTTTTTTTTATAAACTTAATTTAGAATGTATTTGGGGTTGTTTTGTGAATTTTCAAATCGGTGGCTTTTGTTTTTATAGTTTTTTTCAGTGTGAATCAAATTTAAATATTATTTTCAAAATACGCTAGTTTGAAATCAAAATATTTCAAAATTGGCGTTCAAAATTTACAGTTTTCTTATATACACATTATTTTTAAAGTCAGTAGAGTTTTTTTGTGGATTTTTAAATCGATAACTTCTGTTTTTATATTTTTTCATGTCTAGTAAAATTTGAACAATCATTTTCACATTACTTTAAGTTTACATCCAAATAACCAAAAATTTTAATGCAGAATTTCCAATTTTTTTAAACTATCATAATTTTGAACGTATTTGGAGTTGTTTTGCGAATGTTCAAATCGATGGGTTTTGTTTTTATAATTTTTTCAGTCTAAATAAAATTTAAATATTATTTTCAAAATACGCAAGGTTGATATCAAAATATCTCAAAATTGGTATTTAAAATTTACAATTTTCTAAAACAAACATCATTTTGAAAGTCTTTAAAGTTGTTTTGCAGATTTTCAAATGGATGGCTTTTGTTTTTATATTGTTTTCAGTCTTGCTTAAATTTAGACATTATTTTCAAAATTCGCTGTATTGACATCAAAATAATTCAAAATTGACGTTTAAAATTTGCAGTGTTCCAAAATAAACATCATCTCTAAAGTCTTTAGAGTTTTTTTTGTGCATTCTCAAATCGATAGATTTTGTTTTTATATTTTTTTTTCAGGCTAAATAAAATTTCAGCAATTACTTTCACATTACTATGAGTTTACGTCCAAATAACCAAAAATGGGAGCTTAAAATTTCAATTTTTTTTTAATTTTCCTAATTTTAAACATATATGGAATTGTTTCGAGAATTTTCAAATCGGTGGATTTTGTTTTTATATATTATTGTCAGTCTTAATAAAATTTAAATATTATTTTCACAATAAAGAGTGTTGACATTAAAATATCTCAAAACGAGCGTTTAGAATTTACATTTTTCTAAAATAGTCACTTTATTGAACATCATTAGAGTTGTTTTTATGAATTTCAAGTCGATGGATTTTGTATTTATATTTTTTCAGACTTTCAAAAATTTCAACTTAAATTTCACAACCTACAGGGTTGACCTCAAATTCTCTCAAAATTAGCGTTCTAAATTTACAGTTTTCTGAAATACACATCATTTCGAAAGTTCTTTGAGTGTATTTTGTAGATTTTCAAATTGATAGCTTTTGTTTTTATATTTTTTTCAGGCTTAATAAAATTCAGCAATTAATTTCACATTACTATGAGTTTATGTAAAAATAACCAAAAATTAGAGTTTAAAATTTCATTTTTTTTTAAATTTTCATTATTTTGAATATATTTGTAGTTGTTTTGCAAATTTTCAAATCGGTAGCTTTTGTTTTTAATTTTTATTCAGCCTTACTAAAATTTAAAAATTATTTTTATAAAACCGAATGTTGACATCGAAATATTTCAAAACTAGCGTTTAAAATTTACAGTTTTCTAACATTGACACACTTTTGAAAGTCTTTGGAGTTATTTTGGTGTATTTTAAGTCGATGACATTTGTTTTTATATTTTTTTCAATCATATGAAAATTTAAATATTATCTTTAAAATACTTTAGGTTGCCATGAAAATATCTAAAAATTGACGTTTAAAATTTCCATTTTTCTAAAATAGACATCTTTTTGAAAGTCTTCAGAGTTTTTTTACCCATTTTCAAATCGATAGCTTTTGTTTTTATATTTTTTTCAGGCTTTATAAAATTTCAGCAATTATTTTCACATTACTCTGAGTTTACGTCCAAATAACCAAAAATAGGAGCTTAAAATTTAATTTTTTTTGAATTTTCACAATTTTGAACATATATGGAGTTATTTTGAGAATTTTTAAATCGGTGGATATTGTTTTTATATTTTTTTTTTGGTCTTATTAAAAATTTAAATATTATTTTCACAATAAAGAGAGTTGACATTAAAATATCTCAAAACGGGCGTTTAAAATTCACATTTTTCTAAAATAGCCACTTTATTAAACATCACTAGAGTTGTTTTTATGAAGTTCAAGTCGATGGCCTTTGTTTTTATATTTTTTTCACACTTGCAAAAACTTTAATTTTAATTTCTCAACGTACAGGGTTGACATTAAAATATCTCAAAATTGGCGTTCAAAATTAAGAGTTTTCTAAAATACACATCATTTTGAAAGTCCTTAGAGTTATTTTGCGGATTTTTAAATCGACAGCTTTTGTTTTTATACTATTTTCAGATTTAATAAAATTTTAACAATTATTTTCATATAACGCCGAGTTTAAGTCAAAATAACCAAAAATTGGATTCAAAATTGTCAATTTTCTTAAACTATCGTAATTTTGAACGTATTTGGGGTTGTTTTGCGAATTTCCTGATCGGTGGCTTTTGTTTTTATACTTATTACGGTCTTTCTAAAATTTAAATATTATTTTCACAATAAAGATTGTTGACATTAAAATATTTTGAAATTGGCGCTTAAAATTTGCCATTTTCTAAAACAGGCACCCTTTTCAAAGTCTTTCGAGTTATTTTAGTATAGTTCAAGTTGATGGCTTTTGTTTTTATAATTTTTTCAGTCATACGAAAATTTAAATATTGTTTTCAAAATACGCTGGTTTGACAACTAAATATTTTCAAATTGGTGGTTAAAGTTTACAGTTTTTTTTAATAAACACCCTTTCGAAAGTTTTTTTGAGTTGTTTTGGGGTACTTTAAGTCGATGGCGTTTGTTTTTACTCTTATATCAACTGGATAATCCACAAGTGCACAAAATGCACGACTCTTTGATTTTGATTGATTATTTTTAAATATAGAGATAAACTATCTAGAAATTTTTACTCGTTCATCAACCCTCATCTATTCTTAATAATCTCCGTATATTTTATGTAGATGGCAATTGTTTTTATATTTGTAATCCTCTTGATAATCTGCAAATGCAAAAAATGCACGACTCTTTGGTTTCGATTGTTTATTTTCAAATCTTAAGCCAAAATATCTGAAAATTTTCACTTGTTCACCAATCCTTATCTGTTCTCAATATTCTAAGTATATTTTACATCGACGCCTTTTTTTTATAGACTTATAATCCACTCGATAATTAGCAAATGGAAAAAATGCAACACACCTTGATTTCGATTGAATATTTTTGAAATTTAGGGCTAAAATATCTAAACAAATTTATTGGATCATCAGCACTTATATATTTTAAATGTAACTCATATATTTTACATCGACAGCAATGGTTTTTATACCTTTAATTCACTCAATAATCAACAAATGCAAAGTTCGCAACAGAGTTTAATTTCTATTGAATATTTCTAAATGTGGAGTTAAATATCTGAACATTTTTGGTCGTTCATCACTTATTTATTCTAAATCTATTTTGTGTATTTTACATCGACGGCAATTGTTTTTACACTTATAATCCACTCGATAATCCGCAAATGCAAAAAATGAACAATACTTTGGTTTCGATTGATTATTTTCAAATCCAGAACTAAAGTATATGGAAATTTTCACTTGCTCATCAACCCTCATTTATTCTAAACATACTTCGTGTATTTTACATCGATGGCAATTGTTTATAATCCACTCGATAATTCGCAAATGCAAAAAACTATACAGTCTTTTATTTCGATTGATTATTTTTTAATTTAGAGCTAAAATATCATATCTGGAAACTTTTACTTGTACATCAGCCCTTATCTATGCTATATATATCCCATATATTTTACATCGATGGCAATTGTTTTTGCAGTTATAATCCGATCGATAATCCGGAAAGGTAAAAAATATACCACACTTTCATTTTGATTGATATTTTCAATTCTAGCGCTAAAATATATGCAAAATTTTAATCTTTTATCAACCCTCATCTATTTTTAATATACTGCGTATATTTTATATCGACGGCAATTGTTTCTACACTTATAATCCAATTAATAATCCGCAAATGCATAAAATGCATCACATGTTGATTTCAATCGATTAATTTAAAATCTAAAGCTAAACTATCTAGAAATTTTTACTCCTTCATCATCCCTGAATTATTCAAAATATACTTTAATTCTACTTCGATGGCAATTGTTTTTATACTTATAATACACTCGATAATCCGCAAATGCAAAAATGCACATCACTTTGATTACGATTTATTATTTTCAAATCTAAAGCTAAAATATCTGGATATTTTCACTTGTTCACCAACCCTTTTCTATTCTGAATATTCTAAGTGTAATTTACATCGACGTCAATTGTTTATACACTTGTAATCCACTCGATAATCCATAAATGCAAAAATGAACCAGTCTTTGATTTCGATTGATTATTTTTAAATCAAGAGCTAAATTATCTGGAAATTTTCAATCATTCATCAACCCTAATCTATTTTAAATATACTTCGTATATTTTACATGAACGTCAATTGTTTTTACACTTTTAATCAACTTAATAATCCGCAATTGCAAAAATGCATCAAAGTTTGATTTTGACTGATTATTTCCAAATCTAGAGCTAAAATATATGAAAAGTTTTACTTGCTCATAAACCCTCACCTATTTTAAATATACTTCGTATATTTCTCATCGATGGCAAGTGTTTTTACTCTTATAATAAACTCTATAATCCGCAAATGCAAAAACTGCACCACTTATTAATATTTATGGATTATTTTCAAATTTAGAGTTAAAATATCTGGAAATTTTTAGTCGTTCATCTACACTTATCTATTGTAAATATACTTTGCATATTTCACATCGATGGCAATTGTTTTTACACTTATATTCTACTCGATAATATGCAAATGCTAAAAATGCACCACACTTTGCTTTTGATTAATTGTTTTCAAATTTAGAGCTAAAATATTTCAAAATTTTCACTCGTTCCTTAACCCTTATCTATTTTAAATGTAATTCGTATATTTTACATCGACGGCAATTGTTTTGCCACTCATAATCCACTCGATAATTCGCAAGTGCAAAAACTGAACAACACTTTGGTTTTCATTGATTATTTTTAAATATAGAGCTAAAATACCTGGAAATTTTATTATCATTTATCAACTCTCATCTATTTTAAATGTATGCTGTATACTTTATACCGATAGCAATTGTTTTTATACTTATAATCTAATTGATAATCCGCAAATGCAAAAATGCACCAAACGTAAATTTCGATTGATTATTTTTCAATTAAGCGCATATCTGTTAATTTTTAGTCATACATCAACCCAAATATATTCTAAATATATTCCGTATATTTTATATCGACGGCAATTCTTTTTACCCTTATATTCCACTTGATAATGGATTTCGATTGATTATTTTTAAATCCAGATTAGTTTCAAATCTAGAGCTAAAATATATGAAATTTCACTCGTTAATCAACCCTTATCTATACTGTATATACTCCGTATATTTTACATCGACGGAATTTTTTTTACATATATAATTCACTTGATAATCCGCAAGAGTAAAAAATGCAACACTATTTGATTTCTTTTGATTATTTTCAAATATAGAGATAAAAGATTTGAAAAATTTAACTTATTCATCAACCCTTTTTTTATTCAAAATATACTCCGTATATATTTACATCGACGGCGATTGTTTTTACACCTATAATCCACTTGATAATCATTAACGAAAAAAAATCACCAATATTTGATTTCGATTGATTATTTTTGAAACTATAACTGTAATAATTAAAAAATTTGCAGTCGTTAATCAACCCTTATCTATTCTTAATATACTCAATATATTTTAAATCGGCGGCAATTGTTTTTACACTTAAAATTCACTCGATAATCCGCAAAAGCAGATATGCACCAAACTTTGATTTGGATTGATTATTTGCAAATCTGAAAAAAAAAACATCTAGAAATTTTTACTCGTCCATCAACCCTTATTTCTACTGAATAAACTCCGTTTTTTTTTATACCGACGGCAATTGTTTTTACACTTATAATTAGAGAGCGGATAAAAAAGCTTAAAAAATGTGAAAAAAAGCACTTAAAAAGGCACAAAATTTAGAGAAAAAAAGCATTAAAAAAGCATAAAAACAGGAAAAAAGCATAAAAACAGGAAAAAAGCACTAAAAAAGCATTAAAAGGCACAAAATTTAGAGAAAAAAAAGCATTAAAAAAAGCATAAAAACAGGAAAAAAAGCATAAAAACACGAAAAAGGCACTAAAGAAAACTATATTTTCTTGATATGTTACACGTTTATCAACATATTTTACAAAGAAATTTGGCTTAAAACTAAAATAAACATACTTTCTTTACGCAATATATAATATCATGTAAGTATTTAAAAATTAAATTCTAATTTTGTATACGTTTCAAAATAACTAAAATCTATTCATAAAAATAGTAGATCATTAAATGTTGTTCTAAGGGTTTAATTGTAAAAATTATTACTTCTGACGCTCAATAAATTTTTGAAAGTAGAAAAGCTTCTCTTTATTTTAAATTATAGCTGGATCCATTTGAAAATTGCCATTCAAAATCAACTTTAATTTATTTAATATTAAAAATCCTTCATTTTCAACGAATACTTCTTTCGATATTATTTTGATTTCTTGGCCAATGCATGCAGGTATTTTCTAAAATGAATCTGCTTTTATAAAGATTTGATTGTGTTGCTCACAAAATTTAAACGCGATTTTATGTATCTCAATTGTTTTGAAGGAAGCTCTTGTTTCTTAAGAACTGATTAACAGTCTTTAACTGATTTGTTTGTCGTTTCGGGAAAGTTGTATATAACCTTATTAAATTCTTCAAAATTGTTCGCATAGTACATTGTAGCATATAGCCAAATTCCCCATTTTGTTAGCACTGGTTTATGGGGCAGTGAGATATCAGATAATGACTTCTTGAATAATTGTACTCACAGAAGAATATAAGAACTATTTTTCCATATTTAATTAAATCTACAAATGGAAATTTCATTCTTATAGTTTCAAAAATTCGTTTCTATTTATGTGGTAAACTTGTACAATGCACAAAATGCATTATTAGTAAAATTTTGTAACTTGGTATTGTCTACGGCAAAAATAAGCTTGTCAGTCCATCATTTATGAATTTTGCTATAATGTTATTATCAGTTTTCTTCAATTCTTTTGTATATATCAAAATACTGTTTGTCGGATGTCTTCATGTTAAACTCATATTATTAAATTAAACAAGTCTGTGGTTTCATCCACACCAAACCACATATAATTATTGTTAATAATATCTTTAATTTTTTGTATGGTTTCATAGTATCTAAGAGCTACATAATTTTTTCTCGGGAATGCGTATTTTACAATATTTTCCCAAGAAAGATTTAAATGCATTATTTTGTAATTTTCTTAAAGGGATATTAGAATGTAAAAGTATTTTGCACAAATGTGAATTTAATTGAAGATGATGCTAAAGATTGTGAAATTGTGCTGTTTTGTTAGTTCAGCTTTGAACTTTTTCAAACGTTCTTGACGTAGTGTTGTTATAACATGTTTTACATACAAGTCTTGACTAGTTAGGATGCAGTTGGGAACTAAAATAAAACTTACTATTTTTAAACATGCCTTACAAAATAATGTATAATTTTCACTTATTAATTCTGGATAGCCTCTAATTAATTCTTGTATTGTGGTTTTCACCTTTTGCATTATGGGTTAAATATACATGTGAATTATATAATATAATTTATCTGTGATTCCCCAGGTTAATACGATTCACGCATATAGTAATTTTTGATAAATAAGCAAAGTTTTTGGAATGTCAATTCAATAGTTTATGAATGCGAGTTTGAATATGAAAATTAACGAAAACGGTAAATATGCGCCAGTCGTCCCATCGGTACTTTTGCCGAGAGAAGGAAATTGATACGGTTGCAGAACACCTGATTATTAGCTATCACTTAAATTTGTTTACATTTAATACTTACTGGAGCCCCTATTTATTTTTTAACGACGTTTACATCCGGAATATCATAGTTGTGATTCCTATGAAGCGTTCGTCTGTATTATCTGAATAATGAGACGGTCTATTATATCTACTTATTTATAAACGAATCAATTGTAAATTGGTAATTTATACTAATATTTATTAATAATAAAATTCATTATAATTATTGTATCATATTATGAAGATTTTAAACAATTATGTTGTCAAAAGACACGAAGAAAATATGTAATACAAATATAATTTATAAATGATGGGATACAGATTTTTACGAAAATTCTCTATATTAGCACATTAATTTAATATCAGCGTGAAATTATTATTAAATTTTTTTAAATGTTTAAGAAAATGCTCCAAATAAGCATCAAAATCTAAAAAAAGCATGAAAATAAGCATAAAAAGTCAAAATAAGCACAAAAAGTCAAAATAAGCAAAAAAGCCCAAAAAAACTTAGCGCTAAGTAATCACATTCTTCAAGATTCGTATAGATATTAAGAAATTTTTTCGATGCTATTAATATTATGGATAAGCATAATGCTAGAAATCCGCTCTCTACTTATAATACTCTCGATAGTTCGTAAGTGCAAAAATGCACTACACTTTGATTTCGATTGATTATTTTCAAATCCAGAGCTAAAATATTTCTTAATCGTCGTACATCAACCCTAATTTAGTCTTAATATATTTCCTATAATTTACATCAACGGGAGGAATTGTTTTAATCCACCCGATAATTTGGAAATGCAAAAAATGCACCACTCTTTGACTTCGATTGATTATTTCCAAAACTAGATAGAAAATGTATAGAAATATTTAATCATTAATTAACCCTCATCTATTCTAAGTATACTCTGTATATATTAAACTGATGGCAACTTTTTTTACACTCGATAATTTGCAAATGCAAAAATTGCCCCAAACTTTGATTTCGTTTAATTATTTTCAAATTTTTGTAGTAAAATATTTGGAAATTTTCCCTCGTTCATTAACCCTCGTCTAATTTAAGTATTCCCCATACATTTTACATCGATGGCAAATGTTTTTTTACATTTATAATCTACTCAAAAATTTGCAAATGTAAAATATGCACCTCACTTTGGTTTCGATTAATTATTTTTAAGGCCTGAACTAAAATATCTGAAAATTTCCATTTGTTAATCAACCCTCCTCTATTTTAAATATACTCCGTATGTTTTACATCGCTGGCAGTTGTTTTTACACTTATAATCCACTTGACAAATTGCAAATGTAAAAAATTCACCACACTTTGATTTCTATTGATTATTTTCAAATCTAGAGCTAAAATATGTGGAAATTTTTAGTCGCTCATAAAACCTCTTCTATTCTAAGTATACCCCGTATATTTTACATCTATGGCAATTGTTTTTAAATTTATAATCTACTTGTTAATCCGTAAATGCAAAAAAATACACCACATTTTGATTTCGATTGATTATTTTAAAATCTAGAGCGAAATTATATGGAAATTTTCACTCGTTCAACAACCCATATCTATTCTTAATATACTCTGTATATTTTACATCGATGGCAATTGTTTTTACCCTTACAATCGACTCAATAATCTGAAAATGCGAAAAATCCACGATTCTTTGATTTCGATTGATTATTTTTAAACTTAGAGCTAAAATAATTAAAAATTTTTAGTCGTTGATCAATCCTTATTTATTCTAAACATACCCCGTATATTTTACAGTGACAGCAATTGTTTTTACACTTATAATCCACACTATAATCTGCAAATGCAAAAAAATTAGCACTCTTTAATTTCGATTGATGATTTTTAAATGAAAAGCTAAAATATCTAGAATTTTTTACTCGTTCATCAACCCTCGTGTATTTTAAATATACTGCATATTTTTTACATCGTCGGAAATTGTTTTTACACTTTTAATCCACTTGATAATTTGCAAATATAAAAAATTCACAACACTTTTATTTTTCTTGATTATTTTCAAATCTAGAGCTAAAATATCTGGAAAGTTTTACTCATTCATCAATCCGCATCCATTATAAATGTACTTGGTATATTTTACATTGATAGCTATTGTTTTTACACTTATAATTCACTCGATAATTCGTTTATGCAAAAAATACATGACACATTGATTTCGATTGAATATTTTAAAATCTAGAGCAAAAATATTTGGAAAATTTTACTCGCTTATCAACCTTCATCTATCTGGATTATTTTCAATTCCAGAACTAAAGTATATGGAAATTTTCACTTGCTCATCAACCCTCATTTATTCTAAACATACTTCGTGTATTTTACATCGATGGCAATTGTTTTTACACTTATAATCCACTCGATAATTCGCAAATGCAAAAAATTATACAGTTTTTTATTTCGATTGATTATTTTTTAATTTAGAGCTAAAATATCTTAAATTTTTTTATTGTTTATTAACCCTTATTTATAGTAAATATACCCCGTATATTTTACATCGATGGCAATTGTTTTTGCAGTTATAATCCGATCGATAATTCAGAAAGGTAAAAATATACCACACATTCATTTTGATTGATTATTTTCAATTCAAGCGCTGAAATATATGCAAAATTTTAGTCGCTTATTAACCCTCGTATATTTTAAAAATACCTCATGTATTTTATATTGAAGGCAATTGTTTTTACATTAATAATCCAATCAATAACCCGCAAATGCATAAAATGCACCACAGATTGATTTCAATCGATTAATTTAAAATATAAAGAATATAAATTATCTAGAAATTTTTACTTCTTCATCATCCCTAAATTATTCAAAATAGACCTTGAAAATTTTACATTGATGGTAGTTGATTTTACACTTATAAACCACTCGATAATCCTCAAATGCAAAAAATGCACCACACTTTGAATTCGATTGATTATTTTAAAATCCTGAGCTAAAATATTTGGAAATTTTAACTCGTTCATTAATCCTCATCTATTCAAAATGCATTGCGTATATTTTACATCTATGGCAATTATTTTTACATATACAATCCATTGGATAATCCGAAAATACCAAAAATACACCTCACTTAAATTTCAATTGATTATTTTTAAAATTAGAGCCAGAATATCTGGAAATTTCAAGTCGGCTATCAACCCTCATCTATTCTAAACATAATCCGTAAATTCTACTCTAATGGCAATTGTTTTTACATTTATAATCCACTCGATAATCTGTAAATGCAAAAAATGAACGACTCTTTTATTTCGATTGATTATTTTCAAATGTGGAGCTGAAATAATTGGAAATTTTCACTTGCTTATTAACCCTTACTAATTATAAATATGCTCTGTGTATTTTACATCGACAGCAATTGTTTTTACTCTTGTAATCCACTCGATAATCCGCAAATGCAAAAACCTTACCACTCTTTGATTTATGTAAATTATTTTCAAATCTAGAACTAAAATATTTGTTAATTTAGTCTCCCATCAAACCTCGACAGATTCTAGATATTCTTGATACATTCTACATTGATAGCAATTGTTTTTAAACAAATTATCCACTCAATAATCTGTAAATACAAAAAATGCACAAATCCTTGATTCCGATTGATTATTTTCAAATCTAAAACTAAAATATTTTAAAATTTTCACTCGTTGATCAACCCTTAATTATTCTAAATATATTTCGTATATTTAACATCTACGGCAATTGTTTTTATATTTATAATCAATGTGATAATTCGCAATTGTAGAAAATGCACAACATTTTGATTTCGATTAATTAATTTTAAATATATAGCTAAAATATCTGGAAGCTTTCCCTCATTCATCAACCCTTAACTATTCTAAATATACTATGTATATTTCACACCGATTGCAATTGTATTTACATTTATAATCCGTAAATGCAAAAATTGCATCTAACTTTGATTTCGATTGATTATTTTTATATCTAGAGCCAAAATATCTGAAATTTTTAGTTGTTAATCAACTTTTATTTAAACGAACAATGAATAAAACACTTACTATGTTTTTAACCACTATAATTTATTATAATATATAAATATATTGGTTAAAAACATAGTAAGTGTTTTATTCATTGTTCATTATGAATTACCACATAGTAACGGTCGCAACCATCATTATGATTAACTTTTATTTATTTTAAATATACATTGATGTTTATTGTTTTTTTACTTGTAATACACTCGATAATCCGCAAATGCAAAAAATTCAACACTCTTCGATTTCGATTGATTATTTTCAAATCTATAACTAAAATATCTCGAAATTTTTAATCGTTCATCAACCCTCATCTATTGTAAATATAATCCGTATATTTCACATCGACGGCAATTGTTTTTAAACTTGTAATTTACTCGATAATCTGCAAATGCAAAATTGTTGGTGCATCTTTGTTTTCGATTGATTAATTTTAAATCTAGAACGAAAATGTATGTGAGTTTTTAACGTTTATTAACCCTCATCTATTGTAAATATACCCTGTATATTTTGCAGCGACGGTAATTGTTTTTAGGCTTATATTTCACTTAATAATCCGACAATGCATAAAAATGCATCACTCTTTGATTTTGATTGATTAATTTCAAAGCTACAGCTAAAATATTTGGAAATTTTCACTCGTTTATCAACCCTTATCTATTCTAAATATACTGAGTATATATTTTACATCGATGGCAATTATTTTTATACTTATAATCCACTTGATAATTTGCAAATACAAAAAATGCATCAAATTTTGATTTCGGTTGACTATTTTTAAATCTAGAGCTAATTTATTTGGAAATTTTATGTCGTTCATCAACCCTTATCTTTTCTAAATATACTCCGTATATCTTATATCGACGGCAATTTTTTTACACTTATAATTTACGTGATAATCCGCAAATGCTAAAAATGCACCACTCTTTGATTTCGATTGATTATTTTCGTATCTAGAGCTAAAATATGTGAAAATTTTTACTCGTTAATCAACCCTCATCTATTTTAAGTATACTCCGTATATTTTAAATTGATAACAACTGTTTTTATAATTGTAATCCATTCGATAAGTTGCAAATAAAAAAAATAAACGACTCTTTGATTGGAATTGATTATTTTTGAATTTAAAACTAAAATTACCAAACATTTTTACACGTTCATCAACCCTCATCTGTACTAAATATACTTTGTATGTTTTACATCGATGGAAATTGTTTTTACACTTATAATTTAATCGATAATCCGTAAATGCATAAAATGCATCACACTTTGATATCGATTGAATATATTCAAATCTAGACCTAATATATGTAGAAATTTTTACTCGTCCATCAACCCTTATCTTTTTTTGTGTATCTTGATATATTTGACATTGACAGCAATTGTTTTTACACTTATAATCCACTTGATAAAAGGCAAATGCAAAAAATACAACACAATTTGATTTCGATTGATTATTTTTAAATCAAGAGCTAAATTATCTGAAAATTTTCACTCATTCATCAACCTTAATCTATTTTAAATATACTTCGTATGTTTTACATGAACGGCAATTGTTTTTACACTTATAATCAACTTAATAATCTGCAAATGCAAAAAATGCAGCTCACTATGTTTTCGACAGATTATTTTTAAATCTAGAGCTAAAATATTTGGACATTTTTATTAATCCATCAATTCTTATCTATTTTAATTATACTATGTATACTTTAAATTAACGATTTTTTTACACTTATATCCATTAGATAATCCGCAAATGCAAAAGATGCACCACTCGTAGATTTCGATTGATTTTTTTTCAAATCTAAGTTAAAATATCTAGAAATTTATACTCGTTCATCATCCCTAAACTATTTTAAATGTACTTCGAAAATATTATATTGATGGCAATTGTTTTTACACGAATAATATTCTCGATAATGAACAAATGCAAAAATGCACTACACTTTGATTTCGATTGAATATTTTCAAATCTAGGGCTAAAATATCTCAAAAATTTTATTTGTTCATCAACCCTTAATTATTCTAAATACTCCCCGTATATTTTACATCAATAGCAATTGTTTTTAGCCTTATAATCCAGTCGATAATCTGCAAATGCAAAAAGTACACCACCCTTTGATTTCGATTAATTATTTTCAAAACTAATAATAATATATGGAAATCTTTAGTCATTCATCAATCCTTATCTATTTTAAATATACTCCATTTATCTTACATCGGCGGCAATTGTTTTTACACTAGCGATTTATTGGATATTTCGCACATGCAAAAATGCACAACACTTTGATTTTGATTGATTATTTTCAAATCTAGAGCTAAAATAAATGGATTTTTTACTACTATTTTAAATGTACTCCGTTCATTCTACACGGACGGCAATTATTTTTACACTTATAATCCACTCGATAATTTGTAAATGCAAAAATTGCACTTCACTTTGATTGCAGTGGATTAATTCAAAGGCTAGAGCTAAAATATCTGGAAATTTTATCGTCGTTCATCAAGCTTCAACTATTTTGAATAAACTCCATATATTTTACATAGATGGCAATTGTTTTTACACTCATAATCTAGTCAATAAACCGCAAATACAAAAAATGCACCACACTTTGATTTCGATTGATTATTTTCAAATCTAGAGCTAAAATATATCAAAATTTTCATTCGTTAATCAACCCTTATCTATTCTAAATATACTCCGTATATTTTAAATCGATGGCAATTGTTTTTACACTTATAATCCACTCGATAATACGCAAATGCAAAGAATACACCACAATTTGACTTCCATTAATTATTTTAAAATTTTGAGCTAAATAAATTATTAGTTATTCATCAACCCTTATATATTATGAATGTACTTTATATATTTTACATCGTTGACAGTGGTTTTTGTATCTATAATTGACTTGATTAACCCTAGAAGCAAAATACAAAACACTCTAATTTCTATTGATTTATTTATTAGCAAGTACTAATATGTCTGGACAATTACACACCATATAAGTACCTAGAATAGAAATATAAATCCAGATTTTGAAATTCTAGAATATATACAGGGAGGCTGGTAAGAATGGCTGTCGAGAACAGAAATTTGAATATTGAAACAGGCAAAATTTTACGGTTTTGTAAATGGTGGATGCGCCGGGAGACAAATATTAATATTATTGAGTTTATGTGTTCATTTAATTAATAAAAAAAACTGTAAGATTTTTTAATCGCTATAGTTATTTTTTATTTAAAATGAAGTACACTAAACAATTATTTTCTAACCAATTCTTGACTTTAAATTTTTAAATGTTTGAAAATAATAATAAAATAAACGCAAAACTAAAACTTTTGGTATATTTTCAACACTTTAGGTAATTGTTACGTTGATTGGGTAATATTTAAATTTATACTGCAGCCATGATATATATGGCGTTGATAGCGATGATCTATTTATAAGTAATAAATTCCTTCGAGCACAAATTAATTAAATCACACAGCAGACTAATTAATTTCGTCTCCATCTCAATTTCCCTTAAGATAGTCCGATGATTAATACAACATACACACGTACGAATACATCGGTGTGGATAACGTTTCGATTGATGATGAGGAAAAACGAGGTACAGTTCGAGAGAAGTGCGAAAGGAAATCCAATATTCCAGCAGTTTGCCGTCCCAAACTGCATCCCATTTCGGAACATCAGCCGCCGTAAAACGTTTACTTGTCAGTTTATGCAGAACTCGACACGGCAATCCTAATTTCTTATCGGAACCTATGGAAAGGATGGAAAGGGCGCCCCCCATTGTGTGTGTTTGTGTGTAAGAGAGAGAGTGGAAGCGCGAATGCGGCCCCATATCGATTTGTCCGAAATTGTTTTCCTTTTCATCCGCCCCCTCTCAGAACTCTATTTGCGTACACCCCGTAAGCCCTTGCCATTCTTTTCCTTTCTTTTACAAAAGCGATGTACGTGCCGAAAATTCGAATCAAACGTTACAATAAAGAAAACTAAGGGAAATAAAAGAATAAATAATCTAATGCTGCTTATTAATTATTGCCGAGTTTAGAATGTTAAATCGAGTGGAATTGTGTATAAATAGCGATTCAATTGAGTTTCAAATTTCGTAAACGGTAATACCTTAAGTGCACGGTGTACGGGGGTGGAGAGATTGGTGTTTATTTAAGGCTGACTATAAACTAATAGACTATTCCCAATGGGGCTGTTTAGACATAAGTAGGCGGTGTATATGTGTGTATATATACTCTCATGGTTATCTAGAATGCACAGATAGATTATTCCGAGGGTGTCTGGTAGTTAACTAATTTCTGAACTACATTATTGGAGATTTAACTTTGCTTTCAGTATGAGTATGGGTTTGATTATACAATTTGTTAACGATTATTGATTTACCAACAAGCTAATATAGTGAAGTCCTATGATGTTTATTATTAGCTATGTTTCAAAAACAAATGGCTATAGAGTTAATACAAAATATTCAAATTGATTTATTCCTAATTATAAAAATATAATAGAGTCCGTTATGTTGTAGAGAATTAATAAAATAGACAATTACAAAAATGTTTCTAATTTACTCCTAATTCCTAAAGGCATCAACTTCGTGACGAAAATAATTAATCATAATGTTTATTGGTGCCATTAACATTTTAAGTCTTAGTAATTGATTTTTTATATGAGAATAGTTGCAACCGTAACTGTGTGGTAATTATTGATAAACACTAAATCAACACACTTACCATGTTTTTAACACTAAGTGTGCTAATTTAGTGCTTAAAATAAATAACTTTTCTGAAGAAAGAAAACATAATCACTTTTTTTACCACTTTTTATAATTAATTAAACATTTAAATAACTTTTCGCTCTGATTATTTTCATTATCAAATTGATTATAAAAAATCATCGCTATAATAAAAAAAGATAATTATTTTCAGTAATTAATTAAAATAATGTAATGAAACGATTTTAATCTTCTGCATCAATAAAAATCAATCTGTTTCGTGTTTAAATAAAATTTGATGGAATTCAATTTGCATCGGACAGAAAGTAATTGAATAAATCGACCGCTGAATATTGCATAAAAAAATCGGGTTATAAAATTTTAGTGTGTACACATAACTGATTGACCTTTCCCCCCCGCACACGCCCCACCGAAATTTATTTTTATGCAGGCGTATAACTGACGTAAGTGAAAATCCATTTCCGAAACAATAATTCACACCGAAAGTCCCGCAAAACGTTTTCCGATATAAAAAAAAAATACATACATCATAAAATATGATTTATTCTGTCCGGGCCAGTGAAATTTTACATCGTTTATTTGAAAAAAAAATATTTATACGCAAAAATTTAATTACAACAGAATTCTATTTTAATAAGATTAATCGTAAACAAAAATTTTCTCTCTCTCTCCAGCTAATAATTGATTTTTTTCTGCAGTATATATATCGTATATATCGAGTAGGGATATAAAATATGCCATAAATAATATAGTATCGTCCGTTTTTATTCCATAACCAGAGGGTTAGATCTCTAGGCCGGATAATTCCGCCGAAGAAGAAATAAATTCCTGGCCGGAGTCTCTCAACAAAAGAAATAAATTCCCCGCGGTTGTTACTGTCGCACCGGGCGAATTGTTACAGATAAATTTTGTATGTATTAAGGCCCCGCAATCTTCCGCCCGAAGATCTATAGTAATAAATAATCTCCTCTTCCTCTCAACGTTTTTAAATTATTCCTTGGCTTGCACGCCGCTGCATCCTCGATAATTTATTATTTGATTTCGTTCGGTCCGTTTTACGGTTACGGCGCGGAATTCTGATGCTGCTTTAAAAATTATTTTTTGATTATCCTACATATTTTATCAATACATAACTACGAAATTGTATTATTCTATTTTTAAATTACACTTAATACATTTACATAATGGGTAATAAATAATAGTAGACAATATACGAGGGTGAATCAAATATCGGAATTTAGTAAAAGGAGGGTATTTATTTATTATTGTAAAAAAATCATATGTTTTATTTTCCTACATAGTAATACATTTCTCCCAGAGAAGTGGATGTTTCTTAATGCCATTACCGAAGAATGTAGTCTGTCATGTCTCTACATTTTGGCCACTGTGAAAACGGCATCTTCTGATTTCGTCTGTGTGAAAAGTCAAACAGAGACAAGTCAGGGCTATAGGACAAGTGTTCTAATATATCACAATAATTCTTCTCTAATTTAAAGCAGCTGTTTGTAACCGAGCGTTGTCAGAAAGGGCAGGCCTCGTCTTCTCTGTTTCATGAGCCAGTTTCGAGTCTGTTACAACCAGTGTTGCCTAATTTCTGGAAGGTTGCTTTTGGTAAGCCAATTCGTAAAATAAATAGTAAATTATGTTGGTGAGTCTCATATACTACCAAGAATATACTCGGGGTTTTAAATCCTAAATAATATATCTGATGATATACATTCAACATCTGATAAAGGTGAAGTGTCAATTTGTACAATTTTTTTTGTAGGGTGAGTGGGTGGTCTCTATTCTAGCCTCCAATTAATAAATTATTCGCACGCGAGAGTTCTGAAAAAAAAATTAAAGCTTGCAGATAGTCAGCGATAAGATTTGATAATTATTCATTCTTATGTTATAAACAATTATTAATTAATAAAACTCTAGTGCAAATTTTACTGATTGGAGGGTTGGAAAGAAAGCACCCACCCACCCTAAATATACATTCTTACATCAATTACAGATCATCTTATAGCTTTCAGAAATACACACATCAAAATCATTAATATCAATTTAAAAAAAAAACTAGGGGTATTTTAGTATAAATATGAAAAGCCTATGTAGGGTGGGTGGGTGACTTCTTACACACACACAAATTTATAGAAATGAAACTCACTTATAACTTTGTATAACACGTAATTTATTTTTGTGACTTTGTAACGAAGTAGAAGCCCTCAACATCAACAATATCATACAAATCTATATTTATAGAAAGGCTTTACCTGTTATACATCATTTTCTTTCTTTTTCCTCTTTAACTACGATTAGATCCTGTTCGTTTTTCAAACATTTATAGCTGCATTTTGGACGTTGAGCTCCAGCTTTCGTACCATCTTGATGGTGGTCTTTTTGATCCTCTGGCAATTTTTAGCCGCCTGGTTTTAACCAAATTGTCTGTGTGTTTGTCTGTTTACAATCAATTGTAACCAATTTTTTAAAACTTTTTTTAAAATGTAAAAATCAAACTAAACAAATTAAAAAATCTTAAAATCAATTAATACATTTATAATTAGAAAACTTGTACGTCCCTAAATTACTATTAAAAAACTATTATTGGAACTAGCGTACCCTTGACCTACCTCAATACACCAAATATTTCCCTTAGCGTACTCTTGACCTACCTTAATACACTCTGTATTAACCTATTCCATCAGTAGTGCAGAAAGAGTCAAGGTCATAACGCGCCAATGCGTAATCTGTTGGGGCAGGTCAGGAATACGCTAGACTAATAAACGAATAATTAAGGTAGGTCAAGATTACGCTTGAGTAATGAAAAAAAAGTCACGCTAGCTATAACATGTTCTTTTTAAAAGGTTAACAAAACATTTGATTCATCCCTAGTTCTGTTAAAGTGTGCATAATCTATCGAAATAATTTTGCCCAACTCGTACAGTAAAGCTGCATCTCGAGTAAATTCTGATTTGCATTCCTTCTTGTTTGAACTTGGTGCTTAACCCCTCAAAATCAAAATTTTTGCTATTTGGAAATAATGACAAAGTGTGTAAACATTTACATAGCAAGCTAATTATTGAATTAAATGGTGCACCCATTCCGCATTCTAGGGGTGCCAAGAATCTAGGTGAAATCGTTGATAATTCCTTCAGACACAAAAATTAAATTACTAGGTATATTCAAATCTTTTACTATAACTTAAAAAATTATACCCTCATTCGCCTTGTCTCATTTTTCTTATTGTTTAAACTTCGACAGTCATTGCCATTGATATAACTTCAAACCGTATAAAAAATGTACAAAATTCTTGTCTACGCTTCAAATACGCAATTCGAAAATATGATAAAATATCTCACAACCTAAAAGATAAAGGAGGGTGAAGGGAGACTTGTGAGTAGGCTCAAAGTGTTTTCTAAATTGACATCTGTAAGCCGAGTACGATTCATATATTTTTAAATTAATTTTCTTGATTGAAAAAAGCTGCTCACATTTTTACGTGCTTACGAACGTGCAAATTATTTTTCTCGCGAAAACTCTCAGCTATGGATACTTTTTTTTGGAAAGGTATGTTCTGTAAAATTCCACATCATCAAATTTAGACTTCTTGAAGTTCGTTCAACTCCATTTGTAGGTGAAGAGGAGCATCTTCCACATTACACTTAGACGGATTTGCAAAAATATTGATAGTGCTATCCATATTCTTAAAATCGCAAAACCGATCAGTGAATTCATCTGACAGTAATTTCAGTTCTTCAGCATAGTGACCGTAATTAATATTTTCGTGACTGGATAATGTTACAAAATGAAAACAGTGTTTACTTTTCATTTGTGTTTGCCACAAGCGAATTTTGTTTTGAAAAGCTTTAAGATGACTATACAGCTGATTTACCAATTGCCCTGGTTTTTGAAGCTTTAAGTTCAGGTCGTTTAAGTGTCTACCAGGAGTGGCAAGTCGTAAATTTGCGACAATTGTTTCTCTTTCATTTACATAAAATCAGTCATAAAATCTGTTTAGTATTTTGCCTTTGCTTAGCCACCTTACTTCGCGATAGTATATCACAACATCGTGTTCTGAAGAGAGTTCGTTCAAAAATGATTTAAACTGGCGATGGTTAAGACCGTGGGATCTAATGAAATTAACGGTATTTACTACCTCATCAATAACATTTTTCAGTCGAATAGACTTAGAGCACACGTTTTGTTGGTGAATAATGCAATGCAGAATTATTAAATCACTCACTTGCACGTTCATAACATAGCGGTTGCTGTTTCCTTCATAATTTCGATATAACCTTTTCGTGAACCGACCATTGAAGGTGCACCATATGTGCACACTCCAACTAATTTACACCACTGCAAGACATATTGCTCAAAAATACTTTTCACCGTAAGCGGCCGTAAAGGCAGTATTTCCTCAGTCACTACAGATTCTTCATCAACTGTGTTAGATAAATCTGTACTCTCCTCCAAAGTAATAGAAAATGTTTGAAAACCAGCCAATATATCGTCACTATTTTTATGACTTTCTTTTTCACTGAGCACAAAAGTTCTGCAACATCTGCTAGGTACTCTTTAAAAAAATGACTTCGATGTTATTTTGTAACTAACTATAAAACTAGCTTTAACAAAACTGTCTAGATTTGATCTTTGTAAATGGAACAGTTGTACTTGATAATTCTTAATGTATTATGGTTTTGTCGAATATTTTTCTTCGATATACATTAAATCATTACCAATTAAAGCTCCATATCTAAAGATGAAATTAGAATAGCTGGTCGTAAACTAAGAAATAGGGTGACCGCTGGACCTGGTAATATTCCAAGTTTTTTTATTAAAGATTGTGCATCAATATTTGCTAAACCTTTATAGGTATTGTATAATTTGGTTGTTAATTGTGGCCAATTTCCATCCATCTGGAAAAGAGCACGTGTGTTCTGGTAACAGGTGATCCATTTAACGTCAAAAACTATAGGCCAATCTCTATTCTTTCTATTATTGCTTGCTCTCTTGAGATAATTATCCATAATAAACTTAACGCTAGTACTAGAAACTTGTTATTAACTTGTCAACATAGATTTATGGAAAGACGTTCAACTCTAACTAATCTGACACATTGCCGATGTATTAATAAATAATCAAGGATATGTGGACGTTACATATTCTGATATACAAAAGGCATTTGTTTGATTATTTTATATTACCTAATAGAATTGGCCCCAAATTAGATCCTTGCAGTATCCCTGAAGGGGTTTAAAAGTAAGAGGACATTAAGCCATTAAATTCTATGTATTGTTTGCTATTTGTTAAATAATTTTTAATCAACGTAAGAAAAATAAATCACTATTATTATTTAGCAAATAGCAAACAATACATAGAATTTAATGGCTTAATGTCCTCTTACTTTTAAACCCCTTCAGGGATACCGCAAGGATCTAATTTGGGGCCAATTCTATTTCTTATCTTTATTAATAATCTAGCTGTAGAAATCCGTTGTGATAAGTTATTATTCGGGGGATGACTTAAAACTCTTTAGTACAATTCGTAACATTAAAGATTGTATAAACCTTGTGTAAGCGTAGACCGGTGGTGCATTAATAATAAATTTAAATTACATAGAGAAATTGAAAAGTGCAAAACATTGTCTACTACACAACTATCAAAGATCTTGGGTTGTACCTTGATACTGAATTACATACAAAAATAATATAAATAATATTCATCCAAAATTCTACTACTACTACTCATCATCATCCTAGATGATCTTCCACTCGTACCCTGAATTCTTCCGCTGTTGATACTGTCAAACAGGAACGCACCAGAAACCAATTAACCATATTTAGCGGATAGGAATTAGGAATAATACACTTGTTCTGTTTCATATATTTACTTTCAGTTTCCAGACACGTGTTTCGGCAATTGCTCGCCATTCTCAAAGGAGAATAAAAATTAATGATTCACTCATAAACCAAGCTAACATGGGAAGCATAATTAAAAAGGATTTCCTACAAGCTAATAAACACACACATGAACGAAACAAACAAGACCTAAAAACAATTAAATCCATCGTATCCAAGAGGGAAAAAGACTAGCTAGTAATTTGTAAAGCAGACAAAGGGAACACGATCACTATCCTGAAAAGAGACCAATACATAGATAAAATTGAGGATTTCCTAAATAATAGTAATTTCGAACCTTTACCTAAAGACCCAACACCAACATTCCAAAAAGAACTTAAAACAAAACTGAAAAATGCACAATAAAACAAGTGTATTATTCCTAATTCCTATCCAGTGAGTTATATGTTTCATCAAGAGTGTAGCAAAGCAAGTATCAATCATAACCATATTTAGGTTTATTTTGCCAAAAGTTCAGGCATTTTTGTCCCTAATATGAGAATTATATGTCGTCTTGACTGACATATCATAGAGAGCAGATAATCCAATTAGTACACAAAATTCTACTCGAGATTTTGACTCAACTAAAAAATATTAAACATTTTATATCATACGTTTATAATACTGTTGCTTAGTTTCAAATCATATTTATCAAAACCAAAAAACAATCATTGGAATATATCCAACGTAAACTTTTTTAAAGTATTTGTCATTTAAAACTAAGATCAAAGGATTTCTAATAACTTTTTATGGTCTCAATTTGATATGAAATGTCATTGAAAAAGTTCCGTGTAAAATGGACTTAAATATGCCTGCAATGGCTAAAATATTACCGAAAGGTGAAAATGCTGTGCGATAGGAAATTTCATCATATGAAGCAAAAAAAGGTCTGAGTGGAAGAACACGCAGTGAACTCCGCCTGTAAGTCCTGTGAGCTAAATTTTTGTAATATTTTTATGTGTATTTTGAAGTTTTTGATATAATTGGACTTTGTAAAGTAAAATAAATATAAAATATAAATATAAATATATAAATATATGTAATCTTTAGAATTAAGAAGAACAATAATCACTGCAAAACTTTGATAAACTTTCAATAAAAATCGATTTTTATGTTCTTCGTATTTCTTCTTGTAGTCACCGCATATTTCATTGTAATCAATTAAAAAAATGCTGATGTGACCATTTGCAGATATTTTTCAAACTTAGAAAAGTATTAAAAAAAAAACAAAAAAAAACGTCTCGAGTAAACATCCCCATCCGGTTTATGAATGTTTTCCAAAAGTTGTTCTGAATTTGTAAGGCTGATTGCCCATTTTTTTAAATTTACACATTACATAATAGTTATCTTAATTTTTTTATTATCTAAAGAACAGTCTTCCTTTTTTCATATGTATGTAATTATCCCTGTAACTGAATACTTTCTTACACTGAATTGAATAATTCACTATGTTTTAACCACGTTATAATTCACTTCATAATGACGATAAAACGTCGAAACTCGAGTGGTGCTGTGTTGTTTAGATTGATATAATTGTGTGGCTACACGTTATATAATATTTTTACAACAATTATTTGTGGTTAAAACATAGTTAACTTTTCAATTGAGTGTGAGTATGGATTACCACGTAGTAACGGTCACAACCATTCTCATTATTGAATACTTTCACTTCGGATCTCAGTAGTACATCTATGTTTATGTTTAGAACTGTTAATTGTTTCTCTTATATTGAACTGTCTGTGTGATCTATTTACGAGGTATGAATCTTTCAGTTTAAAAACGTAGTCGCTAAAGTTGTAATGCTTAAGTTTTAATCATAGAGACGTTGTTCTCAAAGTAGTAATCCGATATAGAAATGTCACTACTCACGATCATGATCAACTAGTTTACCGGTTGATCAAATTATAATAGAGTTACCTAGTTTACAGGCCGATGAAGACACACCATAGCTGGCCCATAAGAGATAGTCGCTATAGGTGAAGATGTCTAACACAGAGACGTTGTAGTCCCAAAAAAAGATCTTACTACCCTCGGTCTTCTTGCTATCAACTGGTTTACCAGTTGGTCAAGCTGTCCCATGAGAGATAGTTGTTATAAGAGAAGCAGTCAAAAATTGAGACGTCGCTTCTCCGAGTAGTATTCCTAAATAGAGATGTTACCACTCTGCTTTCTGATTATTTTTCTTTGATAAGATGAGAGAAAATCCATCAATGAAACCCTTATAGTACCAACTAAAACCACTCCTCTGCGATCGCAGTTGTTGTGACTAGTCAAGGGCAAAGAGGTCTTTTTTAGTCGGCACTTCCTTGGTGAGTGCTTTCTGGACGTCACGTCCAGGATGTCGAATTGCGTTAACTTGCGTACTGTGACGTATGGAATCTTCCTCGGCTTCTACAAGTTGGTCTGCGAAACAAAAACTTGTCTGCGCGGTCTTTTTCTCTTTAAGATTATAAATTTCACGACAGTCAATATGCAGAGTGACCAACATTTATAACTTTATAACCTGATACAATAGATATCACATCCATTTATTATTGTTTGAATCCAATCCACATAAGTATTGAAAGAAATGGGTTTAATAATGGATCTTCTAAATCTGTCCAACATCTTCGCTTCTCATTTTTTAGTTTGAAAGCACTTTTCTTCATGAGAGAAGAGAAAATCTATAATGAATTAATAGGGTAGTAGTAGTATCGGACTCCTACCTAATAAAACTCCTCCGTGATCACTATTGTCATATTGTGTAGTTCAGAACCAAAAGGTCTTGTCTAGTCTGGTTACCAAAAGGTTTTGTCTAGCCCGGTTTCAAGACTTTGGGTTATCCGATCATCCTAAGTGCTGTGTTTCGCAAAAGACTTAGGGTTTTTGTGTGGGATAATTGAGTACTAATTAGAATCTTATGTGGCCTTCATTGTTTGCTATCAGCAGTGACATCTATTTCTGGAGGTTTATTCTAGGGAGAGGGAGCTTCCGCCCAGTTTGCTGTAGACGTTTACAGCCCTCAACTTCTCCCTGAATTAATTATTTGGATAATTTTGTGATCTTAAAATTGATTAACCAAAGAAATTAAAATATATACTAGAAGAAATGTATTGATACAGTTTTGGTATCTTTCAACTTCTCATCAATTTTCGATATTCCCTTTATTTCCGTGGTGCGGTGGCTTGATTCAGTATTAAAAACATATACTTCAGCGTTTAATAAAAGAACGCCATCGAATTGGGTATCTAACATTCAAGGTCTCGCCACGCTTCGTCCCTCGACGGAAGGGATCATTCATCTTCTAGCGGCGCGGCATCTGCTCCCAGAAACCCGGAGAAAAAGGATTCGCATTTTTGGGCCGGTGTTTTATAAGCAATTAACCGTTAATGAATGTTGATGCTACGTCTGGTGAATGCATTATGATCCCCGGCGTGGGCGCACATCCGGAATAATCGGTTTGGCGTGTCCATCAGGGTATGAAACGGATAGTGCGGCGAGTTCTTGCGGACGGTCCACATCCGACGATCGGTCGACTTTCGGAAGCTAAACAATTATGGTTTTATGTAATTAAGTCGTAATAAATCACCCGAGGGGCGGCCGTATTGTTGAGTGAATGTATTGTGGCGAAGAGAGAGAGAGAGTGAGTGGTATTATCGAAATCTAGGGTTAAAATGAATAGAGCGGACCATCGCCACGTCCATTACCATGTTTGAAAGGGACACGACACGGTAATTGGGAATATCATCTGCGGCATATTGCCTGATTTATAGTTACCAACACCATCCACATAAATTATATCCCTGCCCGGTGTGTTGCAATTAATCCTCTGGTCCACTTACGTTTTGCTTTATTTCTCCGCAAAATCTATGGGCTGATTTATCGTTTTATTGTTCGGCCCTTCTGCGTCCGCCAATAAGCATTTTTAATCACTGTTCCGCGCGGATCCAATTAAAATGGCAATATCACGTATAAATCATCTTGATCCAACAAACAAAAAAAATGTTACGCTCACCTGTGTGATGGTTTCCGTTCGTTACGCTCATTTATACAGTGAAAAAAAAATTTAAAAAAATAAAACGGATTTTGTTACGTTTGATTTTTTTTAATTAAAGGAAGAATGAAGTCATTTATGTCTAGTGTAAATGCATGCATCTATAATATTGAAACTCGTCTGGATGTTACAGTTTGTACTGCAGAATTAGGCTTAACAAACTTTTTTATATATATATAGCGAAGATAGATCGATTCTTAATAGTGATGAATCTCGATGGGAAAGGGTAGATATTTTATAGGTGATAAATAAAACTCTATTCAGTTTTTAATAGTTTATTAATGTCGATACACTGCGACAATTGTTTCGCTACACAGTGGCTTCATCAGGCAGATGAATGGGAATGGGAAGTGTATAAAATTATAAATATTTCCATCAAATATTGAAATGTCACATTTTTTTTTGTATTTTCGGCATTATTTTCTACGACTCGTCATCATCATCATCAGATAGCGATTTGGGCGCGAATCCTTTAATAATTTGTAACAATTTTCACAGGTGCAAGTCGTATATCCACGTCGCTCCAATCTGCCACCCGGCGACGGATTATAAATCAATTGAAAATGCACGGTTTTCCTTTTTCCACTTGTTCCGTTCCGGTTGTTCCACTATCAAACTTGCCTAATTTAATATTTCCGACCGGTCGCAATCAGCGAATTCGAGTCGAGCGGAAACGGGAATTTCATTACGACTTTTATTAACTTAACCAGAACGGCAGACGTTGATAAATATGACGGCGTAATTGTATTCTTTTATACACGTTTATATTACTATTGTATAATTTTTATTACCTTTAGAATATTATTTTAAATTTTGCCTTAAATAGTGTCACCAGCTCTTGAAAAATAGTTTCCAGCCTTCATATATGGTAAGTAGGGCTGGGTAAACTCCATCAATTCCTGAAGATATACTGAATACTTGTTGCGCTACTTTCTTGATGGAACCATATTTTCAAATTGGGTAAAGTAGAACACTTGTTTTGTTCTATAATTTTATTTTCAGTTGCCTGACACGTGTTTCGATCGGTTAGGATCATTTTGTCAGGCAACTGAAAATAAAACTATGGAACAAAACAAGTGTTCTACTTTACCTAATTTGAATTCCTGAAGACTTAAATGGTGAGAATATTTGAATAGGTCAGGTTATCTTGGGTCCTGTTATTATGTTTGAGGCTATATTCCAACATTCATGAAGGAGTATGGATTTCTTGCTGGTCTTCATCCCTGCCCTAGAATATTAGAAGCGATGTTTAGGTCATTAAGCATAGACACTATTTTGGCATGAGGCATGTTGTCGAACGTCTTGTTTAGGTCCGTTTAGCACTGCGTATCCAGATTTTCGGAGATTGCTGAAGTGATATTAATCAAATTGTTTGTTGTGAATCAGCCAGCCATAATTAATGAAAATTGAACGCTTTTATATTAATAATATTACATTAAAAATATTTGTCTCCTCAAAAATTTTGGAGAAATAGCTAGGTAGAGCAATTGGCCCAAAGATTTTAAAATGTTTTTGTTCTCCTGACTTATGAATAGAATAATTCTAACTTGCTGAACTAAAGGAAGGAAATATGAAAAATATTTGAAGTGTTTTATTGCTGTTTACTTTCAAACAATTTATTTATTTAGTATTTATATCGTTTTCTATTTGCGATTCAACATTTTGTACAACTTTGCCTTTAAAGGAGATTATGGTATCATCTAAATACAAGATTGTTGACTTATGTGATGGTTGAGAATTTATGTAGACTAAAAATAGAAGTGGGCCAAAAATTGAGCCTTCAGGAGCATTATGCATCATATATTTTATTTTCTGCAATTGAATTGTTAAATGATACTTTTCAGTGAGTTCTAAAAAGTCCAACTTTACCTGTGATAAGAAGAGGAGGATTCTAAAACTGTTTAGCTCTATTACTTTTCATAATTTGCCTTCTACTTTCATATAAGGTGAATGTTTTTAATTGACTATTTTTCCTTTGATAGAAGAAGATGGTTTTAGATAAAGCAATCTCTTCTACTATAGGAGAAGACTGTTTTAGAATAAACTATCTCTCCTATAATAGGAAACGAAAGATCTATTATACAATTTATTGAATGTTTTCGGCATTTTTGAACGAACTTCTAAATAATTCTTAAATTGCAAAAATTAGTATTTTTATTTTTTTTAACGTTCTTTGAGGATTTTTTTTCAGAAATTTCTAGAAGCTTTCTTCCAGATTTCCTTCAATATTTTTGAAATATAAAGCAATCTATTAGGAATTGTTTCGATTGATTTTGTGGAGAATTGTCCACTTTTTATTGCCACATTTTTTATCCTAATTTCTATCAATATTCTTCATTTTAGATCTTTTTTATAAACGTTCTAAAATTTTCCAGAAGCTTAAGTAATTTCGTCAAGATATTTAGAAGGTTTTTTGAGGGTACTAAAATTGTCTACTTTCTAGAATTTTCCAGATTTTAGATTTCTAGATTTTTTTACAGTTATTTGAATTATCAGTTTTCAAATTTTATATCCTATAGATTTCGCTGAATTTTTTAAATTGAGGTTCCTAAATTTTTTATATTTTGTCAAAGTTTTCCAGAAAAAACATTATTTCTTAGTAGTTTTTCTTCTAAAATTGTAGAACATTAGAATACTAGAACTTTCTATTGGTTTTTTCACAATTTACCTTTTTCTGTTGGAATTTTGGAGAATCGTTAAAACTCTGCACTAATTTTTCGTTTAGATTTTTTGATTGTTTTTTGTTACTTATTTTATCATATTTTTTTTATTGAGAATAAAGAAAACACTTTTTATTTTTTATAGCACTTTAAATTTGATTGATTACCGTGTAGTCGAAACTAGTCACTGAAAATAAAATTTAAAGTAATTGATACTGGTAGAGCTACACTCTTGATGGAACGAGATATGTAAATTCAATGGGGTAAAACACTTGTTAAGTTCCATAATATTTTGACACGTGTCAAAATATTATGGAACTTAACAAGTGTTTTACCCCATTGAAAATTTAAAGTGGTATAAAAAAGTAAAAGTGTTTTCTTTATTCTTAATATTGAAATTGACCACCTAGTGAACGCCGTTAAGATCCAAGAATTATATGTTTTTATATTATCCAGCATTTTCTCATAGATATATACTTTTTTTTAAATTTTTAAGCATTAATTCACGAACTTATAACGTCTTTTCTCCAAATTCTCCAATATTTTCTACCCTCTTTGTTGTATTTTATAAGATATGTTCCTTCTAAATTTCTCAAATTTTTCTTGACATTAATTAAAGGATTAATTAAGCACTATTTTTATATTAATTAATCCTTTTATTAACATAAAAATAAATGTTCCATTACGTGTTAAGTGAGAAGTTAATTAATCGTTTCTTGATATTGTTTTTTTTAATTTCTACATTTCTTATCTTGTAGTGTCTTGAGTAGTTTTTTCTTTTAGGTCTCCAAAATGTTTTTTGATGGTCCTAGAATTTGGATTTTTTGCAATTTTTCGTTAAAATTCCTAGAATTTTACCTTGTAATGATTTTGAAATTTTAAAGCAATTCTTAAAGGATGTTTTCATTTAAATTCTGGAGAATTATCCACTTTTTTTTCTTATATTTCATCGCATTTTCTATATATATTCAATAATACTCTTCCAGTAAAACCTAAAGTGTTATTATTTTTAGAAACTTAAGCATATTCATTAAAATTTTCACGATATTCTTTGAAGGTACTTAAACTGTCCAGCAATTTATCTTCGAGATATCTAGAGTTTTCTAGATTTTTACTTGAAAAAAAAATAATTTGTGTTTGTGTTTGTCTTTTCTTGTGTGGTGAAACAATTGTAGCAGTGTATCTACAAAATAAAGCAAAACAGTCGTATTTTTTATTTAATAATTGCATAACGTGAAGTTTCGCCAAGTATCAGCCTCATCAATCCGATTTTCTAACAAATGGCATACAGGGTCAATTATAAAAGTATTGCGCTTTTTCTGGGAAAATATATTTATTGATCGTAGAATATATATATATATATATATATATATATATAAAAGAAATTGAGTTTCTTTAAATAAGATAACATAAATAAATAAATGGGTGATATAAACAAATAATAAAAATTGTAACTTGGTATAACTTTTTTTTAATTTGTGAAGAATAATGTATAACGAAGTAGAAGCCTCCACCGTTAACAGTTTTATGTAAACAAAGTTTATTTTATCTTATTTAAAGTTTTTAAATATGTATTACAAAGTGAAAACCTCTACAATCAAATAACAATGGGTATCGTTTTGATGCGAGACTTGTTCGTTCACAATTTCTTGCTGCGGGATCTAATTTTCTGTGTCACTCGCTGCTCTGCCTTTTCGTTTCTGAGTTCGTCTCATTTTGAATCAAATCCATCAATTCTTGACAGGGCGAAACTCAAAGTTTCTTCTCGGTCCGAACGCGAAACTTCGCGGACACGTTTTCGTCGATTCTGGCCATTGTTTTGCAATCTCCTTGAGCGCCTTGTATCATCTCCTAAACTGTGACCTTGAAATGCAATCAGCTTGAAGCATCCGCAATGTTTTGGTTAAATTCTGTCCAAACCGCACACAAAACTTTATTCAAGCGAAGTTGAAAAACAAACTTCACGTTAAAGCACGTCTTCCCACTCAGATTGCTCGGGGCAAACTGGTGACCGTTTTCATTGGTACGAAATACCCTTCACCATATTTCCCCATCTGTTTTACACCGTTGCAATAGATAATCGATTCACAATAACCTCATACGCATTACTTTTATAATAGACCCTGTATTATTTACTCGTTCCGTGATGGTAGTATAATTCTAGTTTGAAGACATACATTAAAAAATCGTAGAAAAGTAACTATTTCAAAGAACATGGAATACATTATACCAGGAGAGGAATCTTTAAGATGGAGAGGTTATGCATTGTGCTCTGCTAAAGTACGATTGGAAAAATAAATAAATGGGGGAGTAAGGTTATGAAACTGTGAAGGTATTTTAAGTAAGATTGCTTACATAGAGAGGAAAAAAAGGAATTTCTGTTCATGTTTAAAGTATTTAAAAGTGTGGATTATGAGGTAGTATGAGAAAAAGGATTAACACAATTATTATAAAGTTGAATACTTTTTTAAAGTGCGCAATTCAAATTTTAAAACCAATGTAGTTTTGATATTCTGCTTTTTCGCATGTAATATTTGATACGTTCTGTTTACGATCTACCGCACGCGATTAATGTACACCCACGATTTTCCAGGTTCTGCCCTTAACTTTATTGGTTCCCAAAATTGCGTTACTTCTGTTTTTCTTGCGTTTTCTGTGTCCACTGTGATAAAATAACCGTCTGTGGAGATGTTAACCGGCGCTGAATTGCTTTGTTGTGCATCATTTCTGTTGTGTATACTCTCTTCTGCTACAATTGATTGACATAGAGGTATCAATTTTTCAGCTATTGTTCGGTGTTGACTTTGATTCTAATTATTGTTATTATTTAGCATTGCAACTTCAGAAAACGATTTTGATGAAATATTACTAACCTTTGCTTAAGTTCCACGTTTTTTTGTTCTTCTTCAAGCCACTGAATTCTTTTTGCATCAGTTGATTGCTTAATTTTAGTTGCTTTATCCAGCTTTTTCATGTTCATGTATGCCTCCTTTTCGTAGTCTATTTCCAGAACATCTTCCGTTGGTAGGTATCTTACTGAAAATTATTAAATGGAATAATTTAATAAAGATATTACTGAAAAAAGTCTAGAGTTCCTTTCAAAGATTTTCCAGTAAATTCTTTATCAAATTTTTTGAACAATTTGTGAAATAACTTAATCAATAAATTTTTAACTTTTGAAAAATAACAATGCTGGAAAAATTGAGAAGGAAATTACTGGAAATTTTCTAGAAATTGCGGAGAATATTCTAGAAATATTTCTGTAAAATTTTCAGATCATTCAAGTCTTTTTTTTCTGAAATTGATTTTGCTGAAAATTTTAAGAAATCTAAAAGTAAATTCTAGAAATCAGAAAGAACATCTCTACAAAAAAAAACTTTAGACAAGTCTAGATACTTTTAAGAAATTTTAAAAATATGTTTTAATACATTAATAAAACTTGAAGAAATTACTAGAAAATTCTCCAGAAGTTTTCTAGTAATTTTTCTATGAGATTATTCCAATTTTTTTTATGAACTAATTTTTCTGAAAGAGATTTTGCTGAAAATTCTAGAAGCCTTGAAGAAAACGATTACAGAAAAATAGAGTAATTGAGATAATACATTGCTGGAGAAGAAGTCTGTGTCCCTTCGAGAAATTCTAGAAAGTTTTTTGCGTTTTCTTCAAGTAGGTTTTTATATCCGTTTATTTAATAAAATATTATATATTAGAGGCTATAACGACGACTTTAATAAGAAATTAAGAAGACCTAGTTATAGATTACCAATAATATCTTAGTTCTATAAAAGTTAGGTTAAATACATATAATAATAATAATAATTTCAAACGAAAATAAAATTATAGTTGATGCTTGAAGCCATTACTTTGTGATACATTTTGAAAATTAGGACGATAAATAAAATTCACTTTGTTGTTATTGTGTGTGATAACAACAAAGTGAATTTTATTTATCGTCCTAATTTTCAAAAATAAAATTATAACACAAAGAAGTATGATGGCGTCACCAACATTAATTACCTTAATAATCCACGAATGCATTTCATGTTTCAGTATTGATTTAGCTCTAATTAATATGGCCCTCATGTGCTTTGATCAAATAATTGCATATGCTAATATGTGGGTAGGTGAGTGGGAAAGTTTCGTTGATGAAGAAGTGGTGAAGTTAAACAACTTTTTTTCCGTGCGAGCGAGTGTGTGTGTGTCTGTTAGGAAATTGAAGTTACGTGGGTTCCAGAATTTGGCTGGTTAATTTTCGTGAATGAAACTTTGCCCGGGACGTGATTAATTTGCTCTTCGGATTTCAGACGGCGTTGAAACGGAGTTTGCTTGCTGTACTTTGATAATAAATAATTTAATATTTATATACTATGTTTTTTGAATGTGTAAATAACAAGCCCATTTTTGACATTAAAAAATCGGGGGTTGTATCTGTAACTGGAAGGGAGTTGGAGATAGGGATCATATTTTAATGTTGAAGACTATCAATTTATTATTTAAATTTGACGTGTTTTGATGTGCAGTAACCGAAATATTGAATTTATTCCATTTGACTTTTATTATTACTTTAAATCTCATCAACTTATTGGGCATCAACGCGCAAAAAGTTAGGCTTTATGTAATGCAGAGTCTAATTCACTTAAAGACCCTCCGTTAATTATTTCCACCACCGGAACTCTCTGTTTCTTCCACCACCCCCGAAAACAAAAAAGAAATACTAACTTATTTACGGCCTTCGACAATGTAAAACATTTTTTATGCCGGGGCGTAAAGAGATAAAGCTGATCCTTATTATCCCCGGCTACCTTTTTTCTTGCTGACTCCACGTGATTTTCCTAAATATCCCCACTTTTATTATTTACCCTCGAACTCGGCGCGGCGGGAGGCTAAAAAAAAAAAGAGCGCGTGCATCACAAAGTTGCTCAAAATGGGATTAAAAAGAACCCCGGCTGAACTTCTGCAGAAAAGTGCGTATACACCTAAAACCCTCGCAACTTTTCTATTTTGCAAGAGGAAAGGGCAAAAAGGCGAAAAGGGACACGGCGTAATGCACCCGCCCACCCCTTTGTAGAGGATTTTTCGCTCTAAGTAGTTTTGTACTAATAAAATCGTCGTTCCCTTTTTGACATGCAAATGCGATATAAAAACTAATAAAAAAGTTTTTCGGCCGAAAAGCTGTATCATCTCTATGCGGTAATCCAAGTTATATTTTAATAATTCCCCGCTCTCACGAGCGAAATTGCTCCATTAAGGACTTTATAGACTGTGTTTTATTAATTATTTTTATAGCTCGTTACTTTAAATTAAAGCACTAAACTAAATATATCACAAGTTTTATTTATATGAATATAAGCGCACACTTTGATAATTCAAAGGTTTATTTTATACACATTTATATCGTTTTCATTACACATCATATTTATTAATATTAAATATAGAAAAAAACTGTCTATCTACTGTATTTATTCATTCATTCATTATTAACTAATTAACGTGATCGTGTCTTTAGAATTCAGGGCGCGATTTCCCATTTCATCTCATCTCTTAATTTATTTGCCGGCGTTGTATTTTTTTCCCTTCCTTATTTTCGAATAAATTCCAATATATATATTTTTTTCGGGCGTCCCGGGCGTGCATTATTCAGGGGGTGAGGGCGGCGCTGAGAAATGCGGGGTTTCACGTTAAATTTGAATTTCTGGTAAATTGGGGCCGCGATACAAATTGACCTTATCCGTATTCAAAGTAGCTTATTTTTTTTTCTCGTCTTTGCTGCCGCTCGCGAAACGCGTTCATTTTCATCTCGTCTTCATAAAAAATTTTACTGTTATATTATTTTTTAAGACGGCATAAAGCCGAAACACAGTTATTTTAGTTCAGCATCGGTTTCCACTTGTTTATTTATGCCGTTTGGTATATAAATTTTTGCGTGTATACAAATATCTTTTGATGCATATTTTTATTTTTATTTTACGGTTTAGAGGGTGCGATAGTAGCCGCTTGCACACCCTACATGTATTTTTCTAATTCTATCAATCTTTGGTTTCTTTTAAGCTACAATTAATTATTGGGTTGAATATTTAACGATTTTGACTATAAAAATTAAGGGCGATTTTTTATTGAAAGAAATAATTTTATACAATTATAAACATATTGACCATTTTGCCATCTTTTGAGGTAACATAATGCAGTCACGCTCAAAGAACTTCTCACCTAAAAAATTAAGCAAGCACTGCTTAACACCATGGTCTAAATTGAATTGTTTACCATTTCAAAAGTATTGCAAAGGTCAAAACAAATAGTAGTCGGAGTATTGAGCCCATTAAAAAAATTCTATCTTTTAAGACTTAAAAGTCATCTTTAGCCTTACTTCTGTTCTGAATCCAGTCTTACAGATTTTCAAGCTTTAATATTTAAGCTTCTTATGATCATAAATTTTAAAACAAAAAGGCAGCAATTAAGAAAATCTACGTATTTCTTTTGTAGATTTTATAACAAAACTCCTTTGATTTTTAGGTTCTTCCAGATTTCTATTCAAAATTTTTCAGACTGTAGGTCACATACGATCCCATTTCTGTTTATTTTGAGCGTTCGTCAAGCTAAATTTTCCAACCAGAACACCAGAACAGAACTAAGCTCCAGCAACTTCTGGCAGGTCACTAAACTTGTTTTCGATCTTGCGTTGTTATGGAACACAACAATTATGGCCAATTTTCGTTGATAGCTTCATACAATTTGTCCACTTAATGAAAGTACACCGTCGTATTGATGATTTGGTTCACTGACAGCAGCTTAAAATACACGACGACTTTGTAATCCCACCAAATTGAGAGTATTACTTTCTTTTGATGGATATACGCTTTTTTCCATATCTTTTCTCCTTAGTCTCCTATTGCCATCTATAGTCATTAATCTGTATCTTTCAACTTTTTTCTGTACATCACTTGCCATCTTTTCTGTTCATCCAGTCTTCACCTTTTGCTTTTTAAATTTTTTAAATCTTACGCTTAGTCTTTCAACTTTCTTTTTTGTCGCCACATCAATTATTTTTCAATAATCTAATATTTACATATTTTTTTGTCTTCTCAATTCTTCCATCGGCTTGTACTCAACAATGGAAACGTCAATAAAACAAAAGAAGAATGTGATAGAAAAAGTCAATAGAATTTGTTAGAAAATTCTATGTCTCAAAGAAATGTGGATTTTTTTATTTTTGATTATTTTTTTATTAACTTCTCTTCCAAATGTTAAAATTTTTTCAGAAACTTTTAATGACAATTCTATAATTTTCCAGAAATACTTTACAAGTACAGATTTTGTTTTAAAATTTTATAGCAAGATTTCTAGAAATCTTCAATAATAATATTTTCATTTTTCAAGAATTTTCAATTACTTTTATATTGTAGTCTCTAAAATTTTCCAGTTTTTATTTTACAATAAATTTTTTCCAGATCTTTAGAATTTACTAGCAAGTTTTTTTTTCAATGATTGGAAAATTTTTCATTATAAAATCTTCCAAAAAATGTATTCCTTGATAATTACAATGTTGTAAAACTTATTTTAAAAATTTTTTCAACATTTTTTTCTATTCATTATTGTTTTTTCAAGTCATCTAAAATTTTAGAAATGTTCCTTATGGGTTGCAAGAATTTTCGTTGATTATATTAGAATTTTCCAGGTTTTAATAATTTTCCGACAACTTTTCTGACAATATTTTTAAAAGTTTACACGAGGGATTTATATTTTGTATGCATATATTTTCCAGATTCAGAAAAATTTTCAACAATTTTTTACTTTTTGTGAATTTTTAGCTTCTGACAATTTTTTCAAGACTTCTAGATTTTTTAGCAACTTCTCTTTAATGTTTCATTATAAAATTTTTCAAATTACAGAACTTTTCATCATATAGTATTTCATAAAAAAAAATTCTAGGTTACAAGAATTTTCTTTGGTGGTAATAGAATTTTACATCAATTTTTCTTCCAGATTTTAAGGATTTTCCAGCAACTTTTTAAAATAATTTTTTAACAACTTTTCTTTGTTTATCATTTCATAAAGGATTTTTTTCTAGGTTACAAGGAATTTCTTTGGTGGTAATTGAATTTTACCTCAATTTTTCGTCAAGATTTTAAGAATTTTTCGGCAACTTTTTTTCAAAAATTGCAGTAATTTCCTTTCTAAGTTTCTAGAAGCATCTTTGAAGGTTTTAAAATTACTCTAGCAATATCTCTTAAAGAATTCTAGAATTTCCAATTAATATGTTTCATAAATTTTCAGTCATTTCGAATTTTCCATATTATTTTTTACTTTCTACAACTTTCTACCAATTTGTCATTTCTATTTTTGTTATTGTATTTTAATGATTAATTTAAGTTTTAATGCTGATTTTACTTTTTACAAAAAATAAATAAATAAACTTTTTTTTCTTTACAAAAAATTATTTTCCAAATTGCAACAACTTTCTCTGCAATTTTCTAAGAATATTTTAAATAGATTTTTAGCAGTTTGTAACAGCTTTTTCCATTTATTATTCCTTCAAGTTTTCTAAAAATTTTGAAAATACTAGAACTTTCTAGAAATCAGAAAAAGAAACTGCTAAACAAAATCTGTAGAATAAAATAGGAATATTTGAAGACTGTTTCTAGAAAACTTTAAAAAAAATTTAGAAATTCAAACTTATTGGAAAGAGAAAGTTCTCAAAATATTAAGAATTTTCCAGCAACTTTTTTGAAGTTTTTCCATTATTTTTCAAAAATTCCAGTTTTCAGTAATTTCCTTTTTAGGTTTCTAGAAGCATTTTGGAAGGTTTTAAAATGTTTCTAGCACTATTTCTTCCATAATTCTAAAAATTTCCAAAATTTTACGTTTCATGAATTTGTAGTGATTTAGAATCTTTGATATTCATTTTTACCTTTTTACAACCTTCTTCCAATATTTTAGATTTTTCCATCAACTTTTTTGTTTTTACAAAAAAATTAGTTTCAAATTACAATTACTTTCTCTGCAATGTTTTAAGAATTTTTTAATTAGATTTTTATTAGTTTGTAACGACGTTTTTCATTTATTATATTTCTTTAAGTTTTCTAAAATGTTTGAAAATGCTACAACTTTCTAGAAATCAGAGAAAGAAACTATTAAACAAAATCTGTAGAATAGAATAGGAATGTTTGGAAAATGTTTCTAGAAAACTGGAAGAAAAATTGTTAAAAATTTTTAGAAATTCAAGCTTATTGGAAAGAGAAAGTTCTCAAAAAAATTAAGAATTTTACAGCAACTTTTTTGAGGTTTTTCCATTATTTTTTGAAAATTCAAAATGTTTCTAAAAGCATCTTTAATGGTTTTGCTATTTTTCTAGCACTATTTCTTGCAGAATTCTAGAAATTTCCAATAATTCTACGTTTCATGAATTTTCAGTGATTTAGAATTTTTCATATTATTTTTTACTTTCTACAACTTTCTTTCATTTTTTTATTTAGATTATTCTAGCAACTTTTTTGTCTTTACAAACAAACAACTTTCTCTTCAATTTTCTGAGAATATTTTAACTAAATTTTTAGTAGTTTATAACAACTTTTTTTTTCATTTATTATTTCTTTTAGTTTTCTAAAATTTTTGAAAATGCTAGAACTTTTTAGAAATCAGAAAAAGAAACAAAATCTATGGACTAAAATAGGAATGTTTGGAAAATGTTTCTAGAAAACTGGAACAAAAATTGTTGAAAAATTTTAGAAATTCAAGCTTATTGGAAAGAGAAAGTGCTCAATAAATTAAGAATTTTCCAGCAACTTTTTGAGGTTTTTCCATTATTTAAAATAAATTCTAGTTTGCAGTAATTTCTTTTCTAGGTTTCTAGAAACATCCTTGAAGGTTTTAAATTTTTTTTAGCACTATTTCTACCAGAATTCTAGTAATTTCCAATACTTCTACGTTTCATGAATTTTTCATATTATTTTTTACTTTCTATAACTTTCTTTCATTTTTTTATTTAGATTTTTCTAGCAACTTTTTTGTCTTTACAAACAAACAACTTTCTGTTCAATTTTCTGAGAATTTTTTAACTAAATTTTTAGTAGTTTGTAACAACTTTTTTCATTTATTATTTCTTTAAGTTTTCTAAAATTTTTGAAAATGCTAGAAGTTTTTAGAAATCAGAAAAAGAAACAAAATCTATGGACTAAAATAGGAATGTTTGGAAAATGTTTCTAGAAAACTGGAAGAAAAATTGTTGAAAAATTTTAGAAATTCAAGCTTATTGGAAAGAGAAAGTGCTCAAAAAATTAAGAATTTTCCGCGAATTTTTTTGAAGTTTTCAGTAATTTCATTTCTAGGTTTCTAGAAGCATCTTTGAAGGTTTTGCAATTTTTCTAGCACTATTTCTTCCAGAATTCTATAAATTTCCAAAATTCTACGTTTCATGAATTAGTAGTGTTTTAAAATCTTTCATATTCATTTTTACTTTTTACAACTCTCTTCCAATTTTTTAGATTTTTCCATGAACTTTCTTGTCTTTACAAAAATTATTTCCAAAATGGAAGAGCTTTCTCTTCAATTTTCTGAGAATTTTTTAACTAGATTTGTAGTAGTTTGTAACAACTTTTTTCATTTATTATTTCTTTGAGTTTTCTAAAATTTTTGAGAATGCTACAAGTTTCTAGAAATTAAAAAAGAAACAAAATCTGTGGACTAAAATAGGAATGTTTGGAAAATGTTTCTAGAAAACTGGAAGAAAAATTACGATGGGATGGCATTTAAGCTAAAACATTAGATTTATATTATTTGCATATTCAACACTAACACTGTTATAGTTTTTAGGAATTTAAACTAGTAACAGTTGGCATGATGTTATATGTTTATGTAGGGTGGGTGGGTGGCCACTATCCCACCCTCCAATCAGTAAAACATACGTCCTAGATGTACCAAATTTATATTTACTTTAAAAAAGTGATCACTTATTTAACACGACTAATTAATAATTTCCTCGTGTAAGTTTAATTAATAAAACTTCTCGTTTATGTTACAAGAATTGGAGGGTGTGATAGTGGCCGCCCACCCACCCTACACATACAATTATTTTTAAACCGAAACACTGCGTTTTAATTTTTTGACAAAATCAACACCATTACTGCTGTAGTTTTTCGGGATAACAAACCAGTGGTATATTCTGCTTTCTGTCTCTTTACTCATATCTTCTGCCTCTAATCTGCTATTTTTACAGTTGATGCTTGTTGAGCTATCCTCATGATGGAATTAGGTATGTAATTGGAACAATATGGAACATAACAAGTGAATGCTTTTGTTCGCCAAAATTACTGCTATTTTTAGTTTATCTGATTTTTGCACTCTAGCCTATACCTTTACCTTCCGCCTCTAGTTTCCTATCTTTTCTTATACCTAAAGTCTTCTTTCTTATTTTTTGTACAATTTTCCCTTTTTATATACACAGACTACGTTGGATTTTGTTCTGACTTTAGTCTTCTGTTTCCAATCTTGTCTCATTTACTTAATTTTCTGATTTCTCGTTAGACATCTGTCTTTTATCTTCTGAATTCTCACTTAACTATTATTTCTACTAATTACTAAATCCTGCGTTTTGTTTATAATCTAGTGTATATTTTTCAATCGTGTTATTCATCAGGGTTTCACAAAGAAGGCATTAGATACTGATGAAAAAAACAAACGACAAGAAAAGGGCAGAAAATGAAAGATGAGATAACAAAAAATGAATGAAATTAAATAGTCTGCTTTTTCGTATTCTGTAATTCTTCTTCATTCCTCTTCATTCTATTATCTGTCGTATATGGAACATTACAAGTGATTTTCTTCATTCGAACCAATATTAAAACCGCAAGTGAAGTAAAACTAGCTACTCTATATAGAAAAACTAAGTTAAAAATGAATAAGTATACAAACCATGTATACTTCTCAAATTTAATCTATTCCTAAAAGACATGTTGATCCGATGTAACAACAAATCGACAGAAGCAAAAAGGTCACTACAAAAAGCAACGCAACACAACACTGGTTACAATTATTAGGGAACAGAAAATGGTACGCAAGACGGATCTTCATGTACATAGAGGTAATGAAGAGACTGGGCAACATAAAATTTGATTGTTTTATTTTTTTCAGACGAAAATACACCAAAGCACTACATGCACACTTCATGACCCTAAAACCAAACCACAATTACAAAAACGCACTGAGTCCTATTTTGGAGGTACAAATTTAAAAAAATATAATTTTCGAAGCAAGATATCACGAGAAACGAAGTCGAAAGCCTTACTGAGGTCTGAGGCATACTGACCAGCTTCAAACCTAGTGAAAATTTCAGGTATAAACCTCCCTTGAAAACCGTATTGGTTGTCGTCTAAAATTTGGCTTTCATTTCAAAACAATTTGTTCAAAATGCAATACTTCATAATTTCATATGAACTGGTGATTTTAATAATTCTTTAGCTAATTAGTAATATTTTTAACACAATTGGAAGATTGTTCGATCTTATCTCAACCAATTTAGATTGTACGGTAGCATTTCTCACTATTTGTAAGAGAGGTAAGTTTGTCATATCTATAAAAGCAGAGATCGAGCAAATGTAAAAAGAAAACTATCGGACTGTTAAACAACTCTGCTAAAGTTTTCGTGCAGCTTATTTACTCTAAGAACAAAGAAAACACTTTTACTTTTTTATACCACTTATATAAAAAAGTAAAAGTGTTTTCTTTATTCTTAATATTGAAATGTACCACCAAGTGAACGCCGTTAAGATGCAAGAATTATTTACTGTAATATCTATAGAGACATAAGGCCTCAGATTTCAGGAATTCAACTTACGTACCAAAGATCGCCTATGTCAAATCTGATGCATATTACTCAATTTTTTAATAAAGCTATTGCTTCCAATAATCAAGTAGGTTTGATAAAAATACTTAGAAACTTTCTTCAATATTTTGATTGTTTCCCTATCACGAGTTTCCGCCTTTTGTCTTTTGTTGTATCTTTTAATTTTATACTGCCTTCTTTCTGCTGCCCCTTTCTAGCGTCCTTGTCTTTAGTTTTCTTTTTCTGCTTTCTGAGTTCTGCCTTTTGTTTCCTATTTATCGTAAGTTATATGAACAACAACATGTCAAACAGCAAAGATGCGTCTAAAGATTCTCTAATTAAAAACATTTGCCATGTGGAAGTTTTGTGGTAACTGTAACTCCAAAGTAAACGAATCCATGTTGATTCTACCTTGAGTTGGTATAAACATGTCAGCGAAGTAGCAAAAGTTATTTCAAAAAACTTTTACTCTCTGAAAAATATAGTAACCGATCACAAAACACTAAGCTTACTTCGGACTCGTCGAATCACGTCGGAGGTATGGACTGTTTGCATGGGGTAACTCAAAAACAAGACGTTTAGATTCCAAAGAAGAGCTGTCAGAGTACTCGCAGAAGCCGGATATAGAGGCATCTGCAGAGAATTGTTTCTTGCTTTTTGCTCCATACGTAAATATGTGTATAGTAACTTCAAGAGCTTAAGAGTTTGTGACCTGTAGTATCTTTTGAAAAGGTAGGACGGAGTAACACGGTCCTGACACTTCCCTAGTAGACCATCCTTCCTTCAGAGTTGCTCTTCCAAAGATTGCCTATGCCTAGTCCTGTCCGCCATTGGACATCATAGGTCGTTGATTCTTAGTACTTTACTTAGAGCCATCTCCTCTACGTTGTGTAATGCCTGAGGAGAAAGAGATAATAACGATGTTGGTGTTATGCACATGGCGCCAGTAATTCTCATATATTGAATGTGCTGTAGCTTACATGTTGTAATTTCAAGCATAAACTTTAGGCCATAATATAACTGCTGCATATGTCGGTATTACAGCGTTGTCACTTGATGATACTGGGCGATAGTCCTCATGATCTCCCAACGATTCTCTGTCACTGCCAGAATGCCATGCTCTCCTTCTGTACTTTGGTTTGAAGATGATTACTCCAGTTCAGTTTAATCATCCGAAAGGACCGAAACACGTGTGAGTTCCCTACAAATGGAACATAACAAGTGTATTACTTCTCCCAATATGAAAATTTTTTTTAGAGATCACTCTGCATTAGTTCATTTAGTACATATTCATGGGGGTCTTGAAGCAGAATTGTTACGTCACCTGCATATCCTATGGCTGAGTTTCCTCAGCAAGTCATCTATCGCGATGTTACATAGGAGAAAAGATAGTACTCCTCGTATTATATAGCCACGAGTTGAATGATTTGGCATGGTATTCTTCCTTCCATCCATTCCTGGAGACTTAAATGATGACAATGTTTGAATGGCGAAGGTTATCTTGGGTCATGTTATTATGTCGGATGCTATGCTCCAATCTTCTTTTGAGAAAGTGTGGATATCCTGCTGGTCTTCATCCCTGTCCTCCGTGTTTTTGCAGTCGGGGAAACTTCTTGTAGTTGTTCAGATAAGGTTTTTATAAATAGTTTCGTATAGGTTTTAAATGAGTTTCGGAACGCTTTCTCTTCGCGAATTTGAATTTCTTGTACTCTCACTAGTAACGGTCTCAAGCACCTCTTGTCTTGAGGAAACAAATACTGTTTTATAAACCTCTATTTCTGCAGATTTGTGCTCTGTTCTTTGGGCCATGTTCTCCGTTCTGACTAGTCAGGAACTGAATTATCTGCTTGATATCCGAAGGTTGACTTTGAAAGCCAGTATAGAGATGATTGATCCGTGCAGGTTATCCAAAGGATCTCTCCGGAGTACAGCCAACGATCGAAAGTACCGTTCGATATGGCTTTGACCAATTCAAGGATGAGAGCATCATACAACATCTCAACATGGTCCTCTCTGAGTGTCCCAAGGAGGTTGTGGCGTTCAATTATTGCTACTTGGAGGTGCCTGTAACTGCGCCTTGAGGTTGACGGTTGAGTACTTTTACTTACCCTTTTCCTGGGGTTCAGCCTAAGAGAGGTGGCCGAGTCGTCCTATCTGCTTCTCTTCTTACTTTTACTTGAACCTCTAGCTCTCGCAGGGGTGATTGCACTCGGCAAGGCCTTAGGTTTCCAAGGGGCTTCCAGCGGGCGTCTATTTTTTGCTTGGCTGGTGTCCACGGTGCTAGTGGAAGATCCTGGCCTTTATCCAGCCTGGGTCGCGATGCTCGCCTTCTTCCTTCTTTAAGTTTCAGCTCTGCTAATCATTATTCGGGTTTTTGGAGCTGTGGAAGAGGTACCTAAAATAGATGTTTTAACAGAGCTCACAACCCTCTTCAAAGGTGAAAATTGCTCTCTAGCGTCCCCAGTTTCTTTGTTTTGTGTCCGAAGACACGGGTAATGGTTTTGCAGTGGTTTTAGATTCCAAACAGGTTAGATTTAAAATTCAACATTCAACAAACGGGAAGGTATAAGCAAACTCTTATATTGTGCCAGGGTTACTGGCGAGATATAGATCCCAGGGTGGAGCGAAGTACATGAGACCGTGCAAAAACCAGCTGCGACCGTCCATGCAACAATTATAAACACTCCCCAAGTAAAAAGTAAAAGGCAGAAAACAAGTCACAAAATATTTCAAGCAGAAAACAGATGCATTTTTACTTTTTGGTTTTCTCTTACTTTTCTGCTTGTAATATTTTGTGTCTTGTTTTCTGCCTTTTACTATTTGCTTGGCCTCTTCTATTATCTTCTATCTAATGATATACACTGTATACCAAGCTTAAGTCTACTATACTGACACATTCATTCTGTATATAAATCTCAGTTCTCTGAATCAAAATTGTTGAAACTATCTGATAATCACTGATTGAATCGTGAATCTAATATAAAAAAATGATTGAATTTACATTCCTAGCCTCGTCACCAAGAACGAAATGAAAGTAGACGAAATTGCTGAACTGAAGTAATGAAGTGATTTCAGTTACAATCAGAGCGGCGAAGAATTGAAATGCTTAATGATCTGGTTAACCAGAAAAGGAAATATCCAGCGGTTTAATGCATAATCGACTTAATATGCGATAATGAGTTTCCTTCCGCGTTCCAATTCCGCGCCACCGCAATTATCGTTTTCATTTAATACCCAGCCGAACCCATTATTGGACAAACGCTCACTACTGCGTTTTGCATGAAAAATAAGCGCCCCCTTTATCCGTGCGCCCCGTTTCGGCCTCGTTAGCAGTCGGGCAAACGTTTCGGTCAACGATCCTCCCTAATTCAATAGTTATTTCCCATTTCCCATTTCCTCCACGGCCAAACAACTATGCCGTCGCCGTCGTCGTCTTCGAAGGGCGTTTCACGATTCAGGTCCATCCGCTTTGATTCCCTATTAAGTTTGCAACCCCACGCTAAGCCCCAACTTTGAGGCGGCCATAATTTGTTTAATATATAAAGTTGTTTAATATTATCCATGCCGGGCATATAGAGCGCATCGTGCGCGCCTGTTTCGGGATGCCCGGCAACACGATAAAAGTAGGGTTAATAATGACTTGGGCGGGTGGTTAAATGTTTAGACATTAACTTCGAAAACTTGGAAATTTACTCCGACAACAAGGGCCCGCTTTGAACCTACATTTGTATCATCCCTATAAATTACGAGCCGATTGTTCGGCCAACAATAAAGCGGGAAATAATTCAATACCACCCCCGATCTTCAAGAAATTAACCGCGAAACTCTTGCGCGCCGAATCTTTTATGTCCTCCTTCCACCCTCCCCGCGCTTTTAATGTTTGCTTGTAAATTGTTCCAGCTCTACGCGGAACGATTCCGTTCCTCGGTTTTCGCGGATCCACTTGTTTTATATTCTATTCAATTTTCCAATTATTGCCTCCACCCGTCATTTGTAATGATTATTGCATTTCGGCAACTATAAATTGGAATTAGGGGGCTTACTTTAAAGTCTAAATGTGGAAATTGTAAATGTGACAATTTCCCCGCCTTGTTTCGAATCGTTAATGTCTACATTTTAGACATATCTTTGTTAGACAATAACAATTATATTAAATTAAATAGAAGAGTGTACTATTTTAATTTGTAATTTTATGTTTCTTATCTAAATTGTATTAAAACATAAATTTATGCAAGCAGCATTTTTGGAAATTAAAAATTTTAATGAGAAAAATTATTTTCTGAAAGTATTACACATTTAAAGTCTTAAACATTTTGCCAGGATTTTTAGTTTTTTTCTTTTAAATTTTTGATCTTACATTTTTCCTTTTAAATTTCAAAAATTTCGTTTGTTTATTTTCTATTTTTCCAGCGATTCCTCCTTTAAATTCATAATATTTTCTAGCTTTTTTGAATTGTGAAATTTTTTTTGAGCAATTTCTCTTCTAGATATCTACAAATTTCCAAAATTTTCCTTTCTAAATTACGAGAATTACTTTCAAAACATTACAGCGATTTCTCTTCAAGGTTTATAGGTCTTTACAATATTTACTTAGCTAAGAAAATGTTGGAAATATTTATAAATCTAGAAGAGAAACCGCTGTAAAAAAATGTTGAAAAGATTTATAAATCTAGAAGAGAAAAAATGTTCTAATAATTTTTTTCACGGCTTCTAGAAATTCTTTGAGAATTTATAATTATATTTATTTATTTATATATTTATATTATTTCTTATAAATTACGAGAACTTTCTTTAAAGAATCCAAAATTTACTAGCATTTTTCTCTAAGAGATTTTTTTTCTTTATTAATTTTTCTTTTAAACTGCCAGAATATTAAAAATATATAAGTCCTTTACGTTGTTGTAGATTTTACGAAAATATTTTCGTGTTTTTTCTAATTGCCAGAATATTCTTTAAAGGTTCTAGAAATTGGCAATTTTCGTTTCAGATTTTTGATATTCTTACATTATCTTTAATTTCTTCATCTAAATTAAAAGAATTCTTTATTTTTTTAGCGATTTCTTTTTCAAATTCTTAAATTTTTTTAGCATTATGTTTTTTAAGCATTTTCTCTTCTAGTTATTAACAAATTTGTAGCATTTTTCCTTTTAAACTTTAAGAATTTTCTTCAAGAAATCATTTTAGAAATTTTTTTAATGGTTTCTAAAATTGCCCAACACATTTTCTTCTAAATTGAAAACATTAACATTATTCTTCTTCAAGATTTATACGTCTTTTCAACAAATTCTCTACAAAATTGCTACAATTTTCAAGAAGAATCTTTTTCTAAAATAATTTTTCAACACCTCTTTTTTTAAATTGCGAGAAATTTCTAAAATTTATCCTATATTTGTAAAATATTTCAACATTTTTCATTGTAAATTGTGAAAATTTTCTTTAAAGTTCTTAATATTTTACATTTTTCTTCTTTTATTGTAAGAATTTTATATGAGTTTTTTTTACTTAATTCCAGATTAATTTTACAGAATTAATGAGAATTTTCATTCAGAAATTTCTTCCAGATTTCTAAAGTATTTTTTTCCTTCAAATTTGCGAAAACTTCCTTCTAGGATTCTGGAATTATTCAACAGTTTCGATCTAGATTTCTAGAATTTTCCAACATTCCAACAGTACTTCAAAAATTTTGAAAAATTTTGAGTCCTTACTTTTCTCAAGCGCATTCACAGCACCAGTCCTTAAGAAAATTTAATGATTTTCTTGAAGCAGCTTTTAGATATTCAGAAATTTACTTTAGATTTATTTCGAAACTTTTACTTTCCTTCATTAATTTTAGAATTCTGCAGCAATTTCTCTCCCAGATGCCAACAATTTTTCAGTACTTTACTTTTTTAATTCTTGAAATACGTTTTATTTTAACAATACTAGTACAAATGGAATTTTTAAGAATATTCTTCTATAAATTGAGAGAATTTTCTTCGTGAGCATCAGAATTTTTGGAGATGTTTTTTTTTTAAATTTTAGGAATATACTATTTAAATTGGAAGATTCTTATTTGAGAATTCTAGAATTTTGTAGCAATGTTTTTTTCGTGGTATTTAGAATTGCCTAAACTTCCTCCTTCTAAATTGCAAAATTTTTCTTCGTGGATCCTAGAAATCAAATCAACTTGGAATTTTCAACTGTTTTTCTTTTTTAATTACTTCAATGATTCTAGAGCCATTAATTTTTTTTTATAACATTCTAAGTTTTCCTTCTGAATTGCATAAATATTCTTCTTTGGTCTTTTTTTTAAATAAATTTCTAAAAATTGTCTACGTTTTATTGTTTTAAAATTTCTAGCATTTTTCTTTGTTTAAATCTCTTCCCTTCTTAATTACCAGTAAGAATTTTACAATATTTTAGCAATTTTCCTCCCGATTTCTGAAACTGTCTAATATTTTAGCTTATAAATTGCAAGAAATTTATTTATAAGTTCTATATTTTCCAGCGATTTCTCTTCCATTTTGTTGGCTAAATTTTAATTTTTTTTTACTAAATTCTCTTCCAGATGTTTACAAATTTTCTAGAAATTTTATGAGATTTCTTCAAAAGTTCTAAAACAATCTAGAAATTTTACTTATGATTTTTAAACTTTTCAATGATTTATTGTCTAATTTGCAGGAATTTTCTTCACGTTCAGTAATTTTTATTTGTAATTTTCAACTTTGCAATTTATTAACCTTTTTCTCTTCTAAATTCAAGAATTTGGAGAATTAAATTCTCTTCCAGATGTTTAAAAAGTTCTAGAAATTTTATGAATTTTCTTCAAAAGTTCTAAAATATTCTAGAAATTTTCCTTATGATTTCTAAATTTCCCAATGATTTATTTTCTTCATGTTCAGTAATTTTTTTTGTAATTTTCAACTTTGCAAAAAAAGATTGTAGAATTTTCCTGATTTTTTTTCTATTTTTTAAATAATGTTCTATATTTTTTAATTTTAAATTACAAGAATTATCTTCAAGAATTCTAAAATTTTTCTTATTTTTAACCTCTTCTAAATTCGAGAATTTTCTTCAAGAGTTTTAAAAGTCAATAATTGTGTTAAAGATTTTTTTTGTGAATAACTGACATTTTTCCTTTGAAGTTGCAATGTGTTCATATATATTTACAAATTGGTAGTATTTGTCCTTCTAAATTTTGACAATTTTCTTCAAGATTTCTAAAATATTCTGCACGATTTCCAGAATTGCCATTTTCTTCATGTTTTTTTAGCAACTTTATAAAACTCTCCAACATTTTTCTTACTAATCTGCAAAAACTTTATTCAGGTTTTTTTGAATGTTTCAACAATTTCTCTTTTAAATTGCGAAAACTTTTTTCAAGAATTCAACAATTCCAGATTTCTAAAATTTTTCAACATTTTCTTTTCTAAACTTCAAGAATTTTCTTTAAGGATTATAGAATTCAACGTACTCTTTTCTAAATTGTGACAATTTTTTTTCATAGGTTCTATAAATTCTTCCAGACTTAGAGAACTTAGAAACACTTTCTTTAAGAATTCGAAATTTTTCCAAAAATTTTCATCCAGATTTCTAAAAGTTGTCAACATTTTCTTCTCTATATTTTAAGAATTATCTTTAAAGATTATAGAATTTCACATCTTCTCTTCTAAATTTTGACATTTTTTGAAGCGATCTAGAAATTCTTCCAGATTTAGAGAGCTTCTAAATGTTTTAACAATTTCTCTTTTAAATTGCAAAATCTTTTTTCAAAAATGTTCAGAAATTTTCAGAAACTTTACTTCCAGATTTCCTAGTTTTGTCAATATTTTCTTTTCTAAATTTCAAGAATTTTCTTTAAGAGTTGAAGAATTTCTTTCAGGTTTATATATTTACTAATTATTTCCAACAATTTCTCCTGTAAGTTGCGAGATTTTTGTTTGTTTGTGCGATTTAAAAATTTCAAGATTTTCTCTGTTGGCTCTAGATTTTTATAAAGCGATTTCTTTTCTGGATTTTTAGAATTCGTGCACATTTTCCTTTAAAATTGTAAAAAAATTATTAGAGCAATTAATCTGAAAATTTTATTAGTTTTTCTATCGTTTTTCGTTACAAAATTTCCAACCAATTTTTTTTGAGTTTACAATTTCACTTTTAAATTGTGAGCTTTTCTTGACCTTTACTTGGAGAATTTTATTTTTGAATTGCGAAAACTTTCTTTGAGGATTTTTTTGGTAATTTCATTTGGGTTTTCTATAATTTTCCAAGATTATTTCTTCTTAGTTGCGATAAATTTCTGTGTGCATCTTAAAATAAAATATTTCAGAATTTATGAATTCTTTATAATTTTTCTTGGCTGAAATAGCTTTTCGAAATATTTCTCCTTCAGATTTATATAAACTTTTAAATAATTCGCTTGTAAATTATGGAAATTTTCTTCTAGGAACCTTGAATTTTAGAGAATTTCTCTCTTATAAATTGGAAGACGATTTTTTCAAAATTCTTCAATTTTTAGAATTTTATATTTTTGATTTTATATGCGAGAATATTTCAGTTTTCAAATTTCAATTTTCAAACTGTTTCAAATTTTATATTTTTGATTTTATATGCGAGAATATTTCAGTTTTCAAATTTCCATTTTCAAACGGTTTAAACCCATTTATGCCCTTTAAATCTTTAAGTAGTTTCTTTAGAAATTTTTTAACTATAACAGCATTTTCTTCCAGATTTCGAGAAATGTTTATATCTGTCTCTAAGAAATTCTCTTACAGATTTCTAAAATAAATTCCTATTTATTCTTTATTAGCTTCGTGTTTCCTGCTGACATATTTAAATTAATATATACATAAAACCATACAAAAATTTTGGCCGCAGGAATCACAGGCGGAGTTCTGAGTTGCGAGAACTTCAAAAATTATAATGCAATTTTCATAAGAATTTGTAAAATTTTCCAAGATGTTTTCTTATCAATTGTATACAAAGTTTTACGTAAGTTTTAGAAGTTTACAATAAATTTTTTTGCACTTTGCAGAATTTTATTATCAAAATTTTGATTTTTTAGAGGTTTCCTGAATATTTAACAACTTTTCCGTTATTTTAGAACTTTCTAATTTGTTTGTTTTAAACTGAAAGAAGTGCGGTTTAAAATGTTGCAGCAATTTTCTTCCAGATATTAACAATTTACATTTTATTTTCTCAATTTTCTACAATATTTTTGGACCAATTTCTGTTCAAAATTTAATACTCCCGAAGAATATTCTTGAAATTGAAAACATCAAATTCTAAAAAATCAATGGATTTATTTTTTCCTTCTTCTCAAATCCAGAAATATATAAAATTTAGCGGCGATTTCTTAACAATTTACTTTGTAAATTTCTTGAAATTGAGAAAAATAAAATCTAAAAAATCAAAGGATTAATTTTTTCTTGAATTTTGGAGGCATTTACTTGGTGGTACATTTTCGATTTTATTTTATTTTTTTCCTTCTTGAAAAATCCTTAAAGTTATAAAATTTGGCAGCGATTTCTCAACATTTTACTTTCTAAATTTCTTGGACGAATTTCCTTTGAAGTTTAGAAAAATATTCTAAGAAAAATCCATTGATCTCTCTATTTTCCAGGTTTTAACATTTTACATTACACATTTCTACAATTTTCTTTGAGCAAATTCTTTTTATTAAGAAAAACAATAGATCTAAAAAATCTACAGATCTATTTTTTTAGAATGATCTGTAAACTCAAAGAATTTTCTTCTTGTGTATTAACTTTTTTTTTGTAATTTCTCTTATCGATTTCAATCTTTGGTTATGAATTGCGATATATTTCTTCGAGAAATTGAAAATTTTCTAACAATTTTCTTCATCAATTCTAGAGTTGCTCAACATTTTCTTCTAAATTCCAAAAATATTCTGCGAAACATTCTAGAACTATCAAAGAAACTAATAAGGAAAATAAGAGAAATTTCTATAAATCTGAAGAAGAAACTGCTTTAAAGCTCGGTTCTTGAGCTTTAAAGCAATTTTTCCTTCAGATTTATAGAATTTTCAACTAATTTTCCTTATAACTTTTAAAATTTTTCTCATTAATTGCAAAAAGTTGTTTGTTGGCCTTTGCATTTTCAACGATTTCTTTTCTAGATTACCATAAGTTTTCCAACTTTTCATCTTTAAAATTTCCTAGTATACTCTTTAGAGGCCGCCCACCCACCTTACATATATTAGAAATTTAAAGTTAAACCTTTGTTTAAATATTCTGGAATATCAACACTAACACTCTTGTTGTTTTTAAGAAACTAATACAGTAACAGGAACTGAAGTTGAAAAAAAATATATAGGGTGGGTGGGTGGCCTCTATCCTACCATCCAATTAATAAATCATACGCGAGAGTTTTACTGAATGCCAGCTAAATTATAAAAGTTTGCTCATTTTATTAAGTATGTAAATATTTTCTTATACACAATAACTCCTTAAAAAAGTATCGAATATGTTAAAAGAATTGAAGGGTGGGATAGAGGCCACCCACCCACCCTACATATACTTAAAAATTCAAGGTAAAACATGGCTTTTAACATTTTGAACATTATCACTAAGACTCTTACCTTTTTCAAAATATATAATCAAGTAATAATGATGGAAATTTCATTTGTATATGTAATGTAGGGTGGGAGATTCTCTATTCCCCCCTCCAATTCTTTTAACACTCGATGCTTTTCTAAAAAAAATATTGTGCCTAAGAAATTATTTACACAATCAAAACAATCTAAGATACTTTTATAATTTAGCTTACATTCAGTTGAACCCTCGTGTATGATTTACTAATTTTAGGGTGGGATAGAGGCCACCCACCCACCCTACATATACTAGAAATTTAAAGTCAAAACCTTGGTTTATATATTCTGGAATATCCATAATAAAATACTTGTTGTTTCGTTTAGTTTTGCAAATTTTGGTAATTTTATTCAAGTGTTCAGAAATTTCTTTGTTAGAGCTTAACTTTTTCAACGATTGCTTTGCTAGATTTCTAGAATTTTTTCCATATTACAATATTGCCTAGAATTTCGAAAATTCTTTTTTCGTTCTTTATATTTTTTTAGTATGTTTCTGTTAAAATTATAATTTTATTTGTAAGTTTCAGAATTTGTCAGAAATTTCCCTTCTGAATTCGGACAATTTCTCTGAAAGTTTCTTACAATTTTTGAATATTTTCTCTTTTTTAAATTGCGAATAATTTCTTCTCAGATGAATAACAATTTTTAACAGTTTTCCTTCTAAATTCGAATGATTTTTTACACATTTATAGAACTTAACAGCATTTTCTTTTCTTCAATTTTTATCGGGAATTTTCTTTCAAATTTTATATTTATAAAAAATAGGGTTTATGAAAATTCCAGTAATTTCTTTGCAGATGTCAAGATCTTTCAATTTTTAATTACAAAAGTTTATTTTTTATATATTTCCTAGATAATTAATTGTTAATACAAATCGCCCTGAATAACAAATAATATAGGTGATTTTTTGTTGCAATAATTATTTTATACACTTTCAATTCGATTAAATTTAATGAACTGGAAGAAATTACGTCCGTTATTGTATTTCTCCACCACCCCATCATCTCTCTATCTCTTTCTCTCTCTCTAATTTGGCTCCGGCCACCTAAGCAATCAATCTGAAACGCTTTGAATAGAAGGCAATTAATTAACATCGAATGATTTATACAATCGTCCGTATTTAATTGATATTGTTTGATTGTTACACGCACGCAGACCGTCATACAAATACAGAGCATTGTATTGCATATCGAGTATCATCGAGATAATTGAGAAATGTATCGATCCCGATGTATTACCACCCCATCACCGGCGTCATCCGCCCACACGTACACGCATACCCGAACCGAATTACCACCGAATCCACAGGGGATGCCCGATGTGGCGATAGTGGTAAAACAGTTAAACTAAATTCCAGTACATGTTAATCCACCAATCCAGGGATGCAGTCGCGAGACGAACTTGTGCAACGATGTCATCTCCTGGACGAAGACGGTCGTTTCCTTCTCTATTCCACTATTCATCTCCACCCATATAAATCTGGAGCATGAGGGGATAGTTTAATTCGGGCGACGGGATGCATGAGCACACTTTCAATCTTGACATTAGAGCGAGATAGACGGAGAGGGCGGAATACGCGGCTGCTCATAATTTCTGACTTGCAAGATTATTCACGGCATTAATATTCAGGTGGATGCTGGCAAAAATTATGTCTTTTACACGGTCACACGGAATACGTAGGATAAATCACGCCTTATATTATTTTATTACCCTAATATGGCGTCGCGTTTTTATTAGACGTTTATTACCGTTTACGGCCTCGCCGAATTTTAAAGCGAAAGCCTTATAATTAGTACCTACAAATTATTCCTGTATGTCGTATTTGATTCATTATAAATTTTTAAATTATAACTCATTACTCACTTGGATGTTATTATTTTCTCGCATTGATGTATAAGATGGTTAATATAATGATCTGTACATAAAAGGGTGTGCAGATAATATCATAATAATTTTGTTTTGTAAAGAAAATATAAGTTCAGCATTCCAAGTTCATTGTGTCTTTCTTTGATGTTTAATAACACTAATGTTCTCTAATATAAATAACATTATATATACAATAATCTTTATTTGGACAATACAAAATACATAATAACAATAAATATGAACACAATACAACTAGATGGTGTTAGTCCATCTAGGCTATAGACCTGAGGTCTTTCAGTCCAATATACATTATTAATGGTATTTTCAACGAATGATTTGATTAATAATTTGTTTAAATAAGTTGTTTCGTCTGTCATCTGTCGCCATCTGTAATCTATCATCTGTTATCTTTCATCTGTCATTTGTCATCTGCCATCTGTCATCTGTCATCTGTCATCTGTCATCTGTCATATGTCATCTGTCATCTGTCATCTGTCATCTGTCATCTGTCATCTGTCATCTGTCATCTGTCATCTGTCATCTGTCATCTGTCATCTATCATCTGTCATCTGTCGTCTGTCATCTATCTTCTGCTATCTGTCATTGTAATAGTCTATTTCATCTCTTAATATATTAGTCTATCATCTACCTACAATAGTTTTAATTATATCTATTTTCTAGACCCTTGCATTTGTATTTATATTTTAATATCTTTTGGTGATAATCTGATATTTATCATTATTACATATCACTTAAATATGTGTGTATTTATTCTTTTACTATTTGTCAGCTGCCATATTTGATCTGCAATATCTGTCAAATATAATATTATGTATCAATCGTCAACCATCAAATTACTATATAATATCTTTTAGTCTATAATATTAAAAGTTATTTGGTATCTGCGATCCAAATTTGTATCTTTTATCATTCTATCGTTTTATCATTTGTCGTTGACCTTCCGCCATCTATTATTTGTTATTCAGACTTTTTTCATGGTATGATTCTGCCATACAATGTTGTCTGCAGTATTTTTCCATCTGCCATATTCCATATTTAATTCTGTCTTCTATCATTCTACCACCATGTCAATCGTTCTTTTGTTATATAACATTTATCATTCGTGAACTGTCAATTCTTTATTTATAATCTGTTATGCTATCAATCTACCGTATCTATCATCTTGACAATCTATTATTTAAAGTAGTTTAAGTGATGCATATTTTCTATCCTTCTTTCATCTGCCATCTGTCATTTTCCATCTGTCATCTGTCATTTACTATTTGTCAAATCTCATCTGTTATCTGCCATCTGTCATCTATCATCTGTTGTTGACAAATGTAATATTTAGGTTTTCGGCTTCTTAAATTTTGAAGTCCTATTATCTATTTCCTTCTTGGATTTGTTTTATTTAACTAAATATTTGATATTTGATATTTTTAAAATGTTTAAATCTATCTTCTGCTATGAAGACCTTATTATTTTACCCTTACAACTTCTGTCAACAATTATTTAATATTTTATCCCTCTGTTATCTTATTATATGTCAATTGTTAATAATACACGTATTATAAGTCATTTGCCATCTAGAAAATTTCGTCTCTCGACTGTTTTATCCTACATTTTATTCTGCCTTCTGTTGTTCTATTACTCTATCATCTATTATCCGTTCTTTTGTATTCTGCGCTATGTTATTATGTCATTATTGTTATCTACTATCACATCTTTGTAATGTATCAATCTATTTTCTTGTCAACTATCATTTTTAATCTATCATTAACCATAACTCATGTGCCATATACATCATTCTGGCTTCTATCATCTATCGTACCACCATCTATCACTTTCTATTTGTCATCTGTCATCTGACATATGTCCTAGGTCATCTATCATCTGTCATCTGTCATCTGACATCTGTCCTAGGTCATCTATCATCTATCATCTATCATCTGTTATCTGTTATCTGTCATCTGTCATCTATGATCTGTTACCTGTCATTTTTCATTTGTCATTTATTACGTATCATTTATCATTTGATATAAAAATTTTGTAATCTAGATGAACAATTTTGGGAAAATTCCGGGAATCCTTTTAGAAGACCGCACAATAAATCACTTGAAAATCTTAGAACTCTAGGATAATTCTATCAGTTGTCACCTATGATATGCCATCAGGCAGATTATTATTTATAGTTTATCTATCATCTTTCATCTGTCACCTGTCATCTGTCATCTGTCAAATGTCAAATGTCATTTGTCATCTGTTATCATCATTAAGCATAACTCATGTGCCATATACTATTTATCATTCTGCCTTCTATCATCTACCGTACCACCATCTATCACTTTTTATCTGTCATCTGTCATCTATCATCTGTCATTTGTCATCTGTCATTTGTCATCTGTCATTTGTCATCTGTCATTTGTCATCTGTCATTTGTCATTTGTCATCTGTCATCTATCATCTGTCATTTTTCATTTGTCATTTATTACGTATAATCTGTCATCTTGTTATTTATCATTTGATATAAAAGTTTTGTGATCTAGATGAACAATTTTGGGAAAATTCCTGGAATCTTTTTAGAAGACAGCGCAATAAATCACTTGAAAATCTTGGAACTTTAGGATAATTCTATCAGTTGTCACCTATATGATATGCCATCAGTCAGATTATTATTTATAGTTTATCTGTCATCTATCATCTTTCATCTGTCACCTGTCATGTGTCATCTGTCATCTGAATTTTTTTTGAGTTTTGTAGGAAATATGTTGATTCTAAAATCCCCGAAAAAAAATTATATCTAGAGAGAAAAAAATATAAAGAAATGCTGTAAAAATCTAGAAATCAAAAACTAAAATTACTCAAGGAAATTTCTTACAAATTGAAAGAAAAACTGCTTAAAAATTCTAAAAGCATGAAAAGAGAAGAACCTCTTGATATTTTGGAAGAAAAATAAAATAAACTTAACATTTTCTAAAATCTCTAGAAAAAAATATAAATAAATAAGATTGACAAGTGAATCTTTGCAGCTGATAAAGAATTAAAATTAGGAAAAATTTTAGAAATCTGAAAGAGTACTCCATAAACCGAAATTAAGAAGCAAATTCTAGTAAAACAATTACTGAAAAATTCTACCAAACTAGAAAATTCCATTTTCTTTCCTAAGAAAACTTGAAAGTTGAAAATTTTAAAAATACGAAATAAAATGGCGTAAATATAGAATCCTCAAAAAAAAATGTTTACTGTAAAAGACATCACTGAAAAATTTTGTGATCCACACAAAAAGTCATAGTGTAGATTAGTTCAGTTTATTGATTTGGATTTTAGAAATCTGGAAAAAAATCTAGAAATTGATGGAAAAATTTAAAACTCGCTATTAATATGTATGCAACTAAAAAAGAAAAATGTTAGAAAATTTTAGAAATACGGAACGAAATTGATAGAAAATGACAATTTTTAAAATTGAAAAGAAAAATTCTAGCAATTTGCTGAAAAAAGTATTCATGAAACGTTAAGGAAAATTTACAAAATTAAGATTTGCATGAAAATTGAATTAATTTAAAGATCAATAATTTAAAGCAATTTAGAAGTGAAAATGGAATATTTTACAACCTTCGAAAAGATTTATGAAAATTTAGAATGTAATATAAACAAGTCTAAAAATATGTTTATTGTTTTAAAAAATCTGATTTATAATTTTCTTATCTTACCTCACGTCCTCTACTGTATTTGTTATATTTTGTTTTTAGTAATTTATCATTAAGCTTATATTTACTTAGCATTTTTTTCCTACCGTCTGCTTTTTATCTTCTATTTTCCGCCCTATGTCTATTCTTTTCTGTCTTTTCTTATGTCTTACATCTTTGGTCTTTTACCATTCTTACTTTGTTTACTGTGAATTTTCTGTATCCTGCCTCTTGTCGTCTGCCATCAATATCTCTCGTTAAATTAATTGTTTTGTCTTTGTAATTTTCTTATCGTACGTTCTGTTTTCTATCTATCATCACTTCTGTTCTGATTTTGTACATCTCTTATTATCTAATCTTCTTTTCATTTATTTATTCATTCATTCATTCATTTTTACTTTACAATATCCTATTAAAATAAGGTGAACAAAATTTAGATATATACTTTAAAAAATACAAAAATTTAGATCGCAGGACCTGCGTGCGGAGTTCACCTTTGTCTTCTATTTTTTGACTTTTTGCATCATAGTTTTTGTCTGTTTTTAATTAAGTTAAATCAATTGAACTGTTGAAGTTATAATATATTTGTAGTGTGGGTGTGTAACCGACCACTATACTCTTCTTCAATCATTTTAATCACAATGTTTTATATAAGAAAAATAGTATTTAGTGTATTTTTATATTAAAATCAATTTAATAATATAACATATATTTTCTATATTATAAATCGTAACGTCAAAATAAAATTGAAAACATCACCGAGTTGTTTGTACCCTAAATTAAACGTCAACATCTAGAGTACCTCGAAGAAAAACAAAACAATCCGTCGTCGCCGATATGTAATACGTTGTGCACTTCTTAACTCTGCGACTTTAAATCCGGGGGTAAACCGCGGATGTATTAAAATATTCATGAAATCCGCCTTATCTCCTTTAAATAGTGCGCGCCCGTGCATCTCGCCGTTGTATCTATTTTCCCCTGAATAGTTAATCCTAGGGCGACGATGAGACCCGGCGAAGAAGGATTCATTTTCCTTCATTCTCCCCGAGTTAGACATCGTTCAACGTCGAACACGTCGGGGCGGAAGAAGGGACTAGGGGGGGAGGGGCGCCGGCGAAAGAAACTGGGGGGAAAAGCGATTCTTTTGTGTCTACACTCGGTAAAAGTTAAGAGTATTATTAGAACTAATTTAAGCTGGAACTTGGCTAATTCAGTAATGAAAGGAGTTGATGTTGGACTAGTGATTAGTGTCACTCAAGTTTAAGCTCGACTAGGAAAAGGAGATTTAATCGGATGGAGCGCCATGGAAAAAAAAATGTAATAACATTAAAATTTCTGTTTTTATATACTACTATTTTTTTAACAGTTAATTTTAAAAGGATAATAATATTGCCGCGTTTAATAAATAGAATATTAAATTGATGAAGTTGCTACATATAAATAGAATAAATAGTTAATGAATAAAAATGTGATGGTAATTTTTAAATAATTTTTGTAGTCCAATTAACGTATTTATTATCAATTTTATGAATGTATATTAATACAAAAAACTGTGCGTGAAAGATAAAAATATATTAAATACTGTAATCTAGAGGATATATAATATATTTTTCAATATTGAAAACCGCTTTCAATTATCATCACCCATATTCGTTTTATATGATTTTGAAAATTTTCAATAAGTAGGCTTTGATTAAATCGAAACTTTTTTATCCGACGAGATAAACCCGTGGTGTTTGTACTCTAATTTTATGAAATTTTATATACAAAACAAATATGTCATTTAAATTGACTTATTGGTTTTTGTTACGAAAATAAAAAATAGTTTTTATTGCACTTAAAATTTAATCAAATGTGTTTATGCGCTACGAAAAAATCTTACAATTATTGAAAACCGCGTTTAATTATCTTTACCCGTTTTTGTTCTACGCTTGTTTAAATATTTCCATTAAGTAGGCCATGCGTTAAATCGTAACATTTTTATCTTAAGAGATAAACCTATCGTGTTTATACTCTAATTTCATAAAATTTTAAGTAGAAATCGAAAATGGCATCGAAAATGACCAAAATGTTCCAAAATATTTATAGGTTACGAAAAACTCTTACAATTATTGAAAATCGCGTTTAATTATCTTTATCCGTTTCTATTCTACGCCTGTTTAAATATTTTCATTAGGTAGGCCATGTGTTCAAACCAAACTTTTTTATCTTAAGAGATAAACCCATCGTGTTTGTACTCTAATTTCATAAAATTTTAAGTAGAAAATAAAAATGCCATCGAAAATGATTTTTCAGTTTTTATTAACAAAATAAATATTAGTTTTAATTTCTCTTTAAATTGGTTCCAAATATTTGTAGTTTACGAAAAACTCTTACAATTATTGAAAACCGCGTTTAATTATCTTTATCCGTTTCTGTTCTACGCTTATTTAAATATTTTTATTAAGTAGGCTATGCGCTAAATCGTAACTTTTTTATCTTACGAGATAAACCCATCGTGTTTGTACTCTAATGTTATAAAATTGAAAGTAGAAAACAATAATGTTATTGAAATTGAATTATTGGTTTTGGCTACGAAAATAAAAAATACTTTTAACTGCACTTAAAATTTGAGCAATCGTGTTTATAAGTTACAAAAAACTCTTACAATTATTGAAATCCGCGTTTAATTATCTTTACTCGTTTTTGTTCTACGCTTGTTTAAATATTTTCATTAAGTAGGCTATGTGCTCAAATCAAACTTTTTTTATCTTAGGAGATAAACTCATCGTGTTTGTACTCTAATTTCATGAAATTTTAATTAGGATACGAAAATATAATTATTATTGCGGTTTTATGTTTCCTTACGAAAAAAAATATTAGTTTTGATTGTACTTAAATTTTAATTGTAGAGTTTTGTACGGAACAGAATATTTTATTAAATAAAGAAAACGAAATTTAATTATCGTTAACTGTTTATGATCTGGAGAATTTTGAATGATTGTATTAAGTAGGCCATGAAAAAGTATAACTTTGCTATCTGACCACATAAATTATTCGTGTTTTATACTCTAATTTCGTAAGGTTTTTAATGGAGTGCGAAAATATGATTAAAATTATTATATTATAATTTTCAAATTAGTTTTATTTTGATTAACTTTTTCTTTAAATGTATTCCAATAAAAACAAGTCGTTTTAACAAATGACTAATTATTCATCGCAATAAACGATATGCATACATTTTAAATATTATAGTCTAAAGTATTTATGATATATTTTTCAGGGTTGAAAACCGCTTTTAATTAACATAAATCGTTTTTGTTTTATATCGTTTTGAAGATTTTTAATAAGTAGGCTGTGATAAAAACCAAACTTTTTTATTCAGCAAGATAAATCCGCCGTGTTTGTACTCTAATTTCATGAAATTTTAAGTAGAAAATGAAAATTGATTGAAACATAATTTATCAGTTTTTATTACCAAAATAAATATTAGTTTTCATTTCTCTTAAAATTTGTTCTGATGTATTTAAAGGCTACAAAATCCTTATATAAAATCAAAAAACCGCGTTTAATTGTCTCTAATAGTTTTTGTTTTATGCTTGTTTAAATATTTTCATTAAGTAGGCTATGCGATAAATCGTAACTTTTTAGTTTCCCTATATAGTATATATAGGGGGACTATTGTTTTCGTGATTTTTTTTTCAAAAATTTTTTTTGCGGAAATATCCGTTTTGGGGTCCCCTGAACCCAAAACACTAATTTCTAGAAAAATTTTTTTTGTGTCTGTGTGTGTGTCTGTGTGTGTGTCTGTCGGTGGGCGCTGTATTTCAAAAACGAATAATCTGTTTGAGATGAAACTTTAAACTTAAGGTTTTATCGTTAAAAACTGGAGCTGAAAAGCTTTTGGTAAACATTCATAAACCGGAAGTGGGTGTTTACTCGAGGCGTTTTTTAGTTTTTTGGTCATATTTTTCTAAATATGAAATATTTTTAAAAACGGTTCAAACAAAAGTTAAAGGGAATAATAAACTGAACAAGTTTTATTTGAACATATTTTTCATACAATTCTTAACTTTCGAGAAAAAAAATAAAAATTTAATATTTTGACATTTTTTGAAAATTACTAATAAACTATTGGAGTTACGTAAAAGTTATATAATAAGTAATTTTAGAGAATTTAAAACTGAATAAATTATTAAGAATAACTTTTTTGCGTAAACCTCATAGTTTTCGAGAAAAATATAGGGAAACTACTATGATGGCCACATCACCATTTTTATCTTATGATATAAACCCATCATGTTTGTACTCAAATTTCATGAAATTTTAAGTGGAAAACGAAAATTTAATCAAAATGAACTTTTCAGTTTTTATTACAAAAATAAAAATTAGTTTTAATTTCTCTTAAAATTTGTTCTAAAATATTTACAGGTTACAAAAAATTCTAATAGGTGCTAAAAACAGCATTTAATTATCTCTAACCGTTTTTGATTTATGGATATTTAAATATTTTCATTAAGTAGGCTATGCACTAAATCGTAACTTTTCTATCTTAGGAGATAAACATATCGTGTTTGTACTCTAACTTCATGAAATTTTAAGTTAAGAACGAAAATTTAATCAAATTTAAAATAGCAGTTTTTGTTACAAGAAAAAATATTAGTTTTCACTTCTTTTAAAATTCGTTCTAAAGGATTTATAAGCTATAAAAAAAATTATGAGGACTAAAAACCGCGTTTGATTATCTCTAATCGTTTTTGTTTTATGCTTGTTTAAATATTTTCATTAAGTAGGCCATGCGCTAAATCAGAACTTTTTTGACTTACGAGATAAACCCGTCGTGTTTGTACTCTAATTTCATGAAATTTCAAGTAGAAAACGAAAAGTGAATCAAAAACAATTTTTCAGTTTTTATAACCAAAATAAATATTGGTTTTAATTTCTCTTAAAATTCGCTATGAAGTATTTATAGGTTTCAAAATATTCTTAAAGATGCTGAAAACCGCGTTTAATTATCTATAACCCTTTTTGTTTTATGCTTGTTTGAATATTTTCATTAAGTAGGCTATGCGCTAAATCATAACTTTTTTATCTTGCGAGATAAACCCAGCGTGTCTGTACTCTAATTTCATAAAATTTTAAGCGGAAAATGAAAATTTAAACAAAAATAATTTATCAGTTTTTATAACAAAAATAAATATTGGTTTTAATTTCTCTTAAAATTCGTCATGAAGTATTTATAGGTTACAAAATATTCTTAAAGATGCTGAAAACCGCGTTTAATTATCTCTAACCCTTTTTGTTTTATGCTTGTTTGAATATTTTTATTAAGTAGGCTATGCGCTAAACCATAACTTTTTTATCTTAGGAGATAAACCCATCGTGTTTGTACTCTAATTTCATGAAATTTAAAGGGTAAAATGAAAATTTAAACAAAAATAATTTATCAGTTTTTATAACAAAAATATATATTGGTTTTAATTTGTCTTTAAATTCGTCCTGAAGTATTTATAGCTTACAAAAAATTCTTATAGATGCTGAAAACCACGTTTAATTATCTCCAACCGTTTTTGTTTTATGCTTGTTTGAATATTTTCATTAAGTAGGCTATGCGCTCAAACCAAACTTCTTTATTTGGCGAGATAGACCCATCGTGTTTGTACTCTAATTTCATGAAATTTTAAATGAAAGACAAAAATGGGATCGAAATTGCCTTGTTGGTTTTTGTTACGAAAACAAAAAATAGTTTTAATTGTACTTAAAATTTGATCAAACATGTTTATAGGTTACAAAAAGCTCTTACAATTACTGAAAACTGCGTTTAATTATCTTTACCTGTTTCTGTTTTACGCCTGTTTAAATATTTTCATTAAGTAGGCTATGCGTTAAATCGTAATTTTTTTATCTTACAAGATAAACCCATCGTGTTTGTACTCTAATTTCATAAAATTTTAAGTGGAAAATAAAAATTTCATGTAAAATAATTTATCAGTTTTTATTACAAAAATAAATATTAATTTTAATTTATCTTAAAATTTGTTTTAGCGTATTTATAGGTTACAAAATCCTCATACAAAATCAAAAAACCGCGTTTAATTATCTCTAACCGTTTTTGCTTTATGCTTGTTTATATATTTTCATTAAGTAGGCTGTGCGCAAAATCGTAACTTTTTTATCTTTGCAGATAAACACACCGTGTTTGTACTCTAATTTCATAAAATTTTAAGTGGAAGGCGAAAATGTGATCGAAAATGGCTTGCTGGTTTTGGTTATGAAAATTAAAAATAGTTTTAATTCCACTTAAAATTTGATTAAAAATATTTATAGGTTACAAGAAACTCTTACAAGTACTAAAAACCGCATTTAATTATCTCTAACCGTTTTTGTTCTATGCTTTTTTAAATTATTTCATTAAGTAGGCTATGCATTGGATGGTAACTTTTTTATCTTAGGAGATAAACCCATCATGTTTGTACTCTAATGTCATGAAATTTTAAGTGGAAAACGACAATTTAATCAAAAATAACTTATCAGTTTTTATTACAAAAATAAATATTAGTTTTAATTTCTCTTAAAATTTGTTGCAATATATGTGTAGGTTACAAAAAACTCTTAACAATACAAAAAACCGCGTTTAATTATCTCTAACCGTTCTTGCTTTATGCTTGTTTAAATATTTTCATTAAGTAGGCTGTGCGCAAAATCGTAACTTTTTTATCTTTGGAGATAAACCCAACGTGTTTGTACTCTAATTTCATAAAATTTTAAGTGGAAGGCAAAAATGTGATCGAAATTAAATTTTTTTATGAAAATAAAGAAATAGTTTTAATTCCACTTAAAATCTGATTAGAAATATTTATAGGTTACAAGAAACTCTTACAAGTACTAAAAACCGCATTTAATTATCTCTAACCGTTTTTGTTCTGTGCTTTTTTAAATTATTTCCTTGAGTAGGCTACGCCCTAAATCGTAACTTTTTTATCTTAGGAGATAAACCTATAGTGTTTGTAGTCTAATTTCATGAAATTTTAAGTAGATAACGAAAAGTGAATCAAAAATAATTTATCAGCTTTTATAACAAAAATAAATATTGGTTTTAATTTCTCTTAAAATTTGCTATGAAACATTTATAGGTTACAAAAAATTCTTATAGATACTGAAAACCGCGTATAATTATCTCTCACCGTTTTTGTTCTGTGCTTTTTTAAATTATTTCATTAAATAGGCCATGCGCTAAATCGTAACTTTTTTATCTTAGGAGATAAACGCATCGTGTTTGTACTCTAATTTCATGAAATTTCAAATGGAAAACGAAAAATTAATCAAAAATAATTTATCAGTTTTTATTACAAAAATAAATATTAATTATAATTGATCTTAAAATTTGTTTCGATGTATTTATAGGTTACAAAATTCTTGTATAAAATCAAAAAACCGCGTTTAATTATCTATAATCGTTTTTGTTTTATACTTGTTTAAATATTTTCATTAAGTAGGCTATGCACTAAATCCTAACTTTTTTATTTTAGGAGATAAATCTATCGTGTTTGAACTCTAATTTTATAAAATTTTAAGTGAAAGGCGAAAATGGTATTCAAATTGACTTGTTGGTTTTTGTTATGAAAATGAAAAATAGTTTTAATTCCACTTAAAATTTGATTAAAAGTTTTAATAGGTTACAATAAACTCTTACATGTACTAAAAACCGCATTTAATTATCTCTAACCGTTTTTGTTCTATGCATATTTAAATATTTTCATTAAGTAGGCCATGCACTAAATCGTAACTTTTTTATCTGGCGAGATAAACCCATCATGTTTGTACTCTAATTTCATGAAATTTCAAGTAGAAAATGAAAAGTGAATCAAAAATAATTTATCAGTTTTTATAACAAAAATAAATATTGGTTTTAATTGCTCTTAAAATTTGCTATGAAGTATTTATAGGTTACAAAAAATTCTTATAGATACTGAAAACCGCGTCTAATTATCTTTAACTGTTTTTGTTCTATGCTTGTTTAAATATTTTTATTAAGTAGGCTATGCAGTAAATGCTAACTTTTTTATCTTACGAGATAAACCTACCGTGTTTATACTCTAACTTCATGAAATTATAAGTGGAAAACGAAAAATTAATCAAAAATTAAATAACAGTTATTATTAAAAAAATAAATATTAGTTTTCATTTCTTTTAAAATTCGTTTTAAAACATTTATAAGCTACAAAAAATTCTTATGGGTATTAAAAACCGCGTTTAATTATCTCTAATCGTTTTTGTTTTATGCTTGTTTAAATATTTTCATTAAGTAGGCCATGCACTAAATCGTAACTTTTTTATCTTAGGAGATAAACCTATGGTGTTTGTACTCTAATTTCACTAAATTTAAAGTGGAAACCAAAAATGACATCGAAAATGACGTATCAGTTTTTATTACAAAAATAAATATTGGTTATAATTTCTCGTAAAATTCGATCTAAAGTTTTTATAACAAAAATAAATATTGGTTTTAATTTCTCTTAAAATTTGTCCTGAAGTATTTATAGGTTACAAAAAATTCTTATAGATGCTGAAAGCCGCGTTTAATTATCTCTAACCGTTTTTGTTTTATGCTTGTTTGAATATTTTCATTAAGTAGGCCATGCGCTAAATCGTAACTTTTGTATCTGGCGAGATCAACCGATCATGTTTGTACTCTAATTTCATGAAATTTCAAGTAGAAAACGAAAATGCCATTGAAAATTACCAATCAGTTTTAATTAAAAAAAATAAATATTAGTTTTAATTTCTTTTAAAATTCGTTCTAAAATGTTTATAGATTACGAAAGACTCCTACAATTATTTGAAACCGCATTTAATTATCTTTACCCGTTTCTGTTTTACGATTGTTTAAATATTTTCATTAAGTAGGCTATGCGCTCAAACCAAACTTTTTTATCTTAGGAGATAAACCCATCGTGTTTGTGCTCTAATTTCATGAAATTTTAAGTGGAATACGAAAATTTTAATAATATTGCCTTATCATGTTTCCTTATTGGTTACAATTGCATTAATATTGTAATTATTTCACTTAAGTTTATAATACTTTATAATTACTCAGATAAATTGCACGATGATTATATTTCTGTAAAAATGGAAACAGCGGCTTGTTTAATAATAATAAAACCACTAGTTTGGAGAAGTAAATTTTCATCAATAAGTCCGCAGGTGCTTTTGAAAATATTAATGTTCGAAAACCCTCTAGCGCTATCCCAGCCTTTGCGACCACTTCATTCGGCTGCATAAACGCTAAATTGAAATTTATCGGCGCCGATATATATATTGCGCCGCAAAAGGGCGCAACATTATTGCACCGGAAGAAAGTAATTTCTATCAAATCGCGCACAGTTTTACGACCGGGCCGCCGTTAAAATTTTACGGCTTCTTCTTTTATTTTTAACGCCGCCCACACAAATTTATTAACGTCCTCATTAATAATAATTGCGGCGGGAATTATTGCGAATAGGTTTATTATTGTTCGCGGTCTTTATAAGCATTCGTAATTAAAACTTTTTCGGTTATTTTTTTTAATGCCGGTTATAATTAAAGTTAGATAAATACTAATTAAAAAAATATAAAAATTTTAATTTCTTTAACGCAAACTAAAAAATAGATGATATAATTAAAATTTGAATAAAACTTTTAATAATTGTTAAATAATAAAAAAAATAATTAAGCACTGTTAAGTGAGAAGTTACATAATCGAATTGTTAAATAAGTTTATTTTCAATAACGTGAATTTGGATAGAAATAAAATCGCTGAAGGTAATATTATATTTATATATTTTTATTCATCCCAATCTCCTTTAATCGTATAACTGTATTATATATTTATTTTAAAAACAAGACATTTTGAAAATACCACGGTGCACACCGAATGGAATTATTTTCCCTGAAATTGACCTAAATTTGAGTGATAACGTGATGTAAATAACGAATTCATGAGCGATTGTCGCACAAGGGGAAATTTAATTTCGTTATGAAGGATATGTATATGGCATTGCTAAACAAGGTTAATATTTAATTTGAAAGAAGCAATATCCCGAGGGAGGAGCAATGTATATATTATAATGTACGCTGAGGTTCGTTGCGTGAATCCTCACTAGTCGAATGGCTCCTGAAATTGTCTTCCTAATTAAAAATGGTGATGTGATGATCATACTACTTTTCCTGTACTTTTATTATTGTTCAACGCAATTTCACTAAACTTTTAGTGCCTTAAAGAAATATTTAACAATCTACTTATTTAAAATCTAAATAGGATTGAATTTCAGGCACAATGATATAAAAGTAATGTATAATATATCTTTAGAAAGTAATTTACCAATTCAGTGTATGTCGGTGAACCGAAATAATTGGGTCGGATTTATGGTGGAGGCGCCGGGTACGCCAGAAACAAATTAGATTCTTTATCTGGCGATTCGTAATTATCCTCGCGTGCAATTCAAAATAGTGCAACCGGCGCACTTGCTGCACCAGCGACGACATAAAACATTGATCCCATCTACAAAACCGCTGATTTACAATGTAAAGTTATCTGCAGTCGTGTTTTCAATGGTTCTCCCTTATCTCCTCTAAACAAAAGGCCCTTTGACATTAAAATCCCACCTTAATTGAAACCACCGTTCCCACCGCGAATCTTACGATCTAAACTATTTCCTAATTGATTTCTAGTTGGTGTTTGCAAATTCTAAAACGAATTCTACAATATAAATATAAATAAGATACAATTTTCTATTGTAATAAATAAAAAGAAATATTCTACTATATCCACAGGTTACCAATCTTGACCTTTACAGCCCGAGTTAAGGGTGGGCTTAAATAAATCCTCCTAGGTAAACAGGATTATTCGCCGCACAATCCCGAAATAAATAAATGTAGGCACTACGACAGGATAATCCCGGCGCACATATATATATTTTTTCCGTGTGTAAGAAAACGATTTAGTGAATTTGTGGTGTACATTTTCCCCGGGCGGCACAACGGTTTGCGTGCGCTCACCATCCCTCTTCACGAAAATTGCGGGTCTCTGCGAATATCTGTGGTAATCTATTTAGTCGCAGATCATTTAGAATGCCTCGGGGTGTATAACAAGCGGGATTTGAATGATAAAGAAGATGCGGAATTTATATATATATATATAACAGATGGAAACCGATGTTCTTGAATGTCGTTGCCGTCATTAAATACGAGCTCAAATTAAAACCACCCCGAGCTCGGCGAACCAACCCTTTCCATTCCCTTCCCCCCCTGGTCGTCCGTACATCCATTCGTAGGGGCGGTTTGTTTGCGGATCTGCACTTCTTAAAGAAAAAAATGTTTTATACATTTTCACCACCGGAATAAATATTAATTAAATGCGCCGCTTTCAATTTTTACCGCTAATCCGCACCCCGGCGCGGAATGATGAAATTTAATTAAGAAGATTTCCTTTCCTGCCGCCGCTTCGCTTTTAATTACTCCGCCTGTTAATTCGGTCGTGTGTGTGCTAATATGGTTAAATGGGAGAGGACGGATTCAATGGAATAAAAATAGCCTTTTCAAATCTATTTAATGCGACGAACGCCATGGATTAAATTGTCGGCCGTTTTATCGTCCGGGCCTTCGTGCATCGGAGTGGGGGAAGGAGGGGGTAAATAGGGTCGATTGTTTTCTTTCTGGTGAAAATAATGGAATAATTAAAAAGGATTTGGAATTAGATGGAATGTATGCAACTTAGATAGAGATTTCTACAATCAGTTAATTTTTAACGACTAAATATAGTTTAAATTAAAGTGAATATGTTTTTAGATTTAACAGGCTGACAGATTCGAAATGACGAATGACAGAAGATTAAATGGCAGAAGCTGAATTATTGACAGCTAATACATGGAATCTCTAAATCTATAATCCATCAATTGTTGAATTATATTCTGTTTTCTGCTATTTTACTATTAATGGCAGAAGACAGAACAAATTTGACAGATGATGAATGTCAGAATTACAGATTTCAGATGACATGACATAATGATAAAACGATATATGACAAATTACAGCATGGCACAAGAAAAAAAAAAACACGCAGCAGACGATATATGACAGTTGTTGACTGATAAGTAAACAGTAGATTAGAGAATGGCATATTGAAATTATTATTATTATTATGATTTTTCTCAATTCAAATTTATAGCGTCGCCATTTTGATTCCGGAAGTGATACATCAATTGTTTCATAGTGATGTTAACGACACATTAATTACGAACGTATTTTGTAATTTTTAAACTAATCCTACGATTAATAAATTTTTTACAAATTTTCAAACACTCGAAAGTAATTTGATTTTTTTCAATTCAAGTTTACAACGTTGCTATTTTGTTTCCGGAAAAGATACATCAATTGATTTATAGTAATGTTAAAGATACATCAATTATAAACGTATTTTGTAATTTTTAAACCAATCCTACGATTAATTCATTTTTTACAAATTTTCAAACCCACGAAAACAATTTGATTTTTTTCAATTCAAGTTTACAACGTCGCCATTTTGATTCCGGAAGTGATACATCAATTGTTTCATAGTGATGTTAAAGATACATCAATTATAAAGGTACTTCGTAATTTTTAAACTAATCCTATGATTAATTATTTTTTTACTAATTTTTGAAATCCACGAAAGCAATTTGATTTTTTCTAGCGTTGCCATTTTGTTTCCGGAAGTGATACATCAATTGTTTCACAGTAATGTTAAAGATACAACAATTATGAACGTATTTTGTAATTTTTAAACCAATCCTACGATTAATTAATTTTTTACAAATTTTTGAAATCCACGAAAGCAATTTGATTTTTTCAATTCAAATTTACAGCGTCGCCATTTTGTTTCCGGAAGTGATACATCAATTGTTTCATGGTGATGTTAAAGATACATCAATTATGAACGTATTTTGTAATGTTTAAACCAATCTTACGATTAATTAATTTTTTACAAATTTTCAAACCCACGAAAACAATTTGATTTTTTTCAATTCAAGTTTACAACGTCGCCATTTTGTTTCCAGAAGTGATACATCAATTGTTTCAAAGTGATATTAAAGATACATCAATTATGAACGTATTTTGTAATTTCTAAACTAATCCTACGATTAATTAATTTTATACATATTTTTGAAATTTACGAAAGCAATTTGATTTTTTTCAATTCAAGTTTACAGCGTTGCCATTTTGTTTCCGGAAATGATACATCAATTGATTCATAGTGATGTTAAAGATGCATCAATTATAAACGTATTTTGTAATTTCTAAACTACTCCTACGATTAATGAATTTTTTACAATTTTTGAAATCCACGAAAGCAATTCGATTTTTTTCAATTCAAGTTTACAGCGTCGCCATTTTGATTCAGGAAGTTATACAGCAATTATTTCACTGTGATGTTAAATTATGAACAATTATTAACGTATTTTGTAATTTTTAACCAATCCTAGAATTAATTAATAATGTTTTTAATATTATTATTATTATGATAGATAACAGATGACAGCGTCGCCATTTTGTTTCCGGAAGTGATACATCAATTGTTTCACAGTGATGTTAAATTATGAACAATTATGAACGTATTTTATAATTTTTAAACCAATCCTAGAATTAATTAATAATGTTTTTATTATTATTATTATTATTATGATAGATAACAGATGACAGAATGCCAGTAGACAGAATTACAAAAAATTGAGTTATACCTTGCAGATAGCAGACAAAAAAATTTAGAAAATATATACAGAGCAAAATATCAGAGAAGTCACAAAGAGAATAATACAAATAATATAATGACAGAAGAAATTGAAGAAAAGATGACATAAAAAATGACTTATAACAAAGGGTAAAAAAAAGGGATACAAATAACAAATTACATAATGTTACAAGATAGAATGGCAGAACATTGAATAATATATTAAAGATTACAAATAAGAACAAAACAAAAATTGGCAGAGTTAAATATTGACAGAGGTCAGAATGTCAGAATAATATAATGACAGAGAAAAAAAAAGAAATGATGACATTACAATTGACAGCTGACGAATGATAGTTGTGTGATGAAAAATAACAGATGACAGAATCATAGCAGGCAGGATGAAAGATGATAGCTTAACAGAAAATAGAATAACAGATTACAGATAGCGAATATGAAAAACAACTAAAAAATAGGCAAAAAAGAAATCAAATGACAATGACTACAATAAAATAATGAAGAAGAAATGAATGAAAAGTTAGCACAACAAATGACAGGAAAGAAATGATAATTAACAGATAAGAAATACCAGATGACAAAATGATGGATAATAGAATGACAGAAAATTAAATAATACCTTGCAGACAGTATGATGATTGATATACCATTCTAGTTAGATCGACACATAATAAATAAAAGATTACAGATGACAAAATAATGTACGACAGTATACTAAACAAAAAAACAGTTAACAGACTAATAGAATGATAATGACAGATAATAAATTGCAAAATGATAGAGTAATATAACAGATAATATTACGATATAATTACAGGAGGTAGAATGATAGATGGCAGAAAAATTAAGCGACAGAGAAACTTAAAGATTGATGACAATTAACAGTTGACAATTGAAAAACAAAATATTCAGTTTTTTATAACTAAATTTTAGTTAATTTCAAAAACTACCTTAAAAACATTTAATTTAAAACTAATTGCAATTAAAAGTACAAAATAAAATTGAAAAAAATGTTTAAATAAAAAAAAGGAAAACATAAGCCAAAGAAGAAAGAAATATACACATTTAAAGAAATACTTACTAGACTAACAATATGACACATTGCAGATAAAAAAATAGACGTTAGATGACAGATGACAGATGTCAGATCAGAAATTGTTCGTCTAGCTTTCAAAAAATTTATATCAAATGTATATCGATAAATGAAATTTGTCAAATCGCAAATGTTGAATGACAAATAATAGATAACACATAACAAATAACAGTTGACAGTTAACAAATGGCAGGCGACAGATGATTAATAATAATCTTATTAATAGATTATTTAACACGAAAGGTAGCAGAATTCTCTTTTCTAGGATTAGTAATGTTATTTCGCCACCAATATCAAATAAAAATGTATTTGATTAGACGACACATGTCAAATTACAGATTACATATATCAATTTAAATGATGACCGACGACATATGATAGATGACAGATGACTGATGACAAATGTCAGTTGACAGATGACAGAGAACAGATGACAATTGATGGTTGCCGGTTGATCTCCTAGAGACCTAAACTTCACTAGAAATATATTGCGAAGTCTACTAAAAGGATCCTCAAGGGTTCTAAAATTTTCTAGCAATTGTTGACAAACATCTAGTGATAACTGATGATAAATGACAGATAGCGGATGACAGTTGATGGTTGACAGTTGACAGACGACAGTTGACCAATGATAGATGACAGGTGACAGTTGATGGTTGAAAGTTGACAATTTGAAGATGACATATGCCCTATGACAAATGAAAAATGATAGAAAATATATGATATCTGACATATGACAGATAAATGACAGAATTCTGTTAGAATGCTACAATTCTCTGTTAATTTATTGTGCGGCCTTTTGAGAAATTGTTCGTTCAGATTAAAATAATATATATATCAAACGTATTTCGATAGATAAAATTTGACAAATAACTGATAATAGTTGACAGATGAAAATGATGACAAGTAAAGGGTTGCAGATGCTAGTTAAGTGAAAAATGACAAATAATAATCTGTCGGATGTAGATAACATGAGATTGATGGCAGATGATAAATGGCAAAAAAAAACATACTAGTAACAACGACAAATCTTAAATGACAGATGACTGATGACAAAAAATAATTTAATTAAGAGACGATCAAAGGCGGAAAGCAGTAGAATACTCTTTTCTATGATTATTAGTATTGTTATATCAGCAATATCAAATAAAAATGTATTTGAATAGATGACATATGTCAAATAATAGCTGTTAAATAACAAACATCAAAAACATGATGACATACAACAGTCGACAGGTGACAGACGACAGACGACCGTTGACAGATAACAAATGACAGATGATAGATGGCAAATGACAGATGACAGTTGACAAATGACAGATGACAGATTACAGATGATAGGTGGCATATAATATCTGACAGATGACAGATGATAAATTACATATTACAGATAATTGGTAGAATTCTCCTATAGTCTTAAAGGAGCGTGAAACGATCCCCTAAGGTTTTAGAATTTTTTAGTAATTGATTGCAAAGTTTCAAAATTTTTATGTCAAATGTATTTCGGTAGATAAAATTTGTCAAGTCACAAATGATAAATGACAAACAACATATAACATTAAACAGAAAACAGTTGATAGATAATTCGAAAATAACAAATAAAAATCTGACAGACAAAGTAACAAACATCATTTTCAAATGACAGACGACAGATCTCAAATAATAATCAGATTAAGAGATAATCAAAGGTAACAAGTAAACTGTATTTGCATAGATGAAAGATGTCAAATAACAGCTGTGAGATTACAAGTAAAAAAATAACATAATGAAAGACGACTGTTGACAGATGACAGATAGAAGTTGACCGTTGATAGATAACAGATGACAGTTGACGATTGATAGATGACAAATGATAGATAACAGATGACAGTTGACGATTGATAGATGACAGATGATAGATAACATATGATAGATGAGAGATAATAAACTATAAATAATATGACAACTGGTAGATTACAGATGATACACTACATAAGATAGAATTCTCCTAGAGTTCTAAAATGTCCTACTAATTCATTTTGCGGTCTTTTAAAAGATCCTTTAGGGTTTCAAAATTTTCTAACAATTGTTCATTTATATTTTAAAAATTTTATAACACCAAACAGGTGACCGATTACAGATGAGAGTGACAGATAAAAAAATTACGGGTTGCTAATGATGGAAGAGTTAAAAATGACAAATATTAATAAAGTAACAAAGACAAGTTTTAAATGACAAATGACAGGTGAATGGTGACAAATAATCTATGATGGTGGTCGCCCCACCAAATGGTGGCCGCCGATTGGTCCGTTTGTACGGGACGCAATAGAAGATCAAAGGTGACAAGTAGCAAAATTCTCTTTTCTAGAATTAATAAAATTGTTTCGTTTCCAACATTAAATAAAAATGTATTTCAATAGATAACAAATATAAAACAGATGTTAGATTATAAATATCAAATAATACGATGACTGTCCACAGTTGACAGATGTCAGATGATAGATGACAGATAGCAGAATGAATGATAGATGACAGGTGATAGATATCTGATTACTAGTGACATAACAGATGTCAAATGGCAGATGGCAGACGACTGATGATTGATGACAGATAGATGACAGATCACTGAGAACAGATGGCAGATGACTCATGAGAGATCATGAATTACAGATTGTATTATCACCTGTAATTGTTTAAGTATATGAGACTTTAAAAACAATTAAAAATTGCTGTAATTTACTTCGAACAGAAGAAATGACCGGTAAAAAATAATCCACATTTTCTAAATAAATAAAAATTATTTTCTTTCTAATTTGTGGAATTTTCCTTAATTTTATTAAAAAAAGAATTAAAACTCAAAAAGCAATTTGAATTTATATTTTTAACCTTTATCACAAAATATTGAGCATTGAAAATAATTGAACAGATGATAGATGGCTAATAACAGATGACTATTGACAGATGTCAGATGACAGATGACTGATGACAGATGACTGATGTCAGATGATAGATGCCAGATGACAGGTACATACGACAAATTACAGATGTCTTATGACATAAGACAGATGGCAGATGTTAGATAATAGATGACTGATGACAGATGTTATTATCACGTAATTTTTGATAAAATGTATTCAATTTTTGAGGTATGCAAGACTTGTTTGTCAAAATATAAAATAATGAAAATTACTTACAATCATTTATTTCAAAAAGAAAAAAAAATATTTATCAAAAAATATAGAAATGATTAGGATTGCAATTGATAAATCACTGATGACAGACGACAGATGAAAGATAACAGATGACTGACAACCGATGACGGATTACAGTTGACACATGACTGGTCATAGACGACGAATGACAGATGACAGATAACAAAAATATAGAACTATGAAAATAACTGAAATGACAGATGATAGATGACTAATGACAGAAGGGAAATGACAGATGACTGATAACAAATGATAGATGAGTGATAACTAAAGCCTTATGATATATGACTGGGGACTAATGACAAATGACAGACGACTGATGATAGATGACAGATGATAGATAACAAATTATTGTTGACTAATGACAGATGACAGATGATAGATTAGAGATGACAAATGAAAGATGACAGATGACAAAAGTGTAGAAAATTGAAAATAATTAAAATGGCAGATTAGAGGTGACAAATGACAGATGACGGTGTCTAATGACTGACTAAAAACAGATAACAGATGACCGATGACTGAAGACATGACAGATGACTGACACCAGACGACAGATGATAGATGGTATCATTTGTAATTTTGTTTTTCAAAATAGTAAAGAATAAAATAAATTACTTACTGACGTACTCTTATTTGTTTCGATTTTTTCGCATTTATATTTTCTGAATAAAATTTATTTATTATTTATATATTTTTTTCTTATTTCTTTAACTAAAAAAATATAAGAGGCCGAATTAAAACTAAATTTCATTTAAACGATTTATCAAAAAATATAGAACATTGAAAATACTTGAGAGTAATACATGATAGATGACTGATGACCGATGACAGTTGACAGATGACTGATGACAGATAATAGATGACTGATGACTGGTAACAGATGATGTTAATAAACGATTCCTAAAGGTTCCTATTAATTTATTAAGTTTTCCTCTGAATAAATCTGCTAGGATTCTTGAATTTTCCAGTAATTGTTCGTCTAGATTTCTAAAATAAATTTTATATCAAATGAATTTTGATAGATAAAATTCAATTAATAACAAGATATAAATATAAATTGCAAATGATTACAGATATAGGACAGATTAAATGATAACAACAAGTAGAAATGAAAAATCTCAAATGACAGATGACAGATGACAAACAATTCTGTATATAATAAAAAAATTAAAGGTGAAAAATAACAAAATTATTTTTGATGTTCATAAAGTTTCATATATTGTACGAATATGTTTTTTTTTTCCACAGTTTAAAATTTCTCGTTTCTTGTTTTATTAAAAAGATTTTCTAGGATTAGTAATATTGTCTCGTTGGCAATATTAAATAAAGAATTATTTGTGTTGATAACAGATGCTAATTAACAGACGACTACTGACAGATGACAGCTAACAGTTGACAGTTGACAGATAACAGTTGACAGATGACAGTTGGCAGATGAAAGATAAGAGTTGACAGTTGGCAGATGAAAGATAAGAGTTGACAGTTGATAGATGACAGGTGACTGATGACAAATGACAGATGATAAATGACAAATGACAGCTGACAGCTGACAGCTGACAGCTGACAGATGACAGATGACAGATGACAGATGACAGATGACAGATGACAGATGACAGATGACATATGACAGATGACAGATGGGATTACTTTTCGGATTTAATTTGAACAGTATGCATCATCGATACTTTCTGTCTTTACTGTTCTTCATATATTAATTACAAGCAGTAATACGTATTGATTTAAATTAGCGAGTGTTTATAATATAATGATATTCACATTAAACTAGAGGTAATCGTGGCAAATCTATTAAGACGCACTCAACGAGATCGTTTATTAATGAAACGATTTTAAGTGCAGCGCAGTAAATAATCGAGCAAACAAGCTATTAGCCCGGAAATATGTATATACATATATATACATATATACACATACCCGGATGTATCACCGGAGCAATATGATCTAATGAAATTATAACCGTGCACACGCCGACATGCAGCGCATAATTGGAGTGAATAGGAACGAAACTGCCGCAGCTGAACTTTAATTACTCCCACGGTTACCAGTTACTAATTCCTCAGGCAGCCGTAGCGGATATTTCACGTGCTACACGGTCGCAAAGATGTACTACGGATACGGACGGAAATATAACGTACATTCCAAAGTATAAATACAAATTGGATTGCGGATTACGGTTTTGGAATTTACGAAAATTAGACACCGCGTTTTGCATTGTAAATAAGTTCGTTACGTGCGCCACGAACACTTCAAAAAGGTAAATGTTTAAATTGTGCACACGGCGGCTTCGATCCCCACCGGAAAATTGGCTTTCACATATGATTATACCAAATTGAATTCGTTACGATATGCAGATGATTAATTCGATCAATTATTATGGAAAGTATTTATAAATTGGGTAATTTCGAATTTTCCCGCGCGCAAACATTATCGGCCGTAATGAGCGAATCGATGGATGGGCATGATTAATTGTAGTTGCCATTTGATGCGGTTTTATTTACATTGCAGTATTTGTGCGTGAAATTTGTGTTTAATTTCGATTTGTTAATAAAAATGACTGATCACTGAATTGGAAAATTGACATATTGAATTTTTCATTTCAGTATAAGTATGGATTACCATGTAGTAATGGTCACAACCATTGTGTTTATTAAAAGTGACTAATATTTATTGATGTGTTTTTGAAAAAGTACTTAAATTATGGAAAATTAATGATTATAGTTAATAATGAGAAAAATAAATCTCTATGAGCATATTTAAATAGTATTATTTTCTTGCGGATGTACTTTTCTGTTTTGTGTTGAAATGTGTTGCTTCGCTTGGACGCATTTCCTTTTTTTAGAGTTTGAATTTTAGAAAATCATTATCATTACATAAAAATATTATAAGCCGTAAAGAACAATGTTGATTTAGGTGTAATATTGGCCTAGTTTCGTAGTGCGAAGAAAATCGTAAAATAAAATAGAAACAGTTATAGGAAAAGATATCAAGTTCGTCCTTATATGTTATATATATATAGAAATAAATAAAGGAAGACGTGTCCTGATGGCCGAAGTGAGCGATTAAAGTTGGGACAAGTTCGAGATAGGCGCGCGAAATCGGATGATTCATCCGAGACGCTAAAACAATATCGTGACATTTCTTTTATCCGGGATAATAATGCAATTCGGGTCGGGAGAGGATGTATCTGAAAGTCAAATCCCCTCTCCGATTCGAGTGAAAGATAAAAAGTTTTCGATATATATATATATACATCTAACATAAATATATTCACCAACGAAAGAAGAAACAATACTTCATCCGTAAAATATGAATAATTTTATTAAGTCATCCATAATTGATCATCGAAATTAATGTCCTGAAAAAAATACCGAAACTAATTTAAATGACACCTCTTAAATATAGTTTTTTATTTAATTAATTGCTCACTTAAACAGTGGCGAAACATTTTTGTAATATCTTAATTATCTAATCAAGATAGTTTTTTTTATGGTTTTCTATGTTAAAGTATGATTTTCTCTAACTCGTGGATTAAAATTATGTTACGATTTCGTATTGTAAAATTCCGGAAGGGATTTTGTGGGCTTATAAGTTATGAAAATACTCAGCAGGCATGAATTTTTAACGAACGTCACGCGCACAAATTATATACCCGAAAACTAGATAACTCTCAACGTACTGAATAATCCCCTCCCCGCACACATATACAAGAACATATACACACACATATTGGGGAATCGAATTAAGCTACCCCCAACCCCATTACCCTCCGCATGGCACACGTAATAACCGCCTCATATTTTCCTCGCATTTCTAACATTTCTCTTTTTCGTCTCGTTTCAGGGAGCGTGCATGTGAAAAATGAAGAGGACCACCCACACCCACGGCCGGATTGAAAAATGAACCGGCGGAATTCAAATCCTCCGCGCAGAACAACGCAAGACTGATTATTCAATTTTCGCACACGCACACACACACACACTAACAGACACACACATACAGACAAATTTTCCTTCGTATACACTGTAACGGATGGAGCGGGAAAAATGGGCGCGGCTGCCCTCCAGAGGGTTGATGATGATGATGACGAGTTGCGCGGGTTAATGCGGTAACAGATGGGGACATGGACTCGGTGGTGGTGAAGACAAATAAACATATTGAGAAGTTTCGGGGAGCAGTGGCCGCCGTCTGTAGCAACTTTCTGGAATGGACAGGATTCGGTAACATATGGCGCGTTAAAGTCGAGCCAGTGGAAATGGACTGGTGGTGTTTTCGTTCGGTTTTCCAAAGCGCGGCCGTCGGTGTCGAAGCGTCCGCCGGAATTGATGAGGGCGCGTGAATGTGCGAAACGTCATCTCTGGTGACGTCATGCGTGCGCTAGGCTTCGTGTCGGGACACCTGAATACCGTTGTCGTCGCGTTCATCTGTGCCGTGTGGTTGGTGCTCGTCGCCGTTCGGGAAACGGGGGCTTCTCTCCTGGTGCACAAGTACAGCACGCGGGTCGTCAACACCAAGTACGGAGCCTTGAGGGGCGTCATGATACACATACATCCGCCCGTCGAGGCCTTCCTCGGGGTACCGTACGCCACGCCGCCTGTCGGGAGTCTCAGGTAAGTCTTACTCATGCTATATATAAATAATAACAAAAAAAAAACACAAAGGCATTCTTGCTGTAATGTCTTTCCTTAAATAAAACTACATAATTTAGATTTGGTGAAGAAAAACCCTTTTTATGTTCCATTTCGATCATTACAGATCATTTTCAAAGTATAAACTCTTTATGCTTTATGTATAAATTTTAATTCAACACCCGTGCGTATGTTATACTGGCTGGAGGGTGTGATAGTGGCCACCCGCCCACCCTACATATACACATTTATTCAATCACTGACACTGTTTAAGTTTCCTGAAAATTAAAACAGTGTTAGTGTTGATGTTGCAAGAAATACAAAGCTATTTTGCTAGTTATGATTAAAAATATATGTAGGGTGGGTGGGTGGCCACTATCCTACCCTCCAATCAGTAGAACACAAGCAAAAGTTCAATAAATAAATTATATAATAACTGTTATTCCTTTTACGATTTTGTTTGTAAGCATACGTTTTCTTGTGTTTAAATTTTAATTCAATAACCTCGCGTATGTTTTATAGGTTGGAGGGTGTGTCTGAGGCCACCCACCCACCCTACATATACGTATTTATACGATCACCATCACTGTTGATGTTTCCTGAAAATTAAAACAGTTTTAATATTAATGTTCAAGATATAAAAGTAATTTTGCTGGTGAAGTTTAAAAATGTATGTAGGGTGGGTGGGTGGCCACTATCCCACCCTCCAATCAGTAGAACACAAGCAAAAGTTCAATAAATAAATTGTTTAATAACTGCAATTACTTTTACGCTTATGTTTATAAAAATATCTTTTCCTGTGTTTAAATTTTAATTCAATAACCCCGTGTATGTTCTACTGACTGGAGGGTGTGATAGTGGCCACCCACCCACCCTACATATACGCATTTATTCAATCACTGACACTGTTTAGGTTTTCCTGAAAATTAGAACAGTGTTAGTGTTGATGTTACAAGAAACAAAAAGTAAAGTTGCTGGTTAAGTTTAATAATATATGCAGGGTGGGTGGGTGGCCACTATCCCACCCTCCAATCAGTAAAACACAAGAAAAAGTTTAATATATAAATTATATAATTAATGTATCCTTTTACGCGTAGGTTTATAAATATACGTTTTTCTGTGTTTAAATTTAAATTCAAGAACCTCGCGTACGTTTTACTGGCTGGAGGGTGTGATAGTAGCCACCCACCCACCCTACATATACACATTTATTCAATCACCATCACTGTTGAAATTTACTGAAAATTAAAACTGTTTTAATGTTGATGTTCAAGAAATAAAAAGTAATTTTGCTGGTTAAGTTTAGAAATATAAGTCCAATCAGTAAAACACAAACAAAAGTTCAATAAATAAATTATATAATAACTGTAATTTCTTTTACGCTTTTATTTATAAACATACGTTTTTCTGTGTTTCAATTTAAATTCAAGAACCTCGCGTACGTTTTACTGGCTGGAGGGTGTGATAGTAGCCACCCACCCACCCTACATATACGCATTTATTCAATCACCATCACTGTTGAAGTTTCCTGAAAATTAAAACAGTTTTAATGTTGATGTTCAAGAAATAAAAAGTAATTTTGCTGGTGAAGTTAAAAATATATGTAGCGTGGGTGGGTGGCCACTATCCCATCCTCCAATCAGTAGAATACAAGCAAAAGTTTAATAAATAAATTATATAATAACTCTAATTCATTTTACGCTTTTATTTATAAACATACGTTTATCTGTGTTTCAATTTTAATTCAATAATTACGCATATGTTTTACTCGCTGGAGGGTGTGATAGTGGCCACCCACCCACCCTACATATACACATTTATTCAATCGCCGTCACTGTTGAAGTTTCCTGAAAATTAAAACAGTGTTAGTGTTGATGTTGCAAGAAATACAAAGTTATTTTGCTGGTTATGATTAAAAATATATGTAGGGTGAGTGGGTGGCCACTATCCTACCCTCCAATCAGTACAACACAAGCAAAAGTTTAATAAATAAATTATATAATAACTGTAATTAATTTTATGCTTTTGTTTATAAATATAGATTTTCTTGTGTTTAAATTTTAATTCAAGAAACTCGCGTATGTTTTACTGGCTGGAGGGTGTGATAGTGGCCACCCACCCACCCTACATATACCCATTTATTCAATCACTGTCACTTTTGAAGTTTCCCGAAAATTAAAACAGTGTTAGTGTAGATGTTACAAGAAATAACAAATAATTTTGCTGGTTAAGTTTAAAAATATATGTAGGGTGGGTAGGTGGCCACTATCCCACCCTCCAATCAGTAGAACACAAGCAAAAGTTTAATAAATAAATTATATAATAACTGTAATTCCTTTTACACTTTCGTTTATTAACATACGTTTTTCTGTGTTTAAATTTTAACTCAATAACCCCGCGTATGTTTTACTGACTAGAGGGTGTGATAGTGGCCACCCACCCACCCTACATATACGCATTTATTCAATCACTGACACTGTTTAAGTTTCCTGAAAATTAAAACAGTGTTAGTGTTGATGTTGCAATAAATACAAATTTATTTTGCTGGTTATTTTTAAAAATAATGTAGGGTGGGTGGGTGGCCACTATCCCACCCTCCAATCAGTAGAACACAAGCAAAATTTCAATAAATAAATTATATAATAACTGTAATTTCTTTTACGATTTTGTTTGTAAGCATACGTTTTCTTGTGTTTAAATTTTAATTCAAGAACCTCGCGTGTTTAATTTTACTGGCTGGAGGGTGTGATAGTGGCCACCCACCCACTCTACATATACACATTTATTCAATCACTGACACTATTTAAGTTTCCTGAAAATTAATTTTAAAGTTTTAATGTTGATGTTCAAGAAATAAAAAGTAATTTTGCTGGTGAAGTTTAAAAATATATGTAGGGTGGGTGGGTGGCCACTATCCCACCTTTCAATCAGTAGAATACAAGCAAAATTTCAATAAATAAATTATATAATAACTGTAATTCCTTTTACGCTTTTGTTTGTAAGCATACGTTTTCTTGTGTTTAAATTTTAATTAAATAACCCCGCGTATGTTTTACTACCTAGAGGGTGTGATAGTGGCCACCCACCCATCCTACATATACGCATTTATTCAATCACTGCCACTGTTTAAGTTGTTTCCTGAAAATTAAAACAGTGTTACTGTTGATGTTACAAGAAATACAAATTAATTCTGTTGGTTAAGTTTAAAAATATATGTAGGGTGGGTGGGTGTCCACTATCCTACTCTCCAATCAATAAAACACAAGCAAAAGTTTAATAAATAAATTATATAATAACTGTAATTCCTTTCACGCCTTTGTTTATAAATATACGTTTTTCTGTGTTTAAATTTTAATTCAATAACCCCGCGTATGTTTTACTGACTAGAGGGTGTGATAGTGGCCACCCACCCACCCTACATATACACATTTATTCAATCACTGTCACTGTTGAAGTTTTCTGAAAATCAAAACAGTCTTAATGTTGATGTTCAAGAAATAAAAAATAATTATGCTAATTAAGTTTAAAAGTATATGTAGGGTGGGTGGGTGTCCACTATCCCACCCTCCAATCAGTAGAACATAAGCAAAAGTTTAATAAATAAATTATATAATAACTGTAATTCCTTTCACGATTTTGTTTATAAACATACATTTTCTTGTGTTTAAATTTTAATTCAATAACCTCGCGTATGTTCTACTGGCTGGAGGGTGTGATAGTGGACACCCACCCACCCTACATATACACATTTATTCAATCACCATCACTGTTAAAGTTTCCTGAAAATTAAAACAGTGTTAGTGTTGATGTTACAAGAAATAAAACGTAATTTTGCTGGTGAAGTTTAAAAATATATGTAGGGTGGGTGGGTGGCCACTATCCCACCCTCCAATCAGTAGAACACAAGCAAAATTTCAATAAATAAGTTATATAATAATTGTAATTCCTTTTACGCTTTTGTTTGTAAGCATAACTTTTCCTGGGTTTAAATTGTAATTCAAGAACCTCGCGTATGTTTTACTGACTGGAGGGTTTGATAGTGGCCACCCACCCACCCTACATATATACATTTATTTCATCAGTGTCACTGTTGAAGTTTCCTGAAAATTAAAACAGTTTTAGTGTTGATGTTACATGAAAAACAAAGTAATTTTTCTGGTTTAGTTTAAAAATATATGTAGGGTGGGTGGGTGGCCACTATCCACTCTCCAATCAGTAGAACACAACCAAAAGTTTAATAAATAAATAATATAATTATTGTAATTTCTTTTGCGCTTTTCTTTATAAATATATGTTTTCCTGTGTTTAAATTTTAATTCAATAACCACGCGTATGTTTTACTGACTGGAGGGTGTGATAGTGGCCACCCACCCACCCTATATATACACATTTATTCGATCACCATCACTGTTGAAGTTTCCTGAAAATTAAAACAGTTTTAATGTTGATGTTCAAGAAATAAAAAGTAATTTTGCTGGCGAAGTTTAAAAATATATGTAGGGTGGGTGGGTGACCACTATTCCACCCTCCAATCAGTAGAACACGAGCAAAAGTTTAATAAATAAATTATATAATAACTGTAAATCCTTTTGCGCTTTTATGTATAGACATACGTTTTCCTGTGTTTAAATTTTAATTCAATAACCTCGCGTATGTTTTACTGACTGGAGGGTGTGATAGTGACCACCCACCCACCCTACATATACACATTTATTCAATCACTGACACTGTTTAAGTTTCCTGAAAATTAAAACAGTGTTAGTGTTGATGTTACAAGAAATAATAGTGTATAATATGGAAGAATCAGCAGAAAACCATGTTACAGAAAGAATAAAACATGATAATATATCTGTTCAAAATGTATTATCATCAATTGGTATAGGAATTCAACATTGCAGTGTTACTAGACTGGGAAAGAAAGGAGAAAAACCTCGCCCTACTAAGATAGTTTTTAATAATAAAAATGAAGTATTAAATGTTCTGAAAGCAAATAAAGTAAATATTCCCAAAGGAATAAAAATCTCTTCTGATAAAACTAAACAAGAAAGATTACACTATAACTCGTTACGCGATGAAATTAAACTGCGTTCTAGCAAAGGAGAAAATAATTTATTTATTAAATACTCGAATGGTTTTCCAAAGATTGTTAAAAAAACAAAAAAAGACAGTCAACATCTCTAAACAATATTCAAATATATTTCCAAAACATCGGTGGCATTAATACTAAAATTAGAGAGTTTTCTAACAACGTTAATTTGTCATGTTATGATATTTTTGTAATTGTCGAAACCTGGCTGTCTGACAGAGTAGATACCAACGAATTTCAATTAGCTGGATTCCATATTTTTCGTCAAGATAGAAATGTCTCGAATAGTAATAAATTGTCCGGTGGTGGAGTAATGATTGGTTTAAAAAAACGTTTTAATGCAAGTGTACTGAACATTACACAAATTGATGTGGAGCAACTGTTCGTAAAACTTTTAGTGAATAACAAACTTTTCATTCTTGGTGGCGTCTATTTACCTCCGGGCAGTGCCATTGAAAAGTATATATCACATTGCGATACTCTTAATTTTCTGGATGAAAAAATTATGCCGGACCAAATTGTTATATGTGGAGATTACAATCTTCCAAACGATAAATGTACGAATGACGATTTTGGTGTTGTTATGTCGAGTGCTTTAAGTGAAAAAGCACAACTTATAGTAGATAGTATTGGCAGTCTTAATCTTTCCCAAATTAATAATTATCCAAATCAAAACGGAGTTTTTCTCGATCTTGTCTTTGGAAGTAATGAAATGGCAAAGGTTGAGATTGCTACTGATCTGTTACATGATATATCTAAGCATCACTTTTCCTATGTAATTTCTCTAAAAAGTGATTTTATTTGTGATAACCACGTTTGTGATATACAGCGCTACGATTTTAGTAAGGCGAATTATCCAGAAATAAATTCATATCTGGCTAGTGTTAATTGGCAAGTTATTTTTAATAATTGCTGTGACATTAACGAGGCTGTTAGGCGTTTTTATGATATTCTATATTATATTATTAATTTGCATGTCCCAATGAAATTAATTTATAATCTCAAATACCCTAAATGGTTCAATACAGAGCTTATCAATTTGTTGAAACTAAAGAAAATTGCACATAAAAAATACAAAAGCACGAATGATTATGTACATTATATTGAGTTTAGTGACCTTCGTTCAAAATGTAAAACACTTAATGAATTATTATATAGGGATTATATTAAATATGTTGAGGATAGTTTGCGAAACAACAGTGCTTCTTTTGGAACTTTGTTAATGAGTCCAGAAAAACAAAAGGGTTTCCCGTTAATATGTTTTTGTTAGATAAAAACAGCTCTGATTCTAATGAAATAACAAATTTATTTGCTAATCATTTTTCAACAGTATATACATATAATATGGTTCCTAATTACAATTTCATACCGCATAAAACTGTAGATTCGTGTTTTAAATTTCACGTCGATATTACTCAAGTATTTAATGCCATATCTGATTTAAAACCAACTACAACCTGTGGACCTGATATGATTCCGAATTATTTTTTAATTAACTGCATATTTACCATAACACAACCCTTGACCTTATTATTTCAAAGATCACTTGTTGAGAAAACTGTTCCAGATGTTTGGAAGGAATCTTATATTTCACCTATTTTCAAGTCTGGAAATATATGTGATATTACCAATTATCGTGGGGTATGTTTGCAATCTGCAATTCCGAAGTTACAGGACTGTATCCTGGCCGATCAGCTGGTATGGTTGTTTAAATCAGTTATTGTAGATGAACAGCACGGTTTTCACAGGGGCCGCTCTACAACTACCAACTTAATTTTGTTTGAGCAGTATTTGCTTGAAGCTTTGGAGAATCGTAAACGCGTAGATGCTGTTTATACCGATTTCTAAAAGGCATTTGATAGAGTACCTCATCACATATTGTTACATAAATTAGACATACTGGGTTGTAACAATACTGTAATTCACTGGATTAATAGTTATCTTACAAATCGTAGGCAATATGTAAAAATCGGCAATTGTGTATCCAAAGAAATTTTAGTAACATCGGGGGTCCCCCAAGGCTCGCATATTGGCCCCATACTGTTTAATGTTTATATAAATGATATTCAACTTATAATTAAACAATCCAATATGTTATTGTATGCGGATGATTTGAAGGTCTTCAAAATAATTGATTCACTAAATGATTGTAAGGAGCTACAAACTGATTTAGATAACCTTTCTAGCTGGTGTATCCAAAATGATTTGCATTTAAATATTAATAAATGTAAAGTTATATCTTTCCGCAGAAGCAATATTACACCCAACTTAATTTATTCTATTAATGATATGGTATTAGAGGTGGTTCCTGAAATAAAAGACCTTGGAGTAATATTTGATTATAAAGTATCGTTCGTGACTCACATTAAAATGATAGCAAATCAAGCTTTAAAACTTTTAGGATTCATTTCAAGAATAGGGAAAGATTTCTCAGTGAATGGTATAAAACATTTATTCTGTTCGTTGGTGCGGTCACGTTTAGAATATGCTTCTGTAGTATGGAGCCCTCACCAGAAATACTTAATTACTATTATTAATAGGGTGCAAAACAAATTTTTACGGATAGCAGCGTATAAGTTACATTTTCACGTGTCAAATTTGGACTATACCGCTCTATCAATTTCCCTAAATTTAATGTCTTTGGAGCATCGGCGTATAAATTCAGATATGATATTTTTATTTAAAATTATTAACAATTTCATAGATTGCTCCAATATTTTACAGCTAATTACTTTTAGATTTCAACAAAGTGGGGCAGAAATACGTAGCATTAGCGTTTTTAATATTAAATTTCATAGGACCAACTATGGGTATAGTACACCAATTTCACGTGTATTGAGAACTTCAAATTACTACTTATCTAATAAAAATTTTAATTTATTTTCTGGAAGCCTTTTTGATTTCAAGTCGATTCTTCTCCGCCTTTGTATACAATAATGTTATTTATTTACTTTTGTTTATTACTATTTATTTTTAATTGTTGTTTAGTTGTTAAGTAGATTAGATGAGTTTGTTATTTTATTTTTATATATTTATTTCTCTCAATGTTGATTTATTTTGTATTTTTCTTTTTCTAATGTACATAGGGTGAATCCCGTAAATAAAGTTATTATTATTATTATTAAAAAGTAATTCTACTAGTGAAGTTTAAAAATATATGTAGGGTGGGTGGGTGGCCACTATTCCACCCTACAATCAGTAAACCACAATCAAAAGTTTAATAAATAAATTATATAATAACTGTATTCTTTTAGGCTTTAGTTTATAAACATTCGTTTTAATGTGTTTAAATTTTAATTCAATAACCACGCGTATGTTTTACTGACTGGAGGGTGTGATAGTGGCCACCCACCCACCCTATATATACGCAATTATTCAATCACTGACACTGTTTAAGTTGTCTTAAAATTAAAACAGTGTGAGTGTTGATGTTACAAGAAATAAAAAGTAATTTTGTGGGTTAAGATTATAAATAAATGTAGGGTGGGTGGGTGGCCACTATCCCACCCTCCAATCAGTAGAACACAAGCAAAAGATTAATAAATAAATTATATAATTACTGTATCCTTTTACGCTTTTGTTTGTAAACATACGTTTTTCTGTGTTTATATTTTAATTCAATAACTTCGCATAGGTTTTACTGACTGGAGGGTGTAATAGTGGCCACCCACCCACCCTACATATATTTTTAAACTAAAGTTTAATAAATAAATTATATAATAACTGTTTTCATATATGAAAATTGGATAAAATTTTGTAAATAAATGTTTTTATTTATATTATCAATCAAAACATTTTTATAATCACTGGAAAAAAATAGTGTTGGTGAGAATAAAAACTCAATTTTTTGTTGTAACATAATTCCAAATTAAAATCGTTAATATAAAAATTTGACAATACTCTGTAAAATTCTTTAGAATTAATGCATTAACAAAACTTTTATAACAGACCCTGTATGTAAGCAATTTTACTCTACATTTCATCAATTGCAAATTAAGGTTAATTTATCCATCGCTTCGGTTATATTTAAATAATCACAATTAACCATGATGTTTCCATTCGGTTTGGTAGGATAAATTGCGAATTACCGGCCGTGATGTATTATTTTAATTAATATTTTGAACAAATTCGCACGGTGTATTATTTACACCGCGGCGATTATCGCGTTAATAGCTTAATAATTCACGCTTTGCGGCGCGGCCAACATATTGCATTAAAAGTCCCCCCGCAGTTTTGTCCGCCCTGTACCGATCTAATTCGTTATTCCAGGTTTGCAATAAATACGCGTAATGCTCTATGGTCACGTGGACACGTATTATGCCGCAATTACGCTTTAATTCCACCGCACCAGTACGTACGCTTTATTTAAATAAATGCCTTTCGGATTTATTGCGCTGTGTAATTTAAATGAGGTATAGTAATAATAATAATAAGTCTATATAAATACTTTTAGTTAATTGTAACATTAACTAAAAGTATTTACATAGAGAAGAAATAATGGACAAATTAATTTATTATTGTGGTCAGTGTACCAGTTTATTTTGTTTATATTAAGTGTCAGCTATATTGAAAACCAGAAGGAAATTTACAATATTATTAGTTGCTACCCTAAGCATAATTCATTGTAGTAGGTCAGATAGGTGTCAATGTCATAGGTTGAAAGTACGCTATATCAATGAATTTTAATGTATTTATATTACGAAATCAATGCTTTAGCTACGAAACCCAATATTTTCCTGATTTAAATCAATCAATCAATAGACTTTATTTCACACTTCATTTAAAAGAATCCTCTTAAGCAGTACAAAACTTCCTCGACAGTAACGACCTCTTTAAATAGATAAACGAGAATGCGATCCAATGGTTAAAGATAGTTTTCTAGGGATCTGGCACACATGGTGGACTGGAATAAGTAATAATATCTATACTTGGAAATAGGCTAAGAAGGCAATATTATATTCTTAAAAATCTTTATCATTTTTCAGTTTTCAAATAGCAAAAAAAAATACAGATGCAAAATCGGACGAAAGTTCAAGACGACAAGAAAATGATAAATTCGAATGAGATACAAAATTAACGATGGTGAAAGAAAAATCCAGAAAAATATGCCAAGAAGTTCTAAAGATCCTGAAGGAGAATCAGATATAATTAGTAGAATTACACAAACCTTGAGCCTAATATGTCATCTGTCATCTGTCAATTTTCATCTGTCATTTTTATGCTTTTGTTTCCCTTATTATTTCACCTTTAAAAAATGTTTCTTTTCTTGATTGATGACTTGTATCTATTATCCGTCATCTTTATTATTAATTCTCATTATGCTATCTTCACTGTCTCCAACTAGGAGAATATTATCTGTCATCTATCATCTATCTATTATTATTAGTATTATTATTATCATCTGTCATCTGTATTATCTCATTTCCTATTTCAAAAATCCTCACGTTTTAGCTTTTAGTAATCAGTTGTTATCTTTGTAGTCAAAATGTTAACTTTGTTATAAATTACTTGCTGAATCCTGATATTTGTTTTTTCGTATTGCTCATGGGCCATCTATAATCTATCTGTCATCTATCACCTGGGATCTGTCGTCTGGCATCTGGCAAATGTCATCTTCATAATATTTTCTGCATTGCCTCTTAACATATGAATGATATTTATTGTCTGAACTATGTCACCTGTCATGTGTCTAATATCATTTGTCATCTATCATCTATAATCCTCTATTTGTAATTTGTATTGTGCACTATCATGTGTCATCTATCGTCTATTATGTTTTATGTGATTGTCTAAGACGTTTAATTTCTCACTGATTATTTGTATTCCTTTTTTCATTGTCTTAAAAATACGATAACAATATTTGTCATCTGACGTATATTACTTGTGATCTATCTAATATTATCTGTAATCTTTTATCCGTAAACCTCTTTTTTAAAAATATTTTTATGATTTGTTTTCATCTGTTGCTGTCAAATTTTCGGACGTATGTTATCTGTCACCCATTTTTTTTTCTGATGATGACTTTTCAATGATTTTTTAAAAATTTGTCTAAATATGTCATCTGTTTTTCTTTTTGTCGTTTACCATGTGTCATCGATTATCTGTTACTGTCAACTATTATTTGTCATCTGTGATCTGTCATATATCAATAAACTATTATTTATCCTGGCGTATACTTGACCTATCATAATATATTATTCACTGATCTAGTGTACCCTTGACCTAGGATAATAATACAATTATTAATCGAGCGTACTCTTGACCTATCCCAATAAATTCTTTATTTACACAGCGTACTTTTGACCTACGATAACAAATTATTCATTGCCCTAGCGTACTCTTGACCTATCCCAATTCATTCGTCATTATCCTAGCGTACTCCTGACCTAGGACAACTAACTATGCATTGTCCTAGCGTACCCTTAACCTGCTAAATAAATAGTTCATTAGCCTAGCGTACTCGTGACCTAGGTCAATGAATTTGTAATTCCTCTAGCGTTACCTTGACCTACTCCAATAAGTTTTGCGTTGGCCTAGGAATTTTATGAAGATAAATTGTATCTAAAATTTTTCGAAATTCGTAAATTCAATAGAGGAAATAATAGAATTATTAAGAACTTGATATAATAAAAACGAAATATATACTAGACATGGAAGTGCCAACCAGTAAAAAGAGGTAAGAAAAAGAAAATCCGTCAAAGCACTTGCAAAACAAATAAATAAAAACACTAGATTAAAGAAGAGCAGGATATAAAAACAATCCTATCAGAGAAATAACCGTGGAAATATATTAACAAAGAAAGGAAAACCTGAGAAAAGAGATCAAAAAACAATCACTATGGACGTGTGGAGAAATTATTGTATTAAGCTTTTAGGGGAAACCACAGGTGCTCAGAATAAAGGAGAAATAATAAATGATTACAATCAAAACATTGTAGTTAAAAGCGAGGAAGAAATAATAAATTAAACACAGTGGATTCAAGTGCGGATTTTTGGAAATCCAGGTAGAAAATGTATAAATATTTTTATGGAATCGTAAATTAAAATTAATTATGAGTTAATTTTAAAGTAAAAAAAAAAAATAACGTTTGTAGCAATTGTTTTACTATTTTTAAGAGACTTAAAAATATTTGTTGTTCTAAATTAATCGAAGTGGATTCAAGCGCGAATTTTTGGAAATCTAGGTGGGAAATGTGTAAATATTTTTATGAAATCGTAAAGTAGAATTAGTTTCGAGTAAATTTTAAAAATTTAACGTTTGTAGCAATTGTTTTACAGTTTTTTTAAATCAATTTTTATAATTTGAATGTTTAAATTAAACATGTTGCTCTTAAGTGCGGATTTTTGGAAACCTAGGCAAAAATGTGTACGTATTTTTATATATTAGATTTAATTTTGAGTAAATTTTAGATAATTTAACGTTTGTAGCAATTGTTTTACTATTTTTTTAAGTATTAAAAAATTGATGTCGTAAATTAAACACAGTGGTTTCAAGAGCGGGTTTTTGGAAATCTAGGTAGGAAATGTGTCAATATTTTTATGAAATCGTAAAGTAGAATTAATTTTGAGTTAATTTTAAAAATTTAACGTTTGTGGCAATTGTTTTACTATTTTTTTAAATCAAGTTTTATAATTTGAATTTTTAATTTAAACATGTTGTTTTCAAGTCCGGATTTTTAGAAACTTAGGCGGAAATATGTAGGTATTTTTATGTAGTCATATAGTAAAATTAATTCTTAGTAAATTTAAATCATTTAATGTTTGTAGCAATTGTTTTACTATTGTTTAAAGCTTCGTCAAAAATATGTTGTCATAAATTAATCAAAATGGACTAAAGTGCGGATTTTTGGAAATCAAGGCGAGAAATGTTTAAAAAATTTTATGGTATCGTAAAGTAGAATTAGTTTTGAGTAAATTTCAAAAAATTAACGTTTGTAGCAACTGTTTCGTAATTTTACAAGCATTTTTAAAAATTTAAAAATTTGTTGTCCCAAATTAATCAATGTGGATTCAATTGCGGATTTTTGAAAATCTAGGTGAGAAATGTATAAATAATGTAATGGAATCGTAAAGAGCAATTAATTTTGAGTCAATTTTAAAATTTTAACATTTGTAGCAATTGTTTGACAATTTTTTTTTAAATCAATTTTTATAATTCGAATTTTTGAATTAAACATGTTGCTTTCTAGTGCGGATTTTTGGAAACCTAGGCGGAATTTTTTATATATTTTTATGTATTCTTATAGTAAAACTAATGATGAGTAGATTTTAAAAATTTAACCTTTGTAGCAATTGTTTTAGTATGTTTTAAATCACTTAATATTTGCTGTACTAAATTAATCACAGTGGACTCAAGTGCGGATTTTTGGAATTCTAGGTGAGAAATGTGTAAATATTTTATGGAATCGTAAAGCAGAATTTATTATGAGCAAATTTTAAAAAATCAACGTTTGTAGCAATTGTTTTACTATTTTTATAAATCAATTTTTTATTTTGAATTTTTAAATTAAACAAGTTGTTTTCAAGTGCGAATTTTTAGAAGCCAACGTAGAAAGGTGTATGTATTTTTATGAAGCCATATTGTGGAATTAATGTTGAGTATATTTTAAAAAAATGATGTTTGTGGCAATTGTTTTACCATTTTTTCAAGCATTTTTTTAAATTTTGTTGTCCTAATGAATCAAAGTGGATTTAAGTGTGAATTTTTGGAAATCTAGGTAGAAAATGTTTAAATATTTTTATGGAGTCGTAAGGTGGAATTAGTTTTGAGTAAATTTTTGCTTTTGTGGCAATTGTTTTACTATTTTTTTAAATCAATTTTTATACTTTTAATTTTCAAATTAAACATATTGCTTTTATGTGAGGGTTTTTGGAAAACTAGGCGGAAATGTGTATGTATTTTGATACAGTCATATAGTACAGTCATATAGTAATTTTGAGTACATTTTAAAAATTTAACGTTTGTGGGAATTGTTTGACTATTTTTTTAAAATCAATTTTTATAATATGAATTTTTAATTTAAACATTTAGTTTTCAATTCCGGATTTTTGGAAACTTAGGCGAAAATATGTAAGTATTTTTATGTAGTTAAATAGTAGAATTAATGTCGAGTGAATTTAAATAATTTAACGCTTGTAGCAATTGTTTTACTATGTTTTAAATCGTTTTTTTAATATTTAATGTACAAAATTAAATAAGGTGGATTTAAGTCCGGATTTTTGGAAATCTAGATGGGAAATGTGCAAATATTTTTATGAAATCATAAAGTAGTATTAATTTTGAGTTAATTTTAAAAATTCAACGTTTATAGCAATTGTTTTACAATTTTTTACAATCAATTTTTATAATATGAATATTTAAAAATAACATGTTGTTTTTAAGGTTGGATTTTTGGAAACCTAGACGGAAATGGATATTTATTTTTATGTAGTAATATATTGGAGTTAATGTTGAGTAATTTTAAATAATCTAACATTTGTAGCAATTGTTTTACTTTGTTTGTTAAACATTTTTATAAATTTGTTGTTCTAAATTAATCAAAGTGGATTCAACTGCGGATTTTTGGAAATCTAGGTGGGTAATGTGTAAATATTTTTATGAAATCGTAAAGTAGAATTAATTTTGAGTTAATTTTAAAAATTTAACGTTTGTGACAATTGTTTTATTATTTTTTAAATCAATTTTTATAATTTGAATTTTTAAATTAAACATGTTGCTCTCAAGTGCGGATTTATGGAAACCTAGGCGAAATTGTTTAGGTATTTTTATACAGTCAAATAGTTGAATTAATTTTATGTAAATTTTGATAATTTAACGTTTGTAGCAATTGATTTATTATTTTTTTAATTTTTTTCAAATATTTAATGTACTAAATTAATCACAGTGGATTCAAGTGTGGATTTTTGGAAATTTAGATAAGAAATATGTACATATTTTAAAAAAATCGAAAAGTCTAGTTAGTTTTGACTAAATTTAAAACATTAATCGTTTGTGGCAATTGTTTTACTATTTTTTTAAATCAGTTTTTATAATTTGAATTTTTAAATAAAACATGTTCTTTCAAGTGCGAATTTTTGGAAACCTATGAGGAAATGTGTAGGTTTTTTTATGTATTCATATAGTAGAATAAACGTTAAGTAAATTAAAAAAAAGTAACGTTTGTAGCAATTGTTTTACTATTTTCTTAAGCATTTTTGAAAATTTGTTGTCTAAATTAATCAAAGTAGACACAAACGTGGATTTTTGGAAATTTAGTTAAGAAATGTGTAAATATTGTTATTGAATCGTAAAGTGGAATTAATTTTGAGTCAAATTAAAAAAATTCAGATTTGGGGCAATTGTTTCACAAATTTTTTAAATCAATTGTTATTATTTGAATTTTTTAAATAAACGTGTTGTTCAAGTGCGGATTTTCAGAAAACAAGGTGGAAATGTGTACCTATTTTTATGTAATGATATAGTGGAATTAATTTTGAGTAAATTTTAAAAAATTAACGTTTGTAGCAATTGTTTTTCTATTTTTTAAAGCATTTTTAAATATTTGATATACTAAATTAATCACGTTGGATTCAAGTGTGAATATTTGGAAATCTATGTGGGAAATATGTAAATATTTTTATGGAGTCATAAAGTAGTATTAATTTTGAGTAAATTTCAAAACTTTAGCTTTTGTGGCAATTGTTTTACTATTTATTTAAATCAATTATTATAATTTAAATTTCAAAATTAAACATGTTGTTTTCAAGTGATTATTTTTGGAAACCTAGGTGGAAATGTTTATGTATTTTGATATAGTCGAATAGTAGAATTAATTATGAGTATATTTTAAAAATTTACTATTTGTGACAATTGTTTGACTATTTTTTAAAATGAATTTTGAATGTTTAAATTAAACATGTTTTCAAGTCCGGATTTTTAGAAAATTAGGCGGAAATATGTTGGTATTTTTATGTAGTTATATAGTAGAATTAATGTTGAGTGAGTTAAAATAATTGAACGCTTGTAGCAATTGTTTTACTATGTTTTAATCGTTTTTTAAATATTTAATGTACAAAATTATTCAAGGGTGATTTAGGTCCGGATTTTTGGAAATTTAGGTGGGAAATGTGGAAATATTTTTATGGAATCATAAAGTACTTTAAATTTTCAGTTAAATTTGAAAATTTAACGTTTGTAGCAATTGTTTTACATTTTTTTTTAAATCAATTTTTATAATATGAATATTTAAAAATAATATGTTGTTTTCAAGTTAGTATTTTTGGGAACCTAGGCGGAAATGTGATTGTATTTTTATGTAGTCATATAGTAGAATTAATGTTGAGAAATTTTAAATAATCTAATGTTTGTAGCAATTGTTTTACTTTTTTTGAAACATATTTTTGAATTTGTTGTTCTAAATTAATTAAAGTGGATTCAACTGCGGATTTTTGGAAATCTAGGTTGGTAATGTGTCAATCATAAATTAGAGTTAATTTAGAGTTAATTTTAAAAATTTAACGTTTGTAGCAATTGTTTTATTTTTTTTTAAATCAATTTTTATAATTTGAACTTTTAAATCTAACATGTTATTTTCTAGTGCAAATTTTTAAAAACCTAGGTGGTAATGTGTATGTATTTTTATACAGCCTTATAGTAAAATTATTGTTGAGTAAACTAAAAAAAAATTAACGTTTGTAGTAATTGTTTTACCATTTTTTTAAGCCTTTTTAAAAATTTGTTCTCTTAAATTAATCAAAGTGGTTTCAAGCCCGCATTTTTGGAATTTTAGATGGGAAATATGTAGTTATTTCTATGGAATCGTAAAGTCAAATTAATTTTGAGTCAATTTTAAAAATTTAACGTTTGTGGCAATTGTTTTACATTGTTTTAAAGAATTTTTTAAAATTTCTTGTTCTAAGATTATCAAAGTGGATTTAAGTGTGGATTTTTGGAAACATAGATGGGAAATGTTTATATATTTTTATGAAATCATAAAGTAGAATTAATTTTGAGTACATTTTAAAAATTAAACGTTTGTGGCAATTGTTTTACAATTTTTTTTTAAATAAATTTTTATAATTTGAATTTTAAAATTAGACTACTTTTTTCAAGTGCGGATTTTGGAAACCTATGCGGAAATGTGTAGGTATTTTTATATAATCATATAGTGGAATTAACGTTGACTAAATTTTGAAAATTTAACGTTTGTAGCAATTGTTTTACAATTTTTTTAAATCAATTTTTATAATATGAATATTTAAAAATAATATGTTGTTTTCAAGTTAGTATTTTTGGAAACCTAGGCGGAAATGTGTTTGTATTTTTATGTAGTCATATAGTGGAATTAATGTTGACTGAATTTTAAAAATTTAACGTTCGTAGCAATTGTTTTACTATTTTTAAGAGATTAAAAAAAATTGTCCTCAATTAATCAAAATGGAATCAGGTGCGGATTTTTAGAAATATGGGTGTGAAATGTGTAAATATTTTTATAGAATCATAAAGTGCAATTAATTTTCAATAAATTGCAAAAAATTAACGTTTGTGGCAATTGTTTTACAATTTTTTTAAATCAATTTTTATAATTTGAATTTTAAAATTAAACATGTTGCTTTTATGTGAGGGTTTTTGGAAACCTAGGCGGAAACTGTATGAATTTTTATGTGGTTATATAGTAGAATTAATTTCGAGTGCGAATTTGAATAATTTAAAGCTTGCAGCAATTGTTTTACTATGTTTTAAATCGTTTTTTTAATATTTGATGTACAAAATTAATTAAGGTGGATTTAAGTCCGGATTTTTGGAAATCTAGATGGGAAATGTGCAAATATTTTTATGGAATCATAAAGTAGTATTAATTTTGAGTTAATTTTAAAAATTTAACGTTTATAGCAATTGTTTTACAATTTTTTAAAATCAATATTTTTAATATGAATATTTAAAAATAACATGTTTCTAAGTTTGGATTTTTGGAAACCTAGACGGAAATGGATATTTATTTTTATGTAGTCATATGTTAGAGTTAATGTTGAGTAATTTTAAATAATCTAACATTTGTAGCAATTGTTTTACTTTTTTTGTTAAACATTTTTATAAATTTGTTGTTCTAAATTAATCAAAGTGGATTCAACTGCGGATTTTTGGAAATCTAGGTGGGTAATATGTAAATATTTCTATAGAATCGTAAGGTCAAATTAATTCTGAGTCAATTTTTAAAATTTAACGTTTGTGGCAATTGTTTTATATTTTTTTAAAGAATTTTTTAAAATTTCTTTAATCAAAGTGGATTCAAGTGTAGATTTTTAGAAACATTGATAAGAAATGTGTACATATTTTTATGGAATCGTAAAATAGAATAAATTTTAAGTAAATTTTAAAAATCTAACGTTTGTTATAATTGTTATAGCATTTTTTTCAAGCATTTAAAAAATTTGATGTCCTGAATTATTCCCAGTAGATTCAAGTGCGGATTTTTGGAAATCTAGGTAGGAAATTTGTAGATATTTTTATGGAATCGTAAAGTAGAATTAATTTTGACTTAATTTTACAAATTTAACGTTTGACGAAATTGTTTTACTATTTTTTTAAAATCAATTTTAGATTTCGAATTTTTAAATTAAACATATTGCTCTCAAGTGCAGTTTTTTTGGAAACGTAGGCGGAAATGAGTAAGTAGTTTTATGTAGTCATATAGTGGAATTAATGTTGACTGAATTTTAAAAATTTAACGTTCGTAGCAATTGTTTTACCATTTTTTTCAAGCATTTAAAAAAATGATGTTCTAAATTATTCACAGTGGTTTCAAGTACGGATTTTTGGAAATCTAGGTAGGAAATGTGTAAATATTTTTATGGAATCGTAAAGTAGAATTAGTTTCGAATAAATTTTAAAAATTTAACGTTTGTAACAATTATTTTACAGTTTTTTTAAATCAATTTTTATAATTTGAATTTTTGAATTAAACATGTTGCTTTCAAGTGCGGATTTTTGAAAACCTAAGCGGAAATGTGTATATATTTTTATGTATTCTTATAGTAAAATTAATTATGAGTAAATTTTGAAAATTTAACGTTTATAGCAATTGTTTTACTATTGTTTAAATTATCGTCAAAAATTTGTTGTCATAAATTAATCAAAATGAACTAAAGTGCGGATTTTTGGAAATTTAGGCGAGAAATGTTTAAAAAATTTTATGGTATCGTAAAGTACAATTAGTTTTGAGTAAATTTTAAAAAATTAACGTTTGTAGCAATTATTTTCCAATTTTTAAGCATTTTTAAAAATTTGTTATCCCAAATTAATCAATGTGCGGATTTTTGAAAATCTAGGTTAGATATGTATAAATAATGTTATGGAATCATAAAGTGGAATTAATTTTGAGTTATTTTGAAAAATGTAACGTTTGTAGCAATTGTTTTACAATTTTTTTAAATCAATTTTTATAATTTGATTTTTTAAATTAAACATGTTGCTTTTAAATGAGGATTTTTGAAAACCTACGTGGAAATGTGTATGTATTTTTGTGTAGTCGTATAGTAGAATTAATTTTGAGTAAATTTTGAAAATTTCATTTTTAGCAATTGTTTTATTATGTTATAAATCATTTTTTTAATATTTGATGTACTGATTTAATCATGGTGGATTTAAGTACGGATTTTTGGAGATTTAGGTAGGAAATATATAAATATTTTTATTGAATTATAAAGTGGTTATAATTTTGAGTAAATTTAAAACAAATAACGCTTGTAGCAATTGTTTAACTATTTTTTAAAGCATTAGAATTACGTACGTACTTCAGTAACCGGATTTTCTGTTGTGAATTAAAGCAAAACGCCTCCGAGTGGCGGTGGGTGAGTTTCGACGGGGTTTTGGCAAGTGGTGGCGTCTGTCGCGGAAATTTGCATATTAAATTGAGCCCGTTTGCGAAATAATTGCCTCAATACATTCATTTGCGGTCCTCCACTAGGAGTTCTACGGTGGTGGCGCCCTAGTCCCCCCATCGCAGCGGGGGCGGCGTTATGACGAAATTTAATTTTCTCCCAGGTTCCTGGTGGAAAAAGATTAAGTCGAGACCATTAGGCACATTTAACATAAGCTCGCCATTAGTTTTATTAGATTTCCGACGCTGGGCCCTTGTCCCACGCAAATTGCTTTTAAGTAATTCGCGACGAAATCTGCTTATATCACATTAGATTACCTTACTTTAAGCCATTAACATTAACGCCCATTTACACACGTATAAACATTTAATTTAACAAAATATCGAGTTTACCATTCTAATAACGATGAATTAATGGTTTATAAAATTGTATTGGTCAACAAAATTAAGTGATGACCTCTTTACCTATTCTACTTCTACATAAACATTATTTTTTGTTTTTTGAAAATCCTACATAACACACAAATACTTTAATTTAGGTAAAAATTAACTGTAAGGTGTTTTGACTAAAACACAAACTTTCAAAGATTGTTATATTAAAAAAATGTAATGTAAGCTGTGCAAACATAATTAATTTTATAATTAAATACTTGACTAAAACCATGTTGTTTTCAACTGGTTTGCATGGACATTTATTTTTGTAAAAGTTAAATACGTGTAATAAATATATAATTAAATATAAAATAATTGCGTACGAAAAAATAAAAATAATCTTTTAGAAAGGTATGCGATAGCAATATATACATATTAAAACTCTGAAGGGATGAATCCAAAAGATGTAATATTAAAATTAATCTTTTGATGTATAATAGGGGATGTTTTGAATATGCCGTAATAAACTCGTAAAGAAGATTCTTTCGTTCGCGTATTTTTTTTTTCATTAAACTTTACGCACGCATTCGTTTCCCGGCAGCCCTTTTACGGCGTCTAATATTTTAAGCATTATTGCTGATAAGAGCGGCATAAACATTTTCGAGAACATAAAACATGTCCCTCGCTGCTACGTGTTTTACCACCCCTGTTCACCCCAGCACCGTTAATGATCGCACCCTAGATGCTGAACTTAATATATTTATTATACGCTGAGAAATCGCGTAACGAAAACGATTAAAAATCCTAATAAAATAAATTCTAAATTCAACTGTCAATAGTCGAATCGATTTCCTTCCTGGAAAAACTATTCCCTTTTCCCACTTAATAATAACTCTATTCAGTGATTTTTCGTATAAATTATGATTTAAATTCCAGGCGATGATTTGATTAAATTGATAAATAACCTCTTCACTTGCGACGCGCGAAATTGGTGAAATTTATTTCGCGCGCGCGGAAAAATTAGCCCACTAAAATATCCATATACGCTGTAATCGTTATTTCCGGCCGGGGAGCAAAGTGCGAAACTTTTTCAATCGATATTTTCTTTCAGAAAGAGTTTCAGCGCACCCTTTCCCGGCCCCGGTCTCATATATTTGAAATATTGTTGCTAATGGAAATTCCTTGTATGACAAATACGCGCGGCCAAGAGAGAGAACTAAAGAGAGAAAGAGAGAGAGAAAGGCGTTCGGGTTCGATTAAAGTGCTTTTCATTAAAATGTACGAAGTGTGTTCGGCTAATTTTAGATTTAACGCCGTTTAGTCACAAAAATTTTTAAGACTGAAATTTATATACAATAAACTTTTAAAGTGTATTAAAAATTATGTTTAATCAATAAATTTTAAAAAAGGATTTAAATTAATAATAGAGCTTTATTATATATAATCACTGATACTATTATTTCAAAGAAGGAAATCATTATGTGGTAAATATACTGATTGTTTAAATTAATGGCGTATTTTATTCTAATAAAATTTGTTCTTTAATTCAAGAAATTTATCATAATTATTTTTTAAAGTAATATAATCGTTATGGGTCGTTATAAACTCGGTAAAAATTGCGATTACAATCCATTTTCTTAATTAATTATGAACTTTGCGTTCAGTTTAAAATAACGATTATTGCGCAAGCCGTAAAAAAGTTCTCTCGTGCTTTTAAACTGCGTATAAAAATCACTAACTACATCAAATTAAACTACAATTTACTTTACATGTGAGTAAACATTGTAAACTATTTAAATTATTACTAGAATTAAAATAGCGTTAAAATTTTCGAGAGAAAAAACTAACTTTCTGTAGAAACATGTTTTCAAATTAAATTCTCAATGTGAAATTTTGACAAGACTTAATAAAATTGCTTAGAATACGTGTATTAATCCAAATTAATAATTTAAATATTTTTATCATTACTAGAATAAAAATGGCGTTGGCGAGAATCAAAATTTTTAAGAGAAAAAAACCTGACTTTTTGTGGAAACATGTTTCCAGATTAATTATTCAAAATGGAGATTTGATGAAATTCTGTAACGTAGCTTTAAGTGAGTGATTTCATTTAAATTATTAATGAAAATATTTTTATCTTCAATGGAATAAAAATGGCGTTGGTGAGAATCAGAATTTTCAAGAAAAAAAAACGTGACTTTTTGTAGAAACATGTTTCTAGATAAATTATTCAATACGATAATTTGATAAAACTTTGTAATATTGCTTTAAATGAGCGATTTAATTTTAATTATTAATCATAACATTTTTATAATCACTAGTATAAAAATGGTGTTGGTGAAAAATAAAATTTTCAAGAGAAAAATAAGACTTTTTGTTGCAACATGTTTCCAAATTAAATTCTCAATATGTAAATTTGATACGGCTCAGTAAAATTGCTTAGAATAAGTACCTTGATACAAATTTAGAATTAAAATATTTTTATCACAACTGGAATAAAAATGGCGTTGGTGAGAATTAAAACTTTCAAGAGAAAAACGTGTCTTTTTGTAGAAACATGTTTTCAGATTAAGTATTCAAAATGAAAATGAGTTATAACTCTGTAATATTGCTATAAATAAGGGTTTTTATTTAAATTATTAATCAAAACATTTTTATAATCACTAGAATAAAAATAGTGTTGGTGAAAATTAAAACTTTCAACAGAAAAACCTGACTTTTTGTTGAAACATGTTTCCAAACTAAATTCTCAAAATGGAAATTTAAGGAGGCTGAGTAAAATTGCTTGGAATAAGTGCATTAACACAAATTAACTATTTAAATATTTTTTATCATCACTGGATTAAAAATGGCGTTGGTGAAAATCTAAACTTTCAAGAGAAAAATAAGACTTTTGTTGCAATATGTTTCCAAGTTAAATTCTAATAATGGAATTTCGGCAAGACTCAGCAAAATTACTTAAAATAAGTGCATTAACGCAAATTAAGAATTAAAATATTTTTATCATCACTTGAATAAAAATGGCGTTCGTGAGAATCAAAACTTTCAAAAGAAAAACAAATCTTTTTGTAGAAACATGTTACCTAATTAATTATTCAATATGAAAATTTGATAAATCTCTGTAAAATTGCTTTAAATAGTTTTATTTTAATTTAAATTATTAATCGAAACATTACTAGAATAAATATAGCGTTGGTGGGAATTAAAATTTTCAATGGAAAAACCTGACTTTTTGTAGAAACATGTTTCCAGATTAATAATTCAAAATGAAAATTTGACAAAACACTGTAAAATTCTTATAAATAAATGGTTTTATGTAAATTATTAATTAAAACATTTTTATAATCACTGGAATAAAAAGGGCGTTGGTGGGAACTAAAACTTTCAAGAGAAGAACCTGACATTTTGTTGAAAGATGTTTCTAAACTAAATTCTCAATATGGAAATTTAACGAGGCTCAGTAAAATTGCTTAGAGTAAGTGCATTAACGCAAATTAAGTATTAAAATAATTTTATCTTCACCGGAACAAAAATGGCGTTGATGAGAATCAAAATTTTTAAGAGAAAAACCTAACTTTTTGTAAAAACATGTTTCCTAATTAATTATTCAATGTGAAAATTTGATATAACTCTATAAAATTGCTACAAATATGTATTTTAATTCACATTATTAATCGAAACATTTTTACAAATCACTGGAACAAAAATTGTGTTGGTGAAAATTAAAACTTTCAAGAGAAAAACTTGACTTTTTGTAGAAACACGTTCCCAAATTAGATTCTGAATAAGGAAATTTGACAAAACTTGATAAAATTGATTAGAATAAGTCCATTAACGCAAATTAACTATTAAAATATTTTTATCATCACTGAAATAGAAATAGAGTTGGTGAAAATCAAAACTTTCAAGAGAAAAACCTGACTTTTTGTAGAAACATGTTTCCTGATTAATTATCTAATATAGAAATTTTATAAAACTTTGTTAAATTACTACAAATAGGTGACTTTATTTAAATTATTAATCGAAACATTTTTAAAATCACTGGAATAAATATAGCGCTGGTGAGAATTAAAATTTTCAATAGAAAAACCTGATTTTTTGTAGAAACATGTTTCCAAATTAAATTCTCAGTGTGAAAATTTGACAAGACTTAATAAAATTGCTTAGAATACGTGTATTAATCCAAATTAAGAATTAAAATATTTTTATCATTACTAGAATTAAAATGGCGTTGGTGAGAATCAAAATTTTCAAGAGAGAAACCTGACTTTTTGCAGAAACATGTTTCCAGATTAATAATTCAAAATAAAAATTTGACAAAACACTGTAAAATTCTTATAAATAAGTGGTTTTATATAAATTATTAATTAAAACATTTTTATAATCACTGGAATAAATATAGCGTTGGTGAGAATTAAAATTTTCAATATAAAAACCTGACATTTTGTTGAAAGATGTTTCTAAACTAAATTCTCAATATGAAAATTTAATGAGGCTCAGTACAATTGCTTAGAGTAAGTGCATTGACACAAATTAAAGAATTAAAATATTTTTATCTTCACCGGAACAAAAATGGCGTTGATGAGAATCAAAATTTTTAAGAGAAAAACCTGACTTTTTGTAATAACATGTTTCCTAATTAATTATTCAATGTGAAAATTTGACTCTATAAAATTGCTACAAATATGTATTCTAATTCAAATTATTAATCGAAACATTTTTATAATCACTGGAATAAAAATTGCATTTGTGAGAATTAAAATTTTCAATAGAAAAACTTGACTTTTTGTTGAAACATGTTTCCAAATTAATTTCTCAATATGGAAATTTGATGAGGGTCAGTAAAATGGCTCAGAATAAGCGTATTAACCCAAATTAAGAATTAAAATATTTTTTTCATCGTTGGTGAGAATCAATTTAAGAATTAAAATTTTCAATAGAAAAACCTGACTTTTTGTAGAAACATGTTTCCAAATTAAATTTTCAAAATGGACATTTGACGAAACTTCACAAAATTGCTTAGAATAAGTGTATTAACTCAAATTAAGAATTTCAATATATTTATCATCACTAAATTAAAAATGAAGTTGGTGAGAATCAAAATTTTCAAGGGAAAAACCTAACTTTTTGTAGAAACATGTTTCCAAATTTATTATTAAAAATGAAAATTTGATAAAAGTCTTTAATATTGCTTTAAATGATTTAGTTTAAATTATTATTCAAAACATTTTTAAAATAACTAGAATAAAAATAGCGCTGTTGAGAATTAAAACATTCAAGAGAAAAACCTTACTTTTTTTGAAACATGCTTCCAAATTAAATTCTCAATGTGAAAATTTGACAAGACTTAATAAAATTGCTTAGATTACGTGTATTAATCCAAATTAAGAATTTAAATATTTTTATCATTACTAGAATAAAAATGGCGTTGGTGTGAATCAAAATTTTTAAGATAAAAATTTAAGTTTTGTAGAAACATATTTCCAGATTAATTATTCAAATTGAAAATTAGGCAAAACTCTGTAATATTGCTTTAAATTAGTGATTTAATTTCCATTATTAATCAAAACATTTTTATAATCACTAGAATCAAAATAGTGTTGGTGAAAATTAAAATTTTCAACAGAAAAATCTGACTTTTTGTTGAAACATGTTTCCAAACTAAATTCTCAATATGAAAATTTGACGAGGTTCAGTAAAATTGCTTAGAGTAAGAGCATTAATAAAAATTAAGTATTAAAACATTTTTATCTTCACTCGAATAAAAATGGCGTTGTTGAGAATCAAAATATTTTTAAGATAAAAACCTAACATGTTTCCTAATTCATTATTCAATATAAAAAAATTGATAAAACTCTGTAAAATTTCTATAAACAAGTATTTTTATTTAAAATATTAATCTAAACATTTCTATAATCACTCTAATTTTTAATCATTTATTTTTAAGGTAAGATTGTTTAAACTTATACTTTGTTGTATTTTTGTAAAAAGGAGAATTCCGTAAATAAATCAATTATTATTATTATTATTATTATTATTATTATTATTAATAAAAATATTGTTGGTGAGATTTAAAATTTTCAAGAGAAAAACCTCACTTTTGTAGAAAAATGTTTACCAATTAAATACATAATAAGAAAATTAGACATCACATTAGATATCACAAATGACTTAACAAATAGTAGATGATAGGTAACATATATCAGATGACATATTATTATCTTATTCCAAGACAATAAAAGAAATATAATAAAGATTTAGAAGGAATATGACAGATGACAGATGGCAAATGATAGATGAAAAAAGACATGTGACAGAGGAGTGTTAACATCAATCGATTTAAAAGAAAATAGAAGTTATCAAAAAGAATTTAAGATGTCAAAGAAGAAAAGACAAATACGTGGATAAAACCAAATAGAAGACCGAAGCTGATAGGTGGCAGATAGTAGTAGATGGATGACATGTAATAAAAGTCAGTTGCCAGATATTATTCTTTTATTTAAAGATAATAAATAAAGATTGAGAAATTGAGAAGAAGGACGACAGATGATAAGTGGCAGATAAAATTTGGCAGTTGAAATAGCACATAAGGACTTTAGAAACATTTTAAAGAAACTACGAAAATTCTTCAGATTTATTGCAGGCAGAGAGAAGATGATAATAATATCAATATTTAAATGACAAAATTCAATCTATAGTAATAGCTTTAAAAGGTGAAGAATTGTTATTAGCGCAATATCAATACTCTTCATGACAGATGATGAATAGAAAATGGAAGAAGATAATGACAAAAGTCGAATAACAGATACGAAATAGCCTATGAATACTGAGAAATTAAAAATTAAAGTAATAGATAGTGGATGACATATAACTGATGGCAGATATCAATTGACAGATGATAGGTAATAGAAGACAATTTACAGCTTACAGACGTATGACGTATTGTAGACTTCAGATGAAAGATATGACAGACAATAAGAAGATGATAGTTAAGAAATATAAGAAGATATATTGATATTTGTATATAAGTCATGAATGGTAATTGAGTAAAAATGTGAAAATTAGTAGATGATATATAATAAATAACAAGTAAAAGATTACGATATACCGATGACTAATAAAACAGATGATAGATAACAGAACATTAACATATAAGAGACAGAAGATATCTGATCTCAATACTCAATAATTAGTTTAGTTAATGAAGAATATTAAGGTTTTTATAGATTTTAGAAGTTCTGTATTCAATTCAAAGTTATCGCGAACTTTTTACTTTCCCTATATAGAATACATAACTTAAGGTTCGATCATTAAAAACTGGAACTGAAAAGCTTTTGGTAAATATTCATAAATCAGAAGTCGATGTTTACTCGTTTACAAATGTTAAAGAGAATGAGAAACTAAACAAGAATTATTAAAACATGTTTTACATGGAGTTCTTAACTTGATGGAAAATAATTGCAAGTGATTAATTTTGATATTTTTTGTATATTGCTAATAAACTATAAGAGTTACATAAATTTATACAACAAGTATTTGTGAAGACTTCAAAATTGAGCAAATTATTAAGAATAGCCTTTTTGTGAAAACCTCATAGCTCTTTACCTAAATTTTTCTCGAAAACTATGATGGCCAGTTGAAATTTTACAAATAAAACTTAATTTAGTAACAAAAAAAACAGTGGAAACTTACCAAAAAAACAGCATTTGCTTCAAAATAATTCAAGTTATATCAAAAAAAGTGTTTACTAATTTACTTATCATTTTTTAACTGATTTTCAAATTTTCAATTGTGTTCTTTTTCTCTTCATTTTGGTCAAATTTAGGCAGTGAATAATTTTTGTATCATCAATTGTTTTTTTACTTAGCAGGTGTCATCTTTGCTAATGATTTTTAATTATTTTCTTTTAGTTTTGGTAAAATTTTAAAATTCAATTATTTTTTCTTAATTGCAAATTTATTTCGCTGCAACTGATTTTCCATTTTTTTTATTTTTGGCAAGATATAATAAATTTTTTTAAAGAACCTGTTTTATTTTGGTAAGTTTCAATTTTTTTATTTAATCTTTTATTGTCTTAAAAAACTTAACCACTTTTTCTAAGGAAATGTTAATTGATTTTTTGGAAAAATTTAAAAAATGTATTTCGAAAGTTCTAAAAAATTTGTTTTTAGAAAGATGCAATTGTTTTTGTTTTCGAATATATATTTGTACTTTTATTTTAGAAAAGAAAATACTAGTTTATGTCACTAAATATATATTTTTAGGAAATTTTCAGTAGTTTGAAATTTTTAAATTCAAGTAATATGAATTTGATTACTGTAGAGAAATTCAATTGTTTTAGCGCTTTGTCAATGTCAACTGTTTTACCGTTAGTTTTAAAATATTGTAATAATTGTAACAATCAACAGTAATAAACACAATATTAACTTAACCCTATAAACTAGATTATTACTTATTCTATCGTACTCTTGACCTACCCCAACAAACAATGCAATGACCTCTCTCGTACTCTTGACCCGCCCGAATAAATTATACATTGGGGTAGGTCAAGAGTACGCTGGAGTTTAAGCGAGAAAATAGGCTCTAGGTTAACGCATAGTTTATTGTCGTAGGTCAAGTTTACGTTCGGTTAAGTAACCAAATAAAATGACAGCTTAAATCATTTGTATTTTTACCAAAAACAATTGAAAATGATTTAAAAATTACCGAAGCTAATTTTAAAAATTCATTTCAAACAGTTAACTGAAAATCAATAAAAGTTCGATTTTTAAATTTTTACTTGATTTAAATAAATGTAATTGTAGGAAACCATTAGTACAAGAATTTCCATAATCAGATAATGATTTTGGAATTTATCGTAGAGAAACTGTAAAACAATTAAAAGTCGAATTTTATATTTTTACTTGATTTAAATAAATTTGATTGTTGGAATCCATTCGTGCAAGAATTTCCATAATCAGATAATTAGCTCGTGGAAAAACTGAAAAACAATTGAAGTTCAAATTTTAGATTTTAACTGGATTTAAATATATTTTACTGAAGGAATTTATTGTTGCAAGATTTAAACATTATTGAAACATTATTGAAAAACTGAAAAAATTGAATCTCAAATATTATAATAATAATAATTATAACTTAACATGATAATTATTAACTATAATTTAATGTCGTTAATATAACTTCATTTCTATAATATCTCTCTAAATGGATATATTTCTGTTGGGTTAAATAAATAAATAAATAATAACCTCCGCATATGGTCTATATATATTTCCTAAATCAAATAATTTACTGCTGATAAATAATGAATTAGACACTCTTGGTAGAAGATGGCAAATGACAGAATAACTGATAGATGAAAGAGCGAAGATACAAAATCAGAGGTTGCGTGAATGACAATTAAAAAATAATTGGTAAATAGCTTAAAACAAATGACTGATGCCAATTATCAGATGACTGTTTACGGTTATATCAGATAAAATATAACCGACAAATAGGGAATAAAATGTTTGCTTCAAAACGACAGTTGAACGGTAGGTAAATTATTATTTGAGGACTTAACGATTACCGTGTAACGTTTGTTGAAATCAGTAACGACTAAACTCCCAAATAAAAATGTATTTAAACTGTTAACAGTGGAGCTTCTACTTTGTTATACATCATAATTCACAAATGAAACATGTTTTCAAATTTGTTTGTATAACTGAGACTTTATTTAGGGACTATAGACTTGACAATTTTCACTCGTCATTTTCGAAGTTTTAAGATCTTAATTTATTAGTTTAAATCACTTTTAGTTAACCATAGTCACAAAGTAAAGTTTTACAAAGTTAAAAAGTGTTTCATTTATAAAAACGTATTTACTAGCTTTGATAGAGTACTTGTGAAAGTAGATGATGATATCAAAAAATTTATAGTATTAATGACCTAGAAAATGTGTTTTTAACTTGACACTATATTAGTTGAATACGCGAGATTTGCATTATTTATCTATCATATATTATCTACAGTCGTTTGAAATTTGTCATGTGTTCTTTATAATCTGTCGTCTCTCTACTGCCATTTGCCACTTGTCATTTATTACCTATCATTTGTCATCTATCTACTACTATCGGTCATCTGTCGTCTATCATTTGTCATCTGTCATCTGTTATCTGTCATCTACAAGCTGTTCTTTGCGAAAAACAATTTTGTAATAATCCTACCTGATAAAACTTATATTGCGGATATTGGGAATTTAGCTACTTTGATTCTTCTAGATTTTAGCAAGACTTTTGATATTAAGATTAATTTTGAAATAAATTGGTCTTAATGAAACTGCATTTTCAAATTCAAATAAACAAATAAAACTAGAAACTTAAAATAAAACATATACTCAGTGTTTGTAGATTAAGTAGAAGCTATAATTGTATTGAAGTAATCTTTAATCTCACTTCCACTGTAAATGGCATTTTGAATAAGAATTTTCTTAATTTGTCTTTTAATAAATAATTATTTATCGGGACGAAAGTATTGTGTTCAACTGGATCTAACTTTATTGATATTTTTCAGGATGTTTCTTAATGTGCTGTATTGGGTCCTTTTCTCTCTTCTATTTAGATGATAGATGACAGATGACAAATGACAGATGATAGATGATAGGTAACATATATCAGACGACATCTTATTCTCTTATTCCGAGTTAATAAAAGGAGTATAATAAAGATTGAGAAGGAATATAACAGATGACAGATGACAGATGAGAGTAAACATCAATCGATAATTGATGATACATGATAAAACAAATAAAAGAATATGTATTAAAAAAGAGACAGAAAACAAATACATTAAAAATTACAGATGACAAATGATAAGGGATAGATGTCAGATGACACACGTTATAGGATGGATTTAAAAAATATATCAATGTGAAATTGATCACCTCTATTACAGATAGGATGTGCAAATAACTTAAATAAAGATATTTACAATACTAGATGAAAAATGACAAATGATAGATGGTTTGTAAGAATGTCAGATGACATATGATGAATATTCCAAGACAATAAAATGAGTATAATTAGGATTAATAAGGAAAATATTAGATGACAGATGGCAAAGGACAGATAAAAGATGTCAGATGAAAATGAACATCAAACGATAATTGATGATACATGACAAATGACAAATAACAGAATAGGCATTAAAAGCCGAAGACGGATTTGCAAACATTTAAAAATATCAACGAAGAATTAACTGATCATCTTCAATGTAGACAGAAGATTGATAAAAGGAAAAATTAATTGTAATAAAAACTGACAGAGGTTATGCATTTAGATGACAAAATGTATGGTCATAGCTTCTGAAGATGACAAATTATTATTAACGCAATGTCAGTACTCTATATGACAGAAGATAGATGGAAAAGAAGATGAAAAATGAAAAATTAAAGTAATAAATAGTGGATGACTTATAATTGATGACAGATATTATTTGACAGATGATAGGCAATGACAATTTATAGCTGAAGAATGACGGATTGTAGACTTCGGATAAAACAGATGATATATGACAAAACTATTATATTATTGTTGTTTATTGTTTGCTTTGTTCCTCTTCTTAAATTCATCTAAAACACATACTACTATAAATACTATTACTATTGTAGTTAAGAAATGGAAGAATACAGATTAGAGCTTTCATATATGTCATTAAAACGAAAGATAGATGGCAGAACAATGGCATGTGAGAAATAGAAGATATCTGCCTCCTTATATCTCGCATCTATCATTGTTCTGTCATCTATCATCAGTTTTATGTATAAAAATTGAGTAATCAAAAATTATTTGCTTATAATAGATGACAGATAACAGATCTATCAACTGTTTAATAAAAAAAATGAGTAATGAAAAATGAATTACTTATAACAGATAGCAGGTGATAGATGACAATATACAGATGATAGTTTACGGCCACCAGAAAGATAATTACAGACTACAGATAGGAGATGGTAAAAAAAAGATGAGAGACGAGACAATTAATTAACTAATCGTAGATGATTTATAACAGATGGCAGATGCCAAATGACAGAAATTAAAAACAAAAAATGTTACTTTATGGTCAATTATAAGTTGCAGGTTAAATATGATAGTATGATAATATAAGAACGCAGATTAGACATTGGAGATAAGTTACAATTGATAATTAATTATTTAATGGTGGAAGATTTATAATAGGTGACAGATGACAAAAAACAGATGATAATTGACTGCTAAGAAATGGCCGATAGGAGACTCTAGATAGAAATAATAACAAATGATAGAAAATTAGAGGTTGCATGAATGTCAATTAAAAAATAATTCGTAAATAGCTTGTAAGCAATGACCGATGCCAATTAACAGATGACAGTTTACGGCTTACAAAAGTCAATTACAAACTGCAGATGAAATATAACAGATGGTAACGATGATAGATGAGAAAATTGATTAATAAAGTGGGTATGACATACTCTAATTGACATATGATTAATAACAGAATTTTAGACTGCAGATAAAATATGACAGATGAGAGATGGAAAAAAACAGAAAATAAATTGCAGTTCAATAATGACAATTAAGCAGTAAAAAGTAGATGACTCTTTACAGATACAAATGGTAGATAATAGATAATATTGTACTGCTGACAGATAGCTGATTAAAGCCTCTTGAAGAAACACAATCATAGATTTGAGGTAAGAGGTTGGAGACAAGTCATGAATAAAAATTGAAAAAATATTTCGTTAATAAGTTATAAAAGGTAATCAATGCCAATAAATATATGACACTTTACAGTTCATTATATATTGAAAATAAAAGATAACAGGCAACAGACCAATGATAAATAAGAGATCATAAAAGGAGTTTAGAGATATAAACCTAAAACTCATAACTTTCAAGCTTCATTTTTCTATTAATTGGGTTGATTGAGTACGTGAAAATAAGTGAAAAAGTGCCAAACATGTGTCGTTTATTCATTTTTTTTAAATTATTTGTTTATATTCATCACTTTAAACACATTAAAGTCAGAATTTAAATAAACATATTCATTTTACTTAATATTTCCTTGCATTCAAATTATCTATGTTTATATCTTTATAAAACAAATAAATTGTAATTTATCAGGAAAATACACACATAACTTACTTTATTGTCAGAATTGCCCCGAAAAACGTATAAATAACGTTAACAACAACACGGGCATAAACAGCGAATGGATCATATTTCCATCGGAACCCCAATAATTCTCACATTTAATTACAGCACCGGACGTAACAACACTAATATTGAGTTTTTAGTGCGCGCACAGAGTACATTTAAAGCAATAAATTCAAATTACTACCACCACCACCACCACCACTATCAGCCGCTGATAAACTCCCCCGCCCATTTTATACGTCCCGTATATTTTAAATACGCAAAACGCTAATGGATAATTAAAATCCGCGCGCGACGAATTATGCATGGGGGGAAACTATTAAAACTAGCGCGCGCCAACAAACTATTCACTATTCACCGGCCGCCCCATTTTTTTTTTATTACGTCCCCAACACCATAGCATAGTAAATAATTACTTCATTCGGAATTACAAAGTGGAAAATTATTCGGCGGAGTTGGGCGAACTATTAATGGGAGATATGTAACTGGGGCCCGTAATCTAATTAAACTTTTAATGATATTAATGCGTCCACGTAAAACCCTGGCGCCGAATATGTGACGGTGTGTTCGTTTTCAGAAATGCAAAAGTGTAATTTGATTTCGGCCCCGACTAAAAATTGTTCGGAGAGTACTTTATTACGTGATTAGAGGCGCGCGAGGTGTACTCGTAATTGCGAATGCTTTGCGTTAATAATTTACGAGGGAAAAAGGTGTTAAAAGTATTTTAAAAACTTAAAATTGCATGAAATGAAAGTCTTAATATTTATAATATGTAAAATAAATATTTTAATTAATTTATTAATTTAACTTAATGCTGATTAAAACTGAAAAAAAATATTTTTGAAAGCAGCTAAAGAAGTGCTGCTTTCGTTTCTCTATTCTGCAGTGGTTAGTAGTGTACTCACATCATTTTCTTGTGGTAGATTAATAATCTATTAACTCTCATTGTATTTATAAATTTTTACTTCAATTCTTCAGGTAGTGTACTTGTTAGAAAATTTTAAATCAAGAGATGAAAATTTCGTTTTCCTTCAACTCAAGTTTGAAACGTTGCCTTTTTGTTTTCAGCCACTTCACGTCAATTGTTTTGTGGTGGATTATTAATACATCAATTCTGGTTGTATTTACAAATTATTGCTGCAATTCTTCAGGTGGTATATTTTTTAGAATTTTTTAAATCAAGAGATGAAAATTTCGTTTTCCTTCAATTTAAGTTTGTGACGCTGCTGTTCGGTTTCCTGTCATTTCACATTAATTGTTTTATGACGAATTAACAATACGTTAATTCTGATTGCATGTGCAAATTTTTACTTCAATCCTTCTGGTGGTGTATTTGTTAAAAAAAATTAAATCAAGAGGTGAAAATTTCGTTTTCTTCCAACTTAAGTTTGTAACGTTACCGTTTTGTTTTCAGCCACTTCACGTCAATTGTTTTGTGGTGGATTAATAATACATCAATTCTGGTTATATTTGCAAATTATTGCTGCAATTCTTTAGGTGGTGTATTTTTTTAGAATTTTTTAAATCAAGAGATGAAAATTTCGTTTCTCTTCAATTTAAGTTTGTGAAATTGGTGTTTGGTTTCCTGTCATTTCACATCAATTGTTTTATGGTGGATTAATAATACGTTTATACTGATTGTATTTGCAAATTTTTACTTGAATTATTTAGGTGGTGTATTTGTTAGAAAATTTTAAATCAAGAGTTAAAAATTTCGTTTTCCTCCAACTCAAGTTTGTAACGTTTCCGTTTTGTTTTCAGCCACTTCACGTCAATTGTTTTGTGGTGGATTAATAATACATCAATTTTGTTTGTATTTACAAATTTTTGCTGCAATTTTTCAAGTGGTTTAATTTTTAGAATTTTTTAAATCAAGAGATGAAAATTTCGTTTTCCTTCATTTTAAGTTTGTGACGTTGCTGCTTGGTTTCTTGTCATTTCACATCAATTGTTTTATAGTGAATCAATAATACGTTAATTGTGATTGTCTTTGTAAATTTTTACTTCAATTCTTAAGGTAGTGTATTTGTTAGAAAATTTTAAATCAGGAGATGAAAATTTCGTTTTCCTCCAACTCAAGTTTGTTACGTTGTCGTTTTTTATCAGCCACTTCACGTCAATTGTTTTGTGATGGATTAATAACACATCAATTCTAGTTGTATTTGCAAATTATTGTGGCAATTCTTCAGGTGGTGTATTTTAAAAAAAAAATTAAATCAAGAGAAGAAAATTTCGTTTTCCTTCAATTTAATTTTGTGACGTTGTTATTTGGTTTCCTATCATTTGACATCAATTGTTTTATGGTGGATTAATAATACGTTTATACTGATTGCATTTGCAAATTTTTACTTCAATTCTTAAGGTAGTGTATTTGTTAGAAATTTTAAATGAAGAGATGAAAATTTCGTTTTCCTCCAACTCAAGTTTGTAACGTTGCCGTTTTGTTTTTAGCACCTTCACGTCAATTGTTTTGTGGTGGATTAATAATACATCAATTCTGGTTGTATTTACAAATTTTTTCTGCAATTCTTTAAGTGGTGTATTTTTTTGAATTTTTTAAAGCAAGAGATGAATATTTTGTTTTCTTTCAATTTAAGTTTGTGACGTTGCTGTTTGGTTTCCTGTCGCTTCACATCAATTGTTTTATGCTGGATTTATAACACGTTAATTCTGATTGCATTTGCAAATTTTTACTTCAATTCTTTAGGTAGTGTATTTGTTAAAATAAAATTAAATAAAGAGATGAAAATTTGGTTTTCCTCCAACTCAAGTTTGTAACGTTCCCGTTTTGTTTTCAGCCACTTCACATCAATTGTTTTATGGTGGATTAATAACACATCAATTCTGGTTGTATTTACACATTTTTGCGGCAATTCTTCATGTAGTGTATTCTTTAGAATTTTTTAAATCAAGAGATGAAAATTTCGTTTTCCTTCAATTCAAGATTTTGACCTTGCTGTTTGGTTTTCTGTTATTTCACATCAATTATTTTATGGTGGATTAATATTAAGTTAATTCTGATTGTAATTTCAAATTTTTACTTCAATTCTTTAGGTAGTGTATTTGTTAGAAAATTTTAAATCAAGAGATGAAAATTTTGTTTTCCTCCAACTCAAGTTTTGTAACGTTGCCGTTTTGTTTTTAGCCACTTCACGTCAATTGTTTTGTGGTGGATTAATAATGCGTTAATTCTGATTGCATTTGTAAATTTTTACTTCAATTTTTCAGGTAGTGTATTTGTTAGAAAATTTTAAATCAGGAGATGAAAATTGCGTTTTCCTCCAATTCAAGTTTGTAACTTTGCCGTTTTGTTTTCAACCACTTCACGTCAATTGTTTTGTGCTGAATTAATAACACAGCAATTCTGTTTGAATTTACAAATTCTTGCTGCAATTCTTAAAGTGACATATTTTTTAGAATTATTTAAATCATGAGATAAAAATTTCGTTTTCCTTAAATTTGCGTTTGTGATGTTGCTGTTTGGTTTCCTGTCGCTTCACATCAATTGTTTCATGGTGGATTAATAATACGTTAATTTTCATTGCATTTACAAATTTTTACTTTAATTCTTCGGGTGGTGTATTTGTTAAAAAAAAATTAAATCAAGAGATGAAAATATCGTTTTGCCCCAATTCAAGTTTGTAATATTGCCGTTTTGTTTTGAGTCTATTGTTTTATGGTTGATTAATAATACATCAATTCTGGTTGTATTTACAAATTTTTGGTGCAATTCTTCAGGTGGTGTATTTTTTAGAATTTTTTAAATCAAGAGATGAAAATATTGTTTTCCTTCAATTTGCGTTTGTGACGTTGCTGTTTGGTTTCCTGCCATTTCACATAAATTGTTTTATGGTAGATTAATAATACGTTAATTCTGATTGCATTTGCAAATTTTTACTTCAATTCTTCAGGTAGTGTATTTGTTAGAAAATTTTAATTCAAGAGATGAAAATTTAGTTTTCCTCCAACTCAAGTTTGTAACGTTGCCGTTTTGTTTTCAGTCACTTCACGTCAATTGTTTTGTAGTGGATTAATAATACATCAATTCTGGTTGTATAAACAAATTTTTGCTACAATTATTCAAGTAGTGTAATTTTTAGAATTTTTTAAATCAAGAGATAAAAATTTTGTTTTCCTTCAATTTAAGTGTGTGACGTTTCTGTTTGGTTTCCTGTCATTTCACATCAATTGTTTTATGGTCGATTAATAATAAATTACTTCTGATTGCATTTGAGAATTTTTACTTCAATTCTTCAGGTAGTGTATTTGTTAAAAAAATTTAAATCAGGAGATGAAAATTTCGTTTTCTTCAAACTTAAAGTTTGTAAGGTTGCCGTTTTGTTTTCAGCCACATCACGTCAATTGTTTTATGGTGGATTAACAATACATCAATTATGTTAATATTTACAAATTTTTGCTTCAATTCTGTAGGTAGTGTATTTGTTAGAAAATTTTAAATCAAGAGATGAAAATTTAGTTTTCCTTCAATTTGCGTTTGTGACGTTGCTGTTTGGTTTCCTGTCATTTCACATCAATTGTTTTATGGTGGATTATTAACACGTTAAGTGTGATTGCATTTGCAAATTTTTACTTCAATTCTTCAGGTAGTGTATTTGTTAGAAAATTTTAAATCAAGAGATGAAAATTTCGTTTTCCTCCAACTCAAGTTTGTAACGCTGCCGTTTTGTTTTCAGCCACATCACGTCAATTGTTTTGTGGTGGATTATTAATACATCAATTATGGTTGTATTTATAAATTTTTGCTGCAATTCTTAAAGTGGCGTATTTAAAAAAAAATTAAATCAACAGATGGAAATTTTGTTTTCCTTTAACTTAAGTTTGTAACGTTACCGTTTCGTTTTTTGCAACTTCACATGAATTGTTTTGTAGTGGAATAATAATACATCAATTTTGGTTGTATTTACAAATTTTTGCTGCAATTTTTCAAATGGTGTATTTTTTAGAATTTTTTAAATCAAGAGAAGAAAATTTCGTTTTCTTTCAATTTGAGTTTGTGACGTTGCTGTTTGGTTTCCTGTCATTTCACATCAATTGTTTTATAGTGAATCAATAATACGTTAATTCTGATTGCATTTGCAAAATTTTACTTCAATTCTTTAGGTAATGTATTTGTTAGAAAATTTTAAATCAAGAGATGAAAATTTCGTTTTCCTCCAACTCAAGTTTGTAACGTTGCCGTTTTGTTTTCAGCAACTGCACGTCAATTGTTTTATGGTGGATTAATAATACATCAATTCTGGTTGTACTTACAAATTTTTGCTGCAATTCTTCATGTGGTGTAGTTTTTAGAATTTTTTAAATGAAGACATGAAAATTTCGTTTTCCTTCAATTTAAGTTTGTGACGTTGCTGTTTGGTTTCCTGTCATTGTACATAAATTGTTTAATGGTGGATTAATAACATATTAATTCTGATTGCACCTGCAAATTTTTACTTCAATTCTTGAGGTAGTGTATTTGTTAGAAAATGTTAAATCAAGAAATGAAAATTGCGTTTTCCTCCAACTCAAGTTTGTAACATTGCTGTTTTGTTTGTAGCCACTTCACGTCAATCGTTTTGCGGAGGATTAATAAAACATAAATTTTGTTTGTATTTGCAATTTTTTGATGCAATTTTTCAAGAGGGGTATTTTTTAGAATTTTTTAACTCACGAGATGAAAATTTCGTTTTCCTTCAATTTGAGTTTGTGACGTTGCTGTTTGATTTCCTGTCATTTCACATCAATTGTTTTATGGTGGATTAATAATACGTTAATTTTGATTGTATTTTCAAATTTTTACTTCAATTCTTTAGGTAGTAAATTTGTTAAAAAAATTTAATTCAGGAAATGAAAATTTCGTTTTCCTCCAACTCAAGTTTGTAACGTTGTCGTTTTGTTTTCAGCCACTTTACATCAATTGTTTTGTGATTGATTAATAATACATCAATTCTGGTTGTATTTACAAATTTTTGCTGCAATTCTTGAAGTAGTATATTTTTTAGAATTTTTTAATTCAAGAGATGAAAATTTCGTTTTTCTTCAATTTATGTTTGTGACGCTCCTGTTTGGTTTCCTGTCATTTCACATCAATTGTTTTATGGTGGATTAATAATACGTTAATTCTGATTGTATTTGCAATTTTTTACTTCAATTCTTCAGGTAGTGTTTTTGTTAGAAAATTTTAAATCAAGAGATGAGAATTTCGTTTTCCTCCAACTCAAGTTTGTAACATTGCCGTTTTGTTTTTAGTCACTTCACGTCAATTGTTTTATGGTGAATTAATAATACATCAATTCTAGTTGTATTTACAAATTTTTGCTACAATTCTTTAGGTGGTGTATTTTTTAGAATATTTTAAATCAAGAGATGAAAATTTTGATTTCCTTCACTTTAAGTTTGTGACGTTGCTGTTTGGTTTCCTGTCATTTCACATCAATTGTTTTATGCTTGATTCATAATACGTTAATTCTGATTGCATTTGAGAATTTTTACTCCAATACTTTAGGTAGTGTATTTGTTAAAAAAAATTAATCAAGAGATGAAAATTTCGTTTTCCTCCAACTTAAGTTTGTAACATTGCCATTTTGTTTTATGTCACTTCACGTCAATTGTTTTGTGGTGAATTAATAACACATCATATCTGGTTGTATTTACAAATTTTTGCTGCAATTCGTCAGGTGGTGTATTTTTTAGAATTTTTTAAATCAAGAGATGAATATTTCGTTTTCCTTCAATTTAATTTTGTGACGTTGTTATTTGGTTTCTTGTTATTTGACATCAATTGTTTTATGGTGGATTAATAATACATTTATACTGATTGTATTTGCAAATTTTTTCTTAAATTCTTTAGGTAGTGTATTTGTTAGAAAATTTTAAATCAAGAGATGAAAATTTCGTTTTCCTCCAACTCAAGTTTATAACGTTGCCGTTTTGTTTTAAGCCACTTCACGTCAATTGTTTTGTAGTGGATTAATAATACATCAATTCTTAATGTATTGACAAATTTTTGCTGCAATCCTGCAGGTGGTGTAAATTTTAGAATTTAGTAAATCAAGAGATGAAAATTTCGTTTTCCTTCAATTTAAGTTTGTGACGTTGCTGTTTGGTTTTCTGTTATTTCACATCAATTGTTTTATGGTGGATTAATAATACGTTAATTCTCATTGCATCTGCAAATTTTTACTTCAATCCTTAAGGTGGTTTACTTGTTAAGAAAATTTAAATCAAGAGATAAATATTTCGTTTTCCTCCAACTTAAGTTTGTAACGTTGTCGTTTTGTTTCAAGCCACTTCACGTCAATGATTTTGTGGTAGATTAATAATACGTCAATTCTAGTTGTATTTAAAAATTTTTGCTGCAATTCTTCAGGTGGTGTATTTTTTAGAATTTTTTAAATCAAGAAATGAAAATTTCCTTTTCCTTCATTTTATGTTTGTGACGTTGCTGTTTGGTTTCCTGTCATTTCACATCAATTGTTTTATATTGGATTAACAATACGTTAATTTTGATTGCATATGCAAATTTTTACTTCAATCCTTCTAGTGGTGTATTTGTTAAAAAAATTTAAATCAAGAGATGAAAATGTCGTTTTCCTCCAACTCAAGTTTGTAACGTTGCCGTTTTGTTTCTAGCCAAAATACGTCAATTGTTTTGTGGTGGATTAATAATACATCAATTCTGGTTGTATTTACAAATTTTTGCTGAAATTCTTTAGGTGATGTATTAATTAGAATTTTTTAAATCAAGAGAAGAAAATTTCGTTTTTCTTGAATTTAAGTTTGTGACGTTGCTGTTTGATTTCCTGTCATTTCACATAAATTATTTTATGGTAGATTAATAATACGTTAATTCTAATTGCATTAGCAAATTTTTACTTCAATTGTTCAGGTAGTGTATTTGTTAGAAAATTTTAAATCAAGACATAAAAATTGCGTTTTGCTCCAACTCAAATTTGTAACGTTGCCGTTTTGTTTTTAGCCACTTCTCGTCAATGGTTTTGTGATGGATTAATAACACATCAATTCTGGTTGTGTTTTCAAATTTTTGCTGCAATTCTTCAGGTGGTGTATTTTTTAGAATTTTTTAAATCAAGAGATGAAAATTTCGTTTTCGTTCAATTTAAGTTTGTGACGTTGGTGTTTGGTTTTCTGTCATTTCACATAAATTATTTTTTGTTGGATTAATAATACGTTAAGTATGATTGGATTTGCAAATTTTTACTTCAATTCTTTAGGTAGTGTATTTGTTAAAAAAATTAAAATCAAGAGTTGAAAATTTCGTTTTCCTCCAACTCAAGTTTGTAACGTTGCCATTTTGTGTTTAGCCACTTCACATCAATCGTTTTGTGGTGGATTAATTATACATCAATTTTGGTTGTATTTACAAATTTTTTCTGCAATTCTTCAACTGGTATATTTTTTATAATTTTTTAAATCAAGAGATGAAAGTTTCGATTTCCTTCAATTTATGTTTGTGGCGCTGCAGTTTGGTTTCCTGTCATTTCACATCAATTGTTTTATGGTGGATTCATAATACGTTAATTCCGATTGCATTTGAGAATTTTTACTACAATACTTTAGGTAGTGTATTTGTTAAAAAAATTTAAATCAGTAGATGAAAATTTTGTTTTCCTCCAACTCAAGTTTGTAACGTTGCCTTTTTGTTTTCAGCCAATTCACATCTATTGTTTTATGGTGGATTAATAATACATCAATTCTGGTTGTATTTACAAATTTTTGCTGCAATTCTTCAGGTGGTGTATTTTTTAGAATGTTTTAAATCTAGAGAAGAAAATTTCGTTTTCCTTCAATTTGAGTTTGTGCCGTTGCTGTTTGGTTTCCTGTCATTTCACATCAATTGTTTTATGGTGGATTAATAATACGTTAATTCTGATTGCACTTGCAAATTCTTACTTTAATTCTTCAGGTAGTGTATTTGTTAGAAAATTTTAAATCAAGAGATGAACATTTCGTTTTCCTCCAACTCAAGCTTGTAACATTGCCGTTTTGTTTTCAGCAACTTCAGGTCAATTGTTTTGTGGTGGATTAATAATACATCAACTCTGGTTGTATTTACAATTTTTTGCTGCAATTCTTCAGGTGATGTATTTTTTAGAATGTTTTAAATCAAGAGATGAAAATTTCGTTTTCCTTCAATTTAATTTTGTGACGTTGTTATTTGGTTTTATGTCATTCTCATCAATTGTTTTATTGTGGATTATTAATACGTTAATTCTGATTGCATTTGCAAATTTTTACTTCAATTCGTTAGGTAGTGTATTTGTTAAAAAAATTAAATCAAGAGATGAAAATTTCGTTTTCCTCCAACTCAAGTTTATAACGTTGCCGTTTTGTTTTCAGCCACTTCACGTCAATTGTTTTGTGGTGGATTAATAATACATCAATTCTGGTTATATTGTCAAATTATTGCTGCAATTCTTCAGGTGGTGTATTTTTTTAGAATTTTTTAAATCAAGAGATGAAAATTTCGTTTCTCTTCAATTTAAGTTTGTGGCGTTGCTGTTTGGTTTTCTGTTATTTCACATCAATTGTTTTATGGTGGATTAATAATACGTTAATTCTGATTGCATTTGCAAATTTTTACTTTAATTCTTCAAGCAGTGTATTTGTTAGAAAAATTTAAATCAAGAGATGAAAATTTCGTTTTCCTCCTACTTAAAGTTTGTAACGTTGCCGTTTTGTTTTTAGCTATTTCACGTCAATTGTTTTGTGGTGGATTAATAATACATCAATTCTGGTTGTATTTACAAATTTTAGCTGCAATTTTTCAGGTGGTGAATTTTTTAGAATTTTTTAAATCAAGAGATGAAAATTTCGTTTTCCTACAATTTATGTTCGTGACGCTACTGTTTGGTTTCCTGTCATTTCACATCAATTGTTTTATGGTGGATTAATAATACGTTAATTCTGATTGCATTTGCAAATTTTTACTTCAATTCTTCGGGTAGTGTATTTGTTAAAAAAATTTAAATCAAGAGATGAAAATTTCGTTTTCCTCCAATATAAGTTTGTAACGTTGCCGTTTTGTTTTTAGCCACTGTACGTCGATTGTTTTGTGGTATATTAATAATACATCAATTTTGGTTGCATTTACAAATTTTTGCTGCAATTCTTCAACTGGTATATTTTTTAGAATTTTTTAAATCAAGAGATGAAAATTTCGTTTTCCTTCAATTTAAGTTTCTGACGTTGCTGTTTGGTTCCCTGTCAATTCACATCAATTGTTTAATGGTGGATTAGTAATACTTTAATTCTGATTGCATTTGCAAATTATTACTTCAATTTTTCAGGTAGTGTATGAATTAGAAAATTTTAAATTAATAAATGAAAATTCTGTTTTCATCCAACTCAAGTTTGTAACGTTGCCGTTTTGTTTTCAACCACTTCACATCAATTGTTTTGTGGTGGATTAAATATACTTCAATTCTCGTTGTATTTAGAAATTTTTGCTGCAATTCTTTAGGTGGTGTATTTGTTAGAAAATTTTAAATCAAGAGATGAAAATTTCGTTTTCCTCCAACTCAAGTTTGTAACGTTGCCGTTTTGTTTTCAGCCACGTTGCGTCAATTATTTTATGGTGGATTAATAACACATCAATTCTGTTTATATTTACAATTTTTTGCTGCAATTCTTCAGGTGGTGTATTTTTTAGAATTTTTTAAATCAAGAGATGAAAATTTCGTTTTCCTTCAATTTAAGTTTGTGACGCTGCTGTTTGGTTTCCTGCCATTTTATATCAATTGTTTTATGGTGGATTAATAATACGTTAATTTTGATTGTAAAAACATCCCAACTTTTAAGCCTAATAAGTCCTATGATGAACTCAATCGAATCAAATTTTTGTTTATTTTTCTCTATTCCTTGTTTTTACAGATACATGCCACCTGTAACGCCCTCGCTGTGGAAGAACACCCGCCTGGCGGACAGGTTCAGTGCCGTGTGTCCCCAGCGGCCTCCAGACATCGGCAACAGGACGGAGGCCCTCATGGAATACCCCAGGGGTCGACTGTTGCACCTCGAAAAGCTACTGCCGCTCCTTGCCAATCAAAGTGAAGATTGTCTCTACCTCAACTTATACGTGCCAAGAACAAGTAAGTGCAATAAATCCTTAACACTTTCACCTGCGACAAGCTACGGATTAGGACTGAATTTAACTCCTTTACTTGAACACACGATTTTTATTGAAATGAAAATAAAACAATGTAAAAATAATTTCGTAGAGCAAATATCTTCATAAAAGTGTAAACAAACTTTACTAATTATTCTTCTTTCTCATTAATTTTAAAGATTTACTCTTTGAAGTCAAGCTAAAGGATTCATCATGACTTCAAAGAGTAAATCTTTAAAATTAATAAGTATTTATTACGATCTTTCCGAAAATGAATTTCACTTCTATATTAGCTGAAATAATTTGTTGTCTAAGATAATTATAGATTTAATTTCTTTGTGGATAATAGTATAATAATTATTTGTAGTTCCCTATATAAATATTTACCACTCTACTCATTCTTGAAAATTTATTAATATGAAGAGAGTAACATCAATAAATTTTCAAGACTGAGTAGAGATGGATTCACCAAGATCGTTTTTTAATTAAAAAAATCTTAATTACTATATTGAAATTTAAAATTACACTCGCAAATATTTACGTACACATTTTAATACTCGCTAATTACCAGGGACTATTAACGAGAAGACATGTGCGCCTAAGTGCTGATCGTAATTACCGGTCGCGTCGAGCGAAAATTACGGCCGTTTCGTAAATTTGTGTATTTTTTTTCTCTCGCTCTCTCTCCCTCGCTCCTTTCTTTCTGTTTCATTTTTAATTAATACGGATATAATTAAATTAGGTGAAGAGGGCAGGGGCGGCGAGAAATATGGGGTGGACGTGTCGCGACGCGGTGAATTATGAATGTGGAGTGACTGAATTATGCGTCCATAAATTTCCTTTTCATTTAAAAGCGTCGCGGCGCAGGAGGCGAGTTTTTAATTCCTTAACTTCTTCCTCTTTCTTCACGAGCCACCGACCGCATTCCGCACCGCACCAACTTCCGAAAATCTTTGTTTCCTGCCAGAAAAATCGACAATATAAAATGATACAATTGGGAAGAAAAGTTTTTTTACGCAATTAATTACAATTACAATTCAAAAATTCTACTTTTTAATAGATTTTAAATATTTGATAATGCAAAAATCATTCAATATTAATAGATTAATTATGTATCTATAATCCCAAACATTTATTCTAATCGATAAATATAACTATGATATTTGATTATAATAAATGACGAGCTTTACAAAAAATATAGTTATTTACAGCGGAAAAAAAATATCGTTCGTTCCGATACATTTCTTTGTGGTTGCAATAATCAAAGGAAGATGAATGCCCCTATCGTATTAATGGTTCCAGCTAGTTTAGGCCACTACTGCTGCGGTCATTCCATAATTACTGCGATTTCGTTATAAATTACGCTTTCCAGTCGGGCCATTCATTTTCCGAATGATTTATACACTTTATTATCACGGACCCATTTCATTCCCTGCTACTATTGCTAATTAGATATGTTAGTAAATATATCACGTACCCTCCCTTAAGAACAAACAGTCATTAATTCATATCCATTGACGTGTACGTACCGAAATGTTTATGCCCGATACGAAATACGAAATTATTATTATTGGAAATTGCAATTCTATAAATTCATTGATAAAATACAAACAAAGCGAGTTTTCAAATATTATCAAAGATGAAAATATTCTCAGAATAGTGCAGGGAATATCATTTTAAAATTTTGCCGTATGTTTAATGAACAGCCTGTATATAGTATGTATGTATGAAATTAACTGGTGAAAATGAAAAACGCTTTTAATTGCGTTGGCGTATTTTTTATTTTTTTTTTATTTTCGAAAAGTGTCGCGTCGGCACGCACACGACTGCCGCAATAGGATTAACTCTTAAATTCGGGGGGGCCCTGATTAGCAAAAATTCAATTTGGGAATTAAGTGCAATAATCGGGTTTATCTATGCGGCCGGGGCGCGCCCAGACATAATTAACTGATTAACACCGTTTCCGCTTTGGCGTTATAAAACGTGAGCGCTCCGCGATCCTCCCCTTTTGCATACCATTTGCAGAAAAGCCACTTTCGTTCAGACGTCTTTGAAGATTATCCACTGTAGCCAAATTGATATCGATTTGAAGGCGTTCTGCAGATTCACAACTAAAGGAGGTAATTTTGGTTTCAATTGATAAGGTTTTGTTAATATAAGCTAAATAAGACATTGTACGAGGGATGGTAGGAAAGTAGTATCCGTTTTTAACGTGCGGAGCATTGGCGAATTTGTATTTCAATTATAAGTGTTTAAATTTACGTCTCGCTATTAACTGTGCTGTTTATGTTAATGTTTATAATTTTATTGATAGATAAGGCGTTGAGGTGTTGAAAATCCATATTCATTTGTATATTGTATAGTTATTTACAACTTTAATATACAAGTGTTTATAATGTTGAAGAAAATAAAGATCGCCGCCATTTGTGACGTTGATCCTGATCTTTTGCCCATTGAGGATATATGGGACATTATGTGGAGATTAAAGAACTTACAGCATCCTCCGCAGAAAAATCTACAATCAATATTAAGCATATTTCCAAAGAGTCAAAAATTTGTAACAAATGTTTTTAAATATATTTACAAATATCTAATGTAAAAACTTTTTTCTGGCTATAATTTTTAAAAAGGATTACAGCAAAATTTAAGTTCTATCACGTTCTCATCATTTTCAATTGCTTATAACTATATTCACAAAAATTTGATGAAGAAAAGTTTTCTTCCAGATATCTCTAATTTCTTCCTTGTGAAGAGCAATTTTCTTTAAATTTTGCAATTGCTTATAACTATATTCACGATAACTGATGCAATAATTTTCTTCAAAAGTTCATTAGTGCTTTATACTAAATTATTGTACATATAATTAAGAGATCTAAAATTTTAAAGAAATTTCAGATTTTTAAAATACTTTTCGCATTAAAATTTTCCTACAGTTTTTTTTTTGATGATTTAATATTTCTATTCTGTATTGTAGATTTCCAGGCTAAAAATTTGCTATCAACATCTCCTATAGATTTCGAAGATACTTGAATTCTGCAAAAACTTTTATCATAGTTTTTGACCACTTTATTATAGAAATTTTTCTTCGAATTACTAAATTTTCCAAAGTAAAATCAAATTTTTAGACTTATATTTGAGAGATCTAGAATGTTATAGAAATTTAAAATTTTTAAAATATTCTTTTACATAGGTAAATCCTAAAAAAGTGTATGAAAATTTTATGGAAAATTTTAATACGAAGAATAATCTAAAAATTTGAACTAGAAATTTCTTTAACGTTCTTTTTAGAGTTTATCTATGAGAATTCAATCTTGTTTTTTGTTTTGTTTTGCAGATTTACATATATTTCCTTTATTTTCGGAGCAACATCTCCAAAGTCCAGGAATGTTTGTATTTTTTTTAAAGAAATTTTCTCATAGCTTTTCAGAATCATTTTCTAAAATTTTTCTAAATTTTCTATTCCAGACTTAGATTTTAAAAATTTCCAGCGAAATTTCTTGTCTAAATTTCTAGTCATCTTTCGTCGATTCCAGAATTTTGCAAATATTAAAAATTATCTTCGAGGATTCTACAATTTACCAATAATTATCTCTTGCTGGTTATTATAATTTTCTTCGAGGTTTTTGGAATTGTCAAGTAATTGTTATTAAACTTTTATTTGTGAGTTTAGGAAGTTTTAAATGCCTTAAAAAATATAAATCTATAAGAGAAATTTCTAAGAAAATCAAGAAACCCTAAAATTTGAAGATGTTGGAAAATCTTGAACTTTTAAAAAAATTTTAGGAAACATCCTGAAAAATGTCAAAAAGTATGATAAAAGTTTCTAGAAAATAAAAGAATCCTTGAAACCTAAACCTATAAGAGATGTTGGTGGCAAATTTTTAGCCTCTACAATACGAAAAAGAAAATTACATTAAAAAAACTATAAAAAAACTTTAATGCGAAGAATATTTTAAAAATTTTAAATTTCTATAACATTCTAGATCTCTCAAATATAAATCTAAAAATTTGATTTTACTTTGGAAAATTTAGTAATTCGAAGAAAAATTTCTCTAATAAAGTGGTCAAAAACTATGAAAAAGTGAAAAATTCAAGAATCTTGGAAACCTATAGGATATTTTGCTAGCAAATTTTTAGCCTGGAAATCTACAATACAGAATAGAAATATTAAATCATCAAAAAAAAAAAAACTGTAGAAAAATTTTAATGCGAAAAGTATTTTAAAAATTTCAAATTTCTATCAAATTTTAGATCTCTCAATTATATATACAATAATCTTTTTTGGGACAAAACATAATGCATAATAACAATAAATATGAATTACAATACAAATAGATTTGGAAGGGTTCTTAATTATAAATCTAAAAATTTGATAATTCATTGGAAAATTTAGAAATTTTGCCGAAAAATTTCTGTAATAAAAATTACGGAACCCTCGAAGACAATTCTGAAAATTTCTAAAAAGAAAATTATTTTAAAATTACCGGAAAATTTTAATATACTAGAGGTTTATTTTAATAATCTGTAAGAAACAGTTGAAAAATTATAGAATCCATGAAAATAAATTCTAAATTTCTAAAACCACGAAAAATTACTAATACTTTGGAAGATAAGTGTTGCCGGCAATTTTTAATACCATTAAAAAAATATAATATAAATTTAAACCTTCGAAGATATGTGTAAAAAAAAAACATGAAGGAAATTTCTATAAACTTTAAGAATCCTCGAAATCTGAAGAAGATGTTTTTGGAAAAGTCTACAAAACAGGAAAAACATTTAATCCCTAAAGATAAATCTAGAAAACTGTAAGAAAGGTTTTTTGGCAATACTAATGCAAAGAATATTCTAAAAAGTTAAACAAAAAAATTCTATAAAATTGTACAACATTTAAAGATCACTATTTTTGGTTTGAGTTTACGTGAAGTGTTTTGTAAATGAAAATAATACACAGTTTTATTCCTTACTTCACTTGTTTATTTACAAACATTATCAATAACAAGTTTGTTATTGATAATGTTCACCTTGTGAACGAAATGTACATCTAACACTTAAATAAACAAGTGAAGTAAGGAATAAAACTGTGTATTATTTTCATTTACATTTAAAGATAATTTTAAATATTTGTAGGATAAATTTCTCTAATAAAAAAGTTTAAGAAATTCTAAAAGTCTTAAAGAAAAATCTAGTAACAATAGCTAAAATTCTAAAAATCCCGAAGAACATTTTGTAATCTGCAACTGGAATCCTCAAATATTACTCAACACATTTAATTTGATAAGACTAGAAATTTGGAGGAGATTTTTGGGCAATAAATTGTTTTAAAATTATAAATATTTTTAATAAACACAAATTAGACTTGATTTTGTGAAAATTTCCAAATATTTCGATTTGAAGCTGCTGGATAATTCTAAAATGTACAAAAAGAATGTCTTACTTTAAAAATTTAAAAGAAAATTCTGCCAACTATCGATACAAATTGATTACAATTTGGTAATGACCTTTCTAAAAATTTCGACATTATAAAGTGGAAATTTCTGTAAGTAACATTGTAAGAAAATAGAAGACAAGAGGAGGAATTGCTGGGAAAATTTAGTATAAAAGCACCAATTAACTTGTGAAAAAAATTATTGCAACTTAAAAGAGCAATTCATGAAATTTCTAGAAATATAGAAACAAATTGAAGAAAATTTTAGATATCTCAAGAAAATATTTCACGAAAATTCTTCTACATATATCCTGATAAAAGAAAACAAGACTAAAAATTTGAAGAAAATTGTTCCATACTATGTAAAAAATAGAGTTATCGTGAATATAGTTATAAGCAATTGCAAAATTAAAAAAAATTGCTCTTCAAGAGATATCTGGAAGAAAAGTTACCAATTTTTTCTGAATATAGTTATAAGCAATTGTTAGTGATCAGAAAGTGATTGAACTTAAATTTTTCTGTAATCTTTTTTTTAAATTATAACCAGAAAAAAGTGTCTACATTAGATATTGGTAAATATATTTAAAAACAAATGCTACAAATTTGACTCTTTGGTAATATGCTTAATATTGATTTAGATCTTTCTGCGGAGGATGCTGTATGTTCTTGAATCTCCTCGTAATGTCCTATACATCCTTAATGGGGATAATGTCAGGATCAACGTCACAAATGACGACGTTCTTTATTTTCTTCAACATTATAAACACTCACATAAACAGCACAGTTAATAAAATATTGAGGAAACTAAGTGGACAATTTCTAGGAAATAAAAAGAGAAATAGTTGGAAAATTCTAGAACCATACATAAATAAATGAAAAAGGGTTATATGATGCTAGATTTAAAAAAAAAGTCTTGGAGACCTACCAAAATTTAGATCTTCTTCTTCTATTTACTTATACTTTAAGTAATTATATTTTCTTCAAAAAAAAATTGCTTTAATAGTCAGTCATCATAACCCATTAAGAATTTTTTTAACAAACAAATTTTATTTCTATTTAATATGTATAACGAAGTAGAAGCTGTAGGTTTTAGATTAAATTAAAATTCACTTGGCTTGTTGCACAAATTAATAATTTATTCAACTGGTTTCGACTCAAGGCCATTATCAAGAATGATGATGATAATGGCCTTGAGCCGAAACTAGTTGAATAAATTAATAATTTGTGAAACAAGCCAAGTGAATTTTAATTTAATCTAAAACCTACATTAATACAATGTTTCACCAAGTGATTAATGAGAAACAAGTATATGATATATGAAGTAGAAGCCTTTAACATCAACAACAATTGGAATTGATTTGATTTTCTGTAAAAGAATGCTTTTATATAAAAATGTAATAAAAAAATGTAAAACATTTTATTAATATCAATAAACCACTTTTAATACACTAATCGCACATTCGAAACACATTTTAACACAATAATTTATTGGCATCGACGTGCGCTCTCCCGCGGGGCGTTTAAATATGTAAATGGTTTTTTTTATTATTATCATTATTAAAATACGGCCTGGGTAAATATTGGCTTTTAATAAAAAAAAAGACAGCAATGCAAACTGATTTTTAATTCAAGTGTAGCGAGCCGAGGGAAAGTCTGCTCGCTACACAAATGAATCCCCGTCATTTGCATACATTGTAATAATTCACTATTTTACATTCTCTCAATTTATTCCGCCGTTTCATCGGTGAATTATTATTTCGCTTACACAATCACGGGCTATTATTTAATAAAATGGAATTTAATGCACACAATGAAATTATTTATGCGGGCGAAAATACTCGCCGGAGAATAGGCGAAATAAAATTACAATTGATTCATGGATACAAATGAATAGCTACGGAATTATAATTCTAATTATAAACTAATTTCATTGCGTGTAAAATAAATATTTTAATATATATGTATAACGATGTAGATGACTAAAATTTAGACTGAATAAATTGCATGTACAAAAATTTTACAGAATTTTCTGCAGTAATTTAATTCCTTAGCAGTGATGTACCTCAATAATTTCGTATTGATCTATCGGTGTAGGAAGTGTTCACTTGCCGGATAGATGTAATTACGTCAAAACTATTAGGAGCCTCAGTTGTAATCCGAACATTTCTAATCCCAGCGGACGTCATAATTGCGCAGGGGTCATTATCCAGAGTGCGTTATTCAAATGCTGGAACCGTTCCACTCGAACGAATATAATATATTACTCGAAATGTTCATCTTATATATATTTTTTTTATTGCCCTCTCTCGCAATACTATAAGTACGAGTAGAAGAGAAAAGGCTTTGACTTATTCGGAAAAGTGAGCATAAAGGGATCGGATCGGATCGGACATTTGGAATGGGGATCGTAGGGTCGGAGGGGTGGGGGGAGTGGAAGACGCCTCAGCCCTCCGGGTGCTGTATTTCCGTCTGCTGGGAGACCTCCGGAGCCGCCCTTAGTCTTACAAATGGTTCTGATCGAGGTATATGGATGAGCGGGCCCCGGCTTACAACTAGAATATCTGATAGTGTTCGCTGATGGATTCGCACAAAAATACTTTACGAATCGACGACTTGAGTGTGGGGGAAAAGGGGGAGGGTCTAACGAGTTTTATCCTTTCTTCAGGTTTGTTTAAAAAAGAGGGCGACTCGTAATAAGATGGATTATGAAATGATTCACTATGGTTGTGGAGTAATGGGAATTGTAGAAATGCTGAAAATCAGATAAGAATTTTAATAAGGATACATTTAAAATAAAAACCTCAAAACAGTATTAAAGAACAATAAAATGAGCAGATAAAAATTTAATTAATTTTGAAAATATATATATTGAAGTTTTGAAAACAAAAATGCTGCACATTGGAGATTGATATACCTACTATATGTATAAGAAATGTTCTAAAGTATGTTATCTGTTGGTAAAAGAGTTGCCATCATAGTACCAGACAATTTAATTAATAATCATTCATTGATAATAAAGTGTATTGTTAATTACTATCATTATTATTATTTTTCTTTGCACAATTTTTTGCTATAAAAACCCTGATTGTGTTATAGGAATTGGAGGGTAGGATAGTGGCCACCCACCCACCCTACATATACATTTAAATTAAAAATAAAATACCATTTTAAAATTGTGTAAAACCATCAACACAAAATCTGCTGTTGTTCTTGGAAATACATTCATAGGGAATGATTGAAGTAAAAAAAATATATGTAAATAATACCACTTGACAGTTTTACAGAATATTAAACATAAACTCTGCGGTTGTTCTTGGATATCCGTTGGCTGGGAATGATTGAAGTTAAAAATATATGTAGGGTGGGTGGGTGATCTCTATCCTACCCTCCAATTCATATAACATGCCCGAAATGTTACCTAAACATTATTAATTCATAAGAAAGTAAGAAAGTGTGTGTTTAACTAATTACCTAATTACAAAATTATCTTCTGTTAAGAAAACCTTGTTCGTAATATAGTAATTGAAGGGTGGGATAGTGGACACCCACCCACCCTACATATACAATAAAACTAAACGCACAATATCACTAAAATTCTCTAAGACAATCAACACAAACTCTGTGGTGGTTCTTGGAAATTCATTGGTATCGAATGATTGAATTAAAAAAATATATATGTAGGGTGGGTGGGTGGCCTCTGTTCTACCCTTCAATTAATATAACGTACCTGAAACATTATCTCTACAATTTTCTCAAAAACTATGAGGTTTACGCAAATAGGCTACTCTTAGCAATTTGCTCAATTTTTGAGCAAATAACTCCTAGCGTTTATTAGCAATAGGCAAAATTAAATTTTTAGATTAGAATTGTCTAAAAAATATTCTCACATATTTCTAGATTTATCTTCTTTAACTCCTTGCTTTATTTATTCGAAGTATTTCTTCTTGCCGATTTAAATCTAAAAGTTTTTAAGAATTTTCTTATATTTCTTCTTTTATTTTATTAAAATTTTAACGATTTCTTGTCCAGGTTTCTATAATTTTTCAGATTACCAGCATGTTTCAGCAGTTTTTCCTTTCCGTTTTTTATAATTTTCTTTGAGGGTTTTAAGTATTTTTAAAATAATAAATTTAAAAATACGAAAACATTTCGTGATTTTTTATTTATTTTTTTAATTATTTTTAAAGTTTTTAAGAATTTTCTTTAAATACTTACCAGATATAGTTCTATAATTTGCTTTTAAGCTTTTAGAATTTTCCAAAAATGTTAGTTTCAAATATCCAGAAATTCATTTTCCCAGTATTGCTTTTTCCAAATTTTTAGAATTTTCTTTCGGTTTTCACGAACTTTCTACAATTTTTTGTTTTATTTTATCGAATTTTTCTTGTAGATTTATAAATTTTCTCTACGAATTAAAAAGAAAATCAACAAATTTTCTAAGGGTTTTTAAAAATGTTCTTATTTTTTCATTCTTTATATTATTTATTCATTTAATTATAGATTTTTACCCAACAGCCAGAAGGACAATTACAGAGTAAAATTGCCATTGCAACTTAAAATTAATAATTAAAATTCAGTTACAAAAATACAAATGACAAATGATGCAATTAATACATGAATAGAAATTATAATAACTTAAGAAAAACTTTCTAGGCAAGCAATAACAGATGTTTTAAAATTTTAACAATTTCTCGTCTATATTTATAATTTTTCAGATTTCTAGATATTTACAGTATTTTTTCCTTTCCCTTTTTTATAAGTTTCTTCGAGGGTTTTAAATACTCTCAAAATATTTCTTTCTTTAAATTTTTACCTATCTTATATTCTATAATTTGCTTCCAGGCATTTAGAAATTCCCAAAAATGTTTCTTCCGGTTGTTTCTTCGAAGGTTTTAAATATTCTCAAAATATTCCTTTCTTTAAATTTTTACCTATCTTATATTCTATAATTTGTCAAAATTTCCAAAAATGTTTCTTCCGGATTTAGAGAAATAAAGTCCCAGCATTGCGTTTTACAAATTTCTAGAATTTTCTTCTACAATTTCTTGCTTAATTTTATCGAAGAATTTCGCTTTTTTGAAGATTTATAAAGTATCTCTACGGATTAAAAAAAATCACAACAAATTTTCCTAAATTTCTTTCTCTACTTTATCAAAAATTTCTTTTACAGATTTCTATAACTCTTTTTACACAATTCTAAAACGTTAAAATTTATTTGTAAGAATTTCCAGCATTTCAAGTTTTTAGAATTTTCTGCAAAGGTTTTAGAAAATCCCAACAAATTTTCAACAGCCTTTTTCCAATTTTTGGCAGATGTCTCATAAGCCAAAAACCTTATTTTTGTGATTCTAGAATTTTCTAGATTCTCTTTTAAGTTCCTACAAATTTTCCTAGAAAACCAGAAATACAGAATACTGGGAAAGTATATGTTTAGAAAATATACAACATCACAAAACAGCAAACTAGATAATAGCAGAAGAAAAGAAAAATTTGCTAATCAATTTTAAATATAAATAATTTAAAATATTAGTAATAGATAAAAATAGATTTTTCAACTGTAAAAATATGTACGCTTAAAGTAACGTACTCTTGACCTAGGTTAATGTGTAGTTTATTACGATAGGTCAGGTGTGTGATAGGTCATTGCACTGACTATTGTGGTAGGTTAAGAGTACGCTAGAATAAATAATGATCTAGAGAATTAGAGTTTAATTATTATTCGGTTTGTTATAGTTATATGAATATTTTAACAGAAAACCATTGGACTTACTTGAATTAAAATTAACAATACAACTGATCAAAGTTAAAGTATGCAAAGAATTAAAAATTGTATAAAGAAAATGTTAAAAATGCAAAAATATTTTTATGCTATTCTATAAATAAATTTGAATTATTAAATATTCGAAAAAAAACAATAGATAAAATTGCTGGTTTGATGGAAAATGATAGAATAGTCGAAACATTTTTTTGATTACGAATAAAATTTTGCTTATATAAAATAAAAAATAGTGGAAAATTCTTTGAGAATGGCAGAAAGACCGATGGTCGATAGCCCAAATGGACAGACTAACCATTATATTCCATTTGTCAATGTTTTTAATTGTATATATAGTTGTTTGAATAAAGATGTTATTCTCTCTCTCTTTGAGAAACTTCTGGAAATTTCTCGAATTAGTAGAAAATGTAAATCTTCTTTAAATTAGTTTTAGGTAATTAATTTGGTTTCTGGTTTCTTTATTACGTAGCAAAGATTCTGAAAAAAAAATTAGAGAGAAGAAAAATCGTTCAGACTAAAAGAGGAAATTATTGAAAAGATCTCTAAAAGCGAAAAAAATAAAAATGAAAATTACTCAAAGACATTGGAAGCTCTTAAAGAAAAGGTAATATAAATCTACTTAAACAAAGCAAGTAATAAAAAAATATTAAGAAATTGACAAAAAATGTTAAAGCTTTCGAATGTTAGAAAATTTCAAAAATCTGAATTCCTAAAATATCACAACCTGGAAGAGAAATTTATTATAAATTTTCCTAAAAAAATTACTTGAAATTAACAGTTTTTTTTGCAAATTAGAAAAAAAATTCTCTAAGAATAAAGAAGCTAATTTAATGCAATAAACTGTGGAAATTTCAGATTTTTTTGAAAAAAATAAAACTCTTCAATCAATGGACAAATTTTAAAATTGCGATAAAAAAGTTTTAAAACAATCTGGTAAAAAAACCGTTCACCCTAAAAGGGAAGATAAAATTAGATAAATAGTATAAATATATAAAATGGAATAAAATAAACAGGTACACTAATAAAATATATAATAAAATTAAATAAAATCAGTGTAGAAGTAAAATAAAATAAATAGATAACAATACAATAAATATATAAAAAACAATAACGAGCGTAAATACTATAAATAAATACGTATGATAAAATAAATATACAGTTAAAATTTATGATCAATAACTTACATAACTAAATTTAAAAATATAATGACATAAGTAAACCATTTTCAAAGTTTAATAAAATATTGAACATTAGTGTTAATGAAATTTACTCGGTCTATGTACAAAATAATGATTATTAATCGAATACTAGAGAGCTTGATAGAAATTCATCAATGGTATAAAATGAATTACGCAGCAGATATTCTCGTATTTTAGATTTAAAAATATTACATTGAAGAATTTGAATCATCCTTGGTAACATGTTGTAAAATTTTATACCAAAGTATCTTGTGCCAGTAAATGATTTGGAAAGTCTAAAAGACCTCAAACGCAACTCATTCTTTCCTCGTGTATCATGGTGATGGAAAGACGTATTCTGGGTGTATTTGTTAATGTTACGTTTAACATACAATAAACATTCCAGGATATATATACATGGAACAGTCAGTATATTCAACTTTTAAAAATACTTTTTGCAGTCTTGACGATACGTAAGGCCTGCCACCACTCTAATTGCTTTCCGTTGCATACGAAATATGTCACCTAAAATTGACGAATGTCTCCAAATAAGGATACCATAACAAATATGCGAGTGTACAAACGCAAAGTATGCAGAGCGAACCGTATTTATTGTTACCGATCTTTCCAAGTTTCTAAGAATAAAGATATTTTTAGATAACTTCGTAGCTAGAAGTTTCCCATGTGGTTTCAGTAACTTCAAAGTTAACATTTCAGTTATTTTGGAAATATTTAATTTAAATTTATTACAATTAAACCATACTTCGACAGCTGCTTTGTCGGTATTTAATTTGTCCTCTGCTATGGGGAGGGAGTTCCCACGAGCAACAAGAGTAGTGTCGTCAGCGTAAAGTACAGGGGATGTATGTGAGATGTTGGTAGAAAGGTCATTGATATAAATCAAAAACAAAACTGGCCCAAGGATAGATCCTTGTGGAACACCTTGCTTAATAAGAAGCAACTTTGATTTAGCTCCGTCATAACTAACAATAGCCTGCTCTCTATTTGAAAGATATGACGCAATCATTCGCACTGCACCTGGGCTAAAATTGTTAAAATAAAGTTTCCTACTTAAAATATCATGTGTCATGCAATCAAATGCTTTACTTAAGTCTAAGAAGTTGCAAAGTACAACTTCTTCATTCTCAAAAGCATCAGTGCAGAAATCAATAAAATCATTTATCGCCAAAATTGTTGATTTTCCCGAACGGAAACCAAACTGAGATGGATTCAGTAGATCATATTTTTCTAAAAATACTGTAATTTGCTCAGTTAAGATATATTCCAGTATTTTAGATAAAACAGGTAAAATTGATATTGGCCTATAATTGTTTGGATCAGAATAGTCCCCCTTTTTATAGACCGGGATACATTTCGCTACTTTTAATATATCGGGAAAAACGCTACGCGAAATACATTAATGAGTTTAGTTAATGGTTCAATAATTATATCTACAACTGATGCTATTATACCTATGTTTAAACCAAAATAATCTTTGCTATTTTTTGATTTTAATTTTTTTATACTATCTCTTACTGACACAAGATACTTTTGTGAACTTAAAATATTCATGGGATTGTACTTTATGCAGAGAATTTGCCATTATATGTATGGAATCTATGTTTACATCTGGTATAAGTTTAAGAATATTCTCAGCAATTGATGTAAAATGTAAATTAAAAACATCAGGCGATATGCCACATTTATTATTTGAGGTTTTTTGATATTTGCTATTTATTATTGACCATATAGCCGTGTTACGGTTAGGAGATTTGTTTATAAATCTATCATGAGTTAATTTCTGTTCATGATTTATAGCCGCTTTGTATTCGTTCCTATACTCTGTATATAATTTAGTAATTTCTGAATTATTTTTATTTTTTCTTAGTGCTTCACGGAGTAGTTGTAAATTCGATCTCATATGTCTCAATGTCGATGTGAACCATTTCACATAAAAAAATTGTATTGCTAGTAAAGCGCACAGGAAACGCATAATCCATATTATCAATTAGTATATTTTGAAATATTTCCCAAGCTATGTTTACATTTGAAATATTATTGAAAATTTCCCAATTAAATCTATTTAGCATATCAAAAAATATTAACTTACCCTCCTGTGTCTTTTTTTACATGTTCGTGTATATTGCTATTATTGTTTTGTAAAATAACTTGAATGCCCATGTGATCTGATACACCCACATTAACTATTTTTAGATTATTATTTAATTTACTATTGGAGAAAATATATTGTCAATACACGCCTCATATCTAGTAGCTTCGTTGGTTAAGGGCAGCAGGCCATAACTAGAAAGAATATTACATAACTCCAAACATTTTCTATCATCAGCGTTAAAATTGACATTAAAATGTCCACAAAGGTATATTGTATGAGCGAAAGGATTAATTTTCCCCAGCATAGCTGTTATTATACTCAGAAAATCAGTATAGCTCCCGTTAGGCGATCTATAAATACAGATAATTATAATTTTTTCGTTTTCCAAAAAAATGCCGACATCTCACATGATTTTTCAACTGAAAGTTCGAGGAGAAAATCAAGAGGCTTAAATACTGAATTTCTTTGTACCATGATCAGAGTACCGCCATGTTTTGCAACCTGTCTACTAAAAGCGCACGCAACCTTAAAATTATTTATAATACAAGCTTGGGTTTCTAATAATAATAGAAATATCTGTATCAATTGTATATCCCTCAAGTGCTTCTATCTTATTACGTAAACATTGGATGTTAATGTACAGAAGTAACGTATTAGAACATTTTTCTAATTTTGGTTTATTATTGGCTCCGGATCTTGGCGTTTCCAGTTTCTCTTTTCCGCAAATTTTAAAAAAATATTGATGCGTACATTCTCGGGTCACATCTCTGGTTTTTTCAATTCCTCAAATTGATCAGCTATTATCCCTACTTTGAAACTGGAGTATTCCTCTGGATGCTTTGATTTCAGCTGCTCAACTGTGATATTTTTAAAGTTTATCGAGATTAAATATTCTGTTAATTCAGATGCCTTCAAATTAGGATCTAAATTATACACATACAGGTGGCTATATCGAATGGCGCCTTTCACAGGCCCTGCAGCAACACGCGTAACACTTATTTTTTTTTCGCTTTTCGTTAGAACGGCGATTTCCGATTGTTTTCCATTCATTGTGCGTATCCTTCGATATTTTAGTTGTATCATACATTTCAACTAATCGAACTAAAGGTTTATCAATATTGACACTACGTGGTACTTCGATTGGAATATTTTCACTCCTTGAAGATACGTTATTTGTTATATTAGTTTTGTATGCAATATTTCTTGATGTAGACTTTTTTCTAGATGACTGTAACTGATCTTCCAGATAACAGATTTTATCTTTAAGCAAAGCATTATTTTCCATGAGAATTTTATTTTTTTGTTCCATCTCTTCTAAAATAATTTTTAAAAAGGTATTTTCTGTAGTAAGTACGTCATACGATGGTTTATCGCAAATTGATAATGAATTTGATGGTTTATTTTCATTTTGACTGTGACTTCCTTGACTGCTAGATGGTTCGCAAATGTGGTTTTTGATACATCCGGGATGACAGAGTCGATTACAATCCTTGCATGAATTTCCTCGACCGACATTTTTTCAGCAAGTTCCTGCACAAATTAATGCGTCGCCAGCCATTGGAATCTAAATCTTGGTTTTTATAATTTAAAGGAGATGATCAACACAGGTAACAATTAATAAGACGGGGACACTCGCTTCACGCCACACGGCCTGTCGTGGCGACTTTACAGAACAAGTAGAGGTCACGGTAATGGAATAGAGTTGGGATTTATTAATTAAATTCAGAAAATAAATATATTTTGTGTGTATTTAAAAGTAGGGTTTAGGAAATTATTGTAAATGAAAAAAGAAGAAAAATAAAGAGCAAAAAAAATAAAAATTATGGGATACACAAGATTTGAACTCGGAACTTTCTAAACTAAACAGTTTGATGATTTACTAAAACTGCTTAAATATAGGTACATATAGAAAATAGAATTGAAGTAAAATTTATGTACAACTAGGTTATGTTAACTGTGATATTACTTTTTCAATAAATACTCACAAACACAACATAGTTAAGTGCACATAACTATAGACACTATTCACTTATATTATATCTATATAACACTATACACTACGATTAATACTAATATGATTTTCACTTAAAATTTCAAGAATGAAAATTAATGATCCGCCATCGACGTACGACGTGCAAATTGCAAATAATTCAGGTCCTAAAATTGACCCTTGAGGAACACCATGTAATAAATTTAGAGGCTCTGAGTAATTCTGATTGAAAAACTACCTGTCTTCTGTTTGTCAGATATGATGCAATAAGACCCTAACTAACTTCATCAAAGTTACACAATTCCAACTTCTTTATTAGCAGATGGTGCGAGACACAGTCAAAAGCCTTGGTAAGGTCTAGGAATGATCCCACACAGTGTGTTTTGTTTTCAAACCCTTCATTGATAATTTCACTGAGAGTAATCAATGCATCCATTGTTGAATGATTCGAGCGAAAGCGATTAATTTTGAGAAAATATATTATTTGATTCAAAATAATTAACTATTTGAGTTTTTAATATAATTTCAACAACTTTGGAAAAATATTGATACCGATTGATTTCGTATATAAAATTTTTGAAGAATTTCTAGAAAATTCTAAAACTCAAATTAGTACAAAATTTAAAATATCTGAAAATTGCTGAAAAGATTTAAAAGATTTTACGCAATTTAAAGGAGAAACTCTTTGAAAAAATTGAGATTAATTAAGAAAATAAAAGAATTACTAGACAATATTATAATATATATTTCTAAAGAAGTAAAAAAATTTGAAAATTCGAATAACAGTGAATAACTCTGGAAAATTATATACTAACTACTGAAAAATAACCTCTTAACCTGGAAAAGAATTTCTTTGAAAAATCTCCGGAAAAGTAAGGAAAAGCCGGAGTGGTTGCTGGAATATATTAGAACAATCGAGGAAAATTTTCACAAATTAAGAGTTTAAGTTTCTGAAAATAATTTCGCTTATATGAGAAAAAATTTGAAGGAAAATTAAACATTTTAAAAATCTGGAAGATTATTGCTGAAAAGTTTTAGAAACTTTGAAGAAAAAACTCGCGAACTGAAAGAGGAATTCATTGAAAACAAAAATTTAAAAAAAAAGATGGAAATTACAAAACACAAAAAATCAAAATGGTGATGTGGTAATCATAGTAGTTTGTATATTTATCGAAAACCATGAGGCTTACGCTAAAAGGCTATTCTTAATAATCTACTCAATGCTTTACAATTACGTGTTATATAAATTTCATGTAACTCCTATAGTATATTAGCAGTAGGCAAAAATTATCAAAATTATTAATTATTAATTTTTTCCTCGCAAGTAAAAAAATTTAAAAAAAAAACATGTTTTAATAAAATTTGTTCAGTTTCTCGTGCCTGAAGTAGATTTTTGCGAAGAAAAATGCCACCCTTTGGACGAACAACTTTTGTTGGCTTTGCTTCACATTGAAACACCCAAGCTCCAGATTGGCCTTTTCTTTCTGGCTTATACGCATCAATCCACAACACTTTACTTATTACGATGCTGTATACTGCTCTGGATGCATCACAGTTGTATTTTGAAATTATTTTACGGCATCAATCGACACGAGCATTTTGTTAAGCATCTTCCAACAAATGCAGAATCCAACGTGCATACAATTTCCGAACACACAAATATTCGTGCAAAATCTTATATACTAATGCTTAAACATCTCTCGATTTCGTGATGTAAACAATAAATATCACTGACAATAGAATTACCCCCATTTGATTACCCACATCTTCAATCCACTCGAAATACTCCACTAACAGTATTAAACCATTAAACCTCTCAAAACTTAATTTATTACCGTCGGATCTCGAGACTGCGGATTTCTTGCACGGCTACTGGTGATTGTTTATACCTTGAGCGAAACACGTTTTCGCTTTACTCGCTTTTAGCGGGGGGCGGCGGCGGTGGTTTGGCGAAGCAAATACGTAACGATCGTTGCAGCTGTTGTAGTTTGCGCTCGGTGCAAATTCCACACGAAATGTATCCCTAATCCCATCAGTGCGTCTGCCGGCACGTTCCTTCTTATTCTGGTTAAAGGATTCCCTTAAAATAATTTATGAACGACAGTCGCTGCTCCGTCTCAGAAGCATTAATACTTCACGTGCCCCCGGAAATACCGGAAATCATCTTACGCTGTAATTATCGCGAGGAGGATTATTAAGACGTAATACGGACAGTTGATTAAAATTCCGAAGTGCTCCTTTTTAAAATTAAATTTTATTATAGAATAAAATCCCTAAAATATTTAGTTTAAGGTTTTAGAAATAGAACACTGAATAAAACACTTACTACAATTTGAACCACTATAATTATAGTGGCAGCAGTGTTCTTCATGAATTACCACGTAGTCACGGTCGCAACCACCATTATACTTTTAGAAATTATTATTTGTATAAGGATTAAAGTTGCAGAATGTCGGTCAAAGTGAAATTAAACGCCAGAAGAAGTGGCATAAATTGGCCTTCACAGACTCCTGATTTAACTCCTATAGACTTTTCCCTGTGGATTTATCTCAAAACTAAAGTTTAAACCAATAGAGAAACATCTCTAACGCATTTTAAAGAAAATATCAATTACGAAAGAGTAACCATCACAGAGTCTACAAGCTCATCATAAGAAATTGTAGTGTTCGAAGATTTACATTTAGACGATAATATTTTTAAGTAATAAATTCCAAAATTGAATAGATTAATAAATAATACATACATTTTCGTTTTTTTTTTAATTCGTCCACTTTCCTTTGAGACACCAAGTACTTAAAATGAATCAAACTAAAGAAATACAAATAAAAATCCGAATTGTAACACACGTATTACAAATCACGAGCGAAACGTAACGGTTATTACAACCCCTCTCACGGATATAAAAATTTCGTTAACAACTTGTTCTTACGAAAACGGCCTCCCTTTCGAAAATATGTATTACGTTTTCTTCTGGAATTTAATTTAAATTCTACGTGATTTTATTTCGGGCCAGGTGGGCGGAGTTGTGCGGGCAGAAGGCAGCATGCAGAAAACTCATTAAGTGGCCCTCGGAGACTTAACTCTCTCGAGTTGTTTAAACAAGTTTACACGCGCCTCAGCCCGACCCCCTTCCCCCCACCTTCGAAACGAAGAGCCTGCTAGGGAAACGGGAAGAAGGGGAAATAACTTTCCGGAATTGTAACGAGGTAACCGAGAATGTTTTCCCGTCTAATTTTCCCCGTTTTTTTTTCGTATGCTTTCGCTAATTTATCGATACTACTTCCAAACGGAGATGAAACCGAGTTGTTGAAAAGAAAACCGGCCTTAATAAATTAATGAATGGATATCTCAGATGCCATCCCAACCTCTAGTTGCAAACTATAAGCGACTCTTTGCTTGTTAAAGTATATTAAAGTTGAAATCTTAATAAGGAGAATTGTTACGACTGTAACTAGGTAGTAATCCATACTTTGACTAATTTGAATAATAAATAGGAGTGAGTTTTTAATTCACTGTAAGTGTTAAATCTAGTATAAATCAAAAATTCAAAATGCAGATTTTTGTGAAGACATTAACCGAGAATAGGATTACCCTTGAGGTTGAACCCTCTCATACTATCAAGAATGTGAAGACAAAGATCTAAGACAAGTAGTGGATCCCACCAGACCAACAGACCAGCAAAGGTTGATCTTCGTTGGTAAGCTCTCTGACTACAACATCCAGAAGGAATCCACACCACACTTGGTGCTCAGGCTGAGGGGTGGTACCAAGATACGCAAGAAGAAGGTTAACTTTATCCCAAAAGAGACCAAGCACAAGAAAAAAGGTTAAAAGTTGGCTGTTCTTAAATTTAACAAGGTTGATTAAAATCGAAAGATTCATAGGTTGAAGAGGATTTCTTTATAATAATATCAACATCAAATACACTGTTTTTCTTTTACAAAATAAAATAGTGATATCGTTAGAATTAAAAATTATAAGAAGGGTGGGTGGGTGGCTTAGAATTTCTCTACAATCCGCAGAACATTTGAGTAAGTTTTATTAAATAAATTCTTAATAGCAATCATACGAATAATTTATTAATAACATAAATTTTTGTTTTTAATGCAATTTCTAATAATAAAACAGGCGATTAAATTAATAATTAAAGGGTGGAATAGTGGACATCCACCCACCCTACATATATAAGTAAACTTAAAGTAAAACACAATTTATTTAAAACATCAACACAAAAATTAGTGTTGAATAAATAATTTCACTAATAATGTAATAGAAACTAGAGCATTATTATTAACTGAATATGAATTAATATTTAGGTGGGTGGGTGGCCTGTAACCGCCCTTCAAAACGCAAAATAATCGACCATGTTTTACCTAATAAATTCCTAATAACAATCAAGAAGTTAATTTTTTAATAACATTATTATTACAGCATTTTTGTGCAATTTCTAATTGTATAATAAGCGATTAAACATTGATTATTGGAGGGTAGGATAGTGGCCACCCACCCACCCTACATATACATTTAAATTTACGATCATCTCACTGCTTTAGTTTCCAAAAACTTTAACAGTAATTTTGCGTTGATGTTATTAAATAAATAAAAACGCTAATCTAGTTTAAAATTTATAGGTTAATTTCGAAAATATAATCGACGGTTCAGTAATTATTAACTGCACAATTAAGTGGAAAAATATTGTGTATTAAATATATTTTTACTTCGTTTGATATAAAGTTTCTTTTACAAAAGCCTAGAAGTATGTATTACTTAATGAAGGGTGGGATTGAGGACACCCACCCACCCTGCATATATATATATATATGTATATATATATATATATATATAAACCTAATATTAGGGAAATTTCTTCTTGAGTTACGTGAAGATTTATTTTATACACTTTACAAAGAACAATATTTTTGTAATAAATAAATATGAACTGCGCTTGATGTCAAGAGTTTATTTACAAAAGTTTGGTAGTATGTTTTACTGATTCGAGGGTAGGATAGTGGCCACCCACCCACCCTACATATACATTTCAATTTACGATCATATCACTGCTTTAGTTTCTAAAAACTTCAACAGTATTTTTGCGTTGATGTTTTTAAATAAATAAAAACGCTAATTTAGTTTAAAATTTATAGATATATGTAGGGTGGGTGGGTGGCCACTATCCCACCCTCCAATTTCCAAAATATAATCGACGGTTCAGTAATTATTAACTGCACAATTAACTGGAAAAATATTGTGTAATAAATAAATTTTTACTTCGTTTGATATTGAGTTTCTTTTACAAAAGCCTAGAAGTATGTATTACTGAATGAAGGGTGGGATTGAGGCCACCCATCCACCCTGCATATACAAATTATTTTAACCTAATATTAGGGAAATTTCTTCTCGAGTTACGTGAAGATTACTTTTTTACATTTCTTTCTAATATTACGGCTTTTATTAAAACAAAAACAACAGTTTATTTGGTGTAGATTTTCTTAACTAAATATAAACAGTGTTCTACTTTGAATTTTAGAATATGTACGGTAGGTAGGTGACCACTATCCCACCCTTCAATTTGTTTCCAATTTGCAATTATTAATTGAACAAAGAACAATATTTTTGTAATAAATAAATATTAACTGCGCTTGATATCAAGAGTTTATTAACAAAAGTTTGGAAGTATGTTTTACTGATTGGAGGGTAGGATAGTGGCCACCCACCCACCCTACATAAAAATTTAAATTTACGATCATATCACTGTTTTAGTTTCCAAAAACTTCAACAGTATTTTTACGTTGATGTTTTTAAATAAATAAAAACGGTATTCTGGTTTAAAATTTATGAGTATATGTAGGGTGGGTGGGTGGCCACTATCCCATCCTCCAATTTCTAAAGTTTAATCGACGGTGTAGTAATTATTAACTGCACAAGGAAGAATATTGTGTATTTAAAACAAAACTTACTTCCCTTGATATTGAGTTAATTTTTTGTACAAAAGCCCAGAAGTATATATTACTGATTAGAGGGTAGGATAGTGGCCAGCCCCCACCCTACATATATAAGTAAACTTGAACTAAAATACTCTTTTTATTGATTTAAAAACATTAACACAAAGTTTACTGTTGAAGTTTTTGAAAATTAAAGCAGATATATTAACTGAAATAAAAATGTGTATGTAGGGTGGGTGGCAGTTTTCAATTCCATCATCCAACCTGCAAAATATCCTTTTAATTGTTGTGAATATTTATATATATTTTTTTGTTATGAAAAGAAAATTAAAAAGTGGTTTATTTGTGTATATTTAAAAAAAAAATAAAGCAGAGTAATAATTTAATTATTTCACAAATATTATTGCCAACATAATTTATAATTTTGAAATCATTGGTTATAAATTGATAATTAGGTATGATAGTGAAAAACCCACCCACCTTTTTTTAAATACAAATAAACTTACACAGAGGTTATGATATAAATTATTTAACACTATTAACAATAAATGTACTCGGGAATTTAAAAGAAGTAAACTGATATTGATTCAATTAAAAATATGTATGTAAAGTGGGTGGGTAGCCTGTAACCATATACAGTGCGCAAAACATACGAATAGATTTTACTAAATTAATTTTTAATATCAATCAAAAGAATAATTCTTAAATTGTATAATACGTATTCGCTTTCGTGCAATTTCAAAGTGTAAAATAGGCGATTAAACAGTGATAATTGAAGGGTAGATTATGGCCACCCTCCCACCCTACATATATAAATAAACTTAAACTAAAAACATTATTTTTATTTATTCGCAAATAACAGCACGAAGCTACTATTGAATTTTTGCAAACAAAAGCAGTGATTATAATTAATGTTCAAATGCATATGTAGGATGGGTGGGTGGCCTCTATCCCACCCTCCAATCAGTAAAACATACTTCCAAGCTTTTTTTAAATAAACTATCTTGATATCAAGCAAGTTGTTATTTATTTATTTATTACACAAATATTCTTCCTTGTTTAATTAATAGCTGCAAATTGCAAAACCCTCGACTAAACTTTAAAAATTGGAGGGTGGGATAATAGTCACCCACCTACTCTACATATTTCAATAAATTTTAAAGTAGAATAGTGTTTAAAAGAAGAAAAACAACAAATTTTCTCTTGAAAATTGTTTAAACCTTAGATTTTTTGATTGCATAGAAAATTCAATTTCTAGAAATTATGTTACGTAAAATTTTCAATGTTTAGAATGTTTGTTGTATAGAAGAAACAGTATTTAAAATTATTAATACATAGAAAATTCAGTATCAATAATTTTCGTTGAATAGAAAATTTTTAAAATAGTAATTTTTTCTGTGCATTGAATTTTCTATATATTTACATCTACAAAAAGAAAAATTATATCTAATTGCCTGTAGAATACCCAATGATATTAATTTTTTGTAATTAGAATTTTGTAAACCCCAGTTTCTATATTTATTTAACAACATCCATTTTTATAACACACGTTTTTTGTTTTAATTTAAAGCCTTAATATGAGGTTAAATTAATATGTACACGCAGGGTGGGCGGATTGTCTTAATCCCACCCTCCAATCAGCAATCAGTAATATTCACTTCTAGGCTTTTATAAAAAAAAACTCATAATAACAAGCGTTAGTAAAAATGTATTTATTCTAAAGATATTCTTCCTTGTGTTGTTAATAATTACTTAACCATCGATTAAAACTTTGGAAATTAGAGGATAGGATAGTGGCCACCCACCCACCCTACATATACTAATATATTTTAAACAAGACTACGGTTTTTATTTATTTAAAAAAATCAACACAAAATTTACTGTTGAAGTTTTTGGAAACTCTAGCAGTGATATTATTGTAAATTTAAATTTATATGTAGGGTGGGTGGGTGGCCTCTATTCCACCCTCCAATCCGTAAAACATACTTTTAGTTTTTTTAAATAGTATCATTCAATTTAAAGCAGAGTATTGATTTATTTATTTTATCAATATATTCTTCTAGATAATTTCTAATTACAAAACGTTGATTATATATTGACACTTGCGTAGGATACTGGCCACCCACAATACATATTCAAATAAATTTAATTTCTAAAACTCTGCTCGAATTTTATAAACAATATCAACACCAAATTAATTGACGTTTTTATGGAAAATTAAAGCAGTGAAGAAAACACTTAACTTTTTTTTACCACTTATATTTCATTTTTCTGTGACTAGCTTTAATTACACGCCAATCATTTTTAAACCGTTTAAACATGATTACCGTATAATCGAAACTAGTCATAGAAAAATAAGATATAAGTGGTATAAAAAAGTTAAGCGTTTCCTTCCTTTAAAAAATCGAAAATGTACTACGAGTTGAAGGCCTATAAAATGCAAGAAATAAAGAGTGATTTTAGCTGATATTAAATAGAGTATATAGGGTGTGAGGGTGGCATATAACCGCTTTGTAATGTGTAAAATATACGACTATGTTTTACTAAATAAATGAATATTTGCTCTTGTGCAATTTCTAATTAATTATACTGAATACTTGTGTTTATTTAATAAACAGTAAACTGCACATAACTCACAAATTCATATTGACAATTTCTAATTGTTAAAAAGGCGATATAATATTAATAAATTAAGGGTAGAATAGGTAGATAGGATGAGTGGGTGTTCTCTATCGAATTATCTGTACTTTGAATTTTCTGCAACCTGTATATTGAAGAACCATTAAATTTTGTTTAGAAGATTTTTATTTTAGTATGTAATTATTATAAATGTTGAATTTTCTATAAATCGAATTTTATAAGTACTGACTTTTCTATTTTCTAAATTTTAACTTATTTTTATTCTTAATAAGAAATTTTCTGTATATGAACTAAATTCTAACTATTGACTTTTATATTTATTGAATTTTCAGTAGAGTATCTAGGTTTTAAATATTTAATTTTCTTAATAACAAACTTGCTGCACATTAAATTTTCTAAATAATGATTTTTCTATTTATTGAATTTTCTGTACATGGAATGTTCTGTATATTAAAGTACTATCAAATTAATTTTATTTACAAGGTCATGATATTATTATTAATATTGAATTTTTTGTCTATCAAAGTTTATAAATACAGATTTTTCTATTTTCTAAATTTTAACTTATTATTATTCTTAATAAGAAATTTTTTGTATATGAACTAAATTCTACCTATTGACTCTTATATTTATTGAATTTTATATGAATAAAAGAGCAATATCGAATTTTCAGTAGAGTATCTAGGTTTTAAATATCTAATTGTCTGAATAACAAACTTTCTGCACATCAATTTTTTTAAATACTGATTTTTCTATTTATTGAATTTTCTGTACATCGAATGTTCTGTATATTAAAGTACTATAAAATTAATTTTATTTAGAAGGTCATAATATTATTATTAATATTGAATTTTCTTGTCTATCAAATTTTATAAATACATATACTATTTTGTACATTTTAACTTGTTATTGTTCTCAATATAAAATTTTCTGTATATCGACTGTTATGAATATTGACTTTTATGTGTATTATATATTATATAGATTAAAAGACAAATCGAATCGAATTTTCAGTAGAGTATAAATATTGAACTTTTTAAATAATAACCTTTCTGCACATCAAATATTCTAAACATTGATTTTTCTATTAATTGATTTGCTAATGTATTGATGCTTTTAAAACAACCATATGAAATATTCTATTGAATGTATAATTTTTTTTAATATTAAATTTTGTAAATCCTGTTTTATCATTATTCTAGAAAACAATATCGAATTCCCTGTAGAATACCTCTTCATATTGAATTTTTTGTATGACGAATTTTCTAAAACCTATTTTTTGTATATTGCAGTGTTAGAAAAATAGAAATTTTATATGGAAAGCCTTGATTTTAAATGTTAATCAAATGTTAATTCTATAATTACGTATTTTTCTATTGATTGAATTTTCTCTATATTGAAGTGTTTAAAACAAAAAAAAAATCAATGAAATTAATTTTTTTCATTGCTTAGAAAATTCGGTATATACAATTTACCTTGCATAGAAAATAGATTACTAAGAATTTATTGTTTAGAATTGTTTTGTATAAAAGAAACAGTATTTAAAATGATCCTTATATAAAAAATTTAGTGCTTATAATGATCGTTATATAAAAAATTCAGTGCTTATAATTTTCGTTACATAGAAAATTTTTAAATAATAATGATAATAATAGTTTATTACCCAACAGAGTACATCTAATAACAGGGTGATATAAAAAGTACATATAATGATGAATCACTTATAATTAAATAGTAAATTTTCTCTTGATTTTTTTTATATATCTAAGTTTAGGAAAATAACTATATCGAATTACAATAATTCCCTTTGATTTTGAATTTACTGTATATGAAATCTTTTAAAAAACACTGAATAAAACACTTACTATGTTTTTAACCACTATAATTTATTATAATATATAAATATATTACAATTTTTAAAACTTAATTTTCTGTGCATTGAAGTCTAAGGTAAAATCAATCAAATATTATTTGGAACGCCTTTATTTTAGATGTTGCATTTTCTATATAACGAATTTTATGAACACTAACTTTTTTTATTTATTGAAATAACTGTTTAATTTTTGTTTTCGAAACTTTAATAGTTTAAATAAAAATTTAAAAATACGAAAACATTTCGTGAATCTACAACAATGAGTCTTACTAAGCCTACAAAACAAATTAATTTGAAACGACTACTTTCCTAGCTAATACTTCGACAGACATTGAATGATACAAATTAATTTGCGTGTTACGAATAGTACAACTATCAAAGCAACACTAATTTGAATGAAATTATTTCTGTTGAATAAACTAATAAATGATAAAATGTACTTTAGATTGTTTAAATGTAACTATAACATGAAAAATTATAAAAAAAATGAATTTAAACTGATTTCATTAAATTAAATTAGCAAAAGCAATTAAAAAAATCTAGTATTCAAGTTTTTTTTTTCTTTGAGTTTCGTGCTGTCAAGAATTGCTGGATTTTTTTCGAAATAAGTCGGACTTTCTTAACTCTGTCATAACCAGAGATGAATCCTGGATGTTCAATTAGGACCCAGATAGAGATAGAGGTAGAGCAGCAAGCTCCAATCAAAACGACGTTTATCGTCTTTTTGACGTCCGAGGAATCATCTATTTTGAGTTTAAACTGCATAGAGAAACTGTTAACCCAGTCTTTTACCTGCAGGTGCTCAAGATATTAAAATACTAGTCGCGCGCGAGATCTGACAGCTGACATCAAAGAGAAGATCAAGCTCCACCAAGACGACAATGCCTCCAAATCGTTACAAATAGGTGGTCTCTAAATAAAATAAATAATAAATATATATAATCTTTGATTCGAATCAATGAAATACATTTTGTCGTACTAACTTTAGGAAATAAGATCGATATATTTATTACTGGGGCAACTTGTACAACTTTCTTGGATGTGATTATTTGAAAATATCTGAACTAGTCGCGATAAGTTTAGGTCCATACGTGACCTTTTTACTATTTCCTATATAAATCAGATGAAGTTTACGTCTCGACTGAAAGAAAGCCGGAGAGTTAAGAAGAAAAAAAAAAGACGAAGAGAGTGCACGTCTCACGTGAAATAACTGCGCTATACAGCGTCCTTCCAATCGATGGCATTTATTGAATTTTTATGAACCGTCACTCATTTCCCATTTTATGTAATACAGACCGACCCCGATATTTTATAACCTATAAAATATGAAACCCCCACGCCGGTCCGTTGCAGTGCCCGAATTTGACACGTTCACGTGAAATGATTGATCCCCCTTTGCCCGGAGTTTAACTTTGTAACTTGCCTTACAACCATCCATCCATCCATCCATATGCACGCGAATGCGGAGGACGGAAAAATATTAACGTCGCACTAATTGCCCGAAAAAGTCAAACACAATTTCCTCTCGACGCACAAAAGCCAAACAAAATTGAACTTAAACTTTTGCTCGAATAAAAGGATGACAAAGGGAGATACGCCGATATTAATTGGTGCGCTCTCATGGACGGAAAAAAAAAGAGGACGTTAATGCCATTTGGTGAACGCTTTGTTGATCAGGTAATAACGCCCAATCAAAAACAGGTTTATTCATACCATGATATAATTCTGTTGAGAACCGTGAATTTTTTTATTACATTGAGTAATTATTTCCGCACTCAAAACATTTTGCATTAACTTGATCGATCAAAAAAATTAGTCACGCTTTTTCCTCGAAATTTAAATCGTTAAAAAAAATTAAATTAAATGAATCCCTTTAATTATTACAATGAAGGAAAGCCTTAAACACCAGGTAATTCTAATCTTTGAAGATTATTTTAACATGTCGTTCATAATAGTAAGGAATTGATAAATTGATAACAATAAGTGAAAAATTTATTCAAGAAATATATCCTTCATAATTTTTACCACTAGAGTTTAGAACAATAAAATAAACAAGAGCGGAATATTTGATTTATCAAAATATACTTGAATGGGACGGATGTATTTTGGAATGATTTAAGATATAAGCGGTCGTGTATTAGCATAAAGGCAGATAAAATAATGATTTAAGTCCTATTTGCGGTTTTTCTTCTTTATAGGCCCTGAAATGTAAAGGTTGTCCGATTGGATATTATTTATGGTCGAGGCGCGGAAAAAGAAAACTGATATAGTTTCCGAATATATTGGAAATAAGGGAAAAAATGAATGCATATTTTTTTGGTGCTATTCAAGAGTAATGATTGAAAACTGTTTCATTCAATTTAAATAGTTTTAAAAATAAGAAAACAGCAAATTTTATTATTTCAATTCATTGGAATGCCTGCATCCCCAATTAATTTTGATGGGAGACTTTATACTATTCATTAAAACCACAACAGGGAATAGTAAATAAGCACAGACTTATAATTAACAGGGCATTTAAGTGATGATGTAATGTAGGAGTCAGCCAAAGTAGCTTTAACTGTGTCCAGGAATTTCCTTAATCAAAAGGATAAAGACAGTAAATTTTTAACAACCAGTCATCTATATCTGCATGTTCCTGAAGGGGTAACTCCTAAAGATGGTCCAGTCTGAATGTACAATAGTCACAGTATAAATATCATTAGCATTAGACAAATCAGTAAGGCAAGATGTTTCCATGACAGAAAAAAAAAAAATAATAACACCTATCCCATGTGTTATCAATTGGAGAGATTTGTTTGAAAGAACTGAAAACTGTTTGAGTTGCTCTTTCATTTCATGTAATAATTATGAACTAAAGTTTGTAGTAATAGATATTACAAAGCGCCGAAAACCCCGATGTTCATTTAGAAACACGCGGTACAACACTAAATACATATCAAATTTTTAAAGATACTTTTACTGCTTGTAAGTTAGAAAAGAGAATAACAATCTATTTTAACCTCTATAATCAATAAAACGTTTTTGGAAAATTTCAATTTAAATCGAATTAAAAAATGTATTTCGAAAGTTCTAAAAGTTTATTTAAAAATGTAATTGTTTTCGGATAAATTTTTAATTTTATTTTAGAAAAAAAAATACTTTTTTTTTAGTAAATATTTATTTTTAAGAAATTTTTAAATTCAAGTAATTTATATTAGTTTACTGTCGATACATTCAATTGTTTTAGCGCTTCTTCAATGCCAATTGTTTTAACGTTAGTTTTTAGATCTTGTAATAATCGTAACATTAAACCATAATAATAATAAAAACAATATTAACTTAATCTTATTAAACTTGGTTATTACTTATTCTAGCGTACTCTTGACCTACCCTAACAAACAATGCAATGACCTCCTGACCCACCCGAAGAAATACGTTCAGGTAGGTCAAGAGTACGCTGGAGTTTAAGCGGGAAAATAGGCGCTAGGTTAACGCATAGTTTATTGTCGTAGGTCAAGAGTACGTTCCAAAAAAAAAAACAGCATAAATTATTGGAATTTTTACTAAAACAATTGAAAACAATTTAAAAATTTCTGAAGCAAATTTTAAAATTCACTTCAAAGAGTTGACTAAAAAAACAAACAATTGAAGTTCGAAATTAAGATTTTTACTTGATCTAAATAAATTTGATTGTAGCAATCCATTGGTGTAAAAATGTCCATAATCTGATAATTATTTTAGAAGTTATCATGGAAAAACTAAAAAACAATTGAAACTCGAAATTTATATTTTTGCTCGATTTAAATAAATTTGATTGTAGGAATCGATTGGTGTAAAAATTTCTATAGTCTGATAATTATTTAAGAAGTTATCATGGAAAAACTGAAAAACAATTGAAATTCGATGTTTATATTTTTACTTGATTCAAATAAATTAGATTATAGAAATTCAATGGTGCAAGAATTTCCTTAATCTGATAATTATTTTGGAAGTTATGGCGGAAAAACTGAAAAACAATTGAAATTCGAATTTTATATTTTTACTTGATTTAAATAAATTTGATTGTAAGAATCGATTGGTGTAAAAAATTCTATAATCTGATAATTATTTAAGAAGTTATCATGGAAAAACTGAAAAACAATTGAAATTCGAATTTTATTTTTTACCTGATCTAAATAAATTTGATTGCAGGAATCCATTGGTGCAAGAATTTCCATAATTTGTTAATTATTTTAGAAGTTATCGTGGAAAAACTGAAAAACAATTGAAATTCGAATTTTATATTTTTGCTCGATTTAAATAAATTTGATTGTAGGAATTGATTGGTGTAAAAATTTCTATAATCTGGTAATTAATTAAGAAGTTATCATGGAAAAACCGAAAAACAATTGAAATTCGAATTTTATTTTTACCTGATCTAAATAAATTTGATTGCAGGAATCCATTGGTGCAAGAATTTTCATAATTTGATAATTATTTTGGAAGTTATCGTGGAAAAACTGGAAAACAATTGAAATTCGAATTTTATTTTTTACCTGATCTAAATAAATTTGATTGCAGAAATCCATTGGTGCAAGAATTTCCATAATTTGTTATTTATTTTAGAAGTTATTGTGGAAAAACTGAAAAACAATTGAAATTCTAATTTTATTTTTCACCTGATCTAAATAAATTTAATTGTAGGAATCCATTGGTGCAAGAATTTTCATAATTTGATAATTATTTTGGAAGTTATAGTGGAAAAACTGGAAAACAAGTGAAATTCGAATTTTATATTTTTACTTGATTGAAATAAATTTGATTATACTGGTGGAAGAATTTCCTTAATCTGATAATTATTTTTGAAGTTATCATGGAAAAACTGAAAAACAATTGAAGTTAGAATTTTAGATTTTAACTGTATTTAAATATATTCAATTGTAGGAATTTATTGGCGCAAGAATTTTTTTTATTTTCACATTATTGTGAAAGTTATAGTTGAAAAACTTTAAATTAGTGATTTATTTTTTTAAGGTTTTTGCTTAATTTATATAGTATATATTTTATTATAGGATTCTATTGGTTCAAGGATTTCGTTTATGTGAGAATTTCAAGTAATTTACAATTTTTTTCTATTCTTCGTAAAATTTAAAATATTTAAAACAAGTTTTCATCTGTAATTCTTTAGCAAATTTTTTTTTTCAATTTCTTCTACTGTTTTAAGCATTGGACTAATATATTTTTATAAAGTTTAGAACGGTTGTTTGAAATGTAATTCTATTGTTTTTTTTTTATTTCAACTTTATTTAACTGTCATTTTTGTTTTTTTTGCTGGTGGTAAAATTTAAAGGGTTTTTTTAGGGAAAGAAAAATTTTAACATTTTTTATTTGGATTTTTTAATCCAATTAATAATAGCTGTGCTTTTTGAATCAATTTTTTTTTCATTTGAGAATTTTTTTTTGTAATTAAGCAAATTTTCACTAGTCTTATGACGTAAGTTTGAAAATGTTTCTTAGGAAGGTTGCAGGTGTATTTAAAAAAAATCAATTGTTTTCTCATTCTGATAGTTTTCAACTGTTTAGAATAAAATTCAATTGTCATCTTTTTTAAAATTCAACTGTTTTTAACTTTTAATTTATTAGGAAATGCCCTTTGTTTAATTTATTTTCAATTATTTTTTATTCTTCAACAATTTTTAAGAAAATAATTATGTTAACCTTTAGCACATTTCATTTTTTTAAATTCAATTTTTAGTTTTGATTTCTTAGCTATTTTTTCCTATTTGCGAATTTTTTCACTGTTATATTTTTATAAAGTTTAAAACTGTTGTTTCTAAACAAAATTCAGTTGCTTTTTAATTCAAATGTTTTAAACTGTGATTTTCTTAATGAGTAATATTGATTGTTGAGTTACGTGAAGATGAATAGTTTATTATTTCTTAATGAGTGTCTTTTTCAGATTTTCGATTGTTCATTTTTAAGGAAATATTTTTTTAACCTGCTTATCTTTACTTATTAAATTTAATTTTTAGTTGTGCTTTTCTGAATTCAATTTTTTTCTTTTTTTTTCTTATGAAATTGTTTATTGTTACATCTTGAAGAAATTTTGAATTATTTCTAATTAAATTATAACTATACTAAGTGAATTTTATCTGCTTTTTTTTTCTTATAAAGCAAGTTTAAAAGAACGTTTTAAGGTAAGTCTAAAAAGTCAATTGTTTTCTCTATGTAAAAGTTTTGAAATGTAATTTCTTATCAAATTTACCTATAAATAACAACTTTAGTTACGGAAAAATAAATGATGAGCAAAAACGTTTACAATAATAATTAGCTTGAATATCTATGGTTCCAGCAGGATGGTACTACACCGTACACTAAATATCTTTCCTTTAATCAACCTCCAAACATATTCGAGACAGAATTTTGTTTTTTTTTTTAGGTGGCATTCATTTATTGTTCATTATAAAACCTGTTTTATACACACAAATTAATATTTATGATTGGTTTTTTTTTGAAAATCAGAGGATGAAAATTATATATGTAGGGTGGGTTAATGTCCTTTAAACTGCCTTTTAATCATAACATCATTTACTAGAAATTTACTGATAATAATATTTTTTGTATCGTATTTTGTATGCACACTTTTTTTCTAATAAATCTTTCGTTTGTGATATGAGTATTAAAGGGTGGGATAGTGGACACCCACCCACCCTACATATACATACAAACTTAAGCTAAAATTCTGTTGGTGTATTTATTAATATCTTAAATAATATTGCTGTAGGTATTTAGTACAATTGTAATTGTAATTAGTTAATATTCTTAAAAACATTTATCCCGTCCTCTGTATAACACTGTGTTTTCCCACCCATGGCCTATTTTTGTTTATCGCTTGTGGTAAATCGTGTCTTCTGTTTAATTATCGTATGTTTCTGTGTTTCTAACAACTGTTTAATCTTAACTTTTTCTTACATATTCATGTGTTATTACAATGTCTAAATGTAAGATCTGCGATTTGTCAGAACACCCACTGCTGCTTAATTTCATCCTTAACATTCTCCAACAGAGACAATTCAAATTCAACGTTTGATTTAACGAAACTCAGTCCGTCTCCAATGGAATACAATCCAGTTAAGTCTTTAAGAAGTAAGCAGCCAACTACAACAGCTGATAAAATAGATAACAAAATATTTAAAAAGGTACTAATAAATCTAACTCTGTAATCACTAATAAAACTAGGTCTAAATCTTCGTCGGAAAACACCGCAGTTGAAAAAAATATTACCCAAACTCAAACTCAAAATAAAATAATTATTGGTAGTAGATATGGTAGTGGATTCAAGCACATTTATATCTGCGGAGAGGCGCCAATGGATTTATATCGCAAGGTGTAGTCCAGTTTCAACTGTAGACTCGGTCCTGAACTATGTTCAAAATTTTCTGGATATAAAAGACGTGAAATGCTTCGAACTTATGAGAAATGAAGACATCTGTTCCTACAAATTAGGTGTTGAAGAATCATTTGTTAAGGCATTATTAAACTCAACTTTATGGCCTGCTGATCTTTCTGTCAAAGATTTTTTTCCAAACGCGGGTTTATAAACCACCCATATCAGGAAGTTTTTCGAAGGCCATACCACCAAGACCAAATGTCTGAACAATTTTACTATCTACTATCAAAACGTGAGAGGACTTAGAACAAAATTAAATGACTTTTATTGTTCGGTGGCCTCTGAAGATTATCCTATCATACTACTTACAGAGACTTGGTTGGAGCCAGAGATTTCTAATTTTTAGATTTTTGATAGTAGATATAGTGTATATCGTACAGATCGTTCTTCGATAAATAGTTCTAAACTTCGTGGCTCATCGTTGTAATGAATACATTTAAATCATTTCCCGTTATTACAAATTCCAGGGCAAAGGAAGTTTAGGTCAAGGTATTTGTCAGTATTGAACAGTATATTCTGGGATGTGTATACATACCATCAAGCTCTGGAGTTGAAGTTTATCAATCACATTTGCATTCTCTACCAGAAATCTGTGATAGCAATAGTGACTCAAATATTATAATGATGGGTGATTTCAATTTGCCTGATTTTTAATGGAAGGAAGTTGATGACTTCGAGGGACTTTTTCCAGTTAACGTTAGAAGTTCTGTTTTGAACAATTTGTTCCATCAAACGTTATATAATTTCCCCATTTGTTCTGATCTTCGGCATCTTGTACGTCAAAAACGTGAAGCTCATAAAAGATTTAAAGTATCAAATCTACAAATTGATTATAAGAAATTTTCGGATCTTAGAGTTTTGCAAGAGCTTGGCATGCTTTCCTGTTATCTGTTATATTACAGAAGCAGAGGAATGTATACATGGAAATCCAAGTTATTTCTGGAAATTTGTCAAGTCGAAATCTGCAGCAGGTAAACTACCTTTAAACAAAACTCGAGTCACTTAAAGTGTGATATCTACAAAGTAAACGTTTTTGTTTCGTCGTTGAGCCCTTTCTAAAGTTCAAGCACTAGGTTTCAGACTATGCTTCTGTTAGTCTTCGCTATTTCAGAATTTGGTTAAGTGCCCTTTTTTTAGTTTTCCCAGGACCGTGCTGTAGAAGAATTATTTGACTTCGACCGCCGTCGATATCTATATCAAAATCAATATCCTGCGAAGAAATTATTACTTGTACAAACTGTACAGTGTCCGTAAAAAAGTATGTATCTTGTACTGTGTCTGTAATAACCATTACCATGTAAATTGTGTCATCAAAATTTGTGGAATGTATGTAACCGACAAAGGATTGATAAATTGTTGTGGAGGAATAATCTCAAAGATAAACAGTGCAACCGCAAACCACAAAAATACGATCGACACAGAAGAAGCAGTCTAAGAAAAATATAATTTGTGAATCAAACTCAAATTTTAATCTCAAAGGAGTACAAAAATGGCACATATACATATCTATCGTGTACATCCGGATACAACAACCGAGATCATCACAGAACATCTGACGAATAATCTGATCATCTTGATTTGTCCATTGAACTCGACTATACCCAAATAACAACTAATAAGATCGTGAGACCATTAACAACTGCAGGAAAATTTGACTTATTCAACATCCTAAACTACTATGATTGGAAGGATATTATGAATGAGGAAATTAATATCAATGTAGCATGGTCTGTTTTAGTTGAGAGAATAAAAATGTAAATTCAAAATAAATAAACAATTAACTTTGTTGGTATCACTTTTTATAAAAAAATTTAATAAAAAGTGATACCAACAAAGTTAATTGTTTATTTATTTTTAATTTATCAAAATGTATCACGAAGTGAAAGCCTCCACAATTACTTATTTAAAAATGTAAAAATTTCTAATTCTAAAATAAAATTGTAGCAATTGGTTAGATAGAAAGAAAATTCTAGAACTGTCGAAGGCAATTTTAACAATTTAAAACGGACATTTCTGAAAATTTCTGGATAACTGAAAGAAAAAAAAGAATCTAAAAAATGTTAAACATTCTAAAAATCTGAAAAGGAAATTTCAAGAAAATTCTAACAATTTAGAAAATAAATCTGTGATAATTATGAATAATAATGGAATTCTCTAGAAGTCTGAATGAAACATTCTCAAATATTCTATTCTCAGAAAATTTAAGCAATTAAGAAGAGAAATTCCTAAGAATTCTAGAAACCTGTTAGAAAAAATTGTTTTTTAAAGAAAATTTTAACAATCTAGAAGCATTCCTTAAAAATTTTAGAAATTAAGAAGAAAACTTGATGAAAACTTGCAGAACTCTTCAAATAAAATTGTAACAACTTAGAAGAAAAACTCCTTGAAAATTCTAGATATTTAGAAAACGGTTTTTGAAACTTTCTAAAAATTTCTAAAAAAATTCTAAAACCCGTAAATTAAATTGTAGCAATTTTATAAAGAGAAATTCTAAGAAATATGGATTTTTTTTTAAGAATTCTAAAATTCTCTAAAAAAACAGCAATTTAGAAAAAAATATTGGAAAAATTTGGGAATTTTATGAAAATTCTAGAATTCTTGAAGAACCTTTTAGCATTTTAAAAAAATTACTGAAACATTTTGGAAATCTAGAAGAAAGAAATTTTTTTTCAAACTCCAGAAAACTAGTCAAAAATTAATGGAAAATTTAAGAAAACTATAGATGAATACTCTAATAATTTAGAAAATAAATCCGACAGTAAATAAATTTCTAGAAGTTTGGAAGAAATTTCTGGATAAATCTTTTCTTAGAAAATTTTGGACATTGAAGGAAGAATTCTTGGAAATTTCTATATAAATCTAGAAGAAATTTAGAAAAACATATTGGAAAAATTTGGGAATTTTAAGAAAATTCTAGAATTGTTGAAGAAACTTTTAGCATTTAAAAAAAAATACGGAAAAATTTTGGGAATCTAGAAGAAAGAAATTTTTTTTAAACTCTAGAAAACTAGTCAAAAATTAATGGAAAATTTAAGAAAACTATAGATGAATACTCTAATAATTTAGAAAATAAATCCGACAGAAAATCAATTTCTAGAAGTTTCGAAGAAATTTCTGGATAAATCTTTTCTTAGAAAATTTTGGACATTGGAGGAAGAATTCTTGGAAATTTCTATATAAATCTAGAAGAAATTTAGAAAAACATATTGGAAAAATTTGGGAATTTTAAGAAAATTCTAGAATTCTTGAAGAAACTTTTAGCATTTTAAAAAAATTACAAAAAATTTTAGAAATCTAGAAGAAAGAATTTTTTTTTAAACTCCAGAAAACTAGTCAAAAATTAATGGAAAATTTAAGAAAACTATAGATGAATACTCTAATAATTTAGAAAATAAATCTGACAGAAAATAAATTTCTAGAAGTTTGGAAGAAATTTCTGGATAAAATTTTTCTTAGAAAATTTTGCATATTGGAGGAATAATTCTTGGAAATTACTATATAAATCTAGAAGAAAACTGAAAAATTAGAAATTTTTTGAAAAGTCAGGAATACTTAAAAAGAAAAATTCATTAGATTTAGAAGTAAAAATAGATATTTTGTTTCAAGAATTTCTAAATTTTAGAAATTCAAAAGTTTATTTTTCTCATTTTGTTTTTATTATGTTTCTCGATCAAAATTGTTATTGTTTGGACGCTCTTCTTGATTCCTAGAAAATTCTAGATATTTAGGATTTTTTTTCTAATAATTCTGAAAACCTTAAATAATATTCGGAAACTTCGAAATTTTGAAAAAAAATGTAGAAATTTCTGGTAAAAATCTAGTAAAAAATAAAGAGAAACTGTTGAAAAACAAAGTGTAAAAATTCTAGAAACCTTCAAACTTTTAGAAACTTATGATTTCTGAAATCTGCAATAAAGAAAAAGAATTCTAGAAATGAAATGTTTCAAAAATATTAGCTATTAAAAAAAGAAATTTGTGGATAATTCTCATATAAAATTGTTTGGAAAATTCTGTTGAAGACAATTTTAACAATTTAAGGGGTAATTTCTGGATACCTGAAAAAAAGGAAGTAAACTCTAGAAATCTGAAAAAAAAATGTTAAAAATTCTAGAAATCGGGAAGAGATATTTCAAGAAAATTTTAACAATTTAGAAAATAAATCTCTAAAGATAATGAATTTCTAGGAGGCTACAAAAAAAATTCCTAAAAATTCTATTCACAGAAAATTTAAGCAATTTAGAAGAGAAATTCCGAAACAAAAAAAATTCTTAAAAATTTTATTCACAGAAAATTTAAGCAATTTAGAAGAGAAATTCCGAAGAATTCTAGAATCCTGTTAAAAGAAAATTTAAGCAATTAAGAAGAGAAATTCTTAAGAATTCTAGAAACCTGTTAAAAAAATTGTTGAAAATTTTTTTTCAAAGAAAATTTTAAAAATCTAGAAGCATTCCTTAAAAAAAATTAGAAATTTAGAAGAAAACTTTCTTCTAAAATTCTCTAAAAAAAATTCTGGCAATTTAGAAAAAAATTACTGGAAAAATTTGGAAATTTTAAGAAAATTCTAGAATTCTTGAAGAAACTTTTAGCATTTTAAAAAAATTACTGAAAAATTTTGGAAATCTAGAAGAAAGAAATACTAGTCAAAAATTAATGGAAAATTTAAGAAAACTATAGATGAATACTCTAATAATTTAGAAAATAAATCCGACAGAAAATAAATTTCTAGAAGTTTGGAAGAAATTTCTGGATAAATCTTTTCTTAGAAAATTTTGGACATTGAAGGAAGAATTCTTGGAAACTTCTATATAAATCTAGAAGAAAACTAAAAAATTAGAAATTTTTTGAAAATTCCGGAATACTTAAAAAGAAAAATTCATTAGATTTAGAAGTAAAAATAAATATTTTGTTTCAAGAATTTCTAAATTTTAGAAATTTAAGAGTTTATTTTTCTCATTTTGCTTTTATTATGTGTCTCGATCAAAATTGTTATTGTTTGGACGCTCTTCTTGATTCCTAGAAAATTCTAGAAACTTCGAAATTTTGAAAAAAAAAATGTAGAAATTTCTGGTAAAAGTCTAGTAAAAAATAAAGAGAAACTTGAAAAACAAAGTGTAAAAATTCTAGAAGAAACCTTCAAACTTTCAGTAACTTATGAATTTTGAAATCTGCAATAAAGAAAAAGAATTTCCTGACCGAGATTAACACTGTATTCGTTAACCCAGCATACCCTTGAACTACCCCAAACAATTGTTTATTGCCTTAGCTTATTATTGACCTATCGCAATCTATAATTTTTTGCGTACATTCAAATTAATACTTCAAATATAAAACTTAGTTATGTTACTAACAAAAATATATATGGGGAATGATTTGTAGCGATTTTGAAAGGTCAATAGTACAAGTTTATACTCGTTTAAGGAATAGATTATTGTAGTAGGTCAATAGTGTGCTACATTAATACAGAAACTATTGTAATAGATTGGATGTACACTAAATTAAGGAACAGATTGTTGTAGAAGGTCAATAGTATGTTAGGTTAATGCAAAAAAACATTGGATGGATATGGATTACCACATAGTAACGGTCGCAACCATTCTCTATATCATTATTACTCTTTATTATTTATACATTTAACCTTCATCTTTTATTTCCTTTTATTAACAAATGATTGTGAACGTGTGTAACAAAATAACTTAGTTATTCTGTTTTCATCATAAAACCTAACATTTCCCAAAAAAAAACGTACCAAAACAAAACAAACACGCGCGCCGAGATGTGTAAACACTGTCGGCAGATATAATGTTTGAAAGTAATAAATGAGGAATAAATAATGCTGATGGGAAATTATGTGTGTGTGTTTGTTGCGGCACGGTGTATTTTATTCGTATAATCCGAAAAAAATAAAATTGGTGGAATCGAGTGTATCAAGGGGGACGTGTGTTTTGTACAGATATCGGCCCTGTTTGTGGTAGTATTTCACCGATAAAGGACGACACCAGCCCGGGCCCGGCCTGGCCGCCCCTTATTTTCCCCGAATCCGCGAAATAAATGTGTCCCACAAGGGATGAGAGGGAGAGAGAGAGAGAGCGGGAAACTGGGTGGATTTTTTTTATCATTTGCGAAACAATAAAATTGCACGTAATCCTATTAATATATAAAAGGGGGTTCTGCGTCTGGGTTTTCTTTTCGCCCTGCGCTGAAGGAGCATTTGTTTATGGTGGAGGGGTGCGTATTTAATGCGTAGAAGAAAAATGGTCATAATACTGTCGCGGGCGTAATCAAAAGTTATTGCCGAATGGATTTATATGGTAGACGCTGGGATTTCACTCAGAAACGTCACGACTTATCCCGAATATAGAAAAAAAAATACTAATTGATTAGTAGAATTGAAAATATAAATATAAAATTCATTTAAAGTTCCTGATTCAAGATGTATCACAAAGTGATGTCTTCAAACATTAAACATATTAGTAGAATTAGATTTGTGAATATAAAAAACTTCTATTTCGCTATGTATGTTTAATAATCACTTTAACTTTGAAATACTGGATTGATGATGCTGTTACTTGTTGAAACTCAATATCACTTAATAAATACTGACAGTTTTAAAAGCGTTTTTTGAAGTCATATACTGTGTCAGTATTTATTAACTCTAACTTTGTTTGTATAACACTTAATTAGAATTATATTTGTCCTTAAACTAAGTAAATTTTAGTTATTTAATAATTGATTATAAAATAAATGGTGTGTTTATACACGTAGGTAAATAAGATCATTAAATTTAAATAAATTATCCATCACGGACGGAAATAAAAAGAGTCAGCACACTCTTCTGCCAACGTTCCAATTCCCTCGCATTACCATTTGAAAAGTTGCCGTTTCACGTGCTTTTACAAACATACATTGTGCCAATTTTCATCAAATATTTAAAGGGGTCGTTCTCTCCCTCACTCCCACGCACGCCAGCCAGTACGTGTGTGATTGCGTTCGACAATTATTTCAGGCAATATTATATGTACATATTTTATATCCACATTGTTGACTCTGAATAATAAACGCGTCGGCAATTTCCGATTTCGCGGTTTATTTCGGGCGCCAACTCCTTTTCACATCCAGCCATCCACTGCTCACACCCACGGATTTCGGCACGTATTAACATACCAAACGAACTGGAATATTGCGAAAAAAATCAGGGGCACACACACACACACACACACACACACAGAGAGAGAGAGAAAGGGAAACATACACGAACGCGTAGATTTTGATATAATTTGAATTTGTAATAGGCGGTATTAAATTTTCTGTTTGATGATTTGGAATTCAAATGGGTTAAGTCAAGTGAATGTTATAGGGGCACACAGTTGAATGGTGTGTGTCGAAGATCTTGATTAAAATCATTATTAAGATGTCTTGTTTTAATAGTAATATAGCTAATAGTTGTGAATAATGTTTTCAGTTACTTACTTGTTATAATTAAATATTAAAAAAATTAATTAAGAATGCTTTTCAATAAAAAATATTGTTACGAAAGATGATAGGAAACTAGTACCAGTTTATACCATGCGGGGCGCTTGCTAAAAAAAATTAGCCACCGGATGTGTGCTAACATGTTTAGATTTATTTCAGTTGTCTGTGTACAAACAACCTAATTTGAAGTAATTATCAACGAAATTTACAAACAAATAAAAAAATATTGAAACTCCCTCGCTTATGTTATAATAATTGGAGGGTGGGATAGTGGCCACCCACCCACCCTACATATGCACGTAAACATAAACCAGAATTTACTTATAAATTTCTTGATATTAAAACTAAAATTACTGACCTATTTAACAAAAACAAATATTGTGGTTAAGATGTAAAAGTATATGTAGGGCGGGTGGGTGACCTCTAATCCACTCTCCAATCAATAAAACATAAGACAGAGTTTCAATGGAAGACAATTAAAATTTTAAAAGATTTTTGCACAATTAAAATCAATAATTTTTTTTCAATAAAACTTTTTTTTTAAATTGAGAACCCTCGTTTATGTTATAGTAATTAGATGGTGGAATAGTGGCCACCCACCCACCCTACATATGCACTTAAACAAAAACCAGAATTTACTTATAAGTTTCTTGATATTAAAACTAAAATTACTGACCTATTTCAAAAAAACAAAAACAAATATTGTGGTTTAGATGTAAAAGTATATGTAGGGTGGGTGGGTGGCCTCTAACCCACCCTCCAATCAATAGAACACACGACAGAGTTTTAATGAAAGGCAATTAAAATATTAATAGATTTTTGCACAATTAAAATCAATAATTTTTTTCAAGACTCCAATTTTTAAATTGAGAACTCTCGTTTATGTTATAGTAATTGGATGGTGGGATAGTGGCCACCCACCCACCCTACATATGCACATAAACTTAAACCAAAATTTACTTATAAATTTCTTGACATTAAAGCTTAAAATAACTGACCTATTTCAAAAAACAAAAACAAATATTGTGGTTTAGATGTAAACGGGTATGTAGGGTGGGTGGGTGGCCTCTAACCCACATTCCTTTCAATAAAACACGCGACAGAGTTTTAATGGCAGGCAATTAAAAAATTAAAAGGTTTTTACACAAATAAAATCAATGATTTTCTTCAACAAAAATTTTTAAACTAATTATTTTTTTCTTTCTCTCAGATTTCTAAAATTTTTCAGTATTTTATTACAATTGCTCAAGGTTTCTTTAAGAATTCTAGAATTTTTCGAAAATTTCAGAAATTTTGCAATAATTTTTCTTCTTAATTGCCAAAATTTTCAGAGTTTCAGATTCTTTTTAGAGAATTTTAGATTTCGTAGAATTTTCATGAAATTTTTCTTTAAAATTTCTGAAATTGTATTTAAGAGTTCTAGAAATTTGTAGAATGTTTTAAAGAACATTATCTAGATATATAGAATTTTCAAACTTGTTTTACATCAATTTTTTTCTAGATTTCTAGAATTTTATGAAATTTCTCAACTAAATTTCCATCAATTTTTTTATTTCTTTCTTCTGAATAACTAAAATTCTTAAACTATATCTTTTTTATTTTCTTCTAGATTTTTTAAATGTTTATTTATTTAATTTATTTCAAATTTCTAAAAGTTACTTCAAGAATTCTAAAATTTTCCCAATATTTCCAAAATTTTCTAATAATGTTTCTTCTAAAATGCCACAATTTTCTTTAAGAGTTTAGAATTCTTTGAAAAATCTAAATATCTTAAAATTTTCCAATAATGTTTCTTTGAATTTGCTAGAATTTAATATAAAAGTTTTATAATTTTTAAAAAAATTGTAGAATGTTTCAAAAACATTTTCCTAGGTATCTAGATTTTCCAAGAAATTTTACCTCTAAGTTTTTAAATGAATTTTGAAATACTAGAAACAAAATATCTCGTTTTTCTTGCAAATCTCTACAATTTTACTTTTTTAAGTGTTCCTGAATTTTAAAGAAATATCTATAATTTTTATTTTCTTCTAGATTTATAGATTATTTTAGAAATTCTTTTTCCAAATTGTTAAAATTTTCTATGAAAAGTTTTTTCCAGGAATTTCTTTCAAACTTCTAGAAATATATTTTCTTTCAGATTTATTTTCTGTAATTTTTCAATTTTTTTTCTTCTGAATTACTAAAATTCTTAAACTATTTCTTTTATTCTTTCTTCCAGATTTCCAAAATGTTTCAGTATTTTACTACAATTGCTAAAGGTTTTTCTGTTAAATTGCTAAAATTTTCTTTGAGAGTATTTTTTAAAGAATTTTAGAATTCTAGATTCCTTAGAATTTTCATGGATTTATTTTAAAATTGCTACAATTTTATTTAAGAGTTTTAGAATTTTCTAGAAATTTCTAGAATGTTTCAAAGGCCGTTTTATAGATATATATAGAATTTTCAAGGATTTTTTTCTCTAAGTTGTTACAATTTTATTTGTTTTGCAAATTTTCATCAAATTTTCTGAAATTTCTCAACTTAATTTGCAAAAATTATTTTAATAGATTTCTGGTTTCTTTCTTCTGAATTAAAAATTTTTGAACTAATTCCAAATTTCTAAAAGTTCCTTCAAGAAATTGCCAGAAATTTCTTTAAGAGTTTAGAATTTTTTAAAGAAATATAGTATTCTCAGAATTCTCCACGAATTTTCCTTTAAAATTGCTACAATTTTATATAAAAGTTTTAAAATTTTTTAAAAATTGTTTCAAAAACGGTTTCCTATGTATCTAGATTTTCCAAGGAACTTTTCTTGCAAGTTCTACAGTTTTTAAATAAAATTTACAATTTCTAAAAATTTGAAATTCTAGAAACAAAACATCTAGTTTTACTTCCAAACCTCTAGAATTTTTAATTTTAAGTGTTCCTGAATTTTTAAGAAATATCTAAAATTTTTCATCCATAGTAATTTTTCAGAAATTTTTCAACTAAATTTCCAAAATCATCACTTATTTATTTATTTATTTTAAATTGCTAAAAGTTTCTTTTTTTTCTGAATCTAAAATTTTCTAATAATTTTTCTTCTAAATTACCAGAACTTTCTTTAAGAGCATCAGATTTTTTTAGAGAACTTTAGAATTCTTAAAAATTTGTAGATTTCTTAGAATTTTTCAGGAATTTCTCTTTAAAATTGCTACAATTTCATTTAAAGCTTTTAGATTTTTTTACAAATTGGTAGAATGTTTCAAAAACTGTTTCCCAGATATATATAAAACTTTCAAAAAAATTTTCTTCCAAGTTTTTACAATATTATTTGGTGATTTCTGCAGGTTTTCATCAAATTTTCTTTTAAATTTCTAAAATTTTCAGAAATTTCTTCTTTTTTCTAGAATTCTTAGGAATTTATCTTCTAAATTGCTTAAATTTTTAGTGAATAAAGTTTTGAGAAATAATGCATTCAGACTTCTAGAAATTTATTATTCTTAAAGATTTATTTTCTAAATTGTGAGAATTTTCTTGAAATTTCTCCTTCCAGATTTTTAGAATTTTTAACATTTTTTTCAAAGATTTCTAAAATTCTATATATTTTTTAAGACTTATTTTCTGTCTTTCAGATATCCATAAAATTTCAGAACTTTCTATTTTAAATTGTTTTAATTGCCTTAGGCAATTCTAGAGTTTTCCAAAGAATTTCTTTTCGAAATATCTATAAATATCCACCAGTTGCTACAATTTTATTTGAGAATATTCCAGAAATTTCTTATCTTAATTGCTAATATTTTTGAAAAATTTCATTTCAAGAATGTTTTTTCTTATTTTGCAGATTTCATAATTTAGAAATGTCTGTTTTAAATTACTAAAAGTTTCAAGATTTCTAGAATTTTTACACTTTCTTTTCAACAGTTTCTCTTCTAATTCTTTTTGCCAGATTTTTACCACAAAATTCCACAAATTTATTTGAAAGTTTCTGAATTTTATTTGAAGTTCAGATATTTGTAGAATTATTCAAACAATCCTAGATTTCTTCAATTTTCCAGGAATTAAGAAGGGTCTCCAAACAATAACAATTTGGATGGGGTTAATTAAATCTTCTATGAAATGTATAATAAAAACAAAATGAGCAAAATAAAATTTTGAATCTCTAAAATTTAGAAATTCTAGAAACAAAATATGTTGTTTCTCTAGAATTTTCTTTATAAATGTTCCTGAATTTTCAAGAAATGTTTAAAATTTTTAATTTCTTTATAGATTTATAGAATTTTCCAGTCTTTCTACAAAACTTTCTATGAAAAATTTTTTCCAGAAATTTATTCCAAACTTTTAGAAATTTAATTTCCTTGAGATTTATTTTCTAAATTGTTAGAATATTCATCCCTAGTTTTAAAATTTTCCATAAATGTCTCAACTTAACTTCTAAAATTTTCCATCATTTTTTTTACTAGAAAACTAATTTTTTTAACTCTTTCTTTTTTTTTCTTTCCTCTAGCTTTCTAAAATTTTTCAGTAATTTATTTTAAATTGCTAAGTTTCCTTTTTCGAAAAAGTTCCTTCAAGAATTCTAAAATTTTCTCAAAATTTCTGAATTTTTCCAATAATTTTTCTTCTAAATTGACAGAATTTATGAGTTCTTAAAACAATCTAGACATCTTAGAATTTTCCAAGATTTTCTTTTTAAAATTGGTAGAATTGTTTCAAAAACGTTTTTCTAGATACTAGAATTTCTACGGAATTTTTATTCAGGTTTTGACTAAAATTTAAAATTTCTATAATTTTGTAATTCTAGAAACAACATATCTATTTGATTGTAGAGCCTTTTACTTTGTGATACATTGTTTTTAACTATAAATAAAATAAAATAAACTTTGTTACAAAATATCTAGTTTTTCTTTTTTCCAAGTCTCTAGAATTTGCTTCTAAGTGTTCCTGAATTTTAGACATTTCTAAAATATTTAGTTTTCTTCTAGATTTATGGAATTTTCTAGGAATTCTTCCTCCAAAATCCAAAACTTTTTATGAAAAGATTTTTCCAGTAATTTCTTCCAAACTTTTAGAAATGTATTTTCCTTTAGATTCATTTTCTAAATTGTTAGAATATTCATCCATAGTTTAAAAACTTTGCAGAAATTTCTCAAATAAATTTCTAAATATTTCCACCAATATTTTACTAGATTTCAGGAGTTTTCAAAAAAGAATAAATATAATAAATATAGTTTTCATCAAATCTTCTTTTAAATTTCTAAAATTTTCAAGAAATTATTCTTCTCGATTGTTAAAATATTCTTTGAATAAAATTTTCCAACAATTTTTTTAACAAATTTCTAGAATGTTTAGGAATTTCTCTTCTAAATTGCTTAAATTTTTTGTGAATAGAATTTTTAAGAAATATTTATTTTAGACTTCTAGAAATTCATTATTCTGACAGACTTATTTTCTAAATTGTATCTCTTTTAAATTACTAAAAGTTTTTAGATTTCTAGAAGTTCTACAGGTTTTTTTGAGATAGTTTTTTTCAAAAGCTTCTCTTCTAATTTATTTTTCAAGATCTGTAAAAATTTCTAGAAATATTTTTAAAAAAATTCACTATTTTATTTTAAAGTTTCCGAATTTTATTTGTGGTTCAGATATTTGTAGAATTATTCTAAAAATTTAACAAATTTCTAGAATTTTAGGGAATTTTCCTTCTTGATTGCTAAAACTTTCTGCGAATAGAATTTTTGAGAAATGTTTCTTTTATACTTCTTACAGATTTATTTTCTAAATTGTTACAATTTTCTTGAAACTTTGCTTGCAGATTTTTAGAATATTTAACATTTTTTCTAAAATTTCTTAGAAATTTTGTTATACGAGTATATATATATATTTTTTTAGACTTCTTCTCTTTCTTTCACATATCCAGAAATTTTCAGATATTCCACTTTTAAATTATGATTATGTTTTCGGCAGTCCTATAGTTTTCCAAAAAATTCATTTTAAGATATCTAAAAATATCCAACAATTGCTACAATTTTATTTGAGAATTTTCCATAAATTTCTTATCTTAAATGTTAATATTTTTGAACAATTTCGTCTCCAGAATTCGTTTTCTTCTCTTGCAGATTTCAGAATTCAGGAATGCCTTTTTTAAATTACCAAAAGTTTCAAGATTTCTAGAATTTTTAAATGTTTTTCACAAGGTAGCCTTTTTCAACAGTTTCTTTTCTAATTTATTTTTCCTGATTTTTAGAAATTTCTACAAACTTTTTTTAAATTTTACAATTTTATTGAAAGTTTCCGAATTTTAGTTAGGGTTCAGATATTTTTAGAATTAAAAAAAAAAAATGTAATTTTTACTGTTGATAAAATTTTCTAAAATTGTTACAAAAATAAGACTAATAGCATTCATTAGATTATTACAAATCTTATAACAGTTATTGATTTTAAATTATCAAAAATATAATTTAAAGTATGAATTTGATGAATTTGAAAAGTTTGAAATCATTTGTAATTGTTATTATAATTTTTTACGTTTCTAAAATTTTAAGTAATTTTTCAAATGTCAAATCACGAGAGACTATTCCAAAAATTACCACCAGAGGAACACTAAATCACGTTACTAAAAATAAAAGTTTGCTTATATATTTGGTAAATTTAGTAAATTTCAAATCAGTGGCAATTGTTTTTATATTATTTTAAACTTGCTAAAATATTTAGAAATTGTTCAAAAACTTGAGACTGTAATGACGAGGGATTGTTTCAAAACCTGTAACTGTGAGGGGTTTTGAAATGATCGAAATTAAAATTCTAAATATAATTTAATAGATTTAATAAATTTCAAGTCGATGGAAATTATTTTTATATTTTTTTGGAGTCGTTAAAATGTTAAGAAATGTTTTCAAAGATAATATTGTGATCAAACGGTATTATCTCAAAATTTACCACCAGATGATTAGTAAAATTAGTAAAATAAGAATCGGACTAATATTTTTGATAGTTTTAGAAAGTTTTGAATCGATGGTAATTGTTTTTGCAATTTTTTAGGTGATTGAAATGTTAGAAAATATTTTTTAAAGTAAAGGTGTAATCACTCAGAATTATCCAAAAATATACTTTCAGAGGAATACGATAGTTATTAAAATAAAAAATTATTGTATATTTTTAATAGACTTTAAGAGTTTCAAGTCGGTGGCATTTGTTTTTGTGTTTTTTTTTTCACAACATTAAAATTTTACAAAATATTATTATTACAAATAAGGGTAATGGAAATGTGGGATTGTTCCAAAATATACTTTCAGGAGGATATTACGGATATTAAAATTACTAAAATTAGAATTCTAAGTATAGTTTTAGTAGACTTCAAATATTTTCAATTGATGGAAATTGTTTTTTTATTCGTTTCAAGTTGCTAAAATATTTTAAAACTTTTCAAAAGCTAAAACTATTATGACATAAAGTTATTCCAGAACATGTTACAGGAAGGGTTTTTAAATTATCAAAATTACAATTAAGAGTACGATTTTAATATATTTGAAAAAATTTAAGTCCATAGCAATTGTTTTTTATATTGTTTGGCATCATTAAAATGTTAAGAATTATTTTAAAAGAAAGACTGCGATCACATGGGTTTATCACTATTTTTGGTTTGAGTTTACGTGAAGTGTTTTGTAAATGAAAATAATACACAGTTTTATTCCTTACTTCACTTGTTTATTTAAGCGTTAGATGTACATTTACAGTTTGTTATTGATAATGTTCACCTTGTGAACGAAATGTACATCTAACGCTTAAATAAACAAGTGAAGTAAGGAATAAAACTGTGTATTATTTTCATTTACATGGGTTTATCCTAAAATCTAGTACCAGACTGATTAAAATGAAAATTTTGGGTATATTTTTGATAAACTTAGAGAGTTTCAAGTCGATGGCAAATGTTTTATCGTTTTCCTGTACAGACTATAAAATGTTTTTAAACTTTTACAAAACTAAGGCTGTTATTAAATGAAATTATATCACAATGTGTAACTATAAGGGCTTTTAAGTAATAAAAATTATAATTATGAGTTTTTAAAGTTTAGGTCAATAGCAGTTGTTTTTATGACACCCACCCACCCTATATTTTACATTACAAATCCGAATACTGATTAATGTTTTTAGCAAAATAAACCACGAAAGTGTTAACTTAATTTACAAAAATAATTAGAAGTGTTTTACTCTAAATAACAATAGTATATGTAGGGTGGATGGGTGGCCTCTATCCCACCCTCCAATAGTTAAAACATAAACGACGCTTTAACTTAAAAAGAAAATCATCGACTGCAGTAATTAGCTTTTTTAGCCCTCTAAAAATTGTGTAAAATAAAATATTGTTTTATCAAATTTTAGCTACATCACTTTGGTAAATTTTCGTAAATGAAATACGATAACACTTTCAAAATATTTATTTTGCTGTTCGCGATAATTGTTTCGACACACTGTGTCTTCTTCAGGGGAAGAAATTTTAGCTACATGCCAATATGACTACGAATTAATAGCCCGCATTAATTCGGAGGAAAATCAATCCGAAACGACTCTTTCGAGATACGTTGTGTTAGGTTTAGCACCGAAGGCGATGGCTCACGATCAAACATAAAGGAGGTCAGATGGGGAGAGTTTAACAAGTGTAATTTAATGCAGGAATCATAGATATATCCGAACTTCTCCAGTTCATTAAGCACCTTTCGCACAACCGAATTCCAGAATAGATTCTTCCGATAGCTTAAGATCTCCTCAGCCGGCTACGAATTCGTGATCCGTGACCATTTCTAAACCGTCTAAGATTTAATATATTATCTCATTTAATCATCAAGAAAAATAATGATTAATAAAAATATATATATACAGTTTTAAATAATTTAAACAATAATTATTGTTCCCTATTAACAATAGTCACCATCTATTTTGGATCTCTTCATAATTGTGCAGTTAGAGACAAGATTTATTTTGGAGTATTTAACTATTCGGGAAAACAATTAATCACTGTTATAATTGTTGCTGTTGACAGTTTTCATAATATCTCATTAGTACTTCTCTCAAGCAAAGATGTAGTGCAATCTTTAGACAATGATGGCATGTTTAAATAAATTGCTGGAGTAGTATGTGACTCATCAATACATTAAAAAAAGAAAAAGACATTTTACATACATCATGACATACATTCCTAAAGAAACTATTCTTACCAAATATATATTTTCATATAATCGATATAATCGATTCTTGATCTTCTACTGTATTAACGGAATAAAAATTTCAAACTGGGAGAAGTAAACTGTTGTTATGTTCTATTGCTGCTTCCAATATATTTTCATATTCATTAAAAGAAATTTGGTATATACAATAATAATACTTCAACAACTCCTAGAAACTATTTATAATTAAAAGGATTGTGTGATTTATTGTAACGTGTACGCTTAGAGCAGCAGCAGTAGTGCAAATTACAGTCTTAAGAGGAGAATTAGACGTGTGTGTCTCTTTAATGTTTATGCATGCGATTCAAAACTTTGCAAACGAGCGCCGGCTCCGGGTTTGATAAATTTAAACCAACAAGCGACTCCCTTCCTGTTTATGTGTATGTATGTGTGTGCACGGGCTAAAATAACAAAATTGAAATTCAAAATTTGCCGAGATACCGCCAGCTGCGACCGTAATTCTCCACAGGGGTGCTGACGAGAAATTAACCGAAAAAAAAAATCAACGCGTAATGCGCTTTTTGCATATGAATTCATTTTCGTTTAGCAGCTTTAATTTTATAATTTTATGTGCCGCCTAATAATTTTTTTCCCCCAATAAAAAATATAAATGTAAACTCTTGTACATAAAGTTGAGCGTGTGTGTCAGCATGTCAGCCAGTAAAGCGGAACGCGCTGATAGCGAATCCAATAAAAAAAAATGTATGAGGGCTGCATATTCTCCACAAACGTTTGCCAAATTTTAAAATTAGAAGCCACAAATCTTCAGTGTTATGGCTTAAAAATAGTGAAGGTTAATTAAACATAAAAATGTTAAGCGAGGATTTAATTGACACCTACTAATATGAGTTTGTGGTGGAGGCGCCGGGTATTTACGTTATTAAGCGTGTTCTGATATTCAAACGAAAAGCCGAATAATTCGGTAAATTACTTTCCAGACTCGAATACACTCTATACCGCATGCATAACTGTATTAGAAGCCGGTTACCGTGGCGTGTGGAAGTTCCTAGTTAACAAGTGTTTCTTGTGTTATAGTTTCCAATTTCGCCTTCCACCTCATCACCATCCTGCTTCCTAATAAGTGCGTCGCTGAATTCACGTGTACGCCTGCACGCAAACAATATTACTAATGAACCAATTACCTTTAATTTTCCGCGCACTTAGTTCGTCGAGAGAGAGTCTCTTGCAGCCTTGTTTGCGTTTCGAGCAGAATGCGAAATTAATTTTATTAACCTGGGTTTATATATAGTATATTGTAAAAAATTGTATGATTAATAATTTTCGTTACATTGTTTGGTGTTTGTTTCATATATTATTTTGTAAATTCTTACACCTGCATCTGTTTTTGTCAACGATCCTTCAGTGTATATATGGATGTCTTTATATCTCAATTTGAAGTTTTCTAGTGAATATATATTTTTAACGGATGTTGCCCACAGGCATCATAATCTCAAGATTATTTATTATTTCTGCCCATAATTCATGTTTTGCAGCTTACAAGCTTCTTGTAGTTTTTGTTCCACGTGAGCAACAATATTTTTTTTTACTTACAGAATATAAACAAAAATCTCCTTAGAAAATCTAACCAAGTTCAGTGAAAGCAGTGCATTTATCTCCTTCTTTGGATCTCCAAGAGCTTTATGTGCTTGGAAAGCATTCTCAGCTCTATATTGTATTCAGATGTTCGACAATGCTTAGAATAAACGCAACTCAAAAATGACTAGAGGAGGTCCCGTGGATAAGAAAATTTTGCTAGTAAAATCTGAAAAATCAAATTAGAAGAAAATCTGTTGAAAAAGGCCTCAGAAAAAGTGTAGAAATTCTAAAAATCTTGGAACTTTCAGTAATTTAACAGAGACATTCATAAATTCTGAAATCTGCAATCAAACAAAACGAATACTCGAAATGAAGTAATTCAAAAATATTAGAAATCAAAATAAGAAATTTCTATAAAATTATCAAATAAAATTGTAGCAGAAATCTAGATTTTTTTAGGGAGCCTAAAATTCTTTAAAAAGATTCTGATACTCTTAAAGAAGATTCTGGTAATATAAAAGAAAAATTATTGGAAAGTTTTAGCATTCTTTAAGAAATATTTAGCAATTTAAAATAAATTACTGGAAAATTTTGTATTTCTAGAAGAAAGAAAAAAATAATTCGTTTAAGAATTCTAGTAATTGTGAAGAAAAAAAGAAAAATTTGGTTAAAAAAAATGATGGAAATTTAGTTGAGAAATTTTTAAAGAATTTCAGAAATCTTGAAGAAATTTTGGTGAAAAATTGCAGAACCCTCCAAATAAAACTACAACAACAAAACATTTCTTGAAAATTCTAGATATCTACAAGACCAGTTTTTAAAACATTCGACAAATTTCTAAAAAATATAAACACTTAAATAAAATTGTAGCAATTTTAAAGAAAAATTCCTAGAAAATTCTAAGAAATCTAGAATTTTTTAAAGAATTTTAAAATTCTTAACACTTACCTCTTAACTCTTAGCTCTTAGCTCTTAAAGGAAATTTTAAATCTTTCTCTTAAAGAAAATTCTGACTTTTCGAAGAAACATTATTGGAAAATCTTAGATATTTCGAAAAAAAAAATCGGAAGAAAATAAATTTTTAGCAATTTAAAATTAATTACTGAAAAACTTTGAAAATCTAGAATAAAAAGGAATAGAATTTTTTTTTAAACTCTATAAATCTAGTAAAAAATTTTAGAAATTTAATTGAGAAATTAAATCTTTCTAATTAACATAAAAATATTTCACCACGGGTTAAGTGATATTTTAATTCATAACAATTTTAAAGGGATATTTCTAAAATTTTCTTAATATTTGAAAGAAAGAAGAAATATGTAGAAATCTTTGAAAAAAATATTAAAAATTCTAGAAATCTAGAAGGTATACTGAAAGAAGATTATAACAATTTAGAAAAGTCTGTAAGAATAATGAAGTCTGATTGATGAAAACATTCTTAAAAAAAACGATTCCAAGAAAGTTTTACCAAGATAGAAGAAGGCTTTCTTAAAATTCTAAAATTGTTTGAAGATTTTATTTACAGAAAACGTTAACAATTTAGAAGACGAATTCCGTGAAAATTTTAGAAATCTAGAAGAAAATTTGATGATAACTTACAAAAGTCTCAAATTAAATTGTAACAACTAATATAGAATTTTCAAGGAATTTTTCTTCTGTTTTTGAGATATTCTACAAATTTCTAAAAAATTCTAAAACTTAAATAAAATTGTAGTAATTTATAAAAAGAACTTGATAATCTTGCAGAAAATTCTGGTAATTTATTGAAAAATTTTACAAATTTTCGGAAAATTCTAAAATTCTTGGAGAAACTCTTAGCAATTTAAAATAAATTACTGAAAAATTTTGGAGATCTAGAAGAAAGAAAAACAAAAAGGAAATAGTTTAGGAATTTTAGTAATATCGAAAAACTCCAAAAATCTAGTTAAAAATTTCTGGAAATTTTTAAAACAATTTAGAAAATAAATCTGAAAGAAAATAAATTTAAAAAATTTTGGAAAAAAATATTATTTGTATTATTAAAATTTCAAGAAAATTCTAACAATTTAGAAAATAACTCTATAAGAATAAAGAATTTCTCAAAAATTCTATTCACAAATACCTTAAAATTCTAAAAATCTATTAAAACAAAATTGTTTTAAAATTTTATACGCAGAAAATTTAATCAATTTAGAAGAACAATTTCTTGCAATTTGTAGAAATCTAGAAGAACATGATGTAAACTTGCAGAACTCTCCAAATAAAATTGTGACAACTTAGAAGAAAAATTCTTCTAAAATTCTCTATATCTATATAACCGGTTTGGAAACAATATGCAAATTTCTAAAACATTTAAATAAAATTGTAGCAATTTTAAAGAAAAATTTCTTCCCCGAAAATTGTAATAATTCTACATTTTTTTAATAATATAATAATAATTATTATTATTATTGAATTATTATATCTGTATATCAAAAATTTTAATAGTTACTAAAAATCAATGAAAAAAAAAATGTTAAAAATCTAGATATTTCAAGAAAACAATGTAGAAAGTGTAAAAGAAATATTTCTCCAAAATTCTATTCACAAGAGGTTTAAGCAATTGAGATGGAAAATTCTGGAATTGAGGAAAAAAATTCTGGAAAATTTTATCCACAGAAAATTGTATGAAAAAATTTAAGAGAACAATTCATTGAAAATTTTAGAAATCTAGAAGAAAATTTGATGAAAACTTTTTCAAATAAACCTGTAACAACTTGGAAGAAAAATTCCATGGAAATTCTAGAAATTCTGGGTAACTTTTTTTGAAATATTTTACAGATTTATAAAAACTTTTTAATTAAATTGTAGCAATTTTAAAGAAATTTTTTTTAAAAATCTAGATTTTTTTAAAGAATTCCAAAATTCCTAAAAAATTTCATGCTCTTAAAGAACGTTCTTGCAATTTCTTAGAAAAATTATTATAAAATTTTAGATATTTAGGTATTTAACTGTATCATTAATTGTTCTAACGTACTCTTGACCTACCTCAATATAAGTAAGGCAATGACCTATCGTACTCTTAACCCGCACGAATAAATTATACGTTATGGTAGGTCAAGAGTACGCTGACCCGAGCGAGAACGTAGGTGTTAGGTTAACGCATGTTTTATTGGTGTAGGTCAAGAGTACGCTCAGTTAATATATATATATATATATATATATATATATATATATATAAAAATATTATTTATTGTAGCAGGATAAAACTCTTTGGAAAAGAAACAAAGTTTAAATATTCCAGAAAATACAATAATTGAAAATTTTAAAAGAATTTCTAAACTGCCACTCTGTTTCCCTCTATAAATTTTTGTGACATTTGGGTTTCTTGATATTAACAATTTTTATTCACTGTGTTATATTTTTCTTGCAAATATTAATAAAATATTGAAATAGACATTTTGTTATATAGTTAATTTATTATCCATCATGTCTCATTTGGTCGTTGTCAAATCTATCAAAAGTCAAAGTTGAGGAAAAGTCTTGAAAGATGGAATGAAAGTTACTGGAATGTTCTAGAAATCTACAAAAATTATTAAGAAAAATTCAAGAACTCTCTAGAATAATTCTTCAAAAATGAGACGAAATAGGCCCAATAAAAGTTTTATAACTAAGAAGATTCTTAAAGGATGGAATGCAAGATACTGGAAAGTTCTAAAAATCTACAAAAAAATATTGAAGAAAATTCAAGGCCACCCTAAAAAAATTCTTCAAAAGTGTGATGAAGGTTTCTAAGGAGTTCTAGAAATCTACAAAAAAAATAAGAAAATTGTAGAGGCTCATAAGAAAATTCTTAAAACATGGATTGAAAGTTAGTGGAAGGTTCTAGAAATTTATGAAAATACAAACTAAAGAAAATTCTAAAAACCACTATAGTAAAATTCTTGATAAACTTCTAGAATTTTTTTTAAAGTTTCTTCAAACTACAAAATTCAAGAACCATTTAGAAAAGTTCTTCAAAAATGTGATGAAAGTTATAAATTGACTTTATTAGCAAAAATAAATGCTGTTACAAAATAACCAAGTGACATTAAGTTGCTGAGAAGTTCTTGAAATCTACAAAAAATTTTGAGATAAAAATTCTTGAAAAATGGAATGAAAAAATAGTTCTACAAACCTACAACAAAAAAACTGAAGAAAATTCCAAAAATCTAAAAGAAAATTCCTGAAAAACTGAATTAAACTTTCTAGAAAATTCTAGAAATCTACAAAAAAACAGGTAAATTCTTGAACAGATAAAATTTAATAAAAGTTATTAAAAATATCTAAAATATACAAAAAAATTAGGAAAATTCTAGAAGCACATTAGGAAGTTTTAAAAAATGTAATGAAAGATTCTCGAAAGTTTTACAAAAAAAAAACGGAAGAAAATTCTAGAACTCTCTAAGAAAATATCTGAAATATTGAATTGAAGTTTTTAAAAATTCTATAAATCTACAAAATTCAAGAAATCTTAATTTTTTTTAAATGCAATGAAAAATGCTGAGAAGTTCTAGAAATTTACAAAAATATTGAATAAAATTCTAGAGGTTATCAAGAAAATTCATAAAATGGTTTAAAAAAAGTTCTACAACCTGAAGAAAATTCTAGAAGTTTCTAAGAAAATTCCTGAAAAACTGAACTTAAAAAAAAAAATCTAGAAATCTACAAAAAAATTAGGAAAATTCTTGAACTCATAAAATGTAATAAAAGATCTAAAAAATCTATAATAAAATATATGGAAAATTCTAGAGGCAAATAAGGAAATTCTTAAAAACATGGAATGAAAGTTACTAGAAACTAGAAATCTATAAAAAAGTAAAATTCTAGAATTCCTGAAAAACTGATTAACACTTTCTAAATAAAAATCTACAAACCTACAAAACCTACAAAAAAACTGAAGAAAATTCTAGAACTCTCTAAGAAAATATCTGAAATATTGAATTAAATTTTCTAAAAATTCTAGACATCTACAAAATTCAAGAACGCTTTAGAAAATGTCTTTAAAAATGTAATGAAAAATGCTGAGAAGTTCCAGAAATTTACAAAAATATTGATTAAAATTCTAGAGGCTCATCAGAAAATTCTTGAAACATGGAATTAAAAAAAAAATTCTACAAACTGAAGAAAATTCTAGAAAAGTCTCTAAGAAAATTCTTGTAAAACTGAATGAATCTTTCTAAAAAATTCTAGAAATCTACAAAAAAAATTAGGAAAATTCTTGAACTCATAAAATGTAATAAAAGATCTAAAAATCTACAAAAAAATATATGTAAAATTCTAGAGGCAAATAAGGAAATGATTAAAAAATGGAATAAAAGTTACTGGAAACTTCTAGCAATCTATAAAAATAAACTGAAGAAAATTCTAGAAAAACTGATTGACACTTTCTAAAAAAAATTTACATATCTACAAAATTCAAGAACCCTTAAAATTTTTTTTTAATGTGATGGTTTACAAAAAATTAACGATAAAAAAATCCAGAGAAAAAATTCTTGAAAAATTGAATGAAGAAAAGTTTTACAAACCTACAAAAAAAACTGAATGGAACTTTCTAAAATATTCCAGAAATCTACAAAAAAAGGAAAATTGTAGAGGCAAATAAATAAAGAAATTCTTAAAAATGGAATGAAAGTTTCTAGAAACTTCTAGAAATCTATAAAAAAAACTGAAGAAAATTCGAGAATTCCTGAAACACTGATTGACACTTTCTAAAATAAAACTCTAGATATCTACAGAACTTAAGAAACCTTTAGAAAAAATTTTCAAAAATGCAATGAAAAATTATCGAAAAAAATCTAGAGAAAAAATTCTTGAAAAAATTTGAACTGATAAAATTTAATAAGTTACTAAAAATATCTAAAATCTACAAAAAAAATTGAGGAAAAATCTAGAGGCACATAAGAAAATTCTTGAAAAATGAAATTCTAGAAATCTTTAAGAAAATTCCTGAAAAACTGAATGAAACTTTCTAAAAAAATCTAGAAATCTACAAACAAATTAGGACAATACTTGAACTAATAAAATATAATAAAAGTTATACTAAAACTATCTAAAAATCTACAAAAAAAATAAGGAAAATTATTGAGGCAAATAAGAATATTCTTAAAAATGGAATGCAAGGTACTAGAAACTAGAGATCTATAAAAAAAACTGAAGAAAATTCTAGAATTCCTGAAAAACTGATTGACACTTTCTAAAAGAAATCTAGATATCTACAAAAGTCAAGAATTTCAAAAATGTCATTAAGTTTACAAAAAAATTATCGAAAAATAATCTAGAGAAAAAATTCTTGAAAAATGGAATGAAGAAAAGTGAAGAAATATCCAAAAGTCTAAAAGAAATTTCCTGAAAAACTGAATTAAACTTTCTGTAAAATTCTAGAAATCTACAGAAAAAAAAAACAGGAAAATTCTTGAACTGATAAAATTTAATAAATGTTACTAAAAATATGTAAAGAGTACAAAAAAATGAGAAAAATTCAAGAGGCACATAAGCAAATTTAAAAAAAAATGGAATGAAAGATACTCGAAAGTTTTACAGAAAAATAACTGAAGAAAAATGTAGAACTCTCTAAGAAAATATCTGAAATATTGAATTAAACTTCCTAGACATCTACAAACTTTAGAAAATTTCTTCAAAAATGCAATGTAAGTTGTTGAGAAGTTCTAGAAATTTACAAAATGATTGATTAAAATTCTAGAGGCTCATAAGAAAATTAAAAAAAAAATGGAATTAAAGTAAATTTTACAAACCTACAAAACCTACAAAAAAAAAACTGACGAAAATTCTAGAAGTCTCTAAGAAAATATCTCAAAATCTGAATGAAATTTTCTAAAAAAAATCTATAAATCTACAAAAGAAATTAGGAAAATTCTTGAACTCATAAAATGTAATAAAAGTTACCAAACCGGTTTAAAAATCTACAAAAAAAATAAGGAAAATTCTAGAAGCAAATAGGGAAATTCTTAAAAAAAATGGAATAAAAGTTACTGGAAACTTTTAGAAATGTATAAAAAAACTGCAGAAAATTTTAGAATTCCTGAAAAACTGATTGACAACTTCTAAAAAAAATTCTAGATATCTAGAAAACTCAAGAACCCTTTAGAGATTTTTTTTCAAAAATGTGATGAAGTTTACAAAAAATTATCGTAAAAAATTCTAGAGAAAAAATTGTTGAAAAATGGAATAAAGAAAAGTTTTACAAACCTACAAAAAAAAATATGAAGAAAATTCCAAAAGTCTAAAAGAATATTCCTAAAAAACTGAATTAAACTTTCAGGAAAATTCTAGAAATCTACAAAAAAGAAACAGGAAAATTCTTGAACTGATCAAATTTAATACAAGTTACTAAAAATATCTAAAATCTACAAAAAAATTGGGGAATATTCTAGAAGCAGATAAGAAAATTAAAAAAAAAATGGAATGAAAAATACTCAAAAGTTTTACAAAAAGAAAACTGAAGAAAAATCGAGAACTCTCTAGAAAAATATCTGAAACATTGAATTAAACTTTCTAAAAATTCTAGAAATCTACAAAATTCAAGAACGCTTTAGAAAATGCCTTCAAAAATGCAATGAATTTGCTGAGACGTTCTAGAAATTTACAAAACTATTGATTAAAATTCTAGAGGCTCATAAGAAGTTTTTTGAAAAATCTAATTAAAAAAAAAGTTCTATATAGTGAAGAAAATTATAGAAGCAAATAAGTCTTATAGAAAATTGCTGAAAATCTGAATGAAACATTCTAAAAAATTCTAGAAATCTACAAAAAAAAATTCTTAAACTCATAAAATGTAATAAAAGATCTAAAAATCTATAAAAAAATAAGGAAAATAAGGAAATTCTTTATAATGTAATTAAAGTTACAGGAAACTTCTAGGAATCTATAAAAAAAAAATTGAAGAAAATTCTAGAATTCCTGAAAAACTGATTGAAACTTTCTAAAAAAAAATCTAGATATCTACAAAACTCAAGAACCCTTTAGAAAAAAATTTCAAAAATGTGATTAGGTCTACAAAAAATTATGGAAATAAATTCTAGAGGCCGATAAGAAAATTCTTGAAATATGGAATAAAGAAAAATTTTACAAATCTATCAAAAAACTGAAGGAAATTCTAGAAGCCTTAAAATATCTAAAATAATTCCTCGGCCAAAATTTATGGAAAATGAAGTGAAGTGACTTCATAGCAGGCAGTGCGAAGAGCACATGTCACTTTGGGTAATTCCTCATCCCACTTTCTCTGATTCTCCGATACATAGGAAGCCAACATTGTTTTAATGATACCTGATTTTGATAGACATATTCTGTTTCTTGGCACGTGTTTCTCCAAGGAATTACAAAATTAACAGTTTATTTCAAAATCAGATAATACCAAGCACTCGAAGACTTTTCATTACACCCAGTTGAAGCATATTTTCTAATTCAGAATAAATTTTTGAATATGTGGGGATATAGGATAATATCTTTGTTTAATTGCAGAACTATCAAAAATGTTTTGTTAATTGAATAGGTAATTTCGATCCCGAACCCTTTCGACGAGGCAACTGCGGATTGGTCATTAACAACAATCAAATCACAATTACCATCCTAACTCACCGAAATCGCGCAATAATTCGTCCGATGGCGCGTTTATATCGGATCCGGATTTATGCGCTGCGAATCGTGTTTGATGTCGGCGCGTAACTGTAATTTCCATGCAAATCCGTCAGTCGGTTTTCGGTCTGGTTTTCAGGTGAGGAGGACGCGTACATCGTGCGTCTTTCCTCAATTCCGTAGTGCATTGCAGTGTTTAAAGGAGCAGTCTGCAAGCAGTGCGGAAGTGAGGGAATGCGATACGTGTCTTCCGGTGAAAGAAGAGGACGACGACCCGAACGGATCGTGTTTCTTCAAATGGAGTTTGGTGAGTCGATACCGAAAAGTCCTGCAACGGTGTAAATATCCAATCTATATTCTAATAATTGTGTGGATATTCTATTACAGGTGATTAAACATTCGGCGACATTAACAGAACCCACGAATCATTAGCAATCAGTTGTGATTAGCGGTGAGCTCGGTTAAATTCTGTAAATATCTGGAGTATTATTGGCGGTAGTCTTCACGGTTCGTAGATAATTTAATGGGAAATCTGGTGGAATTAGTGTCGGAGCGCGTACATGCATAATCACAGTTAAATTAGTTTATAATTCGCGTAGCGATTGTGTTCTGCAGAATGTGCACGGATTTATGCCAAACAATAAGATTTAAGTTTCGTCTTGTTGGATTTGTGTTATTGTTATTTATGATGTCTAGAAAGTTTCGATAATAATAATAACAGTAATAATATTTATTGCCCTAATTTAAAGATTTTAAAATCGCCAGTGCGCAAAATGAAAAAACTGAATATTAAAAAAATCGTAGCTCATGAAATATTTGATGGATTTATAAAACCCACAATAAAATTAAAAAAGCGAAATATCGGAAGTTTAATTTACCATTTAGAAATGTTCTAATGTCACGTTTACTGTTATTTTATTGTTGATTTCCAAGCCAGTGCACAAAATTTAAAAACTGAATATTCAAACACTCGCAGCTCATGAAATATTTGCTGGATTTATAAAAACCGGAATAAAATTGAAACAATGGAATAACGCAAGTTTAATTTACTATTTGCAAATTTTCTACTATCGTGTTTACTATTTTATTATTGGTCATTTCCGCTCCAGTGTGCAAAATTCAAAAACTAATTGTTCAAAAACTCGTAGCTCATGAAATATTTGATGGATTTATAAAAACCGGAATAAAATTAAAACAATGGAATAGCGTTAGTTTAATTTAGTATTTGCAAATTTTCTACTATCGCGTTTAATGTTTTTTTAATTGATTTCCCCGTGAGTGCGTAAAATATAGAAACTGAATGTTTAAGAACTCGTAGCTCATGAAATATTTGATGGATTTATAAAAACCGTAATAAAATTAAAACAGTAGAATAACGCAAGTTTAATTTACTATTTGAAAATTTTCTACCATCGCGTTTACCATTTTTTTTGTAGATTTCCCTGCCAGTGCGCAAAATTTAAAAACTGAATTTTCAAATACTCGTAGCTCATGAAATATTTGATGGATTTATAAAAACCGGAATAAAATTAAAACAATGGAATAGCGTTAGTTTAATTTAGTATTTGCAAATTTTCTACTATCGCGTTTAATGTTTTTTTAATTGATTTCCCCGTGAGTGCGTAAAATATAGAAACTGAATGTTCAAGACGTCGTAGCTCATGAAACATTTGATGGATTTATAAAAATTGGAATAAAATTGAAACAATAGAATAACTCAAGTTTAATTTGCTAGTTGAAAATTTTCTACCATCGCGTTTACCATTATTTTTTGTAGATTTCCCTGCCAGTGCGCAAAATTTAAAAACTGAATATTCAAATACTCGTAGCTCATGAAATATTTGATGGATTTATAAAAACCAGAATAAAATTAAAACAATGGAATGGCGTTAGTTTAATTTAGTATTTGCAAATTTTCTACTATCGCGATTAATGTTTTTTTAATTGATTTCCCCGTGAGTGCGTAAAATATAGAAACTGAATGTTCAAGACCTCGTAGCTCATGAAATATTTGCTGGATTTATAAAAACCGTAATAAAATTTAAACAGTGGAATAACTCAAGTTTTATTTACTATTTAAAAAATTTCTACCACCGCCTTTACCATTTTTTTTTGTAGATTTCCCTGCCAGTGCGCAAAATTTAAAAACTGAATATTCAAAAATTCGTAGCTCATGAAATATTTGATGGATTTATAAAAACCGTAATAAAATTGAAACAGTGGAATAACGCAAGTTTAATTTACTATTTTATAATTTTCTACCACCGCGATTAATGTTTTTTTCATTGATTTCCCCGTGAGTGCGTAAAATACAGAAACTGAATGTTCAAGAACTCGTAGCTCATAACATAGCTGATGGATTAATCAAAACCGTAATAATATTGAAACAGTAAAATAACCCAAGTTCAATTTACTATTTGAAAAATTTCTACCATCGCCTTTACCATTTTTTTTTGTAGATTTCCCTGCCAGTGCACAAAATTTAAAAACTGAATATTCAAAAATTCGTAGCTCATGAAATATTTGATGGATTTATAAAAACCGTAGAAAAATTGAAACAGTAGAATAACCCAAGTTTAATTTACTATTTGAAAATTTTCTACCATCGCGTTTACCAATTTTTTTGTAGAATTTAAAAACTGAATATTCAAAAAATCGTAGCTCATAAAATATTTGATGGATTTATAAAGCTCAGAACTAATAGTTATAATTAATATTAATAAAAAAATTCCGTATAAAATTACTCTGTATATTATTATTTTTTAAAACATCTATAATAATAATATTATCACGTATACGACCATTAATATCCCACGGCTGGCGTTTATGTCGATAACTTCGCGTTAGTAAATATGTTGTGTATTTTGCAGCACGCTAGAAGCAAATAGCGCCAGTCAATTTTCCCTTAAATAAATTACGGAAACGGCATCCCGCCGTCGAATTTATGACGCCCATGCGAAATAAAACTTCTTTTTTTTTCCTTCTTGTTCTTCTTCTTTTCCCTTAGATTATTTATGATGCACTATTTTATATAGTTTAAAACTCAATTTAACTTTAAACTAAATGTTGGTGTATATGTTGTACATACGTGTAAGTCTTTCCTGCTCTGTGTTATTACTGTGTATTATAATTGCTTTGCGTTGTGTAAACTACAAGTTTGGAAGTTTTAAGGTGGGTGGGATTTATGTTGTAATGCTACTTTGTAACATTGAATTCTGCGTTATAATATGGTATTTAAATGGATTACGTTATAAAGTTTTCCTTTTAGTAATATCAAGTATTATTTATTTATTGGCACTTTATCAGACTTATTTTATAAATAATTATAATTCAAAATCCATAAAGTGGTAAACAAAACCATACAAATAAAGGCGAAGTTCACTCTTGAGGAATGATCACTCACTTCAACTTGTTAGAACGTTATTTGAAGAGAGGAATATTTTTTAAATCAGTCGATTTGTAGAGATTATTTTAGAAGCAACAACTAAAACAGAAGACACGATTTATTACAGTAACATTAGGAAATAACGAGAAGTTACAATATTCTGATAGAATTTTGTGATTATCACACCCCAATTATGTCGTAGCTATTTTTAAAAGAAACTGATAGATCGTCAAACATCTCACACATGACATATGATAATTTATTGACAATAGATAATAGTTAAGAGATGGTAAATAGTAAATGGTCGATAATAGATATCTGTTAAATGTCGACAAATGATATTTAACACTGGCATCTGTCAAAAATCAACTGTCAACGTTTGATATTCAATAGTTTTGACTCTTGCCAATTGAAAAATAGTAAATAACTTTTATTAAAGTATAAATTGTTGTCATTGATATTTTTAAACCGGTATTTAATTTTCTGATGGTATAGGCGTTTACTTCATGGTACATCTTGATTAAATTGGAGTTAAAACTGTGACTTTTTGTGAAGTTTGATAATGACTAGATTATAGTCAAAACTATGGCCACTGTAAAAATTATAAATTATATAGTGGTAAAATTAAGGCACCGTCAATTAATTTCAATTTAATGGTATTTAATTGTTGAAAAGTATCAATTGGCTGATAGCAGTTGACAAATGACAATTCCTAAGTCTTAACCGTCAACTTTTAATTAATTTTCGGTAATTATCAGGTGGCAAATAACCTTTTATAAGTATTGACATTAATATTTACAAATTGATATTTACCTCCTAGCAATTGACACTCGTTAATAGACAGTTAATATCAATTGACAGATGATAGTTAAAATATGACAGTTACCCAATAATAGTTTGACAATTACCTGTTGGTAAGTTACAGTTATAGATGACCGTTGATAAATGATATTTAATATTGACAGTTAAGAATTAACGCTTGGTAATTACGAAATAGTAAATAACATTTTTTAAACTATAAATCGTTGATATTAATATTTATGAAGTGATATTTATTTGTTGACAACTAGCAGTTGATTAGTGACAGTAATCTGTACACTGGCATTTATCAATTGTCGTCTGTCAACTGTCAATTGATGACGGTTTATAATTAATAATTGATGCTTTGCAATTGCAAGATAAGATATAACTTTTAATAAGGTATTACTTGTTTACGTTAATATTTGTAAACTGGTACTTAATTGTTGACAACTGGCAGTTGACTGGTGACAATTGACAAATGACAGCCAGTTGGCAGAGGATAGTCGACAAATAATAGAACGAGGTTGACGGTTAAGAGTTAGGATTTGTTAGTTGGTAGTTATCAGATGATAACTAGCTTTTCATAAATTTTAAAGTGTTGACATTCAATTTTTTAAACTGACATTTGACTGTTAGTAATTGGCACTCAACAGATGACAGTTAATAAATAACAGTTGACTGATGATTCCCACAGATGGCTGTTGAGAGATGATGTTTTGAAATTTGCCTGATGGTAAGTAATGATTGACAGATAATAACTAGCAGATGACAGATAATTGACAGATAACGGTCGAGAGATGAAGGTTAACAATTGGCACATAAGAATTGAAACCTGGCAGTTTCAAGGCGATTTATATTAATATTTGTAAATTAATACTTAATTTTTGCAATTAGCAGTTGACAGATGATTGTTGATAAATATCACTTAACAAATGATAGCTGACAGATGATAGTTTAATGATTGCTTGTTGGTACTTGATAGTTAGTAGCCAACAGTTGGCAAAGGAAATAAAAAAACACCTTAATTGGCATTAAAACTACAACATATGAAAACAACTTTCTATTCTGCTCGACATATTCTACTTTTCTATTTACCCCCATCTCCCACTCCTGTCTCACCAAAACCTTTACACCAGCTCCGTCATCTATCATCCAATCTGTTACCTTCCTGTTTTCCCTCAACCAGTCCCTTCACGCAGCACATACACGTCCAAACTTTCCTATCTCTCTCTCCCAAACCGCATATAACTCATGCCAGGGTAATCTTGCCTTCATTTGAGAAGACACTATTAGTCAAGTGCCCTGTCACCCTCCCATATACCTGCTACCTTTCATATTTTGGATTGTATGTGCTCCTGCCGATAGATTCTTGCCTCTTCTGTATCTCAACCTCCTTTAGTTCCATCCATGCTAGCATATTTACCCAATTCTCCAAGATTTCAGCATTAGATCAGAATATTCTCGGACACTCCTGCCCTTTCATACATCCTTCTGGGTAAAAATAGGCTTTATACAAGCATCCCATAGCTTGCACGCCAATTGGAAGTTGCATGAAAACTATTTTCCTCATTTCTTCCTCATCATTTCCCATTTGGTGAGCTCACCGTATCCACTTAAGCATTGAAATATGAAGCCCAAGTATTTAAATTCTTTTACCCTCTCAATCACACCCCCCTACCATTCCAATTCAACCACTCTTCCTTCTCTTCCTATATTCCTAAATCGCATCAACTTTGTTGCATTCACTTGCAGTCCTCTTTTGTCCATATATCTCCCCACTCTCTGCATCACTTATTTTATTTCTACCCAGTAGAGATAAAAGAGGTGATACAGAGATGTATAGCACCGTATCATACGCATATGCCAGCATGCATACTTAACAAATTTTGTCTAAATAATTATATTTATATTTTATACTTCAAATCATTAAAAAAACAATATATATTTAACATGATAGAATAGAATAACATAACAGATAACAGTTTAAAAGCAATAGATACTATTTGATACATGGCGAAAGGAAGATGACAAATCATAGCTGACAAATGCTAGTTTACAGATTACTATTTATTGTTGGCGGTTGACAGTTAAGAATTGACTTGTGGCATTTGCAAGATAGAAAATAGCCTTGAATAAAGTAGAAATTCTTAGTGTTAATTTCTACAAACTGCTATATAATTGTTGACAACTAACAGTTGACAGTTGATAGATGCCAGTTGGCTAATGATAATTGACAGATGACAATTAGCAATGTTGACCACTTGATATATGACTGTTGGCAATTAGAATTTTACAGGTGACAGTTGACTGATGATACTAAATAGATGCTAGTTGCCAGTCTAAATTGACACTTATCAGGTAACACATGATAGATAAAAGTTGACAGTTATGAGTTAAAAACGTTTTCATCAACTATAAAGACATTAATATTTCTAAATTGACATTTATACTTATTAGTTGGTAGATGATAACTGACAGATGACAGTTAGCAATGTTGACAGTTTGATATTTGACTGTTGGCAATTAGAAGTTTACAGGTGACAGATGACATATACTTAATAGATGCTAGTTGCCAGATGATAGTTGACAGATAATAAATAAAAATTGACAATTAAACGTTAGAAAATGATATTGTATAGTTGTTAGGTGGTGAATAACATTACATAAACTATAAAATCTTTAACATTTTGATACTGACGTTTGCCACTCATCACTTGACAGATGATAACTGACAAATGACAATTAGCAAAGTTAACAGTTTCATATTTGACTGTTGGCAATTGGCAGTTTACATGTGAAAGTTGACAGATGATACTTGATAGATGATATTTGGTAGATTATAGTTGACAAAAAACTGATGACGGTTGATAGTTTTGAAGTAAGAATTAAAGATTGGTAGCTATTAGATGGTAGATAACTTTTCATAAACTTTGAAAATTTCAAAATTGACATTTGCCACTCATCAGTTGATAGATGGTAATTGACAAATGACAATTAACAAAGTTAACAGCTTCATATTTGACTGTTAAAAAGGAAATGTTGACAAATACTTGATATGTGCTAGTTGGCAAATTATAATTGACAGAAAACTGATGAAGGTTGGTAGTTTAGAGTTAGGAATTTATAGTTGTCAGATGATAAATAACTTCCCATAAACTATAAAAACATTAATATTTCTAAAGTGGCATTTAGCATTAATTAATTAACAGATAATAATTGACAGATGACAGTTAACAAACTTTTATATTTGACTATTTGTAATTGACCGTTTACCTTTACCGTTGACAGTTAATTGAGGAAGGCTGATAATTAGCAGGAATGGATAGTTGGTATTTGTTAGATAGTAAATAATTTTAAGTATTTAGTATTGACAAATGCAACAGTTAATGATAATGTGATATGTGTTCGTAAGTAATAGTTGATAGATGATGCTTAAAACGTGCCCGTTGACAGATATTTATTGACAGTTTCTAAATAATGATGTAAAGATGAAATTTGATAGGCGATAATATAAAACTAAGCAGTTTCAAGCTGGTTAATAATTTTCATATTGTATAAATTGTTGATTTCCATATTTAAAAATTAACATTTGACTAACATTTGGATATCAACAATTGAGGACCGTTAACAAATATTAATTGACATGATACAATTAACATATGATATTTTGATATTTGTCTGTTGGCAATTGACAGACAGTTTACAGGTCATAGTGGATAGATGATGCTTGATAGTTGTCAGTTGACAGATGATGAAGGTTAACAGTAGACATTTAATAATTGTAAGTTAGCAGTTTTGGGGTGGTAAATAATTTTTCATAATATATAAATTGTTGAAAATAACATTTGTATTGTAACATTTGACAGATTACCGTTGACAAATATCAATTGACAGATTCTAGTCGACAGATAACAGTTAACAAACAATACTTTGATTATTTTCATCCTATCAAATTAGAACCCTAATGACGGTACCAGAAAGGGTGGATGAAACTTCTGTGGCCAAGGGTGGCAATATCTTCATTTAATGACCTACCACCCGCTGACACTAATACCCTGGTAGAGAACAAATCACGCCAATAATCAGAGCTGATAAGAAGTTCTTATCTTTTTTGTTGTCGGCCTTCTTCTGAACTTTATTTTCACAAAGGGATACAAATCTACTATGAATCCCTTTTTATCAAGGTAGTATCAAGCTATTAGCGATTAAAAGTTTACAGATGATACTTGATAGATGAAGGAATTAAAAGTAAATATTTGCTAGATGGTAATAATTTTTCCATTTGTTGATATTAATATTTGAAAAATTAAATTGTTAGGAATTTGACTCTTGGCAAATGAAATTGGCTGATGATCTTTGATAAATGTCATTATAAATGTTTATCCATCTTGAAGGCGCTAATATTGATTGATTCTTGCATTTAATATGAACATAAATATGACACGGAGTTATAGCTACCGTGTCTTATTTACATTCAGTCGGTGATAGCTTTAAGGATATAAATGTGAGTTAAATTATTTTCCTGGAGACTACTAGTGCTGCATTTGCAATTTACTGCTTGATTTTTTCAACTGCATTACAGCTTCATTAGTCGATCATCGATCTGTTAGTTTGCCTTTTATTGATAGTAATTTATCATTTCTAGCATTTGTTTTGGTACCTCTTCTGTTTTTGTAACTTTTGTACCGTTGCTACTTTATCATCGTGGAATTTGATACCATGTATTGCAAGAAAGCAATTTTTTTGTCTGGTTGATTGGCAACATTGCTCCGAATACGGTTTTGTTTAAACGTGATGAAATTTCCTGACTTGATCTTATTCTGACTTAAACGACACTAAGATGTCGTTAACATAGATATTAAAAAGTAGAAGAACTTACAGCATTCCGCCCATGAATCGTTGCAAAGTCTGTACTCCATTACGTAAGCCAAAAGTCATCATTGAGGATATTCGAATGATTCGAAAGGCGATCAGTCATCAGTAATTGGTGATAAGCTGTAATTATGGATATGTTATAAATTTAATTTCTTCTATTATACGTTATCACATCTGAATCTTTTACTTTGTACGACTGGTGTAAGACAACTTTTGTTAATTAGCACCAATTTATGTATTGCCTTATTGTACACTTGATCTAGCACAATTATTATTATTAGTAACTACCCTAGAGTGTTCTTAATCTAAAACAATAAATTAATCACTTAGTAAAACAATGAAAGAGTGTAAGGTTTCAAAAAATTGTTTTTTGTTATTCTACAACAATTCTTTTGCCATACAGTGGCTTTATCACATAAATAACATACAAGTGACAGCATCATAGATGCAATATTTGAAATCAGCCAGTGATGACGAACAGACTAAGTGGTTTTACTACTAAGTGGTTTTACAAACTACAGTTAAAATATAGAACGTGCGAATAGAATATCTAGTTTTTAAAACAACAAAAATATATTTTTTAAAACCTTACACTTTTACTAAGTGATACCATGGAGTTTCAATAAGTAACAGTCTCATGAATCCAATAAACTATTCATTGTAATTATGGCCTATCCTAATAAATTATTTGTTACCCTGAGTTACTCTTCATTTATTCTAATAAATTATCTATTGTCCGAGCGTACTCCTGACCTAGTCTAATAATATATTCATTGCCCTAGCGTACCCTTGACCTATCCCAATTAATTACTCGTTGCCCTGGCGTACTCTTGACCTACCCTAACAATTGTTTATTACCCTAGCGTACTCCTGACCTAAGATAATAAATTATTTATTGCCCTAGCGTACCCTTGACCTATCTCAATTAATTTCTTGTTATATCTGACGTACTCTTGACCTATCTCAACAATAGTTCAATGCCCTAGCGTACTCCTGACCTAGGCAAACATATTTTTCATTGGCATAGCGTACTCTTGACCTACCCCAATAAGTTATACATTGTCCTAGCGTACTTCTGACCTATATAAAAATATTATTCATTGAACTCTCATAGTTCTGATCATTCTTAATAAATTATTCATAATTTATTAAAATTGATAGTATTTCTTTCTTATTTTAAAATTCTGAAATGATAAAACAAATCACGATTTCTAAAATAAAGTAGACGATACTATTAGAACGAATTAATGGATATTATTAATATAAAATAAGTCACCTTAAAAACAGTTCAATTTTAAAATGATTAAATCAGTTAAATGTTACATAAGATGTGAAATTACAATTAAATGTTTGTTAGGAATGTATAAACATTGTAAACGTCAGTTAAAAGCTAAAGTCTAATGAAAGAAGTCACAAATTAATACTGTTATTTTTGACAGTCATAATTCCATCCCCAAAAGATGGAAAATAAGGTCAAATAAAAGCAAATATTAATATATTATGGTAAATAGAAGGTAAGAGAGACTCTTACTGCTTAGCAGAAACAAGTGTTAGAATGGAATATTATCGCAGCTGTATGACCACCGTCTAACTTCATCAATTTTTGTCTAATAAAAGAAAGTCTAATAAACATAAATTTGCATTCTACGCAAAAAAAAACTAATTATACTCAAATATTTTTGTTACCATAAACAAGTGTTTGTAGAATAATTAAAATTATATATGTAGGGTGGATGGGTGGCCTCTATCCCATCCTTCAACCTGTTAAACATACACAACAGTTATAATAAATAATTAATTACTTGATAACAGTAATGTGAAATGGATTTTTTTAACTAAATTATCCACTTGATACATTTTTATTTTTATAAGACGTTCCTGTATGTTTTCCAGATTGGACAGTGGGTCAGAGGCCACCCACCCACCCTAAATATAAATGGTAATAATAATAATAAGCCTTTATTTCTCAACAGACAATTGAGTCCAATTACAGAGAAATATACATATAACAGGGCCATACAAAATATACAAAAATAAGTATAGTTTATACAATGATAAAAATAATATACAATTAGAGCAAAATACAAATTAACAACACAGTAAAAGTCAGTAAACATCAGGCATTAAGCATTAATTCTAGAAATTATATTAATGCTAACTTAAATTATAAAGCTGTTGATAATTTTTTACAATTCCAATCTAACATTTTAAGAGTTATTTATAATAATGAAGAAGGAAATTCCTTTCTTCACTTTTTAAAGTTTAAGATAAAAAAGTGAAGAATGGAATATAATTGTGTTTCAATTAAGTGATATTAATCTTCACGTACTCAAGTATAACTACACTTTTTATATAATTTTTATTTGTTAATTATGTAAATATACATATTATTATTTTGCTAATTTGTATTATTGTATTAAGAGAGATTTCGTTGATAATTAAAGAAATATTTTGAAATTGTAATAACAAAAAAAATAGAAAGAAGGAAAATCTTTCAACCTAAAAAAGGATTTATTGAAAAATTTTCTAAAAATAAAGTCACTAGAAGACTTTGGAACTCTTGAAAAAAAAATTCAGTGATTTCTGGTGACGGCAAAAAGGTCTACTAAAACAAAGCTAGCAATAAAAAATTATTAATAAATTAACGAAAAATCCTAAAATTTTGAATTGTTAGAAAATTTAAAAAATCTGAATTGCTAAAATTTCGAAACCTGGAAGAGAAATTTATTCAAATATTTCCTAAGGAATTATTAGAAATTAACACAATTATTTTTGTAAAAATTCTCTATAAATAAAAAAAGCTAGATTTAGTCTTTATGTATCTCTTAAATTAATAAAAAGAGATGGGAAAACGAATTACTAGTCACCTCAACAGAAATTTTCTCAAATTCGAAAACAGATTTGTAAAGAAAAAAAAATTTCAGAAAATTTTCTCCGATATAAAGCGAGAAAAATTGGAATATTTTTAAATATTGCTAGATTATGCTTAAATTCTTCAATTAATGGATTTTATAAATCTGAAAGCAACTTATTTGAAAAATTATAGAACCCTTGAAGAAAACTTTTCCCTGAAGTGAAATTCATTTAGTCAGAAAAAATACTGCAAATTATTAAAACTCCTGAAAGAAAACATTTGTAAATTTCAAGAGAAATTTCTGAAAACGAAAAAAATTCAGTAAATAAAATTTTTGAAGAATTTCTGAGAAATTCTAAAACTCTCAACTTAGTACAAAATTCTAAATATCTGAAAGCTAAATTGCCGAAAAGTTTTAAAACCTTTTAACCAAATTCTCGCAAACTTAGGGAGAAACTCAAAAGGTGGAAAAAAATTACTGAAAATTCGTTAAAAAAAAGAATTTCTAGACAATATTACAACTAATAAAAAAATCATAAATTGGAAAAGAGATTTCTGAAGAAGTTAGAGAATCGATTAATAGAAATTTTTAAGAAAATTATAGAATATTATAAAACTAACAAAAATGGTAGAATGTTATAAAAAAAAACTGAAGTGATGAAAAATAACCTCTTAACCTGGAAAACAATTTCTTTGAAAAATCTCCAGAAGAGTAAGAAAAAAACCGGACTAGTTGCTGGAAAATACTAGAATAAACGAAGAAAAATTTTGCAAATTAATAAAAAAACAACTGATTGACAAAGACTTCCTTTGGTCAGGTACTTTGATTTCCCATCGATTTGCTGAAAGAACTCAGAAACCTGTTTGTATAAATTATATTCCTCCGGTTGCTTTGATTCGAGCTTTTCACACGTAATATGCATGATATCCTTCTTCCATCTTCAATAAATATTTAATTATTTCCTCTTCCGTTGTTTCCGTGCTGAGTCTGTATAAATGTAAGTATCCTAATTTCTACGGAAAAATCCCTTTGATAGTTGTGTTTCCCTCTTGTACGATTTTTGTTTGTATGTAACCTATTTCCATAATGATGTTGATTGTTTTCATTTATTTTTTCCCCGATTTGTTGGTTCTTTTCCACTCTATTTCATTTAATTATGCTTCCCACGTTCGTGTTTTTGTTTTGCTTCCATTCGTGAACTCTGAAGGTCGGTCGAGATGATTAGAAGACTATAAATATGAGAAGGGATGATCTAAAGCATTATGAAAAATGCAGGAGCCGCAAACCTACTCTAAATCATTTAACAAAGAGAGAATGGGTGCAGTGTAGCGTTAATGTCGTAGAGATTATGAGAAGCAAGAAGCATTGCTAAGACCTGGGAATACCATAAATTTATTTTGAAATACTAATTCAAGTGCTTGTAGGATTTTAAGCAAAAGTTCATAGCTATTATAAGATAGGTCTTCTTGTTTATTAATATCGAACAATTTGAGTTTCATAGATAAAATATGTTTTTTGCCCACCAACAGATTATACATCGTAACAGTCAAAAACGATTACAAAATCGTATTTTTGTAAGAAGACCTTTGATATTTGAATATACAATGCGTTCATATTTTTGCAGACTAAATGCTTTAAAGAAAAGTTTAAAAAATTCTTAGATTATTTGATTAAGATAGATACATTAAAGTGGTTACAAGATACAAGAAGACCTAAAGAGACCATTTCAATCAAATGAATAATTAAAGAATAATATGTCTTTTCATATTCAGATAAATTTGCAAACTTCTACTCCGTCTAATTGAATGCAAAAATAACATAATTTAATAAGCCAACAGTACGGACGCATATTCAACGAACCAGAGTCTTGTTTCGCCTTTTACATCATGAAACGTGATTCCGAAATGATTACACTTGACGGACCGCGCCGCGAGATAAAAATTTTAATATTAAAAACGAAAAGACGTCTCTCGCTCACTTGCCGCCCCCGCCCGCCCCCTCTTAAAATATACATAAATCTTTCGGTAATCCCGGCGAAAACTTTTCGTACACGCGTGGGCGCCGAGAAAAGCAAAAGAAGAAGAAAAAAAATTGCGAACGCTAATCGTCCAATTTGGAAAAAGTGCGTTATCGTCGCCACAGAAAAAAAAATTAAACGAAATAAATCGATTACGGCATTGCGTTTAAGTGGAAAGATTCGTAAATTTGTTTCCAGATAAATATTGATGATAATTATTAAATTGTCAAGGGTTTAAGTTAAAAAATTACGTTACTTTCTCTTAAGATTCGTAATTTTTTAAATTCTTGAAAGGGTGAAAAAAGGAGAGGAAATGCTGCATTTACCCTTATAGTAGGGACTCTTACCGACTAAATCCTCTCCTCCGCGATTGTTGCTGTGACTAGTCTAGGACCAAAAGGTTTTTTCTAGTCTGGTTTCAGGTGAAGTGATCGTTAAGAGTTTTGCAGATACTGTCATCAGATCAACAAATTTTTAACTCTCTGGGTAAACCATCAATTAAGATATTATCATAAAGGTGCCCTCTATTGTTAAAGCGTTACACTAAATCCTTGTTTGAGTGGATAACCACTGATTAATCAAGAAACTGTCAACAGCGTCGATTATATCAATAATAACGTAAAGTATTAGTTGTAAAATGTAATGTAAATGTAAAATAAATTTAGTAAGTTATCAACTGTTACATATTTCATATTTATATCATAAAAATGTACTTTCATTCCCATAAAATTCAATTTTACGGAGCGTCGGAAATTTAACTTTCCTCAAAGCCGTCCAGTACCCAAGGGGACGCTCGGTTAACTGAAAATCCCGAGTTAACGTTAAAGATTTCAGTTGGTTACACTGTCCGTCGCGTTTCGTAATGAAGCAATCTGGCCGTTTATTAAAACATCTGCCGGCGCAGGAGGAAAACAAAACAAAACGATAAATCACGGCGCGTTATCATTACCGCTTGTAGTTTGCGTGTTTACGGGGTACAAAAATAAAAAATGGTAGGTACAAGACCATCAAACTGCACCACTCCACCCCTATTTTTCTTAAACGTCGTTAAAACTATTCCAACTTCCTTTTTAAGTTCCTCTAACGGTCCGAGGAATCCATGCGCTCGAAACGATATCTAAAACATCCACCCTTAACGTGTCCGAAAGCACCTGACTTCCCGAACACACCGAATTTACTTTGTATAAATGGGCCGACCTGTTTTACGGCCCCTTTCCCCAATGTAACGAGAAAGGGAAGACGAAGAAGGGCGGATGAAGAAAATTTCCAGCGCTGCGATTTGTTCAGGCTCAACAACGGACGTTTATAAAATTACGCCGTTTTTTAATGTTTTCAAGAATGGAGAACGCTTGATTTACGCACTGAATTCGTTAAATTAACTTTTTTGTTTAATTATTATAATGTTCTTTAAAACAGTACAGTTTAAAAAGTTTATTGTGTTTTAATTGCTTTGAGCAATTTTTAAAATGAATATTATTACGATGAAATGTTAAAGTATCCTGCCGACTGCGCCGATTAACTTTTATAACCTCGCAATTAATAAAATAATTATTATTTCTTAATCATTTCAAACAAAAGACCATACAAGTGCAGAATTTTTTATTGATCGACATTAATTTATTCTGAAATATTATCAAAATCATTTTACTCAAATCTATTATTATAACAAAATATTTACATCAATTTATAGGCAATTTAATTGTTAAATATTATTGAAAAACTAGTGATGTGGACATCATAGTACTTTCCCTATATTTTTCTAGAAAACTTTAGGTTTTTCAACTATCATTTCTTATCTGCAGTTTTTATTTATCAGTAGTCATCTGCCATTTTTGTATCTGTCATCTATTTTATCTGATAACAAAATTTGTCAATAAATATATGTTACTACTAAAATTCAGCAATTAATTTCACATTACTATGAGTTTATGTAAAAATAACTAAAAATTAGAGTATAAAATTTAAATTTTTCTTGAATTTTAATTATTTTGAATATATTTACAGTTGTTTTGGAAATTTTTAAATCGGTAGCTTTTGTTTTTAATTTTTATTCAGCAATAAAATTTAAAAATTATTTTTTATAAAACTCAGTGTTGACATCAAAATATTTCAAAATTGGCATTTAAAATTTACAGTTTTTTAAAATAGAGTTGTCTTGAGGTATTTTAAGTCGATGGCTTTTGTTTTTATCATTCTTTTAGTCTTTCTAAAGTTTAATTATAATTTTCAAAATACGCTGGGTTTGCACTATAATATGTTAAAATTGGCGTTTAAAATTTACAGTTTTCTCAAATAGACATTATTTTAAAAGTCTTTAGAGTTTTTGTTTTTGCGGATTTTTAAATCGATAGCTTTTGTTTTTATATTTTTTTCAAGCTTAATAAAATTTCAATAATTATTTTTACATTACTCGGAGTTTACGTCCAAATAACCAAGAATTGGAGTTTAAAATTTGCATTTTTTTTTAATTATCATAAATTTTAACGTATTTGGAGTTGTTTATCCGATTTTCAGATCGGTGGCTTTTGTTATTATATTTTTATTCAGTCTAATTAAAATTTAAAAATTATTTTTACAAAACACTTCGAAATATTTCAAAATTGGTATTTAAAATTTACACTTTTCTAATATCAACACACTTTTGAAAGTTTTTGGAGTTGTTTTAGTGTGTTTCAAGTCGATGGCTTTTATTTTTATATTTTTATTAGTTTTACTAAAATTTAAAAATTATTTTCAAAGTACACAGGTGTTGACATCAATATATCTCAAAATTGGCGTTCAAAATTTGCAGTTTTCTAAAGCTGGCATTATTTTGAAAGTGTTTAGAGTTTTTTTTTTTGCGTATTTTCAAATCGATAGCTTTTGTTTTTATAATTTTTTAAGGCTTAATAAAATGTCAACAATTATTTTCACATAACGCCGACTTTAAGTCAAAATAACCAAAAATTGGATTTAAAATTGTCAATTTTCTTAAATTATCGTAATTTCGAACGTATTTGGGGTTGTTTTGCGAATTTTCTGATCGGTGGCTTTTGTTTTTATACTTTTTACGGTCTTACTAAAATTTCAATATTATTTTCACAATAAAGATCGTTGACATTAAAATATCTCGAAATTGACGCTTAAAATATGCTAAAACAGGCACCCTTTTTAAAGTCTTGGGAGTTATTTTAGTATATTTCAAGTTAATGGCTTTTGTTTTTATAATTTTTTCAGTCATACGAAAATTTAAATATTATTTTCAAAATACGCTGGTTTGACAACAAAATATCTTCAAATTGGCGGTTAAAGCTTACAGTTTTCTAAAATAAACACCCTTTAGAAAGTCTTTTGGAGTTGTTTTGAGGTACTTTAAGTCGATGGCTTTTGTTTTTACTCTTATATTCACTACATAATCTGCAAATGCACAAAATACACGACTCTTTGATTTTGATTGATTATTTTCAAATCTTAAGCTAAAATATATGGAAATTTTTAGTCGTTAATCAATCCTCACCTATTATGAATATACGTTGTATATTTTAAAGCGACGGCAATTGTTTTTACATTTATAATTTACTCTATATTCACCAAATGCAAAAAATTCACCACACTTTGATTTTAATGGATTAAATATTAACTATTTAAAAAAAACGTATTATTTACATCGACGTCAATTGTTTTTACACTTGCAATTCACTTGATATATCGCAAAATTTTAACTCGTTTATCAGCCTTTATCTATTCTATATATACTCTTTGTATTTTGCATCCACGGCATTTGTTTTTACACTTATAATCCACTCGATAATCAGCAAAAGAAAAAGATGCACAGCGCTTTGATTTCGATTGAATTGTTTTAAAATCTAGAGCTAAAATGTATGAAAATTTTTAGTCATTCTTCAACCCTAAATATAATCCGTATTGGCCTATTCCACCCTTCAATCAATAAATTTTACGCGAGGGTTCACCTAAAAAGTCTTGAGCGTAATATCGCAATTTATCTTATAATCTACGTTGGCTTTATTATATTTAGTTATGAATTCGCTAAACCCTCGGGAATGTTTTGTTGATTGGTGGGTGGGATAGTGGCCACCCACCCACCCTACATTTACATTTTAACTTTAAGTCGAAGACAGATTATAATTTTTTGGACAATACGCACATTTTCGTCGTTTGTTTTATCAACATCTATAAACCAATTAGTGGATGAAATCGCATTGTATATGTAGGGTGGGTGGGTGGTCTCTAACCCATCCTCCAACCATTAAAACATACGCCAGGGTTCACCTAAAATTTTTATATAATGACGCAGTTTATTTTGCAAAGTATACGTCTATTTTGTTATAGAAAAAATATGAATTCGTTTACTAAACCCTCGCTTATGTTGTACTGATTGGAGGGTGGGATAGTGGCCACCCACCCACCCTACATATACATTGACATTTTTCGTCGAATACTGTTTACATTTTTTGGATTATACTAACAGATAAGTCGTTTTTTTATTATTTTTACCGTCAAAATCCAATCGATAATCTGCAAATGCAAAATGGCACTACACTTTGATTTCGATTGATTATTTTCAAATCCGGAGCTAAAATGTATAAAAATTCTTAGTCATTCATCAATCTTCTTCTATTCTAAATATTATTTATACATTTTACATCGATAGCAATTGTTTTTAGATTTTTAATCTACTTGGCAATTCGCAATTGAAAAAAAAATGCTTCACTTATTGATTTCGATTGATTATTTTAAAATATAAAGCTAAAATATATGGAAAGTTTTACTTGCTCATAAACCCTCAACTATTTTAAATATTTTCCGTATATTTCTCATCGACGGCAATTGTTTTTACACTTATAATAAACTCAATAATTCGCAAATGCAAAAAATGCACCACTTATTAATTTTTGGTCGTTCATCAACACTTATCTATTGTTAATATACTCCGCATATTTCACATCGATGGCAATTGTTTTTACACTTATAATCCACTCGATAATCCGCAAATGCAAAAATGCACTACACTTTGATTTCGATTGATTATTTTCAAATCCAGAACTAAAGTATATGGAAATTTTCACTTGCTCATCAACCCTCATTTATTCTAAACATACTCCGTGTATTTTACATCTATGGCAATTGTTTTTACACTTATAATCCACTCGATAATTCGCAAATGCAAAAAATTATACACTCTTTTATTTCGATTGATTATTTTTTAATTTAGAGCTAAAATATCTGGAAATTATTACTTGTTCATCAACCTTCTATCTATACTAAATATACCCCGTATATTTTACATCGATGGCAATTGTTTTTGCAGTTATAATCCGATCGATAATCCGAAAAGGTAAAAAATATACCACACTTTCATTTCGATTGATATTTTCAATTCTAGCGCTAAAGTATATGCAAAATTTTAGTTGTTTATCAACCCTCATCTATTTTAAATACAATTGCGTATATTTTATATCGACGGCAATTGTTTTTACACTTATAATCCAATCAATAATCCGCAAATGCATAAAATGCACCACAGTTTGATTTCAATCGATTAATTTAAAATCTAAAGATAAATTATCTAGAAATTTTTATTCCTTCATCATCCTTAAACTATTCAAAATATACTTCGAAAATTTTACATCGATGGCAAATGTTTTTACACTTATAATCCACTCGGTACTCCGTAACTGTAAAAAATACGGTACACTTTACTTTTTGATAGATTATTTACAAATCTAGAACTAAAATATCTTAAAATTGTCACTCGTTTATCAACCCTTATTTGTTCTAAATATACTCCATACATTTTACATGATGATGGCAATTGTTTTTACACTCATAATCCACTCGATAATCCGCAAATGCAAAAAATGCACCTCACTTTGATTACGATTTATTATTTTCAAATCTAAAGCTAAAATATCTGAATATTTTCACTTGTTCCCAACCCTCATCTATTCTGAATATTTTAACTGTAATTTACATCGACGGCAATTGTTTATACACTTATAATCCACTCGATAATCCGTAAATGAACCAATCTATGATTTCGGTTGATTATTTTCAAATCAAGGGCTAAATTATTTGATTATTTTACTCATTTATCAACCCTTGCCTATTTTAAATATACTTTGTATATTTTACATGAACGGCAATTGTTTTTACACTTGTAATACACTTAATAATCCGCAAATGCAAAAAAAAAAATGCATCACGGTTTGATTTCAATTGATTATTTCCAAATCTAGAGCTAAAATATATAAAAGTCTTTAGTCATTCATGAGACCTCTTATATTCTAAATAGTCTCAATACATTTTACATCGATAGCAATTGTTTTCACATTTTTAATCTACTCGGTAATTCGCAATTGAAAAAAAATGCACAACTCATGGATTTCGATTGATTATTTTCAAATCTAGAGCTAAAATTTCTTAAAATTGTTAGTTGTTAATCAACCCTTATGTATTCAAAGTACAAAATAAATTTATTTTGTACTTTGAAAATGATCAGGAATGATCGAAACACGTGTCAGGCAACTGAAAATAAAAATATTATGGAACTTAACAAGTGTTTTATCCCATTGAATTGACATAATTATTTTCTCATTAATATCATAAATGCATTTACTGTTTTTGTTCTTAAGTTTAGTAATAATATCGCGAACATAAATGTAAGTTACTTGTGTAAATCGATATCGATCTGTTGTAATTAATCTATATAATTTTTTTATCCGTATTTTTTTAAAAGAATTCATTAAAATGGAAGGAACAGAAGCAAACTAGTTATTTAGATCATTAGAAGTTAACAATGAAATGGGCAAAGAAGATTTATTTCTATTTTGATTTATTACATCCCACATTGTCTATTTGCATTAAAAATATAAGAATCGTTGATGAATTTCTTTTTTAAGTTAATGGTTGATTTATATGTTTCTCTAAATTCATTTCGTATTTGTTTATTATCAGTAGTTGGATATATTTTACACCAACTATTAAGAAATATTAAGTGTACCCTCATAGTACCCTCATAGGAGAATGTATACGTTGATTTAGTTAGTAAGTCCTGTTTCTTTATAACGGAATCTTTCAGGTGGGTCAGTTTTTTCCTTTGGGTGGTGTAATGTGTATGTGCCTCTTGGTTGATTTTCTCTATGGTGTCAGAAAGAAAAAGGTCCAATGTTATATTGTCCAGACGTTTTGTTAATTCCATGTGAATTACTTTGAGATTTTCGGCTAGGAAAAATTGTCCTGAATACCACTTCCTTTTTTGTAGTTCTAACCAATAGGTTGTAACTTTTTTCACAGCTCGTTTTGCTTCCATTGATTTGTTGTTACATCGAATGTTCATGTATTTAGGACTTATGCCTAACCTTAAGCACTCTGAGTTGAAAAATATATGATTTGTACATTTCCTCACATTTAATTTAGTTTTTTTTTATAATGTAGCGAATTTCACTTCAGTTTAACTTTGATAATGGTCTGCGAAGACCGAAACACGTGTCAGGCAACTGAGAATAAAAACATTACGGAACAAAACAAGTGTTACCCTCCACCTAATATTAATATCTGTTTCCATCAAGAGTGTAACTTTACTTTCGTTCGAATAGATTAACAGAGCGTCCTGTTTAGGAACCGGATTGTTTATTTTGTTTTCCGTTGAGGTTACAATCTTATTTTCAATATTTTTCACCGTATTAAATAACGTGTTCAACTTTATGTTTATTTCTGCATTACAATTAGAACATTTTCCACAGTTTAGATGGGAAACTCACTAATACATAAATCACATACCCATTTAAAGTTTTTATTTTCTGGATATCCTGGGTCTGATATTATTAAAGTTATCATGTATATGTAGGGTGGGTAGGTTGTCTCTATTCCACTCTTCAATCAGTAAAACATAAACGAGGGTTTTAAAAAGTTGTAAAATTTAAATAAACGTAAAATAAATGCAATTTTTAGAGATTTATACATACAAAACTTTCAAATAATTATTGGTGATGTTTTACTGATTAGAGGGTGGGATAGAGGCCACCCACCCACCCTACATATACATATAAACATTAATTTCTTATCGTCTTGAGGTTTGCAATAATATTAATTACAAAACTTTTTGAATAAAAAAGAAATTAAAAAGGTAAAATTTTGAGTGAGTAAATTAGTAAGAATTTCAAGCATAATGGGTAGGCAAATTTAAATGTAAATTAAAAAAGATTAGCGATAGAAATTATATATATTTAAAAATAAAATTTGATTTTATTTTGTTTTTTATTACATAAAGGGTTTGATTGTTTTTAGCAACAAACTCATCAACGATTAGCAATTACAGTTATCATGTATATGTAGGGTGGGTGGGTGGCCTCTATCCAACCCTCCAATTAGTAAAACATAAGCGAGGGTTTTAATTAGAATTTGTAAAATATAAATAAACTCAAAATAATTGCAATTTTTAGAGATTTATTCATATAAATTTTTCAAATAGTTTTTGATGATGTTTTACTGGTTATAAAGTGGAAAGGAGGCCACCCACCCACCCTACATATACAAGTAAACTTTAATATCCTTTATCGTTTTGCGGTTTCCAATAAAATTAATTTCAAAACTTTTTGAATAAAAAAGAAATTAAAAAGGTAAAATTTTTGAGTGAATAAATTAGTAAAAATTTAATGCGTGATGTGTAGGCAGACTCTAAATCACAATTAGATAAAATAAACTGTAGGAAGGCATTTATATTTAAACTTAAATTTGAATTACGCTTTATTTTCTATTACAAACAAGGTTTGATTGTTTTTAGCAGCAAAATCATCAACGATTAGTATTTAAAGTTATCATGTAGTAGGTGGGTGGCCTCTATATGACTTTAAAACTAAATTAGATAAGATTAGCTATAGAAAGTCATTATTAGAGAGCAGATTTCTAGACATTATGCTTATCCATAATATTTGTAGTATCGAAAATTTTTTTAAATATGTACACGGAGGGGTAGGTAATTATCCTCTTAAATAGAAAATATTCATGCACTGATCTTAATTTAAGCAAATTTTGTATTGAACGTAATTGCAAAATTGTTGGTATGTATGTCTGAGATATTAATTGTATAATTGTATATCGTTCGCCTTTATGAAATTTTAACGTATTTTTAGATTTGAAAACATTGAATATCGAAACTATGATTGACGGGAGATTTCAATGTTCGATTCAATTATGAAGATCCACACAGGTATAAGATATATGACTTATTAAATAGCTACGGACTTGATAGTCAATTTTCTGAGCCAACCCGCAAACTAAATCGCCTAGATAATATCTTTACCAACGTAGACTTGAATTTATTTTTTTCGAATACAATTGAAACTGGATTCTCGGATTACCTGGCAGTCGCTACTTCATTATTAAGCAATAAATGTAAACAAAAGACACCAAGAAAATTGTTTAAAGCCATAACCATGGAAAGAATAATTCATTTTCATAATCTTTTTGTAAGTGAAATCTAACAATTTTTATATAACAATAACTTAAGCTCTCATGATATTTAATAATATCCTAGAAAATGCATCTTGCATTGCATTTCCAACAAAAATAAAACAAGTATACACAACTAATAAATCAGAAATTCACTGGTTTATTAATAACCTAAAATCCATTAGGGAAAATCTTAAATTCATAAGTAGTGCTTGTCAACAAACCAAAAATCCATATCATACTAAAATTAGGAATAGGTACAAAACAAAATATTTAAATGCACTTATAAAACAGCAAAAATTGAAGCTAATAGCAAATATAAAAAAAAAACATAAAAATCATCAAGTGGCTATGTGGAAAATTATTAATAAAAACAAAGTTCATTCTAATAACGATGATTGCAACATAACTGCAAATCAATTCAATACTTTCTTTATAAACGCACCAATCACAAGAATCGAAAATTGATCCAATTATTTTAATGTGTAGTTGTGAATGTCCTGTGAATGTCTCTTCATATTTTAATTTTCGTGAGGTTACGATCAACGAAGTAAGAGACACAATCAATGAACTTAAGTCAAGCAAAAGTTTTGATATTTATGGGTTAACAGCTAGTATGTTAAAAGATGTAAAAAACTTAATTATTATCCCTTTAACTACACTCTTTAATTCTTGCATTAAAGAGAAAAATTTTCCTGAAATTTTTGAAAATTATACCAATTTTTAAGAAAGGTAACCCGAATTGTCCATCAAACTACAGGTCAATCAGTTTATTGCCGATAATATCAAAATTTTTTGAAAAATTACTTAAGAAACAGTTAATTAACTACATAGAACAAAATAATATATGAAATAAACAACAATTTGGATTTCGAGAGGGGTTGTCGACAACTGATGCTATTATACATTTTAATGACTGGATCACTGATTGCTTTGAAATGGGCCGATGTACAACTGCTTTCTTCATTGATCTAACCAAAGCCTTCGACTGTATCACATTAAATACTACTGCGAAAACTGGTGTCTACAACATATATCCCGACAGTTGTAAGTTATTGTCTTCGTAATAGCTTACAACTGTCAGGATACTTTAAGACATAAAACAAATTGTATTTTATAACAATTCTTATTCACATGTACTATGTAATACTACTGGTCTTCCACAGGGATCAATATATGGTCCAATATTATTCTTACTATATATTAATGACCTACCTAATCACATAAAAGATAATAAAATAGTTCTGTACGCCGATGACACCACTATAATTACAAAATATTGCAACTTAACATCACTGGAATTTCGCCATAATTCCATAACGTCAGTTGTATCGCGATGGTTTCGCAGCAACCAATTAACTTTAAACAAAGAAAACTCTCAGAAAGTTTTTTGCCCAAACCAAGGCTAAAGAAATACCCCACACCTCAACAACAAAATTTTTGGGAATAACTATACTAATATGGGGACATTTTCTAATTTTAAAAATAATATTTTCGCTACAACGTATTAGAGCAGGTCTGCCTTATCGACAAGATTGTAGAACTGCATATACTACAAATAACATACTAACATTGCCCTGTATGTATATTTTAGCCTGTTCGAAATATATAAAAACATCTGAAAATAATCTGGTCAGACACGAATCCAAACATAAATACTACAGAAGAAAGAGAATGAACCTTTACCCAAATAAACATAAATTATTTGGCTCTCGACATGCAACAAATTATTTTGCAGCGAAATTCTACAATATCATTCCCCTCTACATCAGACAACGATCCCGAAAGAAATTTCTATATTGCATAAAAAAATATTTATTACAAAACGCATTCTACGATTTTGAAGAGTACATAGGCAGTAATTTTATAGACATATAGTTATGATTAAATTATTTTTCTGTGTATCATTTTATCAATGTGTTTTGTACGTAATCTTATAGATATCTCAATTTTTTATCCTATAACTATTTTATCACCAAGATTACTGAATTCGTTATGGCTGTGTTATCCACCAAATATATGGTCGAAAAGCTTGGATCTAGAATGGTGGATGCCCGAGATGCTGGCATCCATGCAGACTCACAAGATTTTCTCTATGCCGTCAAAAATTCTAAAACACCTGTGACTGAACTGGTTTACCAGCAGAACCTTTACCTAGCCTTAAATTAACATCGAAAAGTATTTACACAAGCTCGGTTCCAAGCAAAGTGATTTTAAAATTGAAAGGAAGAACTGCTGTTAATCCAGATTCTGGTTTAGAGGATAAAGCAGATGTATACCAAAGTGGAAATGATATGTACACTGCTGTATTGGGTATAACTGACTTACATGATCAGAAAAACAGCTTGTATAAGTTGCAGCTATTGCAGTCAGACAAAGGTAGCAAACAAGAGGCGTTTTGAGAGTGAAATATGGCAATTGCTGGGACATGTGACATGATTTCATAAAGGTGACGGGTCGCATGTATCCAATTGATATCTATTACGGTGAAGACGAAGCCAAATTGGAAATACAATCAGATATACCTGTCCAAAACAATAAAGTCATGTTGGAAAATGAATTAGATACTAAAAATATACCACAAGGTAAATTAAGTAAATCACAAATGAAGAAAGCTTATTGAGTGCTATCCGAGTTAGAAGCACTAATCGCCAAGGAAACTTCAAAATCGAGTTTTATTGATGCTTCTAATCGATTCTATACTTACATTCAACACTGTATTGGGGTCAATAATTTACTAATATTGGACAATAATGATATCATTAAGCAAAACATTGAAATTAATGAAAACCTAATGGAATTGGAAATAACTTACAATTTAATGAAATCTTCAACATCTGGAGGAGTGGTCAGCTATTATGAACAATTAAAAACTGAAATTGATGTCCTTGGAAGTGATAGAGCTGAATTCAAAAAAAAGTCAAGGAGAAGAGAAGAGAATCAAACCTTTTAACAGAAAGTTGCTATGGCACGGTTCTCGTACTATCAATTTTGCTGGTATATTATAACAAGGTTTGAAGATTGCTCCTCTAGAAGCCTTAGTCACTGGTTACATGTTTAGTAAAGGTATTTATTTCGCCGATATGATTTCCAAATCTGCAAATTCTACTGGTTTGATTCTGCTTTGTGATGTAGCTTTAGGAGAGATGTATAAAAGAACTAGGGCAGAATACGTTACCAAAAGGAAAGAACATTTGCAAACGTGTGGGAAGATCCATTCCATGTGGAGCAAATTAGTGATGTAGAAGTTCCCTTAGAAACACTCAAAGAATATCTGTATAGGTGAATACAATTCAATTGTTATTCTGGAAACAGGACAATATAATAATAAAAGTAATACATTCATTATAAGAGAAAATCCACTTCTCCTCAAGAGATATCCGACACCTTCATTCCAATTACAAATCAAAAATTTACTCAAAAACATTACAGTAATCTTTTCGAATTTCTTGATACAACAACGCCCAATATTGATTCAGCCGGCGCGAGAATTATAATTAATGATAAGAATTTAGATATTTTGTGTGCATGAGTACAATGAATTTTTTGAATATTTATAAATAAGAGACTTGTTTGGTTTCATAATTACTTTATCACTTAATAGATTATAACGTTTAAAATTGTTGTATCAAAATCCGTTAATTAAACGTTAATCGCACATTATTGATCACCTGCCGGTATTAAGGTAGACAATAAAACAACACCCTTTTATCAATCCGTCCGGGGGGTGGTCGGGGAACAATGGGCTTCCGCCGTGTGCGAGGAAAATAGGGGGTGAAAAAATGCAGGCGCCGTTTATCGCGGCGAGGATTTTAATTAAAATAAGTTAATTAACATTTTCCCTTCTTCGGACTGTGCCTGGTGGTGGTGGTGGGGAAGGGCCGGCGATCACCTTATTCCGCGGCCGTAATGAAATATCATCTGGGGAATTTCGAGTTTCCAAAATACGTACATATATCGCCTTTGAAGCACCACAATGTCAGCGTTTCTGTGCACGTCTATATGGCGGGGCAGGAGGGGGGGAGAAGGCCGCGGCGGAGATTTGTAGGTATAGGGTTGACATCGGAGAGGGTTGTTCGAGTCAATTCAATTACACTACAGGGAAGCGAGCGCACCCTACATTACACGCTATATTATGCCGATAACTTCGGCTCAGCTCCAGTGCCTCCATTGATTCACGTTAAGAGGGTTCTGCTTAAATTCAACTCATCTGCAAAAAGAGTACTTATTATATTATAATGCCTTAGGGGGTTGGTGTTTAAAATATGTTTTAATAGGTGGGAATTGCTGTTTTCAGTTTATTTCATAATTGTATTGAACGTAATCTGAAAAGTTAACTTTAATTATCGTCAACAACATCCACGGACCAGTTTCGATCTACTTTGGAGCTCATCAGCATAGAGTAGATGGAAGTACGTTAGTTTAGATTGCTATTACAGTTTTTTTAAAGCAATTCCTTAAGCGATTTAATTTTTCAAATTATTCAAAACACAAGAGACGAATTTTCTCCTCTTGAATTTAAGTTTGCAGTGTTGCCATACTGTTTCCAACTGTGCTACTAGTAAAATTTTATAGTAAATTAAAAATACTTAAGTTTAGAGTGTGACTACAACTTTTTTTAAAGCTTTTCCTTAAGGGATTTAATTTTTAAAATTATTCAAAACGCAAGAGACGAATTTTCTCCTCTTGAATTTAAGTTTGCAGTGTTGCCATGCTGTTTCCAACTGTGCTACCCGTAAAATTTTATAGTAAATTAAAAATACGTTGGTTTAGAGTGTGATTACAACTTTTTTTAAAGCTTTTCCTTAAGGGATTTAATTTTTAAAATTATTCAAAACGCAAGAGACGAATTTCTTTGGCTTGAATTTAAGTTTGCAGTGTTGCCATACTGTTTCCAAGTGTGCTACCAGTAAAATTTTATAGTAAATTAAAAATACGTTAGTTTACAGTGTGATTGCAACTTTTTTTAAAGCTTTTCCTTATGGGATTTAATTTTAAAAATTATTCAAAACGCAAGAGACGAATTTTCTCCTCTTGAATTTAAGTTTGCAGTGTTGCCATGATGTTTCCAACTATGTTACCAGTAAAATTTGACAGTAAATTAAAAATACGTTAGTTTAGAGTGTGATTACAACTTTTTTTAAAGCTTTTCCTTAAGGGATTTAATTTTAAAAATTATTCAAAACGCAAGAGACGAATTTTCTCCTCTCGAATTTAAGTTTGCAATGTTGCCATACTGTTTCCAACTGTGCTACCAGTAAAATTTTATAGTAAATTAAAAATACGTTAGTTTAGAGTGTAATTACAACTTTTTTTAAAGCTTTTCCTTAAGGGATTTAATTTTTTAAATTATTCAAAACGCAAGAGACGAATTTTCTCGTCTTGAATTTAAGTTTGCAGTGTTGCCATGCTGTTTCCAACTGTGCTACCAGTAAAATTTTATAGTAAATTAAAAATACGTTAGTTTAGAGTGTTATTACAACTTTTTTTAAAGCTTTTCCTTAAGGGATTTAATTTTTAAAATTATTCAAAACGCAAGAGACGAATTTTCTCCTCTTGAATTTAAGTTTGCAGTGTTGCCATCTTTTTTGCAAATAATTTTTCCACGATATTTTAATAGTATTTCCCACTAAATACACCTAAAAAAAACTATAACCCCTGTTTGTTTTGTTGCGGTCTCAGTTGGTACATACTTGAATTACCGCGGATGATTTCCAGCTTTATGCCTTATAACTTCACCCCACCCTCCCCCCCTTCCAGCCGGTGTGCTTGTTCTACTTTGTTTAGTTGGGTGTATTGTTCAATTTCCACGCATTCCTTTGTCTCGGCGCGCTTTCCAACTTCAGAACTCTTGTGTATTTACTTCTTTGACGTTGCCTCTTTGTTTGTCGCGCTTGGGAATTATCTAATTCAAGGTAACTGTTTAGAGGGAACTTTGATACGTCCGCCCGCAAATTATAAATTCCGGGCCGGGCCGCGCTTTTTGCCGCGCCACCTCAGACTACGCGTAATTAGTGGGGATTATTTTACTGTCCTCCATCCCCCTTCTTCTGATGTGCCCTTTGATGCGAAGAGAAAGGGTTAAGAAAAAGGCGATTATTGCCATAAGAACGCGCTCATCTAATTGATGTAATAAAATAATTCAAGTATCTGTAGCTTTAATAACCAATTTCAATTCTTATCACCATGACATGGAGTATGTATACACCTAACGAAAAGAAGTAAGACTTCGGATTGATCTTCAAACACTATAATAATCTGCAACTGTATCTCCTATATGATAGCTAGAAACAAACTAGGCTCTTCTTATTTTAATGATTATAGTCTGTTACAAGTTATCGAGCAATTGATTGAAACCTACTCAAAGAATTACAGTGTTTACTACAACCCACCTCTTTCAGTAGTATATTTGCCAATATTTTCGTCGACGCTTGTCACGAATCTATCATAGCAATTTCTCACCAATCCCCATTCAAGCATTAACCTCTTTATTGTTCCATCTTCCAATATTGCAACGAAAATATAGACCCTACCTCTTAGATCAATTTTTGGAATAATATTGTAATACCAGAAAAATCTGAGATTGAGAACGAAACATATCTTTTGATTTAGAAAAGTTTTTCAAATGAAAAAAGCGTAAAGCTTTCTTAGGAAAATCCATTGATACGTATGTCTACTCGACAGTTTTTCAAGAAGTAATTTCTTAATTTAGGTTGCATTCAGTAAAACCCTAGCATATAATTTACAGCTGAGACAGATGACTCCCACCCACCCTACTTATATATTATTTCACTTCAGTCGCTGTCACTTTATTAGCTTCTTGAAAACTACAAGAGTATTAGTAATAATGTTTAGGATATTCCTAAACAAGGTTTTGCCTTTAAATTTCATTTATATGTAGGGTGGGTGGGTGTCCTCTATCCCACCTACCAATTCGTTTGACATTCTTCCAAGGTGTTATATAATATAAGATAATATATTCACAATTAACAAAATCAACATTTTCTTACAATTTTTCTTTAAAATTTCGTGAATTTTCTTCCTGGATTTTAGAATTCTCTGACAATGTTTCTTCTAGATTCCTACAAAAATCTATTTTAAAACAAACACACTAAATTCCTCTTCATTTATCATCTGTCATCTACCACTTATCAACTACTATCTGTAATTTATCATCTATTGTCTATCATCTGTCATATGTCACACTCGTTTCAGGAGATTCAATATTTCAATTGAAAGTTGAGAGTTGATAGATGCTAAATGGCAGATTAGAAGCTATAGATAACAGATAATAGGCAGTAAATAATAAATAATACATTACAGTTAACAAATAGTACATGCCAGTTGTTAGATAACATGTGACAGATGACAATACAAGATAAAACATGATTGTTGGAACATGACAAATAAAAGGTGACAGATGTCAGATAATTAAAACTAATGATAAATGTCAGACGTTCGAAGATACATGACAATAAATAAACCAATGGCAGATGCTAGATGACAGATGATAGATGAAAACACAAGATAAAAAATGATAGCTTTCATGTGGCAGATGACAGAGAACAGATGACAGATGCCTTCTGAGTTTAGTCAACTGTTCCAAGCGGCGATTGTTTGCTTCTATCGTTTTGTTCTATTAATTATAGGTATGAAGATATTGCAAAAAAGTTACTCGTTTCAGGAAATCTAATGTTTTAGTTGACAGCTAATAAGTACTAAATGACAGACAGGGAAAAGATAGATAACAGATGACAGATGGTAGTTAGTAAATAACAAATGATCCATAACAGATAGTAAATGGTACATGTTAGTTGTCATATGACATGTGATAGATGGCAGATGCTAGATGACAATAAAAAACAAAAAAATGATAGTTGGCAGACAAATGACCGACGACAGATGTCAGATAATTAAAATTAAAATACTCGTTGACAAATAACAGATGGCTTATGACAGATAGTAGTAGGCCGCTGAAATGACAAATGTCTTATATCAGGTATCAATTGACAAATGACAGACACATATATTATAAACGATACATGACAGATAGCAAGAAAAAAAATACTAATAATATATTTGTTGAGAAAAATAGATACTAAATATCAGATGAACGTTGAAATATTAAAATGACAGATGAGAGTTACAATACAAAACCAGAAAACATATGACATATGATAGATCGCAAATGACTGATGACAGATGATATATAGCAAATGATATATGACATATGACAGATAATTACTAACTGATGACAAATGAAAAATGATGAATGACAAATTAGATATGACAGAAAATAGATACTATATGACAAACAACAGACACGATATGAAAGATAACAACTAAAAAATGAAAAATGTCACGTGTCTTAAATCACGTATCAGAAAACAAATTACAGACATTTTTCAGATTATAAACAATACATTATACATAGTAATATAAATAATTATTTGTTATTAATACGATAGATAATAAGCACCAGATGAAAATTGAGAGATTAAAATCACTTGTCAAATGAAAATAAAAAATCAGAAGGTGACAGATGACAGACGGCAAATATTAAATGCCATATGACAGATAATAACCAAAAGATGACAAATGTCAAATGGCGAATGACAAAACACAAATAATAAATGATAGATGACAAATCCCATATGAGAGATTATAGATAAAGAAGATAGAAAAAATGACAAATAACAGAGGACAAATGACACATGCCTTATGTCAGGGATCAGATGACAAGCTACAGACATATGTCAGCTTATAAAAATATTGAGAGATAAAAATGACATAAAAGTTGTCAAATGACAATCGAAAATCAGAAGACAGTTGACATATGACAGATGGCAAATGATAAATTCCATATGACAGATAATAACCAACATATGACAATTGGTAAATGACAAGTGACAGTTGGCAAATGACCACACATCTTATATCAGATGACAAATTACAGACATATGTCATCAGATACATGACAGACAGCAATATGGAAAATTATTTATTATCAATTCGATATTTGTTGAGAAAAAAAAATAGATAGTATATGGTATACCAGATAAATATTAAGAGATAAAAATGACACATGAGAGTTGTCAAATAACAAATGACAATAGAAACTCAGAAGACAGTTGATAGATCACAGATAGAAAATGATAAATGCCATATGACAGAAAATAACCAACAGATGGTAAATGACAAATGACAAATAACACATGACAAATGACATCTAATCTAACAAATGATAAACAGATAACAGATGACAAACAACAGATAATAAACGATATATGACAGATACAAAGATAAACAATTATTTATTATTAAGGTGATATTTCTTGAGATAAAATAAATACAAGATTAAAGTAGGGAGATTAAAATAACCCATGAGAGTTTTAAGATCGACAAATGAAAATACAAAACCAGAAGGTAAATGATAGTTGATTAATGACAAATAGCAAATAATAAATGACATACGATAACAGCCAACACATGACAAATGGCATATGCCATCAAACAAATGACAAATAACAAATGACAGGTAAAAGGTGGCAGACGACAAACAACAGACACCATATATCAGATGACAAATGACGGACATATGTCAATAAAATACATGGAAAATTATTTACTGTTAATTCAATATTTGTTAGGGAAAAATAAATAATAAATACCTCATGAAAATTAAAAGATAAAAATGACAGATGAGAATTAACATATGATAAATTACAGTACCAAATTAAAAGACAGATGACAGATGACAGTTGACAGGTGACAGATGACAGATGACAGATGAAAGATAACATACGATAAAAGAATATTTATTAGTAACTCAATACATATGATATATGCCAAAAAAGGACGACAAATGAGACATAAAAAATGACAGTTGACAGATGGCAGACATTGTAGATGATAAATGATTTATTATTAATACTAATGAACATGAAAATAGTAATCAATATAATAGTACCAAAGATAAAGCGAAAGAAATATATTCAATTGTTTTAGAAACAAATATATGTCGATTTGATTGTAATCAAGCCATTCGTATTTTTTTTTACTTTTTAGAAATATAACTCTGTAAGAAAATAAAACCCAGATAAAAGTTGGGAGATAAATAGATGACAATTGTCAGATGACAAATGACAAATAATAACCAACAGACATATGATGACAAATAAAAGACAACATATGAAAAATGTTAAATAAAAGATGACAAATGGTAGATCAAAAATAACATATGATAAATGATGCATGACAGGCACTTCATAACATTTGATAAATAACAAATGATAGATAAGAGATGAGAAATGACAGTTGATAAATGACAGAAATTATAGATAGCAAATTAATTTTTCTTTAATTATCATAAAAATTGTAGTAAATATTATAGTGCCAAAGATGAATCGACAGAAATGTATTTAATTGTTTTTGAAAAAGAAATATTTATTTAAAATTCATCAAGAAAGTCGATTCAATTGTAATCAAGGAAATACATGTTTAATTACCTAGAAATCTGTAAAATGAAAAACAGACGACAGATACTAAATGACTAATAACAAATGACAAATGATAGATAATAAAAAGCAATTTAAAAACAATATTTGACATTTGACGTATGACATTTGATATTTGAAAATTGGCAATTGATAGTTGACATTTAAGATTTGACATTTCTCACATAACATTTGACCGACATTTGTTATTATACATTTGACTCTTGACAGTTGGTATTTGACAGTTGGTATTTGACAAATGACATTTAACATTTAAAAACTGATATTTAACACTTAACTGATATTTGACATTTCACTTTTGACTTATAATTCACATTAGATATTTCACATTTAGCATTTAACATCTGACAATTGTCAATTCACCATTTACATTTGATATTTGACATTTGAAATATGACGTTTGATTTTTAAAGATTGTCATTTAACATTTTGTATTTTACCATTTGTCAATTGTCAATTGACCATTCACATTTGATATTTAAAAATTCGCAATTGACAGTTGACATATAAAATTTGACATTTGACACTTCACATTTGACTTTTAACTCATATTAGATATTTGACATTTCACATATCACATTTAGCATTTAACATCTAACAATTGTCATTTGATATTTGACATTTGAAATATGGCGATTTGATATTTAAAAATTGTCATTTAACATTTTGCATTTTACCATTTGACAATTGTCAATTGACCATTCACATTATATATTTAAAAATTAGCAATTGACAGTTGGCATATAAAATTTGACATTGGACATTTTACATTTGACTTTTAATTCACTTTAGATATTTGACATTTCACATATGACATTTAGCATATAACATCTGACAATTGTCAATTGACTGTTTACATTTGATACATGACATTTGAAATATGACGTTTGATATTAAAAGATTGACATTTAACATTTTGCACTTACCATTTGACAATTGTCAATTGACCATTCACATTTGATATTTAATGAGAGGTATTATGTGTCAGATTCCAGCTTACAGAATATAAATTATAAATGTCAGATGACAATTGTATAAATAACATATTTGATGTTAATATAACTGTAGAGAAAAAATAGTATCATTTTAATTTTAGTAAAGGGTAAAGTTATAAAAATAATATCTTTGGCTTTAGAAGCAAACAGTTTGTAGGTTAGGATGTTGACACATGGCAGAGGGCAGATTGTAAAAGAAGTTAATACATAAAAAAAAAAACAAAAACACAGAAAAAATGAGAAATATTGTTGATTTTGGTATAGAAATATAAAATCAAATGTTTAGGGGGAAATCATAATTAAATTGATTCTGACTGAAAATTTTAAAATACATTCTTGTAAGCATTGTACGATTACTACAGATGACAGATATTCACATATTACATGACAGATGACAGATTTCATATGACAGATGACAGATGATAAAATACATATGACTGCAACTCTTAATATATGATATATGACAAACAACAGACGACAGATTAGAGATTAGAAATGTCAGTTGACAGATGACAGCTGAGAGATTACAGATGACAGAGGATAGATGATAGATGATAGATGTCAGATGTCAGATGACAGATGACAGATAGCAAATGATAAATGCCATATGACAGATAATAACCAACAGATGACAAATGGCAAATAACAAATGTCAAATGATAAATGTCTGGTATCAAATGATAAAAGACAGATATATAAACCATACATGAAAGACAGAAAGATAAAAAGTTATTTATTATTAACATGATATGTTTTGAGAAAAATCAATAATAAATACAAGATGAAAGTTGAGAGATAAAAATAATACATCAGAGTTCTCAGATGGACAAATAAAAATACAAAATCAGAAGGCAGTTGACAGTTGATTAATGACAGATAGCAAATGAAAAATGTCATACAACAATAGCCAACAGGTAAATTCCATATGATAAATAACAAATGACATCAATCAAATGGCAAATATCATTGACATATAATAGATGGCAGATGACAAACAACAGACACCATATAAAAGATGACAAAACACACATGCCTTATGCCAGGCACCATATGACAAACGACATATGTCAGTAAATTACAATATTAATACGATATTTGCTGGGGAAAAATAGATAATTAATACATGATGAAAATAGTTAGATAAAAATGACAGATGAGAGTTGCCAGATAACAAATTATAATACCAAACTAAAAGACAGATGACAGATGGCGGATCAAAAATAACTTATGATAAAAAATTATTGGCGACTCATGACATATGACAAAAAAGGACGACATTTGAGACATGAAAAATGACAGTTGACAGATGGCAGATATTATTAATGATAAATGATTTATTATTAATACTAATGTACATCAAAATAGTGGTCAATATTAATAATTAAATTAAACATTGCAAAATTGCATCAAGCGACTTAAAACAATTCTAAAAGTATTATCACTGCAGGAATTAACTTGAAACTTGTCAAGTACATACAGAAAGAAGATAGCTTTGATATAATATAAAACAGTCGATGTAACCTCACGGAAAACAAAATGACAGCACTTGAAACTGAAATTCGAAAAATTTTAAAATATGTATTGACTTGAAACTTCTTAAATAGATACAGTAAGAACGTAGCTTTATTTTTTTTTATAAAACAATCGAGATATGCCGACGGAAAACAAAATGGAAGCACTTAAAACTAAAATTGGAAAAAAAATGCATCAAGCGACTTCTAAAAGTTGTATCACTTCTGGAATTGATTTCAAACTTCTTAGAATTATGCGAAAAGAATGTAGCTTTAATATACTATAAAATAATCGACGTACGCTAACAGAAAATAAAATGGCAGCACTTACAACTGAAATTGGAAAACTTACAGTAAGCAACTAAAAAAGTTCTAAAAAATTTATCACTGACAGATGGCAAATGACAAATTTAGATGACAAATGGTAGATAACAGAAGACGAATAACAAATGATAGATGACAGATAGCAAATGATAAATGACATTCGACAGATAATAATTAACAGATGACAAATAACAGATGAAAGATGGCAGATGACATATGATAAATGATTTATGACAGGCACCTCATAATATATGATATATGAGACCCAACAAACGACAGATAAAAGATGACAGTTGACAGATGACAGAAATTATAGATAGCAAATGATTTATTATTAATTGTAATCATCATCATAAAAAATGTAATCAGTATTACAGTGCCAAAGATAAATCGACAGAAATGTATTCAATTGTTTTAGGAACAACTTCGTATATGTAAAATTCATTGAGGAAGTCGATTTAATTGTAATATTTTTACTTTTCGGGAATAGAACTCTGTAAAGAATTAAATGTTTAATAAGCTAGAAATTTGTAGAAAAAAAAGACAGACAAATGATATAGATCATAAAAGGCAAATTATAGTTGGCAGAAAACAGATAACAGATGACAGATGACTGATGATAGATGATGATTTCATAGAAAACTTAGATAATATTTTTTCTTTAAGAATGTTTTTAGTAGACTCGGATAACGTTGATATTATAGTTTGAAATAAATATTTTTTAGAAACTTCGGGTAATATTTTAGAAAACTCAAACGTTCTGCTTGAAGCTATTTCTTAAAAGTAAAAAAAATGACTTAATTAATGCTTTGCAATTGCAAGATAAGAAAATTACTTTTAATAAAATATTACTTGTTTCCGTTAATATTGGTAAAGTGGTATTTAATAGATGACAACTGACAGTTGACTGGTGACAGTTGACAGATGACAATTGATAAATGCCAGTTGGTAGATGATAGTCGATAGATAACAGAACAGACGTTTAAGAGTTAAGGTTTGATAGTTGGTAGTTATCAGATGATAACTAACTTTTCATAAAATTTAAACTGTTGATATTTATATTTTTAAATTAAAAATTGACTGTTAGTAATTGGCACTCGATAGATGACAGTTAATAAATAACAGTTAACTGATGATTCCCAAAGATGGCTGTTGATAGATGATGTTTTGAAATTTACTTGTTGATAAGTTATGGTTGACAGATAATAATTAGCAGATGACAGATAATTGACAGATGACGGTCAAGGGATGAAGGGTGACAGTTGGCCCTTAAGAATTGAAAATTGGCAGTTTTAAGGTGATAAATACATTTTCATAGTGCATAAATTGTTTATATTAATATTTGTAAATTAAATAATGATAATGTCATAAATAATCCTTGACAATTAACAGTTTACAGATGGCTGTTGATAAATATCAGCTGACAAATGACAGTTAAGAGATGATAGTTTAATATTTGCCTGTTGGTAATTAGTAGTTAACAGGTAACAATTGGCAGAGGATACTTCAAAAAACACCTTTATTGGCATAAAAACTTCAATATATAAAATAACATTCTACTCTTCTTGATATATTCTAATTTTCTCTTTACCTCCCTCTCCTGGCTCAGATTCACCATAGCCTTTACACCAGCTAAATCCTCTCTCATCAATTATCTTACCCTCCTGTTTCCCCCACAACCACTCCTCACACATCCCTTAACACTTCTCCCAAATAACTCCATGTATCCTATCGCTCCTTTCCCGCATCCAAACCTTCCTTCCTTCCTCTCCCGGACCGCGTCTAGCTCGTACCAGGGCAATATTTACTACATTCGATAAGATTGATGTAATAAAATAATTCAAGTATCTGTAGCTTTAATATCAATTAAGGATGTCACATCTTTTATAATAACCAATTTCAATTCTTATCACCATGATATGGAGTATGTATACACCTAACGAAAAGAAGTAAGACTTCGGATTGATCTTCAAACACTATAATAATCTGCAACTGTATCTCCTATATGGTAGATAGAAACAAACTAGGCTCTTCTTATTCTAATGATTATAGTCTGTTACAAGTTATCGAGCAATTGATTGAAACCTACCCAAAGAATTACAGTGTTTACTACAACCCACCTCTTTCAGTAGTAGATTTGCCAATATTTTTGTCGACGCTTGTCACGAATCAATCATAGCAATTTCTCAGCAATCCCCATATAAACGTTAACCTCTTGATCGTTCCATCTTTTAATATTGCAACGAAAATATAGACTTAGATCGATTTTTAAAATAATATTGTAATACCAGAAAAATCTGAGATTGAGAAGGAAACATATCTTCTAATTTAGAAAAGTTTTTCAACTAAAAAAAGCGTAAAGCTTTCTTAGGAAAATCCATTGATACGTATGTCTACTCGACAGTTTTTCAAGAAGTAATTTCTTAATTTAGGTTGCATTCAGTAAAACCCTAGCATATAATTTACAGCCGAGACAGATGACTCCCACCCACCCTACATATATATTATTTCACTTCAGTCGCTGTCACTTTATTAGCTTCTTGAAAACTACAAGAGTATTAGTAATAATGTTTAGGATATTCCTGAACAAGGTTTTGCCTTTAAATTTCATGTATATGTAGGGTGAGTGGTTGGCCTCTATCCCACCTACCAATTCGTTTGACATCCTTCCAAGGTATTATATAATATAAGATAATATATTCACAATTAACAAAATCAACATTTTCTTACAATTTTTCTTTAAAATTTCGTGAATTTTAATCCAGGATTTTAGAATTCTCTGACAATTTTTTTTCTAGATTCCTACAAAAATCTATTTTAAAACAAACACACTAAATTCCTCTTCATTTATCATCTGTCATCTACCACTTATCAACTACTATCTGTAATTTATCATCTATTGTCTATCATCTGTCATATGTCACACTCGTTTCAGGAGATTCAATATTTCAATTGACAGTTGAGAGTTGATAGATAACAGATTAGAAGTTATAGATAACAGATGATAGACAGTAAATAATAAATAATACATTACAGTTAATAAATAGTACATGCCAATTGTTAGATAACATGCGATAGATGACAGATGGCAATGCAAGATAAAACATGACAATTGGAACATGACAGGTAACAAATGTCAGATAATTAAAACGAATGATAAATGTCAGATGTTCGAAGATACATGACAATAAATAAAACAATGGCAGATGCTAGATGACATATGATAGATGAAAATACAAGATAAAAAATGATAGTTGCCAGATGACAGGTGATAGAGAACAGATGACAGGTGCCTTCTGAGTTTAGTCAACTGTTACAAGCGGCGATTGTTTGCTTCTATCATTTTGTTCTATTAATTATAAGTATGAAGATATTGCAAAAAAAGTTACTCGTTTCAGGAGATCTAATGTTTCAGTTGACAGCTAATAGGTACTAAATGACAGACAGGGAAAAAATAGATAACAGATGACAGATGGTAGTTAGTAAATAACAAATGATCCATAACAGATAGTAAATGGTACATGTTAGTTGTGATATGACATGTGATAGATGGCAGATGCTAGATGACAATAAAAAACAAAAAAATGATAGTTGGCAGACAAATGACCGACGACAGATGTCAGATAATTAAAATTAAATTACTCGTTGACAAATAACAGATGGCTAATGACAGATCGTAGTAGGCCGCTGCTAGATGACAGATGAGAAATGTCAAATGTCTTATATCAGGTATCAATTGACAAATGAAAGGCACATGTATTATAAACGATACATGACAGATAAAAAGAAAAAAAATATTACTAATAATATATTTGTTGAGAAAAATAGATAATAAATACCAGATGAATGTTGAAAGATAAAAATGACAGATGCGAGTTAATAATACCAAACCAGGAAACAGATGACTAATGACAGATGACATATAGCAAATTATAAATGACATATGACAGATAATTACCAACAGATGACAAATGATAAATGACAAATGACAGATGATAAATGATGAATGACAAATAAGATATGACAGAAAATAGTTACTATATGACAAACAACAGACACAATATAAAAGATAATAAATAAAAAAATGAAAAATGTCACGTGTCTTATATCACGTATCAGAAAACAAATTACAGACATTATAAACAATACATTACACATAGTAATATAAATAATTATTTGTTATTAATACGATAGATAATAAGGTGAAAATTAAAAGATTAAAATTAGTTGTCAAGTGACAAATGACAATAAAAAATCAGAAGGTGACAGATGGCAAATATTAAATACAATATGACCGAAAATAACCAACAAATGACAAATGGCGAATGAAAAAAACCAAATAACAAATGATAGATGACAAATCCCATATGAGAGTTTATAGATAAAGAAGATAGAAAAAATAACAAATAACAGAGGACAAATGACACATGCCTTATGTCAGGGATCAGATGAAAGTTACAGACATATGTCAGCTTATAAAAATATTGAGAGATAAAAATGACATAATAAAAGTTGTCAACTGTCTTCTGATTTTCGATTGTCATTTGACATATGACAGATGGCAAATGAAAAATTCCATATGACAGATTATAACTAACATATGACAAATGGCAAATGACAAGTGACAGTTGGCAAATGACCACACATCTTATATCAGATGACAAATTACAGACATATGTCATCAGATACATGACAGACAGCAATATGGAAAATTATTTATTATCAATTCGATATTTGCTGAGAAAAAAAAAATAGATAGTATATGATATACCAGATAAATATAAGGAGATAAAAATGACACATGAGAGTTATCAAATAACAAATGACAATAGAAACTCAGAAGACAGTTGATAGATCACAGATAGAAAATGATAAATGCCATATGACAGAAAATAACCAACAGATGGTAAATGACAAATGACAAATAACACATGACAAATGACATCTAATCTAACAAATGATAAATAACATATGACTGTTTATAGATAACAGATGACAAACAACAGATAATAAACGATATATGACAGATACAAAGATAAACAATTATTTATTATTAAGGTGATATTTCTTGAGATAAAATAAATACAAGATTAAAGTAGAGAGATTAAAATAACCCATGAGAGTTTTAAGATCGACAAATGAAAATACAAAACCAGAAGGTAAATGATAGTTGATTAATGACAAATAGCAAATAATAAATGACATACGATAACAGCCAACACATGATAAATGGCAAATGCCATCAAACAAATGACAAATAACAAATGACAGGTAAAAGGTGGCAGACGACAAACAACAGACACCATATAAACGATGACAAATGACAGATGACAAATGTCACATGTTTTATGTCAGGTATCAGATGACAAATGACGGACATATGTCAATAAAATACATGGAAAATTATTTACTGTTAATTCGATATTTGTTAGGGAAAAATAAATAATAAATACCTCATGAAATTTAAGAGATAAAAATGACAGATGAGAATTACCATATGATAATTTACAGTACCAAATTAAAAGACAGATGACAGATGACAGATGATAGATGACAGATGACAGTTGACAGATGACAGATGACAGTTGACAGATGACAGTTGACAGATGACAGATGACAGATGACAGATGACAGATGACAGATGACAGATGACAGATGACAGATGACAGATGACAGATGACAGATGACAGATGACAGATGACAGATGACAGATGAAAGATAACATACGATAAAAGAATATTTATTAGCAACTCAATACATATGATATATGCCAAAAAAGAACGACAAATGAGACACGAAAAATGACAGTTGACAGATGGCAGACATTGTAGATGATAAATGATGTATTATTAATACTAATGAACATGAAAATAGTAGTCAATAAAATAGTACCAAAGATAAAGCGAAAGAAATGTATTCAATTGTTTTAGAAACAAATATATGTCGATTTTATTGTAATCAAGCCATTCGTATTTTTTTTTACTTTTTAGAAATATAACTCTGTAAGAAAATAAAACCCAGATAAAAGTTGGGAGATAAATAGATGACAACTGACAAATAATAACCAACAGACATTTGACGACAAATAAAAGACAACATATGAAAAATGTCAAATAACAGATGACAAATGGTAGATCAAAAATAACATATGATAAATGATGCATGACAGGCACCTCATAACATATGATAAATAACAAACGATAGATAAGAGATGAGAAATGACAGTTGATAAATGACCAGAAATTATAGATAGCAAATTAATTTTTCTTTAATTATCATAAAAATTGTAGTAAATATTATAGTGCCAAAGATGAATCGACAGAAATGTATTTAATTGTTTTTGAAAAAGAAATATTTATTTAAAATTCATCGAGAAAGTCGATTCAATTGTAATCAAGGAAATACATGTTTAATTACCTAGAAATCTGTAAAATAAAAAACAGACGACAGATACTAAATGACTAATAACAAATGACAAATGATAGATAATAAAAAGCAATTTAAAAACAATATTTGACATTTGACGTATGACATTTGATATTTGAAAATTGGCAATTGATAGTTGACATTTAAGATTTGACATTTCTCACATAACATTTGACCGACATTTGTTATTATACATTTGACTCTTGACAGTTGGTATTTGACAGTTGGTATTTGACAAATGACATTTAACATTTAAAAACTGATATTTATCACTTAACTGATATTTGACATTTCACTTTTGACTTATAATTCACATTAGATATTTCACATTTAGCATTTAACATCTGACAATTGTCAATTCACCATTTACATTTGATATTTGACATTTGAAATATGACGTTTGATATTTAAAGATTGTCATTTAACATTTTGTATTTTACCATTTGTCAATTGTCAATTGACCATTCACATTTGATATTTAAAAATTGGCAATTGACAGTTGACATATAAAATTTGACATGTGACACTTCACATTTGACTTTTAACTCATATTAGATATTTGACATTTCACATATCACATTTAGCATTTAACATCTAACAATTGTCATTTGATATTTGACATTTGAAATATGGCGATTTGATACTTAAAAATTGTCATTTAACATTTTGCATTTTACCATTTGACAATTGTCAATTGACCATTCACATTATATATTTAAAAATTAGCAATTGACAGTTGGCATATAAAATTTGACATTGGACATTTTACATTTGACTTTTAATTCACTTTAGATATTTGACATTTCACATATGACATTTAGCATATTGACTGTTTACATTTGATATATGACATTTGAAATATGACGTTTGATATTTAAAGATTGACATTTAACATTTTGCACTTACCATTTGACCTTTGTCAATTTACAGAATATAAATTATAAATGGCAGATGACAATTGTATAAATAACATATTTGATGTTAATATAACTGTAGAGAAAAAATAGTATCATTTTAATTTTAGTAAAGGGCAAAGTTATAAAAATAATATCTTTGGCTTTAGAAGCAAACAGTTTGTAGGTTTGGATGTTGACACATGGCAGAGGGCAGATTGTAAAAGAAGTTAATACATAAAAAAAAACAAAAACACAGAAAAAATGAGAAATATTGTTGATTTTGGTATAGAAATATAAAATCAAATGTTTAGGGGGAAATCATAATTAAATTGATTCTGACTGAAAATTTTAAAATACATTCTTGTAAGCATTGTACGATTACTACAGATGACAGATATTCACATATTACATGACAGATGACAGATTTCATATGACAGATGACAGATGATAAAATACATATGACTGCAACTCTTAATATATGATATATGACAAACAACAGACGACAGATTAGAGATTAGAAATGTCAGTTGACAGATGACAGCTGAGAGATTACAGATGACAGAGGATAGATGATAGATGTCAGATGTCAGATGTCAGATGTCAGATGACAGATGACACATGACAGATGACAGATGACAGATGACAGATGACAGATGACAGATGACAGATAGCAAATGATAAATGCCATATGACAGATAATAAGCAACAGATGACAAATGGCAAATAACAAATGTCAAATGATAAATGTCTGGTATCAGATGACAAAAGACAGATATATATACCATACATGAAAGACAGAAAGATAAAAAGTTATTTATTATTAACATGATATTTTTTTCAGAAAAATAAATAATAAATACAAGATGAAAGTTGAGAGATAAAAATAATACATCAGAGTTCTCAGATGGACAAATGAAAATACAAAATCAGAAGGCAGTTGACAGTTGATTAATGACAGATAGCAAATGAAAAATGTCACAACAATAGCCAACAGGTGAAAAATGGTGAATGCCATATGATAAATGACAAATGACATCAAACAAATGGCAAATGTCATTGACATATAATAGATGGCAGATGGCAAACAACAGACACCATATAAAAGATGACAAAACACACATGCCTTATGCCAGGCACCATATGACAAACGACATATGTCAGTACATTACAATATTAATACGATATTTGCTGGGGAAAAATAGATAATTAATACATGATGAAAATAGTTAGATAAAAATGACAGATGAGAGTTGCCAGATAACAAATTATAATACCAAACTAAAAGACAGATGACAGATGGCGGATCAAAAATAACTTATGATAAAAAATTATTGGCGACTCATGACATATGACAAAAAAAGGACGACATTTGAGACATGAAAAATGACAATTGACAGATGGCAGATATTATTAATGATAAATGATTTATTATTAATACTAATGTAAATCAAAATAGTGGTCAATATTAATAATTTAATTAAACATTGCAAAATTGCATCAAGCGACTTAAAACAATTCTAAAAGTATTATCACTGCAGGAATTAACTTGAAACTTGTCAAGTACATACAGAAAGAAGATAGCTTTAATATAATATAAAACAGTCGATGTAATCTCACGGAAAACAAAATGACAGCACTTCGAAAAATTTTAAAATACATCAAGCGAGACTTAATAAAATTCTAAAAGTTGTATTACTACATGTATTGACTCGAAACTTCTTAAATACATACAGTAAGAACGTAGCTTTATTTTTTTTTATAAAACAATCGAGATATGCTGACGGAAAACAAAATGGAAGCACCTAAAACTAAAATTGGAAAAAAATGCATCAAGCGACTTCTAAAAGTTTTATCACTTCTGGAATTGATTTCAAACTTCTTAGAATTATGCGAAAAGAATGTAGCTTTAATATACTATAAAATAATCGACGTACGCTAACAGAAAATAAAATGGCAGCACTTACAACTGAAATTGGAAAAATTGCAGTAAGCAACTAAAAAAGTTCTAAAAAATTTATCACTGACAGATGGAAGATGACAATTGACAGATGACAAATGACAAATGTCTTATGTCAGGTATGATGATGACAATGACAAATGAAAATCGTAAATGATAAATAACATATTACAGATAATAGATAGTAGATGATGGACAGTTGACAACATAAGAAAGATGAAAAATTACAGATAACAAATACAGTTGGCAGACGATATGTGACAAAAAGGACGACAAATAAGACGTGAGAAATGACAGTTGACAGTTGTCAGACTTTATAAATGATAAATGATGCATTATTAAAACTAATGAATATGAAAATAGTCGTCAATAAAATAGTGCCAAAGAAAAAGCGACAGAAATGTATTCAATTGTTTTAGAAACAAATATATATATATATATATATATATATATATATATATATATATATATATATATATATATATATTATATATATTGTTATCAAGCCAATTGTATTTTTACTTTTTAGGAATAGAACTCAGACGAAAGTTAAGAGATAAAAATGATAGTTGATAATTATCAGATCACAAATGACAATACAAAATCACAAGACAGATGGCAAATAGCAAATGATAAATGACATATGACAGATAACAACCAACAGATGACAAATGACATATGATGACAAACAAAAGACAACGTATGAAAAATGACAAATAACAGACGACAGATGGTAGATCACAAATAACATATGATAAATGATATACGACAGGTACCTCATATCATATGGTATATGATAAATAACAAACGACAGATAAGAGATGAGAAATGACAGTTGACAGATGACAGAAATTATAGATAGCAAATAAAGTTTTATTTAATTGTTATAAAAATTGTACTAAATATTTTAGACACAAATTTGTTTATTTAAAATTTATTGAGAGAGTCGATTTAATTGCAATCAAGGAAATAATTGTTTAACTACCTAGAAATCTGTAAAACGAAAAACAGACGACAAATACAAAATGACTAATAATAAATGACACATGATAGATCATAAAAAAGCAAATGGGATATATTAGCTGTCAAATGTCAGAAAATAGATTACAGAACATTAAAGACAAAAGATAGATGACATATTTATTTATTTATTCATGGGTAATACCATTGTATAATGTTTACAGAAGATTAAAAATATAATAACAATACACAAACAAATTCATACTAAAAGTAAAGAAATAAAATAATTTTACAACGATCAAAAATTTTGATTTTAAAATTTGATATTTGACACTTAAACTGACATCTCACATTTGGCATTTAACATCTGACAATTGTCAATTGACAATTTAAATAGAATATTTGACATTTGACGTATGACATTTCATATTTAAAAATTGGCAATTGACAGTTGATATATAAAATTTGAGATTCAGTCACTTCACATGTGACTTTTAATTCACATTAGATATTTGACATATGACATTTCACATATGACATTTAGCATTTAACATCTGACAATTGTCAATTGACTATTTACATTTGATATTTGACATTTAAAATATGACATTTAATATTTAAAGATTGACGTTTAACATTTACCATTTGATAATTGTCAATTGACTATACACATTTGATATTTAAAAATTGGCAATTGACAATTTATATATAGAATTTGACATTCGACATTTCATATGTGACTTTTAATTCACATTAGACATATTGCATTAAGCATTAACATCTGACGATTGTCAATTGACCATTTACATTTAATATTTGACATTTAAAATATGACATTTAATATTTAAAGATTGACGTTTAACATTTTGTATTTTACCATTTGATAATTGTCAATTGACAATACACATTTGATATTTAAAAATTGGCAATTGACAGTTTATATATAAAATTTGACATTCAAAATTTAACATTTGACTTTTAATTCACATTATGCATATTGCATTTAGCATTAACATCTGACAATTGTCAATTGAACATTTACATTTGATATTTGACATTTGAAATATGGCGATTTGATATTTAAAGATTGACATTTAACATTTTGCATTTACTATTTGACAATTGTTAATTGACAATTCACATTTTATATTTAAAAATTGGCAATTGACAGATGACATATAAAATTTGACATTTGACTTTTAATTAACATTAGATATTTGACATTTGACTTTTCACATATGACATTTAGCATTTAACATTTTGCATTTATCATTTGACAATTGTCAATTGACCATTCACATTTGATATATAAAAATTGGCAATTGACAGTTGACATATAAAATTTGACATTTGACTTTTAATTCACATTAGATATTTGACATTTGACATTTCACATACGACATTTAGCATTTAACATCTGACAATTGTCAATTGACTATTTACATTTGATATTTGACATTTGAAATATGACGTTTGATATTTAAAGATTGGCATTTAACATTTTCCATTTACCATTTGCCAATTGTCAATTGACCATCCACATTTGATATTTAAAAATTGGCAATTGACAGTTGACATATAAAATTTGACATTTGACATTTCAAATGTGACTTCCACATTAGATATGACATTTTACATTTCACATATGACATTTTGCATTTACCATTTGATAATTGCCAATTGACCATTCACATTTTGTATTGAAAAATTGGCAATTGACAGTTGACATATAAAATTTGACATTTGACATTTCACTTTTGACTTATAATTTCACATTTGAAATATGATGTTTGATATTTAAAGATTGACATTTAACATTTTGCATTTATCATTTGACAATTGTCAATTGACCATACACATTTGATATTTAAAAATTGGCAATCGACAGTTGACATATAAAATTTGACATTCACGTGTGACTTTTAAATCACATTATATATTTGACATATGACATTTCACATATGACATTTACCATTTAACATCTGACAACTGTCAATTGACTATTTACATTTCATATTTGACATTTGAAATACGACATTTGATTTTTAAAGATTGACATTTAACATTTTGCATTTATTATTTGACAATTGTCACTTGACCATTCACATTTGATATTTAAAAATTGGCAATTGTCAGTTGACATATAAAATTTGACATTTAACATTTCACATTTGACTTTTAATTCACATTATATATTTGACATTTGACATTTCACATATGACATTTAGCATTTAACATCTGAAAATTGTCAATTGACTATTTACATTTGATATTTGACATTTGAAATATGACTTTTGATATTTAAAGATTGACATTTAATATTTTGCATTTACCATTTGACAATTGTCAATTGACCATTCACATTTGATATTTAAAAATTGGCAATCGACAGTTGACATATAAAATTTGACATTCAGTCACTTCACATGTGACTTTTAATGTACATTAGATATTTGTCATTTGACATTTCATATATGACATTTAGCATTTAACATCTGACAACTGTCAATTGATAATTTACATTTGAAATATGACGTTTGATATATAAAGATAGACGTTTAATATTTTGCATTTACAATTTGACAATTGTAAATTGACCATTCACATTTGATATTTAAAAATTGGCAATTAACAGTTGACATATAAAATTTGACATTTGACTTTTAATTCACATTAGATATTTGACATTTGACTTTTTACATATGGCATTTAGCATATAACATCTGACAATTGTCAATTGACTATTTACATTTGATATTTCACATTTGAAATATGACGTTTGACATTTAAAAATTTTCATTTAACATTTTGCATTTTACCATTTCACAATTGCCAATTGACCATTTACATTTTGTATTTAAAAATTGGCAATTAACAGTTGACATATAAAATTTGACATTCGACATTTCACATTTGACTTATAATTCACATTAGATATTTGACATTTCACATATCACATTTAGCATTTAACATCTGACAATTGTCAATTGACTATTTACATTTGATATTTGATATTTGAAATATGGCGATTTGATATTTAAAGATTGACATTTAACATTTTGCATTTTACCATTTGACAATTGTCAATTGACCATTCACATTTGATATTTAAAAATTGGCAATTAACAATTGACATATAAAATTTGACATTTCACATTTCACATGTGACCTTCAATGCACATTAGATATTTGATGCATTTGACAGTTCACATATGACATTTAGCTTTTAACATCTGACAATTGTCAATTGACTATGTACATTTGATATTTTACATTTGAAAAATTACATTTGATTTTTAAAGGTTGACATTTAACATTTTGCATTTACCATTTGACAATTGTCAATTGACCATTCGCATTTGATATTTAATGAGAGGTATTATGTGTCAGATTCCAGCTTACAGAATATAAATTATAAATGTCAGATGACAATTGTATAAATAACATATTTGATGTTAATATAACTGTAGAGAAAAAATAGTATCATTTTAGTTTTAGTAAAGGGCAAAGTTATAAAAGTAATATCTTTGGCTTTAGAAGCAAACAGTTTGTAGGTTAGGATGTTGACACATGGCATAGGGCAGATTGTAAAAGACGTTAAACACAGAAAAAATGAGAAATATTCTTGAGTTTGGTATAGAAATATAAAATCAAATGTTTAGGGGGAAAACATAATTAAATTGATTTTGACTGAAAATTTTAAGATACATTCTTGTAAGCATTGTACGATTACTACAGATGACTTTTGACAGATGACAGATATTCACATATTACATGACAGATGACAGATAACATATGATAAAATATATATGACTGCAACTCTTAATATATGATATATGACAAACAACAGACGACAGATTAAAGATTAGAAATGGCAGTTGACAGATGACAGCTGAGAGATTACAGATGACAGAGGATAGATGATAGATGACAGATGACAGATGACAGATGACAGATGACAGATGACAGATGACAGATGACAGATGACAGATGACAGATGACATATGGCAGATAATAGTTGACAGTGGAGAGATAACAAATGACAGTTGACAGATGGCAGATGACAGATGATAGATGACAAACAACAGATGACAGATGATACAGGTGGTAAGTGACAAATGATAGATGACAGATTACTAAAGACTTATGATAAAGATAAGATATGTTGAAGTTGTTATGACTTGGAAATTTTCAAAAATATTATATATTAAAATCCATTTGCATCTTTTATTATAAACGAAAGATATTTTACAATCATCGTAAGTAAGATGCAAGGAACTAAAAAAAACAGAAACGGAATAAGGATATATATAAAAGATGCGCATATAAATAATAATAAACCGAGGATAGGATTTTTATTAGAAATCACGGGATCACGCCGATTGATTGATGAAGATGGAACCTGCGAAGCGCATTTCCCCCATTCTGCACAACCCCCCTCCTCTCATTCTGAACGTGTGGTGGGGTGGGGGCCACAGGTTAACGACAATTTATTTGCATGGGAGTTATAATAACAAATGGGCTGCGTGGGATGAATGAATATGCGTGAGCGGAAAGTGCAAAATGTAGTTTCGGACATAAATAAACCCGCAGCTGACAATCCTCAATTCTCAAGTGATGCACGGCCGGTCCATAGGATTAAACGCGGCCCCTGAATACCCAATCATAATTACACCCCCATCACCATCCCCTCTAGACGATTAGGAACGCCACTCCGGCTCACCAATTATTCATCCGGTTTGTAACTGGATGTTGATCAATCATCTTTCGCGATTCCGCTGTCCGCATGATTACGTTTCCGCTATTATCACACGGAACGTAAAGAAATATTATTTTAATGGACCGCATGAGGGGTGGAGGAGGGTCAATTACAACGCAGATACATCCATATAAAGAAGCAAATTGTGGATGACTAATTGATTCGTTATTTGAGTAACTGTAATACTTTTAAATCGTCGAAATGAAATGTTTATTTTACTCCCAAGCCTTTAATCACTAGTTTGTGTGCCGATGAATGCTTCTCATTCCCCGTTACGTATTAGAACTCTTTTCACGAGCCATCCCATAAGTAAATAATATGATTAATCCATCAATGACTAGGCTTTCGCTCCTCGTCCCAAAGCGACAAATTGCAATCGATGAGTTGCCTGGACTAAATAGATTATATACTTATTTTATATATATATATATATATATATATATAATATCAGTAACATTATTAGACAGAATGGTATTTAACGTCTATTATAGTTTGAATCATCAAATTTCAATTTCCACACCACCGTCGATAACATGACGTCCGTTCCCCTTATAATTTTAATCGTTCGAGTAATTACTGGATGATTTCCAGTGGGTTGCAATCTGTGGGGACTGGGGGAAAATTGGGGAAAACGATCGCCCTTCCCACTGCAAAAGCCTTTCATTCACCGCAATATTGAAGCCGATTCCGCGCGCAAACGTTTTTAAAGCGCGCCGGGAAATAATTCATGTAATTAGCGTGTTAATTATCCGATGTTGAATTTAAATAGCGATTTATCGGTCGTATCATGGCGAATTAACGAATTTTGACAACGCTTATTACACGTACGTTAACAATGCGGAAGAGTGGGCGCCGTTCGTAGAGTTGAATGTATATGCAAATATCGAATGATGTAATTCGAGCTGTAATTATGAAAATATTCGAGCGTAAAATTTTCTACAAATTGATGGAAATAAAATTGTAGCTTTTGAAAGCAATCCTACTTAGAATAACCTTGAAATTTTCAACGTTTATTCTTAATGAGTATATTTTTAATATTTTGTAGAAATATTTCATGAGAAATAACTGTAAACAAAATTGTGAGTCTTGAAACTGAAATTGTTTAAAATTAAAAATTGCAGATGGTGATTTTAATAATTGTAAAAACATAATCCTACTTGGAATGACCTTAAAATTTTCAACATTTATTCCTAATGAGTATATTTTTAATATTTTGTAGATATATTTAATGAGAAATATCTGTAAACAAAATTGTGTGTCTTTAAACTTGAATTGAATAAAATTGAAAATTGCAGATAGTAATTTAAAAAATTGTAAAAACGTAATCCTATTTTAAATGACCTTGAAATTTTCAATATTTAATTCCAATGAGTATATTTTTAATATTTTGTAGATATATTTAAAGAGAAATAACTGAGAACGAAATTGTGAGTCTTGAAACTTAAATTGAACAAAATTGAAAATTGCAGATAGTGATTTAAAAAACTGTAAAAACATAATCTTACTTTCAATGACCTTGAAATTTTCAAAACTTATTTTCAATGAGTATATTTTTAATATTTTGTAGAAATATTTCATGAGAAATATCTGTAAACAAAATTGTGAGTCTTGAAACTGAAATTGTTTAAAATTAAAAATTGCAGATGGTGATTTTAATAATTGTAAAAACATAATCCTACTTGGAACGACCTTGAAATTTTCAAGATTTATTTCCAATGAGTATATTTTTAATATTTTGTATAGATATATTTAATGAGAAATATCTGTAAACAAAATTGTAAGTCTTGAAACTTGAATTGTTTAAAATTAAAAATTGCAGATGCTGATTTAAAAAATTGTAAAAACGTAATCCTACTTAGAAAGACCTTGACATTTTCAACATTTATTCTTAATGAGTATATTTTTAATATTTTGTAGAAATATTTCATGAGAAATAAGTGTAAACGAAATTGTGGGTCTTGAAACTTGAATTGAATAAAATTGAAAATTGCAGGTGGTGATTTAAAAAAATTGTAAAAACGTAATCCTACTTAGAATTACCTTGAAATTTTTAAAGCTTATTTCCAATGAGTATATTTTTAATATTTTGTGAAAATATTTAATGAGAAATAACTGTAAACAAAATTGTGAGTCTTGAAACTTGAATTGAATAAAATTAAAAATTACCGATGGTGTTTTAAAAAATTGAATAAACGTAATCCTACATAGAATAACCTAGAAATTTTCAATATTTATTCTTAATGAGTATATTTTTAATATTTTGTAGAAAAATTTCATGAGAAAGAATTGTGAACAAAATTGTGAGTCTTGAAACTGAAATTTTTTAAAATTGAAAATTGCAGATGGTGATTTTAATAATTGTAAAAACATAATCCTACTTGCAATGACCTTGAAATTTTCAAAATTTATTCTTAATGAGTATATTTTTAATATTTTGTAGAAATATTTCATGAGAAATAACTGTGAACTAAATTGTGACTCTTGAAACTGGAATTGTTTAAAATTAAAAATTGCAGATGGTGATTTTAATAATTGTAAAAACATAATCGTACTTGGAATGACCTTGAAATTTTCAAAATTTATTCTTAATGAGTATATTTTTAATATTTTGTAGATATATTTAATGAGAAATAACTGTGAATTAAATTGTGAGTCTTGAAACTTGAATTGAATAAAATTGAAAATTACAGATGGTGTTTTAAAAATTTGAAAAAACGTAATCCTACTTAGAATGACCTTGAAAGTTTCAACATTTATTCTTAATTAGTATATTTTTAATATTTTGTAGAAATATTTCATGAGAAATAAGTGTAAACAAAATTGTGAGTCTTGAAACTGGAATTGTTTAAAATTAAATATTGTAGATGGTGATTTTAATAATTGTAAAAACGTAATCCTACTTTGAATAATCTTGAAATTTTCAACATTTATTTTTAATGAGTATATTTTTTATATTTTGTAGAAATATTTAATGAGAAATAAGTGTAAACGAAATTGTTAGTCTTGAAACTGAAATTGTTTAAATTTGAAAATTGCAGATGGTGATTTAAAAAATTTTAAAAACGTAATCCTACTTAGAACGACCTTGAAATTTTCAACATTTATTCTTAATGAGTATATTTTTAATATTTTGTAGAAATATTTCATGAGAAATAACTGTAAACAAAATTGTGAGCCTTGAAACTGAAATTTTTTAAAATTGAAAATTACAGATGCTGATTTAAACAATTGTAAAAACGTAATCCTATTTAGAATAACCTTGAAATTCTCAAGATTTATCCCTAATGAGTATAGTTTTAATATTTTGTAGAAATATTTCATGAGAAATAACTGTAAACAAAATTGTGAGTCTTGAAACTGAAATTGTTTAAAATTAAAAATTGCAGATGGTGATTTTAATAATTGTAAAAACATAATCCTACTTGGAATGACCTTGAAATTTTCAAGATTTATTTTCAATGAGTATATTTTTAATATTTTGTAGATATATTTAATGAGAAATATCTGTAAACAAAATTGTGAGTCTTGAAACTGGAATTGTTTAAAATTAAAAATTGCAGATGGTGATTTTAATAATTGTAAAAACATAATCCTACTTGGAACGACCTTGAAAATTTCAACATTTATTGTTAATGAGTATATTTTTAATATTTTGTAGATATATTTAATGAGAAATAAGTGTAAACTAAATTGTGAGTCTTTAAACTGAAATTGTTTTAAATTAGAAATTGCAGATGGTGATTTTAATAATTGTAAAAACATAATTCTACTTGGAATGACCTTTAAATTTTCAACATTTATTCCTAATGAGTATATTTTTAATATTTTGTAGAAATATTTCATGAGAAATAACTGTAAACAAAATTGTGAGTCTTGAAACTAAAATTGTTTAAAATTAAAAATTGCAGATGGTGATTTAAAAAATTGTAAAAACGTAATCCTACTTAGAATAACGTTGAAATTTTCAACATTTATTCTTAATGAGTATATTTTTAATATTTTGTAGAAATATTTCATGAGAAATAACTGTAAACAAAATTGTGAGTCTTGACACTGGAATTGTTTAAAATTAAAAATTGCAGATGGTGATTTAAAAAACTGTAAAAACGTAATACTACTTTAAATGACCTTGAAATTTTCAATATTTATTTCCAATGAGTATAGTTTTAATATTTTGTAAATATGTTTCATGAGAAATAAGTGTAAACGAAATTGTGAGTCTTGAAACTGAAATTGTTTAAAATTAAAAATTGCAGATGGTGTTTTTAATAATTGTAAAAACGTAATCCTACTTAGAAAGACCTTGACATTTTCAACATTTATTTTTAATGAGTATATTTTTAATATTTTGTAGAAATATTTCATGAGAAATAACTGTGAACAAAATTGTAAGTCTTGAAATTTGAATTGAATAAAATTGAAAATTACAGATGGTGTTTTAAAAATTTGGAAAAACGTAATCCTACTTGGGATGACCTTGAAATTTTCAACATTTATTTTCAATGAGTATATTTTTAATATTTTGTAGATACATTTAATGAGAAATATCTGTAAACAAAATTGTGTGTCTTGAAACTGGAATTGTTTAAAATTGAAAATTGCAGATGGTGATTTAAAAAATTGTAAAAACGTAATCCTACTTAGAAGGACCTTGAAATTTTCAATATTTGTTTCCAATGAGTATATTTTTAATATTTTGTAGAAATATTTCATGAGAAAGAATTGTGAACAAAATTGTGAGTCTTGAAATTGAAATCGTTTAAAATTAAAAATTTGCAGATGGTGATTTAAAAAAATTTAAAAACGTAATTCTACTTAGAACGACCTTCAAATTTTCAATATTTATTTCCAATGAGCATATTTTTAATATTTTGAAGAAATATTTCATGAGAAATATCTGTAAACAAAATTGTAAGTCTTGAAACTGGAATTGAATAAAATTGAAAATTGCAGATAGTGATTTAAAAAACTGTAAAAACGTAATCCTACTTTGAATGATCTTGAAATTGAACGAGAAATTTTTGTAAATTTCAAGCAAATAAAAAGACAATTAACAATCCAAGAATATTCTTGAATTTGAAAGAAAATAATAGTAAAGTTAATAACACATTTAAAAATAATCTACAAATTTGTAGTTTGCAAGAAAATTCTTTACGGCTTGAAAAGGAATATCTTCGAAAATTTCAAAAATTTATACTAGACATTTCTGGATAAATCAAAGCTGAACTATGATTTATGCAATTTGGAAAAACTCAAACAAATTTAAATGAAATTATTGAAAAAATGAACAATCTTTTAAATACATTCGAAAGAAAATATTCTAGGAATTCTTGAAAGTAATTTCTAGAAAATTAATTAATCTCATAATTAGAAAGATAAATTCTTGCAAGATTTTGAGAAACTAATGAAAATTATCAAGAAATGCTAAAAGAATTTAAAACTTTAAGTTCAGTACTTAATTTTATTTAACTTTCAATTGATACAAAATTATCTAGATAAGAAAAAGATACAGAAAAATTCTAAAACCATGGTTAAAAGTTACGTCATTGAACAAATTTGTTTCTATCTAAGAAATCTAAGAAAGAACATTTTAGAAAATATATAAACAATCTGAGAAAACAAATATTCTAAAAGTGGAAACATTTCAAAACTGCTAAGAGTTTTAGACACTTAAAAGAAAAACGCTGAGGAAATCTAAACACATGCAAAAATTCTACTAAAATTCTAAAAACTTTCTAAATATTGGTTTGCAATTTAGAACAGAAATTCCTCCATAATTCAAGAAATCTAAAAGGAACATTTTTGTAAAATGCAAGAAACTTCTAAAAAAATTATTGAATTAAAAATAATAATTTAAATTTAAAAAAATATACCATTAGCCGAAATGCTTAACAATTAAAAAATAATCCGACCCTTTGTAAAAACTACTTAAAAAAATTAGAATTTGATAATAATAAAAAGTAATAGTCTTAATAAGACTCATTTGTTGTAGATTTTACGAAAATAATTTCGTGTTTTTTCTAATTATTAATTAGAATTTGATTCTTTACGACTTTAAAATGAAATTATTGAGAAGCTCTATAAATCTATAGCGAAAATTTTGTGATAAACCTTCAAGAAAATGAATTTAAACATTTTTTTAATATTCTAGAAATATGAAAGACAAATTTCTTAGTCACATTCTTGTAATATTCCCAAAAATAATAAAGAAGTGTTGTTGAAATATAATTGCTAAAAGAATCTTTAAATAGTATTTTAAATGAGAAATTTCTAGAAGGTTCGAGAAATCTGGAAAAGAAGTTTCTTGAATTAAGAAGGATAATTTTTGAAAAATGATCGATCGAGAAATTTTTGGTAGATATAGAGAATTATCATAATATGTAAGAGAAATTGTATTAACTTATTTTATTATGTACACGAAAAAAAAAATGTTAAAAATTCTAAAACTAGTTGTTTAAATGATAAATATTAATGTTTAAAAAATTCATGAACTTGTTAGAAAATTATTAATAATTCGATAAAATAGAGAAAAATTATATTACCCTGATTAAAATTATGCCATTAAGAAATTATTTCTGAAAATTTTATGAGGAAAGAGGTATAATTTAATCTTAAAGAAATTTCTCATTTATTATTGCAATTTTAGAACTTTTCAGCACTTTTTCTTGTATTATTTTGGAAAACTTTAAAAGAATTTGCTTTAGAGATTTCACTTTTATATTTCTGGAGTATAAAAAAACATACTTTTGAGAATTCAGAATTTTCTAGAAGATTTAGCATTCTATCCTATAGATTTTTAAAATTTCTCAATAATTTCTTCCCAAAGTCGCAATTTTTGGGAATCTTTTAGAAACATATAAATTTCTAAAATAAAATAAGAACAATTAATTTAAAATATTCTAAAAATTGAAACATTTCAAGTAATGAAAAAATTGCTTCAGAGTTTTGGACGTAAATTCTGGCATTTAGAAGAGAAACGCTAAAAATATCTACATATAACAAAATATTGCTAAAAATTCAAGAATCTGTCAAGAAATTTGTTTGCATTTTAGAACAGAAATTCCACAATAATTAAAGATATCTAAAATAGAAATTTCTAAAAAATGTAGAAACGTCCAAGAAAATTTTAGAATTTAAAATAAAAATGATCAAAATAGTTTAAGAAAATATATCAAGAGAATACGTGCTTAAAAATTCTATAAAGAATTCCGAGATTCCTGAAAATTTAAGAATTTTTTTCTTTGCGACTTTACAAGGAAATTATTGAGAAATTCTAAAAATCTATAGGAGAAGTTTCTGATAAACCTCTAAGAATATTCTGAATTTAGAGATACAAGTGACAGATGACAGATAACAGATTACAGATGGCAAATGGCAGATGATAGATGAAAAATGTCAGATAACAGATGACAGGTGACAATGACAGGTGACAAATGACAGGTGACAAATGACAGGTGACAGGTGACAAATGACAGGTGACAAATGACAGGTGACAAATGACAGGTGACAAATGACAGGTGACAAAGGACAGGTGACAAATGACAGGTGAAAAATGACAGTTGACAAATGACAGGTGACAAATGAGAGATGATAAATGACAGAAGATAGATTACAGATAACAAATGATAGATGACAGATGAAAAATGAAATCTGAGACAGAACTTTCTAAACTAATGTATAAAACTTCTAAGAAAAATGCACTGAAAATATTCTAAAAATAGAAACATTTCAAGAATCGAAAAAATCTGCTTTAGAGTTTTGGACGTAAGTTCTGACATTTAGAAGATAAAAAAGATCAAAAAAAATCTAGATACAAGAAAACATTTCTAAAAATAAATCCAAGAATTTTTCAAGAAACTTGTTTGTTATTTAGTACACAATTAAAGAAATCTAAATCAGAACTTTTGAATAATTCAAGAAACGTCAAAATCAATTTAAAATTTTTTAATTTAAATGATTGAGAGAATTTAAGAAACTATATCGATAAATACATGCAAATTGTAAAAAATGAGAATTTAAAAAAATTAAATAATAAATCGTTTTGCATTTTAAAATAAAATTAATGAGAAATTCTAAAAATCTTTAAAAAAAATTCTGAAAACTGGAAAACTAGAGAAAACTTTCTTAATAATTACGACGAATTATTGTTTAATTCTCAGAAAAAAAAAAAAATAATTGTTGTTGAAAAAGAAGTGCTGAGAAGTTCTAAAATTAGAAACTTAAATAAAAAATTTAATCTAAAAAAATAATTTCAAGAAATTCAAGAAACGTCTAAAAAAATTTCAGAATTTTCTATTTAAAAAAATTTAAAAATTCTAAAAAAGAAAAATATATGACATTTTGTTAAATGGTTAAAAATATAGGAATTTGATTCTTTGCGACTTTTAAAAGAAATTTTTGAGAAATTCTAAACATCTATAGTAGAAATTTCTCCAAGAAATTCCTCGAATATTAAAAAGAATTTTCTTTCTAAAATAAGAAACTTGAATGAGAAATTTAACCTAAAACAGAAATGTTGAGAAAAATTCAAGAACCATAAGAGAAAATTTTAGAATTTTCTATAAGAGATCAAAAGAATTTAAGAAAATATATCAATGGAAAACACGCTTAAGAATTGTAAAATTAAATTTCTGACAATTTGAAAAATATGCCCGAAAATGTACGAATTTGATTCTTTGCCACGTTGAAACGAAATCATTGAGAAATTCTATAAATATTTAGAAAAATTTCTCACAAATCTTCAATAAAATTTTGAATTTAAAAGAAGTTTCTCTGTAATATTAAAAAAAAACTTTCATAAACTAGAATTAAATTCTCATCGAAAAAATGAAAAAAATTAGGAAACATTTCTAGAAAGTTTAAGAAATCTAGAAAAAAATATCTGACCTACCCACTCTACATATACAATAATACAAAATACAATTCTCGACTTTAATCCCTCGTTAACAGTCATATCAAAATTGTTATATTTCCTAGAAAACTAAAGCAGTAACAGTGGTTTAAGTTTAAATGTATATGCAGGGTGGGTGGGTGGCACCTATCCCATGCTCCAATTACAAAAGCATGGACTGCTGATTTACTGAATTAATTTTAAATGATAAGAAAGGTTGTGAAAAGTGTATTTATAGCGTCAGTAATATTGTTGGTAAAATGTCTTTTTAAAAATCTATGTTGATAATGAAATAAATGGAGGATATGATAGTAGCCACCCACACACACACTTCATATACATTGAAATTTTTAGTGTGTAGCTTCGTAGATCAATCAAAACTTTTCCAACATTATTTAATAAAAAAATGGCGTCGATGGAAACTAAGGTTTGATGGATGAAATCCAACTTTTTTCGCAGAAACACCTCCATAGATTCCACATTAATAGAAAAATATTAATGAAACTATGCCAGCACAGTAATAATTAGTGTTGTTTCATAAATTTGCAATCAAAATTGTTCCAACGTTATTACATAACAAAAATGGCGTCGATGGAAACTAAACTTTCATAAACAAAATCATACTTTTTCGCAGAAACACCTCTATAAATTTCACGTTAATAGAAACAAATGAATAAAACTGTGCCAGCAAATTATTAATGTATGTAGCTTTGTAGATTATCAATCAAACATTTTCCAACATTATTTAATAAAAAATGGCGTCGATTGTAACTAAACGTTGGTGAATGAAATCCAACTTTTTCACAGAAACACCTCCCTAGATTCCACTGTAATAAAGACATATTAATAAAACTATTCCAACATAGTAATAATTGGTGTAGTTTCATAGATTAGCAATCAAAATTGTTCCAACGTTATTAAATAAAAAATGGCGTCGATGGAAACTAAACTTTAAGAAACGAAATCGTACTTTTTCACAGAAACACCTCCGCAGCTTTGACGTTAATAGAAACAAATGAATAAAACTGTGCGAGGAAATTAATAATTAATGTAGCTTTGTAGATCATCAATCAAATGTTTCCAACAATATTTAATAAAAAAATGGCGTCGATGGAAACTAAGGTTCGATGAATGAAATCCAACTTTTTCGCAGAAACACTTCCGCAGATTCCACATAATTAGAAACAAATCAATGAAACTATTCCAGCACAGTAATAATTAGTCTAGTTTCAAGAATTTGCAATCAAAATTATTACAACGTTATTAAATATAAAATGGCGTTGATGTAAACTAAAATTTTATAAACGAAATCGTAATTTTTCTTAGAAACACCTCCATAGATTTCACGTTAACAGAAACAAAATAATAAAACTGTGCCAGCAAATTAATAATTAATGTAGCTTTATAGATTATCAATCAAATTGTTTCCAACATTATTTAATAAAAAATGGCGTCGATGGAAACTAAGGTTTGATGAATGAAATTCAACTTTTTCACAGAAACACCTCTGCAGATTCCACATTAATAGAAACAAATTAATAAAACTATTCCAGCACAGTCATAATTAGTCTAGTTTCATAGATTTGCAATCAAAATTATTCCAACGTTTAAAATAAAAAAAAATGGCGTCGATGAAAAACTAAGCTCTGATGAATGAAATCCAACTTTTTCGCCAGTTTTGTAATGACGTTAAGAGATTTCGTAAAGCACGTTTGTAGAACTTGTGACAGATGACAGATGACAGGTGACAGGTGACATATGGCAGGTGCTAGATAACATATGACAGTTGACAAATGAGAGAAGGATAGTAAAATAGACATAACTTAAACTAACTAAATATTAATCAAACGTATTTTTGAATTTTAATTTATTTATGGAATCGCTATTTACAAAATATTTAAATTTAGTTCAGTTTCTGACTGGGTGGCTAAATAACAAATTCTTTAATACATCGAACCTAAGGAAATTTGATGATAAGTCAATCCTTTCCATTTATCAACAATTTCCTTTATTGATGAAAAATGAACCCAAAGAGCGCGTGTCCCATCTGGTTCTCGAGCCATTTATTCCCTTAGGGTGTTAATGGCGACTTTGACTTCATATATTAATATATTATGATACTAGGCTTGGATATGTGGTGGGCCTCTTCTTTCGTCGAAAAATAAATTCTCTATGTACTTTTTTCCAGGTTTTTCTTCAATTCGCCCTCCTGTTGATATACACTGATTTTAATAATTACTGGATTAACCAGTAAATTAGTTAGATATTGGGCTAAAGATTACCCACCCATCTGACGTATATATTTCTATTTTTAGTAGGAATTTCCTGATTAGTTTCCAGTAAAACAAACAAGCAATTTTACTTGTGATTAAAGATTCAAAAACGGATTTTTGATTGAAATATTAAATTATATATGTAGGGTGGGTGGGTGGCCACTATTCGACCCTCCAATTACTTTAACATAAACCAGGGTTTTTAAAATAATGTTTTTAAACATGTCAACATAAATTAACCTATGTTGATTTTATTTAATATAATTTTACTCAACATTTAAAACCTTGTGTCTAATCCATTGATTGGATTGTGGGCAGAGGACACCCACCCACCCTACATATACATATTTACTCTAGCTACAACTCTAGTTTTGTTTTTAGTAAGTCAAACATCAAAGATTGAAGTTGATAAAAGATTAATTAAAAATTATAATTTTGTTACTGGGTAAATTACGTTATTAAAGTGGGTGACTTCTAATCCACTCTTCAATTACAATAATTTAATATTAAAAATCTATTTACTATAATAATTAAAGGATGAATAAGTGAAATCCTATGGTTATCTGATTAGATTTTGAGTTGGTGGCCACCCACTCGTTCTAGAAATAAATTATTACCTCAGTTAAAATTTATTTATTAGTTTTGAACAACACTAACAAATATTTTACTTGTGATTACGGGTTTAAAAACAGTGTTTTAATGGGAATTCAATTTTATATGTAGGGTGGGTGGGTGGCCTCTATTTAACCTCTGATAGCAATAACACGAACGAAGATTTCTTGAAAAATATTTCTAAATAGATCAACATGAAAAATAAAATGTAGAATTCTTACGCGTGATCAATTGATTGGATTGTGGGATAGAGGCCACCCACCCACCCTACATATACATATTTACTTCACTACAAACCCTCGTTAGGTTTTGAGTAACACAAACATCACAGAATGATGAATAAATGATAAAAGATTAATTAAAAATCATGATTTTCATATTGAAGAAATTACATTATTAAAGTGGCTTCTAATCCATTCTCTAATTACATTAATGTTAAAAATATATTTACTATGATGATTAATGGATAAATAAGTAAAATCGTCGCCTATAATTATCTGATTAGATTTTGAGTTGGTGGCCACCCACTCACGTCACAAATAAATTATTACCTCAGTTAAAATTTATTCATCAATTTCGAACAACACTAACAAATATTTTACTTTTGATTACGGGTTTAAAAACAGTGCTTTGATGGAAATTAAATTGTATATATGTAGGGTGGGTGGGTGGCCTCTATTTAACCTCCAAAAGCAATAACACGAACGAAGATTTCTTGAATAATATTTCTAAATAGATCAACATGAAAAATAAAATGTAGAATTCTTACGCGTGATCAATTGATTGGATTGTGGGATAGAGGCCACCCACCCACCCTACATATACATATTTACTTCACTACAAACCCTCGTTAGGTTTTCAGTAACACAAACATCACAGAATTATGAATAAATGATAGTAGATTAATTAAAAATAATGATTTTGGTATTGAAGAAATTACATTATTAAAGTGGGTGGCTTCTAATCCATTCTCCTATTACATTAATGTTAAAAATCTATTTACTATGATGATTAATGCATAAATAAGTACAATCCTTGCCTATCATTATCTTATTAGATTTTGAGTTAGTGGCCACCCACTCACGCTACAAATAAATTATTACCTCAGTTAAAATTTGTTGATTAGTTTAGAACAACACTAACAAATATTTTACTTTTGATTGCGTGTTCAAAAACAGTGTTTTGACGGGAATATTAAATTGTATATGTAGGGTGGGTGGGTGGCCTCTATTTAACCTCCAAAAGCAATAACACGAACGAAGATTTCTTTAATAATATTTCTAAATGGATTAGCATGAAAAATAGAATGTAGAACCCTTGCGCGTGATCAATTTATTGGATTGTGGGATAGAGGCCACCCACCCGCCCTACATATACATATTTACTTCACTACAAACCCTCGTTAAGTTTGAAGTAACACAAACGTTACAGAATGATGAATGAATGATAAAATATTAATTAAAAATCATGATTTGGGTACGGAGGAAATTACATTATTAAAGTGGGTGGTTTGTAATTCAATCTGCAATAATTATAATTCCATGTAGGGTTATAATATCAAAAATGTATTTACTAAATATATGAATTAACATAAGCTGGTGTTAATTTGTTAGATTGTGGCCACCCACCTATGCTACAAATATAAAGTATTACTTTACTTACAATTATTTGATTTAATTTACAGCAACACAATTAATAGATTTATTATTGATTGTTGGTTTAAAAATAAAGTGTTTTGATGTGAATTAAATTTTATATGTAGGGTGGGTGGGTGGCCTCTAATCCACCCTCCAGTTACTATAGCACAAACGTAAGTTTTACAAATAAAATTCCTAAAGATATTAATCATAAATTAATCTGTGTTGAATTTGTTTAATATAATGTAAATTAAATTCAAAAATATTTGTGCGTAATCCAGATTGCAAATGACAGATGACATATAACAGATTATAGATGACAGATTATAGATGACAGATGACAGATGACAGATGACAGATGACAGATGAAAGATGACAGATTACACTAAACAAATGATATGTGACAAATGACAAATGGCAGATAACAGATGACAGATGATAGATAACAGATGACAGATGACAGGTGACAGATGACAGATGACAAATGACAAATGACAGATGACAGATGACAGATGACAGATGACAGATAACAGATGACAGATTACAGTAAACATATGATAGGTGACAAATGACAAATGACATATAACAGATGATATACATTGTTAACAAAATATATACATATAATACAAATAGTTAAAACATTTGAACCAGTCAACTCGCTTGTTACTGATTGGAGGGTGGAAAATGGTTTTAAATCTAAGAACACATTTTCATTCAGGTTAATTTCCCGCAAAAAAGTTTACATTAAAATCGGTACTCGTGTACGAATTCCCCCTGTCAGGTCTTTTATAATTTTTGCGGGGACGCATTACGAAATTTGGCGGTGGATTTCTATTACGTCGTAAGATGAGGAGAGAAGGAGGGCTTTTAAGATGAGTGCGTGCCCACTCTAGAAGAGAGCCAGATTTTAATAAAACCTCCGCCTGCGGCATGATGGCCCTGCGGCGGGGGTTGAGATGATGGCGAGGCAGAGGGGTGTGGACGCCACCGGATGGGCAGTATCCCCAATTCGCTCACAACTTTAATTTACTTATGGAAATATTTTTAATTCCACTCATTTCACAGGACCGCACAACTTCCGAACATCCCTTCGACGTTCTTAAATAATTAAACATTTTAAACCGATAGCCTCCACACTACCACCAACAAATTCTTTATTGAAATTTATTTAAGCCACCAACGATTATTATTATTATTATATAATAAGTCTATTGAAATTTATTGATAAGATATTAATCATCGATATAAAAGCGTTAAAAGGATTAAAATTTTTACAACGTTCGAACTTTTATATATATCTCGTATTTGGTCATATTTTCTTGGGCAGTAAACCGATAAAGCTGCTTTGAGCGATATCGGGGAGAAATATGGCGCGGCGATAAAATCGTGCGTATGACAAGATATAAACAGATAATTTATTAATGCCCCGGAGAAGAGCCATCGTGTGTATTGATAAAAGCGGAAACGGAATCGATACACATCGTGCATGTATGCTCTATTTGGGGAGGGGATAATGGCTTCTGGGTGTAAAATGCGTTTAGAAGAAATTCGTGTATCGACATGTGTTATTCACAGCCACCTACACACACACACATGAAGCCATTCCCGTCCATTTGAGTCTGACCCCGGATGCATAATTCATGAAATATTACCATGAACTACTTCAAATTTTCAAAGTGAACATAAATATATAACACGGATGGCGCACAGGAACAGGAACGGTGGAAAAGGAAGGAGCGGAAAGTTGCTATCCGACACACAAAAAAAACGTCGTTGCCTATGTAAATCTAAGATTAAAACTTTGACTATAATAAATGTAAGAAAGAAAACATCAATATCTTTTACAAGATTATAAATCGTATGCAATTTAATATGCGTAAAAGCGTAGATATGGTTGCATACTTTAACGTGACATAAATTTAATGTTTTTCTTCATATGTGTACATAACACGCGTTCCCCTAAAGCAATTGTTCCATCCTTCAGGCTTCAGTGGACACGAGACGTAATAAACATGTCAAGACGGAACGCAAAATAAACGCGTTTAGTATGATTGCAAAGAAAAATACACAAAGCTAATAAAAGTCACTTTGAAAACCCCACCGTTACCCTCTCTCACTACTGTCCGTTTTACAGCCTGTATTCATCTTAGTTAAACACACCTTTATGATAAAATTACGGCGTTGCCTTTATCGCAGTCGGAATTGAATGAAAGTGGAAGACGTGCTCTGTCTTTTTACACCGTCTCCGCATAACGCTAAACTATTCTTTATGTCCTAACAGTAGCTTCTTTTCTAAATAAAAAAATAGAAAAAAACTAAAGTCATTCTTGTATTCAAAATGATTATCCTAATGCCAACATTTAACGATTAGTTAATTGAATAATAAAATGTATTAAAATCCTTAGTTTAGTTAATTTTCTACAACGTAAAAGACTTTAATACATTTTTATTATTATTAACGATTGTGAAATTAAATTACGCTTCATTAAATTAAGGCAGTTAATAAATTTTAAATTATGTTTATACGTAAATATTTAAAGATTTCCCCTAATTAATTCAGCTTTGAGAGTGAAGAGAGAGAGCTCAATTTTTGATGGCGGCATGTATTATTTCCTTTAATCATTGGATAAATTCTGGGAGTGATTTCTTGAAAGCCCTCGGGCAGATCAGGCCGTACACATTTATATTTACAATTTTAAATTATAAATAAAGCGAATTCCCTAGCTGGGAGGGATCGCCGGAGCGCGTGGATTAGAAAACGAGAGGACCGGCCGATAACAGAGAAATTACAAATACATTATTGAGCGACGTTTCGCACGAGAAATGTAACAAAATCAAAGTTAAGCTTTGCTTTCAATAATTGCTCTAGTACAGAATTGTACACGATCGTAGATTTTATTTATAATGACTTTGCATTGGTGAAGATTCGTTTTTAATTCATGACCACCAGGTTATTCCAAGAATTGCTCAGGTTGCTGATGATTTTTGTAATACGTATAAGATATGAAGTTCTGTTCTTAATCCCACCTTCTTACTCAGACTGAATTTTATATGTTTGGCCCACTCAAAGATGAATTATCACAGTAACCGATATGTGCTGAAGACACGACCAACTATATTCTTTGATAATGGCATCAAGAAACTTTTCCTTCGCTGGAAGAAATGTGTATTATTGTAGAAGAGTAATACATATTATTTTTTACAATAATACATACATATCTTGTATTTGATCATTTTTCACTTGGTGAAACAACCTATTAATACATACATACTTATTTTTATACTATAATCCGGTTTATATTTGATTGGCCCTCGTAAAAAAAATAAGTCAGAAAATTGCATTCGAGTAGAAGAATTCGAATAAAAACAAAACCACAGATTTTTTGCCTTAATTATTAATAAAGTTTATGAGTTATTTATAATATAAAAATAATAGAATATATTAGATGTATCCGATGTTAATAAATATTTTGCATAAAAGAATTTTATATTTATATTTTTTATTATAATATTTACTTATCCAGACTGGAATGGTATGAAAATATTATTCATTGTTCGGTATCCGGAATTTTCAGATAAAACGCGTGTCCTTTACAAACTCTCCCTTTATCACATTTTACCAGTCCTGTCGGTAAGAAAACATCACCCTTATAACGAAATTATTCGGTTATTCGATGTCAGATACATTTTAGGGTTCAGTATCTTTTCGCATTGTTTGATATCTAACACTTGTTATTTATTATTATATTAATTGTCATCTGTCATTTTGAATCTATTTATCGTCAAATGTTCTCTCTCATCTGTCATCCCACAAATGTGATCTGTTTTATGTTTCATATTTCATCTGTCTTGTGATCTGTCATATATTATCTGCAATGTAGTATCTGCAAAAAAATCTTATTAATAAGAAAAAAATGGTGATGTGGCAATCATAATAATTTAATATTTTTCTCGAAAACTATGAGGTTTACGCAAAATGGCTATTCTTAATAATTTTCTCAATTTTAGATTCTTTACAATTACAATTAAAGAGTAGATGAGAGGCCACCAATTCACCCTACATATATAGATTTTATTTTATTTAGTCATTGTTATTGTTTACGTTCCCAAAAATCTTCGATTGTTCAGAATTTTATTTATTTGTTCTTTGTCATACTTGCTTGAAAAAAAAACAGTTTAATTCTAGAAGTTTAAATTCATATGTAGGGGGGGGGGGTGATATTTCCTATCCTACCCTCTATTTTTTTATAATATAAACGCCTATCTCTCAACAAAAAACTGTTAATGTGATTAAGTAATTAAAAAGAAAAATTCTTTTTATAATCATAAATGCTATTTTGTATTCTAGATAAACACAAGTTTTTTTTAATGATGGAATGGTAAGTATGAGGATACCCACCCACTCCGTATTGCAAATTCAATTACTGTTACTATTTAAGTTCTTCAAAATGCTTGTCTTCTTTCTTTCAAAAAGTTTAACGTCTTTATATTTATAACCTACAAAAACTTAGTGTTTTTTTTAAATTTATTTATTTATTTAATCTTTATCTATCTATTTATGCATTTGTGTTAAAGCTTAAATGCAAACGTTGGGTGGGTGTGTGTCCGCTATGCTTACCCTCCATTTTTTTTATAACATAAACGAAAATTTCTTAGAAAAAATTGACAAACACAACACAATTTATCAATAAAAAATTAAATTGTTTTTATTCACAAATTATTTTGAGGAAAAAAGAGTAGTTTTTACTGGGCTGAGGGTGGATTAGAAATCATCCCCTTTTCAAGAGAAAGCAACATTTACCTTTAAATTAAATCGTGGCTTTAAATTTGTTCAATAAATCATTTGTGACAGAATTGTTGTTTTACGAAATCGAAAAGGTTGCTAGTGTTGAACTACCTATGTATATGTAGGGTGGGTGGGTGGCTTCTATCCCACTCTCCAGTCAGTAAAACATCATCAAAACTTATTTGAAAAAATTGTATGAATACATACAAAAAAAGGCAATTAATTTGTGTTTGTTTACATTTTATAACTTTTAACTAAAACCCTCGCTTATGTTTTATTGATTGGAGGGTGGATAGAGGCCACCCACCCACCCTACATATACATGATAACTTTAATTACTAATCTTTGATGATTTTGCTGCTAAAAACAATCAAACCCTTAAGGTAATTAAAAAAATAAAATCATAATTTAGGTTTAAATATGAATGACTTTCTATAGCTATTCTATAGCTCTTATCTAAATTAGATTTAGAATGCCCACCCATCATAGATAAAATTTTTACTAATTTACTCACTCAAAAATTTTACCGTTTGATTTTCTGTTTTATTCAAAAAGTTTTGTAATTAATTTTATTCGAAGCCGCGAGACGATAAGGAATTAAAGTTTATATGTATATGTAGGAATTGGAAAGGAAAGAAAGATATGGAAGAAATGAAAGAAATGTTGAAAGAAATTCTACAAGAAATGAGAAAAAACACTCAGGTACTACAAAAGAAAATACAGGATATAAAGAAAGATAAAGATAAGATAAATGGAGGAAAGATTTAAAAAACTAGAAGATGAGAGAGAAAAGAGAAGTAATAAAATAATTGTTAAAGGATTTAAAACCGTTAATGAAAATATAAAGGAAGTACTCTAAGGATATATATTGAAGGAACTAGAAGTAGAAGCAAAAATTACAAAGGCGTACAAAATTAACAAAGGGACAAAGGAAGAAATGTTTGTAGCAGAAACTTAAGCAAGAAGAAATAATGAAAGTAAAGATTACCCGATTGAAGAACACCAAAATATACATAGACAATGATATGAGAGCGGAAGAACGAAAAATACAACAATAAATTAGAAACATTGCGAGGGAAAAAAGGGAAAAAGATAACAAAACAAGGGTTGGATACAAAAGCTTATACTAAATGGAAAGGAATAAATTTGGAATCACTAAGAAAATGTACTAACAGAGAATGGGCAGAATGGCCTACAAAAATGTAATATTACAATCGAAAATAAATAAAAATACAATATAAGCAAGAAATATGAAAATGAGTAATGAACCACTATTAAAATACAAATGATCGTTACAAATAAAATAGAAGTGGAAACGAAAAACAAGGATTGATACAAAAAACAGCACTCAAAATAGAAACTGAAACAAGAACATGGAGGGTGGGAACCTAGAACATTAGTAGCTTGACAGGAAAAGAAAGAGAACTTACTAAAGAATTTAAAAAGGTAGACATGGACATACTAGGTATAACGGAAACGAAGAAGAAAGGAAAAGGAGAAATTGTACTAAATGGAGAACATGTCCTAATATACAGTACAGTAGAACAGCAAAACAGAGGAAAAGAAGGAGTAGGCTGCATTATAAAACAAAAAAACTGGAAATTTGTACGAAACTGTATTGGAATTTCTGATAGAATACTAAAGATAGTGATGCAAATCGACAAGCAGACCGAAATTGACATTTCAATGTCACGATGGAAAGATTACTTCGAGGACACATTAAATATAGAACAACTGCATAATGAGCAAGAAACTGAAGATAATGAAGATGATAGAGATGTGATGTGTAAATGGAGGAGACATAGGACAAGTAGAAACGTATAAATATCTAGGCGTAAAAGTACACAAAAATGGGGAAAGTAACGCGGAAATAATTGACAGACTAGAAAATACCATAAAATTATACTACGCACTAAAAATTGCAATATACAACACAATCTTTAAACCAATCCTGACACTTGGATGTGAATGTTGGATATTAACAAAAAGTACGGGAAGCAAAATCCAGGCAATGGAAATGAAGTACCTAAGGGGCGTCAAGGGCATCACAAGAAGAGATAAAATCGGAAATGAAAATTTTTAAGTGAGTAAATTTATAAAAAAAAATATGAATGATAGGTGGACAGACTTTAAATCTAAATTAGATCAGATTAGCTATAGAAAGTCATTTATATTTAAACTTAAATTTTGATTTTGTTTTATTTCTTATTACATAAAGTATTTGATTGTTGTTAGCAAAATCATCAACGATTACTAATTAATGTTATCATGTACATGTATGGTGGGTGGGTGGCCTCTATCCCACCCTCCAATCAGTAAAACATAAGAAAGGGTTTTAATTAAAAGTTGTAAAATTTAAATAAACACAAAATAAATTCAAATTAAAGAGTGCTTATTATACAATCATGAAACTAAAACCTAAATTCAACAGGAAAGCGTTAATAGAGGCAAACTATGAATTGGCTTACCCACACTTAGCGTACAACATCTTGGTATGGGAAAAGGAAAATACAACACGTGTGTTTGCTGCGCAAAAACGAATTATTCGACTTATTCCCGGTCTCCAGAGAACAGAGACAAGTCTCTTTATATACAAGTGTGCATTATTTGTTAAGAGAAATAAATAAATAAACTTTATTGACGGTAATCACCTTTACATTTGAAAAAATACAAAAATAATACTTATGTGTACGTTATGTAAGCTAAATAATAAACTAAATAATAAATTATAAATTAACCAAATTAGACTTAAAACTACGCAATGATGGATTAAATAAGTCAAAGCATGTTTTCAATGCTTAATAAACGGTCCAATGAATTATTGGTGTCAGAGTTAGTTCTACGAGTATCCACATGAAGAGAGACGTTTAACGAGTTCTTCTGTGAAATTTCTTGTAAGATTTGGAGAATTCAACGATCCATTTATTAAGCGATGTAAAAGAAGTAAATCAGCTTTAGTTCTTCTGAGAGAGAGAGAGTCTATACCAATACTGTTCATTATTGAGGTATAATGGCCAGGTAAATGTTGGGTACCCATTTTAAATTCGACATATCGAAGAAAGTTATTTTGAACTTTTTCAAGACGATTAATAATGGTTATTGTAAATGGGGTCCATATAACAGTATAATGTTTTCAAACAATTAACATTGAGATTTTTGCCCAAGTGCCAAACGTAATCCCAGGTTTGGAGAGCCTTTCTGGCTATGTAAAGGATGTGATTATTAAAAGAAAACTTACAATCAAAAATGACTCACAGGTCTTTAAATGATTCCATTCTGGATAAATTAGTTGTGTCTATTGAATACGTGTAATTTATTATAACTTTATATCTTGAGGTAGACATCGAATGACATTTGGACAAGATATAAGCGATTCTTGATACACCACTCGTTTAAATTTAAAAGGTCCTATTAGGTGGAGAGTTACACTTGTTTTGTTCTATAATGTTTTAATTCTCAGTTGCCTGACACATGTTTCGGTCTGCACAGACTATTATCAGAGTTAAACTAATTAAAAAACAAGTGTTACTTTCCACCTAATATTAATATCTGTTTCCGTGTAGCGCAACAAGCATTAACTTTATTGAAAGGTTCTCTTGAATATTAATACAATCGTTGTAGGTGCGAACAATTTTAAATAATTTCAAATCATCCGCATTAAGATTAAAATCACAGAGTTTAATAATATCCCTTATGTCATTGATAAATAAAGTAAAGAGTATGAGAGCAAATTGTGACCCCTGAGGTAACATTTATAGGTTTAGATAAATAGTTATTTATGTGGAGAATTTGAGTACGATTTATAAGAAACGAGGAAAGTCAATCAATTGTATTACTGCAAAATTCGTAAAACCTCAATTTATTCAACAGTAAGCCATGGTCAATTCTATCAAATGATTTATTGAAGTCGGTGTAAATTGTATCAATCTGCAATCGGTTATCTAGAGGATTTGATAAGAAATTTTTATACTCAAACAGATTGCTAATTAAAACACTTTAACTTTGTTTGTATAACACTACTTGTCATCTCCCTTGTATAAAATGATCCGGTATTATCATGATGTACAATATGGCGTCGATATATACAATTGTAATTATACACTATTGAAAAAGGATTTAAAATTGTGCTTATTGTAACTATTTCTTGTTTGTATTAGTTAATTGAATGTTAATTAATTTATTATATTTAAGGGTACTATGTAATATATTTATAATTTTCTCTGTAATAAGGCATTTATTGCCTGTTGAGAAATAAATAAATGAATAAATAAATAAACACTGTATTTATTTTGTGACTCTAGTTTCAGTAAATAAACGTACCATTATCAAACATAAACTTTATGTTATTTATACAAACAAAGTAAAAGTGTTTTAATTAGTGTTCAACATGTATAACGAAGTAGATGCCTTAAAAATAAATAAAATTCAAACAGATTGGTTACTGTATATCGTCCATTAACAAAACCATGTTGAAATTAACTGACATGAAAACCATGCTAGTAGTTTGGCTATCAGTTCATATAAATATCCTTCTATAGTTGTCCATTAAGTTTCTAGGGCCTGACTTGTGTATAGGTATTACATAACTTGTCTTCCATTTAGTTGAAACAATTTTAGAAGTTAGAGATTTCGTGAATAACTTATGTACAGGGTTACAAAGTGAATAAATACAGTTTTGTAAAAAATAGTTGGAAATTTGATCAGGGCCATGGCTATGGGATGTTTTTAGACTAATAATTAAGTTAAATACTTCTTGAATATTCACAGATAAATTGTACTTCAGCATCGTATTAGAGGCAAGTAAGTAAATCTGGCGGATTGGTTGATTTTACATAAACCGTGGAGTAAAAATCAGAAAATGGATTGGCTATATCAGCACCATTATTAGCTTTTAACTCACCGAAAGACATTATACTAGGATATCCATTTAATTGTTTAATATATTTTGCGTATCGCCAGAAGAATTTTGGATAGGATTGTAAAGAGTTTTCTACTTTGGAGAGGTTAAGTTTGGTAGCATAATCTGTTTAACTTCTTACACTCGTCTCGTATATGCGAAAATATCTAATAATCATCTATAGAGTCAATTTTTCTGAATTTAGTGTGAACTCTATTTTTCGTGTGAATCAAATGAGTTAATCCTTTCAAATATTGGATTGGTGAGGACGAAACTTGGCGAAACTCTAAACAGTCGTGTTTTTATTTAATAATTAATTCTTTGATCATTTAGGATATGTGTTGCTGTAGTGATAAATATATTTAGAGGATACCAACCGATCAATTTCATCATAAATAATATCAAGGAGCTTTACGTTAGTAATAGTAAATGGCGTCCAAATAGGCGAAGCATACTCCAGATGCGATCTAACTAACGCACAATATAATGTTTTAAGGCAATCTATATTCAAATCTTTACCAATCTGCCATATGAATCCCCAGAGCCTTAGAGATTTGTTCGTAATGTTCAATATATGTTGATTGAATGAAAGTTTTGAATCAAATATTATCCCTAAGTCTTTCATTGTATCAACTTTTGCAAGGTTGTTAGAATTAATGCTGTATGTATAATTCTGAATATTTTTACATTTTGATAAAGACATTGAATAACATTTTGAAATATTTAAAAATAAATGATTATTGCAGCACCAGTCGTTTACTCGGTTAAGATCAGCCTGAAGATCAAGCCAATCATTTTCATTGCGTATAATTTTAAATAGCTTTAAATCATCTGCAAACATTAAGAAGTGACAATTAGTAATAAGATCTTGTATGTCGTTAATGAATAATATAAACAAAATAGGCCCACAATGGGACCCTTGTGGTACACCAGATGAAACATGGATAGGTTTAGAAATATTGCTTTTAATTTTAATAAACTGTATTCGGTTGTTTAAATAAGAGGAAAACCAACGTAAAGTATCAGCAGAAAAACCCATGAAACACAATTTATGTAATAATAAATCAATATCAATTCTATCGAACGCTTTCGTGAAGTCTGTGCATGTGGTATCCACTTGGCAACGTTCATCTAGAGCTTCCGTTAATAATTCTTTATATTCAAGCAAATTCATAACAGTGGATCGACCATTTACAAAACCATGTTGCTTGTTTGATATAACTTGTTTCGAAAACCAAGCCAATTGTATGGATATTAATTTGTCAAATATTTTTGGAATGCATGATTGTATACAAACACCTCTGTAATTTTGAGCCAGATTTCTTACACCGGTTTTAAAAAGGGGAACGATGAAACTAGTTTTTCATATAGATAGTACAGAACAAAGAAAAAGAGATTTATTGAAAAGTTGATAAATTGAACGGACAACAAAGAGAATAAATACAACATTGTAGAAAATAGTTTGAAATTTTATCAGGACCGAAGGAATGGGTTGGCTTAAGACTACTAATAGCATTGAACACATCTTGTACACTTATAATTATTTTATAACCATGTATTTTCGAATCTGGTTCGGCAAAAGAATTTGAATTGTGCGAAGAATTAGATGACAAGGAATAAACTGATGAAAAGTAATCAGAAAATAAATTAACAATTCCTGAGTCATCATTAACACTAACGCCATTGTATTTCATTTCAGTTGGGTAAAAAATCTCGTTTTTGTGATCTTTAGCATACTGCCAAAAGAATTTTGGATCAGAGTTTAAAGATGCTTCAACCTTCAATAGGTAATTGTGATAACAGCGTTTGGCAAGTTTGCTGCACTCCGCTCTAAGTAGGGAAAAAGTACAATAATTCGTATAAGAGCTGTGTTGTTTATAATTTGAATGGGCCATTTTTTTCTGCGAATCAATGATATTAATTCTTTGGACATGCATCTTGGATAATTACTGGAATTACAACGAACATAATTATATGGAACAAAATTTTCGATTGCAAAATATAAAATATCATAGAACCTATCTACTATCTTATCTATATTTTTATCAGATTCAATAAAATCCCAATTAATAGAATTAAAAAACATGTTAATTTGATCATAATTTGCTTTTTTTAAAAAAGTAGCGCTTTTCAAATGAAATACACTTTGGTATCGCATCAAATGAAACCGATGTACAATAAGCAAAGTGGTGGATAATGGTTGGCGATAAAGCATAAAGTGCAAGATTACTAGAGACGTTAGAAAGAGTGCTAAAACATAGGTCTAAGTAGACACCACGAGAGTTTGGAATATTATTAATTTGGTTTGCATTTAAAAAATTAAAGCTATTTAATACTATAGAAGCTCTAGCATAATAATGTAAATAATCAAATTGTAGCAATTATACCGCTCTACAATATTCTCCAGATTGCTGCAATTTTCTTGATATTTTTCAATCGAAGATCCAGGACATATATAAACACCTCCAATAATAAATGCCAATTTATTAATTTTTAATAAAACAAACAAATGTTCAACAGCATTGTTGCAAAAAATAAACGATGATTTTAAGCTCTTTTTTTACGGCAATTAGAATACCACTACCCCTGATTCCTCCATCGACAGTTCTGTCACATCTATAAATATTGTAATTCGGAATTTGTAGTTGGCAGTTAGTTATATTTTCATATAACCAAGTTTCGGTTATTGCTATAATATGATAAACACTTAAATTTACAGCTAAAAAGAAAACGGAAATTTTTGTTCTAAGACCACCGCAATTCTGATAATATATATTTAGTTTTTTGGCGAATTTAAATTAAAATTATTTTGTTTATCATTGACATTAACCAGACACGGTGTCCCATTTTTATAAACCAAACGGAGGTTTATTTCACCATTTGATTTTCTTAAGTTTAATTGTTCTTTTAGGTAATTAAAATGATCAATTTGTTTTTTGGTTCTGTCTGTTCGGAAAATGAATGTTTTATTTGGTGCCGTAGCATTACTTTTCAGAACAATATTAGACTAATCTTTGTTTTCGAAAACAATTTTTAATGGCCTTGGCTTATCAATATTTCGAGCTTTACCTAGTCTGACAATTTCAACGGGTTTAATATTTATATTACGAGATTCCAAGATATTATTTATTAAAATATTGTTATGGCTCGCACAATCTTCAATTTCTTGTGACGTGGATTCGTTTGATAGTCGATTACGTCTGTGTTCCAACACGGATATAATATTTTCGCATGTATAGATGCCACCCACCCACCCTACATATACATATAAACTGTAATTCGTATCGTTTCACCGCTTCCAGTAAAATTAATTACAAAACTTTTTCAATAAAAAAAATATTCAAAAAGTAAAACTTTTGAGTGAGTAAAAAGTAAGAAAATTGATGCATGAAGGGTGGGCAGACTTTAAATCTAAATTAGATAAGATTACCTATATAAAGTCATTTAAATTTAAACTTAAATTATGATTTTGTTTTATTTTTTATTGCGTAAAGGGTTTGATTGTTTTTAGCAGCAACATTATCAACGATTAGTAAATAAAGTTATCATGTTTATGTAGGGTGGGTGGGTGGCCTCTATCCCACCCTCCAATCAGTAAAACATAAGCGAGTGTTTTAATTATGTTGTAATATATAAATAAACACAAAATAATTGCAATTTTTTAGAGATTTATTAATACAAATTTTTCAAATAATTTTTGATGATGTTATACTAATTGGAGGGTGAAATAGAGGCCACCCTTCTTACAAGTTTATTTATAAAGTATTATGAATTTTATAGTATCTATTTTTGTACTTTTATGCTGTATATCATTGTATATCTCACTTCACTATTTAATTTAATCACTAAAAGTAAATTTCGAATACGATGTGTTCATTATCAATAGTTAACTGGTGTTGATAATGAAAACATAGTGTTCTAAATTAACATTTAGTGATTAAATTAAATAGTGGAGTAAGAAATATAACTGTGTTTATTTAATTAAATAGTAAACCTCACATAAATTACAAATTCATACTGTATATCATTGTAATATTATATTTTATGTTTTTATATAGTGTTAATATGTGTGAACAATAAACATTTTCAAAATACGCTTAATTAATTATTGCTTGCTGTATGGTTTTGTTTACTGTTTTATGGATTTTAAATTATATTTATAAAGCAAGTCTAGTAAAGTACCAATAAATAAATAAATAAATAAATAACGTAGAGAAAAAGAAAGAACGAAAAAAAACTCACATTGGCGTCTTGGCGTCATCTCTTGCAGAACCTACCTTTAGCGGAATCGGAAAATCCAAAGTCCGGAAGGAGGGGGATGTGGAGAAACGAAGCACACGCGCATCTGTTGTAGCCTGTAAAAAATGACGAATCTTAAAGAAATGCGTAGTAAGTTTTATAAATGAATCCAGAATTTTTAAGTTACGTGTGTAATGGCAATAAACAAGTATAGGACATTATATGTGGAAAGTAATGACCAAAAAAATATATTATAAACAAACTAATTAAGAAAAATTGCATAGGCTTCAATAGATTGCATAAATGCATTAATTAATTAATATTTATTTAACATATAAGTATAAAAAGTGATTAAAGAAACTTTTTACACGTGTTACTTGAAAAAATTTATTTTCAAAGAATTTTTAAATCATAAATAACATATAATTATCTATAGTAGTTTTTATGGTAACGTTATTTTTCAATATTAACTTGAAATATCAATCAATTTTTAATTATATCTATCTATTATAATACCTTCATTACAGGGATGATGTTCATTCTTGAATCACAAATAATAATTTCCACGGGCACAAACGTTTTCTTTAAATAGTTCACGTTAGAAGATAAATATAAATTTACGCGAGTTATTAAGCACAATAAACGAAGACGACGACTTTGATACTGACGCTGACCGATTGTGATAACGCAGGTAACGCGTTGCAAGATGCAAAAAAAGTGTGACGTTGGAGAGCGCTCATTGGTCCACAGATTTTTGTTTGTTTGTTTTTTTGTGCCGGAACGTGTATCAGCGTATTAAAGGTGCACACGATTACAATTGAAAACTACTCGCAGGTCATTAAAAGGTCGAACTGAAAATATTGTACGTGTTATATTATCCACATAAATTGAGGTATTTATAATCTTTTAATATATAAATTAAAGTAATATTTAGTTTTATATGTTAGGTGAATTATTAAATTATATCGTAATGAAAATAAAATTAATCATATTTAAAAAAAAATAATAATGGTGAGAAGCGATGAATAATAAAAAAAAATAAGTGAAACCCTTGTTGATGTTAAAAACATTGGAGGGTGGGATAGTGGCCACCCACCCACCCTACATATACAATGAAAATTAAACTACAACACTTATGTATGATGTTTTTAAACATCAATTAAACAATTTATTGAACATAAAAATTTATCAGATTACTAAAATTACATTAATTAAATAAAAATATATTCATAGAAAATAAACGTACGATGTTATATAAATTATATTCTGCTGAAACTTTTTAAATTATAATCGCTGATTCTGTTTTTTTTTTAACAACAACTTGTATTTTGTTTATGTGATTAATACACTTGAAATATTTTTACATATGTAGTGAGAAGTTAATTAATCGCTAACACAAAGTTTGGTTAGAAATTTTAGAAAAACAATTAACAGTATGTTTACAGTTAGTCATTTGTTTTATAACTGTATGTATTTTGAGTACATTTTTATAGAATTTATTAAAATCCATTGAGAAATTTTCCTGAAATTTCATGAAAACTAGTTGATTGCGTTTTTTGCAAACTAACACAAAATTTGGTGAGAAATTTTAGAAAAACCATCAACAGCATGCTTACAGTTAGTCATTTGTATTACAACTGTATGTATTTTGAGTACATTTTTATAGAATTTATTAAAATCCCTTGAGTTGTTTTCCTGGAATTTTATGAAAACTAGTTGATTGCGTTTTTTGCACACTAACACAAAGTTTAGTGAGAAATTTTAGAAAAACCATTAACAGTATGCTTACAATTAGTCATTTGTTTTACAACTGTATGTATTAAAGTGTGATGTTTTTCCAGAAGTCTGGAAACTAAGTTACATACAACCAATTTACAAGTCAGGTATGCCTACAGTCTATTTTACCCAAGATATTAGATACGATAGTCGCTAAACAGATTTATTGGATATCAAAATCAATTTTATCAGATAAACAACATGAATTTGTACCTAAACGTTTAACACTCTCCATTCTTTTATGTTATACAGAATTACACAATTGAGACAACAGTACGTAGGATTTCGGCATTTCTACAGAACAGGTCACAGTTAGTAAAAATAAATAATTTTTGTAAGAAATATTTGTAATATATGTTTGAATTTTATTATGTAAGTACAATGGATAAAATAAATACTATCTAAATAATTTCATTTCCGACCCTGTACACGTTAGTTCAGGTTCACATTGTGGTCGTATATTATTTCTATTATTTGTTAATGACCTTGAAAATGTCATTAATAACAGTGAATTGTTATACAGAGTGATGTAAATAATATAAGTGATTGGTGCCATACCAATAAATTATTTTTGAATATAGATAAATACAATATGGTATTGGGCGTTACGTTTGATAGGCAATTAACCTTCAATTCTCATATTTTGAATGACTGTGGTAAGGGGTTGAAATGTGTGGCTTTGTTTGGAGAACTTGCAAGCATTTGAGTTGTGATTGTTTAAAAGTTCTGTTTTGTACTTTAGTTCGTTCTGTTTTAGAGTATGGTACTGTAATTTGGTCACCCTACTATTTAAATCAAATTGATCGATCGGAGAGTATACAGCGGAAGTTTTTTAGGTCGATAGAATACAAATTAGGAAGAAACCATGCACAAGGTCTCTACTCAGGAATAATTGAAGAACTAAAATTGAAATATTTAGCAGATTGCCGTCAAATTAATGATTTATGTATTTTGCATAAACTGATTAATAGAGATATGAAATGTGCAGAATTTCTACTTCATCTTGATTTTCACATTTAATCAATCTAAAGTACATTTTATCATTTATTAGTTGCAATTAATAAAACACGTTAGAATTCACTTTCTTCACAATTTATTTTGTATTCACTAGATGTACATTTCGAGCACTAAGTGCTCATTATCAATAGCCAAATGTTCGAAATATACATTTAGTAAATACAAAATAAATTGTGAAGAAAGTGAATTCTATCGTGTTTTATTAATTGAAATTTCTCTTCACGTAACTCAAAAACCAATAATTTAAATTTATAAGTTTATTCAACAGAAATAACTTCATTCAAATTAGTGTTGCTTTGATAGTTGTACTATTCATAACACGAAAATTAATTTTGTTTTATTTAATATCTGTCGAGGTATGAGCCAGAGAACTAGTTATTTCAAAATGAATTTGTTTTGAAGTCTTAGTAAGACTCATTATTTATTTATTTATTTATTTATCTGTTTTAATTCAGTGCTAGCAAAAAAACCTAATACATACATAATTAATATAAACAATATTCACTATAATTTAGACTGCACAAGAATTGGGCATAGTTCATCCTAGACGATCTTCCACTCGTACCCTGAAGAAGTAAATTCTTCTGCCAATGCTACTGCCGAACAGGAACGTACTAGAATGAATTCCCGATCCATATTATTCTATCGTACTCTTGACCTACCTCAACAAACAATGCAATGACGACTCTCGTACTCCTGACCCGTCCGAATAAATTATACGTTGAGGTAGGTCAAGAGTACGCTGGAGTTTAAGCGGGAAAATAGGAGCTAGGTTAACGCGTAGTTTATTGTCGTAGGTCAAAAGTACGTTCGGTTAAATAGACCAAAAAAGACAGATAAAATTATTTGATTTTTCACCAAAAACAATTGAAAAGATTTGAAAATTTCTAAAGCCAATTTAAAATTTAAAATTCACTACGAACTTTGACTGAAAAAAAATTCGAATTTTAGATTATTACTTGATCTAAAAAAAATTGATTGTAGGAATCCATTGGTGCAAGAATTTCCTTAATCTGATAATGATTTTGGAAGTTATCATAAAAAGAAAACTGATAAACAATTGAAATTGAAATTTTATATTTTTACTTGATTTAAATAAATTTGATTGTAGGAATTCATTGATGCAAGAATTTCCGTAATTTGATAATTATTTTGGAAGTAATCGTGAAAAAACTGAAAAACTATTGAAATTCGAATTTTATATTTCTACTTGATTTAAATAAATTTGATTATAGGAATCCAATTGTGTAAGAATGTCCATAATCTGATAATTCTTTTGGAAGTTATCGTGGAAAAACTGAAAAACAATTGAAATTCGAATTTTAGATTTTAACTGGATTTAGATATATTTTATTGTAGGAATTCATTGATGCAAGATTTTTTTTAAATTTAAACGTTATTGTTGAAAAACTGAAAAAAAAAATGAATCTGGAATTTTATTTTTTTGTTTAATTTATATATTTTTTATAGGATTCTGTTGATTCAAGGATATCTTTTATATGATAATTTCAACTGATTTTCAATTGTTCGTAAAATTTAAATTTTGTAAAAAAAAAAGTTTCCAACTCCTTGGCAAATTTTATTTATTTTTTTTTTAATTTCTTTCTACTGTTTTGAACATTACATTAATGTATTTTTAGAATGATTACACCTGTTGTTTGAAATTTTTGATTTCAACTGTTATTAACTGTCAATTTCTTAGCAAATATCATTTGGTCAGCTGATTTTTAATTGTTTTTTTTGTTCTTGGTAAAATTGTCACGTTATTTTTAAGAAAATAATGATTTTAATATTTTTTATTTTCCTTGTTTTCTTTAATATTAGCTGTGCTTTTTGTATCATTTTTTTCTTATTTGAGAAATTTTTCTTATGAAAAATTCTAAACCACTCTAATAAAAGTTTGCTTAATTTAAAAAATAATTTTTTGAAATAATTAAAAATCCTGTAAAAAAATGCTACAAAAAATTTCGTACTATAAAAAACAATGTTTTGAAATATTCTGTAAAAAAAATGCTACAACCCTCGAAAATAATTATTGCATTTTAGAAAATTCTTCGAATATTTTTGGTGGAAAAAAAAACATGAAAATTTTTAAATCCACGAAAAAATGTGGAACTGAAATTCTTAGAAATTTTTTTAAGGAAACTTGTTTGAAACTATTCTAAAATCTACAATTGTGATAAGTCTAGAAATTCTTGGAATATTTTAAGATAAAAATTGTTGAAACATTTCGGCACTATTGAAAAAAAAATCCTGTAATTAGGAGAAAGAAATTCTGGAATTTTTAATCTAAAACAGATTTTTCAAAATTGAAAAAAAAACTTGCTTGAAACTTTTCTAAAATCTAAAATTGTGGTAAATTCTTGGATATTTTTGCAATTTGGAAAAAATATCTTAGAATTTTCAAGAAATCTAGAATAGAATCTGGAAACTAATAAAAATAAACTTTTACAAATCTGAAAGTTTGGTGAAAAATTTTAGAACCTCCAAAATAAACCATGAATAAAAAAGTTCTTAATATAAGAAACAAAGTTTTGGGATATTTCAAAATTCTGGAAAAAATGCCTAGAAATTTCTGCAACCCTCGAATATAATTCTTGCACTTTAGAAAATTTCTGGAATATTTTAGAAAAAAAAATTAATAAAAACATTTTAAATCCATGAAAGAATTTGGAACTGAAATTCTTAGAAAAAAAAGATTCTTGTTTTGAGTTTGCGTGAATTGTTATTAAAATAAAAATGACACTCAGTTTATTCCTTATTTCATTTGTCTATTAAGCATTAAATGTACTTTTCGTTCACAAGGTGAACATTACCAATAACAAACTGAAAAGAAAAGCAAAATTAAAACAATAATTCTCATATCTTGAAAAAATTCATAAGAAATTCAAGAAAAATTGGTGGAAATTTTTAGAAACTTAGAAAACTATTTTCGAAATATGAAACAAAAGTGTCTAGTAAATTCTAAATTAATTCGTGGAAAATTTTTAGTAGTAATTTGGAAAACAAAAAAAAAATACTAGAAGATTTTAGAACTCTGGATAAAAATTTACGCTACTTCTATAATTCCGGAATATAGAATGTTCTAAAGCTTTAAATCTTGTAAAAAAACCTGGAATATTCCATATACCTACAGAAAAATCTGTGGAAAATTCTAGAAACCTAATAATTTTTGCAAAATTGGAAAATTCTAAAAATCTTGAATTTTATGTAAAAATCACTTTGGTAAATTTTCATAAATGAAATACGATAACACTTTCAAATATTCATTTTACTGTTCGCGGCAATTGTTTCGACACACTGTGACTTCTTCAGGCGAAGAAAATGTTTTATGTAATATAACGATATTACCATAAAGGCGTCATCTGTTGTTTAATCGATGGTTAACCCACACATTTAAATGCTCGATTCCCTGTCTACAACTGCGTAACTCTGATGAGATCCGAAATAAATTGAAACCGGTCAGTAGCTGTTGTTCATAGGGAACAATAATTAATGTTTCTATCTAATATTTCCGAAGGAAGTTTAATATATTTTGTTCGCATTATCTCTTCTTGATTAATTTTTTCAAGCAACCCTCGGTTATAATAAAATGATTGAAGGGTGTAATAGTGGCCACAATCTACCCTACATATGTTATACATTGAAATGAAAGCTAAAACAGTATAGTGTTTAAAATATTAAAACTGCAAGTGCAATTGTTTTCTGGATTCTAAAGCAGCCTCAGTGACTAAAATAGAACTGTATATGTAGGGTGGGTGGGTGGCCACTATCCCACCCTCCAATCAATATCACATTCATACGAGTTGACTGATTCTAATATTTTTCCAAGGAAGTTTATAACTTTAAATATATTTCACATTAACTCTTCTTGATTAATTTCTTAAAGCAACCCTCGATTAAAATAAAATGATTGGAGGGTGTGATAGTGGACACCCACCCTACATATACAAGTTATATAGCGTAGATTTATATTTAATACACAAGTTGTTGTACTTATAAATTAACTTACATTTAAATCAAAGCTAAATCAGATGTATAATGGTTGAAAAATTTACAATCGTTTCTCTAATTGTGTCCTAGAAACTAGTCCTCTATCAGTGTTTAAAATTAATCTGCATATGTAGGGTGGGTAGGTGGCCACTATCCCACCCTCCAATACCACACGCGAGTTCACTGAATTAAAATTTTTACCTATAAGAATTTTCATAATGTTAACAACGATTAATTATCTTTATTATTTCGATATCTATGTTAAATGATTACCTCAAAATACATTTTTAAGAATGCGTAGCGTCATTACTTCCGCATTTACCCGAACACAAACACGAAATATCGACGTAAATAGATAACAACCCTCCGCACAAAAGAACAAATTGAATATTAGATAAACCCGTCGGCGTGAAAAACGGGCAAAGAAAAATGAATACATAGTGCAGAAAGACAGAATGTAAGCCATTATAGATTATAGATTTATCATATAAACCCCGGTGTGTAACTGCAACCCTCTCCTCGAAAGCACCAAAGAAAATGGCTGCTCCTACTTTATATATATATATATATATATATATATATATATATATATATATATATATATATATATATATAAAGTAAGAGGACAGAGTGTACACGTATAAATTTTATCACATCCCGGGGAACTCGTCGAAGGCGAATTCGAATTCCTCTTCACTTCGAGGAGACCTCTTTTCGTTCGTTCTCGGGCATCGATACAAATCCAATTTTAAGACGGACGTAAAAACGCGATTAATTTTCAATTCCGCTTAATTCAATCAAAAGAGGAGAAAAAAACTTGCGCGGAAGTAGAGGGGCTAGAGAGCGAAAACGCTGATTGAGCTGAATATTGAAAAATAAAATTTAATCGATACTCAACAAGCGACAGAGCTTAACAGGATTGACTAATTTATTGATGTCAATTATTCACATAATAGCTATTTAATCTGTATGAAATGAATGGATGGTTTATTACTAATATTTCATTTAAGCCTTATTGTATTTTCAGGGGGAAATTATAAAAAGAAAGAAGGCCAAAGCAGATAGCAAACGAAAACTACCGCAGCGTGTGTAGTTAAGTTATCTTGTGTACATTATAATGAAATTTTGATGTGATTAGAGCTCAGGTCATTAAGCAGAGCCCCACGGAAGAGGCAAAGAGTAAACCGGGGGCTTAACGTCCAATGAGGTGAAAACGTTGCCTCAGAGAGACCATGAAACAGTCACCTAGGCCGCAATTCCGCACCACCGCAACAGCTTCAGGAAAATAGTTGCGGCAACTATGCATTAACATCGGCCCACCCACCGGCCGTTCACAAACGAACCGTGCGGGGGTGTGGGTGCGACGTCTTCGGCAACGCGTATATTGTTGGTCCCGGTGATAAATCGTTTTTATCGCTTGTACATCGCATTTTGTTTGAATATTCCGACGCCGGATAATTAAGACAAATATTCCGGGGCGATGATTACGGTGTATCCATCATCGCCCATTGTGCGAGGGATGTTATTGTTTAATTCTGTGTCCGATGCAGGCAGGTTTTCGCATTTAACTTTTTTTTGTTCGAATTTAATATCCTTAGTTTTATATTTCATTAAAAAGTAGAAGTTTTTTTCTATATATTAATAATAGAGAATTCTTCATTTCAAATTTCAGGAGGAAACATTTTGTTTCCTGCTCATCAGTGTTGAATATTTTTATATATAATTAAAATCAGATCAATTGAGAATAGTTGTAGGGATTTTGAGGTTAATTCTACTGAAAATTAATTTTTTACAATTTTTTAAATCACCGAAAGCAATTTTACAATTCTTCATTTCAAATTTCAAGAGAATCCATTTTGTTTCCTGCACGTAAATGTTAAATATTTTTATATATTATTAAAACAAGATTAATTGAGAATAGTTGTAGGGATTTTGAGGTTTATTCTACTGAAAATTAATTTTTTACAATTTTTTTAAATCACCGAAGGCAATTTTACAATTCTTCATTTCAAATTTCGAGAGGGGCCATTTTGTTTCCTGCACGTAAGTGTTGAATATTTCTATATATTATTAAAAAAAAATCAACTGAGAATAGTTGTAGCGATTTTGAGGTTAATTCTACTGAAAATTAACTTTTTACAATTTTTTAAATCACCGAAAGCAATTTTACAATTTTTCATTTCAAAATTTCAAGAGGAACTATTTCGTTTTCTGCACATATGTGTTGAATATTTTTACATATTATTAAAACTACATCTATTAAGAATAGTTGTAGGGATTTTGAAGTTAATTCTACTGAAAATAAATTTTTTACAATTTTTAAACCACCGAAAGTAATTTTACAATTCTTCATTTCAAATTTCAAGAGGAACCATTTTGTTTCCTGCACATATGCGTTGAATATTTTTATATATTATTAAAACTAAATCA